>JAKELP010000001.1:2515000-3765000 GCA_029929735.1 Mimosa pudica
TCTTAAGGATTACATCAACCTGGCCAGAGCTGAGTCGTCGGCTAAAGATGAAGAGATAAAGGCTCTCCAGTCGGCCTTGGAAAAATCCGAAGCTGCCAATCACCAGCTTGAAAAGGATATGGGTCAGATGGCTGAAAACTATGAGACTCATATCCTGGAGGTCGATGCTCGCGCTCGGATGGAGCTTATGAAGGAATACAAAAGCGGCGACCATGTAAACTGGAAGCCTGACGATGTAATCGACGACTATTACCAACTCTTCCCTGAAGAAGAATCTGAGTCCAATCCTTCTCAAGAGGACAGTCAAACTATCAATGAAATGAGGGCTCAGGGCGACAACCAAGGGGGCGGCGAGCATAGGGCCGACAATCAAGGGGATGACAACCCTGGCGGCGACAAGGCTTAATGTCATTTATGTTTAAATTTCATATTTTGTAATTTTAACTTTAAACATTCACAATATACCTTTTTCTAAGTTATTTGTCGCCTATCTTTTTTATGTCAGATTTGATTTTCATCTTCACAATCAATAGTCTTTGCGCCTCTTCATTTATTTTCTTCGTTAAACACCCACACTTCCGACGGGTGTGGGTGACATCCTACCAAAATAAAAAGAATCCATCCATTAATAAAGGAATCTCTGAAATTATATTTATCAAATATCAATTCACAACATAGTCACTCGTACCTTAATCGAACGTTGGTGACCCTGCCAAATAGTTATCGATCATTAGTCTGAGCGTCGACTATCAATTAATCGAATAAAAACCACTCAATATAACTCGGGTAATATATACCTTTTTCAAATCAACTTCTTATCAACGTCTCAGGGCGTTATGTCATCATGCCCTCACGGCGTCGTCTTATCATCAAATTCTTTGTGTCAATTCATCACATTATCTGGGAAATGACATCTCACAACAAAACATCTCTAAAGATAGTCTTTGTGTCCTAATAAAGCATTGTAAGTGGTCGGGCAATCCATTACCTGAAACTTGACTAAAGCATTAATTCCAACAGCAAAAGTCATCAAAGATATTTCTCCAATTGTCCTATCTGGTGTTCCATTTCCAAATACTAAGACAGTTGGAGCCTTAATTATTTGTGATTCTAATTGTAATTCTTTGACAGTTTGCAAATAAATAATATTAACGGAACTACCTGCATCAACTAATATTCTTTTAGTCAAACAATTAGCTACTAGTAAAGATATTACCAGAGCGTCGTCGTGCATCTGGACGTTCTGAATATCAGCGTCGTTGAAGGTTATTGGACCTTCAACCACCTGATCATTACTCACATTACTCACTGGGAATCGTCATATCCCTCTTCGTCGTCTCTACCTGTTTCATCATTAGGAATATCATTATTGTCAGTATTCTTACCTTTATTACCTTTATCACCGTTAGGATTGCGTTCATGATCATTTGGGTTTGGCACTTGGCGAATCTCCCTTTCAGGTCCGCTCTGCCTTCTTTTGTTTTTCCTGGACTCTAAACCTGCTAAGTGCAGTTTCAATTCATTGTTTTCTTCCTCCAAACGTTTCATCCTCTCAGATTGAATTCCTGCGGATTGTTCGAGACGCTTCATTTGTTCAGACTGAGAGGTCAAGGCTTCTAGGACTTTTTGGAGGTCAGTGGAAGAGCTAGTTGGCTTGGGAACAGGCTTTGGTTGCTGTTCCATCTTAAAGTTCAATCGGCTCGCTCAGAGAACGTGAAGCTTTTAGAAATAATGTTGCCGGAGTCCCCACGGTCGGCGCCAAAATGTTGATGCACAATATAGGGGAACTATTGAATATGAATGAATAATCGAAGCACTTTATTAATAATATGATTGAATACAATGAAAGGGGTCACCGACAACGGTGGTTACAAATATGGGCGTAAATGCCTTGATCACAAAGACTTAATTCAGAGTACAATGATAATCAGAGAGAAGAATACAAAGAGAGAGAGAGAGAGAGAGATCGCAGAGAATTGATTGTATCCTTCTGAATGAATTCGTGGCCTTCTTATAGTTGAAGCTCAGTCCTGGTGGTTGCGAAATCATAGGCGGCCGTTATGGATAAGAGACGTTGCACGTGCTCCGAAAAAGGTGGGCGACTGCTCCGAAAAAGGTGGGCGACCAAGTCATTCTGCTTTATTGCCGTTGGTGATATTGTTCTTGACGCCCATAGGGCGTCTTCCTTGCTTTTAGACTTCTACTGTCGCTAGTGACGTTATCTTCGACGCCCTAAAGGCGTCTATCTCTTTATTGGGCCTCTGTTAAGGCCCAAGCCCATTAAGGTATAACGGTGTATAACACTAAATAGAGTGTCAATGGACAGTAATTTAATAACCCTTTGAATAGGAGTGAGTAAAGAATTAAAATCAAATCGAAAATTTGACTAAACTTATGTTAAGGGGCAAGAGTTTCGGATTTCTTATATAATTAGCAGACCAGCACAATCCATTTTTGAAACAAAAACGTAAATTTGATTGAACTCAAATGAAGAGGTTTGAAAACTTACTTGTCTCGCTCATACACGAGAGTCTCTACCAAAGTTGGGTACTTCTTGCCAATCTCTTCTATTAAAAAAGTTATCATATCATTGTCATCCGTTTCCTTCATCTGAAAAACACAAGCCCCCCGGCAACGATAATAATAAGAAATCAGCACTAGCATGACAATTTCTTCCCCCATCAAAAGCATTTATGGATGATGATGTTTACCATTTTGTCCATTATCACACCATGACAAGGAAAAAAAAATACACGGAGGAGTAATAAGATAAAAAATGTTGTCTTATGCCAGAGTGGCGTCTGTGTCCATGTCCTCCTTAATGTGATCTGTCTCAATCATGGGCAATATACATCAGTGAATATAAACAAGAAATTTATGAAGCTTAACCAAACAATGCATGCCTAAATGATAAAACTCCTAATCAAATGCTGGGAGGGAGTTGCTGAATACTAAAAGAAAATGATTCCCCATATTTTACAACATTTGCATATTTCACTGGAATCCACAGAAACTACAGTCAAATTTAAAACTCTTTTAAATCAGAACATAAAAATAAAAAATGCATTATATTCCTGATCTTCGCCACAAAAGTTTTCCACTAGCAGTTCTGCAGGCGTCATATTTCAGGCAATATCAATGGTAAAAGGGGTGTTGGCATCATATTTCAGGCAATATCAATAGTAGAACTTCTAAAGACACACAGAGTCTGTATTCCATGCTATGTTGAATGTGACTATAATAATAACAACTCTTCACAGTAAGGATTGGATTACAAGAATTGTTTTAAAAGAGAGTGCGACGTATATTCTAATGTTCTCAATTATTTACCCTACATTAAAACAAAAATCCATTCAACCTGTACAGGGCGATCACCAAGTATTACCCTCCCTCCATACTTCATAGCTTCTTCATATGCCGCGCAAAATTCAGCACCAGGAATAACATTAAGCCTATAAGCAATCTGCTAGAAATTTAAGCAGGAAAAATGCAGACATGAGATAATAAAAAGGATGCAGATCTTACAGACAGAAAATATCTTTTCATTCGTAGGAACGCACCTTCGCAACATACCAGTCGTAAAGTACTTCAACTAAATTGCGTTTTTCCTTCAACATCATAATTATTTCTCTCATTGTGGGCACCTGCAAGAGAAAATAGGTGATTAAAAAAATAAAAAAAATAGAGACCTGTTTCTGTGAGAGAAACAAACCATTCAGAAACTTTTCAGGGCTAAAGTTCATAATTAAGTTTTAGGGCATTAAACTGAGCAATCTAAGCTGCAATGAATAAAAAAAAAAAAAGGTAAACGAGTTTCTATAACAAAAAGTAGAGATGACTATTTTTCTCCTTTATTTAAAATGAATAACAACAAGCACGCAAGCCATGCACTTAAGAATTAAATTATCGAGACAAATGAATGGAAATACATTCATATAGCATTTTTCTTTTAAAAACAGGTGACACTCCCCCTTTAATTGAGCACTGTTGAGTGTTGAGTCATTTAAGTATTAGCAAGTAAAAGAATAAATAGATACCTTCAGATATTGAGGGTTAATCACTGGTAAACGATCATTGCATAATTCTAGGAAGACAACCTGAACAAACAAAATCATGGCATATGATTTCAACATGAAAACAAACAAGCTATTAAACCAATAGCTATTGAATTCAAAAGAAAATCACCTCTGGTTTCAAAAGATCGATCAACTCTCGCACTTGTACGCATGAATCCTGTAAACAAACTCATATAGTTCAGAATATATGGCAATCGCTCACAGTTTCCGTAACAGTACAACAAATAAATTCTAAATTGCATATTATTCGGTGGAATCGAAGCGATGAGCTTACCTGAGAGATATGACAAGTGCCAAATATGAAGACATTACAAACGCCATTGGCAGCAGTGGATTCACAAGTGAGGAGCGTTACATTTCTTGCGACATCGTCAGGGAGAAACGTTTGCGAATTGGAATCCGTTGTATCCGACGATTCTTCGGTGGATTCGGTGATCTCGTCAAATGGAGCCTCGCTCTCAGGTAAGCTGAGTACGGAGGAGGAAGAGGTGGTGATGAGAGAGAAATCTACGACGGATTCCGGCAGCGTCGAGTCCTTCACCGGTGAGAGGAGAGAATTGGCGGGAAAAGACATTTTAAGGTGAGAAATATGAGTGTGTAGAGAAATTGATTTTAATTTAATCAAGAAAAGGACTGAGGGAAGCTTAAAGAAAGAAAGAAAGGCTATTATGTTGTAGCTAAATTGTGATTTGTGAGAACCTATTAGTGAATTGATGTTTGGACGTTATAAATTGTAACGACTTGATTGAGATAGTTGCCCCCACACAAGAAACGCCAAACGCAACTGAAATTGAAGGGATTAGTACAGGAATTCAAAATATCTAAAACTTGGAAGGGCAATTGCCAAACCCCATACTAATCTCCTAGTGTTGTGGATTCCAATTTCCAAGTTCCCGCCATGGATTTAGGAAGATGTAGGAGTATCTTTTTTTTTCTAATGGGGGTGGAATATGCTGATAAAAAAAATTGGGATGGAATACTTTGTCACGACTGATTTTGCCCGGTTTTTTTTTATGTTTATCTTCACCCAAAAATGATATATAACTATTGACTAAGTAACAAAAATAGTAAATAACTATTCTAAGTACAAAAATGATACCAACTTTTACCATGTGATCAAAAATCATATTTTCACTAATATGACAATAACATGTGACATGAAATGTCCGAAATGCCCTTATAATTAAATAAACTTTTACTGGGTGACGATTAATTTATAAGGGCATTTTAGACTTTTCATGTTTAATATTATTGTCATATTAGTGAAAATATCATTTTTGATCACATGGTAAAAGATGGATATCATTTTTGTACCTTGGAATAGTTACGTACTACCTCCGGTCCTAAATATAAGACCTAATTGACTTTTTTTGGAGAGGTTAAGTTTGCGAAATAGACTATTAAATCATGACATATTTGATATATTTTTAGATTATACATTAGTTTAAAGGTAAAATAAACTAGTTTAAGGGAAAAAAATTCGGTAAATCAATTTATAATTAACTTATTTTGTTTTTTTATAGGATTTTCTAAAAAAAGTCAATTAGGTCTTATATTTAGGATCGGAGGGAGTACTATTTCTGTTCCTTAACCAATAGTTATGTATCATTTTTGGGCCTTCACCCTTATAAATATTTAGGAAGTTCCGTATTATTTCAAATAAAAAAATTCACGTTTAATTGTGTAAGTGTTGATATTGACGGTTAATATATAACGAACAAAATTAATCCAGTTAAATAATGTAAAATTGGATGAGAAAAATTCTTTCAAGACAAAATTGTTTTTGAGTTAAAACATAACCCATCTCTCATCTTGATTTAAGAATTTCTTTCTTGACCAACGCCAAAAAAACTATTTCTAATGGCAAAAAAAACTATTTCTAATATCAAGGATACAAAATGGGACAAGGCACGTAGTCAAATTATGTTCATAAGTAAGACAAAAAAAAAAATTTTCCCCATAAAATATAATGAAACCAGCTATTAAGATAAGAGCTATAAAGATGAAAACAAGATAATTATGAGATGCAATATTTATACAATCTATATATATATATATATATATATATATATATATATATATATATATATATACCAGTAGGGGAGCGGAGCCCCTAAAGAGCGCGGAGGATCACTGATAGAGAAAGAGAAGCAGAGAAGAAGCAACGCTTCTTAAAACATGCAAGATGAGTAGGGGAAAGGGGTTCTGGAAGTATCAAAGGGCGTGTGAACAGGCGGTAAAGAAGAACCAGCCAATTAGTTCACTGTAGCAGCCACCTTGATCTCTGGACCAGACGGAGGATATGATGCATGAAGATGAAAGTGCAGGAAAGTAAAGATGCGGAAACTAAAACATGAACTTTTATTGGAAATATAAGACTTACAATATAAAACTTTAAAAGGAAATCAGAAAAATGAAAACAAGCAGACTTTCTCTCTCAAAGACTATCTTAGTGAGAAGTGATGAAAATGAAAAACTCTGCCTTCTTCGTTCTTCTGGCCTCCATTTTATAGGCGAGCTGATGTGCTTTTGACCTGGAACTGGTACTGTTTATGAACAGTTCCGGTTATGCCTTTAACCTAGAACTTGTACTGTTTTTGAGCAGTTCTGGTTAACATCTGCGAGCCTGTACTTGCTTTCCACGTGTCTATTTTGAATACAACTGAGTATAGCATACATCTGTTTCTAAAATACACCATACATCAAAATCAAAATACACACATGTAAAGAGAAGAGATTTTAGTCCTCATCTAAATCCACTACATAATCCTCCTCCTCTGGTACTGTTTCTTCAGTTGGGGAGGTATGCTGGGCTTGAGAGGATGATCCTGGATTATCCTGAAGAGCCAAAAGAAAGGTTGTCAGATGGTTCATGAGGGCCGCCTTATCTGTCGTGGATGATAATAAGGAGGTTATCCTTGATCTTTGATTGAGGAATTTGCTTTGTTCCGTCTGGCAAAGATACTTAGGATTATCATTGAACCATTGATCAATCGCCGGCTTATCAACTCTTCGTGTGTCGAACTTGTCCCACCATCTTGAGTATGGAACTCGTTGTAACACGGGGTATAGCTTGGAAGTTTCATCGATTTTACTCATTTCATACTTCCAAGAGAAAATCCAGGACATTGAAATTTTTGAGCAATAATGAAGACTCAAGGGAAATGGGTCCTCACCAATGTCAAATTTTTGTTTAAAATACTCGAATGATTCAATTACATGTTTTGGAAATATCTCTGGTGCAGGACCAAAGAAATTCCACCAGTAAGCGAACCATTGAGGAAATGCATACTCAGTTCTAGTACGAAAATACATGAACCAAGTATGTGATGATTTTTTGTTTTGATACCAAAACACATGGTCCCATGCGTCAACATAGTCCCAATAGTTATAGGTATCAGGAAAATCTTTTGCTTTTATTGGAAGTCCTCTTGGTTTTAAAAGGTTTTTTCCCCACATAGTGGGAGTGAGGACTTTCAATATCTGAAATTTAGAGTAGGCTATTTGTTCTTCATTATTCCGATCTATTATATGTTCAATAATAACAGACTCAGAATGAATGAGTATAGCCTCATAAAATCTCAGTGATTTTGAAAAAGATTTTGGCTGGTAATGCATTCCCGGGGGAAATAGATTAGCAGCCACTTGATTAGGATTTTGGTTAAAAAACTCAGGTTCAATCTGAATAATATTCCTTATACATCTCTGTTTCTTGATGAAAGGAGTAGTATTCCTTTGACCCTGAGTGTTTTGGTGTGGCACAATTGCCTTGGAGGACGCAATTGAAGCCACCTGTTTCTGGGGTTTAGCGGCTACTAAGTCAGATTGTTTATCTGTTTTTGTAACAATCTCACCATAAGTAACTGCTGGGATTTGTTGTTTAGCCAGGTCTATGGCAATGGATTCCAAAGTCAATTTTCAGGCTGTTTTTTCTTGGGTAGATGACCCAGGAAGAGTTGATTGTGGTTTCTGAGTTGGGGTTTGTGACCCCTCTGTCTGTTTGTGGGATGGGGTGGGCGACCCCGAAGATTTTGATTCCTTCATACTTGTAAAATAATCCAGCAATTCTGCAGGAATCGGTGCCAATGGTCTTTCTGTTTTGGGAATTTGGAAGAAGTTTTGTTGAAGAAGCTCATGGAGTTCTGCAATAGACATCTCCCTGGGTGATTCTGGTTTCTGAGCATCTTGAAAGATGTCCATTTTTTGTTTCTGTTTTTCATCTGGGGCCTTTTTCTTTTTAGGCATGATTATAGGCCCTGCAAAAATTCTCTTGTGAGAAAGTCTGGAAGAGAGTTTGAAGAACCTTTAATGAATTCAATGTCAAAGTCAAAAATGCATAAAATAGCTTGCCATCTAGCAAAAACTTGTTTTGATGCAAGATTTTTAACATCCTTTTCTAAAACATCTTTTGCTGATTTACAATCAATGCGAAGTAAAAACTTTTGATTGAGTAAATCGGATTGAAATTTGGAAATGCACAATACAATTGCCAAAATTTCTTTTTTGATCGTGGAATAGTTTTGCTGAGTGCTATTCCAATGTTTAGAAGTAAAGGAGACAATTTTCTCTTGATTATCTATCCTTTGCATAAGGATCCCGCCATAGCCGAGATCAGAAGCATCGGTTTGGACAATCTTGAAGGCAATAGGATTTGGAAGGCTAAGACAAGGAAGTTGCTTAACCTGAGATTTGATTTTTTGGACAATGTTTGTATGAACATCTGTCCATGGAGGAGGATTCTGTTTAAGACGCTGATGTAGCGGCTTAATGAAATTGCTGAGTTGTGGAATGAAATCAGCAACATAGTTTAAACAGCCCAGAAACCTTTGAAGCTGATTCTTTTCAAGGATCTGGTCTGGGAATTTGTCCGCAAACTGGATGGCCCTATCAATTGGGGTAATGGATCCTTGGCTGATCCAGTGCCCAAGAAATCTGACTCTAGTTTGGAACAGACTGATTTTTGGCTTTGAGACTACTAAACCGTTAGTTTCTGCAATCTTTATGAAGGAGTTTATATGTTTAAAATGTTGATCTATAGACTGAGAATAAACCAATACATCATCAATGTATACGATAATATATTGGCTATAATCATTAAAGATCTCATTCATGATTCTCTGGAATTCTGATGGAGCATTTTTTAGACCAAATGGCATAACATTCCATTCATACTGCCCAAAAGGAACAGTAAAAGCGGTTTTATACCTATCTTTTTCAGAAATTTGAATCTGCCAGAATCCAGACTTCATGTCAAACTTTGAAAAGATTTTTGCAGAATACAAACGTTTTAATAAGTCAGATTTGTTAGGTATGGGATACCTAATCCATCTTAAAGCCGTATTCAGAGGTTTATAGTTTATGACAAGTCTAGGAGTTCCTCGTTCAATTTCAGCATTTTTATTGACATAAAAAGCTGCACAAGACCAAGGACTTCTAGATTTGCGTATGAGATTTTTATCCAAAAGTTCCTGTATTTCAGTTTTACAGGTTTCCAGCAATTTGGAAGTCATTTGGATAGGCCTAGATTTTGTTGGGATTTGTGTTTCTGAGAAGGTTGATTCATAGGGTAGATCAACTACATGTTTTTTACGATTCCAGAAGGCATTGGGAAGATCCGAACATATTGTTTGGTGGATCTTTGTCAAGCAATCTTGGATTCGATTTTTAACCTGTGGTTGCTCTATCTGTGATTCTATATGTTTGAATGAAATTTCTTCCTTCAGAAAGTTTATTTGGTTTTGCTTTGAAGAAAGTAAATTTAATTCTTTGATTTATGGATTTTGTGTGAAAGGGAAAGTGATAGTCTCCCCCAAATGTTCAAAGGATATCCCATCCTTTTTAGTCAAGTACGGGAGAATTAATCCTGCAAATGGAGCACCTAGAATAATCTGAGATCCCATGTTCTTGACCAGTATGAAAGGAGTTTGAACTCGGAAACTTTCATTTTCTATGACAACATTAGAGATTTTGTATTTGACATCCAATTTAGTTTGGTTGACACCACTGAATTTCTCCGTTGTTTTCTCAAAGAATTTGGTGGGGATGAGACCTTCATTGAAACAGTTAGACGCTGCTCCTGTATCAAATAAGGCAGGCTATTCTAATACCAGTTCATCATTAATAATAATCTTGACAAAGATATAAAATTTCGGAACTGATATTCTGGATACTAGACTTATGAAGGCGTCATCAGGTTCTTCATCATTTTGGTGTTCTAATGACTCTTGCCTTTTCTGAAGCTGGATATCCTGAATTTGGGATATTGCAGCTGCCTGTGTTTCTTGCTGCGTCCTCAAGAATGAAACTTCAGCTTTGAGATTATGGACTTCATGCTGAAGATCTTGAAGAGTTGTTGGTTTAACAGAATGTTTGAACTTGTTTATTGTTTCTGTTAAATCGTATTTATTTATGGGCAATGGTGTTTTTGGTTTGGAACTACTCGAATTGAATAGCTCCTTGAGTTTGAACAGATATTCTCCTTGTTCATCATCGGGCAGTTTAGTGATGATGTCAAAGAGTAAATCTTGTTCTTTTGTAATAACATTGATGGAGGAGGAAGATCCTGCTAGATCATCTTCCTGAATGTTATTAAGATCATCTGAGGTGTTTTCTGTTTCTGTCTCAGATTCTGAAGTGTCAATCAGTAGATTATTAATCTGCTCAAGAACAGATTCATCTATGTTTCTGATCTTGTTCAATTTCTTACTAAACCGACAATACTTGGAAATGTGGCCTTGCTTTCCACATCTAAAGCATGTCAGCTTAGTTTTAGGAAAATCCTCTTTTGGTTTATTATGTTCCCTAGGGGTTTTCCTAAAGGGTTTCCTTGGTTTATGGTAGGCTGGTTTATGGTAGGCTGGTTTATGCTGCCTGAACTGTTTATGTTTGGGTTTGGATGGTCTAGACTTCTTGCAGGCTGGAAAGCCAAATTGTTCACAAAAAGTGCCCAATTCCCTATTGCTTGTGGCTTTCTCTTTTGCAAGCTGTTTCTGGATCTTGTCATCCTGGCAAATCTTTAGTGCAGTCCTTTGTACATGAGATACTAACTGCCCATATGTCAATCTCTCATAAGGGATGTTGCCATCGTTTTGATTTCTCAATTTTTCTCTAACTTTATCGCCTAAGGATTTAGGCAATCCAGCTAGAAATTTTTCTTTCCAGAAAGGTTGATTGGCATCATCTCTTGTGAGGACTCTTTGCAGAAAGTTATCCCTATACCATCTGAAATCAGATAAAGTTCTGCACTTGAGATTTGAAAGAAGTTCTGCCGACCTATCTTTCCAGAGAGATGGATCTCCAACAAAGTGTTTAATGATTGTAAAAATCAATGTATTAACTGAATCAGGAATGCTACTCCCTTCATATAAGATTGGAGTACCATCTGGTTCAGTTTTGACAGAGGTTAATATGATATTTTTTTCTTCAGATGAAAGATAATTGTCCCACCAACCTTTTAATTGCCCAGTAAACCCTGCAATTAATAGATTAGTGATGGCCTCATCAGAAGCATCATTTGCAGTTTGATATGCCGTACTAACCATTGTCATTTGTTGGAGAATTTGCAAAATGTTGGTCTCACTTTGCCCATCTATGTTCCATTCATAGATATGGTCAGCACTGAATGATTTGAAGTTTTGGGTTACCCTTTCTTCAAGCAATATATCAGGCGGTGATGCCCTGGGATAGTAAAGCTTGGTAGGGGTTTTCCAATTCTGATTGTTAATCTGAAGATCAGATGATCTGGTTTCAGATTCTGAAGATTGAGAATTTTCTTCAATATTCATCACTTGTTGAGATGCTGAAGAGGCTTCTCCTTGAGGAGTTTCTGGGATTACTGTAGACTGGAGATTACTGAGCTGTTCCATTTTCTGCTCAATTTTTCTTTGTAAATTAGTCTTATATCCTAGAAATTCTGTCCTGAGTTTTGGTCCTACTTCAAACGGTTTAAAGATAGGTGCCTCAAATACAGGTGATGGTTTTGTTGCTGTTGGAGATGACACTGCTTTTTGAACAATATAACTACCCAAAGTTTGTAAATACCTGTTGGTGTAATTATTTTGTTCGCAAAGATTTTTAATGTCCATGGAGTCAATGGGTTTACTAGTGTTTTTGTATTTAAATGGAGATGCTATTAAAGGTTGATTTTGGTCATCCTTTAATTGCGTCAACTGGACAGTTTTTGGGGGAGGCAACAGAGAAGATGTTGTGGATCCATCAGGCAATTTCCATTCCTGTTTGGTCATGTTTATGCTTTTTGGGAATGGATATTCAATACCTTGCTTTTGTGCATAGGCACTGAACCAATCAAAAAATGGAATGTTTTCTTCTACCTCTTCTAGGAATTCATAGAACTTATCTTGGACAGACTGTCTATTATTTCCTTTGAATTTGGCTAAGAACCATATTTTCTTGGGTTATTTTCCTCAGAATAGAAATCTTTTCTAAGGGCATGTTTGTCAATAGAGAACTGCTTTTCCAAAAAGTTTATGCTTGGATAGGGTTCTCCATCATTTATGGTAAGAGATTCAAAAGGTTCGCCCACATTCATGGATGAGTAGGTAGGGGACTGTGGCAGACTTGCGTCTTCCGACCTCTCATAACTCGGCTGCGGAATATTTGTGGTATTATCCACTCCATGAATTGTGACACTAGCCTGAGAAGGAACTACCTGTGGGGGAATGTTCTTAACAGTTTGGGGAGGCGCCGGCATGTAAATAACAGACGGAGGTCTGGAATAAACATGAGATGGCGGCCTAGAGGACGAACAAGAATGCCTAGCTGACTCTAATTGGGATCTACAGTCTTCATATCCTGAGTTAGACCCATAACTAGAGGAAACAGACCTTCTTGGTCGATCAAATGACAATTTTACAGTTCCGTCAGTGGTGTGAGTTATTCTACTCACCTGACTTACTGTTGGGGGTGGAGTGGGTCTGGAAACCCTTTCTAACGTCCAGTCATCTGGTAACAAGACGTCTTTCCACATGATGGTTTTGGGGACCGACAGGTTAACATGTGAAGGGTCTGTCAAACATATCACTGTTTCTCCTGTCGTGGGGAATTGTTTGGCCATTGACTTTGAAGAGTTCGAGACCTTATAGTGCACCCTATATGTAAGGGTTGCAGGTATGGATCCCGGTTTCATATCTAGACCGTGCAATTTGAGTTTTAGTTTCAACACTTCATGAATATGTTCATCTCCTAAATTTGCTAACCTATCAGGAAAGCAATTAAAGAAGACAGGTCCATCATGAAGGCCAAATTCAGCTGCGGCGAGCAGTGAATCAGCAAAGTTGTTATGTCTATTGTCCAATAAACACACTAAGGCTGAGACATTCAAGCCTCTTCTGATTAGTGGTTTAATGGCAATTTGGACACTCCCTATGTGCAGAAAACTGTACTTCTTCTTATGCCTTTCTATTGATTTTGGAGAAAGAAGATAGAAGTCCTGTTTATCTGGAAGAATAGAGACTGATTCTTCTACAGTTCTGATGACGTGATCAGATGCAGAGAACCAGGTCTTATCCTGTGGTTGATAGAGAGAGTCAATGGAGATTGTGGGTAAAACCCAGTTGTCAATGTTTTGGTTTATATCTTCAAAGGAGATTTCTTCTTTGAAGATTTGGTTTCTGTTTGAGGACGGATCCTCACTGTTTATGGAGGAAGAGGAGGATGAACTCCCAAATTTAGAAGAAAAGGAGCGAAAAAAGGAAGCCATAAAGTGAGGGGACAGAAATAAAGTAAAAGGAATATAAAGGACAGAAACAGTAAAGACAAAGCTGTAAAGTAGTGAGAGTGGGAAATGAACAGTACGACAAGACAGAAAAACGACAGAAAATTTCAATAATTGAAGTACTCCCTGTCCTTAGTATCATCACCTTCCGGATTAGTAGGGGTATGAAGATTAAAATAATTTTACTATTACGGGGTAGGTACCTGTATAGGGGTTAAAACGAAAATTTAAATAGTAACTTCTAAAACAGACAACTTTACAGAAAGATTTCTTTTAACCGGACCGATATTTCCTCTGTATTATATGTTACAGCATGGGGTACATATCCGCCGACCTTTTCGGACTTACGATCTAAAACATCCCATGGAAGGACTCACATATAATAGCTAAGCAATATCGCCGTTAAAAGAAACAGAAAATACCTTTTTTTTTTTTTTAGTTACCCCATAACAGTAAAACGAAATTAATCAACACATCTCTACCTCTCCTTCTGGCTCTGATACCAGTAGGAGAGGTTGTCAGATGGTTCATGAGGGCCGCCTTATCTGTCGTGGATGATAATAAGGAGGTTATCCTTGATCTTTGATTGAGGAATTTGCTTTGTTCCGTCTGGCAAAGATACTTAGGATTATCATTGAACCATTGATCAATCGCCGGCTTATCAACTCTTCGTGTGTCGAACTTGTCCCACCATCTTGAGTATGGAACTCGTTGTAACACGGGGTATAGCTTGGAAGTTTCATCGATTTTACTCATTTCATACTTCCAAGAGAAAATCCAGGACATTGAAATTTTTGAGCAATAATGAAGACTCAAGGGAAATGGGTCCTCACCAATGTCAAATTTTTGTTTAAAATACTCGAATGGTTCAATTACATGTTTTGGAAATATCTCTGGTGCAGGACCAAAGAAATTCCACCAGTAAGCGAACCATTGAGGAAATGCATACTCAGTTCTACTGGTATCAGAGCCAGAAGGAGAGGTAGAGATGTGTTGATTAATTTCGTTTTACTGTTATGGGGTAACTAAAAAAAAAAAAAAAAAGGTATTTTCTGTTTCTTTTAACGGCGATATTGCTTAGCTATTATATGTGAGTCCTTCCATGGGATGTTTTAGATCGTAAGTCCGAAAAGGTCGGCGGATATGTACCCCATGCTGTAACATATAATACAGAGGAAATATCGGTCCGGTTAAAAGAAATCTTTCTGTAAAGTTGTCTGTTTTAGAAGTTACTATTTAAATTTTCGTTTTAACCCCTATACAGGTACCTACCCCGTAATAGTAAAATTATTTTAATCTTCATACCCCTACTAATCCGGAAGGTGATGATACTAAGGACAGGGAGTACTTCAATTATTGAAATTTTCTGTCGTTTTTCTGTCTTGTCGTACTGTTCATTTCCCACTCTCACTACTTTACAGCTTTGTCTTTACTGTTTCTGTCCTTTATATTCCTTTTACTTTATTTCTGTCCCCTCACTTTATGGCTTCCTTTTTTCGCTCCTTTTCTTCTAAATTTGGGAGTTCATCCTCCTCTTCCTCCATAAACAGTGAGGATCCGTCCTCAAACAGAAACCAAATCTTCAAAGAAGAAATCTCCTTTGAAGATATAAACCAAAACATTGACAACTGGGTTTTACCCACAATCTCCATTGACTCTCTCTATCAACCACAGGATAAGACCTGGTTCTCTGCATCTGATCACGTCATCAGAACTGTAGAAGAATCAGTCTCTATTCTTCCAGATAAACAGGACTTCTATCTTCTTTCTCCAAAATCAATAGAAAGGCATAAGAAGAAGTACAGTTTTCTGCACATAGGGAGTGTCCAAATTGCCATTAAACCACTAATCAGAAGAGGCTTGAATGTCTCAGCCTTAGTGTGTTTATTGGACAATAGACATAACAACTTTGCTGATTCACTGCTCGCCGCAGCTGAATTTGGCCTTCATGATGGACCTGTCTTTTTTAATTGCTTTCCTGATAGGTTAGCAAATTTAGGAGATGAACATATTCATGAAGTGTTGAAACTAAAACTCAAATTGCACGGTCTAGATATGAAACCGGGATCCATACCTGCAACCCTTACATATAGGGTGCACTATAAGGTCTCGAACTCTTCAAAGTCAATGGCCAAACAATTCCCCACGACAGGAGAAACAGTGATATGTTTGACAGACCCTTCACATGTTAACCTGTCGGTCCCCAAAACCATCATGTGGAAAGACGTCTTGTTACCAGATGACTGGACGTTAGAAAGGGTTTCCAGACCCACTCCACCCCCAACAGTAAGTCAGGTGAGTAGAATAACTCACACCACTGACGGAACTGTAAAATTGTCATTTGATCGACCAAGAAGGTCTGTTTCCTCTAGTTATGGGTCTAACTCAGGATATGAAGACTGTAGATCCCAATTAGAGTCAGCTAGGCATTCTTGTTCGTCCTCTAGGCCGCCATCTCATGTTTATTCCAGACCTCCGTCTGTTATTTACATGCCGGCGCCTCCCCAAACTGTTAAGAACATTCCCCCACAGGTAGTTCCTTCTCAGGCTAGTGTCTCAATTCATGGAGTGGATAATACCACAAATATTCCGCAGCCGAGTTATGAGAGGTCGGAAGACGCAAGTCTGCCACAGTCCCCTACCTACTCATCCATGAATGTGGGCGAACCTTTTGAATCTCTTACCATAAATGATGGAGAACCCTATCCAAGCATAAACTTTTTGGAAAAGCAGTTCTCTATTGACAAACATGCCCTTAGAAAAGATTTCTATTCTGAGGAAAATAAACCCAAGAAAATATGGTTCTTAGCCAAATTCAAAGGAAATAATAGACAGTCTGTCCAAGATAAGTTCTATGAATTCCTAGAAGAGGTAGAAGAAAACATTCCATTTTTTGATTGGTTCAGTGCCTATGCACAAAAGCAAGGTATTGAATATCCATTCCCAAAAAGCATAAACATGACCAAACAGGAATGGAAATTGCCTGATGGATCCACAACATCTTCTCTGTTGCCTCCCCCAAAAACTGTCCAGTTGACGCAATTAAAGGATGACCAAAATCAACCTTTAATAGCATCTCCATTTAAATACAAAAACACTAGTAAACCCATTGACTCCATGGACATTAAAAATCTTTGCGAACAAAATAATTACACCAACAGGTATTTACAAACTTTGGGTAGTTATATTGTTCAAAAAGCAGTGTCATCTCCAACAGCAACAAAACCATCACCTGTATTTGAGGCACCTATCTTTAAACCGTTTGAAGTAGGACCAAAACTCAGGACAGAATTTCTAGGATATAAGACTAATTTACAAAGAAAAATTGAGCAGAAAATGGAACAGCTCAGTAATCTCCAGTCTACAGTAATCCCAGAAACTCCTCAAGGAGAAGCCTCTTCAGCATCTCAACAAGTGATGAATATTGAAGAAAATTCTCAATCTTCAGAATCTGAAACCAGATCATCTGATCTTCAGATTAACAATCAGAATTGGAAAACCCCTACCAAGCTTTACTATCCCAGGGCATCACCGCCTGATATATTGCTTGAAGAAAGGGTAACCCAAAACTTCAAATCATTCAGTGCTGACCATATCTATGAATGGAACATAGATGGGCAAAGTGAGACCAACATTTTGCAAATTCTCCAACAAATGACAATGGTTAGTACGGCATATCAAACTGTAAATGATGCTTCTGATGAGGCCATCACTAATCTATTAATTGCAGGGTTTACTGGGCAATTAAAAGGTTGGTGGGACAATTATCTTTCATCTGAAGAAAAAAATATCATATTAACCTCTGTCAAAACTGAACCAGATGGTACTCCAATCTTATATGAAGGGAGTAGCATTCCTGATTCAGTTAATACATTAATTTTTACAATCATTAAACACTTTGTTGGAGATCCATCTCTCTGGAAAGATAGGTCGGCAGAACTTCTTTCAAATCTCAAGTGCAGAACTTTATCTGATTTCAGATGGTATAGGGATAACTTTCTGCAAAGAGTCCTCACAAGAGATGATGCCAATCAACCTTTCTGGAAAGAAAAATTTCTAGCTGGATTGCCTAAATCCTTAGGCGATAAAGTTAGAGAAAAATTGAGAAATCAAAACGATGGCAACATCCCTTATGAGAGATTGACATATGGGCAGTTAGTATCTCATGTACAAAGGACTGCACTAAAGATTTGCCAGGATGACAAGATCCAGAAACAGCTTGCAAAAGAGAAAGCCACAAGCAATAGGGAATTGGGCACTTTTTGTGAACAATTTGGCTTTCCAGCCTGCAAGAAGTCTAGACCATCCAAACCCAAACATAAACAGTTCAGGCAGCATAAACCAGCCTACCATAAACCAGCCTACCATAAACCAAGGAAACCCTTTAGGAAAACCCCTAGGGAACATAATAAACCAAAAGAGGATTTTCCTAAAACTAAGCTGACATGCTTTAGATGTGGAAAGCAAGGCCACATTTCCAAGTATTGTCGGTTTAGTAAGAAATTGAACAAGATCAGAAACATAGATGAATCTGTTCTTGAGCAGATTAATAATCTACTGATTGACACTTCAGAATCTGAGACAGAAACAGAAAACACCTCAGATGATCTTAATAACATTCAGGAAGATGATCTAGCAGGATCTTCCTCCTCCATCAATGTTATTACAAAAGAACAAGATTTACTCTTTGACATCATCACTAAACTGCCCGATGATGAACAAGGAGAATATCTGTTCAAACTCAAGGAGCTATTCAATTCGAGTAGTTCCAAACCAAAAACACCATTGCCCATAAATAAATACGATTTAACAGAAACAATAAACAAGTTCAAACATTCTGTTAAACCAACAACTCTTCAAGATCTTCAGCATGAAGTCCATAATCTCAAAGCTGAAGTTTCATTCTTGAGGACGCAGCAAGAAACACAGGCAGCTGCAATATCCCAAATTCAGGATATCCAGCTTCAGAAAAGGCAAGAGTCATTAGAACACCAAAATGATGAAGAACCTGATGACGCCTTCATAAGTCTAGTATCCAGAATATCAGTTCCGAAATTTTATATCTTTGTCAAGATTATTATTAATGATGAACTGGTATTAGAACAGCCTGCCTTATTTGATACAGGAGCAGCGTCTAACTGTTTCAATGAAGGTCTCATCCCCACCAAATTCTTTGAGAAAACAACGGAGAAATTCAGTGGTGTCAACCAAACTAAATTGGATGTCAAATACAAAATCTCTAATGTTGTCATAGAAAATGAAAGTTTCCGAGTTCAAACTCCTTTCATACTGGTCAAGAACATGGGATCTCAGATTATTCTAGGTGCTCCATTTGCGGGATTAATTCTCCCGTACTTGACTAAAAAGGATGGGATATCCTTTGAACATTTGGGGGAGACTATCACTTTCCCTTTCACACAAAATCCAAAAATCAAAGAATTAAATTTACTTTCTTCAAAGCAAAACCAAATAAACTTTCTGAAGGAAGAAATTTCATTCAAACATATAGAATCACAGATAGAGCAACCACAGGTTAAAAATCGAATCCAAGATTGCTTGACAAAGATCCACCAAACAATATGTTCGGATCTTCCCAATGCCTTCTGGAATCGTAAAAAACATGTAGTTGATCTACCCTATGAATCAACCTTCTCAGAAACACAAATCCCAACAAAATCTAGGCCTATCCAAATGACTTCCAAATTGCTGGAAACCTGTAAAACTGAAATACAGGAACTTTTGGATAAAAATCTCATACGCAAATCTAGAAGTCCTTGGTCTTGTGCAGCTTTTTATGTCAATAAAAATGCTGAAATTGAACGAGGAACTCCTAGACTTGTCATAAACTATAAACCTCTGAATACGGCTTTAAGATGGATTAGGTATCCCATACCTAACAAATCTGACTTATTAAAACGTTTGTATTCTGCAAAAATCTTTTCAAAGTTTGACATGAAGTCTGGATTCTGGCAGATTCAAATTTCTGAAAAAGATAGGTATAAAACCGCTTTTACTGTTCCTTTTGGGCAGTATGAATGGAATGTTATGCCATTTGGTCTAAAAAATGCTCCATCAGAATTCCAGAGAATCATGAATGAGATCTTTAATGATTATAGCCAATATATTATCGTATACATTGATGATGTATTGGTTTATTCTCAGTCTATAGATCAACATTTTAAACATATAAACTCCTTCATAAAGATTGCAGAAACTAACGGTTTAGTAGTCTCAAAGCCAAAAATCAGTCTGTTCCAAACTAGAGTCAGATTTCTTGGGCACTGGATCAGCCAAGGATCCATTACCCCAATTGATAGGGCCATCCAGTTTGCGGACAAATTCCCAGACCAGATCCTTGAAAAGAATCAGCTTCAAAGGTTTCTGGGCTGTTTAAACTATGTTGCTGATTTCATTCCACAACTCAGCAATTTCATTAAGCCGCTACATCAGCGTCTTAAACAGAATCCTCCTCCATGGACAGATGTTCATACAAACATTGTCCAAAAAATCAAATCTCAGGTTAAGCAACTTCCTTGTCTTAGCCTTCCAAATCCTATTGCCTTCAAGATTGTCCAAACCGATGCTTCTGATCTCGGCTATGGCGGGATCCTTATGCAAAGGATAGATAATCAAGAGAAAATTGTCTCCTTTACTTCTAAACATTGGAATAGCACTCAGCAAAACTATTCCACGATCAAAAAAGAAATTTTGGCAATTGTATTGTGCATTTCCAAATTTCAATCCGATT
Organism: Mimosa pudica; assembly: GCA_029929735.1. Classification (NCBI taxonomy): domain Eukaryota; kingdom Viridiplantae; phylum Streptophyta; class Magnoliopsida; order Fabales; family Fabaceae; genus Mimosa; species Mimosa pudica. The sequence goes on from JAKELP010000001.1 coordinate 2,535,558, forward strand.
TACTCAATCAAAAGTTTTTACTTCGCATTGATTGTAAATCAGCAAAAGATGTTTTAGAAAAGGATGTTAAAAATCTTGCATCAAAACAAGTTTTTGCTAGATGGCAAGCTATTTTATGCATTTTTGACTTTGACATTGAATTCATTAAAGGTTCTTCAAACTCTCTTCCAGACTTTCTCACAAGAGAATTTTTGCAGGGCCTATAATCATGCCTAAAAAGAAAAAGGCCCCAGATGAAAAACAGAAACAAAAAATGGACATCTTTCAAGATGCTCAGAAACCAGAATCACCCAGGGAGATGTCTATTGCAGAACTCCATGAGCTTCTTCAACAAAACTTCTTCCAAATTCCCAAAACAGAAAGACCATTGGCACCGATTCCTGCAGAATTGCTGGATTATTTTACAAGTCTGAAGGAATCAAAATCTTCGGGGTCGCCCACCCCATCCCACAAACAGACAGAGGGGTCACAAACCCCAACTCAGAAACCACAATCAACTCTTCCTGGGTCATCTACCCAAGAAAAAACAGCCAGAAAATTGACTTTGGAATCCATTGCCATAGACCTGGCTAAACAACAAATCCCAGCAGTTACTTATGGTGAGATTGTTACAAAAACAGATAAACAATCTGACTTAGTAGCCGCTAAACCCCAGAAACAGGTGGCTTCAATTGCGTCCTCCAAGGCAATTGTGCCACACCAAAACACTCAGGGTCAAAGGAATACTACTCCTTTCATCAAGAAACAGAGATGTATAAGGAATATTATTCAGATTGAACCTGAGTTTTTTAACCAAAATCCTAATCAAGTGGCTGCTAATCTATTTCCCCCGGGAATGCATTACCAGCCAAAATCTTTTTCAAAATCACTGAGATTTTATGAGGCTATACTCATTCATTCTGAGTCTGTTATTATTGAACATATAATAGATCGGAATAATGAAGAACAAATAGCCTACTCTAAATTTCAGATATTGAAAGTCCTCACTCCCACTATGTGGGGAAAAAACCTTTTAAAACCAAGAGGACTTCCAATAAAAGCAAAAGATTTTCCTGATACCTATAACTATTGGGACTATGTTGACGCATGGGACCATGTGTTTTGGTATCAAAACAAAAAATCATCACATACTTGGTTCATGTATTTTCGTACTAGAACTGAGTATGCATTTCCTCAATGGTTCGCTTACTGGTGGAATTTCTTTGATCCTGCACCAGAGATATTTCCAAAACATGTAATTGAACCATTCGAGTATTTTAAACAAAAATTTGACATTGGTGAGGACCCATTTCCCTTGAGTCTTCATTATTGCTCAAAAATTTCAATGTCCTGGATTTTCTCTTGGAAGTATGAAATGAGTAAAATCGATGAAACTTCCAAGCTATACCCCGTGTTACAACGAGTTCCATACTCAAGATGGTGGGACAAGTTCGACACACGAAGAGTTGATAAGCCGGCGATTGATCAATGGTTCAATGATAATCCTAAGTATCTTTGCCAGACGGAACAAAGCAAATTCCTCAATCAAAGATCAAGGATAACCTCCTTATTATCATCCACGACAGATAAGGCGGCCCTCATGAACCATCTGACAACCTTTCTTTTGGCTCTTCAGGATAATCCAGGATCATCCTCTCAAGCCCAGCATACCTCCCCAACTGAAGAAACAGTACCAGAGGAGGAGGATTATGTAGTGGATTTAGATGAGGACTAAAATCTCTTCTCTTTACATGTGTGTATTTTGATTTTGATGTATGGTGTATTTTAGAAACAGATGTATGCTATACTCAGTTGTATTCAAAATAGACACGTGGAAAGCAAGTACAGGCTCGCAGATGTTAACCAGAACTGCTCAAAAACAGTACAAGTTCTAGGTTAAAGGCATAACCGGAACTGTTCATAAACAGTACCAGTTCCAGGTCAAAAGCACATCAGCTCGCCTATAAAATGGAGGCCAGAAGAACGAAGAAGGCAGAGTTTTTCATTTTCATCACTTCTCACTAAGATAGTCTTTGAGAGAGAAAGTCTGCTTGTTTTCATTTTTCTGATTTCCTTTTAAAGTTTTATATTGTAAGTCTTATATTTCCAATAAAAGTTCATGTTTTAGTTTCTGCATCTTTACTTTCCTGCACTTTCATCTTCATGCATCATATCCTCCGTCTGGTCCAGAGATCAAGGTGGCTGCTACAGTGAACTAATTGGCTGGTTCTTCTTTACCGCCTGTTCACACGCCCTTTGATACTTCCAGAACCCCTTTCCCCTACTCATCTTGCATGTTTTAAGAAGCGTTGCTTCTTCTCTGCTTCTCTTTCTCTATCAGTGATCCTCCGCGCTCTTTAGGGGCTCCGCTCTCCTACTGGTATCAGAGCCAGAAGGAGAGGTAGAGATGTGTTGATTAATTTCGTTTTACTGTTATGGGGTAACTAAAAAAAAAAAAAAAAAAAAAAGGTATTTTCTGTTTCTTTTAACGGCGATATTGCTTAGCTATTATATGTGAGTCCTTCCATGGGATGTTTTAGATCGTAAGTCCGAAAAGGTCGGCGGATATGTACCCCATGCTGTAACATATAATACAGAGGAAATATCGGTCCGGTTAAAAGAAATCTTTCTGTAAAGTTGTCTGTTTTAGAAGTTACTATTTAAATTTTCGTTTTAACCCCTATACAGGTACCTACCCCGTAATAGTAAAATTATTTTAATCTTCATACCCCTACTAATCCGGAAGGTGATGATACTAAGGACAGGGAGTACTTCAATTATTGAAATTTTCTGTCGTTTTTCTGTCTTGTCGTACTGTTCATTTCCCACTCTCACTACTTTACAGCTTTGTCTTTACTGTTTCTGTCCTTTATATTCCTTTTACTTTATTTCTGTCCCCTCACTTTATGGCTTCCTTTTTTCGCTCCTTTTCTTCTAAATTTGGGAGTTCATCCTCCTCTTCCTCCATAAACAGTGAGGATCCGTCCTCAAACAGAAACCAAATCTTCAAAGAAGAAATCTCCTTTGAAGATATAAACCAAAACATTGACAACTGGGTTTTACCCACAATCTCCATTGACTCTCTCTATCAACCACAGGATAAGACCTGGTTCTCTGCATCTGATCACGTCATCAGAACTGTAGAAGAATCAGTCTCTATTCTTCCAGATAAACAGGACTTCTATCTTCTTTCTCCAAAATCAATAGAAAGGCATAAGAAGAAGTACAGTTTTCTGCACATAGGGAGTGTCCAAATTGCCATTAAACCACTAATCAGAAGAGGCTTGAATGTCTCAGCCTTAGTGTGTTTATTGGACAATAGACATAACAACTTTGCTGATTCACTGCTCGCCGCAGCTGAATTTGGCCTTCATGATGGACCTGTCTTCTTTAATTGCTTTCCTGATATGTTAGCAAATTTAGGAGATGAACATATTCATGAAGTGTTGAAACTAAAACTCAAATTGCACGGTCTAGATATGAAACCGGGATCCATACCTGCAACCCTTACATATAGGGTGCACTATAAGGTCTCGAACTCTTCAAAGTCAATGGCCAAACAATTCCCCACGACAGGAGAAACAGTGATATGTTTGACAGACCCTTCACATGTTAACCTGTCGGTCCCCAAAACCATCATGTGGAAAGACGTCTTGTTACCAGATGACTGGACGTTAGAAAGGGTTTCCAGACCCACTCCACCCCCAACAGTAAGTCAGGTGAGTAGAATAACTCACACCACTGACGGAACTGTAAAATTGTCATTTGATCGACCAAGAAGGTCTGTTTCCTCTAGTTATGGGTCTAACTCAGGATATGAAGACTGTAGATCCCAATTAGAGTCAGCTAGGCATTCTTGTTCGTCCTCTAGGCCGCCATCTCATGTTTATTCCAGACCTCCGTCTGTTATTTACATGCCGGCGCCTCCCCAAACTGTTAAGAACATTCCCCCACAGGTAGTTCCTTCTCAGGCTAGTGTCTCAATTCATGGAGTGGATAATACCACAAATATTCCGCAGCCGAGTTATGAGAGGTCGGAAGACGCAAGTCTGCCACAGTCCCCTACCTACTCATCCATGAATGTGGGCGAACCTTTTGAATCTCTTACCATAAATGATGGAGAACCCTATCCAAGCATAAACTTTTTGGAAAAGCAGTTCTCTATTGACAAACATGCCCTTAGAAAAGATTTCTATTCTGAGGAAAATAAACCCAAGAAAATATGGTTCTTAGCCAAATTCAAAGGAAATAATAGACAGTCTGTCCAAGATAAGTTCTATGAATTCCTAGAAGAGGTAGAAGAAAACATTCCATTTTTTGATTGGTTCAGTGCCTATGCACAAAAGCAAGGTATTGAATATCCATTCCCAAAAAGCATAAACATGACCAAACAGGAATGGAAATTGCCTGATGGATCCACAACATCTTCTCTGTTGCCTCCCCCAAAAACTGTCCAGTTGACGCAATTAAAGGATGACCAAAATCAACCTTTAATAGCATCTCCATTTAAATACAAAAACACTAGTAAACCCATTGACTCCATGGACATTAAAAATCTTTGCGAACAAAATAATTACACCAACAGGTATTTACAAACTTTGGGTAGTTATATTGTTCAAAAAGCAGTGTCATCTCCAACAGCAACAAAACCATCACCTGTATTTGAGGCACCTATCTTTAAACCGTTTGAAGTAGGACCAAAACTCAGGACAGAATTTCTAGGATATAAGACTAATTTACAAAGAAAAATTGAGCAGAAAATGGAACAGCTCAGTAATCTCCAGTCTACAGTAATCCCAGAAACTCCTCAAGGAGAAGCCTCTTCAGCATCTCAACAAGTGATGAATATTGAAGAAAATTCTCAATCTTCAGAATCTGAAACCAGATCATCTGATCTTCAGATTAACAATCAGAATTGGAAAACCCCTACCAAGCTTTACTATCCCAGGGCATCACCGCCTGATATATTGCTTGAAGAAAGGGTAACCCAAAACTTCAAATCATTCAGTGCTGACCATATCTATGAATGGAACATAGATGGGCAAAGTGAGACCAACATTTTGCAAATTCTCCAACAAATGACAATGGTTAGTACGGCATATCAAACTGCAAATGATGCTTCTGATGAGGCCATCACTAATCTATTAATTGCAGGGTTTACTGGGCAATTAAAAGGTTGGTGGGACAATTATCTTTCATCTGAAGAAAAAAATATCATATTAACCTCTGTCAAAACTGAACCAGATGGTACTCCAATCTTATATGAAGGGAGTAGCATTCCTGATTCAGTTAATACATTGATTTTTACAATCATTAAACACTTTGTTGGAGATCCATCTCTCTGGAAAGATAGGTCGGCAGAACTTCTTTCAAATCTCAAGTGCAGAACTTTATCTGATTTCAGATGGTATAGGGATAACTTTCTGCAAAGAGTCCTCACAAGAGATGATGCCAATCAACCTTTCTGGAAAGAAAAATTTCTAGCTGGATTGCCTAAATCCTTAGGCGATAAAGTTAGAGAAAAATTGAGAAATCAAAACGATGGCAACATCCCTTATGAGAGATTGACATATGGGCAGTTAGTATCTCATGTACAAAGGACTGCACTAAAGATTTGCCAGGATGACAAGATCCAGAAACAGCTTGCAAAAGAGAAAGCCACAAGCAATAGGGAATTGGGCACTTTTTGTGAACAATTTGGCTTTCCAGCCTGCAAGAAGTCTAGACCATCCAAACCCAAACATAAACAGTTCAGGCAGCATAAACCAGCCTACCATAAACCAGCCTACCATAAACCAAGGAAACCCTTTAGGAAAACCCCTAGGGAACATAATAAACCAAAAGAGGATTTTCCTAAAACTAAGCTGACATGCTTTAGATGTGGAAAGCAAGGCCACATTTCCAAGTATTGTCGGTTTAGTAAGAAATTGAACAAGATCAGAAACATAGATGAATCTGTTCTTGAGCAGATTAATAATCTACTGATTGACACTTCAGAATCTGAGACAGAAACAGAAAACACCTCAGATGATCTTAATAACATTCAGGAAGATGATCTAGCAGGATCTTCCTCCTCCATCAATGTTATTACAAAAGAACAAGATTTACTCTTTGACATCATCACTAAACTGCCCGATGATGAACAAGGAGAATATCTGTTCAAACTCAAGGAGCTATTCAATTCGAGTAGTTCCAAACCAAAAACACCATTGCCCATAAATAAATACGATTTAACAGAAACAATAAACAAGTTCAAACATTCTGTTAAACCAACAACTCTTCAAGATCTTCAGCATGAAGTCCATAATCTCAAAGCTGAAGTTTCATTCTTGAGGACGCAGCAAGAAACACAGGCAGCTGCAATATCCCAAATTCAGGATATCCAGCTTCAGAAAAGGCAAGAGTCATTAGAACACCAAAATGATGAAGAACCTGATGACGCCTTCATAAGTCTAGTATCCAGAATATCAGTTCCGAAATTTTATATCTTTGTCAAGATTATTATTAATGATGAACTGGTATTAGAACAGCCTGCCTTATTTGATACAGGAGCAGCGTCTAACTGTTTCAATGAAGGTCTCATCCCCACCAAATTCTTTGAGAAAACAACGGAGAAATTCAGTGGTGTCAACCAAACTAAATTGGATGTCAAATACAAAATCTCTAATGTTGTCATAGAAAATGAAAGTTTCCGAGTTCAAACTCCTTTCATACTGGTCAAGAACATGGGATCTCAGATTATTCTAGGTGCTCCATTTGCGGGATTAATTCTCCCGTACTTGACTAAAAAGGATGGGATATCCTTTGAACATTTGGGGGAGACTATCACTTTCCCTTTCACACAAAATCCAAAAATCAAAGAATTAAATTTACTTTCTTCAAAGCAAAACCAAATAAACTTTCTGAAGGAAGAAATTTCATTCAAACATATAGAATCACAGATAGAGCAACCACAGGTTAAAAATCGAATCCAAGATTGCTTGACAAAGATCCACCAAACAATATGTTCGGATCTTCCCAATGCCTTCTGGAATCGTAAAAAACATGTAGTTGATCTACCCTATGAATCAACCTTCTCAGAAACACAAATCCCAACAAAATCTAGGCCTATCCAAATGACTTCCAAATTGCTGGAAACCTGTAAAACTGAAATACAGGAACTTTTGGATAAAAATCTCATACGCAAATCTAGAAGTCCTTGGTCTTGTGCAGCTTTTTATGTCAATAAAAATGCTGAAATTGAACGAGGAACTCCTAGACTTGTCATAAACTATAAACCTCTGAATACGGCTTTAAGATGGATTAGGTATCCCATACCTAACAAATCTGACTTATTAAAACGTTTGTATTCTGCAAAAATCTTTTCAAAGTTTGACATGAAGTCTGGATTCTGGCAGATTCAAATTTCTGAAAAAGATAGGTATAAAACCGCTTTTACTGTTCCTTTTGGGCAGTATGAATGGAATGTTATGCCATTTGGTCTAAAAAATGCTCCATCAGAATTCCAGAGAATCATGAATGAGATCTTTAATGATTATAGCCAATATATTATCGTATACATTGATGATGTATTGGTTTATTCTCAGTCTATAGATCAACATTTTAAACATATAAACTCCTTCATAAAGATTGCAGAAACTAACGGTTTAGTAGTCTCAAAGCCAAAAATCAGTCTGTTCCAAACTAGAGTCAGATTTCTTGGGCACTGGATCAGCCAAGGATCCATTACCCCAATTGATAGGGCCATCCAGTTTGCGGACAAATTCCCAGACCAGATCCTTGAAAAGAATCAGCTTCAAAGGTTTCTGGGCTGTTTAAACTATGTTGCTGATTTCATTCCACAACTCAGCAATTTCATTAAGCCGCTACATCAGCGTCTTAAACAGAATCCTCCTCCATGGACAGATGTTCATACAAACATTGTCCAAAAAATCAAATCTCAGGTTAAGCAACTTCCTTGTCTTAGCCTTCCAAATCCTATTGCCTTCAAGATTGTCCAAACCGATGCTTCTGATCTCGGCTATGGCGGGATCCTTATGCAAAGGATAGATAATCAAGAGAAAATTGTCTCCTTTACTTCTAAACATTGGAATAGCACTCAGCAAAACTATTCCACGATCAAAAAAGAAATTTTGGCAATTGTATTGTGCATTTCCAAATTTCAATCCGATTTACTCAATCAAAAGTTTTTACTTCGCATTGATTGTAAATCAGCAAAAGATGTTTTAGAAAAGGATGTTAAAAATCTTGCATCAAAACAAGTTTTTGCTAGATGGCAAGCTATTTTATGCATTTTTGACTTTGACATTGAATTCATTAAAGGTTCTTCAAACTCTCTTCCAGACTTTCTCACAAGAGAATTTTTGCAGGGCCTATAATCATGCCTAAAAAGAAAAAGGCCCCAGATGAAAAACAGAAACAAAAAATGGACATCTTTCAAGATGCTCAGAAACCAGAATCACCCAGGGAGATGTCTATTGCAGAACTCCATGAGCTTCTTCAACAAAACTTCTTCCAAATTCCCAAAACAGAAAGACCATTGGCACCGATTCCTGCAGAATTGCTGGATTATTTTACAAGTCTGAAGGAATCAAAATCTTCGGGGTCGCCCACCCCATCCCACAAACAGACAGAGGGGTCACAAACCCCAACTCAGAAACCACAATCAACTCTTCCTGGGTCATCTACCCAAGAAAAAACAGCCAGAAAATTGACTTTGGAATCCATTGCCATAGACCTGGCTAAACAACAAATCCCAGCAGTTACTTATGGTGAGATTGTTACAAAAACAGATAAACAATCTGACTTAGTAGCCGCTAAACCCCAGAAACAGGTGGCTTCAATTGCGTCCTCCAAGGCAATTGTGCCACACCAAAACACTCAGGGTCAAAGGAATACTACTCCTTTCATCAAGAAACAGAGATGTATAAGGAATATTATTCAGATTGAACCTGAGTTTTTTAACCAAAATCCTAATCAAGTGGCTGCTAATCTATTTCCCCCGGGAATGCATTACCAGCCAAAATCTTTTTCAAAATCACTAAGATTTTATGAGGCTATACTCATTCATTCTGAGTCTGTTATTATTGAACATATAATAGATCGGAATAATGAAGAACAAATAGCCTACTCTAAATTTCAGATATTGAAAGTCCTCACTCCCACTATGTGGGGAAAAAACCTTTTAAAACCAAGAGGACTTCCAATAAAAGCAAAAGATTTTCCTGATACCTATAACTATTGGGACTATGTTGACGCATGGGACCATGTGTTTTGGTATCAAAACAAAAAATCATCACATACTTGGTTCATGTATTTTCGTACTAGAACTGAGTATGCATTTCCTCAATGGTTCGCTTACTGGTGGAATTTCTTTGGTCCTGCACCAGAGATATTTCCAAAACATGTAATTGAATCATTCGAGTATTTTAAACAAAAATTTGACATTGGTGAGGACCCATTTCCCTTGAGTCTTCATTATTGCTCAAAAATTTCAATGTCCTGGATTTTCTCTTGGAAGTATGAAATGAGTAAAATCGATGAAACTTCCAAGCTATACCCCGTGTTACAACGAGTTCCATACTCAAGATGGTGGGACAAGTTCGACACACGAAGAGTTGATAAGCCGGCGATTGATCAATGGTTCAATGATAATCCTAAGTATCTTTGCCAGACGGAACAAAGCAAATTCCTCAATCAAAGATCAAGGATAACCTCCTTATTATCATCCACGACAGATAAGGCGGCCCTCATGAACCATCTGACAACCTTTCTTTTGGCTCTTCAGGATAATCCAGGATCATCCTCTCAAGCCCAGCATACCTCCCCAACTGAAGAAACAGTACCAGAGGAGGAGGATTATGTAGTGGATTTAGATGAGGACTAAAATCTCTTCTCTTTACATGTGTGTATTTTGATTTTGATGTATGGTGTATTTTAGAAACAGATGTATGCTATACTCAGTTGTATTCAAAATAGACACGTGGAAAGCAAGTACAGGCTCGCAGATGTTAACCAGAACTGCTCAAAAACAGTACAAGTTCTAGGTTAAAGGCATAACCGGAACTGTTCATAAACAGTACCAGTTCCAGGTCAAAAGCACATCAGCTCGCCTATAAAATGGAGGCCAGAAGAACGAAGAAGGCAGAGTTTTTCATTTTCATCACTTCTCACTAAGATAGTCTTTGAGAGAGAAAGTCTGCTTGTTTTCATTTTTCTGATTTCCTTTTAAAGTTTTATATTGTAAGTCTTATATTTCCAATAAAAGTTCATGTTTTAGTTTCTGCATCTTTACTTTCCTGCACTTTCATCTTCATGCATCATATCCTCCGTCTGGTCCAGAGATCAAGGTGGCTGCTACAGTGAACTAATTGGCTGGTTCTTCTTTACCGCCTGTTCACACGCCCTTTGATACTTCCAGAACCCCTTTCCCCTACTCATCTTGCATGTTTTAAGAAGCGTTGCTTCTTCTCTGCTTCTCTTTCTCTATCAGTAATCCTCCGCGCTCTTTAGGGGCTCCGCTCCCCTACTGGTATATATATATATATATATATATGCTGAATCTAAACTTTTTAGTTTTACGATCAGATAGCTAGATAGTTAGTTACCGCCACACCTGAAACGTCAAACGCAACTGAAAATTGGAGGGATTACAGGAATTCAAAAGGGAAAATGACCATATTAACCTCTTGGTGTTGTGGATTCCAACCATAGATTTAGGAAGACATTTCAGATTTTATCCGGAATTTTTTTTAGATTTATAATTGTTTAGGTAGTTTCATAGTATTTTCTATAAAAGAACTCATGTTGATTGGATTAAAAAAAGAACAAGATCAATCCTTTTAAATGTTGTAAAATTGGATTAAGAAAATACTTTGAAATAAAATTGTTCCTGAACTAAAGCATTAAGGCCGTAATCTGCCGTCAAGACTTAACCCTTGTCCACCTTGATAGAAGAATTGTTTCTTGACCAACTCCAACAACACTATTTTTGATATAAGGATACAAAATGGGCCAAGTCATGTATCCAAATTATTTTTAAAAGAAAGACAAAAAATAAATATGAAAAATTGTTTTTAATAAAGTATAGTGAAACCAGTTAAAATGATAAGAGCAGTATAGATGAAAAGAAGATAATTATGAGATGCAATATCTACCCAATCTATATTTCCTTAATCTAAATTTTTAGTTTTACATTATTATACACGTATAAAAAATAAGGATAATTACACACTAGTTCCAAAGAGTTATTAATGATCTCTATTAATAGCTGAAATACTCTATATTAACAAGCGAAACAGTTGTCTGTAGAAATATTTGATATAAAATCTTTTACCTTTTTTGAACTGAATATAAAATCTTTACTTGAGACATATGCGCAATTATCCCTCAAAAATATAATAGTCATATGGGTGTACTTATGTACACAATCCCTGTTGGCATAAAACACTCAACTTGGTGTTGGCATAAAACACTCAACTTGGTTGGCACTATCTAGTAGTATTATTGTACACAAAGAGTATACTTATTCTAATTTTGGTAGTAAAAATTTCTAACTTTTGGAATTGTATTCTTCTTGGTCCTGAGATAGCGAATAAAGCTATATATATTCCCCATATCTTGTAGCACATTCTCGTGCAATTCTTTAAAAAAAATTGTGAAACACCTGCTGACCTCAAATCAAATTCACAAGTCATTTCTTGGATGAAAGATAGATGCCAGAAATAATAGCGACCATGACAATGGCGACGCCAATTGAAACTACACTTCTCACTGCAGATATTTGCTTAGGAGATGGAATTGTCAACAGATCACTTACCTAAGAAACAATAGTGAAAACTTGTTACATCCGCCATTCAATCATGTGGAGATAACAATATCAACCGTACTAAACAACAAAAAATCCTCCGCCAGGCATAGGGGAAGATAAATTTTGAAGCTAAATATACTAAAAGTAAATCCTATTATATCAGCTTTTTAGTCCGCCATATAACATGAACTTCATCACTGAAGAAATAAATGTTTACCAAGATACCTACCATGATAGGTTGCTCCCAGTGCTTCTTCACCCCTTGTACATGCCCTTTGCCGACAACAGCAACAACCGAGTTACTCTCCCTTGCCACTTTTAATAATTTGGAGCACATATATCTAAATGTACAAAGAGGGGAGAAAAAGAATTAATAAGAAATACAGAAAAAGAAAACAATTTATGAAAAACTTAGCACTCAAAAGAAATTCTAAATAGAGTGCCAAGGGACAGTAACTTATGTATAACCCATTGAGTAGAAGTGAGTAAAGAATTAAGATCAAATCGAAAATTTGATTAAACTAATTTTAAGGGGCAAGAGTTTCGGATTTCTTATATAATTAGCAGATCGGCATAATCGATTTTTGAAACAAAAATGTAAATTTGATTGAACTCAAATGAAGAGGTTTGAAAACTTACTTGTCTCGCTCATACACGAGAGTCTCTACCAAAGTTGGAAACTCCTTGCCCATCTCTTCTATTAAAAAAGTTATCATATCACTGTCATCCGTTTCCTTCAGCTGAAAAACATAAGCCCCAGCAACGATATTAAAAAGAAATCAGCACTAGCATGACAATTTCTTCCCCCATCAAAAGCATTTATGGATGATGATGTTTACCATTTTGTCCATCTCATCATGACTGGGCAAAGAAACTCCGCTGAAGAGTAATGAGCAAACAAATTTTGTCTTATGCCAGAGTGGCATCTTTGTCCATGCCCTCCATAATGTGATCTGTCTCAATCAGGGGCAATATACATTAGTGCAATATAAACAAGAAATTTATGAAGCTTAACCAAACGATGCATGCCTAACTGATAAAACTCCTACTCAAATGCTGGGAGTTGCTGAATACTAAAGGAAAATGATTCCCCATGTTTTACAACATTTGCATATTTCACTTGAATCCACAGAAACTACAGTCAAGTTTAAAACTCTTTAAGCATGAAAATAAAAAATGCATTATATTCCTGATCTTCGCCACAAAAGTTTTCTACTCGCAGTTCTGCAGGCATCATATTTCAGGCAATATCAATGGTAAAAGGGGTGTTGGCATCATATTTCAGGCAATATCAATAGTAGAACTTCTAAAGAAACACAGAGTCTATAGTCCATGCTATGTTGAATGTGACTGTAATAATAACAACTCTTCACAGTAAGGATTGGATTACAAAGAATTGTTTTAAAACAGAGTGCCATGTATATTCTAATGTTCTCAATTATTTAGCCTACTTTAACACAAACATCCATTCAACCTGTACAGGGCGATCACCAAGTATCACCCTTCCTCCATACTTCATAGCTTCTTCATATGCCGCGCGAAATTCAGCACCAGGAAAAACATTAAGCCTATCAGCAATCTGTTAGAAATTTAAGCAGGAAAAATGCATACATGAGATAATAAAAAGGATGCAGATCTTATAGACAGTAAATATCTTTTCACTCCTAGGAACACACCTTCGCAAGATACCAGCCGTAAAGTATTTCAAATAAGTTGTGTTTTTCCTTCAACATCACAATCATTTCTCTCACTGTGGGCACCTACAATAGAAAATAGGTGCATCAATAATATCAAAAAATAGAGACCTATTTCTGTGAGAGAAACAAACCATTCAGAAACTTTTCAGGGCTAAAGTTCATAATTAAGTTTTAGGCCATTAAACTAAGTAATCTTTTTTTTCCATGGATTAAACTTAGCAATCTAAGCTGCAATGAATGCAAAAAAAACTAAGATAAAATGAGTTTCTATAACTAAGAGTGGTGATGACTGTTTTCTCCTTTATTTAAAATGAATAACAACAAGCACGCACTGACGCAAGCCATGCACTTAAGAATTAAGTTATCGAGACAAATGAACCAAAATATATATTCATATAGCATTTTTCTTTTAAAAACAGGTGACACTCCCCCTTTAATGGAGCACTGTTGAGTATTGAGTCATTTGAGTATTAGCAAGTAAAAGAATAAATAGATACCTTCAGATATTGAGGGCTAAGCATTGGTAAACGATCAGTGCATAATTCTAGGAAGACAACCTGAACAAACAAAATAAAGGCATATGAATTCAACATGAAAACAAACAAGCTATTAAACCAACAGCTATTGAATTCAAAAGAAAATCACCTCTGGTTTCAAAAGATCGATCAACTCTCGCACTTGTACGCATGAATCCTGTAAATAAACTCATATAGTTCAGAATATATGGCAATCACTTACAGTTTCCGTAACAGTACAACAATAAATTGTAAATTGCATAATATTATTGAGTGGAATTGAAGCGATTAGCTTACCTGAGAGATATGAGCGGTGCCAAATATGAAGACGTTACAGAGGCCATTGGCAGCAGTGGATTCACAAGTGAGGAGCGTTACATTTCTTGAGATTTCCTCAGGGAGTAGCGTTTGCGATTCTTCGGTGATGTAGTCGATTGGAGCCACGCTCTCAGGTACGCTCAGTACGGAGGTAGGAGAGGTGGTGAGAGAGAAATCTGCGACGGATTCCGGCCGTGTGAAGTCCATCACCGGTGAGAGGAGAGAATTGGCGGGAAAAGACATTTTGAGGCGGGAAATATGATTGTGTTGAGATATGTGATTTGAATCTAAGTAAGAAAAGGATTGTGAGGGAAGCTTAGAAAGAAAGAAAGAAAGAAAGGCCGCCAGAAACGCCAAACGCAACTGAAATTGGAGGGATTAGTACAGGAATTCAAAATATCTAAAACTTGGAAGGGCAATTGCCAAAGCCATGGATTTAGGAATATACTGTATCTCTTTTTCTAATGGGAATGGGAATGGGAATGGAATACTTTGTCATGACTGATTTTGCCCGCAGGTTTTCTTTTATGTTCATAAATGTTCAGGTGGTAGTTTCGTATCATTTCAAATAAAAAAAACTCCGTTTAATTGTTTAATTGTTTTAGCGAAAATGAAAAATAAATACCTCCGAATGTTTAAAAGAATAAGTAAAGAATTCAAACTTCTAAAAAGACAAGTAAGGAACCCACATTTCCAAATAGAACAATCAACAACTGAAACGTACCTATTAACAATTAGAACATACCAATTAACAATTGACTAGTTCCTTGATTGTCCTTTTGAAATTTTGAGTTCCTTACTTACACTTTTGGAAGTTTGAGTTCTTTAGTTGTCCTTTTGGACATTCAGAGGTACTCTCTTCGGTCCTAAATATAAGACCTAGTTGACTTTTTTGGAAAATTCTAGAAAAGCAAAATAAGTTAATTATAAATTGATTTACCTAATTTTTTCTTTTAGGCTAGTTTATTTTACCTATAAACTAATGGATAATCTAAAAATATATCAAATATTGATAATTTAGTAACCTATTCCGCAACTTTAATCTCTCCAAAAAAAGTCAACTAGGTCTTATATTCAGGACCAGAGGTAGTATTTATTTTGTCATTTCCCCATTGTTTTAAATGTTGATATTGACGGTTAATATTTCAGCTATAAGGAACAAAATTAATCCATTTAAATAATGTAAAATTGGATAAAAAATACTTTCGAGACGATTTTTTTTTGAGTTAAAACATTAACCATCTCGCCTCTTGATTCAAGAATTTCTTTCTTGACCAAAGCCAAAAAAAACTATTTATCTAATATCAAGGATACAAAATGGGACAAGTCATGTAGTCAAATTATTTTCATAAGAAAGACAAAAATAAAAAATTAATTTTTTACATAAAATATAATGAAACCGGCTATTAAGATAAGAGCTCTAAATATGAAAACAAGAAAATTATGAGATGCAATATTTATACAATCTATATATATGCTGAATCTAAACTCTAGTTTTGCATTAACAGATTTGTTTTCAAACACAAATACCCCTTTGGCATCAAAAGCTCGACTTGGCTGGCCAGTAGTATTGATGCACAGTGAGAACGAGAATGCTTATTCTGATTTTGACAGTCATAATTTCTAACTCTTGGATATCAACCAGATAAATCCAACTATACATAACATCATTGCAGCCAACACGAACACAAGTCATTTGTTTCTTCCTCAGTACCTCGAATAAAAAGCGCAATCAAAATTCAGATATTGATATTTTACAACTACGGAGTCGCCAAGATATATATATTATCACTGCTATAATTTATACGTTAGACTGCATCCACGTGTGTGATTGCTGCCTCTTTATCAAGACCATCCACATCGACATTCTCATCATCACCCTCGTACTGCAAATGAAATTAAAAAAAGAAGTCTTTCAGATGCCATACACATTCTGATAAAAAAAAGATGCCATACACATTACAAATTCCAACGCAGAAACTGTATTTGGATATTCTTGCACACTAGATGAAACCATTACATGAAATGATGAAAGCAAAGCAATTGTAGCATAAAATTTGGCATACATGAAAGCGGATTTGGTATAACAATTCAACAGGCTGCACTCTAGAGGGTGAAGAACTGACCTGTGAATAATTCGTTCCAGAAGAAGTCAAAGTTGGGGGAAGCAGCGGTAAACTCCTCGCCTTGTATACCACTCCATTCTCAATTTCTACGGGGCCTGGGAATTCATTTTTCTCTCTGGTATCTTTATCATCAAACTCGATCTCAACTTCCTCATCAACCACATGAGCTGCCATGCTGGTTAATGGCACACCAGCCCTACTTGCCTTCAACTGCACATCATCAAAGAGAATGAGTATCATCTTTTCTAAGCAGAGGCCACTTGCATCATCAATCGAAAACTTTGAAAAACAATCTTATTTAGGGAAAAAACCATCAATATCAACAGTATGGTATAATATGTGAAGAATTCCCATGATATTACGGAGTGGAACCTTTTCAAAGCTGAGCTTGCCAGAAGAACTGGGTGTTCCTTTCTTTGGCCTGCCTTCAATACTATGGGACTTAGTCACTTGAGTTCCATTACTTAGGGCGTCAGGGCCCTCATAATCCGGATCGTTTGACTCAGCAGCTGAATTCCACCTAGAACGCTTACGGTTTCTGGCTGTTCCAACCAAAAACACCCAACTTTTGATTTATATACATTCAACAGAGAAACTGACATAAATTATAGAAGGGCAAGTGAACTCAAAATATGGGCAGATTAAATGTGAAATTCAGGACATATTCAACGGTCTTCGCACAAAAAAGGCATCACAATGAGTCATAAAGCTGGATGTGATACGAATATAGAGATGCAAATTTGATTTTGAGAATGAAAACCATTAACACGTAATATTCCACATCAAGAGAGCAAGGTCAATAAAATTTCACAATTTCATACTAATGCCGTAAACTGAGCAAAGCAATTTTAAATCCTGTACATTCGTATTCATTAGATAATAAACAAAAGTGTCTCAGGTCCCAACAAAAAACACATGGGATCTCAAGATTAGTGGAATTCTGGCCCACAAATAATTGACCATTCAACAACAAAAAATTGGGTTTCTGATTGGCTGAGATGAGACCAACCATGTTCCATGTATGAAATGAGGCAGCAACTTGAATCACTACCAACAACATACAATGCAAACTAACAAAAGAAATTTTGGAAGATTTGAATTTCCAATGATTGGTTTAGCAAAAAAAAAGGTCTTTTGAGAACCAAAACAGTAAAATTATCCGGATCACTGAAATTTAGATAAGTACTACCTTGTTTTGTTTCGTCAATAGCATTATGGCCAACAGGCATCCTTTTCCTGTGTGGGGAAGCATTGTTTTGCTCCGCATTATCTTTGATGATGGATGGTAAACCTACGTCCTCGGCATTGCTTACAATATCAATGCTCAAGTCTTCTTCATAGACACCAATCATAGCAATGTGTGAGTTAAGCTCATCTCCCAACTTTTGAAGTTGGGCTTGTGATCTACACAGACCAACAAACCAAATTAACCCATTATTTTGAGGAAGTTCCCTCAAAGAAAGAATGAAGATAATTGATATAAATAAATTCATAAAATACATTACAAATAAATCAGAGTAATAATGTGACTTGCCTCTTTAAGTCATCTTGTAATCGAGCATTATGATTATGTGCTTTGATAAAATTCCTTATCTTTGATGTGACCCTGAATTTTTCAGCATGATCAAAGAAGTAAAAAATAACATCAAGAATATCATTGCAAAAAATGCTAGAGTCCAAAAGACAATAAAAAGCATATCCATATAAAAGTTCTAGCAC
Source organism: Mimosa pudica (assembly GCA_029929735.1). Classification (NCBI taxonomy): domain Eukaryota; kingdom Viridiplantae; phylum Streptophyta; class Magnoliopsida; order Fabales; family Fabaceae; genus Mimosa; species Mimosa pudica. Next base: position 2,553,721 of record JAKELP010000001.1, read on the forward strand.
CTTTTACATTCTTCATTCTCTTTATATAATTGAGCCTCAAGTTCCTGAATTCTGGAGTTAAGGCTATCCACTTCTTGAACACTCTCATCCAGGAAGACCTTGAACAACAAATATTGCAGATCAACAAACTTGAAATAAACATTGAAAATAAGAAGTAAAACTGTGATCAGTAAAACAATTGATCTCCTTTTGCCTTGGCATTGAAAATAAGTGTATATAATGTGAGTTCTGAAAATGCACTCCAGCTGGACTGCATGGTCATGAATTTGGGTATTTTAAACTGTGTCACTATTGCATACCTGATCAGGGTAGAATGTAATCATGACCTAATCTACCTAATCATGTAGCGCAATAAATGCTGTCCATCTGATTTATTCCCCATAAACCCAACAGTTGAAATTGCCTACCCCCCAATATAGAGAAATCCAACAAATTCTCCCCTTAAAAATGTATTTGCATAATCAAAGTATCCATATCTTTATGAGAAGGACAATAGAATTAGTGGATAATGATAAACTGCTACCATAAGCAATAGAACTAACCCCAAGTTGAAACTTTTGCTGGTCAAGTGTTTTGATTTTTGTCTGGACTGTCTTCAACTGCACACAGTTCCAAAAACATAAGCATAAGACCTCCAGAACAATACAACAACAATAAGCAGGGCGATTTTCACTATTTCAAACAATTGTAAAAAACAAAATCTTTTGAACCTGCTCCTCAAGACCATTTTTTGAACCATAGGAATGCAATTTTCCTTCTTCAACTTTATCTTGGATTCTATCAAAGAATCTCAACCCGCCAGAAACATCACTTTGGCCTTCAATGCCCTTATCTCTCTTGTGCTTCCTATCACTGCAATAGCAATGAATAAACATAACGAACAGAAATGGATAAAAACTAAAATAATATTAAAAATTTATCAATAAAGGCATGACTCAGCATCATGCATCTGAATAGTGAAGACACGACTTTGCAAGAGCAATTCATACCAGCAATAAAAGTGCTGGAAAATTCAGGGTGACGTCTAGAAGTTTTCTCACCAGATGAAATTTACTTCACTTTAAGGGTGTTATGACTTAAGTTTTAGTGGGTTTAATTAAAGGTGCCAATGAAATTAGTTGACAGTAAAACAGAAGAAAACTAAATAAGAAAAAGGTGGAAAGGAAATTACTAATGATGGTTTACCTTCTTTTCTCCAAGGACCTCGCAGGACTATGATCTGCAATTAATAATCCATCAAAAATCAAGAAAGGGGAAAAGCAGAGGCAATTAACATCATAACAGACTGTGGCAAACAAGTGCAAAGAAAAAAATGTGATATTGCTACCATTACAATAAAAAACTAGTAATCATATCATAAGGAAGCGCTACCTCAACTGCACAATTAAGTTAAAGATCAATAAAGAAAACATTATCAACAAGGAAAATGTAAAACTTGAATGTAACCATGAAAGTTATGGCGGCTCCTTGCATCTCTTGCCGGTGATAACCTGCGAGGTGATTGCCTTCTTTCAAGTTTTCCTCTCAAGTCCCTACCAGAATAGTCTTGCCTACCTGCAGTAAATAAAGAGAAAGTCTTATTACCTCAAGTCCAACCAAAACCAACAAATGTTTTAAAAGGAAAATAGAAAGAGGCAGAACTCAGATTGATAATGAGACACAAGCTTACCATCAAGATGAATAACAAGAGAAACATAATAATGAATAGTTACAGTGCCTCCCATACAAGAGCAAAAAGGCGACAGAAATTAGCGACAGAAATAAAAACCCAGGTATGTAGCTTATATCTTTGAAGGGCAACCAAGGTTGCAATGGGATTAAGAACAGTTCACTTCCTCATCTTCTTGTTGGGCAGTATAGTATAAAATATAATCGAAAGGTAGAGATATCCCCAAGATGATTTTACAAAATTACGAATCCTCCCATATGCTATAAGATTTGATTGCTTCTGGCAATATCAGATCATACAAATCCATCCAGTCTTTGTTCAATGAGTCACAACATAGCATCATCCAGAAGTGTCAACCAAAAGGAAAACTGCGTATGCTCCATTCACTGAAGCAGAAGAACATGATATATCGAAGGATAGATAGTTCACTGAAGTTTCACCTCTGATCTAAAAAAATAAGAATGAATAATCCGAGAAAGCTCAATTAGGATTCTTCAGCTTGCACTTTGTAGTTCCACAGATTCGTGGAGTGATCCATAAAAGATGTTGCCATGAAAAGGCAATGTTAAGAACAATACCAGCATTGGCTTTTGATAAACCAATCAGAATAATTCTTACTGAAGATTCCCCATCTAAATTAAAAAGTCCATACTGCTTGCAATTGAACCAGTCACATAATAAGATAATGTGATCCAACATCCTATCATTGAATAAATTAATCAAGCATTAATTTCAAACATCAGGCAACCATAAATAAGCCCCGACATCTGCTTACTGAATCAGTTGACATATAAACCAATCTACCAGGTAGTTATCCAGATCATAGTGTTCAATGAATGTGAACTCCAGTAATGAATTTGGAGTATCAAAAAAGGTAGCTTGGTACATGAATGAATAGTTTACAAGTACAGCCGTAAAAGTGATAACACCTCTCTAAAAATATTTCGTTGAATTTTTCTCTTTCTTTAGTAACCTTTCTCAGTCATATGGGCAAGTCATTATAGGAGAGAAACTCAGAATGCTCTCCTATAAAGCTCCACGTCACATGATCCAATAGATATGTAATCATGTGCAGAAGACACAATACAAACAGACAAAAGAACAGAACTACGAATTAGTCTAACAAATCTAAAAAGCAACCAATATCTGCAAGAAGCAACATAGTGAGATCTTCAAGATTGCAAATACAAACAACATCAGAATATTCTTTCAGCAATGCTCCAGAAAAGAATATAGCTTGACAATGGCATAGAAAGTAAAATATAAAAAATGAAGCTCAAGAGTAAACACAGACAATAAGCAAGAAACTACAATGACTAGGCATTAATTTAAGAAAGAAGGATGACAAATGTATGGAGCGTAAGTTAACTAAAAAACATTAATAGCCATCTCTTCTATTGCCAGATGCCCTCCATCATAGGTGAAGTCTCTTTGTGAATAATCATAATGTTTTGATAGGAGCCCATTCCTATATATATGACTCATTTGGAGATTGAGCTTGATACAAAATGCTTTGGTAACGTGAAGTGATTTTAACTAATTTAAGTAACATTAGGTAAATAGATTTTATATTTGGAATGCAAGGCAACACGGTAGTATTAAGTAATGAAAGCAGATGACATTGCTAACGACAATTGGCAGTATTGAATACTCCCTCCCTTCCTAAATATATAAGATCACTTTTAAAATTCAACTTGTTCCTAATTATAATTATAAGATCACTTTCTCACTTTTCTCAATTTTTTCCGAAATTAAGCTTATATAACAAGCAAAATAGAGAGTGAGGATAAAGTCATATAGTTGGGATGAATTGGTAATATCATATATGAATAACTAACTTAACTAACTTCCATAATCTACTCAAATTAGGGAAAGTACCACTGAAAGAGGCAGAGAATCGACGAAGCTCGGCATTGCCGTGAGCGAAGCTGCAATTATGGCGTAAACATCGCCCTTTCAGATACGATGCACATAGCCTCGTCTTAAACTGCCTCCCTTCCACCATTCTCAAATTAAACTATCAGGCTTCCGATGAAAAGCGTAATAGTGAGATTCCTGCATTCATGTACAGAGTTAAACAAACTGCGTAGAGTATAGCTCAGTGTGAAGAAATAAGGAAAATTAGCTACCTTAACTTGGAGATAGAGCGTGTAGCTTTAAATCGTAGAGCTCCTTCAAAGAAAAACTCGATTCAAGAACGAAAAATCGAAAGAGAATCTTATGTCAATATCTTTTGGAAACGCTGGCCCGTCAATTGCTCATTGATTTTACTTCTCATAGCAAAGGGCCCATCATCCTTTCCAGACCCGACCCAATGACTATGACTAGTATCATAATATATGTGTGTGTGCAACGTTGACAAAAAAAACTTTAAACACTATTTAATATTTATACACATATAGAGAAAAGTATTTATAGAAGGCCTACTCCCTCTGGTGGGGATAAATTATTCTATGTATATCAGTATATCTATTACATTCCGTCACTTAAGTATAACATAATCATTAATTATTAATCAATAGTACTCCCTCCGTTCTTCAACATGTGGGCGCTATGTTTTGCCGATTTCTGAATCAAGTAGCGTGTGTAAATTGGATTCTCCTAAGAGTAGAAGTCAACATGGAGATAAGTTCAATTATGTTTTTTTTTATTCAAAAGTCAGTCCAATTTTATGTTGAATAAGTCCAAAATTTTGATGCATATGTGAGTCTTTTCATGAACAAGTCCAAAATTTATTAAAAAGAAAATACTCATTTTTAGAGACTAAGAATGTTAAATAAACTGCTGAATTATAATATATATATTACATGTAATCATATTATTAACAATATTATGTCACAACTTTTTTTTAAAAAAAGAAGATAAATATAAATACTTTTGAAGTTATTATTTAACATCTTTTGTTTTGCCAACATTTTAATCAACATCCTTAATTCCAAAAAAAAAGTCAAATTGACATACTAATCGGAACGAGTAATAAGATCTACAAGATCATGAAGGAAACAAATAATGGAAATAGCGCATGCTTCCTTTGATTTTAACATCTATTTTATTTTCATCTTTAATCAAGATGATGTGTATAAATAACACGCCTTTAAAAAATGTTACAGTTCGAGTTTGTTCCCATTAAATTTCAGTGCTATGGTTGTTCCTCAACGCACTTTGGGCACCTACATCTGAAGCCATAATCTGCAAGGGAAGCTTGTCTCTCTTCGTATGGAAGATCCTCATCGACATATGATATAGTTATCTGAAATTGTTTCCAATTGTTAGTTACTTCAAAAAACCTATAAAACTGATATACTCCCCTAGGTCCTAAATATAAGACTCTTATGACTTTTTTGTGAAAATTAAGGAAACAAATTAAACCAAATTTAATTAGAATATAAGATAGTTTAAAAGTAGAATACATTATTTTTGAAGAAAAAAACAACTATAAACAATTTAAAGGGTCTTATAATTACTCAAGACTATATGTATGTGTATATATATATATATATTCAGAAAACACTAGGAATTTTGGATAGTGTATCGCCCCTTTTAACCCTTGGTGTTTTTTTTTTTTTGCCAATCCCTTTTAATCCTTGGTGTAATAGACCTAAAGTTAGGAGAAATACTTTAATATTGAAGCTGCAGATAACATACCTCTTCTCCTTTACGAATGGATCTCAGAGCAATTATCGTTGCTTGACCATCTCTATCCTGCATACAAATGCAGGAAATGAATGGGAAACGAATGAAGTAATACTATTCTCAATACACAATGTTAACGCTATAAGTAACTTGTGCAAAAGAACAAAATTCACACACAACCTCTCAGAAATGCAGTGTTGGATAATGGTTTTAGCAATGTTCCTAACAATGTTTATGTCTGACTTATTGTTTCTTTACGGTACAAACACCTGATAATTGTTTTTTATCTACTGCGGTCCTAATCTTTCCTCAAATTGGTTTTCACATTTCTTCAAAGCAACAGAGTAAGTCATTGAAGAAATCCATCAACGACCAGGAGAATCCTAGTTGAAATAGAGTGATATGCAAGCAACATTGGTCAAGAAAATAAAGCTAGAAATGTTGCGCTTAAATACCTCCACTCTTTTGAATGCCTTTGCATTAGGACAGCAGGAATGGTTCATGCAGCTTTGCAATGGAAAAAATGCAGTCCCTAAAATATAAATTTTAACAATCAGTAGTTACAACTCTAAGAAAAAATAACGAGAAGGATGAGGCATGGACCACCGTAATACATATGGAACAGCATATTCCAAAAATCAGTAAGGTGATAGTACAATAATAAATTCTCTGAAATGTAGTACCCTGGCAACAAATAGAATAGTCTTCACCGAGAGCATCCAGAATTGGTTGAGTGATTTCCTCAGCTTTTTCCTGCCATTAATGATTAGGACTGGGGTGAGAATGTGAGAATTACTATTTGACATAAAATGGTAAAGAAAAAGATACAAATTCTAACCTTTTCAGGATATGTGAGATCATCGATGTATAAAAAGTAATCCTCCACAGGAGAAGCTACCACCAAATCCCTGACAGAAACAAAAACCAGATTAATTCACAAATCTGATGGATCCAAGATGCTCATTTATGGGTTCCATCATTTGGTAGCTGAAATACAACATTTCAAGCATTACATTAATGGAAACCAAACGGGACATAATAATAACAGTGAAGAATAAAAGAAAAATGAGAATCTCAATAAGGTGGATTCTTACAGATTGTTTTGCTCAAACATGCCAATGATGTGCCCATATATTTCCAGGGAGAATACTGAGTATAGTCAAGGACTTAGATCAAGGATTAACCAGAAGATTATTCTTTTCTGATACATAACATCATGGAACGGATCTTTATGAACAAATAGATAAAGAATCTAGCATTAGCAAGGATACATGGTTCACACTCTCTGTCAAATATAGCTGTCTTTAGAAGTTGGAGTGACTGAAACGTTACAATCAACTAATCAGAAATGAATAATGAGACGTAGGCAAGAAGGTTATCACACAAACACCCCATTTGGTAGTAGCGTGTTTACAAACTTATTGTCACAGAATGGTTGAAATAAAAGACAAATATAATCTACAGAGGATAAAACCCTTATACCTCAGTGATTATAAATTGCACCGGTACATGGAAAAATTTCTACCATCACTCTCAGAAGTCCTACCTCAAATGCCAAATCTTTTATTTGCATCCTAAATGAAACTTCATCAGAAGAATTAATATCATCTGGCAATGCAATGCAATCCCACCACCTACAAGAAAAATGAAATGACTCCTCTTGTAAAGTTCAAATTAATCAATCCCCACCAAAAATCACAACATTAACAAGAAAAAAATAATGGAAGAGAGTGAAAACGTTCTAGTGCCCAAGAACAAAAAATTTCAACATTTCTCATCCTTCATGAGCTTTCTAACATAGTTTTATTATGGATAAAGATGCATATTTACCGAAATTCAAATAATCAAGATAAAAATTTTGGGTGCATTATTGATTAGCAAAATAGAAAAATTCATCATGCACATAGAAAGCATAAGAACTTATGAACTTAGTTATTACCTTCTCTTGTGTCCCATTGCTATAGGTCTCCAAGCCTCTAAAAGAATAGTGAGATCACAATGGTTTGAAAGATGTGATGTGTGGTCTTTACCTTTCTCTAAAAGACTGCTTTCTTTCAACTTGTGGTACCTTAAGATGGTAGAAGAAATAGCCTAATCATAAAAGCCAATAGGTGTTTCTGTAAGATATATCACTTTATGTGGTACCCCACCTAGGTGGAATAAGGCTTTGTTGTTGTATATCACTTTATGTGGTAGAGATAATTCATGCAAACTAAATGAGAAAATAAGTTCATGTAATATACTACATAAATATATCTTGAGAACTTCTCGATGAAATTGTGACATTTCTTAGTTTATAGTTTCTAAAAGACAGTTAATTAAATTAAGAGTTAGGATCCATCAGTATGGGCATGCCTAAATTGTAATGCCATATCAAAAAGTAGCTAGAAGCATCTTAGAAGTAAACATGTAAAATAATTACAGAATCCAGGTTCATAAGATACCAAAAAATCCGTGATGCATCCATTTGGCCATTTATTATATAAAGAAGAGAGCTTTTCATTTCACGTTTTAGAATTCACAATAAAAAATTTATACAAAAAGCTTCGACAATACTAAAAAATAAATGAGAACCGAAGTAAGCAATGATTCTTCCTGATATTTGCATTATCACTAAATTGGCCAACTTCAAGATATAGGTCAAAAAGCTACTATAACACAGACAAATATAAACATTATGCTACTACATGCCCAACTTTTCAAAAATATCTAAGACATAATGTGCAGAAATCAAAAGTAAAAATGAAACTTCACCTTTGCAGCAAGAAGGAATATATCATTTGTTTCTGGGAGGAGAAAAAGGAGTAAAGAAATTCATTTAGAATAAGCAAGGAAAAAACAAACATATTTAGAACAAATGTAGATTGGACAAAACAAATGTCGATAATGCAACATTTTTACCATTAGCATGTTTGATGAATTTTAGAAGTGCCTCCCTACGTGCTGTATCAGACCTCTCACCAGTACAAATCAAAGAATGACAGGACTCCCAATCAGCCTCTGCACATGATGTGCTGCAAGAATTGGCAAAATCATCAGAAGTGGTAAATTCATACTTGATGTTGAAATAACTGATGTGAAAAATTAAAGGTCTTAGTGGCTTGGAAAGCTGCAGCGCAGTGCAGCTTCATTAGGTAATTTGTGCAAATCCGAAAGGCAGATCAAGTTGAAACTTATATCATGCAAGAGATACAGACAGAAGCAGCAATACACATAGTTTCGCTTTCTTACTCTTTGTAGAAAGGAGTATATACAAAAAGAATGAGCCTCGGCAAATATGGCTTATTGAGATCCTATCAATGTAACCTACCCTATACAACCTATCATTGTAGAAGTGTATTTCCTTTACGATACTCTACGTAAAACCTATAATATAGATAATAATAATGCCATTCTAATAATCTTAGCACAATTTTATAAATGGACTAAACAACAAAAGGGAAAACTATGTAGGGGTTTACAGGTGAGTGGTGACTTATTACAATAAAGTAGCCATGATGGACTTATTATAGTAAAGTAGCCATGATAAGGGTACTTAAGTAGGATGGGGGACCTCATTCCAAAATCTAGTTGTTGAGTAGGGAGAACCAACCCCCTTAAATACCCCATTGAGAATCCATACTATTCAGTGTTGAACTCAGTATCCATCAAGCCACATGATTCAGTAATTAATTTTGCTCTTTTCAGTAAACACGAGCAGCAATCCATGTCAGATATTTGAGCTCACAGGCAGCATCTTTTTCTGCCTATGAAATCAGCAAAACAAAAGCGCATATGCCAAAATATTGTTCTTTTCATGCAACAACAACCATACCTGCAGTAGAATGACTCTCCACATGCACCAGGGCATGAAATAGCTGATGGCAAGGAGAACTTGTTAGAGTAAGGCAGCGTCATGTGGCCATTCATTAATGATTGAACAACACCTTCAGGGAGATGAACATTAGCTGCAGAGCTGCCAAAACTACATTCCCCAGCGCCATCCTTCTTGCTACACGAGTTATCTTCTCCATCAGTTGAATCTGTGTCATTGTTGTATTTTGATGTGTCAGAAGCCCCTAATTCTTGCAAGTAAAGCCTCCTTCCAATCTGAAGTTCCACAGAACCAATAAATCGAAAGCAGGAGCTGCAGACAAAACAGTCAATCTGCAATAATGCAAGAGAGAAGGTTAGGGAATAAACCATTTCAGCATAGCTACAAAGAGTAAATAGTGAGAGAAACCTTGTTGGAAGAGTGTTGAACCCCAACTAGCATTTGATCTTTCAAAACAAGGTCCCCTTCATTGAAGTCCATGGCAGCATACACACCTGTAATTCACCAATTACAACAAAAACATACTGATTATGTATGCCTAGCAGATACCACACCTGTAATTCATGCTAATGCATTGTGAACATGGAAAAGATGAATGGAAAGGAGGTAATACCCTTTCCAAAATTTACATCCTGAGCAACTATGATGCTACTGCACTTCCTTGCAGATAAGAGGTTATGATAATAATCCTGGAGAAGATATGAACAGAAATACAAACAAACAGTTAGAGCACCCAAAGAACAAATATTAATTTGAGGAAAATGAAAAGGAGAGAAAAGAGAATGCCTGAAGTTGAAGAGGTGATGGAGGAGTGAGAAGGAGAGCAATTTCATTGGCACAGCGAGAGTCTACGGGGCATATGGACTCCATTGCCAATAATGAGACGGCGCGAGAAGCCTCTTTATAGTACCCGCGTATTAGTATCGATCACTGCCGGCGGCCCTGGCCGTACGAGGACTTGTACATACGTATCACATACATACGTTATTCAACTCGCAAATTGCAACCTAACTAAATTTGTTTTTTTCTTATAAATTAGTATTATAAATATAATTTAATAATACGCAAAAAACGTTTATAAATGTACATAAGCTAACATGTTGGTTTTCAATTTTATGAAAAGAAATGAATGCTTAGTGTGGTAGCAATACATTTACTTTAGAGTGTTAAATTGTGATCAGTTTCTACCCTCTTTGTATATACTTCCTCTGGTCATTATTATAAGGAAAGAACATACAAAATTTTTATCTCACATATAAAGCATCAATCACTAAATTAAATATTTCTTTTCGCTTTACCATTGTCATTAGAATATATTCAAAGTTTTTTCATAAAAAAAAAGAATATATTTAAAGTTGAAAATAAAAGTTATATCATTTGATAAGGGGTTAAATTTAAAAAATAGTCAGTTCAACGCATGAGAACTTAAGTTCCATTCATTGGCCTGTGGGATTTGGTAGCTAGTATTTTATAGTATACATTCCTCAATCATCAATTCTGGTCGATATCCAAATTCCATATTTAAATGTAAGTTTTGACTCCTTAATTGTTATGTTACTAGTCACATGTCTACAAATGCACCACCTGAAAACAAATTCACAGTATCCCTTTCGAAGTGGCGCAAATACTTTATAGGCACCTCACAAAACTTGAAGAGCGTTAATCTTTTATAGTTCTCACTGAAATACTAGTACCACATTGTAAAATATTATGTTTTGGGCTTTTTTCTATTAAAAACACATGCAGTTGATTTTTTAATGAAATATGTAGTTGATTATGGGTTGGCAAAAAAAAAAGTAGTTGATCAAGTGTAAAAGGCTTAGCCCTATGCTAAAAAAAAGAGAGAATTAATCAAGTACTTAGATGTACCTATTTTGTGCATAAAATAGTACGGTAAAGGAGGATCACGTCTTCGATGCCAGACAATTCTCATACAGTTTGACTGTATATATATATATAATACACACACACACATATATATATATATACATATATATATATATATATACACACACATATATACACACACAGAAGTTTGACTGTATATATAGTTTAATTAGAAAAGCTAAAACATAAACTCATGACAAAATCAAATATTTCTTAACCAAATTTTTAAATATAGAACAAAATTTAAATGCAATAATTGGTTAGAAAAAAATTTAGAAAGAGATAAATTATTTAAAATGTGGTCAACTATAACAATAATATGCGTATATACAAAAAAGACCATAGAATTTGGAGTGTAACTGTTATTGACAAAAAAAAAACAATCCTTTGTTAAAATTTATGACAATGCGTATATACTAATATTATAGCAAATTATTGCATTAATAAAAATCGGGATCCGTTTATTTTAGAGGGAGTAAAAAAAATTGATACAAGAATTTCAGAATCTAAAAACTGAATCTAGACGAAATAAAAATTAATAATAAAAGAAATTTTTTTGGGTCAAATATAATACAAGAAATTCGGGAAATGAAAATTGATTCTATTTGATTTTTTTGAACAAATATAATAGATTAATGTTAATATTTAAAATTATCTATTTATTCACAAATAAAGTTATGTGCATAATTATTTTAAAAAAAGAAGCAAATGTTTATGATTAAATATTTATTCTGACTTCTTTTTTTGTTATAAAAAAATAAGTCAGAATAAATATTTACGTTTTTTATCGAAAAAATATTTACCTTTTTTTTTTGATACATAAGGAAGTAAAGATACAAATTTAAAAGTAAACTAAAACAAATTTTTTACTATATACAGCTTTTCGAACCCTCTAACAACTCTCTAGCCCTTAACATGTAACAAACTATGTCTCTTATCTCAACCACGCCTTCATCAAAACAAGGACAAATATTATTGTGAATGACTTCATTCCAAAAATATTTACCTTTTCATACACCGAGAAAGTACCCACATTTTCACTCACCGAAAAAAAAAATGTACCTACATTTTATTTTCTTTAATTTCCTCCAATGAAAAGATATATGGGCCTATTTATATATTCATCACTTTCCAACTCATTTTTACCGGTATTTCTAGAAACACACACACACAAATTTTTATGGCGTCTGAGAAGGCACCTATTTCTCAGATCTTCTTTTCCTTTTTTTTTTTTTGCCAAAACTCATATCCTTTTTTCAAACCCCACATTTCGCCATAATGACAAAAATTACGGAAACACAAAACTAAACACTTTTACATAAATAGGTAGTAGTTCACACATATTACACTCATATACTTCTCTCGCGCTCCCGCCCCACCAAATACACAAATTGCTTACCTTTTTTACATCTCTCACTAAACCATCCCAACTCAATTATAAATTATTACTTTTTTGTCTGGACAATTTTGATACTTAGCAGAGGTATATGTCATATGTTTATTGTTGGGTGACATCTGTTACATCTTGCTGCGTGGAGATAAAAGGTTCGACAATACAAGTGTATGGATAATTGTTGTCAGTTATGTTCAATAGCAACAGCTGTGGTGTATTGTAAGTGTGATTGTGCACGCCTTTGTTTGAATTGTGATACTTATGTACACTCTGCTAATCCTTTGTCACGCAAGCATACTCGTTCTTTGATATGTGAAAAATGTTTCAACCAACCTGCCACTTTTTATTGCATGAATGAGAAAATGTCTGTGTGTGAAAATTGTGATCATAATCGACGTGACTGTATAGGATTGGGACACAAACGTATTAAAATGATTAGTTACACAGATTGTCCATCTCTTTCTGATATATGTAAGATCTGGCCTTTTGCTTTTGATTCTGCCTTTCCTGCTTTTGCTCATTGTTGGGGATCATCTCATTCTTTACTCAACAACAACGAAAGCGAGTGTTTGACACAGCTAAATGACAACATTGCATCTTTTGTTGACGGATTAAGTGATCTCGAACCATGTATTATGTATGAGCCTAAGAAGCATCCAAATCCAAATTTCACGCCCTTACACAAAGATCAGCCGTTTTTATTTTCTCAAGGTTCTAACCTCTATTCAAAGGTATTCATTTAGTTGGGGAAATGACATTTAAATTTGATACAATACAATTATTATCAAACTAGTACACATTACTCTGCAATGTTAATTTTCCAATATTATAGACCTTAATGTCATTTTCCCTTTGTTTTTATGTTTTTTTGCTTTTATTTAATGTAAGGTTGTTGAGTTTGATATCAAGTAATAACCTGATCCGATTTTTCGCCACTAAATTTATTATATGTAGGGATGTCAAAATTTGAAAGATATTGGAATTTATAAGACAGATAACCTTTGTGATGGCCTTAATATGGAGGGTGCACAATTCAATTTTAACAATGTCAATGAAATAATTGATTCCTCCCAAAATGTTGTTGGTTACCAGCATGAGGATGAAGGATTGGATTGTATATTGATGGAAAAAAACATATCAGTTACCGGATCTGATACCCTTATCCATAATACCATGGAGGTTGTAAATCAATTTATAGTTTCTTTCATCATTTTAATTTCCTCTTACATGCAACCATTACCAATATAAATTTTTTAGGCCGCATCGTCGTCAATCCAACAACGTTGTGTGACTTTTCAATCATCTAGAGAAGGTGAATCAAGTTCTATGATCCAGGGGATGAATATCAATGCAAATAACTCTATGCTCAAGGACGTTAGTAGCTGCAACATAAAAACGAACATGGAATATCCTCATGATCAAGTTCATTCAAGCATACTACTTCCACTGAGCGCAATCAATTGTGATAGTGACACTATCAATACAGATTTTCAAGGTCATGACACTACTGATTGTGTGTTACCACCAACAATGTTGACAGTTATTGATGCACCATGGGAATCAAAATTGAAGTCTAAATTACCCGAAACAAGGGAGAAAGCTAAATTGAAATACAAAGAGAAAAAGAAGAAACGAACGTAAGTGTCATTTTTATGTGTCATATGGTATATAACAATGTTTTTAGACCTCTAAATCACCCTCTTTAATTTCGCTTCTGTAAATCTTGTGTTGCATTGGGGTGCACATAACTTTCTCAAACACCAAAACATGCATATTTTTTTATCTAAAATTGTATCATGTTTCATTCAATATATATAAATTTCTCATTGTGAGTTGTTGGTTCTTCATGTCTAATTTGCAGGTTTATCAAACAAATAAGATATGTGTCTCGCAAAACAAGAGCTGATACTAGAAAACGTGTAAAAGGTAGATTCGTGAGAGCAGAAGAAGAATTTGAATATGATCCTCTTGTGGCAGAGAGCCATTAACCAAATTATTTGCATGGTATATGGTTCAGATGCTAAAATAGACCTAGCATTTTTGTTTTGTCCAACACCAACCTATGATGTTGGAACTTATTTTTGTTCACAGTTTGAGAAATTTTCATCATCTTAATAAGAGAGATATCTTCTTTGTTTTTGTGACGTCAACGTCAACTAGGTTGACGTCAGTCGTTTACAACTACATCGAATTTCATCTTAATTATAATTTTTTGGCACATCTAATTTATTTCATCTTAATGGAGGCTTAATGGAGGCACGTCCTTTAATTTCTTAAGATATAGTATAAGAGCCTACACAGTTTAAATCTCAATAAAAATATATACTTAAAGTTGAGATAGTGGAGTGGAAGTCTAGTATCATCAATTATTTTTAAAAGGGTTAAAGGTCAAGAAGTGTCATATCTGTCTTGTAAGTTTTTATGGGCTCAACCTCGCCCACAAAGTGTATCTTATTCACTCTTGCTCATTAAAATATTAATGTGAATGTCAAATATTTAATTACAATCTTAAGTTTTCAATGGTAAAGGGCGAGTACAATACAGTTTATACACACACTTTTGAGGTAAAATTAGACCCAAAAATACTTCTGGGTAGGTACATCCCTTTTTACACTCAAAAATACTTATGGCATCTTCAAATTTTGTGTCATCAATTTGAATTCCTTGTACGGGGCCAATTTGTTTTCTGTTCTTTCTTTCCTTATTTTTATTTCCTTTTTTTGAATGGGTAGGTACATCCCCTTTTATTTTTTTGATCAGCAATACATCCCCTTTTACACTCAAATAAATACTCCCTCCGTTCCTAAATATAAGATCACTTTGGTTAATTTGGGGAGATTAAGGAAGACAATAAAAATACATTATCTTCCTAAAATCCCCTCAATTACTTAACTTGAAAAGGAGGAGGGGTTTTCAATGAAAAGAGGGAGTATAAGGGTAGTTTGGGCAAAACTTGAGATAAAAGAGAAAGTGATCTTATATTTAAGAACTTATCCACTTCCCCAAAGTGATCTTATATTTAGGAACGGAGGGATTATTTCCTGCCAAGAAAACACTTTCCAATACACACTAATAAATTAATTTTTATAAACGCACAGAGACTTTATGACTTGACTTTAACTTTCTCCTGTTACCACTTTTGCTACCAGAAAGTAAAATAACAGCAATTTTTCTTTGACCAGCCATGCCATATCAATTACTTTTATCCTGAAATTTTGTATTACATGGAAGCATTTTCGCTCAATAAAAAATGGTAATTCCATCATTACTTTCTTACTCACAAATAGCATTGCCTTGTTAATGTACTAGTCAACTACTAGAGATACTATTTAATCCCCTGCGCATGCTCATCCCATTTCATTACACAAGTTAAAATGGGGATCTTACTCGGTCATATCAAACCCAAATCTCTTACCACCTTCATAACAATCTCTGCTTCATTTTGTGCCATTTTTCTTCTTGCAACAATACTCCACCTGCGCACTAGTGATCTGGCCAACATCAATTGTTCATCAGAATATGTTCCTTTACCCACTAATATCGATCACATCTTTTTTGGTCTCGCTTCAGCTAGGCGTACTTGGCCTGAGCGAAAGGAAAATGTGAAGCTATGGTGGAAGCCTGGTCATACCAGAGGATGTGTCTTCGTTGACGGCCTTCCTCCTCATGAACATACTGCTTCTCTCCCTCCGCTCTCTATCTCCCAAGACACCTCACGTTTTCCTTACACTTTCAAGGGTGTAGGTTTTCGGTCAGCCCTTCGAGTGGCACATGTTGTTTTAGAGACTGTGGCTCTCAATAATTCTAATGTTAGGTGGTATGTGTTTGGGGATGATGACACCATTTTCTTCCCAGAGAATCTTGCGAAGACACTATCAAAGTATGATCATCGGTTGTCATACTATGTTGGCACCCAATCTGAGATTTATGAACATAATAATTCGTCTAGTTTTGGCATGGCTTTTGGTGGAGCAGGTTTCGCCATCAGTTACTCCCTAGCAAAAGTTTTAGCCAAGGTGTTAGATTCTTGCATAGAAAGATATCCCCACCTGTATGGAAGTGATGGGAGGATTTCCTCTTGCATAACAGAGCTCGGTTTAAGCCTAACAAAGGAGCCAGGATTTCATCAGGTACATACTAATACAGAATCTCTTGAAAAACTTTAGCCTTCTCATGAATAATATGTGCTTATTTATTTTTTTTATTGGAACTAAACTGAGTCAGGTTGATTTGCGGGGAGATTTGTTTGGTCTATTGGCTGCACATCCAGTGACTCCCTTGTTATCACTACATCATTTGGATCACACAGATCCAATCTTTCCCAACATGACGAGAAATGAAGCGTTGAAACATTTATTTAAAGCTGTGAATGTTGATTCACAGAGGATTTTACAGCAAACAGTTTGTTATGATAGACGGTATTCTTGGACAATTTCTGTGTCATGGGGCTATGCTGTTCAGGTGTTCCCGTATCATGTATTTTTGCCAGATGCTCTGAACATTCAACAAACGTTCAAACAGTGGTATGGGAGAAGTGTCTTCCCAGGAATGTACACTTTTAGCACCAGAGAACTTCACCCGGATCCATGTAAAAGACCCGCCATTTTCTACTTCGACATGGTGTCTTATGGTAAGGATGGACAAACCGTTACCCATTATAAGAAAACCTTTCAAAACTGTTCATTTGGCGTAGAGTCACCAAGAAAACTGGAAAAAATCACAGTTTTTGCAAATAAACTCGACCTTGGCATTGAGCAGGTATATATTGTTTATATATCACACGTTAGAACCCTTGTTTTAGGGCTACAATGACCATGACTTAATGACGGTGTGATTGTTTATTTTTGTTATTCAGTTGAAGGCTCCTAGAAGGCAATGTTGTGATGCCTTGCACTCTAGCCCTCGTGATTTTATGGAGATTACAATCAGAGAGTGCGGAGACGAAGAATTGGTCAATATGCATTGACAAAATTATATCTTAAAGCCACCTTTTAGGGGGTTAAAGGACGTCATTGCAAACACAACTAGAGTTTGAAAGAGAATGGTCGACCTAAAGTTCTTTTTTACTGGTATAATTAGAGTTGAAGTTTAGACTTGTGACCAAAACCAGGAAAACAAATGGTGGCCAATAAGAAACAACGTGAAAATGCTCTATTTGTTCTTAATGGTTTGATTATTCTTGTAGCATGCGTAGTGAATCTGCAATCATGATGTTAGTTTAAGCTGACAGGATCTTGGTGCTTTCATTCTCATATAACGCGGAGGGGAATGTTAGCGAATAATTTTAAATAATCATTTTTTAATAATTACTTTATGTGCATCTATCTCATGGGGAATTACTGGTTTTTTATAAAAAATTTTTGTCCAATTTTTTTTGTCCAAATTTTTTTTGGTCCGAATTAATAAAATTTATACAGTATTATATATATTTTCAATTTTCAATTTTCAATTATTTATTTGTTAATATTGATTTTTCAAACTCTCCCTCCTATTCTAACTAACTCTCTTCCTTTCTTTTAGCAACTCCATTCTTCTACACCACTTCACTCATTTTTTTTCTTCAGTACTGTTTTGATCTATTCCAACATATTATTTCTTTGTTATCTAAATAAGTTATTATTTCTTTAAACGACACCTCTTACACAAATCTCTTTGTTTTAATATATATATATATATATATATATATATATATATATATATATATATTCGTTAACTGAAACTTTAATTCAATTAGTGATGCTACCAAATTTTGATTAAAATATCCGCAAGTGTACGGCTCGTAAATAGTAAAATCAAGGTCGATCCCACAAAGACTCAGACAATTAGTACTTAGGCATTAGAATTCCTACTTTCATTTAAGTTGAGTAAAGACAATGAAGTTGAATTTATAACTAGTGAAAAAGGTAAATTAAGATCTAAAAGAAACTACGATAATAAGGGTGAAATTCACGAGTAAAAGGAACAACCTAGGGTCACTAATCCCCTATCTGTTTCTTAGATTTTATTCCCACTAATTTAATTATGAGTTAATTCAACTAGCTAATTTAGAGTACTAGTGTCTATAAATGTCTTTCGGTTTCCATGCATCTATATCCTTGCCTAGCTTAATTACACAATGTCTTGCACTAATTTACTAAGCTAATTTATATCTGTACCGCTCTAATGTGACTATGTAGGGCTTCTAGGTATATGTCTATTATCCTAGTCGCAAATCAGATTAAAAATTCAATCCTACACTATTTAATCTCATGGTCTATTTAAAATTCTCTCTTTCGAGTCCAATCCTAAATTCCCTAAACATGTCTAATGTTGGTCAATCACTAAACAAGTTAATCAATAATAGCAAGATTAAATAAACTAATTAAAATTAACCAAAACTAAATAGTGGGAAATAAAGTATCTAAGTCACAAATAAGTTCATAGTGCCTAGGTTGTAAGAGAAAATTAGCCACACATAGATTCCAAGTTAATCCCAACAAACATTAAAACTAAATCTGAAATTATAGTGCCAAAATGAAGTTCTAATGTAGCAATACCAAATGCTCCCAGTTCTGATTCAAAACTCCCCACAGTGCTTCACTTGCGTTTCGTCCTCTTCTCTTGTGTTCAGCTCTCAGCTTGCGTGCTTCTTCTTCAGCGTGTCTGTATGTATGTGTGAACTCTTGTGCGCCCAGCCCTCTGTACGTGAACTCCCCAAAAATCTCTCCTTTCAACGTGAATGTGTATATGTATATATGCCTCCAATCAGCTCCAATTACTTCCTTATGCGTGAGTGAATATATGTGTGTGTGTTCGCCTCCCAAAAGTCAACAAAACATGCCGCCTCTCTTACCTTCCTTTTTCCTTCTCAGCTTTCCTAATTCATCCCTTTCTTTCTTCTTTTCCTAATAAGACAAAAACCACCTCCACCCTTTCTTTTCTTTTTCTTGTGTGAGTGCCTTTAGGAAATTCCTAAACAACTCCTTGCAATTTGCTTTTCCTGTATGTGTATATGGGTTAAATTAAAAAGCCCACAATGCAAGCTGTGTCTTCCACGTGCGTTCTATTTTTTTCCTTAATTTATGTCTTCCTTTACCTTCTTTCTTTATTTGGAATCTACACACATAAAAGGCAATCAAAAAAATACTTGTCCCAAATATATTATTTACTGTACTTTTCTATTTCACTTCATAAATTCCTAAACTTCACATCAAGAATTTTTTTTTAATTTCCTAACAAAAATCTCCTTATTTTGAATTGATGACTCCTAAATATGATTAAAATATATGTGAAAATATAGTAAAACTAAGGAGTCATCAACTACCTATGTAATTGATTAATTAGGCATTCAAGAAATATAATCATTTGATCTTTATAATTTACATGTGTAAAGAAATTCTAATAGTAGATTTTTTGCATATTCAATAAAACCATACCAAACATTGAATATTTGAATTGGTCAAGACACTTTTGTTCACAGGTTAATTGTCAAATCGAGGGTTGATTTGACTTAGTATATTCTTAAATAATATAATTTAATATAAGGGTTAAAGATCAAATTTGCCCTGAAAATTTTAGTCCAGGATCAAATTTGGCCCTAAAGTTTTTTTGGAATCATATTTACCCCTAAAGTACATAAAATGGGTCAAATTTGCCCCCACATCCTATATGGACTGCCACATCCATGTCAAAGATAATTTCACATCATCGTCTTCTCCAAATTCTTATACCACCTCCTCTTCCCCACTCCCTCTCCCTCCACCACCCCTTTCTCCCACCTCGCCCTCTGCCCCCAAACACTGCCTCCCAAAATCACAACAGTATTAATTTTGCAGGTTCTGCATTGAATCCCCACGCTTTAATAATGCATGTGCTATATGTGTATATGATGATTGACCGTAGTTTTGTTTTATTAGCAAATCTTAGATTAGTTTTTTACGAGCTAGAGTGGCAGTACACTGTCACTTTCGTTAGTTTGATGAGAGGGCTTCTAGTCCATTGATCACTAAGCTCAACTCCATGAGAATAAGTTGTTTCACATAAAAATTGTAATACTACCTCCAGTCCTAAATATAGGACCTAATTGATTTTTTTTTAGAGATTAAAGTTGCGAAATAGGTTGTCAAATGATGTCATATTTAATATATTTTTAGATTATTCATTAGTTTATAGGTAAAATAAACTAGTTTAAGGGAAAAAGTAGGTAAATCAATTTATAATTAACTTATTTTGTTTTTTAAAAGATTTTATAGAAAAAGTCAATTAGGTCTTATATTTAGGACCCGAATGAGTATTAAATTAAAAAACTAACCAAACGGACTTTACATAGGTATCAACAATTTGATACACAAATATTAATATATCCATCAACATATAAAACAAAAGCTAATTATTCAAATCCTAATTGCAGAAGGAGACCTTGTTATAGCGACCCAAAATATGCCACTCTCTAAGCAGCGACCGTGTATCGAGACCTCATATACTATGGTATTAGGACATTATGTACAATGCTATTAAATTGCCAATATATAACACATATATCACTGATTAATAAAAAAAATCATCGTCTTCAGAATCAGGATCCTGCATCTTCCAAGTACCATCAGGTTGTTGTACTAAACCTTTATTTTCGTTCATTCTCCATGACTTGGGAACGTGATACTCATTCTTCAATGCATCCAAGCTTTTGTTAACGAGTGCAATATCCCTTTTAACCTCTAATTTAAATCCCCCCTTCCTCCCTTGTGTTCCTGCAACTCCATGCAAGTAAAGCTCCAAATTATGCCACATTCTAAAATTGAATGCCCCACAAGTTGGCCGCTTTATGAAGTTGGATTTCATAGCATCAAATTCTAACTCTTCTCCGACTCCTGCATAACGCAACAGAGGTAGCCTTGGAACAATATCTTCTTTGTTACGAATACGTAGTGTTCTCAGATCCTTTTGAGCATTATAAAACTTGCGAAATTTTGAATTTCCAACTCGAGGACTGGCAAACGCAAATGCTGTGACTAGACAAACTTTTTCAGATTCACCATCTCCTTGGATAATGTTGAACCCGTTAGCGACTATATCCAGTGCATTCAGTGATCCAAGTGCTGCTCCTAAGCTATGACCAGTTACTGTTATGCTTATCTCTTCATCCTTAAATTTATTCACAAGTCTTTTAATCTCAGTCAAGACCTGCACGAATAATGAAAAAGTCTAAATAACTTTACGCTCTAATCATAATATAGTATTGGCATTGCCAATTAACCTCATTACAAAAAGGTTCATATAATTAAATTAAAAATTATAAATTATATCTAATTAATTACCTGGGTTCGGACGCTTTTTTTCTTGAACCCTGAAGAATTTGTGTAGATGGAATAAAAACCTCGATGTACTTTACAGTTTACTTTATGACCAAAAATATATGGAGCGTGACTTAGGGAAAACTGAAAATCCTTGATCCATTCTTTGATTTGATCAGTCCCTCTCCAAGCTATTACAATGTCCCTCCTCCCTAATACGGCTTTTCCTTCATCAGTTGCCACAGCAACATACCCTATCCAATCTGATTCGACTTCCATATCACCAAATATGGGAAAATCAACTTTTAAGTTTGCATATAGAAACTTTGTTACCTCGTACTTAAAAGGATTCCCGTTTTCCAAACCTACCTTAGAAAAGAAATCTGCTTTCCCATAACGGCTCCTTCCTCCTTTTTTATTAGGTGATGATTTGTCATAGACAAAAGCGTCATAAGTAGCTTGAGCCATTTCTCCATAGTGTATTATATACTTACGAAGATCAATATCAAGTGGATCAAGCAAGTTCTTCCAATGATGCTCACCACTGAGTTCTCTCCACCTAGTATTAATGCTATTTGTAGGTCTGATCACAATCTTTTCCTCTTCTTTTAATAGATCAACCAACTTCTGAGGATGGATTATTTTTTCCCCAGTAAAGCAGCCCATCTTCTTCTTCCTCTTCTACAATTGAACGGTTTTGTGAATTTTGTGAATTTGTGAAATTGTGAATTGTAATGTGGGAAGGCTTGGCTTCTGCATGCTTGTTTTATATGCATGGAAATTACGACCACGTCATGCCACGTATACTGTTTTTCCACTAATTGAAACTCAAGTTTGGAAAGTTTAATTTCTGTTAAAATTTCAGTTATTATGAATGATAACAGTTAATGTGCATTATTTCCTATTTCGCTCTGTCTGAGTCGCGATCGACCTTATCCTAATTATGATTATCCGAAGGGCTGACTCGATTAAACTGTTTCCTATTTAGTGTTTGGTTTGATCCCTTTTGTCTGTTTATTTGCTTATGGATTTTCAAACCATAAGCCAGCTTGGTTCCAAAAAAAACACATTCCTATCTTCATTGGTCTTGAAATTTCTCTCTCTTAATCATTGCAAAATTAATTTTTTGCCGAAAAAAAAAATCATTCCAGAATTAACCGATCGGTAATTATTACTAAATTTGTTAATTAGGACCTACAAAAAACAGATGAATTGAAAAATGTATGAGATGATTAAAAAAAAGAAATTAATACAATCTGTGGCAAAGGATTTATTTAAGGAAAGAAAATCTAATAACACGGCCTACATTTTCAATGAGTTGAAAATTGCTAATTTGGCAAGCAGTAATATCTTCTGAAATATCAGATGTGATTGGATTTTTGAAAAATTTTCCTTACTAAGATAACAAGAATGACCAATATATAAAATAATTATGAGCCATAAGCCATCCAAATTAATTATTTTATTTCTAACAATTTTGTCCCTCCTATTATTGTATCCTACTGTTTTTTTTTTAATTTAGAGAACTTTATTTATCGACCAAAAATTTTAAGCCTTAGATATTTTATTGTAAAAAATATTATATATGTAGCATTAACGAAGAATTTAGATTTTCTACACAATGAAAAAGAACTATTTTAGCTTGATGAGAAGACTTGCTTTCTGCATGCTTGTGTATTATATGCATGTAAATTATGACCACGCCATGCCATCCGCTTACTGTTTCCCCCACTCATTAATTGACACTTAAGTTTGGAAAAAAGAATTTTGTTAAAATTTTAGTTATTATAAATTAAAACTTCTAATCTGCATTCTTTCCTATTTTGATTTGTCGGACTCACGAGCTCGTCCAAATAAGTTTATCCGATGGGTCGACTCGATTACACTGTTTCCTATTTTTTTACCGCAACAGTTTCCTATTTATTGTTTGATTCCGTGCGTTAATTCTACTTTTTTTGGACGAACTTTTGATAACATAAAATTGTGAAAACAGTGGAATGGGCTGAAGTCTCTTGGAATGGGCCATCGGAGGCATTTATCACTTCTGCAGAGTGGAAGTTTGGGCTATCCTCTGTGTATCTCGTTATTAAAAAGGTGGCCATCACATTGTTCCATTATCGCCTTGGGTCCAAATCAACTAGTGAACTACTATGCACCAACCATATGAAATATGATAGTATTTGGTTACTACTCATTATTGTTGAATTGTATTCCTTATTTCTCCCTGAATTCCGGCCATGTCCCCACATCTCAAGAGGAGTAATAAATCATATTAGGTGGACACTTGGCAGAGCCCCTGAATAGGTCTCATTCCTTGATAATTTTCCAAGCTTGTGCTGGCAGATTTTGATTGGTCAAACATTTGTTGAAAATAAAGTAGCTTTTCTTCTAACCATAAAAATGCCAGGGGTTGAGGCCGCATGCATGTATATATAATACTCCCTCTGTTCCAAAATATAAGACTTAATTGACTTTTTCTGGAAAATCCTTAAAAAAGCAAAATAAGTTAATTATAAATTGATTTACCTAATTTTTTTCCCTCAAACTAGTTTATTTTACCTATAAACTAATGGATAATCTAAAAATATATCAAATATGTCATCATTTAATAACCTATTTCACAACCTTAATCTCTTCAAAAAAAAAGTCAATTAGGTCCTATATTTAGGACAGGATGTAATATATGCATTTGAGGTAGTGGAACTGATGATCTAAATTAATTCTCAAAATATAGGGATGCAACAGGAGAAGGTAAAACTGAAACCTGACTTGCCCTCAACACAACTAATTTATTGTCATAAATTATGCAAAAAAAAATCTCTATCTGGGAATCTCCCAACAGCCCCGCCACCTCCTTTCAGAAGAATGACAAAATGGAGAAATATAGTGAATCAGATAGGACCTCACCAACTCCACTGTCTCAATCATTGAAGATGAGGCCTGCACAATCCCTCTCTTAATATATATTGTGTGTGTGTGTGTGTGCAATGCCACAGTGAGGAGAGGTCACGGTTCAATCTTAGCTACCCAACATTTAAGCTCAAAATAACATTTTTAATATCCAAGCAGTTTAGCAGATATGGCTGCCCTTGAAACATTCATCAGAGTATTATTTGTAGCTATGCTCATGGAAATCTCCATGGCAGCAAATCACATTGTTGGAGGCCCTAATGGTGGATGGGATACAACCACAAACCTTCAAGCATGGGCTTCTTCCAAAAAGTTTTTAGTGGGAGACAAACTCAGTAAGTAGCTTGCAAGCCAAGTCATAAATTTCCCTTTTAATTAAACAGATAATAATATGTTTTGTATTGTCTGTGCAGTTTTTAAGTATCCTCCTAACCATAATGTGGTTGAAGTTACAAAGGCAGACTATGACTCATGCCAGCCAACCAAGCCAATCATGTCCTACAGTGATGGTGCCACAACCATTCCTCTCACTTCTCCAGGCAAGAGATACTTTATATGTGGATCACTAGGACATTGTGTCCAAGGCATGAAGATTGAAATGGACACTCTTGCAAGTGCAACTTCTTCCACCTCTCCAACAGAATCTCCTTCGCCCGCGTTTTTCTCGGTGGCCCCTATTAGTCCCTCTGCCGAGTCCCCAGATTCTGGCAACTCAGCAGCAGAATCTCCAGAATATACTGTGGCAGCATCCAGTCCATTCTTTGACACACATCTGGAGAGTCCTACTTTCTCCCCAATCATTCCTTCCACTGAACAGTCACCAAATCTTTCAACTGCATCACCAAAGAAAGGAGGCTTCCATGCCTTCATTGCATTTGTGTTTATCTCTCTATTTATGCTTTTAGCCTAGATAGGGTAGATCGATATAAGTCCACCACTGTCACTGAGAGCTACTTGTGTGTGAGATTTTCCGTTTCTTTATTGTCTTGGTTAAAATTTCATAGATGTTGCATGCTTTAACAGAAAGCGATATATTGTAAAAGACTCGATTTGATGTTACAGCCTTATAATGAACCTGTCATTCGAATTATCCTACCAGGAACAAGTGTGAAGCATTCAAGCATGACAACCAAGACATGAAACATTTCCTTATTATGGTTCAGATCGCATAAGCATAAATGTTATTAGTTTTAACCATAGAATTTCCACCAATATCATATTCTCACTTCAGGAAACACACTTGGACATTATTGACAACTTACACATAAACACGAGATAAGTGAAACACGCACACAGACACACGACTGCCAAGGATTCTAACTAACCACTTTAGGCAACAGGAGGGCGAAGCAGATGATCCTGGTTGGCAACAACAAATGTATGAACTGATTATACCACAGAAGAGTTTAAATACTATTAAGAAAGACTAGACCAATAACAAGCCAACTGGGTATAATAATAACCCCTGTATTTTCCGTGTTCACACTCACACGTGCTTCAAGGACAGGAACAAAACAGGAAGTTCTAAAAGAATGCTACTATTACAAACCCACCTTGTATCAGAAGAACCATTGAAAGTAGGAGAAACCCAGTTGAAACCGCCGGATGGGACGACCGGGAATAAGAAACTATGTGAAAATGCTTTATTTGTACTTATTGGTTTGATTGATTTTGATGCATGTATAATGAATCAGCAACGTAGCTGTTAGTTTGAGCTAGCGGAATCTTGGGGTTTTCATAATATTCTATAAACAGATAACAATTACGCGGCTCACGTCTAATATTTAAAATAAACTTTATCCGTTTCTTTAATAATATATCGAAAATTATCATTGTTTGCAACTTCTTTAAATCCCTTGTATTCCAAGATCATCCTCCGAGTCCGAATCGTATATATAGACTGACTCACGTCACTCAGAAATATAATTCACGAATTATACATGCACGTACGACTTATTAAAAGATCAATATTTCGTTTATGTACACAAACTGACAAATTCATTCACACGACCCCGCGTCAAATCTATCACTGTCAGGAGGAGTTTCATTATATTCAGCGAATAACCTTCTATGTTATTAATCATAATACTTTTAAAACAAGATCATACACACATATATATACACTCCAAGTTTAAAAACATAAAACAACAAAAAAAATAATACGATTAATAATTCATTCTGTGTTACGCATATTGATTTGCCTTACTAGCTACTATTGAGTCAAAATAAACATATGCAAGTAGCTCCTTTTTGACATTGTCTGGTAAAACTGCATAATAGTAATAGAATACAGCTGGTCAGACAAGATTTTGAAAATTTCATGCATTGAAGAATCCAAGATCGTTGCCTATATAAATACATAGAGGCTTTGTGTACTATAATCATCACGAAAACACAAATCAAACTGATTCCTTCCAAAATATGTCTTCCTCAAAGCTCTCCTCCATTGTTCTCCTCCTCACAACCTTTGGTGTCCTTCAAACTTGTTTTGGAGCTGACTCACTCTTCCATTTATGCTCAGAATCTGGAAACTTCAATGCCCATAGCCCTTATCAAGTCAACCTAAAACGCCTCATAAGCCTTCTTAACTACAAAACCCCTCCCACTGGCTTTGGTTTGGGTTCTGTTGGCACACTCGAAGGTGAAACAGCATATGGCCTTTCTCTTTGTCGTGGTGATGTCTCTGCCTCAGAATGCAAAACTTGTGTCTCTAAGGCAGGCTCTGAAATCCGCAAACTATGTCCCTACAAATACAACAAAGGAGCCACTGTATGGTATGACAACTGCATGTACAAGTATTCGGACTCAGACTTCTTTGGTCAGATTGACGAATTAAACAAGTTCTACATGTGGAACTTGCAAAACGTTAGTGATCCTAAGACTTTCAATTACATGACAAATGAGTTGCTAAGCAAGCTAGCTAATGAGGCTTATGTTAATCCCAACATGTTTGCCACCGGAGAGTTAAAACTTGATGGATCAACGACACTTTACGGGTTGACACAGTGCACCAGGGACCTTTCTAGTATTGATTGCAAGAAGTGTCTTGATGATGCGATAAGTGAACTTCCAAATTGTTGTGATGGCAAAGAAGGAGGCCGAGTTCTTGGGGGAAGCTGTAACTTCCGCTACGAGATTTACCCATTTGCAAAAAACTAGATCATTTTTTCTGCGCCAATAATGAAGGAATATATAAATTGAAACTACATTTGTATTCATGCGTAATAAACAACTGTGTGCTGATGATGTACATGTACTGTTGTGAAAATAAATGATATTTGCGGGTCTGTTCAAGGGGACGGACTATACGTCCATACATGTTCGTTTGTATTAACGTTTGATTCGCAAACATTGAAATGACATTTATTTGGAATTAATGACTGCAATTATTGATTCACCACCAGATTTTTTAAGCATGCAACGTGCATTTATGCTACGTTCTCAAGATCAGAGCTTTGACCCAACGGGCCAGATAAATTTAAAACCTTATGCTTAAGCGACCATTTTGGTAAGCAGATGTTTTTTTATGCAGAGTTGAACAATATGCTCTGCCAAAAAAAAAAAAGAAACATACATAGAAAATAAAAGTTAGAGCTGAACATGATTCTTTTAAGGGCCTGTTTGGTACGAGGGATTTGGAGGGGAGGGGAGGGGAAGGAAAATTTTTGTAAGATGAATTTTTAAAAATTGAAGAAGCAAGGTTGTGATATTTTAATAAAGATAAGACGTTAAAATATAAAAGTTATACATATTAATTTAGAATTTTCAACCTTACTTCTCAAATTTTTACAAATTTATGTCACAAAAATTTTTCCTCCGCCCATTTTCCCTCCCCTCCCCTCGTACCAAACAGACCCTAGGTTGGTTGGACGGATATCGAGTTTTGGCCCACTAAATTATACTCCCTCCGGTCTTAAATATAAGACCTAGTTGACTTTTTTGGAAAATTCTAAAAAAGTAAAATAAGTTAATTATATATTGATGATTTACCTAATTTTTCCCTTAGACTAGTTTATTTTACCTATAAACTAATGGATAATCTAAAAATATATCAAATGTGTCATGATTTAATAGTCTATTTCGCAACCTTAACTTCTCCAAAAAAAGTTAATTAGGTCTTATATTTAGGACTGGAGTTAGTATTTTAGAAAATTGGTTTAATTTGATGGTTCACTGTACCATAAACATTTTTTAAAATTTATCAATGCACCTTCGATCCATTGTCCTAAGCTTTATTGACCATCTATTCGGAGTAAAGTTTGAAATTGACTTGGCTTTGCTGGAATGACAAAAAATGATGTGAACTACTTTTCGATTATTTATTAGGTATATACATGAATAATTAACTTCGTGAGAATATTTACTGGGTCCCAAAAATTTAAATTTCTTGCAATCACATCAATCAAAATATTAAATTTCTAAAAAATATTGTTCTATGTTTAATTATTCTTATCTTATCTAATCCTTATCACTATCAGCTTTTTAAATAGTAATTTTAACTTGGCCAACCTCACATTTTTAATTCATACAGCAGAAAAACGGAATGGATTTGGATGCTTAGATGAGTACGGGGGCAATGATAGGTATTAGGCAGCGCCGCAGATTATAGGGTATACTCCACTATATCTATAGTTAGCTTTATATTTTAATTTGTTGATAATTTTTTTCTCGTTTAATCATGTCATTATACAGGATCCTTTTAATATATGGTGTCTCATTATTGTTTATTATTTTTTATAAGTAAATCATATAATGGTGTCCAGTTTTGACCAATTAAAAATAATGATCTGCACTCTGAGCAACACATTAATATTCCTCTCATTCTATTTAGGAAGGTTTATTTGGCATTAAATTTGATGGTATAGCCATATAATGAACCTTTTTCATTCGGATTATCCTACCAGAAACATGCATGAAGCATTCAAGCATGACAACCAAGACATGAAACATTTTCTTATTATAGTTCAGATCGCATAAGCATAAATGTAATTAGTTTTAACCGTAGACTTTCCACCAATATCGCAGTCTCACTTCAGGAAACACACTTAGACATTATTGACAACTTGGACAAGCACGAGATAAGTGAAACACACACACGGACACACGACTGCCAAGGATTCTAACTAACCACTTTAGGCAACAGGAGGGCGAAGCAGATGATCCTGAGATGTATCAACAGTAGCAGGTGGCAAAAACTGCCACATGCTGATTCCAGGATAGCCAACAAAAGGTATGAGCTTGTGGCTGGCAGTTTGGCCTTGAGCAGTAAATGCAGCAGAAGGATGAGAAAGATAGGTGGGTTGTGCATTCATCCCTTTCACTTGTTGCTCCAGCTTTTCTTTCTCTATCTTCAGCCTATTCTTCTCATCACGAAGCTCATTCTTCTCTGCCTGAAAGGATCCACACATTTCAACTATTTAGGCTAAGAAATTTTGAGAAAGCTCAAACTACAGCAACTTAGAAATGAACACTTGACAGTAAAATAGTGTAAAATTTGAGAATAGAAGAGAGAAGAAAGATTTCGGGAGAAGAATGATTTCTCTTATTGATTATTTGTACAATGGTGGTGAGACAATATATAGTAGAGGAGAGAATATGAAAATGGAAAATATAATCAATCAAACATAAATGCATATCAAAGAGATTATGCATATAAAACAGATTCTTCAAACAATATCAAAGAGATTCTCTAACAAATAGCACTTGAAAACTCGTGTTCACCTTCAGTTCCTTAATCTTTTCAAGCAGTTCATCATTTGTTTCCTTCAACTTCTGAGCTTCACTTCGTAGTTCTGTTAACATTCGAACTGCATCACTTAATATTGCAGCCTTATCCATCTTTGGCTGCTTACCAGGCTCTACGATAGAACTCAATTCCAGAAACCTTAAAATCATGACAAGTTCAAGATATGAGGTTCAAAAGTTAAAAAATTAGTCAGACAAAATTGCAAAACAACAACACATGCCTCTCATTCAGTCTATCCCTTCGCAGTTTCTCACGGCATGCCTTGGAGCCAGATGCATATGATTCAGACTTCAACCTTAAATAACAGTAACAAATGGATTAGAATATATGCTTTCCTTTCTTTTCCCTTTTTCTTGTGTGTGTATAAATATTTCATTAATGATAAGTCTCATGTTAGAGCAACCAATCATCCCATAGACAAGGTATCCATTAAAAGGAGAAAAATCATGCTGCATTTTATGGGACAATGATAACGAGTTACAAATATTGTTAAATTGAAGAGTTCTCTTCCTTAGTTGACTAGGTTTCCAATTGTCCATAATTTGCACCACTATCCCCGCATGCATGAAGAGTTTCACTTTACAAATCAATTACAATTTTCATTTTCTTTTCTTTTTTGCTTGTACCTTCCACGCCATATAAATTATAAGCAATAATGCTGCTGATTCCACACTTACACTAATCATTACCATAATCAATTCTAACAGTTTCTCTTATCCTCTGCTCTGCATCTGCCAAAAGTAGCTCCTCTGTGATCTCTGTTTCTAAGTCCAATCCCGGTGGGTGGGGTGGCAATTAAAGGCGTGCATTTAAATTTATTTTATGAAAAGGATTTTCTCTTAATAAAACATGTCAATATATATTCATTTTACATAAAAAGATTTGAAGACATTATAGTGTAGTTAGTCAAGAAATTGTGAAGGTACAACACTACGGCAAACCTTGTTTACAAGGTCAGAGTAGAAAGAGAATACCTCTTTGAAGGGCCATTTTCCATGAAAGCATTGTCCAATGAGTACTCCAGGTCCAAACTGTAATATGAAGCAATGAAGTGTACAAACAATACAAATAAATGCTGCGATTTAGTAGTTAAGACTTAAGTTGACTATTTTGAAGAAATTAATTTTACTTACTAATGAACCAACATATAGTTTCATGCTTTAATTTACAGATTCTAGCTCCTCTTTTTTTTGTGAAATATAACAGAAAATACATCTAGTGGTATGTGAGAGAGAAAACGTATCATATTGCAATAGTTACTTCCACTCTGACAAAAGTGCCTCAGAATTCAAAAAGGTGTTCTGTTTTCTAACTATTCTCATTCAAAAATAGTATTGAAAAATATCCGGAACCACATGCATTTTCCATTGAACATATAGACAAATATGCATGTTGATTTGGCAGGACAGCTGAACCCAAAATCACCAAAGAAGCTGCAAAATGATATCTGGAACCAATAGTTGCAAAATGATATAGGCAGCAGCAGGTTCACCATTTTTCCATTACAATATCAAATAACTAAATGAAACACTATTTTCGTGATCCAAAAACCAAACAACAAACTAAAGTAATTAGAACCTCCCAGAATTTTGAACTTTTCCTTTTAACTGACCCAAATTTGACCACTGAAATGCTTCAAATCAAAACGTGGCCTAAACAGAAAATGACCCCTCAACTTATGCTCATAGTCTTGGGTTTTAATTTTCTGAAACGCCAACCTACGGAAATTAATATCACAATACTCCACAGTCCACACAGTACGCCAGTTAAGAGTATCATGTTGGAATTAAGGAAGCAGCAGAAGAGAGCCATGGTTAGCAACGACAAATGTATGAACTGATCATGACACACAAGAGTTTAAATATTAAGAAAGACTAGACCACTAACCAGCCAACTGGGTACAATAATATCCATGTATTTACCATGTTCACACTCACACGTGCTTCACAGACAGGAAACAAAACTGGAAGTAGTTCTAAAAGAATGCTAGTATTACAAACCCACCTGGTATCAGAAGAGCCATGGAAAGTAGGAGAAAGCCAGTTGAAACCGCCGGAAGGGACGGCCGGGAATTCAGCTCCGGCAACAGAGACGTCAAAGGAATAATCACAGAGCCAGTTGGAGGTGTTGGAGGGGTCGATGTCCATCTTGCGAGTGAAAGCAGAGGAAACAGTGAATGAGAGGATTTTTTAAAGTGCACTGACTGAGTAAATAGCGTGAGAATAATATAAAACTTGGACTAGTAACATCACTAACATACATGCTCATTATTTCTTCCATTGGTATTAGTTTATTGGCCATAGCTCCTAAGTTACAGTGTAGAAAGGGTAAATAATATATAGGGGTGGCTCATGGTCATGGATGACGGAAGCAGAGGAGAGTGAACGTCGTGCTCATACAGTGAGCCATGGACAATTGGCCATTAATACACTTCACTCGTAAGCAACGCTACTACGTACGTTACTACTTACTACTATGTGACTGACTTTGGGTTGGGCCCTTTAACATTTGACCACATCGTTGATCTTTTACAGAGACGTTAATTTCAGCCCGGTTGGCCCCACCTTATGACTTATTTGATAAAATGAGTTTGATCCTAAATATAAAATATATTTCTAATTCTTATCAATTTTTCCGCAAATTATCCTTATCAATGCTCCCTAATAAAAGACAAGAAGAGTGGGAGAGCAGGGAAAAGTAGATAATTAGGGTATATTAGTAATATCATATTGTTTTAACTAGATTAACTAACTTCGTTAATCTAATCAAATTAGATAAGTATGTCTCATATTCAGGAATATTAAGAATTGCATCAGAACGTTTTAGCTATTACGGAGAGTCAACATATTAGCTTGATCTTTGTAAAGAAATTGAATCACTAACTGTGAGGGAAATGGAATCATCACTAACTCTATCAATAAAGACTGCCAAAACATCTACAACTTCAATATCACATAACATGATCTCAACTTGTCAATTTTGTATATAAGCTAGAATAACGATATCCGGATCAACCAGTATTGGATGTCATAGTATAGATCAATTAACAACAGTCATTCTCAACAATGATTTTTAAGAAGTTAAGTTAAAGATTAGTGATAAATAATTGAAAATCTGATTATAATCAAAAGGAATTATTATATTGTATGTAGAAATGTTTATGCTGACGACGGCCTCATAATACTAACTAAAATGGGTCGATACTATCCACAAAAGCTATGAGCCATATTAGCTTTGCTGTGATTTGTGACATTAAGAAATTTCAAGTTGGGCGGGAGCAAGGTGTGCTGCATGCCATGTTAATTGGAGTGACGTTGGATGAATCATTCAATAATAAATGGATGGTGATGCTATTACTATTCACCCAAGTACTCCGCGTATGCCAGCCCTGAAAATAATAATTTCAAAAGCAACAAAGGATGATCAATGATTGTAGGGAGAATTTCATTGAGAGACCTTAGTAGGCAATTAATTTCTGTTTGGGACCAAAACTTTCTGAAAATTCTCTGCAGGACCTTGGGTCCTTAAATGAAATGAATTGTTGTGTCAAAAGACAAAAAAGTCCTCGTTTAATAATAAATATTGCGCCACAGACATAGATAAAAAGGACAAATTGTTGAAGCTGCAGAGCCATCTCACCACAACAACATTCACGCACGCGTAAAGAAATGAGAAAGAGGAATGTTTTGAGTATTGATGAGCAAGAAGTGGGGTATGTTAGAAGAAGTGAATATTCAAGTGTGGGTGAGATATGTTCTCTCTCTCTCTCTCTCTCTCTCTCTCTATATATATATATATATATATATATATATATATATATATATATGAGGGGATGGAGTCGCAATGTTTGTAGCCTTGTGGGAGCTGGCCAGCTTTGAGGGAGGGGAAATGGATATTATGATGATGTTGGAGTTGGAAGGAGTGTTGGATTTTCCTATGTTTCTAGAAACAAAAGGCTCTCTCTATTTGTACATCTATTTAAGACCAAAAAAGAAAAAAAAAAGCAACCATGGAACAAGCGAGCTTTTAATGTCAATGATCTTGTTCCACCGAGGCTTAAATAAGTGAAATGACATTTTGAACAAAGGAAATTCACATTTCAACAATTAAATGTATGTTTTGAACAAACAAGTATTTAATGTCAATGATTTTGCTGCATCAGACCTTAAACAAACAAGTGAAATGACGTTTTGAATAAGGGAAACTCATGTTTCAACAATTATATGTATTTTTTGAACAAATAAATATTTAGTGTCAGTGACATTGTTGCACCAGACCATGAACAAGTGAAATGACATTTTGAACAAGGGAAACCCACATTTCAACAAGTAAAAGTCCATTTTGAACAAACAAGTATTTAATGTCAATGACATTGTTACACCAGACATTGAACAAGTGAAATGACATTTTGAACAAGGGAAACATGCGTTTCAACAAGTAAAAGTCCATTTTGAACAAGCAAGTATTTAATGTCATTGACATTGTTGCACCAGACCCTGAACAAGTGAAATGACATTTTGAACAAGGGAAACCCACGTTTCAACAAATAAAAGTCCATTTTGAACAAGCAAGTATTTAATGTCAGTGACATTGTTGCACCAGACCCTGAACAAGTGAAATGACATTTTGAACAAGGGAAACCCACGTTTCAACAAGTAAAAGTCCATTTTGAACAACCAAGTATTTAATGTCAGTGACATTGTTGCACCAGACCCTAAACAAGTGAAATGACATTTTGAATAAGGGAAACTAACGTTTTAACAAGTAAAAGTATGTTTTGAACAAGCAAGTATTTAATGTTACTGACATTGTTGAACCAGACCCTGAACAAGTGAAATGAAATTTTGAACAAGGGAAACCCACGTTTTAACAAGTAAAAGTCCGTTTTGAACAAGCAACTAATTAATGTAAGTGACCTTGTTCAAAATGTCCTTTCATTTATTCCGGGTATAGTGCAACATGTTAGTAATATGTTATGTGTGTGCTTAAAATTGATTACTATTGTTTAAATGACAATTTTCCTTGTTCATATGGGTTTTTCCTTGTTGAAATAGGTATTCTCCTTGTTCGTAAAATGTTATATCTGTTTGTTTAATATTAATAAGCAATTATTTAAATGACCATTTTCAATGCTTATAAAAAGTTTTCCCTTGTTTAAATGAGCATTTTCTTTATTCAAAATGGGTTGACGAATAATTATGAATAGTTATATAACATTAATTAATTCTCTCCACATTTGCCCATAATCCAACATTGAACATGACATGTTCAAAGAAATGTAAATCTTCATATAAAATTGAGGGAAGACATGTGCGACAAGAGAGTGGAATTTTCCACCATTCAACGAACAAGCCCCAAAACCTCCAATTATTGGCGCCTGAAAATAAAAGTCAGCGATGATCACAGCACACACCAAAAACCTCCATGGAATGTCACAGGCGGTGTGGGTGGAGGGATACCCAGAATGCTTTCGAGTGCTTACACTTAACCTAAAACTCCAAAGAGCAAAAATAAAGTCATGTTCAAAGGGAATGAGGGAGGACCTTGGGTGGTGGCTTGCGTGGTGCATATTGCAAGAGGTGGGGAGGGAGAAGATAAGGTTTCAGAGAGAGGGTTGGTGTGCCGTGTGGGGACCTTTTGTTTTGTTGAATTAAATGGGGGCTAGTTTAGTCTTTGTCTCTCCCATTTAATTTCATTATGCCCCCAAAGGTCCTAGACTGAAATTTCAGAATCATTTGGTCCTGCTTTTAAATTAAATTGTTACCCAGGTCCTTAATTGAAATTCTCCCATGATTGTATTGCTTCCCGCATATATGCATATATTATGGGTGTGTTTGGGAAAAGTGGTGGAGAAATGTTTTTTTTTTCAATATGGTTTTTTAAAA
Source organism: Mimosa pudica (assembly GCA_029929735.1). Lineage (NCBI taxonomy): Eukaryota > Viridiplantae > Streptophyta > Magnoliopsida > Fabales > Fabaceae > Mimosa > Mimosa pudica. Next base: position 2,589,930 of record JAKELP010000001.1, read on the forward strand.
GTTGGTTTGGGTAAAAGTTGATTTGCGAGAAACGATTTATGTTTGGATTCGTAGTTGCAAAAGTGTTTTTTTTCATACTACTTTTACAAACATGTTTGGATGGTGATTTTGAGAAACCGGTTTAGATGAGAACATGATATTTATTGAATAATACACAATTAAAATATTCAGATATTTTCAATAATTTAAAATTAAAAAATTTAATAGATTAAATTGCATAATGTTTCCAATAATTGCAAATAAGAAAAATTTAATACATTAAAATGTATATAAATTAGAGGTCATGGATCACATTACATTTGGATAATTCAATTCCATAATTAGTTGTATCAAAGATTTTCTACAACCTCTTGGTTTTGATGACAATTATCTTCATCTATCAAACTTTCATCTTCAGAAATCAGTTTCTCAGAAATAAGCTGGTTGGAGAAGCTCCAAATTGGAGTTTCTCAGAAATCAGTTTCTCAAACCAGTTTATCCAAATAAGCTGGTCAGAAATAAACAGGACCCAAACATGACCAAAAACCAAAAAACTGTTTATGTAACTCAAACCAGCTTTTGGGGGTCCAGAAACAGTTCCCAAACACACACTATATAGTCAGAAATGCTTGATCACCAAAAAAAAAAGTCAATGATAATCATGGTTTAAAAATTTTATTGCTTCCATACTATTATTATATGACCGTATATATTTGTCCTTTCAGGTACAGAATAAGGGACAGAGCTGCTGCCAACTAAATATTTAAGAAAGAGGGGAATGTGGATATTTTTATCTTTTTTCATTTAATTTTCGAATTAAGTTTTTTCATTAAGAATTATAAAATTTTAATTCAATTCTTTCCATTCAATTTTCAAATTATAAATTTTTATAAATATAATTAATTCTCGATTATCAATGACATTTTGAAAAAAAATTCTTGGTAGGGAAGTTGCGAGCCATCAAATCTCAGACATGTTCCCTAAATTCAATTCATGTCCTATGAATAACAAATTTCATTGAGAATACTCACACTACTGCGTCCAATTTAGCTTTATTTAGACTAGTTGAAACCTCCCATGACTTTCAAAAACCATCAATCCATTATACTATATCTACTAGTATCACAGTAAACTTTAAGTGTAATTGTTTACTGTATGCCTACTGTAAATTCCATAACGCCTCAGATCAAGTCTCTGGAATTCAATGTGTCTAAAGCTCAAAAAATCGCTGCCATGTTCACTGATAACTAATGCAACAATGATATAGGCGGCAACCATCATATTGCTAGGATTCTACCTTGTCATTATACAGTGCCATTTTCAAAATCACGTATTAAGATGAGAGACTCAGAATAAGGTTTTATTCTGATGTCAGGAGCAGACAAGAGAACTTGTTCATCAGGTCATGCATTACTTGACTTAGCTTAATTCTGCTCTATATGTTGAACAAATGAACATAGTGTCAGACTTACAGGCAGCATGGCCCTATGACAGTGTTAAAATTAATGGGACCAATCAACTATTCCATTAGCTCCCATCAACTCACCAATAATCACCGCATGAACATGCTCCGTCTTTAAAGTGGTGAAACCTACGAATATCTCGCATGATAATTTCTCGACTCATGAGCTTAGAAACCATTTTCATCACTGTATGACAATCTCCACATACACGAAGATTCTTCGTTATTCTGATAGTGGTTGTTGGACCGGAATTAATAAGAGCAAAAGCAAGCGCCAACCTTTCGCTGTGATCCCAAAGCATCTTCTCTTTTACTTCTTCCTCAACATCAAAGAGAACAGAACTGGTGTCAGGCTTGTAACCAGCACTCTTAAGTTGCTCATTCAAGTGGTCTAATTTGGAGTAAATGTCTTCTGATTGTTGGTGGGATGTATCCCCAGCAAAAAATTGATGAACCATCTTATTTATCTCAACAAAACTGTAACCAGGTGGTTTCCTTAATTTCTTTCTTCTCACAAGTGCCCTCACCTTTTCAACATCATTCCATCGCCTCCCGGCAGCATATATGTTGGAGAGGCAAACATAACTGCTTACTCCTTTTGGATTCATCTCAAAAAGCTTTTGAGCTGAGATTTCTGCTAGCTTCACATTATGGTTTAATCTGCAAGCAGTCAGGAGTGAATTCCATATATCATAATTGGGTTTCACTTTCATGTCATTTATAATTGCATACGCTTCATCTAAGCTCCCTGCTCTACCAAGTAGATCCACCAAACATGCATAATGACCTGCTTCAGGTTCTACATTGTACTCTCTCATCACTTTGTAAAAGATTTCTTTACCTTTATCGACTAATCCGGAATGACTACATGCTGATAAAACTGATGTAAACATTCCTTCATCTGGAATAATATTTCTTCCCAGCATTTCATAAAAAATGGATATGGCCTCTTTTCCCCTCCCATGAATCCCATATGCTGTAACCATAACTGTCCAAGAAGCCAAATTTCTTTCAGGCATCTCATCAAAAGCACGTTGTGCACTAGGCAAACTTCCACATTTAGTGTACATGTCAATGAGAGCAGTGCTGACTGCAGTATTTGCACCAAAACCATTTTTAACAATATATGAGTGAATAGATGAGCCCAGTAGCAAAGCTGAGATTTGATTACAAGCACCAAACATAGAAATAATAGTTGCTTCATCAGGAACTTCATCTTCCATAATCATTTGACAGAAAAGTTTCAGGGTTTCAAAAGCATCTCCATGCCGTTCATAACCCGAAATCAAAGAATTCCATGATACAGTATCTTTCATTTTTAGTTCTTCAAATAACTTCCTTGCATCAGATATTGAATCACAATTGCAGTACATATCAATTAAGGAATTCGTCAGAAACTTAGAGCATAGTTTCCCATTATTTCGAACAACATGACCATGAATAGCTTTTCCCACTTCTAAATTCATAAGATCACCACAACAACTAAGTAAAGCAAGTAAAGTTGCTTCATCTCCACAAAATCCATCATTTTTCATGTGATCAAACATTATAAAAGCATCCCTTGTCTCTCCATTCTTCACATAACCTGATATCATAGTATTCCAAGATGTTAAATCCCTCACAGGCATATCATCAAACAGCATTCTTGCTATTGCCATACACCCAAATTTGGAATACATTGAAAGCAGAGAATTTCCCACATAAATATCAGACACCAAGCCAGTAATCAACACCAAAGCATGAACCTTTCTTCCGATTTCATAGACAAGTAAATCACCACAAGCTTTGAGAACAAAAGGGTAGGTAAAATTATCTGCCTTTAGCCCAAAAGTGAACATTTTTCGATACATAACAAGAGATGTCAAGGCATGTCCATGACAAGAATAGCCCCTAATCATGGAATTCCATAAAAAAGAAGTCTTGAAAACAATGTGATCGAAAATCACCTGAGCTTGAGGCATATGACCACAACTAGCATAGCAAGCAGCGAGCTTTGTGTTCAAATAAGTGTTGTTTAGGAGAGTACCACAAGTGATCATGTGGGCATGAAGTTGAAGGCATTTTGTGTAGTGTTTGGTATTGGTGAGTGACTGTAAAAGGGTCCCACATTGTAAAGAAGTGAGAGGATGGAAAAGATGTTGTTCAGTGAGGGTGGTGTATGGAGATTTGAGAAGATGGGTTTTATTGATGCAAGTTTTGAGTATGAGATTGAGAGAGAAGATGCCATTCATGAAAAAGAATCAATGAGACAGTGCAGTGACACACTATGTTGAATGGGGAAGAAGGGGAAAAGAAGGGATTTAAAAGATTGAAATGGGAAAAAGTTGGAGATGCGGGGTATCGATCCCCGTACCTCTCGCATGCTAAGCGAGCGCTCTACCATCTGAGCTACATCCCCATGTTGGAAAACGGTTGCATAAAATTAAATAGTTCATACGTCTACCTCAAAGAATGTTTTAAATTACTCCCTCCGTTCCTAAATATAAGATCACTTTGGGGATGTGGATAAGTTCCTAAATATAAGATCACTTTCTCTTTTTTCTCAAGTTTTCCCAAATTAACCTTATACTCCCTTCACCCAAAAAATAGTGGTTTGAAGAAGGTGAGAAGATATTTTGGAAATTTCATTTAATCCAAACTCATTGGAATGTCTTCCTTAATTTCTCCAAATTAGCTAAAGTGATCTTATATTTAGTAACGGAGGGAGTACATAGAAACTACTTATTTTCTATCACCATCAGGGTTGTGAGCAAGTGGCAATCATCATCATCATATATGAACGTAACATGTCTTGACTGAAATAAACATTTTTTTTTTGATAAAAATTAAATAAACATTATTACACGCAAATACGATGAATTATGAATTATCATCATTACTGGCGTTTTGTCAATTTTTTTTTTCATTCGAAACATAATTCCTAGCTCAAGGCCATCAATTTGTTTTGCTTCTCCCATGTCCAATGTATAATCATTTGACATGCTAGCTAGCTTGTAATTAATCGAGTTGCATGGATACTAAAACATTTACCATGATGAGAGTCTACCTCGTGGACGCGAAAGGAACATATATTGTTTTCAGGATTAGCTGTGGCAGAGAGATCATTTCATGGTCATTGTTCTTCATGTCAGTTGAAAAAACGTGCTTTAAATATTGATTATTACCTTACTACTTCTCCATCAACCTTTTTATACGTTCAGTTACAGAAACTTCCAATTACAATACGGAGCGTATAACTACAGATAACAGGCCAACACGGTTATAACTTCAGGTTAAAAAAAATCTCGGTTATAACAAAAGGGCAAAAAAAGTGTAATAAAAAAACTTTGGAGAAGCATAATATTAATGTAGGACTAAAACAAAAGAGAAATAATGATCAATTAAAAATAATAACAATTAAGATTCAAGATATCATGGGTGTCCCACATTGTTCTCCTCACGTCTAAGTCTCAACGCATTGTTGTGTTTCTGTTTCTCTTTCCTCCTCTGGCGCACACAAGAACAAATTGCTTTCAAAACCTCAGGGAAACTTTGTTTGCTCAATTCAATCCTCAAGTTTCATCAAAGGCTTAGGCTTTGGCTGTAGTAGACCCATATATCTCCCCTCAAACATGTTCATTCTGTTGCTTCATGCATGATATCAATATACACCAGCCGCATTGAATCCTCTGTTCTGTCAAACTCTTGTTACATTCTGCTCATTAAATTTGCCATTAATTATTACTATAACGTTTCATGTTGGTTCTGAGTTTTAGAGAGGTGAGAGAATTTTCATCAGGTTCAATGGGTGAAAAGAAATGAAGATGATTAAATCATGTTATGTGGTAATCTATGTGATTCTTCTTTGCACGTTGGCTAACGGAGGCTCCGAAGGCAAGAAGTGGGATCTGCATGAATTTATCAATGAACATTGTCATTTGTCATCGTCATTTCATGAAGATGGAAAACAGGTACGCTTGCTTGTTTCATCATGGATCCATCTCCTTTGAGCTTTTCTTCATTTTCCCCTAGCTTTTCGTGATCTGTTGTGGCAAAACTTTACTTGGATATAAATAATTGGATGAAATGAATGTTTGACACGAATGTTATTTGTTCTTCTGTGGATATAATATAAAGCCATGTAATTTACGTGCTTGTTGTGGGAGGAGTTCTACATTTTTTTGGTCTGTGATAGAGTGTTTTGGTCTTATATGACTTAACTCTTGTAGAAGTTATATATGACGCATGCCTATGTCAGTAATACATATAGAATCAATAGGATGGATATGGAGAATGATCTGTTAGAACTTTGGAACACAAGTACGATGCATCTGTACAATGATGCAAAATAATCATAAATCAAAAATACTAACAAGAGCATTGTACGGTGATTGATACAGTTAGAGCAAGCTTGGAAACATTGTAGGAAAGATTTGGTAGAGAAGAAACATGGGAATCAAAAATTTGACTTACGTCCAACAAAAGCAGCAGAGAGAAATGAAAGGCAATTGCTTCATGATTCATCAAATGATCAAATCCTACCAACCACTTTTTCTCATTCTGCTTCTCCATCTCCATCTCCAAGCCATGGGGCAACATCTCTTGATTCTCCATCGCCACCATCACATAAAGAATATCCTAAGCTTACCCCACTACTCATCACTGCATTTTTACACTCTCCCCCTCCTCCCCCTCCACCAACTAAACGTGATAACAACAAAAGCAATCAACTGCTGAAACTAGCGTTCATTGCTTCTGTAACGGTATGTGTGATATCAGCATTGGTCTTAATCTGCCTCTGCAGGGGCATCAAAACCAAAAAAATCGACCAAAACAATGAGGGAACTACAATAGCATTAGCCCCCGGTTATATTTTCAATGGTACGTTTATGTTTAGTTTACTCCTCAACATGAATTATCCCATTTAAATCCATTCACATTCTTATATTCTCATTTTTTGTTTCAGGTCAACCAAAGTCTACTGTTTTGGAAAAGCATTGCAATGAATTTACTTGTTCAAACGAACGTCTAGTCCAAAATTCTGAAGATGTGTCACTAATAACAACCGAGACTGCATCATTATCTGCAGCACAAATGGCTATTCAGCACAAATCGGCCCCTCCACCACCTCCGCCGCCACCCCCTCCGCCACCTCCGCCATCGCCTGCTCCCCGGGCCCCACCACCACCTCCTCCAAAAGCTAAGAAGGTTCCTCCACCTGTTCCTCGAAAACCAATTCAAAGTAAAAATAAACAAGGCAAATCTGATGGTGGTGAATCCAATGCTCCAAAAGCCAAATTGAAGCCATTTTTCTGGGATAAAGTAAATCAAGCTGATCAAGGAATGGTCTGGCAACAGGTCAATCAGGGGTCATTCCAGTAAGACCACTAGCCCTACCATAATATAGCAGTTGAAGTCAACTATAAATTAATATAACTACTCATATGTGTTCATTCTAAATTTCAGGTTCAATGAGGAAATGATAGAGTCTTTATTCGGTTACGCCAACAATAATCAACGTAATAAAGAAACATCCCTTGAGCCAGCAATTCAATACATTCAAATTATAGACCGTAGAAAAGCACAGAATCTATCAATTCTGTTGCGCGCGCTAAATGTGACCACGGAAGAAATTATCGATGCCCTTAACGAAGGTGACACTCTTCTGCCTTGTACCATCAAGAGTAGTGTTAAGCTTTCAAATACAGTAGTAAATAATTTCTTACTAATAAAAATAGTATGAACTTGCACATACTTTGGATCCAATGAAACGATGTAATTCTTTATGAGCACATTTCTATAAGCTTCTGATAATTTTTTTGCCATTTTCATAATCGAACTAGCCTAAAATTTAGATTTTAATCTGTGGGTTTTAACTTGAGCCAGGAAGTGAGGTTCCAGTTGAGATCATCCAGCCATTGCTGAGGATGACACTAACAGCAGACGAGGAATTAAAGCTTAGATCATTCTCGGGCAACCTCGATCAACTAGGCCCTGCTCAGAGATTCCTCAAGGCGTTAATTGACATTCCATTCGCTTTCCAAAGACTTGAATCTTTGATGTTCATGTACACCTATACAGAAGAGGTCTCAAATCTCAAGGACTCCTTAACAACACTAGAGGTATATTAATATGATATGTTCACATATTAACTACTGCCCATTCTAAATATAACAGCACTCTGTGACTGTTTTGAAGAAATTAAGATGTAAAATTAATCACTTTCAAATGTATATATTTATTGTTTTCCCTTAAAGCTAATTTAACTTACTAATTAATGTATACTACAATCACTCAAATGTAAGATACACTAAAATATAAGTCAAAGTGGTTCTTATATTAAGGATAGGAGGGGTGGTTACCTTTTCATACTCCCTCCAGTCCTAAATATAAGACCTAATTGACTTTTTTAGAAAATCCTATAAAAAAGCAAAATAAGTTGATTATAAATTGATTTAACTAATTTATTCCCTTAGACTAGTTTATTTTACCTATAAACTAATGTATAATCTAAAAATATAACAAATATGTCATGATTTAATAGTCTATTTCGCAACTTTAACCTCTCTAAACAAAAGTCAATTAAGTCTTATATTTAGGACCTGAGGTAGTATTAAACAAGAACAATGAGTAATGTTATAAGCTTCCTGTTTGATATATTTTTAGATTATCTATTAGTTTATAGGTAAAATAAACTAGTTTAAGTGAAAAAATTAGGTAAATCAATTTATAGTTAACTTATTTTGCTTTTTTAAGGATTTTTCTAGAAAAAGTCAATTAGGTCTTATATTTAGTATTATATTTAGGATAGAGGGGCGGTTACCTTTTCATATCAAACAAGAACAATAAGTGATGTTATAAGCTTACGGTTTGCTAAATTTGATGGATGGCAGGTTGCATGTACCAACCTCAGAAAAAACAAACTATTCCTTAAACTATTAGAAGCAGTGCTAAAAACGGGAAATCGGATGAATGATGGAACCTATCGTGGTGGTGCTCAGGCATTCAAGCTAGACACACTATTGAAACTATCCGATGTAAAAGGAACAAACGGCAAAACAACTCTATTACACTTCGTGGTTCAGGAGATCATAAGATCCGAAGGCATAAGAGCCGTTAGATCACACAAGGCTAACCAACCAAGCAGCTCAAATGAAAAAACAGATGAAAATTTCATGGATGATGCAGATGAAGAATCAACAGCAGAACATTACCGTAGACTTGGCCTTCAAGTAGTTTCAGGTTTAGGTGATGAGCTGGCAGATGTTAAAAAGGCAGCAATTGTAGATGGTGAAGGAATAACAGTCACAGTATCAAAACTTGGTCATTCATTATTGAAGGCTAGAGAGTTTCTCAACAATGAGATGAAGAGTCTTGGTGAAGACTCGGGATTTAGTCGTGGCTTGGAAAGTTTTGTGGAGAAAGCTGAGTCAGAGATCACGTGGCTACATGAAGAAGAGAACAGGATAATGTGTCTGGTAAGAAGCACAGCAGATTATTTCCATGGTACTGCAGGGAAAGATGAAGGCTTGCGTTTGTTCACAGTGGTACGTGACTTCTTGATAATGTTGGATAAGGCATGTAAAGAAGTTCAAGATACTAACATCAAATTGTTAAAAGCTTCCAAGAAAGAGAGTCCAACAGAGTCCTCTGTTCCGGAGACTAGGCCGCCAGCTGATATTCACCGGCGGCTGTTTCCGGCAATCGAGGGGCGGCGCGTGTGTTTCTCCGATTCAGATGATGAGAGCTCGTCGTTGTCACCATAGTCTAGGGAAATGTGGCTTGGTGAACCAGTTCTGTGAAAGAACATGTGTATTATAATGTATTGTAATGTATGTAACAGTAAGGTATGGTTTTTTTTTTTTTTGACCTTTAAACAGTAAGGTATGGTTTAGTTATGCATGTAATTATATGTGTTCATCGTCTATGCTTTCCAGACGTGTTTTTAATTGTCCCGATGGGTTTGGACAGTGTTAAACATTGAACATATTTTCTGCATGATGTTTGTCGGCTTAAGCTAATTATGCTTTGGTGCTAGTGTGATGAATGCTATTTTTAATAGCCCTATTTAGTTATCAATTTATATTTGATATTGAGCAGCATTCAACCTGCAAATTTCTGCAGAAGGATTTGTTATAAAGATTTATACAGATTGTGTAGTTGTTTTTGCGCATGGGAAATGTTACTTTAGTTACATGTTTTTTATATCAGTTTTGTTTTGCTTTTTTTAACCCTACTTTATAACAAGTGACTTATAAGTGGAAATAGTCACAAATTTGAGTAGAGATAAAATTGTTGTTTTTCACCCATTTAACAGCCTCACGTCCATCACCATCCCTTAGTCCTTATCAATTTAGTGTTTAGTCATTATCAATTTGTTGTCTTTATTTGTCACTCTCTTTCATATTTAATATTAAGGGTAAAATTAGATGATAATTGATAATTGAGATTACTCACATCATTAACTTTTTTTAACTAAATTAAGTTGTTTTTTCTGAATAAAACAAAGCAATTATTTAAAACTCATATTTAAAGAGAGAGTGTTTTGTTGAACAGCTAATACCTAAGATTTTTTTCATGCCAAACAGCTTTCTCAGTATTGTAAGGCATTAACGTTGATTTACGGGCCATTTTGGTTGACTACTTGACTGTCTGCTGCCTTTTATGTAACTAGTATACATAAAAATCAATATTTTTTATCAAAACTAAATATATTTTCCCTAAAGGATAAAAATGCATGAGATGAGACAAGAAGTTCGAAAGAAAAAACATAGAAAAAAAATTAAATTGATTTTTTTTTTGTCAAAATAATAGTAGTATTTTTATATTTTTGGTCGTATTGGAAAGTGTGGAAAAGTAAAATTATATAAAAATGCATAAACCAACCAATGCAATGATCTTGTCAAAGAAACCGCAATGTTCGTATTATTGTAATTCGTAAAGTATGAATAGTGCGCATTTTTATAAATCTATTATTAGTTGGTTACCACTTGTTCACTCTCATTTCTCTTGTTTTGAAGTCACTTTCTTACAATATCCCGTTTTTTGAATTTTTAGAGCTCAAAGTTCAAAGACATATAATTCTTATTTTCATTTTATGCCCATTGCAAACAAATATAAAAAAAGATTAAATTTGTTAAAAATATGATTATGCCAAGTGCGTTTCACTTGAGAAAGAAAAAGGAGGACAAGGTAAAGTAAGCATAAGCACTATACTATACCTAATTGTCACCCAATTGTCAGGAAGAGAAATTTGCGGTAAGAAAGAAGAACCGGCCACCATCGCAAATTTCGGTGAAAGTAGCATAGAAATGCACAGTCCATAAAGTAACATCAACATCTAAGAAGATGAGAGGTAAAACAAAGCCATGAACTTAAAAGCAAATGGGATTAATGACTCCAAAAGCATCCTAATCACTAATCAACTGAGGCATTCGCAGAAACGTAATAGGCCACAGAGAACAAGGCATGAACAAAGCACACAACCCCTCCAATGGACAGAAAATGATGGTGTGAGAATCCACACGAATCCTTTGACTTGTTGTTTGACATTGCCCCTATCACCAGCATGAACATTCCAGCACCCATCACAATCCTGACCCACACACAAACGAACATAGAAACAAAATAAAAGGGCAGATTTATTAACAATGCAATAAAATGGTATTGATGCTTAAAAGTTAAAACCAGTAATACATAGGAAGGGTGCATACCAAGTTAGAATGAGGCAAACAAGTGAGAGCTGTCTGTTGGGAGGAGCCTTTGCAAACTCTTGTTGTGAACAAACGCAGCTGCAGCCACCAAGCAAATTGGCTATAACATGGGATAACGCCAAAAGTGCTGCTGCTCCTAGTCCCAACAGGAAAGCCTCATGGCTTGGTTCTCTGCACTCGAATATCCACAATTTCAAGTGTTTCACCTGCTTGTTCAAGACATGCTGGGAGGACTTAGTTATGGACTTTGTTGCATTAAAGATGCACTGTGATGTGTGTACTTGTGTGTGATGTGTTTTTTCTTTTTGCTTGCAGTTTGGAAAGAGGAGGTGGTTCTAACATGCATAATAGTACCTTGTTTTGTTCAATTTCAGCTCTGATGCCGAGATAACCAGCTGCCCCATCCATGACTACGATCAAGAATAACAGCAAAATGCCTGCCCCTCTTGCCATTTCCGCGAGGAGTTTCTCCGTTTTCTGGTTTGTTAGCTGCTAAGTTTCAATGAAGAGCTCTGGAGAGTGGGGAAAAAGAAGTGGGTGTATGTATATATATGGGGAAAAGAAAAGTGTACAGACTTGGTAGTGTAGTAGGGGGTTTGAAAATTTGGTGAAAGCTTCTTTAATGTTTACAGTACACAAACTTTAATTTGGTTGTCTTGTTTCTCCTTCTTCGGTCCCCGATTCCTTGATAGAAGAGAAAGTTGGGTATTGATACTGTGAAGTGTAAGCCAGCTCATTCAATAGTGGCGAATGGCCAAAGAAAATTTACAATCACATGAGGGCCCATGTATGAAACCTGTGACTAATTTTCTTGTTTCTTTGACTTCTGATGTTTTAGGACCTTTTTTAAGCCAGAGATGTTTAGGACTGACATATCAATTGTTTGTGCTAAAATATAAGTAATTTCAGAACCATAATATGTTGCTTGATGCAGCCTTCAATGTAAAGAGTAGAGACATTTATGGAGTACTCCCTCCTGTCCCTAATGTAAGAACCCAAAATTTGAATGGTTTTGGTCCCTAATGTAAGAGTTCACCCCACATTTTCTCCTCATTTAATGCATTTTTCCTACTTTACCCCTAACTCTCTTTCATATTTATTAATGCTTATGTATTTCTCTCTCTTAAAAGTATCATAATAAATATGGACAATTCTGGAAAAGAAGCATTAACTCCATACATCCAACTAACATTCACATGTTTTCTTAAGAAGCGTTTTTTGACGGTTAGTTCTTACATTAGGACCCGAGGAAGTAGTTCAAAGTAACGTAAGACTCTCTTGAGTTAATGGTATTCAGTTATTACTCATATAAAGTAAGTGTTTAAGGTTTTTCTATCGGGAAAATGCCATTTAAATCTCTCCGAATATACAAAAGGACAATTCAGGAACTCAAACTTCCAAAAGGACCATGAAAGAACTAGGACCTAGTTGACATTTTAAAATTGTGTGAAAAGACAAAATTACCCTAATCATAAAACAGAAATTACTAACCACCCTATTGAAAATGGTGGGTGTAAGGGTGGTTAGTAATTTTTGTTTTATGATTAGGACAATTTTGTCTTTTCACACAATTTTAAAATGTCAACTAGGTCCTAATTCTTTCATGGTCCTTTTGGAAGTTTGAGTTCCTGAATTGTCCTTTTGTATATTCGGAGGGATTTAAATGACATTTTCCCTTTTCTATCTGTCAGTTCAAAAAAGGTTTTTCTATCTAACAATTTTGTTTGACCATGATATTTATGAATGTGTATGTGGTGAATTAGGGAAAGTGTCAAAGAATCAAAGTAAGACTTTGAAAAATTATTATTGCTATTCCCCCCTCTTCTTAAATAAAATTTAAGAAAAATTAATTAATTAAAAACACGAATTGTAAATTGGAAGCAAAGACGGAAGCATTCATACTGTTATTATTCCTTTGTCAAAAAATACGGTTATTATTCCATCTTTTTCTAAATATAATTTTAAAGTTATTGTTTGCTTACATATATTCAATGAAATGAGTCAATGACTTGTAAATAAATAGCACCGAATAAAACATTTTCTATTTGCCCTATAAATAAAATCGGACAGTGTTCATAATTTCCACATCTAAACGATTGCGCCAGACCATCATGATGTTGGTGAACGGGTGTAGCTAATTGTGGAAATGGAAACAGTGTCCAAGAATCGGAGGGAAGAGCTTAAAAATCATTATTTGTTGAAAAAGACATTAAGACCCTTGGTCCCTAGTCCACACTCCACAGTATAGGGCAACCTAACGGAAGGAAACCTATGATTCGCTGAAGTACCTAATAGGCTAATAGAAATATGTGAAAAAGCTGGGTGGGTGCTGCTATCTCAATTCTCAACTCGCTTTTCAGTTTCACACCATCACCACAGAAACACGTATGCTCTCTCACCGTAGCAACAAGCTAATAGCATGACCCAAAATTTTGTTATAGTAGCACTTACTTTTGTGATCCCTAAAAGGAACAAAAAAGGTTAAAAGCTGAGTCATTGGCTCAGTGGCTCACTGGAGTCACTGCATCTGAGCTAGTGCGTGTATCATTTGTCTCATAGTTATGTAAAAATTGGCAACTTTGTTTTATAATGATGATAGTATCTTCGAGAATAAAGCTGTTAAATTTTTCGTCATTGTATGTGTTATTGCTTTTTGTCATTATTTGCAACTGTGCTGTTGCCCGTGGGATGGCTTTCCTATCGACTTTTTATGTTTTGCATCACTTGTTTCCTTTAAATTATGGCACCGACTTAAAAGTGTTACTAGTGTTCAAACATTTTGGTTTAAATAATGACATGACACCAACTTCAAGTGTTATTTACTACTACATTATTCAAATAAAAGAAAAGAGGGTCTAAATAAAGTTCAGATGGGTGCATAGGGCCTCATTACGATGTACCACCGTACCAGGCCTAACTTGAGACAAAATAAACGTTCATGGGCCTTTCGGAAGTACCTAATTTTTTGTTTTTGCCAAATCCTTTTGGAATTACGGGTCGGACTCAAGCGAACGTGTGAATATGCCCTGAAGACTCAAAAAATGATGGCATCATAACACATAAGCAATGTGGAAACATACAATTGAAATATCTGTTTTGGCCTTTTGGGATCGTTTGCGCACAAAACAAATATCTACCATGGCACACTTAGCAAGTCCCCAATAATCATAATAGAGATACATGAGGAACTGAACGCACCACGGGAGAAACATAGTGATTGGATATAGCTAACCAAACTTAATAAACACCAAACTAATGTAGCAAGTATTGCATATGCCAAACTAGATCAGCAAATTCTTGTTAAAAGTAAAGCAAAAATTAGATAAGTCATCATAAGGCCATAAGTCACCAGTGTGATAGTCATATTTGGATTTGTAACCGCAAAAACGCAGAAAGAAACTGATGATGTTAAGTACGGAGTATGTTGTTCAATAAATGCGCGCAGCAGAAGAAGTTCAAAAGCTAAAGAAAAAAAAAGGACAAAATCATAGACAAGTAGAACCTAAGGGCCATGATTACTAACTAAGCCTAAAAGTAAACAAGCAAGTGATGCATGATGAGTTGCGTTAATTATGGTGAGACGACACGTATTGGGGAAGAAGAAGGGTCTTGCCAGTGCCATTGCCATTGCCAGTGGGAGTGAAATTAGTAAGCAAAGTCAACTGTTCAAGGGAGAAAACACAGAAGCCTTGGGAGTAAAGGCGAGTCTGAGCCACGGGGGAGTTAACAAGAACCTGCAAAACCTGGTTACGATTGAGCCTCTCCAAGTCGCCAAAAACATCAGCATTGGAATGAGCAGAATAAGAGAGAGAGTGAGAATGGGAAGGCATGGACTGGAGAGCATTGAACTGAGCCTGAAGGAACTTGACGTACTTGCATGCCTCCTCAAGGAGAGTGGCCTGGTCCATCTTCTTGTCCCAGGGCATGAGCTTCTGCAAGCAGCGTGTCTTGTCGCTCAGCTTCTGCCTCCGCTGACGCGCCAGGTGGCTCTGAGGGATAGGGATAGGGATAGGGATAGGGATGGGCCCACCAGAGGGAGAGGGAGAGGGAGAGGGAGAGTCCAGGAAGAAGTTGGTGGAGGCGTCGGGGATGAGGAGGTGGCGAGGGCGCTTCTTGAGGGGGAAGGACTCGAGGGAGTGGAGGGGAGGGAGGGGGAGGAAGGTTGAAGGGGGAGGAGGAGGGTAGTGTTGTGTGGGGGAGGGGAAGAAGTCGAAGGGGTAGTGTTGGAGGGAGGTGGAGGGAGGGATAGCGATGGGGAGGTATTCCAGGAGAGGAGGAGGCTCACATGTTTCTTCAGAGGGCAGGTTGAGGGAGAGGATGGACTGAAGGGAGACGCCGGACAACATGGGGTCCACTGACCAGGTGGAGGAATCATCAACGGTGGAGTAGGGGGAGATAGAGTTATTGGGATGCTCCATCTCTCTCTCTCACTCTGTGTGTGTTGTGTTGAATGGAGAAGAAGCTAAGCAGAGAAACAAGAGTGAGGGATATATGATATATGAAGCATATAAATAGAAGGAAGGAGGGTGGTTGGTTGGGTCGTACAGATTAGGGTACGGTAAGGGGTGAGGTGGCGTAAGAGGAAAGGACAGGTGTTTGCTTTTGTCTGCTCCTGGCCGTTTCGCCTCCTCTCCTTGTATTGTACAACCGTTTCTGCTTTACTCATTTGTCCTTTCCTCTTTTTTTCTTTTTATTTCTATTTTATTTATTTTTGTTCATCTTAATCTAAGTGGCTTAGGGTGTGTGCGCTGTCTAATGGAAAGTTGGAAACACATCTCTTTAATCCCTCCCTACGGGGTGATCTTCGTGTTGGTTGGTGTAATCATTCTGTTCTAGCCACTGCATGTATCTATATCTTTGGAGTTTTGTTTAATTATTCACAGATTCTTGTGTTGCAACACTTGTGGACGCACGCACGGGGGGACGTCTTTTTCTTTATCTTATTCTACACGTTGTCACATCATGTATATATCAGCGTGTTCCTTGGCAAAAAGTAAAGTGGTTGTCATTCTTTTGGGAGATAATCATTAGTCAGTGGAGGGCATACATGTTCAGATGAAAGGGGTCATTTTAATAGAGCTGCTCACTTTGGTTAAACTACCCAGGGATTCCAAATCCCAAGTGATTTCTTTAGCAAAGCGAGTGTATCATGATAGTATGGAACGTGTGCGAGTCTAGATTGGAGGAGGAATGTGTACCAAGTTTATTTAAGCCAGGAAAAACAAGGCTGTTGGAGGGCGCAGGAATTGCATAAACAGGTAGAGGTTGGTGGGGCTGTGTCCTGAGACCTGAGGGGCTCAACTCAACACGTGCTGGGATGGACAAGGCTAAAGAATCCAGCGTAACGGAATCAAAAGGAATACAGAACAGGAAATGGGCAGAGGTGAAGTGGTGATTAGGGAAGGAAGGAGGATAATGCAAATAGTAAGATGCAATTAATGCAATGATTGTGTTGGGGGAAGTTGCTTTTCAGACAAGCTCCGACACTGAGGTGTCAGATGTTTCCTCCCCCCACCAAATTCATGCTTGCTTTTTGCATCATTTTTAGTTCTTTCTCTCCCCGTTAGGCATATACCAGCCAATTGTCGCAATATTTTTGACAACCCAAATAAAAACCCATTGCGCCCTTCAAATTGCTTTTGCATGTGCCTCTGCTTGAGCTCGACACAATTTTAATTCATTCACGTCTGTTTTTTTTTACCTACTCCACGCCTCGACTCTTGCCACGAGTTTATACACGAGATATCTTCAACATTCAGAGTACCACAATCTCATCGCCAAGGATGCCGTTGGAATAACAGGCGGGAAAAATAAAGAGCAAATTCGGGTAATACTATCATTTATCACTATCAGTAACAATCAAGATATTCGGGCGTCCTAATACAAGTAATAGAAGGCAACTCATCAGGCCACCCAATACATGATGAGCATGCAAAATACTACTTTCTGCATGCCATGTCACTATGTCAGCCTACGGTGTGTATCAAATCTGTGCCATGCCTAATTCCTCCACGCAAGGATGATGCATATCCAAAATTAAACGCCCCATGTAATGACACAGGAGATGGGAAAATTAAATAGAAAAATGTAAACGAAGGCTATGAACTTGGGACGAGAAACACCCTAGTCACTAGAATAGACCTTTTTTTATCCCTTCCTTTCATTTCATATTAGATGAGTAAAACAATGCCCTAAAACCAAATGAATTACAAATCAAACATCAACAAAAACTGTACACAAGAATTGAGGGGAAAGAGGGCTCAAGGAATGATCTGGAACAATAAGTACATACTCCCCACGCTAAAAGAGGCAGGCAGCTTTGAATGAACCGCTCCATCATCTAATGTCAAGAGTTTCGCCCGGAAGGCCAAGTCAGCTTCCCCAAAACCTTACGCAAAATTTCATCTGTCCCACATGGCATGGAATACGGCTCTTCTGTGCCTCAACCAATGAACCATTTCCCTGTCCACTGGAGTCTTATTTATTACAGAATCTAACATCGGGCTCCCTAAAAATTTTGGAGAAGTTTTGAATGACCATATCCTGTCTTTAGGCCAAGGTCTCTGCGGCTGCTTCTCCTGGATAGACAAACACCCCAGTAAAAATCAAAACCACGAGATCATATCTATCCAATAAAGCCCTAAAGTATCCAAACTGTGAGATTAAAAAACTATGCAAACGCTTGCAATCGCATAGACCAGGAGGCATAGAGGGACATATAACCTGTGCATCTAGAAAAGAATTTGAAATAAAACTATCTTATTTTAGAAGCCATCTTATTATGCACAGCCATTGGTTTTACAGATATAACGTCCACCACCAGATGACATGATTCTCATAATAAATCATCCACTGCCTATAAAAGTCACTAGCATCATCATCTAAGCTGCAAACAGTCCCTCCATATAATGTGATTACCCATCGGTTTCCAAGCAACAAGTTAAGGTCATTTCCCACATGAAAAACACAACAAAATCTTGAGAACTTAATGCAAAGGCTTACAAGACTAACCATTCTCGCCAGCATTGATCTGACAGTCCTAGGACCATAAACACGATGCCTTGATGGCTTCTGAGCCTTTGCATAAAAGGAACCCACGTCAGGCAATGACAAGCAACCCCTGCGAGCTCTGGCCAGGCTACTATCCGGATTTACATTACTCTGGTTATGCCAAAAAATAAGCTGCCCTAAACAATAATTTTCACCATATGTCTTTCGATACTCCTGAAATCCTGTTCCCAACTTGTCAGCATACTTGGGGCCTAAGTCAAGTGGACTAATATAAACAGGTGGAGAAGTAATAGCTTCATATTCCTGTAAGAAGAGAAGTGAATTAGTTTCCAGTAAGTTAAACCCAAGGAAATTAGAAGAATTTTAATTGTAACACAGATTCTCAAGATTCTAAAGTAGAAAAACATACCCGTATTCTAAAGAAGCATTCGGTGTGAGCATAAATATGAATTAAGTCAGCAGCAGCATCATGCCGACTTTTGTATGTACAGGGAAGATTTCTGACCTCGTCCCTCAACCTTGAGAAAACACGTGGTAAGGTTGGCATGTTCATTCAGGCAAAAGAAAAGGAAAATAAAGGTGGAAGTCACCTACCACAATAGAGACTTCTGAAGCTCCTTTTGAGTATCTCCAGAACCTGAAGGGTCATGAGATTGAATTTTAACCTTCAGATCATTCAAGGCATCTTCTTCAACATGAGGGGCAATGCACTGGAGAAGCTCCTCAACAAACGAATCCTCTCCTTTCCAGAGGAAGGAAACAGCTGCTTCAGGGCTGAGCTTTTCAAGTGGAGGTGGTGCTTTCCGTGGATCACCAAAAATACATCTCATAACATATCTTACCTAAAATGGAAATTAAAGATTAACACCATCCTCAAATTACAGAAACCAAAATAACTGCGAAAACCATGCATGATACTAGATTAAAATATCTATGTCCACTACAGAGTGAAATTGATTGCATGAACATCCAATTTACATAGGATTCTGTAATTATGAAGGGCTCAACACAAAGTTTAATGGGTGGAATTCTTGGAAACCTATAAAGCGTCATTCCAACCAGCTTCCTATAATAAAAGGTACCAGACAACAGCTTTAACAATCCTTTAAAAAAAACTCTCTTAATCCTCTTTTGAGCTTCAGTTGAAACGCAAAGCATCACTACTCATGTCCATATCTAAAGCAGAAAAATAAAGTAAAAATAAGAGAGGAGGAGGCACTATCACCTTATCAAGAGTGACAGCGAGATTCTGTAGCCTTTGGTTGTACACACCTTCAGCCTGAGTCATACCAGAAAGAAGAAGGGTTTACAGTTGGAAAAATGAGCATATGAAAGCTACTAATTTGCTCCTCCTTTATCGGGACAGTGTATCTTGGAAATAATATGAATGAGATTAGAACGAAAGCAAGCATACCTGAACCTCTGCATCACTCCTCTCAACTTCAAGACATATATCTGAAAAATATTTCCGTTTTTCTTCTAGATTATGCCTCAAAATTTCCTCAGGAAGTTTTGTTCTTTCAATGTTGATGAATCTCACCTTCACCACAAACCAGTGTCAAAGTAAAAAAATTAATAATCAAAGCAGAGATAGGAAAATGAGGATAAAAAAGAAATAAAAGTCACATACAAGGCGAGCTGCATATGCAACTAGCCAATCTGGCAGGCCACCAAGCAAACAGCTGCCCAAACCAGCCCTTCCCAGATCGTTATAGTCCTCTTCAGAGACAGAATTCAATTCACAAGCTTCAAGCATCAAATAATGACGATCAAGAATTCCATGCCACTCTTTCAACACCTAGAGAATGAACAACAAACAAGAGTTAACAGAAAGAATTATTCAAAGGTTATAAACTAGAATGGTATTGATATGTGCGAATTATTTGAGCAAACCCCAGCAAAGGTATAGTGTGGATGTGAACATATGTAAAATAATACCCATGTGCAGGAAACATGCCAACGGCTAACAAGGATTACAGAATTTTTTATTCTTACTTGTGAACCTAAGTAAAATAAGGTTCCCTAATAATCCTAACCTTTTGGAAAGCGCCTTCACCAGTCAGATTCAAATAACTCCCCCGACAAACTTGGCTTCCACACAAACACACTGAAGCCTCGTATTCCTCCTTGCTCTGTAGTGCCACGAAGAGATATTTATTAGACATGCAGTAGATACTTCTCTTTAAAATATACCAATGCAGTGAAAAGTTAAACAAACCTCTGTGACAGAATTATAATCAAATGTGATCTCCTCACCGGGTAGTATTTTACGAACAGTATAAATTCCAATTTGATAATGACCGTCAACAGCTGTAACTCTAAAATGAGAAAGAAAAAGGTGAAATATGGTTACCAGATATTAATAAGTAGATCGACATAGTATAACAAAAAATCCGTTGTAATTAATAACTCGAGGCAGAAACAGTGAAATTGGAAATTTATATGTATATAGAAAGAGATTGTCAATTACATAATTTCATTGTCCATATCCATGTCTACATAGAGGAGTTAAACATGAAGATGAAAAAATTAGTATCAAATAAACTAAGTCCAATAGCATCTTTGCAGCCATAGCCAGGCTAAAAAAATATATAATCTAAAGAGGAAATGACTTCCAATTGGTCAGAAAGCAGCCTCACACTTTTATTTGCACAAAGCAAAAGAATATGGCTTTTTTCACTGTCAAAACATTAATTTTGATGAACCAATTCATAGTAAAATTTCCTACTTTCCTAAAGCATACAAAAACTGTCAATAGGTACCCTGGCTCTATCACTTATTTGATGAAAAGAGAGACCTTTCAATAGCTAAACTACTAATTTACTTTGTGAGAAATTAGCTAGTCACAAAAGAACACCATTTTTATAGCCTATTTATGCCACAAGCAGATTGCAGATACTAGTATCATTTTCAAGGAGAGACAAGGGCACACATAGACTTAGCAGACCATTAACTGTTGCATGTGTCATATTGCATATAAATAGTGACAAAGAGAAAGGAAACAATAATAAGATGTGTACAATAAAAACCATTAATTCAGTTGAAGTTTGACAGAATTCGTTACACATGCTGATATGCATCACCCCCAAAACTAAAGTGAAACACTAAAACAAATTATTTTTGCGAAAGAGACACGATCAAGTGCTTTACAACAGCACTAACAATAACAACAACAAAGTCTTATCTCACTATGTGGGGTCAGCTACATGGATCATACGGAGTCATTGTGCTCTATCAGTAACCAACTCTTTGGGTATAGATCAAGTGCTTTAATTACAGGAAAATGAAAAGGTACAGATGATAATGGCTTACTTTGCTTCACAATTAGGCCGGCATGAATGACATATTCGACTGGCATAGTTAGCCTTATGCATGGCATCAACAACTACTAAGTCATACCCATCAGCATCACCCTGCAACGTGCAACACAAGAGTAGGTATACAGAAAGCTGGAGATATAGCAACGCATTGAACAATACAGAGTATTATAAAATAATATAGTCTGAGTAATATGCACCTTTGGCCGCTCAAGGTAAATATTATAAAATTCAGGAGCTGGTTCTGTGCTATTTTTCTGCAGAGAACGTATCCCATCCTGTTTCTCAAACCACTTCCACACAGGATAAACCTATAAAAAGAATTAGAGGGGAAATTATGCCTCACCATCACAATATCATAGAGGCATATTATGCTAAAAACTAGGTGTACTGAACAAGATTGTTCATAGAAAGTACACAAAACCAGAACGGAACATCAATAACCATGAACTAGCACCTCAAATAATAGCCGCACATTAAGCCACATGTGAGACATTTAAAACCATATGTTACGGGTTCATTAACCTGTAGTTGTCTACTTAACAACTTAGTTTAACATCTTAAACACAATACTCAAAAGTTGGTAAAATATGGATCGTGGCCATTTCGAACATGTTAATGATCCTAGAACTAATTATGTCCAGGAAGCCTACAGCTTTTCATTGTTCAATTACATACCTCTTTTCAGAAATGAAAGCAAAATACCACAAAAACAGAGCCATACCTCTCCCAGAAACTCCACAACAAAATCATCTTCACCAAATCCTTCTTTTCCACAAACAACGCCAAGGCCCTATGCGATCCAACCCAATTGGTAGTAACAAAAACATTAGCAAGAGAAACAAGGACATTGATAATGTTGCAACATAAATATTTAGTCAAAAATAAACTGTGCATACCTTTCTATAAGCTACATATTTGTCATCAGGGCGACTGTCTATGGCCTTCAAGATACCCTGACACATTCTGACCATCCTTACATCACAGTCCTTCTCAGCAATCTTCTTGATTTCATCAATAACAGGCTGCAAAGGGTAGCTCATTGGAGTGCTTCCTGTTCCAGTAAAATGCCTAACTTGCTTGTTCAAAGTTCGAAGGAGTATGTCTTCTACGAACAAATGCTTTTCTTCTATAGACCAATCTAACTCCTCTGGCATAGAATCAAGCAAAAGATTGTGCGTATAAGGATCAATTCCATAAACTTCTTGCTCAATAACTTCATCTCCAAGCTGTTTTCTTGGTTTGTAATCCTTGACTTCAGGAAGTTCCATATCCGACTCCTCAGTGCCATTCTTTTGTGCATTCAGTTTTTCTGCATAGTCATCCGGCAATGACACCCGCATCTTCCTCTGCACATCCTCCTCATCAGCTACAGTGACATAATGGTCAATGACTTCATATTTCCGGGTAACTGGAGGAACTAGACTTGCTTTCGTCATACGAGCACCCCATTCACGGTCATCAGTTATGAAATCCAAACCACCATCAGGAGATAAAAGTCCATCTCCTCTTGACTCCCCAATTCGATTTTCTGAATCACTTTCACTGTCAGATGTCGTAGTTTCATTGCGGCTCTTGCCATCTTCCGAAGAAATATCAATGTCATCAGATGTTTCACCATCTGAATCAAAAGATTTCCTATTCAACTTTGATAAACGTCTCCTAATTTCTCGATCAGATATATCGTCTCCATTATCTAAACTGCCACGTGCTCCATTATTCTTATACCTCCTTTCAGTGACCAATTTATTCTTCCTGTACTTTGAAGAAGTGGAACTGAACAGGGACAGTGCGTCATCTTCCCCTATTTTCAGTGATGCATCTCTGCCATTCAGAGACTTGGAACTTTCTTCCAGCCGCGTTGCAAGTTGAATGAATAATGTAATAATATGATTTATATAACCAGCATCACCATGATTTTTTGTCCTGCAAAGATAAGGCATAAGAGCAACATGATGAGATGAATTTAAAACCAAAAGAAGGGAAATGCCCATAATCATACTTAAGATTCAAAGAATATAAATCCATAAACAGAGGCAACTACAGCATATACTTCACAAAATTTCAAAAATTTTATATTAATATGCAGAAGAACTTCATGCTTGTAATTGTAAACTTCTCAGACACACATGGATAAAACACAATTAAATGGAAAAGGAATATACCCTTCCTGACAACAGGAATGTGTCAATGACCTTTCAGAGGCAAAAATTAACCCTCAATCAGGACATATAGCCAAATCATAACAAAATTTAGGGTCGTTTCATTCTTATTGTCAGAATAAGCCAGGTAACATTTATAATTTAGAAGAATACAAAATATTAATCCATTTCCAATCAGAAAGAACAGAGAAATTAATATTTACTTCATTGCATCACGACACATCCTGCTAATATCACCCTTGACAGAGCTCAATCCCCGACCACTGTAGTACCCAGTTTTCATTTTAGCTTCAATCTCTGCAACCTGTTATCAAAGATTAAATGGGACGTTAAACATTGAGAGTAGAACAGGGCATCTGAAAAATAGTAATATGGATACATGAAGGTACCTTGGTCACGAAAAAGTCACAGGGATTTTCCTTCATAATTTCCCTCAAACCAGAAACAATAAATCCCTCCATCCTTTTATAACCATTTTCAGATTTCTTAATTGCCCATCGTCTAGTACGAGCATCCCTAGAAAGTATGGAAGAGGACCTTCTGGCATCATACAATTTGGACCTCTTGTATAAGTTTCGACGGAATAATTGTTTTGCTGTGTCTCTCTTGTCTACACTATCAAAGTAGTCCTTCAGTTCACCAAAATCATCCACGGCACCAAGATTGCTGGTCTTGGAAACATATGAAGTTTGCTCAGTGATCTGTTTAAGGCTTTTAGTTTTATGCAGCTCTTCTGCAGTTTTGCCTATGCGGGAACTTTTGCTCTTAATCCATTTCACATTGGGAAATTTAGAGATCAACTCATTAAACTGGTTGCATCCTCTAATATCTATAGCAGATAAAAAAGGAAATGAAAGAAGAATCTTCTCAAGCATGTCCGCACTGATACCAGTGCAATCGATTAAAACCATAGATCTGATCTTGTCTTTCTCATGTGCATTCTGCAATCAAATTAACGATTAGCTATTGAAGAAAATTGAAACTTTTTAAAATATGTAAAGGAAATGTATGATAACATACCATAATGCTCCACAATATAGTATCAGTACAAGAGTGACTCAAGGACGACAAATTGACCTGTCTTGAAACTTCCTTGTAAAACATGACAGCAGCTCTCCAATGCTTGCAAGTCAATGAAGAAAAGACAAGGGACTTCAAATCAGATCTTAAATGGTGGAAGACTCGAGCCAACACATGACCTTTCAACAAGCTCCAGCTTCCAGCTTCAGAGTCAGTGACATCACTTTCTTCTTCAACGAAAGTAGCATCACCACATAGATCGTCAAAAGTGGGTTCACTCTTCAGGAGAGTCAAGGTACCATCTTCCATATCACTGTCTTCCTCGCTATCATCAACCAGAATTCGAGCTCTTTTGGCAGCACGTGCATCATCTTCTGAAGTTCACAGAATCCAATACACAATTCAAGCACCCAGAAAAATAAAAACGAAATTAATTAAGCGACTGTGAATGAAACCATAAAGTATAATTCCATACAATATATTGAATCCACAAGTGCCAAAGATAACAAAGACACAGATATTGGTCTGATACTGTGGAGCATATATATGAGCAAACGACTGTGGGTAAACACTAAACAACAGCTAACAGGCAGATATTAGATAATAGTAATATGAATGGATGACTAATTCTGAATAATGGTAATAAATGCGTAATATGAATTGCATACTGTTTTTTGTCTGATGAAAATGGATTCTATCTCCCTCCCAAAACCAAATGATTTTTTTCTTTTTTTTTTTGGGGGGGGGGGAGGCAACAGGGCAAGGCATAACCTTGCATTGCAATGCAAGCAACATTGCACAGAATCCGAGTAAAAAGAAAAAATTATCCACTACCTGATTTCCAATATAGTTGTTTTTCATTTTCTTTCTTTGTCTGTCTAGCATTGATCCAGGGATCCAAAGCCTCATTTATAGCTGCAGCAAACTCCCGGCTCTTGTATGATTTCATTACCAATTCATGTAGCTTCCCACGAGTATAGCCAATAAACTGAGGATGTAAACGATCAAACGCACTGATGTCTGTACAAGTTTCACTGGATGACACACCTTGAGTTTGCAACAATGGAAGTCCACAGTATTTGGCAGCTGTTGTGCTACTTTCTTGGTGGGACCCAAGCCTGGTATCAGAGGTTTCTGCAGCAGAACCAACAGGAACCCAAACTTTATCCCATTTCCTAAAAACACTGCAATGTTTTTTTATAATTCCCTGATCTACTAAAATCTGCAGCTCTGAATATGATGAAGGCCCTCTTTCACGCCCAGAACCATCAAGATAATACCACTCACCCCAGTGTAACTGTAAGTCATAGGCCGTACAAAGTCTATCTTTGGGAGTTTTGACAAATTCAGTGCTAAGGCAAGAACTTTGATCACTGATGGCTTTTGACTGAGAATCTTCCTCAGTTGATGATCTCTTGCTATCACTGCTCGAAGAGAATGGGCGAGAAGGCCTTGAATGATGTCTGTCCTTTGTTCGAATTTTGTGCCGTGGCTCAGAAACCAAGGATCCCTGGTCACTAACCACACAAGCATTTATCCTTACCACTGGAAGAACATTTCCTTTCACTCCTCTAGCCGAAAAGGATTTAGTTTGAGTAGTTCTGCTTACAGTACCAGAGTCAGCCCTCTCATCAGCACAAAAAGCCCAAGGGGGGAGATCAAGCCTCCTGCTTTGAGAAGGATAATACAAGTCGTCTTTTTGAGGCCAGCGGGGATCTTCACATCCAGATTTAGGCATTTCACATAATGAAAACCCATCATTTAGGACAAGTTTCTTCCTAGAAGATCTATCTTGGGCATCGTCACTCCTCTTCCAGTCACCACCTTTGCATGGCCATCGTGCAGAGAACCAGTCACCAGGATCACCAAAGGCATATCCATTATCCTTGTCAAAGAGCATGCTTGATTGACTCTCAGGATCCCTTGATGCAAAATCAGTTCTTGAATCACATTCTATTCTTGGAGAATTATCATGCCAAGGAAAACCTAAACATACAGAAAAAATTCTCCATGAGGCTCACACCTCCAGGTGCACCATGGTTAACTGAAACATTAAATGATGAGCAAAATCACAAGTTCCATGTATGATATAAACCTCATTGGTTTCAGAACTCTCAGATACATATCAATTGTGCAGTTTTAATAGTTTATTCATCTAATCTGCTTGCAAGACCCATTTATTTAAGGGCAACCTGACAGACTAAGCCTGCTTATACGACTGGCTATGAATAATGCACTGACTCCTTGATGGAAAATACAGGCACATTACATAAGGATGGCGTCACCAAAACTAAAATAATTTGTCTATAAAAAAATTAAATAAATAATGATAACTGAACAAAGAGCTATCAACACAATAAAATGACAAATTGGATTTAACAACCACATAAAAACTTGCAATAATAAAACTACTGAAAAAAACTTCTGTGAACCAAGCCAAGAAACTCATGAATGAAAACTTGGAGAAGACAGCCTCAACATTACTAGAAGCAAACTGCCTGTAAATTAGAATGAGATGAAAAAACAGCAGAAAAGGGACAGACAAACCATTCAAACTAGTACAGGCACAATATAGCATTTACGTACCTTCACAGTCTCCCAATCCCTCCCAATCTGCATATTCAAAATTCATTTGCAAAGCATCTGCAAGACAATAAAATAGGCAAGTTGAGAAAGATAGAATGTCTGCCACTACAAAACAAGGAAAAAAATCTAAAAAACATTGTATTTGAATTTTTTTTTATCTTTTTCAAATAAAGAAACTGGATAGAACATTTTTGACAGGAAAAAAAATACCTTTAATTGCTTCAGTCTCCCTCCCAGGAATTACATCATAACCTTCTAACAAAAATTTAACCCTTTCATCAATGCAGAATTCCTCTAAAGGTCCAGATGCAACCACACTGTTGTGGGGGCCCACCATTGGCTGCAACAAAGGAGCTGGCATCTTTTGAAAAGTCTCAGCTCCATGTTGAAGGCTATCTCCAGTATCAATCAAAAGATTACCAGGAGCTTCTGGAGGGTTTACAAGCTGAGTTATGGAGTCTGACACGATGGATGGAAAACTATGTGCAGCCAGTGGAGACGCTGCATTCTCAGCTGTCATCCACCTGTCACTATCCTGGTGCTTGACAAAGTGATCTGACATCAGTATCCCCTCATTAACAAGAACCTTGATGTCAGATAATTTAGAAGGCCCATTTTCCACACCATTATAATCAAGGTAAAACCATTTCCCTGTTGACGACAAATCTGCCACCAAAGGAACATGTGGAGGAGTATCACAGATGTCCATATCTTCTTCCATAGAAGGCGGCTCTTCAGGAAGTGGCTCAATATGGGGAGATTCTTTGCAGCTTAGAGTAGGGCTGCAGGGCTGCTTTTCCTTTTCAGGCTTCTCACTGTTGTCTCTATCAATTGATCCATTTACATCCTGCAAATCTCTTTCACTGTGAGAATCTATAACTGAACAATTTGACTCCCTATGGACGTGCTTATCTTCCTGGTCTTTATGAGGTGTCTCATGCTTTTCACTTAATACCATTTTAGAATTGTTTTCCCGAATACTACTTAGCCTAGGCCGATCAAAGGACTGTTGTTCCGCCAAATTTGGTGTCCGATCCCGCCGGTCTTGATGTCGACGTCTGTCTTGCGGGGACCGCTCAGCATGAGTTGGACTTCTTGTTTTATGATCATTGTAACGGCTTTTATCCCAAACCTTTTCATATGGAGACTTCTCACGGCCATAGGGTGATATCTCTCTGATATATGGAGACCTATCACGGCCATGAGGGGATTTCTCCCGAACATATGGAGATTTATCACGGCCATGTGGGGATCTCTCCCGGCGAACTGGAGTTCGATCTCTATGATCATAATACCTGGAACTTTCACGCGGGGATCGTTCAGAATGGGCAGGGCTACTTCCATGCCTTTCATAAGCTGGCCTAGCAGGTAAAGAAGATTCATAATTCCTAGAATGCTTGTCTGCTGATGTTTTCGATGGATTTCGATACGCCCTCTCTGCAGAGCGATGGGAATAGTGCTCAGGGTACACAGGGCGGCAGCTATCATCAGAAAGCCGTCGACTTTTCAAACCAGAATAATCTTCATAGTGCTTACGCTCACTGCTGTCTGAATCATTACTGTGCCGCTTCAATCTACTCCCCACAGAGTACTCCCGAGCATAATTCCTCCCATTGCTGTGCTCATTCTTATCCTCATCCACTATCATTGAACTAATCCTCACATTCCTCTCACCCTCCCACCGAGGAGGATTATTCTTTGCATGCTGACCCCCATTCCTATTAAACTCCTTCTTTCTAACACCCTCACCACCTGCATATCTCCCAGAAGGCGGTGTACGTTCAAATTCACGTTCACTTTTCCATCCTTTGTCCCTGCCAGGCTGGTACCTACGCCCTCTACTATAACCATAATCATCCTTTCCCACTTCTCGTTGCCACCTGTCAGGAATGAACTCTCCCTTCTCATAGTCATCAACATTATCAGCCTCTCCTCTCCTGCTTCTCTCCATAACAATCTCCCCCTTCTCCACGTCATCTCTCCGCCATTTCCCGTGACCAAACTCTCCATTCTCAACGTCACTTCTTGACCACCTCATAGTGCCTAACTCACCCTCTTCCATCTCTTCCTTTTGAACATTCTCCACGTGCAACGTGTCATCGTTTCCTCTGTCAACTCCGTCTGGTGCGAATTCACTTCGTTCGGCCTGAGATTTCTTGGACTTCATCTTCTTCTTGCGTTGGTCAGTGTGAGGAAGCTTGAGCAACTTAGAATTGAAGCCATTGTTGTTATTGTTATTCCCATTGGTGCCTCCTCCGCCGCAAAGCGTTTTGTCTCCTCCTCCATTCGGCAATCTCTCCATAATATGCTGCTGCTGCAAAGGCATGCACGCGACGCCTCCATCGCCCATGGAAGTCTCGCCGTCGTCGGAAGCTCGAAACCCTAATTCTCCCCTCTCCCGGGGCTCTCGATGCTCATACTGCAAATGCTTCTCCTCTTCTCAATTCCCGCCCAACTTCAAAACCCTAGCCTCCCAAAATTCACAAAACAACACACACAAACTCAAAATTCCAGCCAAATCAAATGAATTGAAGCCGTGAAGAATCAGAAAATAAATGGAATTGAAAGAGGAGGATGGGAAAAGTACCGAGGAAATTGGCGAGTGGAGAAAACAGATCGGCGAGGGAAATCTTGAGAGAATAGGAGGGGGAAGTTGAGATCGCGAATCGAAGAGAAAGTTGAGAGTTGTGAATAATCGTTTGTTGTGTGTGTGTGTGTGTGTGAGAGAGTCACTTGGCTCCCTCCCAAAACGTTTTGGAAAATCTTCTATGTGGCGCCTCTTCTCTGCGATATAATATGTGCTTGCTTGGTGTGTTTTCGTTTTGCTTTGTTTGTTATTGCAGGGGGCGACTTCGTGTCAATTTTTATATTTTCCTCCATTTTTTTACTCATTACTTGTAGGGGTTTTATTGTAGGTGTCTTGATAAAAAGACAAATACGTTTATACGAAAATACCCTTGGAGGCTGGAGGGAAGAGAAGGC
Source organism: Mimosa pudica (assembly GCA_029929735.1). Taxonomy (NCBI): domain Eukaryota; kingdom Viridiplantae; phylum Streptophyta; class Magnoliopsida; order Fabales; family Fabaceae; genus Mimosa; species Mimosa pudica. The sequence continues at coordinate 2,620,141 of JAKELP010000001.1, forward strand.
CCAAGAGAAGAGAGCTTCTTAATTAAACGGCGGGAGCATTCCCGCCTTGTGTTTATTGTTTCGTCAAAAACTGAGCGGCCGCTAAACAAGGAAAGTTACCACTCTTTGATTCTAGGTTAACTGGGTGTTCTGCGCGATTGGGCTTCAATCTTTGCGCAATTGAGCGCGGATAACTGTGTTTACTTAAGTATGAGGAGAATATCTGCATATTTAAAAATATGTCATCAATGACCCTGACGGGTTGGCGTGAGTGGTAAGTACTTTCGTCCCTTAAACAAGTGGTTGAGGGTTCGATCCACAACCCTTGCGAATGGAGCAAATTCACAGACCAGCTGTCTACCCCCTACATGGGACTTCAGAACAGCGAAGGATTAGTCTCACTTGACACGCGGGTGGGATACCCTTGAGAAATAAAAAAAAAATATGTGATCAATGAGTTAGTGTGTCTTTTTTTTTTACCAATGAGTTAGTGTATTTTTTTTTTACCATAAATGAGTTAGTGTATCCGGACATAGGATTTTGTGTATAAATCGTCCGAGAAGTAAGAATTACTGCCTTGTATGAAGAGCATGGCAAACTAAGTGGAGTTGTCTCGCGGTACTCCACTAGTCCACTACCCCCTTATTATAAATCACTTACTACCTTCGTTCCTAAATATAAGACATAATTGACTTTTTTTTGGAGAGGTTAAGGTTGTGAAATAGACTATTAAATCATGACATATTTGATATATTTTTATATTATACATTAGTTTATAGGTAAAATAAATTAGTCTAAGGGAAAAAATTAGGTAAATCAATTTATAATGAACTTATTTTGTTTTTTTATATGATTTTCTAAAAAAGTCAATTAGGTCTTATATTTACCTTGGTTTTAAAAAATAAATAGGAGTATATTAATAACAATAAAGTCTTATCTCAATTCAGTGGGTCTACTACATATATCACATGGAGTTATTGTACTCTATCAATAGTTATATTTGACTATATATAATTGACAGAAAAACTAGTTATTATATAAACTTTGGTTTTAAATATAAATTATTTTGAGTATTATTAGTAAGTTTTTTGTTTAATTATACCTATTGTTGGAAAAGTTAGGGGAAAAAATAACTCATATGTGGGTGGTTATAAAATATCTATTAAGGGTATATTTTTTAAAATAAAATATAAATTATTATAAGGATGGTGTTTGCCATTTCATTTTTACATTTAAAAATAAAACACAAGTAGTGTGTTCGGGGATATGATGAACTCAAAAAATCATTCAATCAGCTGAGACACAAAATCAATCACTAATTTAATGCGATGTTTTGTAGTGTTATTCTTGCGAGAATAGCAGCATCTGTCTTTTAAAATAATCTATGCCTAGCTCAGCCATTTTCAGGGAAAAGCGGGTGCGGTGTTTCCACGTAAAGTATATGGCTAATTTGACTTTAGAGACAATTGAACTTTGATATAAATAAGAGACTTAATTTTAAAGAGGTTTGAAGGAATTATTACCACTTATTGATGAAGGCTATTACAGTTGTTAATATTAGTCATTAACAGCTCCTCAAAACTTATTTGAAATTATGTTTCTTATTTGGGATCTATATGCAATTGTCCCTTAATTCTTTCTTACTACAAATCTACAATATTACTTTTAAAAAGGGACCAAATTCATAAACTTGAAAGCTAGATCTCAAAACTTAAAAACAATATCATTTGGCTTTTTAAAAAATATCATATAATGGATTACTTGTGTCATTTTAAATTGTTAATAATACGAGAGCATCTTGATAATCATGTGCTGAGACTTATGCATGTTTGCGCGGCTAATCTATAAACATTTATATATTTAAAAACGTGTATAATTTTGTTTGAGTGACATTATTTTTTGTCATTATGGGCTCTACCTATTTTGCTTAGAGCTTTCGGTGTCCGGCCCCCTTTGGGGAACCGACTAATTCGAAGTCGCCGCCGGGATTCCCCAATTGGGGTTGACGATTTCCCAAGGGTTCGAACCCATGACCTGGTGGGTACGCGGTGTCTTACCTTCCCCTTTCTTACCAGCTGGTCTACGCCCCCTTGGGCTTCTGGGCTCTACCTATTATTTGGTCAAGCAAGATTTTGGGTTTCACTTAAATGCTATTTGTAACACCATAAGAACTTATTTATTTAAACATTGTAGTAATAAGCATTCAGAACTTTATTGTGGTTTTCATTCAATATTTTCAAAGCATTGTTATATTTATGCGTGTGTATTGTATAACCTTGTTTATTTTGAAACATAAAGATGAGAGTAATCAATGCCCTAGTAGATAACATTATTAGTGCTTTTGTAGAAAAGTTGAAACGGATGAAGCTTGAGTGACTTATGGATCAAGAGGAAATGCACAAGGATTAAAATAATATACTCCCTCCGTTCCTAAATATAAAATCACTTTCTTGTTCCTAATTATAAGATCATTTTCTAACTTTTCCCAACTTTTCCCCAAATTAACCCTACAATGTTTATCTATAACAACAAGCAAAAAGGGGAGATTGAAGATAAATGTATATAGTTGGGATAAACTGGTAATATTATGTGTTAATAACTAACTTAACTAACTTCCTTAATCTACTCAAATTAAGGAAAGTGATCTTATATTTAGGAACAGAGGGAGTATTAGCTAGAGGGCTAACTTAAAGGATAAAGGATGAACCCAATTTTAATCTCCACTTGTTGAGGATATTGGGGAATGATATATTCTATACAATCTTACCCATACTCTAAGTAAAAGAGACCAATGTGAACCTGTGATCTAAGACCTCACTGCAAATGAGTTTACTGTTGAGCTAATTTGACCTACCGGGGCTGACTTGAAGAATAAGTTGCGAATACGAGGATTAATATTTATGCAATGTTAACAATAAATAAACTAGTGGACAATTTTGAATGACTTGGCTCGGCAAAAAAAAAATACTAAATAAATGAGAAGTTGAGAACTTAATAAGGGTTATGCCAGAAATAACAGCCCTCCAGGAGAGTTGTGTGTTAAAGTCCATACATGAAAGAGGCTGATCACATGGCCTCTAATATGCTGATGGAAATTTATTTTACCAATGTCCAATGGTGATGACTGCTGAATCTGCCCAATCATCAATTATAGACTAAGGAAAACATAAAGTCTGGTGCAGTTCCTCTTCCCTCCACAACTCCAATCAGCTTGCTGGATCCCATGGGAATGGGCTTGTCAATCAAAAGCTTATTGTTGGGGACGTGTAGGGGCTTGGAATGGAGGATCTCATACTGGGCTTGGAATGGAATATCTCACATTGCGCTTTGGGTTTCTGGCGAAAGAGGACCCAATAAACCATTTGATTAACCCAATATTGGCTACGTAATGCCTACAAATTACTTAATAAAGAGTATTTTTAAAACTTTAAAATATAGTAAGGAGCATCAAACATAATATGCAATATTTTTGTGCATTTACACACGAGATGGGGAAGATTATTGTTTTCCCTGATTTTCTTCCCACTTTATCTAACTTATTGTTAAATTTGTGTTTTTTTAATTATTGTTCATGATCTATCATATGAAAGGGAAGATGCTCTATTTTCATGCTTTATATCTTTAGATTCATTTTGGATCTGGACGATTTTCATGTGAATATTCACTATCTAATATAATGAATGTTTGAAGCCCTTTTCCCATTAAGTTCGATGAAACACCAATTTTTAATTGTTTTCTTATTCATAAATCTAAAATTACATCACATTAAAAAAAAGTTCCCCTCAAACAATCATTGCCACATCATTAATTATTACTTGTCATGTTACTTCCTGAAGTTCATGGTTGAATCATGGAACCTTAGTTCCAAGAATTTTACAGGATTAATAATTAATAATTTTATAAAAGTAGAATTCATTGCAACGCAAGCAGCCTAATTTTTCAATTCTTATCCCAATTCCACTCCCACAAATTCAATTTGATGCCACCGAGCATTATTTCTTCAGCTCCATATGTTTTCTTATATAGTGTAACTTGCAAACTCTTCACGAAAAAATTATTTTATTGTATTTTACAATTACAATGTGATTCGTTCCTCATTGGGACACGAGTCCCAAAAGTATTTAACGCCTTCCGGGTTGGACAATTTTTCAAGTTAGAGAAAGAGGGGGCCACAAAAATTCTCCGATTAGAAAGAAAGAGTAAAACAAACGAACGAGACAAGAGTAAAAAAGTAATTTTGTAGAAAACAAAGCCAAATACAGCTGAAACCTTTTCACTCTTGAGAGTGGTTCAGAGGAAAAATCTTGTGCCTCAAACAAAGTTAATTCAAAGGGCACTAATATACAACTAACAACACTAATAAGTGAAGCTCAAAACATGCATGGCGCAGCCGAGAATGGAGAGATCACTAATACCGGCGGCATAATACAATTCCTCCTGAAAATCACCCAACAATAAAACATTAGCCACAACAAACAATAATCAAATATATTAAAAATAATTAATCGACTAATTAATTGACTTACGTGCGGTAGTCTATGTGAAAGGAACAACTAGCGTTGAACGAAGAAGATCTGGACTTAGGTGATGATACTTTCTTGGGAGACTTAATATTTTTACTATTAACGTTGGTATGTTGATGTTGATCCACAGAATCCTCCATGATAACGGCAAGAGAAGGCCGCCAATGGGAACGGTGGGGTCTGCCACGTGGAGAAGAAGCATCAGCAGCAACGTGGTGGCTATCGGAGTCGGAGGGCGGCGCCGCCGATGACGGAGTGTTATGAGGACGGTAACAAGATCTGAATTCTGAGAATAATTTCATAACAGTGAAATGAAAAGGGAGGATTTTTGGGAAGAGGAGACGTATGGGGAATAAGAAAATTATGAGTAGTATGGGATAAGATTATAAGAAAGAAAAGGGTTGGGGCTGAAAATTGGGATGGGTCGGTGGGGTGTCTACTTCTGTCTACAATCACTGTTTGTCGTTATCCTCTGATTCAGACGAATCGGATTGGTTTATTTAAGAGTGTTGTTGCTTTTTAGTGTTTTTCTTTTTATTGTCTCATCAATTTTAGGTAACTTGTTGATTGTGGGTTATGGATTGATCATGGCGCCAACGTTGTCCGCAAGTATTACCTAATTGAGTCCCACGAGTATTATTAATCCAGCTGCCATTTTGTTTCATTATTTGTATGAAATTAACAACTGCGGTAAAAGGATCTTATATTCATTTAAGAAAACCTGCTTTTTGAAGCTGATTTAACGAATATTTGGGAGCCCATAGATCTAATAATTCAGTCCGGCCACAATTTGACTTATGAGATTGTAAGTTGTAATAGAAAAGTATTCTTATATCCCCTTCTTTAAAGATTACCAAACTTCTTTTTGAGAAAATTAATTTGAGGTCCGCACGAGGGACTTAATACTAGAAAAATTCCAAAAGTTGAAAATATTAATGTAGGGTCTCAAGGGACCTCACTTTAATATACTTGAAAAGTGAAAAGACAGTTTTGTCCTTCCTCCTTCTTCTTCCCCACTCCACCTCCCCTCCCGCCGCCGCATCCCCGTCGTCGCTACCGCCGCATCCAATCCGCCACCTTCCCCGGCCACACCCCGTCGGCAGCGGCGGGGATGCGGCGGCGGCGGCTGCGGTCGGGAGGCGGTGGCGGGGGAGGCGGGAGGAGTGGGGAAGAAGAAGGAGAAGAAGGGGCAAAACTGTCTTTTCATTTTTCAAGTATATTAGTGAGGTCCCTCGGGACCCTACATTAATATTTTCAACTTTTGAGACTTTTCTAGTATTAAGTCCCTTGTGGGGGACCTCAAATTATTTTTCCCATTCTTTTTCAGGATTAATACAGCTTTTTGTTTATTCAACTTTTACTCTTCTAACCAAAAAAAACTTTAACTCATTTTTCTATTTTAATTCCTGTAAATCGATAGTTTTGATCTTAGGCTTTCAGTTAATTTAAATTTTTATCATTGAACTTAAGACTAATGATTTTCGTCCCTACACCATTTATAGCTATTTGTCCCTCAACTTTTTAATTTTTTTTAGTTTAAGGTTAAACTAATTTGTTTTTTGTTTAAATAGGTATAAACTAAAATTGAATAAAAGTTTAATGGTCAAAACTCGAAGTGCCCAAAAAAAATAAATTTTAGGACTCAAGGATATCAGTTTTAAAACTCAAGGTGTAAGATCAAAGTTAAGTTAAAGTTTAAGAGTAAGACCACCTGTCTTAAAGTTGGGGGACAAAACCAAAATCAAGTAAAAATATAAAGAGAAAAAATATTAACCGTTAAAAAAAATTTCTTGACCTTCAACTGTTAAAAAGATTACTTTGTCCCTTTTCATGTGGCGAATCCGTTTATCCTTTAGTGCAGGTAGTATTGGTAGCCCGGGCCTGCAGATCTGATTCTCGTGGGCGCCATAACTTATAAAGTGGCAAACCAGCGGCTATTGACGATGACATATCATTACAATTTACAAACTACAAAGTGATGTTTCAATTTATCCACTTCACGCGCTTTAATAGTTTCAAAATTATTTCAACTAAATTTTATAATTGCTTTGTTGCAGGCTATCTAATATAGTGATATGCCCTCGTTAAATTTGATAAAAATAAATTAAGGTGGCCAAATTTCTTTTGATGAATTATTTATTTCACTTGGACCAAAAGCAGCTTTATAAAAATAACCTGAGTTATTTTTTTTTTGTTGGTTGACTTGACGCCTCTGCTAGGATCGTTTCTTCGGTGTATATTTGTTAACAATGCTTTAGCATGTACGTGCTTGTGCTTGTCATTTGTATGGGCCTGCTTTATTCATAACCGGCTTGCTCTTTTTTTCTTTTAGGAATCTGGACGTTTTGAGGTTATACAAATCCGTCGCTCCTCTAGTCTGATTTCTTTGTTACGGGAGGAGATATATTATCAGTCTCTGCATAAAAAACGTGAGCAAACAGTCCAAATCATGTCGAAACTCAAGCCATTTTATATGCTGTCAAATCTAGTTCTGGTAATTATCCTCGTCTATGTAATGGAAGTAGGTCACTGAACCACGATTCATTTTGTTTAATCGTTTCCAATGATAAAGTCCCGCTTTGGATCAAGTATATAGAGTTATAGACCAAAATTGTATGTGGATATTGGATTAGTTTTGACTTTGGGGAGTGATCTTCAGAAATCTTCCTTTGTCGGTGTCATAAATAAATAAAAAAGTTTTCCGACCTGCCGGATTCGAACCAGCGACCTAAGGATGTCTGACAAACCACTACAGTCCTCCGCTCTACCAACTGAGCTAAGGTCGGTTTATACATCAGATTACTTTTTTAATTTTGATCACAGCGTTGATACGCTTTTCTGGTGTAACAAGATCAGTGGCAAATATCAAACAGTCTAAAAAAGAGAAGTAATGAAGCCATTTTCAAAAAAAAATTGAGTGCGTGGACTACAATTATTAATGTGTGTTCTGCTTATCTAAATGCAAGATTTATTTTTCTTAATTGATTAGAGTGAGAATGTTAACTAAATTATTTAATAGGATATATTTTTCTAGAACATTATAATCATCTCCCTTAATTTACAACTATTATATTTTTATTACTCTCACTGGTCCTAAATACTACCTCCGGTCCTAAATATAGGACCTAGATGACTTTTTTTTGGAGAGGTTATAAGGTTGCAAAATAGTCTATTAAATGATGACATATTTGATATATTTTTAGATTGTCCATTAGTTTATAGGTAAAATAAACTAATCTAAGGGAAAAAAAAATTAGGTAAATCAATTTATAATTAACTTATTTTGCTTTTTTTATAGGATTTTCTAGAAAAGTCAATTAGGTCTTATATTTAGGACCGGAGGGAGTATAACACTACAAATATCATTTTAAGGAATATTTGATATTATCAATGCATGGATGCATTGGTAATATCATGTCATTCTAACTAACATTCTTAATATAATTAAATTAGGTAAATAAATTTTATATTTAGGATTGGAGGGAGTATTATGGTAGACATGCGGTATGAAAATGAATGATTTATGAAACTATCTACACGAATAAATTAAATATGTATAGGTCAAAATCATTAATATAACTCCTAAAGAGTTTTATTAAAGAATGGAAGGATTATTTCCTTGAAGATGTGAATGCCATTCAATGGCACGGTGACTAATGGCTACAAATAGGAATTCATAAGAAATTCTTAACGTCAAACATTAATGGGTCTGTTTAGATTAGTCAATGTAAAAATAATAAAATTTATTTTTCATTTAAGTGCCTTTCCAGAAGAATATCCTCTCATAATACCCTTCTTATTTTTCTCTCATAATCATTCATTCATCAGCAAATGCATAATATCTAGTCAATATCTTGAGTTATGATCTAGATTTTGTGCATTTGTATTATAATGTACTCCCTCCGGTCTTAAATATAAGATATAGTTGATTTTTTTTTAGAAAATCCTAAAAAAGCAAAATAAGTCAATTATAAATTGATTTACATAATTTTTCTTCCTAAACTAGTTTATTTAACCTATTAACTAATGATTAATTTAAAAATATATCAAATATGTTATAATTTAATAACATATTTTGTAACCTTTACATTTCCAAAAAAAAGTCAGGTAGGTCTTATATTTAGGAACAGGGGGAGTATAAGATATTCCAATAATAATTCAATAAAATGTTACACATACATACATACATATATCAATTATATTCATATTAGTATATCTAACAATGAATAGAAGATAACGAGACGGATAGGGCGAGAAATGAAGATGAAAGAATCTCAACCCTTGCTATAAAAAGGGTATAGGTGCATATCCACGTATGTAAAATAATTCGGTATTTATCTCGAAAGTATTTTGTAGTAACTTGCAATGGAAATACTCAAATGTAAGTCAATGGTATAGTCTGAGTGTTCAGTAGGCACCAAATCGTCAAAATAATGTTACAAATCACTGGGAGTAAGGGCCCAATAAAAAGAATTTAATCTATCACAATACAACCAAATAATGTCTCGGATAAACCTTATGATGTGTTCGTTTTGATGTATGATCTTACACTATCAAACACGGCCGGATCCAATGAAAAGATATACGCATGTATGTTGTAAACATTTCCCACTGATAAATGAAACCAACAGTCTACCCCCGACTCCCGAGTAAATCACAAACATGTTCTGATTGTTGAGTGGTAGTCTCTCAGTCTTTTTACGTAAATATGCCACGCTTGTGCCACACTTGTCTAATCTAGAGCTTAACTTGATGGGGGCTATTTCCACTCCGAAACCGCACTTGGTCGCCCCAAATGCAAGGGAAGGGTGCTTTAATCTTATTTGCATAAATGCGCCTCTTGAGTCATGAGACTTGCCCGCCCCCACATGGAAGGAACGTGATTGTCATATTTATTACGATTCATGCATTCATGAATTGTTACATACTACATTGAAGCTGATAAAAATAAAGTTACATAGTACTACATTGAATCCCGTACCAAAAAAACAACTGTGAATAAAAATTTTACGAGCGTAAAAATGACGAATTATAAAAGACACTGTCAAGCAGTAACAATATTAGTGCGCGCGCACTAATATATGATGACGTGTTTTCATTCGCCTATAACTTAAATATTTTCAAAATCAAGTTAAGTATGGTTATAAAGGAAGAATTTATTTTGATGATGATTATCTAATCATTAGAAAATCAGGGTCATTATGGTTAAGCAAATAAGGCAGCTGGCACACTCCATGAATTTAATCATGCGATCCACAGACAAAGTACGGCGCCGCAGGCATCTTCACAAGTTAATATCACAGTTTCTCTGTTATAGTTTGCTGGGCAATTATGACCATCATCTTTATCATGATTAAATGATCAATGATCTTCGTAGAGCAAACTCTATAACCGCTGTTACAAATTATTTTAAATGAGAAAAAAATTAAGAAAACATTAAAGAAATGAAACTTGGAAAATGATATGAGCATTGGTATTTTAAAAATTAAAACTTGGACATAACATTGACAATGGGGACGACTGGTCCCCCAACAACTACCTCCCCATCAAAAATGGTCCAAATGGTCAATTTACCAATTCAGAGAGACACTAAAATAATGGGAGAAGCGGTGGGTGCAGAGATCTAGAGGATGAAAATGGAATAACAAAGCTTAAGTTGCAAGGCTTTATTTCTCACCCACTTCCTCTAAATGACTCTCTGAATTATTCACAAAACTATACATAGTATATACTCTTATTTTTGCAGGAATGTCAGAATGACTGAAGGAAGTGATGACTGATGTTATGAGTTTCGTTACTACTTGTTACGCTGGTTTCAACCTTAAACAATAGGTTAATTTCTATGTTTCTCAGATTCTTTCTCTTTCTCTCTCAATCTCTTTCTGTGACATGCAGTCTTAATATTTTAATATGCCATTGTTCTGTCTTTACATGCCTTGTTGCATTTGATACACTTTGAGCTTTGTCTTGGTATTGTTGCATTATATTACTTGTGTGACAATTTACAACTTCTACTGTACGACCCTCTTTACAGGGCACTTGTATAGTTGTATGTCCTTATTGTGTTTGTCTTGTTGCTCATCTAGGAATATTGTCTACTTTGCTCTCTTCTCCCACTCTCACCGCCCATCATGGCTTTCTTTCTTTCTTACGTCTCTCTCTCTCTCTTGTTTTAATCTTTTCATGCAGGCTTGGAAAAGTAAGAGACTTGATTTGAAGTGGGCTTTGGGTTTTCTTTATTTGCTTTAGTTATGGATGTTTGCTCTGTTCTTGAAGTGGATGTAAATGGACAAGAAACGTTCTTGGTCGACAAGGTAAGCATCTTCTTTCCAAAATCTTCGCTTTGAAATCTGTCCTTTGGCTCCACCTTTTTCATAAGATAATTTGGTTTCCTTCATCTGTTCACTTGTCTTCTAATGTAAAGATATAAATCTTTTCCCTCTCTTTCTCTCCCCCTCTCGTTTGTTTAGGATGTACAGTTAATGTTTCTCAACAGTTAACACACACAGGGTTCAACTTTTTCAATCTTTTGTTTGAAGGGTTCTCTTTGTTCTGAATCTTGCCACTTGCTGTAACTCTTATAAGGTTAAAAATGATAACTGTCTTATGATTTACTAGCTCTCATGTTTTGTAGTTATCCTTGGTTATTTATGTCGTACTTTCCCACTCATCATTAATTTGCACCTACATTGCAGAGAGGTTGGAGGAGGGTATGGGTCCAGTAACTGCTGTTTTATCATTTCTCTAGCCAAAGTCATTATTACTATCACAACCCCTAGCACAGGGCACTTTCTGTTCTTTATGTTTTTTGTTCTCTTTTTGGTTTAGGGTGCACATCATATTAATTGCTATGTCATGGTTTGCTGGGGTCCTGGGGATATTATGGCATTAGAGCTTTCAGTTGTTTTATTCACGTATTTTAAGAGGGGCCAAGTGTTGCTTTCAAGACAATACTTTTGTCTGCTCCACAGTTCTATGCTAGAAAATTCGATGGTGATCATTCCTACTTGCACTAATGTATAATTTAACGACCTCTCTATCACCATATTAATTCTTTTGATGGTTGAAAACCTTTAGTTGTGGACTTTGTTTTCATTCTCTCCTTTTCATATTTTCACCACTTTCTTTTCTCGTGTGTGTGCTTTTTCAGCGATTTCCATGTTTTTTGGTGGGTTAGTTTGACATTGATCTTATTTTATGACATTGCCACATTGGATACGTTATTTTCCTTCATGCGTAACTCTGTTTTGAATGTGTCTAATCTGCAGGATATTATAACTCAATATTCGGGTAAATTCTCAAAGTTATTTGACAAATCTTGTAGCTGCAACAAACGAAAACTTAAAGTAATATTCCATGACTTTCCTGGAGGTGCAGAAGGTTTTGAGCTCATTTTAAGATTCTGTTATAATGATGGAAAAACTGACATAACTCCTTCCAATTTGGTCCTTGCTCATTGTGCTGCTAAATACATGAAAATGAAAGAATCTGTTTCCGTAGTTTCTGATTTATTAGCAAAAACTGAAAAATCACTCCAGGAGACTAGCTATTGGACCTGGTCTGATCTCTTGATTGCCTTGAAGCAGTGCCAAATTATGGAGTCAATCACACATTCTTCTTTGTTGCTAGAAAAATGCTTGGATTTACTTGTTGGGAGGCTGGTTTTAGCATGTGAGGCCAGTCCATGCCCATCTACTTGCTCTCCAGATAGTTTTGGGTACCGATTTTCATGTGACTCTAAAAGTACTGAGAGTGTCAAGACAAATTTTTCTCATTCAACGTGGTGGTTTGATGATCTAGTGTTTTTGAGTCCCCTGAACACTGAAAAGTTGGTGAAGTCAATGCTTGTAATAAAGTTGGACCAAGTTATGATAAGTAGATTTCTGATGTTTTATCAAAAGGCCAAGTTTTCAGCTGCTACAACTGATGAGAAGCGCAAGATCATAGAAATGATCATAGATATGCATAGTAATATGGATCAAAGTTGTGTTTCATGTAAAACCTTGTTTGGTGTTCTTCGACTTACAATAGGCTTGAACATAAGCAAATGTAGCAGGAATAAGTTGGAGAATATGATTGGCTCTCAGTTGGATCAGGCGACCTTGGATAATTTGCTTGTTCCATCTCCTAATGGAATAAGCCACTTATATGATGTGAATCTTGTTCTGAGATTCTTGAAAGCGTTCCTTGGTCAAGGGAAAACCAGTCTAGTAACTCCTATTCGAATGAAGAAAGTTGCTGTGTTGGTAGATTTGTATATAGCAGAGATAGCCCCTGATCCTTGTTTGAAATCTTCCAAGTTCATGGCCCTTGCCACGTCACTGCCTGATTATGCAAGAGATTCATGTGATGAACTCTACCATGCAATTGACATGTATTTTAAGGTATGCAAACTACTATTTTTTCCTTAGTTGTTCATTAATTCTCCAAAGTTTTTGTTACGTCTTTTAATTCGTGTAATATCGTTAGCTATCTGATAAGTGGCATGTGACATCTTAGGAATGACCAGAAGATGTTAGGTGAAACTGTATGGAAATTGAATATAGCTGAACACTTGAACTAAATGTTGTGTTATAGGTTCACACTGGATTGTGTGAAGAAGAGAAAATGAAGATAAGTTGCGGTTTAAATTATGAGAAGCTTTCAGCTGAGGCTTGCCTACACCTTTCTCAGAACACAAATTTTCCTTCAAATTCGGCTGTACAGGCGCTCATTTCTCAGCAATCCAAGCTCAACAACTTGCTCATTAGTACTCCATCTACTCCAAGTTATGCTTCTTTCACTGACTCACCTTGTAAAAAGGGAAGGAAAGGCAAAACCAACGAGCAGGTTGTGCTGTATTCTGGGAAGTTTAACGTTTCAGCTGACAATGAGAATCTCATAACGCACATGCAAGGAATGCAATTGAGAGTTAGTGAGTTGGAGAAGATATGTAAAAAGATGCAAACGCAGATGGCAAAAATATCAAAGTCAAGAGCATCAGGGAATGGTTATACAAAATCCTTGCCCAAGCTCTGTTCATGACAGTGATTTTGAGGATTAATTTTTTTTTAATCTAAGATGTCAAATTTGTACAGCAGAGGAGTGTGTTTGTTGATGCATATGTCCTGATCAACTGAAGTCGATTGAGTATATAATTATGTTTATTTGGAGAGTCTTTAAATATTGTACAGCCTTGAAATATTGAGTTTGGTAGAATTTTGTATTAGCACCAGTTAATTCTCAATCAACGCGGTATCTATATATCTCAACATCTTTTTTTCCCAGTTGGTTTGAACAATTAAACATAAACACAATATTTGATTAGGTCACTTTGAAGTTTTGACTTTACAGTTAGTATGCTTACCGCGTAATGGGGACAAAAAAGTAGTTAGATTATCATATATTCTCATGAGATGGATATCATTATCAAATACTAGTAGTATTAAATATAGGAAAAGAGAAGCAGAGACCATCGTTAGGGTAATCACCAACCTCCACTATCTCAGATTTTCCCTTTGACGACTTAAATAAACAATTGCATGAACTATTTGGTTTTACAATATATAAACTGAATCTGAACAATCGCTGGGATAAAGGATTTGCTAAAGCTAACTCAGACTCCAAACTTATTGACAAGAAAATAAGCTGCCCCGGGACGACCCTAAACAGCAAACAGCTAAAAATGTCACTAAAAGAGAATTCTTGCACAAACTAGCATAAAATGCTTTCTCAGTGAGAGGATGATGTTGGCCTCAATAAGGCTACATAAGGCATTGTCAAGAAAAGATGTTTTGATAATTAATGGAAATTAATTGTTTGTTTACCTTTAGCCTGACGAAGATTCGTACGGCACGTGCTGTTCTAGGACTATTAATCTTTTCTTTTTTGGCCAACGTAGGACGATTAATCTAGCTATCTATAATCTCAAAAGAATGCACTATTAATTTGGTCCCTAAAGGTTAAGCTTAAAAGTTAAAGTGTATACAACTCACATTTAAGGTTAAATAAACCATCATACTGTCGTCAGCCTGGAGGACTAGATTTAGAGGGACATGTTTACAATATTTCAATATTCATGTTAAGTTGTCTCCGACCACTGGATATTTATTACTTTTTTTTGGCCAAAACTGGATAATTATTACTTCATCCTTTGATACTAAATATATTTAATAAGAGTTAGTTGAAATTTTTGGAGAATTGTAGAAAAATTAAATGATTACTTAAAATTGATTTTTCTTACTTTTTTTAAAACTAATTTATTTCACTTATAAACGAATATGTGATCTAATGATATACAAAATGTATGTTATGATTAAGTGATTTATTTTGCTTTCTTATAATTCTCGAAAAAATCTGCAAATTCTTAAATTTAGAAACAAACTTATTAATTGTATCAAAAAAAAAACTTATTAATGACTTGTTCGGTGCTGCTATCTAGACTCCATTGTGCGTTCCAAATACTGCCCTGCGCAAAGCCTATACACTCCTATTAGCACTTATTATTCAACTCAATTTGAAATGTTTTTTTTTTTTGGGTAAACCATTGGCTTCAACCTAAACCACCCTAAGAGTAAAAATATCTGAAAATGTATTTTGAGGGGTCAAAACCTTAGGTTTTGAAAAAACCACTTTTTTCTCATTTTTGGGTGATTGAGCCACGTTACTACCCCGGGCTTTTCTCAAAACACATCGAATATCTTTTTCGGCCGAAAAAAACATATCGAATATCAAATTATGAAAATATTTATGCCCAGGCCCTGCTACTGTTGCTCAGGTGATTTTTTCAGACAATATTTATCGAGTGCGGATCCAATTATTGACTAAACTGTTCAAAAACTAGTTCAATGTATTGGTCAGTTGATTACTCTAAAAAAGATTACATCGGCTTTAGAGTTAACTCATTCAAAAAAAAAGAAAATCAGTTTTCAATTTGAGATTACTTGTCGTCTTACCCTCTCAGCAGTGCCCACCCATATATTGATATACCCCACCTCCCATGTGAAATATCTGACGATCTATAGGGTAAATTAATACTCCCTCCGGTCCCTAATGTAAGAGCTAGCCGTCAAAAAAACGCTTCTTAAGAAAACATGTGAATGTTAGTTGGGTGTCTGGAGTTAATGCTTCTTTTCCAAAATTGCCCATATTTATTATGGTACTTTTAAGAGAGAGAAATACATAAGCATTAATAAATATGAAAGAGAGTTAGGGGTAAAGTAGGAAAAAATGCATTCAATGAGGAGAGAATATGGGGTGAGCTCTTACATTAGGGACCAAAACCATTCAAATTTTGGGCTTTTACATTAGGGACGGGAGGGAGTATTACTAAAACGAATGAATAAATTGGATTACGGACATACGTATCAGACTCTTGTCCATTATGATGACCCAAGCTCTTCAAAAGCATCCACGGTTAGAGTTACAATGGGTAAAAGTAATGGGCTTTCTATCAAACTATGGGCTCAAATACATCCATGGGCTTTGAAATCGAGCTCGGTGTTGAGCTAATAGTACTCTACATCCTTGGAATCTACTCGTTATCTTGCCGCTTTCTCTGCTCTCTGATCTTACCCTCCATTGTGGTAAGTATGCTTCAAATTTATTTGAGACTGTCTATATTTATGCAAATGTTTAGAAAGGGTCCCACATCTATTATTTTGAACTGTGGTTTTGCATGATGTTCCAACGTATGGGACTGTCTATGTTTATACAAATGTTTAACAAGGGACGCACATCTATTATTTTGAACTGCAGTTTTATTATGGTAAAAAAAAACTGAAGTTTTACATGATCTTCCAGTATACTACAATCATACATAAAACTGGGCCAATAAGAAAATAAGTCTTATATTTAGGACTTATTTGTATAAACATCTTAGACTTTATAACATAGTGATGATTTTTGGAGAGATTAAAGCTGCACATCAATTAGGTCTTATATTTAGGATCGGAGGGAGTATAAAAGAATCTAAAAATCATCACTGTTATAGATATAGGCTTATAAAGTTTAAAATAAGTCAACAACCAATAAGAAAAAAATAGCCAACAACAAAATTGGGCATTTAGATCATACAGTTGATGACCAACGGCAGAATTTCGAACTACGTAATGAAGGGCCCACAAGATACGTTAGAAGGGAATGAGAGAAAGATGGCGGGTAAAGAAGCATGGAAATCATTTTCTTCCCTTTTGAGGGTTCTATATTTTGTTTTCTACTTTTGGTTTTTCCAATCACAGGTTTTTCTTCACCTGCTTTCGTACACAAATTATGGCCTACAAATTAGTTAATGCTGCACAAAGATTTGTGATGCAGTATCTATTTATCATGAGCAAAAACCAATGACCTGCATATAGGTTAAGCTAGATGGTAGAACTAACCAATGCTAATATTTTGGATGACTTTGTCAAGTAATGCTTATATGGCATTCCAAGGGTGAACCACTTGTCCTGTTGATTAAAGAAAAGAAATAACTAATGCCATGATCGTTATGTTTAGAGTATTGTTGTACTCTTAAATTATCAGCCCAATACAAAATCCAATGATTTTTTTTTTGCCAAACGAAATCCAATGATTTATTCGTCTATAAACAAGTTATGACCAACATTGCGCAAAAAACCCATATGTTGAATTTCGTTGCCACTGAAGCAAGAAGGAGCTGGGAATTGGGGGGGGGGGAGATAAATATTGATATTTAACAATTAACACATAGAATCTTTTCCTATTATTTTAATTATATGTTGTTTAACATTAACATTGATATTTAAGCTATCAAGTTGGGTGGAAGTGTCGAACACAGAATATCTAAAAAGTACCTACTATCATTTTTTTAATACCCATTTCACGTGCTCCTTAATCCGTATAACATTCACTAACATCGAACATGTTTTGCATTATTGTCGTTCATGCATTGTGACTGAACACTGAGCAGAGAAAATAAATCATTGCTGATTCTGAAAAGTTAGGTTCCAAAACATAAGCAAAACGATTTAAATTTCCTGGCCAATGATAAAGAAAGTCAGACATAAAATTTACAGCTGGTTTAGTAAAAATGTTGCAGAAGTGTAGTCATTGAATATCAATAAATGCAATATCTCGCACAAGCACATTATATTGTACATTGTGGGATAACTTTGTCAACTCTATACCTAATGTTGCCATCCTTTTTCATTGGATACCAATTTCTGCGACTCCAGCTCCTCCCATGTTCATTAATACATTCATGTATGTCTCTCCTTGTGAGGGGATTTAATGCTCACCTTATTTTTCAAGGTCAAATATTGATCTACAAAAGCAGTACGTTCCCACTTTTTAATGAAGGACCTTCACATCCATTGAGCAATGAGTTACCATTAGTATATACCTACTGCACATGGATGTATTATTATCATGCGTTATATCTTAAACTACATTCAATGACACATTAGTCATACTGGTTAGACTGATAAAAGTTGGTCATCATGGCATCTCAATCTGACGAAGCTAAACATTGATTTGATCAATCCTTTATCTCCCATAATTGCCACTTACCACTTGTCACTAAATCTGGCATTCAGTGCATTGGCTTCCAAACAAACTAGGACCCCAAATTTTTGCCTACATCTCACTACCATTGGTTGGGAGCAAAGAGGCTACCTATGGCCACCAGCTTCCATGATTTGAATGAGATTAACTGCTACAAGGAACCATTAAAGCGTTTTGGATTGAAATTTAAACCTGCAATAGCAGAAGAGCAGAGGTGCCTTCTCTCAGATGCACATCACAGCTCACTTTGGTTAAATTTTTTTCACTTTTCAGGCAGGTTAGGTGTACTGACATACCCCACAAAAATATCTAAATCTCACAGGGGTCTCACAAGTTTTACACACAAAAAATGGAGATAGTAAAGTGCCTAAGCACCTTCTTTTCTTTATTCATGGATTTGCGTTCCCCCTCCATATCTTGAAAAAGAACTACAATAGCTGATGGGTTGATAAAAATATGTATCTCATTTGCATTTACCACACAGAACAGCCTTTGAAGTGTACGGTTAATGATGATGCAATATAAAAAGAACTACGATGGGTTAGTAAAAATAAGTAAGTATCTATTGGCCAAAAAAAAGTAAGTATCTCATTTGCATTTGCAACACAGAACAAACTTTGAAGTCTACGTTTAATGGCCATGTAATAATGTAATATAGATGAACATGAGATTGGAGGCAAGATTTGAGCATTAAATATATAAAACAAAACAAAGGATTTTGAATTCCCAAAAATGCTAACTCCCACTTGCCCATTCCATACATCTCATCCAATGTTCCTTTAAAATACTAAAATGTTTTCTGTTTCTGCATTCTGTTCCATTCCCCAACATCCACACAAATATTCGTGCTCTCTCACATTATTATTTAAAATACAACATTTCTTAATCCTCAATTATTTTATTTCTCCTCTATCGGCTATCAGTAATATACTTATATCACACGAACCAAGTACTAAAGTGGGGAAAGTTTTGCAGCTCATTTACTGTGAAGGGATGGGAGGATTGCAATAGTAGTGAAAGTGGGGCCTAACAGTAGTAGAATCCAGCTGGAAATGCTGCAATGAAAGCACCTAAATCATAAAAGCTAAAGAGAGAACCTGCCACGCCTCACTCTTTACTCCTCACCCTCCATCATACCATCCAAACAAGACACATAGCATTCATGGCCTTTGGATCTACAATCTACATAACAAATTATTAACAATATGAAATCAAAGGAATCAAAGCCCTTGGGATAAAATTACAAAAAGCTGGCCCCTTTTTCAAAAACACTCCCACAAACAACTGGACACTCAAACCTTCCAGCTGTATCCCTCCACGTGTCCCTTTTTCATTCGTTGGAATCATGTCTCCACTCAGCCACTGACCCTCTGACACCTCACAGCTTTGGCCAGCTATCAGTGGTCACTCCCAGCAACGGCTAATTTTTTCTCATTCCTCGGAATTTGTTGTCCCTCGTGGCTAAATGACGTGGCCTTTTGGTTGGGATCGGGGCTTCACAGACAAGCCTCTTTGAAAATCTTCTTTCCTGCCTATAAAACCCCACTTCACTCTCTGCTCCTTCACACAGCAGAAGCTTCCCCATTCGTCCATAACAACTCTCCTCTCCAATCCTCTCCTTTCCTTTCCATCTCTCTCTGCATTTTCTGCCATCTTGTCCACAATGTCTGGGTCTATAGGGATTTTTGTGGGTCTTTTGCTTGTGGGGTTGGCTTCCTCTTCAAAGTTTGATGAACTTTTCCAGCCAAGTTGGGCTTTAGACCATTTCTCCTATGAAGGAGACTCCCTTAAACTCAAGCTTGACAACTTCTCCGGTAAGTTCATTCCTTTTAACTTCACTAGAGTGTGTGTGTTTGTATTGTTTTTTATTTTTCTATGTATAATAATATATCCCAAGCTAGGCTTCCTCCTAGGAATGTTATATTTATAATAATATTGTTTGGACCGTTTCAGGTGCTGGTTTTGTATCCAAGAGCAAGTATATGTTTGGTAGAGTGAGTATTCAGCTTAAGCTTGTGGAGGGTGACTCTGCTGGGACTGTCACTGCTTTCTATGTAAGTGGATAAATGCATCTGGTTTTTTTTTTTTACAAAAATTTGTTCACTCCTTTACTATGTGGCTGTGGAGGTTATTAAAAATGTTTACGTACATTTCTGCTGCATGCTTTGAAAATTACCCTGCGATAACAGACAAATTGCTAAGTTGTATTTTATCCAAACCAGCCCGGCACCTTTGTCCCCTCGTTTTGACCCGTGAATGACTTTATAATATATCCTTTTAATCATGTGCATTCATAAGTTTTGTCGCCAAACACGGTCCTTTATTGATCCAGCATTGGATCTTTGTTCAAATCTGTTGGAAGCTCTTTGCTTTTTCAAAGTCTAAACATTAGTATTATCATTACCTTGTTGAATAATAACTGACTCAGTGGTGGCCATTTTGTTTGATGCAGATGTCATCGGAGGGTGCAAATCACAATGAATTTGATTTCGAGTTCTTGGGCAACACAACGGGTGAACCATACTCAGTGCAGACCAACTTGTACGTAAATGGAGTAGGCAACAGGGAGCAAAGACTCAACCTTTGGTTCGACCCCACCAAGGATTTCCACACATACTCTATATTCTGGAATCAGCGCCAAGTTGTGTAAGCACCAAGCACCCAAACTTTGTTGTTCATCCTAATAGGGAAATGTGCACCATTCCCAGTGTTCACAAAAAAAAAGTTCATTAAAATAAAGAGCACCAAATGAGAAAAAGAAAAGAAAGCCTATCTTCACATGGATATGGAGCAGAGAGCAATAATGATAATATGCTTTATTTTTATTTAATTATTGGTGTTTGAGCTGTGGTGTGGTTTGTGTCACTGTGTCCCCATCGGGTCACACAGCAACATGCTCCGCTAAAAGATGGAATATTGGACATTTTAAATCAATACTACTAATGGGAACATTACATAGAAACAATGATAGAGACAGAAAAAGAAGTCTATTTTAGAGACGCTTACTTCCAAATTATGAACTTAACCTTTTACCATTGTTGTAACTATTAACATATTTATGTTAATGATATGTCGTGATCAGATTTCTAGTGGACGAGACCCCAATAAGGGTGCACACAAATTTGGAGCACAAGGGCATTCCCTTCCCTAAGGACCAAGCAATGGGAGTGTACAGCTCAATATGGAACGCAGACGATTGGGCAACACAAGGTGGTCGCGTGAAGACAGATTGGAGCCACGCGCCTTTCGTGGCAACATACAAAGAGTTTGAAATCAATGCATGTGAGTGTCCTGGGACAGTTGCCACGGTGGATAATGCTAAGAAATGTAGCAGCAGCGAGGACAAGAAATATTGGTGGGATGAGCCTACCATGTCAGAGCTTAATGTTCATCAAAGTCATCAGCTTAAGTGGGTTAAGGCCAACCATATGGTTTATGACTATTGCTCTGACACTGCCAGATTTCCAGCCATCCCAGCTGAGTGCCTTCACCACCGTCACTATCATCCACGTCATTGATGAATCATGAAATCGCCTAGATCTTTCAACATGTTCTTCATGTTGTTGCATTGTAATATATGCCATCCTACTATTTTCATGTTAAATCAATCAAATGACTTCCTAAATTTTTAGTCTTTGTTGTTTTATTTGCAAAGGCTTAACTGTGTGTGTGTGTGGGTTCCACGATCAAATATATTACCTCGTAACCTTAATTGAGGGGAGGGTATCACTACCACAAAGCTCACGGGTTGCCTTGGGACCAGAAAGAGAGAAAACAATATCGTTTGGGGTGGTCCAAAAATTTAGATAAACGACTATAGGTGGGAAACACTGATTGAACAGATGATGAACTCAGGGGAATGTATAACGCCTTTAATTTTACTGTGCCACCTTTCATACGTCAGTCAAAAATAGTGAAATGAAGATAAGGGAGAAAATCACATTGATTGAAGGATATAGTTTTTGTATTCGAACATGATATGAAATATTGGATTGGACATTCTTTGTTTCATGTGGTGTGATTGGGAGGATTTGGAGACATTTTTTTCTCAAAATCAGGCGTTTACTTTTACACATTTCAATAATAAACATGTGGTTTCTGTGTTGCCTTTTAGTGTGGTCGACACCGTTCGCCATAATTCACTTAAACAATCCCTTGTTAGACTGAGTCCTTACTATGCGCGGGGCTTTAAAGCATCACAATCTTCTTTAATAAAAGACTAAAGGATGGTGATGGATCTCTACATTGTAAAGACAGACATTGGTAATGTATTTATGTAGACCTCTTTCAAATAGTGTGATGGCGGAATAGTTGAATGTCTTTCTTCTATGTTTTAGCCTTTCGCTAATACAAATATTTCAATTGTGGGTCCTTGTAGGATGTCATGATGAATTGCTGAAAGAAAAGCAAAAGGCAGGGGAACTGATTTGTATTGTAAAGCACCAAAAGAACCTATTAGTGGCACCCAATTTGACAGCTTAGTCTAACATTTTAACTCATGATGCGTAAGTTTGGAATCGTTTGGGGGGAGAAAAACAAGAAAAAGTGACATTTGATCATATTAATTACTTTGTGGAAATGGCGTCATTGGCAAGTGAAATCTATGGGTGGATGAATAAACAATATATATTGGAGGGAGCATCTCTTAGATTTAATTATGTCTGCCACTTGCGATGTTTCATTTCATTGGATAAAAAAGAATAGGCTTGAGGCCTATGCCCAGAAAGAGATCAAAGAATAGAATGTTATTCTCATAGAAGTCGCAAAAGGCTGAGCATACGACGACAACGTTGGGGAAATCAGTCCAAACCCAACAAGTGAGGTTTCAACTTCTAACACCCATAAGTGAGGAAAAATGGAGAGAAGGGTGAAAAGTTGTTTGGGGTCAAAAGAGAAAGCAGGATTTGGAGAAAGACAATAAATGCCAATTAAGTAATCAAATTGGTAGGGACATAGGACCGTCTCCTCCTTGATGGTTAATTATTACTACTACTGGATTTACAAATTAAGCCAAGTCATGAACACTTGATTAGTGCACGGAGTGCTTTTAAAAATTTTAATGACGTGGACTTTGATTATTACGCATTTACGCTTGATTAGCAAAAGATAAAAAGAAAAAGGAGATGAAAAAAGATAAGACTTTATGCTCATAATTGAGCTCGGATTCCCACTCAAATTAGATTCTCAAATGTATGTTAATTGCAATGCAATCAATGATCGCGATGATTTAATTTTTTTAATGAGAGATGGTAGTTAATTAACACTACAAAATGACATTATGAAGGTATATTATTGGTTATTTGATATAGTATACTACTATCAAACAATGAGCCATGAGATACTTTCTCTGCTCTTTGGGCACGAACTATAAAATCATGCAAATTAAAAAAATGGTGTTTGGGTCCTTGAATTAAGGTTTAATTGATCATTTTTTTTCTAACTACATGCCTAATCAAATGATGTTTTAGTAACATACTAACCTTTTCCAACTTTAATGCCTACTAACTACGGTGGATAAAGTAGAAAAAAATGTAATTAATGCATTAGAAGATGTCTTACGTACTTCCTCCGGTCCTATTTATAAGTCGTCGACCGCCACTAAATTTTGGTCCTTAATATAAGTCGCCAACTACCACTAACTAACTCATTAATTAAAGTTTTCCAAATATGCCTCTGTCATTGAAAAAAGAGATTTTTGCATTTACTTTTGTTTGCCTCATTATGACTCATTTAATAGTTGTGAGAAGGGGCAAAGATGGAAATGAAAATAAAACAAGACCAATTTAATGATGTAACCTCCACTAACCGGCATTCCTTGGTTTGTACAATATGGGCGGTTGACGACTTATAAATAGGACCGGAGGGAGTATGAGATTAAAAATTTAGTTAATTAGTGTCTTATAGTAAAGATTAGAAGGAATATCAAAAAGGCATCTAAAAAGCCAGTGATTGTTGTTAAGCAAAATAGGCCCGGCATAGTAACAAAAAGTTATATAGCTAGGGAACCGAGAATGATAAAGCAAACAGATTCTGGAGTAGCCGGACAATAATGGATGTGAAACAACATTAGCATAGTAATAAGTCACACGAAAAGGAATATGAAATTTTCTTTCCTCTTTTTTTAATAAAATAAGGTGGAGTTGCCATGATGATGGGGGCTTTTCACTTTCGGTTTAATTGAGAGGGCAACTTAATTTGACAGAAAGCTGACATTTTTTTACCACGCATGAGATGAGATGAGACTAAAAGGAAGCAATGAACTGTTCTATAGCTGAAAGGCCAATAATAACTGTTCCAACTTCTAAATAATAATAAGCGAAAGAAACATGGCCCTTGTACATACGTTTTTCAAATCATCAATCCAAAGTCCAAGCCAATCAATTTTTTTAAAAAATGCAATCGAAACCAAACGATTATATATTTGTAGGACAATGAAGTCAAATAATTGAAACAAAAAAAGAAATATATTTGTATCAATGCATGTATCACTATGATTTGGAATTGGAATTGAGATGCATATAAAATATAAAATCTCCAACCACGAAGCCATTTCCTCCACCAACAAAGCTGTATGCTGCAAAGGAAAGCATTAGAAAGCATTGCTCCTAGGCCCTCGCTCGAAGTAGTGCTTTGGCACATACACCCTCTCATATCCTGGTTATAAAATCACTGATTTTTTAAGAAATTAATTATGTAAAATTAATCACTTTATATTGTTTTAGAAATCTTTTTTTTCTTCAAAACTAATTTATTATGCTTACAAACTAACACATAATTTAATTACACATGACATACATTATAATTTAGTGTACTTATTTGCTTTCTTAACTTGGATTGAAGAAGTCAAATTAATTTTATATCTGTGATGAGAGTGTGCATGGATACATGAATATTGCAGTATACATGTATATATAGATGCAAACAAAGTCCTTAATACAAGGCATAACAAACTTATTAAGGGAGATAAAATTTGAATGAATTACTCAACGATATCACATGTTAAATGATCTTCTTCTGGAAAAATATGTCTATGATTTTATACACTGCTTTACCAAGCCGAGAGAGCTTCCCGCTTAATTTTAGTCTGGGCCTAAGTTTTAAGAGACTATCATAACTCTTCTCATAGGCCCAAAAGTAGGTTAGAGGCTGCCACCAATGTGATGCTGAATTGCTGATGAAGTCTGGGCCAAATAGTTAATTACAGAAATTAGAGGGGCGAAAATAGAAAAAGATGAAAGTTTTAGGGTTTGAAGTGTGGGATAGATTATAGATAATTGTAAGTCGGCAACATCGGTGGTGTCGAAATTATTAGACTCGCGGCAATGTTCGCGGCTCCTTAGGTTCTAATCCACAATCCTCAGACATTGTTCTCCTTCAACATCGGACATAACGAAGCCGAATGTAACCAAAGGTAACGTCTTCGTCCTCCTCTAACACTTTCTCTTTCTCTCACTCTCCAATTTTCTTTTCACTCTGACTTTTACACAGAAAAGCCTTGGGAGTCAACGCTTCTGGCTCCATCCTTCTACACACAGGTATTAATATCATGTTTTTTCAGCTGCATCTTCTCACTATTCCATCTCTTAATTTTAACAAAATAAAATCTTTTAGTGCTAATCAACTCGCGTTTGTTGTAGCTGTGCAAACAATTTATTAGCTGTTAGAGTTATGTAAATTAAATTAATTAAAATAGTGGTGGTTGAAGAAGTATGCAAGACCGACTAGAACCAGAGACATTAGGCAAGTAAAATGTGTTTTGCTATCAAGCGAAATGGGATTAACGTGAGTTGTTTTTAGTCAATTCTAAATGCTACAGCTAACCTGGAGTTTCAGCAAGAGATATTTTCCTATGGCGGTGGTATGATTAGTGAAACAAGTAAAAATTGTGTTTAGGCTCACACAAATGGTCCTTTTAATTAAACTAGGAAATAACAGTGCTTTGATGGCCACTTATCATATTTTCCATCATAGCCAGATAGTCCGATGTTGATTTTCAATACCTATTGAAATGAACAGAAGGCATGGTCTGACCTTGGCAGGTTGTTACTTTGGGTGTTTTTATTTGATCATTTGTTTGTACAAGGAGCACAATTTGCATGCAGAAGTTAGAGAAAGCCCACACGAAAGGGGATGGATCATCAAAGTCCCTGGCGGAGACGCTGGCGAGATGGAAAGAATATAATGCCCAGCTTGAATCTTGTAAAGATGCAGATAAGCCGATTAGGAAAGCTCCTGCCAAAGGATCAAAGAAGGGATGCATGAAAGGTAAAGGAGGGCCGGAGAACTCTCGTTGTAACTACCGGGGTGTTAGGCAGAGGACATGGGGCAAGTGGGTTGCCGAAATTCGAGAACCAAACCGAGGAAGTAGGCTGTGGTTGGGTACCTTTCCCACTGCCATTGTAGCTGCTCTTGCCTATGATGAAGCAGCAAGGGCAATGTATGGCTCTTTTGCTCGCCTTAACTTTCCTAATGTTTCAGTCTCCAATGTTTCTAAAGAACCTCCAAGAGATCCATTAGGTGCTAGTCATTCTGATTCTGCAGTCCCAACTGATGAGTATGTGATGTCCCCAACCAACTCTGGCTTGGGTGAGTTAGATAACACTGATAAGAAACCTGTTTCCTTGAATGTAAAAGTTGAGGAGGGGGAAGTTGAACTGAATATCAATTCCTCCAAGCTTTCATAATGTATATTATGCACTCTTGTATTTGAATGTGTCTAGGAATCATAGCCTCTGCACTCGTTAGGCAACACAGCTTAACTGTTGAAAAATGTAAACTGTCCAAATTTTCTAAGGTACATTGGATTTCAGCCCTCTTTTGTTAATTGTTAACGTGAAATTTAATTTGTCTAGTAGTGATTCATTTTACTTGAAATGGATAACGTTGTAACCTTGTATTGATTTCGTCCTGCTTTTCAAGTATGTAGTGTGAATTACTTTAGGTATATTCAATGTAGTTGTGTCGGTGTGCAATAGTAGATTAGTAACTATTCCGTGGAATTTAGGCTGGCACGAAGTTGAAAAGCAAGAACATGCAAGTGTTGGTGCAAAGTGGGTATAAAGAAGAGGCTGCGTAAATGTGGACTATGGAAGGTTAGCTAGCTTGTAAAAAGAATAGGATAATGACACCTAATGACAACAAGGAAAGACAATTATCATCTCCTTTCACTGTTTACACTCACAGTTAAAGCAAGTGACTGCATGAAAAACAAGTCATGCATGTGTCTATATAAGTAATGGGCGTGTTCAATAATGTAAGAGCAATTAGATTGGTAAGCGATCACGACTCACGATCATTATTTCTTTTTGGAGAGCTCTTGATCATATCAATGCGGGTGTGCGTTGACTATAGAATCATTAAGTGCATAATGGGTGACAGCATTAAGTATTATAGTGTTATGGAAACCAGTTAACATTCACCACCGACATTGAATGCAAACTTAGAGAGTGCTGTGTTTATGTGATATTTTGAACCTTTTAAACCTCGAAGGTATCAATCCAAAAAAAAAACCTCGAAGGTCGTTGAAATATTCCCCTGATACCTTATCTTCGTTGACCTCTGTTGCCTTCCATTGTTACTCAATTGACCTCACCTGCTAGCTTCTGCCGTCCCACGGTTCCAACTTACACCTGCCGACTTTCAACTTTTTAAATCCCAAAGTCCTTATGATCTATACTTGGATTGGATCCCTTGTGCCATGCAATCAAATAGTAAAAAAGCTTCTTGAAGTGTCAAAGCTGCCGGTTATCATGCAACCCGTTTCTTCCGGTAAATCCACGTGATAAATTAATGATTATAGTGAAATATTAGCACAAGTATTCTAATATAGAAATATAGGTTGCACATTTTTACTCTCTATATCAGACTCAACAAGTCTGTAAAAACTTTTCCCTGAATGTCATTAGAACGAGAAAGAGTGATCTATAAAATGTAAAACATAGTTGATTTGTTTTTTTGGCCCAAAAAACAGTTGACTCAATGCCTCACTCTTCCAAACAATTCATTCTTAAGATTTACAGAGGCAGGAGCAGGTAACCTTATGTCACATCGGAATTGATTGTGAACTACTTTCCTAGTAAATTAATAACTAGCATCCACTTTCCTTTCCTTTACAGCTTCTTAGCTTTGACGATGACAAAGTCAAATGAAATACAAAAACTGTCAACACCCACAATAGTGCAAATTTGTAAAGAACTGATGAAGATTGAAGAGTTTATTTATGCCCCAGCGAACTGCCAACTTTATTTTTTCTTTAAACTCTGGTGGAATTAGGAATGGAACACTTTTCTTAAAAGTTTTCAAATTCGAATTTCAAGACAAGGAGAGTGGGGAAGCTGTTCATAGTTAATAACCAAAACCAAACTTGACCTTTTCCACAGCTCACTTATAATGAATGGGGCCCATTTCTTAGCCATAACACACACATCAGATGCAACCTTCACCAGATATTTGACCCAACTGCACGTTCACCCACCACAAAACCTTCCCTCTATTTAAATTCCCCCTTGCCCTTCAGAATGTAAGCAGTGAAAATCGCTTGCACTAACTCTTCCTCTCAAAACCTCAAGTACTCAATCTCATTTTTGTCTAGCGGCGGCCTACACCAGGCACAACCACAAGCCATATATACCTTTTATTCATAGTTTGAACTCCATATAATGAGGAGCAGGCTTGGCTTGGTATGTCTTCTAGCTGCTTTGATGTTGGTACTCCAAACAATGGCAGTCGAGTCTGCTTTGGCAGGGCTTAAAGCAGAGACAGGAGTTGATGAAACTGCGGATCAACCAGTTTCTGGGGTTGCCGAGTCATCACAAGAAGCTGAAGCTCCTAATATTAGACGGCTGGGAAAGCATCATCCCCCAGACACATCTATGGCCGGAGGGGGTGTCATTATAGGTGGCCTTGTTACTGCCATTTTTGCTGCTGTTTTCTGCTACATACGGGTCACCAAAAGAAGAAGTGACGACGCTCCCCACTGACCCTTACCTTTACTTTTTATAGCTTAACATCTTTGTTCTAAAATCACTGGTTTACTTCTCACCAAAAAAAGTACAGCAGTGATTTTATTAACCACAGTATTACATAATCATATTATTAACCATTGTTTGCCACATGATGTTGATGTAGAGTTGAGACTTTTCTTTTTGTTTTCCTTCATCATCTTTGTCAGTATTACTACACACTCGTCTAATATTTTATTGTGACCACTACATTAACCGTCTTGCTCGTTTTAGTTCTCTAAAACGCTGGGAATTGCCGAATTGAGAGCTGAGAGATTTTCAGACTAGGGCCTCTTTTACCCCACTCTTAGTTGATTCCATTTCACATCTCTTATTTAATTGCTTGCCATTCATTAAGTTTTGGGGGCTGTAATAAAAGAAGAATTTAATTTTGTTAAATTACAAGGTCTTACAGCTAGCTACAAGCTCACAAATCATCCAGCCCATGACGAGATATATATGAGCTGTACTATCCGTTTGAGCGTTAGTTATCCTCGGCTAATAATACTATCTCTGGTCCTAAATATAAGTCCTAGTTGACTTTTTTTGGAAAGATTAAGATTGCGAAATAGGTTATTAAATTATGAAATATTGAATATATTTTTAGATTTTTCATTAATTTATAGGTCAAATAAACTAGTCTAAGGGAAAAAATTAGGTAAATCTATTGATAATTAACTTAATTTGTTTTTTTACGATTTTCCAAAAAAAGTCAACTAGGTCTTATATTTAGGATATGAGGGAGTAATTATTTCAAAAGCATTTATTATTAATCAATGATTTTGATCAAAACAAAGGTATTAATCAATGATGTAGAACCTAACAGTGCTTAGTGAGTACTCCCTCCGGTCCCTAATATAAGAGTTAGCCGCCAAAAAAACGCTTCTTAAGAAAACATGTGAACGTTAGTTGGATGTTTGGAGTTAATGCTTCTTTTCCAAAATTGCCCATATTTATTATGATACTTTTAAGAGAGAGAAATACATAAGCATTAATAAATATGAAAGAGAGTTAAGGGTAAAGTAGGAAAAATTGCATTAAATGAGGAGAGAATGTGGAGTGGGCTCTTACATTAGGGATCAAGACCATTCAAATTTTGGGCTCTTACATTAGGGACCGGGGGGAGTATTTACTATCGAGAGTCGAGTGGAGACTCAAAAAGGCGCGAGTGCGTGACCAAGTCCCTTCGTATTTTTCCCGCCAAAGAAACAAAACAGATTAGACAATACTTCTACATAAGAAAACTAATCCCACGACCATATTCTCCAACATATTCTTCCACTCCATTTCCTTGATAACATCTTCATTCTTCAGAGAACTTTAATGGCCTCCTATTGTGCACGTATGTGTCTACTCTACTTTTCCCTCTCTGTAACACTAGTGATACTGGCAATTTCATTGGCAGGCCATTTAATTTCCAGCCATAAATCAGACCAAGATTCAATCTTTTTCTCCGGGGAAGTCTCTGTTGATGCTTCCAATGCTCTCCGACGAGCTGGATACAACACTATGGCTAATCTTTTCCAACGGTCTCCTCCATTCTTTCTTCCCCCTCAAAATTCAACCTTGTTTGCCATCAAAGACTCTGCTTTCAAAAACATCACTTTGTCTCCAACGTTACTAACAAAGATTCTTCAGTTTCATACTTCTACCTCCATGGCTTCAATGAAAGACCTGTTAAAGAAATCCCAAGGAAGTTGCCTATCAACCCTTTTTCGTCACAAGAAAGTAGCCATCACAAGGATAGATCCCAGTGAAAGATTAGTTGAGATCAATCACGTGTTGATATCAAAACCTGATCTTTACTTGGGGAATCGATTTGCTATTCATGGTGTTGTTGCACCATTTTCTCCCGTTGACTTTCAAGAACATCTTATGGGATTGAATTCTGTTCGTTCTGCTTCTTGTCCTTCCAATTCTGGACAATTTTCTGAGCCTTTTCAATCCAAGAACTCGGTTATTCGATGGAAACGGCTTGTTCGATCGCTAAGTTCAAAGGGGTATGCTCCTTTTTCTATTGGGTTGTATACTGTTCTTGACATGATACGAAGAGAGTCAAAGTATTATGATTCTTTTACAATCTTGGCTCCTCCAGATTTTGATTTACATGGGAGACCAACATCTTTGATTGGTAAAGCTGTGAGGCTGCATATTCTGCCGAAAAGATTGACATATAGAGAACTCACTTCTCTACCCATTGGGACTTTGTTGAAGACACTCAAGTTTGATAAATATATTGAAATTGAACAAGTTCCATGTCCAGGTTTTATGTCATTGTTGGTCATTGACGGCGTGGAAATTGTGGCGCCTGATGTTTCAGTTTCTGACAAGTTTGTGGTTCATGGAATATCGGAGGCTTTGAAGATCGATGAGCTTATCACCACATGATGATACAAGGCCAAAATATTTGTGCAGATACAAATGCCTGGGGATGGTGAATTGACTCTCTTTTTCATTACAAGTGCAAATTTTGAATTCATGGAAGAGTTCAATCGGTCATATGTAGTCAAGGTAACAATGTGATGAATATGAAATGCAATTGTAAGTACTTCAATATCTCTATAATGTGGTTCAGGTTTGAAAGAATTTCATTGCTGTCAAGTGTCAATTTCAGTCCACTTAGACACATAGATTTTATAGCTTCTCGTCCACTTACCTCCACTTAGATAATACTCGTATAGCTTTTTTAAAATAAAATGATCATCTTGAATTTGCCTTTTTGAGGCAAGCATATTTATTTAATTTTTTCTGATAATTAGCACTCTCATCGTGATGAATATGAAATGCGATGAATATGAAATGCTATTGGAAGTACTTCAATATCTCTAATGGTTCCAGCTTGAA
Organism: Mimosa pudica; assembly: GCA_029929735.1. Taxonomy (NCBI): domain Eukaryota; kingdom Viridiplantae; phylum Streptophyta; class Magnoliopsida; order Fabales; family Fabaceae; genus Mimosa; species Mimosa pudica. The sequence goes on from JAKELP010000001.1 coordinate 2,651,990, forward strand.
AAAATCTGATTAATTACTCTCAATTTCAGTTCTGCATCGTGAGCAGTCAATATGATTGTAGAGTCAGGTATAGTCTGACAATGTGATGAGGATGAAATGTCTTCCATGATTTTTTCAAGTGGCTCTATTAGCAGCGTGACTTTCATGATATTTTTAAAATTTACGTGTCTTTCATGTTAAAATTTAAATATTTTAGTGTGATTATTCTAATATTTTTAAAATTTGTCATTTTTACCCTCATTTAATTATGAAATAATAGTTTAAATCTAAGTGAAACTAAAAATGTTAATAAAAGAGGACTAAAAGTATACTTTCCAGTTTCTAAATATAAAGTATTAAATTGAAACCTGATGCAAATATAACAGACCAAAAATATACTTTAGACATTATTTATTTTTAATAATTTTTTGTGATTAATATTATTCAGGTTTTAAGATCATCTTATGGTAAAAAAAGGTTTTAAAGATCATCTAACATATTTAAATACAAATTAAATATACTTTTCCCAATTAGTTCGGGCATGGGGAATGTGATTATCTGTTGGGCTTGGGCCTATAAATTTCACTCAAACTCGAAGAAACAATAGTGCTTATTGTTGTGTGCGTCGAGTGTTGCAGGGGCATGGGATGGGAGCACATGGATAAATATAAAATACTACAAAAACCGAGTCTTCAGAGAGAGAGATCTGATAAGTCTCTGCGATCTACAAAACATAAAAAAGTTCAATTCTTAACAAATTACTATAATTAGTGGACCTCAAAATCCATTAGGCTTCTTGAAAAGTTCATATCAGAGTAACTCAGAGCATAAAGGAAACTGTGATACATGGAAACAAGATCAATAAAACGCAAAAGAATTTCACAGTTAGAAACTAAGATCGACCATATCAGTAATCTTCCCGACTCAATTCTTCATCAAGTCCTTCTTCATGTCCCAATCAAAACCGTAGCAAAAACCAGTGTTATATCAAAGAGATGGAGATCCATTTGGATCACATTACCCGACCTCGATTTCACAACACTTGGTTACACCTTGGATTCTTCTACCAGTCATATAGATCCTCTAATTATGACTGCATCACAATCTCATATTATAAGCCAAGTTCTTTCTCTTCGTGACAAAAACACAGACATTAGACTCCTCCGTTTTAGCGCCGCCATAAGTTTCTCACAATTAAACTCGGCAATCCGTAACGCTATCAGACAAAATGTTAGCCACCTCGAAATTAAGGTGGGTACAAAAGACTATTTCAACTTTCCTAGGTATATCATTGGTTCTGAAACTTTGAGAGGGTTGAAATTAAAATCAAGTTATCCTGGTTTTCGTTTGCCTCCCTCTTCTAATATAAAATATGGATTCAAGTCTCTACAGACACTTTCTCTATCTCTTGTTATTTTGCATGACCAGCCATTCTTGTTTGATTTTTTCTCTCATACTTCATTTCCGTCCCTGAAGAAGTTGCGGCTTTGTGCATGTGTTGGATTGAAATCTCTTCATGTTGGGTGTCAAGCTCTTGAATATTTGTGCTTAAAAAATTGTTTTCACATGCAAACTTTGGAAGTGTCGTGTGAAAAATTGACAAGGATTAAAGTAGTAGATTGTTTCAATATATGTGGCGAGAAGAGTAGTGTGAGAATTCATGCGCCCAAGCTTCAGAATGTCATATGGTTGCGCAATAGGGTGACTGATGTTACTATTATAGAGCATTCGAAATATTTGCGGGAGGCCTCCATAGGTTTTTTTATTTTACCAAAAGAATTCAGCACGGGGAAGCTTGTTAGCGTCCACAATTTTTTGGCTGCACTATCTCAAGCTCATTCCTTGACTTTTCAAAGTCAGTCCCTTGAGGTAATTTTTAACACTCTTTTTTATTAAAAAAAATAAATTCTATATGCTTATGTTGTTTTTTCAAGTGTCAAGTGTGACTAATCTCTTGCTTTTTTGAAGTCTCCTATAGAGGATAGTACAGAGCTGAGTTGTAAATTTGACTTATTCACAAGGGTTGGTGATCGAATCACTAATCACTTGTTTAAAAGACGAACTTATACTTAGCACTCGCGCGAACTCGTTTTGTTATATTCATATGTTGTTTATATGAATGTACTTAATTTACTTTCATTTTTACAAATAAAACTTCCTCCCCAATATATGGGAGGAACTCTACACCCATCTCACTCACAGTACCCATCTCAATTTGTCTTTTTGGGATAAATAATTTGTACGAAAATGGACCCTTGGTGTATTAACTAAAATTGTTAATTAGGGCCTGAATTCAAGCATTTTTTATGTGAAAATTAATATGAGGTCCCTTACAATGGACTTAATACTAAAAAAGTCTCATAAACTCCTCATATTAAAGTAGAGTCCCTAAGAACCTGGCGGGTTGGCGTGAGTGGTAAGTACTCTCGTCCCTTAAACAAATGGTTGGGGGTTCGATCCCTAGCCCTTGCGAATGGAGCAAATTCAAAGGTCAGCTGTCTACCCCCTACATGGGACTTCAGAACAGCGAAGGATTAGTCTCACTTGACACGCGGGTGGGATACCCTTGAGAAATCAAAAAAAAAAGTAGCGTCCCTAAGGACCTTACTTTAATATGCTCAAAATAATAAAAAATCATTTTGCCCTCATACAATAAACATACAAAAGTCTATGTTTATAATATGAGGGACAAAATGATCTTTAGGTAATTATTAGATTATATTTAAGTAAGGTCAGTAGGGACTCTACTTTAATATAGAGAGTTTATGGAATCTTTCTAGTATTAAGTCCCCTACCAGAAAACTCATTAATTATCCCTTCTTTTATCAAACAATATCTTTGATGTATTTCCAAGTCACTATTCACCCCTATGACTGTGACTACTAGAGGCGCTAATTTCAATAGTTCTAGCACGTATGCCTCAAATCTAACATAACCCAAAATAACCCTCTCAATGAGAGGACGTGAGGGTGCTGAACTGCTGATTCAGCGAGCTATACATGATGAAGATGAAGGTCTTCGAATTCGCAAGTACTCAATTAATTAAATATACCTAGGTACTTTTTTTTTTAATTGCTTCCCCGGTGTCCTACACCCTTCGGGTGCAGACTAATCCGGAGTCGCCAGCCGAGATTCTCGTAAACGGGGTGACTGACTTCCCCGGGTTCGAACTTAGCACCTTTGGGCTAAATGGCGGAATCCACAACTTGTGAATCCTCTTCAAACCATCAAGCTACGCCCCCGGGCAAATATACCTACCTACTTTGATTTGAAAGAAAACCTACATTAGTTGTTAGACGCTAAAATTAATTGGCGCTTTAGTCTATATATGATACTCCCTTCTTTGATGGCAAATATGTGAGTTAAACATAGCATATTTTTCCTCTGAGTGTTTACATTTTTTTTTTATAATTTTAAATCAAAATTATGATTGCAGGTTTTATCGAACAACAAATTTCTGGACATGCCAATTCACCCATTTTGTAATCTTCAGTCATTGACTTTGCATACGGTTCTTGACAAAAGTAACGTCCAAGGAATGGCCTGCATATTAAGAAGTTGTTCAACGCTACACACTCTGACTCTGAAGCTCATTTCCGATTTTAAGACTCAAAAAAGAGTAAATTACATTAATTTTCTCGTATATATGAATATTTTTTTCTTTTAGATTATAAACACTTAACTGCTCAAATTATGTACACTTGCGAAGCTTAATTATGCTGCCCCTCCACTATATGAATTTCAGCTATGGAATAGGGACTTGTTGGACGAGAATAGCACGGAGGAAGAACGATTCTGGGAATCTCAGATCAAAATAATGGAGGGGTTTCTACAACACCTGAAAGTGGTGAAGATATATGGGCTTATGGAATGCGAAGATGAAGTTACTTTGGTAAAGTTTCTGCTCAGGCATGGAAAGACCTTAGAAGAAATGATAATATGCTTAGCACGTTTTAATTCCGTACAATCTCTGAGTCGACAGGAAATCAGGTCGCAAATGAAGCGATTTTCTCGTGCTTCTTCCATTGCAAGACTGACATTTCAGTAGCTACTTTCTTGGCCTCTTCCCGATGTGTTGCTGATTTGGTTATTTTTTATCTTTTCTTGATTCAACAAGTCTTTCTTTTGATATCCCACGGAATGAGGCAGGGATACGTTTTCGTTTATTTGACACAAAGTAAACATTGTAATGCATTTGTTATTATTCCACGGGATTCAAGCCATATATAGAAGGGTGTGATGTTTTTCGTAAGGCTTTATTTTTAACTAATTGAATATGCGGAGTTAGCGGTGATACGATGAGTAAATGAAAATATCACATATGCTAGATATTTTACATTGCATATACTTATTCAACTGAAGTACTAAGGGGAATTGAAGGCATCAAATTAGATGCAAATGGCAAGTCATCTTTTCTGAATATGAATTACTCTTTTTATATAGAAATGATATGAGGACTTTTTTCAAGAGCAAAAAAGTTAATATCGATCTGGCTTAAAAAAAGCACGTTGCCTTGAAACATGGGAAATTAGAGACCATATAATATTAAGGTGTGAGGTAATGTGTGCAGTGTGAGTTGATGAGGGCTCAAACAGTCATAAATAGAGAATTAGTGGGTTAGCTGGCAACACATAAAGGAGAAAATATACACTTGAAATAAAAAAATAAAATCAAGAATTAGTGGGTGCCATTGCCAAACCCTCCAGAGTGGGATAGTGCTTCTTTGTCGCATGCAACAACTGACTATCGATCGAATAAGAGATAATTCAGACTTGATGCCTACATTGTGCCGGAAATTAGGAGAATGACCAAGTAAATGAGCCTAGAAAGATATAGATTGATTAACCCTACCTTAGTCAATCATTTATCATTTATCCCCAAACATTTCGTCTGATCCATATAGCCGACCTCATCTAGTATATTATTATATTTCAGCTTTTTTTTAGATGAGCCACGTTTTAACCAAATTCTAAGGGACCAATTTTTCTAATTTTATTATAATAAGGGATAATTTTGTCATTACACTTTATAGTTGATGTACTCCCAATCTTTAGGTATTGTTAGTCCTCCTATAGTCCTATCAAACATTACAAAATGAGTCATCCATGTACCAGTCGTCTACATGCCTCCCACTCGTGTTTGTTTGAAATCAATTCAAAAGGTGTGTTTTTTATATATTATTTATTATTTATATTTGCAATGACTTTTTGTAATTAATATTATTCAGGTTTTAAGATCTCCTAGCATATTTGAATAAAAATTATATAAATAACAACGTAAACCTTATTCCACTTAAGTGGGGTCGGTTACATGGATCACACGACGTCATTTTGCTCTGTCCCTAGTCATTCCTGAAGATAAACCTTTCACTGACATATTTCTTTGAATAACTTCATCAAGAGTTCTCTTTGGTCTCCCTCTATTTCTTATATATGGCTCCCTTACCATTTGCTCCACTATTCTTACTGGCTTATCTAATTCTCTTCTATGAACATGTTCATACCACATAAACTATAATAACAACGTAAACCTTATCCCATTTAAATGGGGTCGGCTACGTGGCTCACACGACGCCATTTTGCTTGGTCTCTAGTCATTCCTGTAGATAAACCTTTCACTAACATATCTCTTTGAATAACTTCATCAAGAGTTCTCTTTGGTCTCCCTCTATTTCTTATATACGGCTCTCTTACCATCTGCTCCACTATTCTTAATTACTGGCTCATCTAGTTCTCTTCTTTGAACATGTCCATACCACCTTAAACGATATTCTCTCATTTTCTGTGAAATTGGTGCTACCCCAACTCTTTCACGAATGTGATCATTACGAATCCTATCTTTTAGTGTATACTCACTCATCCATCTCAACATTTTCATCTTTGTCATATACATCTTATGTTCTTGTTGTTTTTTAATTGTCCAGCATTCACTACCATATGACAATGTCGGTCTAATAGCTGTTCGGGCATGACTGCATGAGGAATGTGAGTCATGTGACTATCCTGTTGGGCTTGGGCCTATAAACTTTCACTCAAACTCGAAGATTGGAGGGGCATGGAAGCACATGTATAAATATTGGAAATGACTTGTATTTGCATCCCTAGCCGGCTGCCCGTTTGAACTAGAAGTTGCAATTAGTTGTAAATATGCATTTAAACAAAAAAATTCGGAATAATCCTATGTAAATTTGTGTACACGGCGTCATCTGTGCATTAATCAATAAAACTTATATAACAATATTTCTTTCAACTTGTAAAATAAAAAAATAATATTGAAAACAGGAAATTTAATTTTTTTCAACGTGTTACTTTTTTTTACCAGATTTAATGTGGTACTTGGAATTTTAGGATACTAATTACTAAGTCAAATTGGATATTTTAATTGTTATTGACCAGACCACAAATGATATGGCGAAAAAAAATAAAAAGTTGAATTCATAACTAATTACCATAATTATTGGATCCAAAACCCATTAGGCTTCGACAAAAGTTCAGATCACAGTAACTCAATTACTCATAGGATAAAGGAAGTAGAGATCCATGGAAACGAGAGCAATAAAACGCAGAAGAATTTTAGAGTTAGAAACTAAGATCGACCATATCAGTAATCTTCCCGACACTATTCTTCATCAGATCCTTCTTCATCTACCAATCAAAACCGTAGCAAAAACCAGTGTTATATCAAAGAGATGGAGATCCATTTGGATCACATTACCTAATCTCGATTTCACGACCTTCGATCCCTCCTTCAATTCTTCTACCAATTATTTTAATACTCCAATTTTGACTGCATCACAATCTGGTATTATAAGCCATGTTCTTTCTCATCGTGACAAAAACACAGACATTAGGCTCCTGCGTTTTAGCGCCGATATAAGTTTCTCACTATTAAGCTCGACAATCTGTAAGGCTATCAGGCAAAATGTTAGCCACCTCGAAATAAAGGTGGGTACTAAAGACTATTGCAACTTTCCTAGGTACATCATTGGTTCTGAAAGTTTGAGGGTGTTGAAATTAAAATCATGTTATCGTGGTTTTCGTTTACCTCCCTCTTCTATTATAAAATCTCGATTCGAGTCTCTACACACACTTTCTCTATCTCTTGTTACTTTGCACGACCAGCCATTCCTGTCTGATTTTTTCTCTCATACTTCATTTCCGTCCTTGAAGAGGTTGAGGCTATGTACATGTGTTGGATTGAAATCTCTTCATGTTGGATGTCGAGCTCTTGAATATTTGTGCTTAAATAAGTGTTTTCACATGCAAAGTTTGGAAGTGTCTTGTGAAAAATTAACCAGGATCAAAGTAGTAAATTGTTTCAGTCTATATAGCGAAAATAGTAGTTTGAGAATTCATGCGCCCAAGCTTCAGAACGTCACATGGCACGATAATACGGTGACTGATGTTACGATTATGGAGCATTTGAGATATTTGCAGGAGGCCTCCATAGGTTTTTCTATTTTACGTGAACAATTCAGCACGGAAAAACTTGCTAGCGTCCACAATTTTTTGGCTGCACTTTCTCAAGCTCATTCCTTGACTTTTGATAGTTCCTCCTCCATTAAGGTAATTGCTAACACTACTTTTTTATGCAAATAATAATAATAAATTCTATATGCATATGTTGTTTTTCCATGTATGAAGTGAGACTATTCCCTTAGAGTTCTAAAGTTTTATTGTGAATTTACCTTCATTCATAGGGTTTGGTATTCAACCCCTAACCACTTGATTAAGTGTTTCATTTTTACATATAAAACTTCCTCCATAGTATATAAGAGGAACTCCACACCCATCTCACACACACCTATCTCAATTTGTCCCCTTGGATAAAAAATTTGTAGGAAAATGGCCTTAGTGTATTAACTTAAATTGATGTTTGGGTCTTGAAATCATTATTCAGAATTCTTAGGTTTTTAAGTCTAATATACCCATTTCATGTAAACACATTTAAATTTTGAATTTAAATGTTACATGTCAAATTTCATTTTCATAAATTGACACTAATAAAATATCTATATCTCCAACTTCACAAAAACAAATTGATTGATGAAAAAACATTGTCTCTATATTGCCTTTTGCTGCATTTCCAAGTCACTATCCACCCTATGATTGTGACTATAGATGGCACTAACTTGAATCGTTTTACACTCACGAGTGCTTCAAATCTAATATAACCCAAAATAACCATTTGTCACAAGTCCTACATCGGGGAAATTTCCTTACAAGGGAGACCTTATAAGTCTTTGGCTCTCCATTCTCAATAGCTAGCTTTTAGAATATGATTCTCCCAAGAATTTGTGTCTGTTACAATGATGCTTTCATTGAGAGACGGCCAAACGGAAAGAGCTACGTACGGAGGGTTCTGACTGGAGAGCTACCTAAGGAGGGTTCTGACTTGGAGGGGCTGGCAAACAAAAGGTTGAGTGAAGTGCCGTAGTGGAGCCGCCGGGACACCGCCACGGCCGAAAGACTAGAGAGGGCTACCTACGAAGAATTTTGACCGGAGGGGCTGACTGACAAAGAGACCGAGTGAAGTGTCTTAGAGTTGAGCCGCTGGGACGTCGACGCTCGACGAGGTGCATTGTCACAAATTCTACATCGGGGAGGTTTCCTCACATGGAAACCCTTATAAGTCCTTGGCTCTCCCACTTCAACGTCTAGCTTTTGGGGTGTGGTTCTCCCAAAAACTTGTGCTCGTTACACCATCTCAATGAGAGGGAATGGGGTGCTGATTGAGCTATATATGGTGAAGGTCTTTGCAAGTACTTAATTAATAAATAAATTAACCTACTTTGTTTTGCAAGAAAACCTACAAGTTATGTTGGGGACTAAATTTAGCGCTTTAGTCTATATATGATACCCTATTCTTTTCAAATATAAGGCCTAGTTGAAATTTTTAGAAGAAATTAAGGAAGTAAAATATGTTACTTAATCATAGATATTTTATATATATCGTTAGATTATACTTAGCTTATAAGTCAAATAAACTATATTAGATAAAAATTCAAGTGAATCAATATATAAGTAGCTTATTTAGTTTTCTTATAATTTTTCAAAAAAGTCAATTACAAGCTTATATTTAAGTATAAGACTGGAAGAAGTAGCTTGTAGTAAGATAATTTGAACATATATAAAGAGACGCCAACCCTCAAGCTTGTTAGCCAAATTGATAGAGTTTTTCGATGATATTCCTGATTTTAATTTTAAGCACCCCAACTAGTGGGATAAGGCTCTGTTTATTAAAATTTAGGGTCTATTTTGCTTGCCCAATCTTAAAAAAAGTAACTAACTCTCATTATTAGGATGGGAGGGAGACGATAATATAGTTCTTTTGGCCAATAATTCACTATCCATGCATGTGTTTACATTTATTATTATTATTATTAAATTAAAATTAAAATTATGATTGCAGATTTTATCGAACATGAAATTTCTGGACATGCATCTTCATCCATTTTGTAATCTTCAGTCATTAACTTTGCATGCGGTTCATCACGGCAAGAGTAATGTCCATGGAATGGCGTGCGTATTTAGAAGCTGTTCAACGCTACACACTCTGATTCTCAGGTTCATTAACGATTTTAAAAGTCAAAAAAAGGTAAATCACATTAATTATCTGTATGTGAATTTTATTTTCTTTTAAATTGGGCTAAAGTATACTTTTGGTCCCTTATATTTGCATAAAGTTTTTAGTCCTTTATGTTTGGAAAGTACACTTTTAGTCATATTTTGTTAACACCGTTACTTTAACTTAACGGAAATGTCAACTTAACAATCTGAAATGATTATTAAATACTGAAAAGATGTTGAGATTAAAATATTTGACTGTAAATATTCTTATATTTTCAAAATTTATCATTTTTGGTCCAATTTCATTATAAAATAATCATTTAAAATTGTTAAGTTAGCATTTTCCTTTGAGTTAAACTAACTATGTTAACAAAAAAGTACTAAAAGTGTACTTTCCAAACATAAAGGACTAAATTGAAACTTAATGCAAACAGACCAAAAGTATACTTTAGCCTTTAAATTATAAATACTTAACTGCTCAAATTAAGTACACGTGCCAAGCTTAATTATGCTGCTCCTCCACTCTATGAATTTTAGATACAGAATACGGACTTGTGGTTGTGGGACGACGAGAATAGCACGGAGGAAGAACAATTATATGGGAATCTCAGATCGAAATAATGGAGGGGTTTCTTCAACACCTGAAAGTGGTGAACATATCTGGGTTTATAGAATTCTTGGATGAAGTTATTTTGGTAAAGTTTCTGCTCAAGCACGGGAAGACCTTAGAAGAAATGATAGTATGCTCAGGATATTGTGAGTCCGTACATTCTCTGCGTCGACAAGAAATCAGGTCGAAACTAAAGCGATTTTCTCGTGCTTCTTCCATTGCAAAATTGGCATTTCACTAGCTATACTCCCGTGGCCTATTCTCGATATGTGTTCCTGATTTGGTTATCACTTTTTATCTTTTCTTGATTCAACAAGTCTTTCATTTGATATCTCGTGGGATGAAGTAGAGATATGTTTTCTTGTATTTGACAGAAAGCAAACATTGTAATGCATTTGTTATTCCAGGGAATTCAAGCCATATGTATATATAGAAGGGTGTGACTTTTTCTGAAGGCATTATTTTTAACTAATTGAAAATGTGGAGTTAGTGGTGATACGATGAGTAAATGAAAATATCATACATGCTAGATATTTTACACTGCAGATACTTATTAAATTAAAGAACTAAGGAGAATTGAATGCATCGAATTAGATCCACATGACAACTTATCGTCTCTGAATATGAATGACTCTTTTTATATACATATGTGATTTGATGACTCTTTTCAAGAGCAATAAAGTTTATATCTGGTTTTAAAAAAACAAGCAAGTTGCCTTGAAACATGGGAAATTAAAGACCATATTATATATTCTACTACTAACCCCTTGGAGAGTATGCTTATTATATGCGTCCAATCAATATTAAGGTGTGAGTTAACGTGTGCACTGTGCAGTGTGAGTTGATGAAGGCCCAAATAGTCCTTATACGTACACTGTTTTCGATGTGAATTTGCAGGCAGTTAGAGAATAGAGAGTTTGGAAAATGGACTCAACTGAATGATGTTGAGGATCCAGATATTTATCATTAGTTAGAGTCATTACAGCCTGTACAATCATAATTGAACCAGTAATCTACTGACACGTGTACAAAGTATAACAGAATTAAGTTACTCTAACATAAGCTAAGACATTAAGCTTCCTATCCTGGTTGGATCTGATGTTGGGCCTGATATTGGGCTTGTATACTCTTAATATCCCCCCTCAAACGAGACGAGGTAGACACGAGTCCTAGTTTGCCACGCAGAAAAAGAAACCGTGAGGTTCCAAGAGGTTTAGTAAGACAATCAGCTAGTTGATCTGTAGTAGGCACATATTGAACCTTCAACTTTTTATCCAAAACTTGATCTCGAACAAAATGAGCATCAATTTCAATATGCTTGGTTCGTGCATGTAACACTGGATTGGAAGCAAGAGCAGCAGCGCTTATACTGTCACACCAGATCACAGAGGAAGAAAGAAGAGTAGTCTGAAGTTCCTGAAGTAAAGAACGTAGCCACATAAGTTCAGCTGTGGTATTTGCTAATCCCCTATACTCCGATTCAGCAGAGGATCTAGATACAACTAATTGTTTCTTAGACGACCACGAGACCAGAGAGGCACCTAGAAACACAAAATATCCACTAGTAGATCTACGATCAACTGGGCATGCTGCCCAATCAGCATCTGAAAATGCAGTAAGTTGTAAGGAAACAGAGGGCTGCAAAAGAATACCAGTATCTAGAGTTCCTTTCAAGTAACGTAGCAACCGCTTGACTGCTTGCCAATGAAACAGAGTGGGAGCACTCAGAAATTGACTAAGTTTACTGACAGTATAGCAAATATCAGGCCTGGAGTTCACTAAGTACTGTAGACTACCAACAACACTCCGATACAAATGTGGATCTGAAAAGAGTTCACTATCATTTAAGGCTAGCACTCGAGTAGTAACCATAGGTGTTGAACAAGGAGTGCAATGTAGCATATCACAGCGAGAAAGCAAATCAGTGACATACTTAGTTTGAGAAAGAACGAAACCTTTCTCATCTCGGAATACTTCAAAACCAAGAAAATAGTGAATAGGTCCAAGATCCTTTAAGGCAAACATATGATTCAACTTGGCAGTAAATTGATCAATGCTAGCAGAATTGCTCCCAGTAATTAAGATGTCATCCACATATATCAACAAAATTAAAATCTGAGTTGCATCCTTATAGAAAAATAAAGAAGCATCAGACTTACAGTTCTTGAATTTCCAAGCAAGAAGAGTACACCTCAAACGATCATACCAAGCTCTTGGAGCTTGTTTAAGGCCATAAAGAGCCTTTGTCAGCTTACATACATGATTCGGGCGCATGGGATCAACAAAACCATCAGGCTGCTTCATGTACACAGTTTCAGTCAAGTATCCATTTAAAAATGCATTATTAATATCAAGTTGCCTAACGGACCAGCCATAGCAAGAAGCTAAAGTAAGAATCACACGCACAGTTGTCATTTTCACCTCCGGACTAAACGTATCACCAAAATCAACACCCGGTTCTTGAAGATAACCTTTAGCCACAAGGCGAGCTTTATATTTATCTAAGGACCCATCACTCTTATATTTCTTCTTAAACACCCACTTACTTCCAACAACATGTTGACTAGAAGATGGTGGGACAAGAGTCCATGTATGATTCTGCATAAGAGCATTATATTCATGACTCATAGCAAGTTTCCAATTGGAATTAAGTAAGGCTTCTTTTGCAGTTTTGGGAACAGTAGATAAGTCTAAAGTAGCAGCACCTATAAAAGGATACTTGTGCTTAAAAATACCATTCTTAGCACGAGTAATCATAGGATGTCTATTCAGTAGCTGAGGAGAAGAGGTTGAACTAGAGGCAGAATCCACATGTGAACCAGACCTAGATGTAGAATCCGGAGACAATGGTTCAAGTCTTTGAATAGAAACAGGATCAAGAGAGACATCTATCCTAGACAAGTTATTGTCACAGGGAGTGTCATCTAAACGAGAACCAGAACTATTCTCAGAACCAGAACTATTGAACTCAGTAGGAGAAGGAGGACTTAAGAGTCTCAGACTATCAGCACCATTCACTACAGCAGCACTATTATCAGAACTTGAAGAAATTGTTTCAGACTTCTCAAAAGGAAAGTCATTGCAATTAAAGACAACATGCCGTGAGATATAAATTCTACCAGAGGAACTTAGACATTTATATCCCTTATGACTTCCACTAGGACCAAGAAAAGTGCACTTCTCCGACCTAAATTGCAATTTGTGATTATTATATGGTCTTAAACAAGGGAAACAAGCACAGCCAAATAGTTGAAGACCCTTATAATCTGGTTTACAACCAAACAGAATCTCAAATGGAGATTTTGCAAGAATTGGAGTTGGTAGTCTATTAATAATGTGAACTGCCATGGAGAATGCTTCCCACCAGTATCTTGTAGGCATGTGAGCTTGTGCCAATAAACTCAAACCCATTTCAACAATATGCCTATGTTTTCTTTCAACTCTACCATTTTGTGCGGAAGTGTGAGGGCAAGAATGACGAAAAATGATCCCATGTTCAACCAAAAAATCAGAAAATGATCTAAACTCACCTCCCCAATCACTTTGAAGTATCTTAATACGTCGATCAAACTGATTTTCTACCATGACCTTAAAATTCTTAAAAGCACCAAAAGCCTCCCCTTTATTATGTAGGGGATAAATCCAAGAGTATCTACTAAAATCATCCACAAAACAGATATAATATTTGAAAGCATTAACAGATGAAATTGGAGCAGGTCCCCACAAGTCAGTATGAATAAGATCCAAAACAGCACTAGCTCGCGATACAGAGCGAGGAAAAGGCAAAGCATGAGACTTGCCATATTGACAAGAGTCACAAAAACCAAGTTTATCCGTACAAGGAAAAGAAATATTACAATCTTTTAAAACCTGTTTCACAGTACTAATAGAAGCATGTCCTAGCTTCCTATGCCAAGAATCCAAAACAGAAAGAAAAGTTACTCGCGTGTCTCCACGATCCTTGTGAAAGGCTGGGACACGATCAAGCTTGTAAAGGCCATTAGACTTTCTCCCCGTTAGTAGCACCTTTTGTGTTGCCTTGTCCTTCACAAGACAATTCACAGAATCAAATACAACTACCACATCATTCTCATCTGTGAGTTCCATTACGCTAACCAGATTTTTCTTAATTTCAGGAACAACAAGTATCTTATTCATGGCCACATTATCACCTATTACAGCAGAAGCAGATTTATGAATTTTCAAACGAGAACCATTACCGACAAGAATGTTACCTGATCCACTAGTGCCAGGAACATCATGATGTGTTATGTGATTTGTAGCTCCGGAGTCCATATACCACTCTGGATCATCAACCATATCAGGAGTAGCAATGTATGCTGTAGAATCATGATTCTTATCAGAAGTATCTTCTGAATAGGAGCGATCAAACCTGTAGTAACACTGTTTTGCGGAGTGACCATACTTATCACAGACTTGGCAAGTAGGTTTGGAGCGAGAGGAATTTGAACGGCCTCCTCTTCCTCTATTATTATTATTCTGTCCACCTCGCTGCCCTGAGTTGTACTGAGAGCGTCCACCATTACCATTTCCACGCCAAGGTGGTCTAGAACCAAAAGAACCAGTGTTGTTATTATTAATTGCCACATTAGCAAACGATTTGCTCACAACATTAACAGAAGAAATGTGTTCTAGGTGCCTTTCAAAAGTTAGAAGTCTGGAGTGGAGATCAATCCATGTCAGATTCTCCTTATCAGACAAGTATATAACAATTGGAGTATACTCCGAGTCTAAACCAGCAAGAACCTGAGTAATCAGATCAGCATCAGCAATTGGACTTCCTGCCATGGCTAGATTGTCCGCTATAGCTTTCATCTTAGACAAATATTCATCAATAGTGCTAGTTCCTTTCCTAGTTTGCTGAAGTTCAAACTTATACATTGTAATTCTAGAGCGCGAGTGCGCACTCATCAGTTCAAGAACTGACTTCCAGAGTTGAGAAGATGTCTTACAATGCAATAATTGCGAAGCTACCTCTGTAGTCATGGTGCTCAGCAGCCAACTGAAAATGATGGAGTCGGTCGCGAGCCATTCATCGAACTCAGGATGAATGCGAATGCCTAATTCATCTGTGATGAACTCAGGAGGGCAAATTTTCGTTCCTAGAACGAAACCTTCAACACGATGTCCTCTAAGTGATGAGAGAACAACAGAATGCCAGAGTCTGTAGTTAGATCGATCCAGCTTGATCAATCCGCTCTGGTTCAAGCCGCTCATGAGTGAAGCTGACTTGGATTGCATCGTTGCTGAAGAAGACGAAGCTACAGTGCTTGTTGTTGAAGAAGATGCCGAAGACGCCGATTTCTCTGCCATGGAGAACAGAGATTCGAAGGTTAGGGTTTTCAGAAAAAGAAAGAGGGCTCTGATACCAAGTTAGAGAATAGAGAGTTTGGAAAATGGACTCAACTGAATGATGTTGAGGATCCAGATATTTATCATTAGTTAGAGTCATTACAGCCTGTACAATCATAATTGAACCAGTAATCTACTGACACGTGTACAAAGTATAACAGAATTAAGTTACTCTAACATAAGCTAAGACATTAAGCTTCCTATCCTGGTTGGATCTGATGTTGGGCCTGATATTGGGCTTGTATACTCTTAATACAGGCAACACATAAAGGAGAAAATATATACACACTTGAAATAAAAAAAAAAGTAAAATAAAAAATTAGTGGGTGCCAAACCCTCCAGATCAGAGTGGGTTAGTGCTACTTTGCCGCATGCAACAATTGACTATTGATCGAATAAGCGATAATTCAGATTTGATGCATGCATTGTCCTGGAAATTGGGAGAATGACCAAGTAAACGAGCCTAGAAAGATACAGAATAATTGACTCTACCTTTAGGAATACTCTCATTAATTGATGTCATAACACAGTTTAGTTAGGAAGAAGCTAGCACGAATAATTAATAAAAATAATCATCTCGATCTCATTCCTTCACCATGGAAATAGATCCTGCCCAAGGGTCCACCAAGCAATCCAATCAAATCTGAGTTTTTGAATATATAAAAGAGGCGATAGGCAAAGAGAGATCTCTAAATTACTCCACTTAGCTTGTGCTATAATTTCAAACACGAGATTCAGACGATTTAAAAGTAGTAATTTTTAAGCTACTATTTATCCATGCAGAGTAGTAAATAGTAATAATGATAAAAACATATACTTAACACAGACCTCTTAAACCTTCTTGCACTTAATTATTAATTGGACACTCGAAAGACAACTGGAATGCACATAACCCTACATAAGATATTGTACTATACGCACGTACTCAGTCACACAACTAATAAAATACCAATTATCAAGTTCATCAACATTTATATCTATATAATATTAATTCATTCGAGGGTGCACCACTTCCTATGACCAGGAGTCCACTTTGGGCATTTTGGACTGAAGTAACTTGAGACAACTTTGGAGTTCAGAAGCTCTATGATGGGAGCGTATTTCACACACCGAGGAGTTTTGTATTGATTAATGGAGGCACCCATGCTGAGAGAGAAGTCCATAAGCTTATCAAATGTCCCAGTCTCCACTATCCTAATCTCTAGAGGCCCTATGGACTTATCAGAAACTCTGCCTTGGCGGTACACACTGTTGAGTGATTCTTCAACAGCAAGGCAACAATCCTCAAAAACAGAAGGAGGAATTGATGTTTGCTCACTCATCATGTTAATCTCCCAGTATAGCACATAGTGGCCTGGAATGGTCGATGTGTCCGCACAACTCGTGTACTCTGTAAGCGATGCGCCAAACTGAAGAAGATGATTAGCTGCGTTCTTCACAGCATTTTGCAGCTCAACTTCATCTGTCTTATCAGAATCTATACTCAGAACCACGTTCTTCCTGCACACAAAGCTGAATTGAGGAGCCTTATTCTTGAATCCAGCCACACGCAATATATCCCCAACCCTATACCTATACAGGCCTGTGATCATACGATAACATACTTAATTAGAACCGGGAAGCCTGAAATTAATGTTATTAATCAAAATTACTAATTC
Organism: Mimosa pudica; assembly: GCA_029929735.1. NCBI lineage: Eukaryota > Viridiplantae > Streptophyta > Magnoliopsida > Fabales > Fabaceae > Mimosa > Mimosa pudica. The sequence continues at coordinate 2,669,179 of JAKELP010000001.1, forward strand.
AAAACAAAAGTATCCACCTTACGCAATAACTATATATACATGAAATAGAAATATTAATAACTATACCTGAATAAGTGGTAACTACAAGTTCATATTCTTGGCCCAACTTGACATCAACGAGGTCAACCAATTGTTGGTCTGGTTGAGAAGCGGAGTGTGTGAGGCCGTTTTTCTTGTGAAGGGGCAAGAACTCAAAGTAGGCCATGGTGGGGATGAGGGTGTAGGATACCTCACTAGGGTCACATAAAGGGTTTAGATTGAGGCCAAAGTAACACTCAGAGGAAGCATACATGGTGCACACGAGAGGGAGACCATTACTATAGTAATCCAAAGTTGGAATATACTGAGACATGGTTCCTGTGACGATTACGTCAACATACTTTGTTTTAGGCCATAACCTAGGAATTATCCCCTTCCATGAATCCTTCCCACACTCACCCTCTACAAAATCCGCAAGCTGAGGGTTTGGTTCGAGTATTTTCATAACGGCCTCTCTCACCGAGGGGTCAGTGATTTTATTAGGGTCTATTGTGCCAGTTCTGATGTCATTGCACAAGGAAGTCCAATGCTTTTCTAGGAATTTAATGGCACGGATAAATCCAGAAGCAAAAACAGCCCCAACGCGAAGGACTTGATCATTTTGACAGAGCCCACAAAGTAATTGGGAGTACATGCTTTGGAAAGAGTCAGGGCAGAGAATAGTCTCATTGGGGCTGGTGTAATTAGTGTAGGGATCAAAAGGCCTATCCTTAAAGTGAGAGCTTCTGTAATAGCTGGTTAACACAGGACGAGCTAAAAGTCCACCTGGTGTCTTAGCCTCTGATTTAACAAACAAAAAGTACATGCCTTTTCCCTCATCCAAACCCTCCACGTGTTGGCTCATCACCGGCATCAACAAGCTATACAGCAACGCCCTCCTGTCCAGCTCCTCCTCAATGGTCGGCATTAATTTTCTCTCCCCACCAGATGTCCCTGAACTGCACATAAATAACAAGTTATAAAGAATAAGTAACTAAAAAAATGAGACATACATGCATGCATGTATGTAAATGATGTATATAGTATTGATAAGTGGGGATTGGATGAGAGACCTTGTGAGGAATTCAGAGATGGGCTGGGAGCATAAAATAGGGGAGGTGTCACCATTGGCAATACGATCAATGTCAGGTTTTAAGTGGTCATAAGTGACGACGGGAATGAAGGTCTTGAAAGAGAGGGGGTCGGTACGGCCGTGAAGGCCATGGCGTTGCAGGTACTCAACATGGGCACTGCAAGAAAGGATGTTAGAGAGGACACTTGTTTGAATTTGGGCGGCGTTGGATGTGACGTCCTCAATGTATTGGAGAGCTCTCTCACGGTTATCACAAGGAATAAGGTGTGGCATGGTGGGGATGACCATATATGTGCTAGAGGAAATGAAGGTAGCAAGTGATTAATGGAATGAAGGAGAGTATAGTGAGTTGGAGAAGAATGTGGAAAGAGGAAGGTATATATAGGGAGGGAGGGGAGGGGGAGGGGAGGGTAAAATGGTAAAAGAGGGGGGAAAGGAGCTGGGTACACGGGTGCATGTAGGACGGCTGCTGTTAACAAAACCGGCAGCGGCTTCCGTAACTTCATTCTCATTCGGCTTCTCTTTCCCACCCTCCTCTTTTTCATCCTCCTTCAACCACATACGCTCCAAATTCCTCAACCTCTTCTCTTCTCTTAATCCCAGGGTACGTTCCAACCAACTTTCATCCTCTCAATCACTTTTATTTTTTTATTGGACAATGTTTATGTGTGTGACTATGAGTTAAGTCTTGATGGCTCACTAAAACATGACCAAGGTAGATCTTGATCACAAAGGTTGACTATAAAGGTATTTGCAAGTCACCCTAGCTCTAATAAGATACTCGATCTTGTCATTAAATTAGAACTCTCAATCTTATATTTGAAACGCATAAACCCCAATCAAACACATACAAACACACATCAGTTAAATTTATTTTTATATTTTGCATATTAATCGAAACGAAAAAACATCACTTTTATAACATCAAATTTATATTTCCCATGAGATATATATAGGTGACCTATATATGAATGATTAGCTTTTTCTACACATATTTTTTATGAAAATTGAATGGAAATATGTTCCTAGAAAAAATGTTCAAAAATTCATGAAATATAGGATGATTATTATAATCAGACTTTTTGTAATTAATTTAATATACTTTTAATTTTAAATGCTACTTACACAATTATTAGAAGTAATTAACATAACTTTTATAACACACTATTTCACAAAGTTAATTTTATAGAAGTATAAATTTACTTTATATATATATATATATATATATATATATATATATATATATATATATATATATATATATATATATATATATATATATATATATATAACTTACCTTTTAATTTATTGGTATATAACAATCATTATTTCAGTGCACTTGAAAATCTTTATTCATTGGGTAAATTAGGAAGTCAAAGTTTTAAGAGAATGAACATTATTCTATATAAAATATTCGTGGTGGTAGATATAAGTACTGTGAGGTCAACATAGACTGACCCAAACTGCACAAATTATACAAAGATGATGATGGAGTGGAAAATGAGTGATGGATGCCTCTGCTAAAAGTACTTTTTGTGAGATACAAGTGATGAATAGAAGTTGGTGTCTTTTTTAATTTTTCCAAAAAGGCTTGGAAAAAGAATGCTTGTTCGTAGGGTTTTCTATATTTTGCGTGAACTTCACTCGTTATAACTGCCTAACTGTGGGGTTCAAGCGACACCTGCACATAAAGAGTGAAATGAATGAGAAAAAGTTTTCACTCGTAAAAGCGATGGATGAGGATGTTGGTGGATTCTATATATGAGAATTGAGAGCTTTGGCATCCTCTTTGCCCAGCCATCACAAATCACGCACTCTCTCTCCCCACTGCCCTGAGTCGTTACTTTCATTTAGAGAATTTCTACCACTTTGTTTTTGCCTTTTAGTTTTAACTGTGCTGGATTTCATATTATTGTGAAATTATTTGGGCACGCGTGGCAAGGCTAGCTTCAGACGAACTTGATATGATTTTGAAATTTGAGGTCGGAAATATGGGTGCAAATTAATTAGGTTGATGCCTGTACGTAATACTCAAACCCTTATTTCCGTATAATAATCAATTAATTATCAGTAGTAGTAGGGCTAGCTAGGTGAGTAGTAGTCTCTTTATATCGAATCTATAGTTTATTGCTTGCACGTCTTTTAAACGATCATTTCTTCCATGTTACAAATGTTTGATGAGTTCGATATATATAAATTTGTTTTGACTTAATCTGTGGTCGAGGGGACATTATGTCAAGTTCTTCTCAATGAATATTATCCAATTAAAACTTCATTAAACTAAAGATTTGCACGCAAGCAAAGGAGGAAGACAGCTATATTGTTACTATGTTATGAAATATATATGATCTACCTTTTTGTTCTGCATGATACGAGGATCAAATTGGAAACAGAGAACCCATTGCTTTCTGATCCAAGTAATACTGTCGGAATAGTTTTCACATAAAGCCTGACCACATGAATGTCATCATGTGCCACTATTTTTTCGTACTCATTGAAATTTTGCAGAGGGACTACCTTTTAGCTTCATTGTGAGAGGATATATATAATAAGGGATATTATTTTTTCTTGCCGATAACATGAGGATGTGGCCGGACACTACTATAATAAAAGATTTGATTTGAGTTCTCAAAAACTTAACATATTTCTAAAAATCAATATAAATTTAATATATATGGATATAGGGACCTCCCGTGAGATATGGAACTTTGAGTCAAAAATAAGAATGGGAAAAATGAGGAGACAGGGAGAAAGCCCCTTGAAACCTAACCTATAAGCTCAAATGTTACAGCTGTAAGGAACTCATGCAGATATAAAATTAATCATAGTATTCATTATACTCCATGACATTTGATCTTGTTCACACGTTAGAAAGATACGTGTGTATAGTATCATATCTGATTATGGCAGGCGTATGAGCGAACATTCTGATATTACACTTTATTAGTGGATCAGTGTATGTAATTAAGACATACACATATATACATGGGAGGTTGAATGGAAGATAGTACTTGTTGAGGAGGTCTAGGTAGGAGGGAGGAAGATGATAAAATAGGATTAGGGAGTTACAGTGAGGTGTTGACTTTAGGGTGGTCCCTTAGCGGCCATGTCTCCGGCTGTCTGCTTCGCGCATGGTACAGTCACTATCAGTGGCCACGTGTTTCAATACAAGTAGTGATTTGATCACATACGATACACACACTTCCCTTTTTTTCTTCAGTCAAACTCCCCAAAAGAATTCACCTTTCTTGGGCTCCAAATTTTGCTACTCACACCGAGGCTAGGGCTTTGCCTCGTGCTTTGGGTTTTGGGATTTACACCTTCTCACTCACTTTGAAGAATGTTTATTAGGGATCACCGTTCCTTTATTGCTTTGCATGTTCAGCATTCAATCTCTCTTTCACTCAATCTGCTGTGACAGAATATGGTAGTGTCTTACTGTGTGCTGATATCATCGTTTTTTATTTTTAATATAAGCCAAGGGTTATCGTCTTGCGTGCCCTCCAGCCTAGATAGGTTGTTCTTAAAGCTATGTTAGTTATTGTCATTTTCCGCTAAACAACAAACTAAACTATAGCATCTCCAGTAAAATCTTCTCCATCTCCTTATTTTGCCTTAATAAACTATTAAACTACTTAATTATTTTAAAATAAAAGTAGTTTATTTTAAGATTTGAGATATTTTGGTTGAACTTATTTTTTTATCTGACTTATATAAGTAGCTTATATCATAAGTAGAAAAAAATAACTTATTTTAAGCTTACAGTAGCTTATGTTGTGGATCCTGCAAATTCTTGCTTATTTTACACATATAATAATTATTGGTTGTTATAACAACCAACCCAAACATATACATTATGGCTTATGGAAAATAAGTATTTGAATTTCAAATGAGACAAGTAATAAACCTTGTGTCTTAGACCAAGTAAATGGATTTGAAGTGGAGTGGGTCTGGCACCCACAAAGATAGACAAATGTATTTGTTACATTGGTGGCGGAATAACTTTATAGGAAAATGTTCTTGAGGATGTGCAACTCAAAGACTAAGCTATTTTTTTTAGTTTTATTCCACTTTTTAAAGTATGCTACATTGTATTCCTTAATATACGATCAACTGATGATATGATTGATTTTGATTTTAAATATAAGACCGCAATTTCCCTTTCCTCAAATCTATAATTTTTAAAAGTATTTTTGTTTATTGGAGAAACATTATAAAGTTTTTATCCCAAGGTAGTAATGACAAAAGATATGATTTTTTTTGGTCAAATGACAAAAGACATGATAGATGATATTTGTTTGAAAAAGCTAACTTCCATAAGCTTAAATTAGTCAACTAGCTTTTGTATTTCAAGGAATGCGGTGTGAATTCATATCCAAAGACTTCTATAAATTGATGATGCCATTAGAATCTTCGCAAGAAGCATGTGTATAGCTAAAGCACAGTAACGAAAATTCTCACAGTTAATATTTGAAGACGCCATATATATTTCTGTGCAAATGTCACTCCGGTAATCAGTTGCAACTCATGCAAGTTGCATCCCGACTATTAATATTATTCCATGTTTATACAGTCATACATGCAGTACATTATTGCTTAATTTGGAGGTGATTTATTCTTATTTTTAATTCAACTTTCAAAGAAACCTGTAATGATGATTGATGAATATATATTGTGTTTTCTTGCACCAATAATCAGTTAATCAGCTGCTACACAATCAAGTCATCACTCAATTTTGTGTTTCCTCACAGTTGTGCAAGACTCCACGGCTTCAAAAGCAGTAGTACTTTCATAAAAAGGACACAAGTGTCGGCATGACTTTCGTAGGCTTTATTAGTTGCTCATGTCAGAAAAAACACATGAGGTGATTTACCAGCTCAGATTGAAATTGCTGTGATAATGTTATGATGGGTGAAGTCAAAAAACAACAATTATATCAGAGACATCATGATGAATCGACAAAAAGGATGCCACTTAAAGATTAGATTGACTAGTTTGTGTATGTTTTAACCAAACCTACCTAGCCAGAACCCTGTAGATCAGAACTTTATCTTTCTTCACAAAGCACAAAATCTCAGCCATTGTTGCTGAATAAATTTTGCCGAATCGAACCAAACGAAACAAAAATGGCTTCATTTATCATTCCATTATATCCATTTTGTTGATGACCATTTGTGCTAATTGAGTTGAGCCAGTCTGCCCATCTTTTCATGTAACGAGCCTGGGTTACAAGTGGGACCTTCGCCACATTAGTCAACCCGAGCTGGTTGACCAAGAAGTACGCTCGAAGTGTCACTCACTGTCTTGTTAAAGATGATTAAATAGTGGAGACACATTGCGTTTTTAGATTACTTTTCCCATGGATTTTCCTCCTTTTAGCATAACTTTCCAGAACGTGTACAGGATAGATCGATGGATAAAGAAGGCCAGCAAATATGGGGAGCACAGCATGTTTTAAGTTGACGACAGTACACAAGAGAATTAATAGCCATACACACAACACAAAGTTAATTTGTTTTGCGGAGAGATATATACTAATTAAAGGGATATGAAGGATGACCAAATTTTCCAATACAAACAGTGCTCATCACTGTTTATGTGTCGATGTTGCCCAGTTAGTTGCAGATAGCCATGTGATGTTAAATTTGTTAATCGATGAAAGAACAGTGCTCAGGAACTCGGGGGGAAAAGTAGATATTATGATTGGGAAATATAAAGGAGAAGAAAATAATGGGGAGGAACATGATGAAGAAGTATAGGGGAATGGTATGAAAAGTGGATGACAAAGCGTAGCAGGGAATGGGTCCCCTATGCACATTGATTTCTAAAGAGACCTGGTTTTGTGTCTTCCTGATCTTTATCCCCACGATCCAGAAAGAAAGGTAAGGAAAAGACATTATTGTGTTCTTCTTTGTGGTACCCTTTTGTCCCTTGCGCAATTTTTAATCTCACCATAGAGGATAAGGCTTGATTCACGTCGTCACAGTATACTACTAGTCACAGGTACATATATTATTCCCGAGCCAGAAGAATAAATCAAAATTAAATTTTAATAAAGACGCGTACACTATACGCATGTCATCATATGGCTGCGAATTTAGAGGGATGATAGATCAAGTAGGGGACCTGATCTTTCTTTCTCAGTTTGGACCACATTATCACAATGATCGAAGTTGGAGTTTTGAGCAATATAATTTCGTGAATAAACGAAATTAATACATGGAGTTTTGTGACCCACTCTTATTTATTATGTGGTTAACATGATTACAGATGTGATCTTACATGTCGTGAGCTTCCCCTACTTTGAGAATGAAGTCGCTGTATAGAGCTACTAATTTCTCATATAGGTCTGTGAGTTATTACGTGGGACAAGGGATCATATAATTTTATGGCTTGCAGGGTATTCTAATAGGCCTTTCTGATGGATGATCAAGCTAGGTGAACATTATTTTCCTCACACTGCATGTGTTTGTCTGTTTCATGGACCACCTCATAAGATCGATTAGCTCTTGAAACTCACGTCGGCTGAAAACTTGCGTTGCTGCCAGTTCCTTGCTCTTATCCCATCTCTCTCTTTGTGTATGCATCCTAAATCTGAGTTTCATGAATTTTGCGGAGATTCATTCATAATTTTATGATACAAGTGAAATTAAATTATATTTCACTCCTTCCCTTGTTCTTAAATATTGGATCTGGAGACCCTCCTTGATTAAGCTATCAATTCTAGCCTTTCAATCCTTTGTCCAGTTTGTAAATTAATATTCATTTTCAATAATACAATAATACCTCTCTTTTCACTTGAAAAATATATTGGATCTGGTTGACATTTTTTAATATATTAATAAAGCTGAATAATCAAACATATGTAGGTATGGGATATATTATTAGATTATAATTTATGTTAGGTTATATAAGTCAAAATAAACCAGTTTAACAAAAAAAATTACATAACCATTTTATAAATAATACTCCCTCCGGTCCCTAATATAAGAGCTAGCCGTAAAAAAAACGCTTCTTAAGAAAACATGTGAATGTTAGTTGGGTGTCTGGAGTTAATGTTTCTTTTCCAAAATTGCCCATATTTATTATGGTACTTTTAAGAGAGAGAAATACATAAGCATTAATAAATATGAAAGAGAGTTAGGGGTAAAGTAGGAAAAAATGCATTAAATGAGGAGAGAAGATGGGGTGAGCTCTTATATTAGGGACCAAAACCATTCAAATTTTGGGCTCTTACATTAGGGACCGGAGGGAGTACCATCTTTTTTTAGTACTCCCTCCGGTCCCTAATGTAAGAGCCTGAAATTTGAATGGTTTTGGTCCCTAATGTAAGAGCTCACCCCATATTCTCTCCTCATTTAATGCATTTTTTCCTACTTTACCCCTAACTCTCTTTCATATTTATTAATGCTTTTGTATTTCTCTCTCTTAAAAGTACCATAATAAATATGAGCAATTTTGGAAAAAAAAGCATTAACTCCAGACACCCAACTAACATTCACATGTTTTCTTAAGAAGCGTTTTTTTGATGGCTAGCTCTTACATTAGGGACCGGAGGGAGTATTTTCTAAAAAAAATGGGTCACCCAACATCAGGTGATTTTGTGAAACTTGTTACATATCTAAACAACCGATTAGTTATTAACTTATTATATTTCCAAACTTCTGATCAAAAAATTATATTTCCAAACATCCGACTAAATTGAACCGAGCATTTGTGATTAATATTGTTTCTCCTAGAAGTTATATTTGCATAGTGGAATTCGAATTCAGTTTGCTCATTTAATACGTAACTGATTCACTACTAAACCAATTTATTACCCTTAAGTCAATCTGTCACGTTTTAAGCAGGTGTTTAATTTCCGGTTCACTTTGGCCGTTCTTTAGGCTACTTTATATTGGAGAGAGTACTGGCAGTAAACCAGAGCAATAAGTAGGGAATCGGATACCCAAAATTTTGCAGGAATACTCTCAAGTTCAAGGAATAAGATTTTTACCTACTAATACATATAGACATAAAATTTTATTCCCCGATCTTGTCTTCCCATACAGGTAACCATGAAAAAAATGTGTGCGTACAGCTTAGAGCATGCTAAATCTATTTGGCCTTAAAAGAAATTATTATGCTGGGGATATACAAGGATATTTAATAGTAAAATTATTGTTTGATGTGGTGGTTTAGTAGTTGTCAGCACTAGATCCTAGGAAAAGTAATGCATCGTGAGGGTAATAGAAGTGAAAGTGTCATTTATACCCACGAACGAGTGCTTTCTGTTGGCCAGCTTTACCCTATTTCTAATGGCAATGTTCCACAGCTTTGCCTGCCGATAGGGAAAGGACCTATGGTGCCATGTACATGTTGAAAAGAGGAACAAGACCCTCCTTTGGTTTTCATAATGGGCCTTTCCCTATGAAGTGACGTGGCACCACCATATTTATGGGCCGGAAATAACTTGCGCTCCTAATTGGGCCTAACAGGATCTGATTCGTGTTGCATACATAAAAGTTATGGGGCGATATCATGAACAAAATATGGAAAGGACACGTGACAATGGCCAATAATTCTGGGAAAGTTCCATACACGCTTCCATTTCACACATCCACCAGTTAATGAACACCTGTTTTGAAAAATTCAATGCAACGTATCCATTAAACTACGATAATAATTCCAACGTTTAATTTCATTTCAACTTTAGCCCGATCAAACGCAACTTTCTCTCTCCTCCTTGTTTTTGCTTTTTTTTTGTAACATGTTTTTATATGCCCGGGCGGCCTGTTACAGATCAAATGCAACTCTCCATATTTTTAATTTTACATACATCGCGTATAGAAGACAATCCCAATGCTGTCTCCACATAATTAAATGGAGAGGGACACTAGAATGCTTCCCGGCCGTGTTTGAGCTCATTCCACAATAATATGATCTTATAACTCAAGAATCTCGCTCTGCCCAAGTTTCTGGGCAGGTGCCGAATATGTTTGTAACATAATAACCTGAACTCAAATCAGGCAATTTTCTCTTTAGACTATGGTGTTAGGTAGCGTATTTTCTCCCACCCGTGTTCATTATGATTTCAACGGTAATTGAACTTATTTCTGGCGGCGGAAAAAAATAAATTTATTGATGTTTTGTCATGCTTCACATCTTCCTTCAAGGCTTTTTCACCCATAATTCTATAGTTGGACTTTGCTTTCAATGGCCTGAGGCTTTTATAGTAGAAACAGTAGAGGTGTTTTTAAGTAAGTGAAAAGAAAAACTGTCCATTTTAATTGGATTATGGATGTAGATGTGAGTAGTGAGAATGTGAGATCATTATTTGCGTGATTTTTATGCAAATCCACTTTTGAATTAGCATAAACATATTTACGTGTTTAACTATATCCCTCATGCTACGTTTCATTTTTCAAGTCGTTAAGAGGGTATGCAATAAGACCAGAGAGTCAATCAAGTCAGGGGATAAAAAGAAGGAACGCAAAGATTTAACACTTAAGCTGCCACTCAAAATAGCAAACAAACAAGTGAAAAAGGGAAGGTCAACACGGAGAAGAGCATGAAGACGGCACCGTTTAGTGTGGAGCCTGAAACTCTGTAACAATAATGGGATTGGAGAAGGAGAAATATTGCATGAGAAGGGGACTTAACGTAAACATCAAAACGCAAAACTCAAAGAGAGAGAGGGCACCATCACCGTCAAGATCAGCTTCAGAGATCATGCAGACGAGATCATCATTGGTCACATCATGCAAACCCAGAAGAGCAGAGTTGGTGCGGAGGCTATCAAAGGTGATGAGGCGTGTGTGTTTGTCCATGAGCAGCTGGAAGCCATTGGAGAGTTCAGTGAGGAGACCTTGGACTCCCAGTTTGTGAGCAATCAGTGGGAGTAAATCCTCAAAATAAAGAGCAGCCATTGAATGTGATGTAATAAAAGTAGATGAAGCTAAGAGGATGTGGTGAGTGGTGAGTGGTGAGTGGAGGGTGATGTTTCATATATACTGTGTGTAGGCAGAGAAAGGGAGGGAAGGGGGAAGGAAGGAGGAGAGAAAGAGAAACAGAGAATAATGAAGTGATAGGCTTTGATTCTGGGAAGCGACCGCGTTTGCCTCCCTGCTTCAACATCCCCATGATCTTCCTCTCTTTTTTTATTCTCCTTACCAATTACTCACCTTCTCCTACCTTTTATTTTTTTTTTTAAAGAAGCATAATTTTACTCCATCTTAGATTGAAATACTATCTATGTTCTTAAATATAAGATCACTTTGACTAATTTGGAGAGATTAAGGAAGACTTTCCAATGAATTAAGATTACATGATCTTCCCAAAATACCCCTCACTTAAAATTTAAAAGACATATAGGGATTTGAGAGAGAAGTGAGGGAGCTAAGAAGTATAGGGGTAATTTGGACCAAAATTGAGACAAAATAGAAAGTGATCTTATATTTAGGAACTTATCCACTTCCCCAAAGTGATCTTATATTTAGGAATTCTCCAAAGTGATCTTATATTTAGGAATGGAGGGAGTATATTTTAATCGTGTGTGTATATGTGTGCTAGCTTTTTACTTTCAATTACAAAAAACTTAAACAGTGTGAGGGGATTCAATTTAATGTTATATATCATTAATTCACCCATCTTTTAGTTATTTGATACCAGATTTTATATTTCCTCTAATATTTTTTTTTTACCAATATTTCCTCTAATATTCATTATACTATCTTTTATCCCTTTTATTCATTCTTATTTTGTTCTATTTTAGCTTGTACTTCTTTTTCCAGTCAAAAACAACACACGCACACACTACTAATGTGAGGGATTTTTATTCATGAGTCAAGCAAATTTTAGTCGACATATTGAATAAATAAGCTTGAGAGACAAGGGAGTGGAATGAGAGGCGATGGCGTGAGATGAAATACTCCCTCCGTTCCTAAATATAAGACCTAGATAACTTTTTTTGGAAAGATTAAGGTTGCGAAATAGGTTATTAAACGATGACATATTTGATATCTTTTTATATTATCCATTAGCTTATAGGTAAAATAAACTAATTTAAGAGAAAAAATTAGGCAAATCAATTAATAATTAACTTATTTTTTGCTTTTTTTAAGGATTTTTCAAAAAAGTCATCTAGGTCCTATATTTAGGAACGGAGGGAGTATTAAATTAAGGTGTGGTTGAGGAGCATGAGGAAGGACTGGGCGGCTTCCTTGTGGATTTGAGAAACCCCCGTGTGGTTCCTCCCACCTTAGCCTGTCTTTTTGGAATAACTTGTCATTCACACCTGTAACCTTCCATTCACCTGATCCAATATTCTCGGCTTCTCGCTCACTCATGATGCCCATATGATGTGAATGACTCACCATCCAAGTTACCTTATAATGAACTGCTATTTGTTTTCCCCCACCTCTTCTATGTTCTTCTTTCCATTTTCATGCATTCTCGCTGCTATTTGATTCGATTGTGTTTGGCGTAGCTTATTTTGTTCAAATAAGGTATTTATTTTTAGGAGGTTGTGTTTTGGTATGTTTGGTAAAATTTATTATTTATTTTTGGATTAAATCAACTTTTGGTCCCTAGAGTTTGGTGTGATTTGGGTTTTAGTCCCTAGACTTTAAAAGTGGGGGTTTTAGTCCTTATAGTTTACATCAATTTTGGTTTTAATCCCTAGACTTTCAAAGAAGAGGTTTTGGTCCTTCAAATTTCATTTTGTTCAAATAAATGGTCCCTATAATTTGACAAGGACTTAATGGTGTTGAGTGAGCTCACATGTCAGCCTTGATTGTGATGATGTGGTTAATTACATGGAAAAACAATTATAATTAAAAAATGATTAATTATATTTTTTTTAAACAAAGAAAATCTTCCTCCACAGCTCCTTCTTCCTCATCATGCTCCTCCCCCACATCCACGTACATCCAAGCCACAAAATCAACTTCAGCATCGACCTCTTCTTCCTCCACTTTAGCTTCCACCATTGCCTCTCTCGTGGACGCTTCTTTAGCCATAGCCATCAGACCTATATCACAAACCCACCACAACAACCACATCCATCGCCACGTCAGCTAAAAAGTCCACCAAGGACAGGCACATGAAGGTCGACGGCCAAAATCGAAGAATCCAGCCATGTGCGCCGCCAGAGTTCATATAAGATTTGCATTTGCAAAGTAAACTGAAAAATTGGATGTCATAAATGAAAACAATCATTTTTAACATAAGTAGCCCCATAACAAAAACAAATATCAATTTGCTCAGATATCCCCACCACCAAGACGAAGGACAAGGTAGCCTCCTTCAATAAATTATAAACATTGTTGGATTTGGATCTGGGAGATTGATTAGTGTATGAAACTGAGAGGAAGAGAGAAAGGTGGGGAAGAGGAGGATGAGGTAGACGGAGGAGTGGATGAAAATTTTATTTATTTTTTTTAAAATCATTTTTAATTGTAATTGTTTTTCCATGTAAGCTACCACATCATCACAATTAAAGCTGACATGTCAGCTCACTCAACATCATCAAATCCTTGTTAAACTATAGGGACTAATTGTTTGAACAAAATGAAATTTGAAGGACCAAAACCTCTTATTTGAAAGTTTAGGGACTAAAGCCAAAATTAATGTAAACTATAAGGATTAAAACCTCCACTTTTAAACTCTAGGGACTAAAACCCAAATCACACCAAACTCTAGGGACTAAAAGTTGGTTTAACCCTTTATTTTTTGATGGCTTATTTCATAAATTGAAAAATAGCTTATTTTCAGTTAAAGTACTACCTCTGTTCCTAAGTATAAGATCACTTAGGCTAATTTGGAGAGATTAAGAAAGACTTTCCAATGAATTAGGATTACATGATCTTCCCAAAATGCCCCTCACTTTAATTTAAAAGACAAATAGGGATTTGAGAGAGAAGTGAGGGAGTATCTTATATTTTCAGTTTAAGTATAGGGGTAATTTGGACCAAAATTGAGACAAAATAGAAAGTGATCTTATATTTAGGAACTTATCCACTTCCCCAAAGTGATCTTATATTTGGGAACGGAGGGAGTATCTTTTAACGTGGACTTTGCGAATTCTTAGTCATTTTACACGTTCATTCATAAATAATAAAACACACATTTTTTTTAAGAAAAATAAGTCACTTTTTTAACATAAATGTGAGAATTTTGAAGTCTCAAAAATTTTGAAGTCACTTTTTTAACATAAATGTTCAAAATTCCACAACTGTATTTCCAAAATACATATGAAAAATTTTCAAGACAAATTTTTTTAAGACGTTTATAATTTGATCCACAAGGGCATTTTGATTTTTAGCTAAAAGCATTTAGTTCTATTTGAGGTCCTTAGGAGCGTAGTAAAATTTGAGAATGTTTTGGGCGGAAAATGAGATTAATTCTGTATTATTGGGTAAAGTGAACATTTCGTAGCGTGTATATATATCATATATGCGCGGGAATTGGCGGGGCCGCCCCACGTTGGCTGCTCTCCATCCGTGAATGAAATCCGGCCACGCAAGCAAATCGGAATCTCCAGATGCTTAAGTGCCACGTAGACTGCCCCTAGTAAAGTATTTCCACTTCAAAAATATCCTACGGCGAACCATTAAATCAACCGAAAGGACTCATGTGTAGACCACACACTGCCTTTTTATTCCCTCTCCGCTGGACACCTGGCTTCACTTTCCACCACAAACATCCCTTCATAGAGTCCCAGTCCCATCTCCCATCCCCTTGCTCCTTCTTTCTTCACCAGCACACTTTGCTATTTGGATTACTTCCATTTTTTTAGAATTTACTTAAGTTTTAACACTACTTTTCTACTTTTGCTAAAGAACCTCCTCCTACCAATGATCAATTTAAATTTATGTGTTCACAAGTCATACAATCTTCAACACTTTCAGTAAACCAAGGACAAAGTATAGCATTAGTATTAGCCATCACAAGACTAATGAATAAAACGGCTCTTGCCATTCAGTCAAAAAAAAAAACTGCTCTTGCCATTGGAAGATTCTTTTTTATAGGGTGATGTTTATCTAACCCATTTTCTTCATTTTTAATGCAGGTCCCTCACTTTGCCATAGAACCAATAATTTTTTTTAAGGAAATTGTTGAGTTCTACAGAATAATATTGTCAGTTCCAGAGTTAAAGTTAAAAAGCACATTATTCTATTTCAACTTTCAAGGGCCATGCCAGTAGTTATCCTAAGAAAGTGCTGAAGAATAACGAAGCCATGACGGAAAGATGACAATTGTTTGGGAGTGAAATCCAATATTGTATTTTTTTATACATATCCAATATTGTATTTTTATTAAACTCATCAATAAAAGATGTTTGGATGAGCCAGAAGAGGACGGGAAAAAAAGCAATGACATCTTTTTTTTTTTTTTGAATTGCTTCCCCCGGTGTCCCACACCCTTCGGGTGCAGACTAATCCGGAGTCGCCAGCCGGGATTCCCGTAAACGGGGTGACTGACTTCCCGGGGCTCGAACTTGGCACCTTTGGGCTAAATGGCGGGATCCACACCTTGGGGATCCTCTTCAAACCATCAAGCTACGCCCCCCGGGCTGCAAGCAATGACATCTTTGTTAGGGAGGAATGGAGAAAAAATAGGAAAAATTTCGTTAGCTTGAATTTACTACAAATTCTTGCGTGAACCCGGTGCACCATGTCATTTGTGGTATAATCAATCACAAGTAGACACATCCAATATGACGTGTAATTTTTAATTTTGATGTGGCACCCTAAAAATAGGAACTAACCACTAAAAAAATTTAAATCTCGTGTTTTCAATATTTTTTTATTTTATATTGTAAATAAAAAGATTTTTCAAGGTTAATTGAGCTTAGGGTGCCACATCAAATTTAAAATTACACGTCAGACGTTATGTGTCTACTTGTGATTGGTTAGACCACAAATGACGTGGTGCACCGGATTCACGCAAGAATGTCTCTGAATTTACAATCTAAAGAAGTGAAATTAAATTTTTATATTATACCTCATATTTATTAAATTTTAATAATTTTTTATCTTTTCCTTTGAAAACAAAAAAAAAATCAAAACGTCACCACTCAATTTTGTTTTCTTAAATTTTCAATTCACAAACTTTTCCCCCTCCATTTTAAAGGGTTCACCGATTTATGTGGATGGAGAGAACAAATATCAAGCACAGCCAAGTCTAAAGGGCAATATTGGAATCACAAAAAACCGGGTTTATTTTAAAAGATTACCAAACGCAATTGCTTTCTTCTTTCCCGGACCTCACCTTCACCAGTAGAGAGAGAAAGAGGAGAGAGAAAATCTTCAAAACGAAGAGGAGATCAAGAAATTCAGAAGCCCAAACATCAACATATCTTCAGCGAAAGGAGATGAAGAAGTGTACGCTATGCAAAGCAGCGGCGAGATTATACTGCGAGAACGATCAAGCTAGCTTGTGTTGGGAATGCGACGAGAAAGTCCACGGAGCCAACTGGCTCGTAACGAGACACTCCAGGACTCTTCTCTGTTATGCCTGTCAATCTCTT
The DNA here is from genome assembly GCA_029929735.1 of Mimosa pudica. Lineage (NCBI taxonomy): Eukaryota > Viridiplantae > Streptophyta > Magnoliopsida > Fabales > Fabaceae > Mimosa > Mimosa pudica. Next base: position 2,685,801 of record JAKELP010000001.1, read on the forward strand.
TCTCCATGGAAAGCCTCCGGCGCCAAGCTCGGAAACACTACTCTCACTCTTTGCGATAACTGCGCCGGTGGTTTGAAGGACGTCGGTGAAGACGGCGACGAAAGCGAAAGCGGCAATGACGATGACACAGACACAGACACAGACACAGAAGATGATCTCGACGACGACGACGACGACAGTGATGATGTTGATGACGGCGGCCGCGACGGCGGAGATAATCAGGTGGTTCCGTTGTCCTCTACGCCGCCGCCTCCAGCTTCAAATTCATCGAGTAGCGAAGAGTGTAATAGCAGATGTGATGGCAGCAACAGAGTTGTTTCTGAAACGACGAGCACGGTGACGCTGAAACGGAAGCGTGAGGGCTCGTCATCGGATCTTAATTTCCAGGTTTTCTTTTATTTTTCATGAATTTAATTTTGACTTGTTCCTTGATTATAAATTCATTTTCGTTGAATTTGGAAAAGAAATTGGGAAAATCGTGGATAGATTTGATTGCGTTGTTTTGATGTTTTATTTCCATAACAGGATGGTGAGGATCGGAGCTGAAAAATGAAGTATCGGTGAGAGGTATAGATATCAAACCGTTGGAGAAACGACGGGAGCCGTTTGATCGGGATTGGGAGAATCGCAGCCGTACGATCGAGAAGAAGAAGGAGAAGGTAGCAGCTTAGCTTAGAATATTACTAAATTTTAACTGACTCTGTCTAACTACAGTCTTACTTTTTGACCATTTATTTAATTGATTGTATTTGGTTATTGTGTAAATCATCCCGAAAAATAGTTCATGAGTGAACGGGAATCTTTGTGCATTTTCATTTTCCATTGAATCGCTCTAAAAAATTATTAAAACTAGGTTGCCGTAAACGTTGGAGGAAGTGTTAATAAGAACCAATCGATCACTGCTAATTTACTCACATCAAATCAAATAATTGGATTTGAGTTATTTTATTTTTCATGATCAAGTAACAGTACTATTCCCGTCAAATTAGCCAAAATTATTGCAAACACACTGACATGGTGAAGCAGGTAGCAAACGATGTTCCAGAGTTCACCAAATTATAAGTTATTAACTATACACCAACTTTTGAAATGGTAAATAATTTCGGGCTGTATTGATTAAATTGTAGGAAGATATTTGGATTTTATAGTTCGGATTTGGGACTTGGGAGCCACCGAGGTCGTTTTGGTAACTTGACTGCGCGAGTATGGCAACTTGCCTAATTTATGGCTTATTTTAATAGAGATTTTTTTTTATATTATTTAATAGAGATATTTTTATTTGTTTACTAATCTGAACTTCTGAGCACAAATTCAGGAACTGATCCTCCTGCTCAAGGATGATTAGTGTGGATAATTATGACTCACAATTATAAAAAAGTGATTAATTAATTGCATGATGCCAGTACCACAAAAATAACAGGCAGACAACGCATCGCAATCAAGTGAAGGGAGAACCTTAAAAACATATTACATCAGAGCGGAAATGGAAATGAGATACGATGGTAAGCTACTTTATGGATTAATAATAAAATAAAATATATAAGAAGTCGTAGGTGGGAGATTTATGGACCTCAGAAGAGGTTGTGGAGGAGGGAGATTGTGTCAGGAATCAGCAAACTGAATGGCGAGAAAAGAAATTAAGAATGCGTGGTTAGGAGGGAGTAAGCGAGTCTAATCACATTATTTAATTGGCCAGATATTTTTAATCATCGAGGAAGGAGCTGTAACCGAGGCAGCAAAGTGTGAAAATGAATAAAAAATTTTGTAAACAAGAAAAAGCTAAGAAAGGAAGCAGTGAGCTGCCCTTGCTTCTTGTGGCCGATATTCGTTGCAACGGTGACTTTGTGTGGTGCTCCTTCCCTCCTTCTCTTTCTTCTGATTGAATGCTTCTGCTACCTTTTTTTAAAATATATGCTTTATATTTTAAATTTTATTTTCTTTCATTGCTGTGCCTGTGCATGGCTCTGACACGCACTCCTTCCTTCGCCTCAAAACGACAAAGGAAATTTCCCTCCATTTTTTAACATTTACAACACGTTTTGGCTCAATAAATATTGTATTAAATCATCTAAAGTTGTCCATGGTAGTCCTTGGTGTATAGGAAAAGACTATATTATTGGTGGAATGAGTTGGGTTTAAGAAGATTGTGACTTTGTGAGTGAATGATATTAAAATGGGGCTATGTGAATAAATCAGTGACGAAAAGCATGGGCCAATAAATAGGAAGGAGCGGTATGAATGGGGGAAGGAGGGGAAAGGCTGAAAGTGGAAATGGTGAATAATGAATGAAAGGGCGTTAAGAGGAATCGTGCAAGGCAACTTTAATATGTGTGGGTGATTGGCAGCCACTCAGTTTTCATGAGGTGATGAAGCTCCATGGAGCACCATGCAGCCCTGGTTTTTGGCTTTTATCATCTTTCCCCGTTTTATAAGGTCCATGATATATTAAAGCCATGTACAATATCAATAGAAGCACGCATCTCTGACTCTTAGCTGCCCCTGCATCGTCCATTTTGATTTAAAAACAAAAAACAAAAACTTGATTTTGATGTAGCAACTGCCTACTAATTCCATTCTGAAAGGGATCACTCTGCAGAGGTGCTTGCTCATTTTGGGCAAGCTTCCAAACCACCATAACTTTTTTATCCATCATTTTAATAAAGACGAATGGATGACCGAACAGGACAATAAAACCGAATCAAAAGAAGCCCACAAACTCTACCTCTTTTATTCACTGGAATTGTAGAGAATTATGAATCCAGTAAACGACAGCATGATTGCGAGTGGATAGATTGAAGAGGATTAGCTAAGCAACATAGGGTTGGAGTAAGAAAGGGTAGAAAAAGAGTGGCCAGTCAATTTATTGGATACGGGCTAATGACTGACCGTGAGATCATTTCTCCATGATTTTTGTGTTATGTGATTTGAAGGAAACATAAGCTATTAGGGTTATGAAAGTCATTTATTCACCCCACCTAGTATGGTAACATATAAAGGGACAATTGCCCTCAAATCCCAATCAAAAGATTTATTTTTAGAAAGGTCTCAATGAATATTTAATTTAATGGCTACTATTAATATTTAAAATATTTTTAATTAACAAATGAAAAAGTTGTCAATAGATTTTCCTAATGTTATAGCTCTTACTTAAGACTTCGGTGAAAATATGCAATTGTTCAATATACAAACGATTCTTGGAACACATGTAAATTACCCATCCTTTCTCAGTTCTAAACGTTTTCCTTTCAAATGTTTTTTTTCCAAATCGGGTTGGAACACGTTGACAGATGCTAAAAATGAGTGTCATGATGGTTAAGGTAAACATTGTAGTGTTTTTGGGCGCTGGTAGCTAGAAATGTGCTAAAAGTCAAAATACAAATACTTATCAGGTGTACATGTTTTTTGTAGCATTCCGCTGTCCACAAAAGGTTTTGGACCCAGCTAAGCGAGTCAAGACAAGAACATCAACAACTCTTCCTGGGTGGTCCTGTTTCTTAGCCAATTTCGGGTTACAACTTACAAGCATACATGGATGTGATAAGTGTTCACTGCACTCTGCACAAACTGTTTCTTTTTTTTATACTAGCTCCGGTTCTAAATATAAGACTGACTTTTTTTTTGGAGAGGTTAAGGTTGCGAAATAGGCTTTTAAATCATGACATATTTAATATATTTTTAGATTATACATTAGTTTATAGGTAAAATAAACTAATCTAAGGGAAAAATTTAGGTAAATCAATTTATAATTAACTTATTTTGTTTTTTTATAGAATTTTCTAAAAAAGTCAATTAGGTTTTATATTTAGGACTGGAGGGAGTATATAAATAAAAAAAAGGTGTTGGGAATTAAAACGATGGACTTGAACATTTGACGGCCAATTATTCAATTTTTATTAACTAAACCAGGCCTGTAAATATACACGCGGGTAGGTAACACTTTCTTTTAAAAAAATACGTAAAAATCTGGGAGAACAGATGATATGCCTGGTGAATCGGTGATTGTGATTTTAAAGAGATTGAGCTGGGAAGTGTTGTGGGAGTTTTTTTTTTTAAAAAAAAAGGAATGAAGAGTCCAATAGTAAAGAGAGTGGGGTTGCGGGCCCAAACGATGGCGTACAAAGTATGCTCACAAGGCCCAACTATCGCTTCGAAGTCTAATGCCCTCGTCTAATTCAATGATACTCCCTACTGCCTCGTCTAATTTTCGTGTGGCTTAAGCTTCATTTTCTCCCTCTCTATATATAAATAGTATTAAATAATGAATTTTCCAAATGTTATTAATTGTTTGTGTTCTCCAATCCATTTTGTTCATCCTTACTATATTTTACTGTCACATCCTCTTTTGTTTCCCTTTTTCTTTTATACAATCTCTTTTCATGTTTATTAATCTGTGAAATGACACATAAATTCCTTCTTAATTTTGAAAATCCAGATAGGTGATTCACATTTAGTAATATTATTACTTAACTAATCAAAATCTCATATAATATTCTGAAATTTATAAAGTACAGTTCTTTTTTATTTTTTTATTAAAAAGGGGCTTAATTGGATAATAAATTCCATTTCTGACGTACTTATTACTTTTAATCGATTTTAAGAGTTTTCTTGACAGTGAAGATTGATTTAGAATACGATAAAGTTAAATTAATTTTGTATGTTTTGTGTAATGACAGGAGGGTTGTGGCTTCATTGTGACATTGAAAGGCGGTGGAGAGCAGGAAATGAAGAAAATCTGAAGGTGTGTTTACTGTTTAGTGAAGACATCTAAACAAGTTCAACTGGCTGTGTTGTGTGGCCTACAATCGAATGGAGGTCGCAATATCATGATAAATATCCAAATCATTTATGCTCTTCACGCTGCTTCATCCTCTTATTGCTCCCTCCTATCAACGTCCCTAGGCTTCTCTCATTGTCTCTGTATTTAATGTTGGTTGGATAGATGTCATATCACTACACAACATACAAATACATCCTACCACGAAAAAGAAAACAACATAAAATTCATCACTATAACTTATATTTCAATATCAAATCATACGCAGTTAATTCGACTAGTGGTAGAAAATTGAATTATACTGAATTACTATACTTGTGGCCGTGGTTGTGTGCTAGATATCCCTTTTTCTGGTATTGAATATTAAATATTTTTTTAATTAAATTAAATTAATATAATGTCAATTAAGTTAATTAGTATAACATGATTGTCCTACAATACAATGATTCAATTACTCAATTCCCCTTCCTTATCTACTATTCAATTATCATTAAGGGAGCATCAATCAAACAATCAAACAATTACTTAATACCTATAACAAATATCAACTGTTTAAATAGATCATACATTGAGAAAACTGGGGAAGTATCATGGTACAACTTGGCGCGGGAAAATTTGTAGTTTGCTTTAACAAATTAATTTTATCGTTCGGCAATATTATACTGTCTAGTCATATTGATGATTATATAATGCGAGCTTATCCGCATGCAATGGTGAAAATACCACGTTCCATGCATTATGCACCAAAATCAGCAACTTTAGTTTCTCTGATGGTCGTTCTCCTAAATTCAATTCCGCTCCTTCCTGTTTTAGTTATAGGAACAAATTGATTTTATTCGAGAAATTAAGGATGTAAAATTAATCATTTTAAACTATATATAGTCAATTATATTTTTCTCAAAACTAAATTATTCTACTTATAAACTGATATATAATTGAATTATATGTGACATATGCTATAATTTAGTAGTCTAACTTATTTTTTTAAAAGAAATTAAAAGATATTGTGTTTTGGAATAGAAGGAGTACATCTCAAGAATAATATTTGTGCCTGACCTCCTACCATTGAGTCATGGAAATAATGCATCAACGTAAAACAAGGTATGAGGAGCAAATGCTGCAGGTTGCTTCGAATAATGAAGGAAAAAGAATTTTGTCAACAAACTTTTGGTTGGAGAGGCAGTGAGCTCACCCACTTAAGGAAAAGAACATGAGTGCGGCCTTAATGAATTTGAGCGAAGCAAAAATTGCTATAGGTATTGAAATCGTTTAGCCTTAAACCAAATTAAAATGATTTCGATACGCCAAGAAACATAAAGGAATTTTGTTCTTATAGAAGAGAAAAGGACTCTGTAAGGAAAAATCATCTATGAGAGGAGAAAGGAGCCTAATAGAGTAATAGGTATATTACATACATATACTCCCTCCGATCCTAATTCTAAAATGACTTCTATTTTTTTATTTTTTCTTTGAGAAATTAAGATAGTTAAATTCGTTAATATTTCAAAAATAACATCAAATTAAATTGAAAAGATGCACAATACTCAAGCATTCTTAAGCATGTAGGGGTATTTTGAGAACATATGATAAAAATATATGAGACAAAAGTGAATAATGTTCTAATAATTAAAATCAGATTAAATATTGAAAATATTTTTATGTTTAGGACAAAATAAAGTATATATTTAATATGTACACACACACATATCATGTTTTATTCTCTGCTTATTCCGCTTTTGTTGGCATTTTTTTGTCATTAAGGAAGTAAACCAAGCCATGTGTATTTGATGTGTTATTATGATATAACTACATGTTAAACTTCTGATAAAAAAACTACATGTCAACCTACAAGTTAATTAAATTAAATTAATTAGTTTATAGAAAATTCAAATAAATTATTTACAGCAATTTATTCAAATTTTCTAGGATTTTTCTTCAAATCAGCTATATTCTTTGTTTAAGAGTTTTTTTTTTAACGAAATTTATTTAAGAGTTAAAGGTTATGCCTTGTGAACAGATTATGGATAGATATGAAATAAAAAGATTGGCTAAAGTAGAGACGGATCCTCATCACTTTTTTGAGCCACATATTCCTCATTGGATCCTCTCGCGCGTGTTTTCTTTCCTTGTGGGATTTATTTTCGATCAATCCCCACCTTTTATTCTGCTCCCTAATTTCTAAATAAATCACTAGTATTACTTAGCTGAATACTTTTACCATCCAATCCAATCCAATCAAATCAAATTAGAATAATATTACATGGTTTTTACCCGTTGGTTTTAAGAAAATTAGAAGAATCTTAAAAAAAATCCTCAAGTTAGGCTGAAATGCCTTTTTGATAACGAGAATAACCTTTCTCGATTTGTGAGGGTTTTTGGGAATTTTCAATGATAAAAAATTAAGCAACAAACAAAACACTTTACCAAATTCATGAATTAAGAATAAAATATCAGTTGAAAAGCCCAATATTTTTCTATTGGTTTTTTGGCACTTTATTTAATATAACATTCTTTTAAAAAAGTATTTTTTTAAATAAAAACAAAAACCTCGTAAACATTTATGTTTTTTTGTCTTATTTATAATTTGTTTTGGTAATTTAAATATAATTTTAGAAAATATATTCTTAAACAATTAGTGTAATTTAGAGTAATTAATTAACAACTTCCTACTGCACAACTCGCTCGTGAATGCTAACTGAATTTCAGGACACTAGAATTTACTATTTTATAATTAAAGGTTGAAAACTATTCGATTTAATAGAGAAGAAAGATGAAGGAAAGAATAAAAATTCTAGTGTATAAAAAAATAAAAAAATGATATAAAAACTATTCGGTTAAAAAAATTATTCTTAAGGTAAAAAAAAATTCTTCGTTTTAAATTTATTTTATATTTTTGAACTTCGATCAAAAGTTATAGACGTGAATATAAATTCTCATATAACCAGTTGTATATATTCAAAATAAAAACTACTACTTCCTTGTGTATTAAAAAAATAATAAATAAAATCATATGAAATGAGAGGCGGTCATTTAGGAATAGCATGGTGCGGCTGCGAGGCGAGGGTTAACATAATTGATTGAAGGGTATTAATACATATGTTAATAATAAGATTAAGTCGGCTTCATAATCATATAGATATAGAGAGGGAGATTTTTTTTTTTTTTTTCCAACTAAAATAAGCTTCATTAAACAAAATCCAAAGTAGCTTACAAGACCAAATAAACTAGACACATAGACACATAAAAGTAACATACAAACCCAACAAAACACATAAAATCAAAGACCAAACCCAACAAAACATTAAAAATCTTAGCTAAAGCCCAACCCAACAACACCCCAACAGACCCTAACCCTAAAACACACAAAGAAAGGCTTGAGAGATGCTGTAGCCGCCGCTTAAGATGAAGAGGAACGCCGACATCAACGTCGAAAACAAGGGATGTGGGTTCAAAGAACCACTCCATATGATTCATCCCTTTTGATTCACTATCTGCTACTACCACAAGAGCAGATTCCAAAGATCCACACAATCTCCATTGCGTGGAAAGGAGAAGCAACAGCAACAACGTCCCAAAAGCATTCAACATACACCACCACCACCTTCTACGACCTAAGCCACCTGATCTGTGCAGACAAACCAAAAGCCAGCTCCATCCAAGCCAAATCGAAAAGGAAGAGACCCTTTCCAGCGTTGCAGCGAAAAAGATGGGAGGAAAAGGCATACGAAAACTCCAAACGTCACCATACCTATGAAAATCCGTTGGGTCACGAGACGAAGACGCGAGCCTCTCTTTCCTTCCTCGCAATCTGCCTGCAGAGAGGTCAGATCTCTCTTTCCCACTCTCTTCCCAATCCTTCTCTGTTATCCCCACCTCACTTTTCATCTTCTTACGCCTTTTAATCATCCATCTCACTATTCACCAACCTTTTGTTTTCATTTTCTGCTGCATTTTGGATATATTTATTTGGTTTCTAACATTCATATATGTTGAAAAAAATACCATCTACTTCATTCTGTTGACTTGTTTTGTTCTCTTCGCCCATGGGGTTCGTCATTTATTTTTCCTTCATTTATCAGATAATTCATGCTTTGCTTGTTTCAATAATTCGTGCTTATTTCCATGATAGCTTTTCTTCATTTCCATAAATTGATTGGCTTTAAATACTATTTCCACAAGCTAACCCATTTGTAAAAAGGAGAACTTTAAGCAATTTTTCAATTGGGAACCAAAACTATTCATCTCTAAGCAAGTAAACAAAAGCTGAAGTTGTTTTTTTTTTCATCATGTTGTTATGTGGTTATAGTTTTGATATGTTACTCTGGATGAAATATCATATAAGTATCACCCTTGATGCTTACTGTTGTATTTATCAGGCATACGTCTCTTATGCACAATTTCCTGAGGGTTGCACTTATTGAAAAGGATTCTCTTCCACTCTGGCCGCTTTAAAGCAGACAATATTATCTCGCACCTCTAGGAGGGTGTGGGGTGATGGTGAGCTGGCCATTCTGCTCTGTGGTGTGAGGGGATCAAGATCATCTGACATATGGAGATTGTGCCGTGTCACTGAGGGCTTGACTCTTGATTATGGCTAAGGTTGTCTTTGCTTGTGCTGCCCCCAGAAGCTCTCACTGAGTGCAGAAATTAAGGGTTTTGGAATTGGCTTCTGGAAAATTTACTAACAGCATTGAGCATTGACTGTCCTTGGTATTGTTTTTTTCTTAGTGGAAGAGATTTAGGCGTCTAGATGTAGTTCTTCGCAGGTCACACCATTGCTATGACGATTTGGTTTTCTTGTTTCAGTTCTGATTTCCTCAACAAGCCAAAGGTAAGTGGAATGTGATCTGAGCTGTTGTCTTAATGTCATGCCGCTGATATCATGTGACACTTCCTGATTTGTGCCTGTTTTGTGTTGATTGTGCTTTCTTTTGCAATCAGAAAGTAGTTCAAACTTCTATTGAAGCTATGTCGAAGGCTCTGCAAGATGATTCCCAAAGTCAAGCCTCTTTAAATAATGGCACACCTGCAGGCCCAACCCCGTTGATTTCAAGCGCTCAAGGAGGAAAGCAATTGAATATACTGAATGATGATAAGGGTGGCAATTTGATTGCAGCTGAGCATGGATGGACGTCAGAGAATATGACAAGCAAGTTAGTGAATGAATATGAAAACAAAAATAGCCATATCGGGCATCTTAAGAAAAGTTTCTCTGTGGGAATTGGACTTTGCCAAGAGGGAAAGAATTATAATGACAGCTTGACTGAGGATTATTCAGATCATGTACTTTCTTCTAATGATCCTGAAAGCCACAATGACTCCTCAAACTCGGGGCACAGAATGGATCACGATGCTAACGCAGCTGATAAAGGAAAAGAAAAGCGATACTCAGATACACATGACAGTTTGTGTCCGGCAAATAATGATTCGATTTTTTCAATTGCAGATCCAACGCCTTTAGAAAAAGATGCCCCAGAAAGTTATGACATTCCATCATCCGGCCGATATGCTGGTGATGACTATACTTCTGGTCCCAGGGCCTCAATGCTAAAGTCATGTTCTTGTCCTAATATCATGGCTTCTACATTATCTTCAGGAACATGCTCTTATGATGAGCATGCGGTTTCAAGGTCAAGATCCTCAGAGGATCTTCAGGCTTTAAGCTTGAGGCTGAAAGATTCTTTCATCAACGAGTCTGACATTCAAGTCAGTTGGGGACAAGTAAGGGAAAACAAGATGGATACTATTGAGGAACATCATATGGAAAGCTCTTTTGATGATGGTTATGATGCTCATCAAGTCTATGGTTCAGCAAGAGACTGGGTGATGCCACTTACACATGACCTGAATGAAACTAAAAGCCCTAAAGGAGAGTCCTCTGTTCAGCATTTGGATGATATGGATAACAGGGATTTTAAAATAAAGCGTATTGAGGATTGGGTCACTGATCTGGAACATTATGGACCTGTTGAGGAAACAATTGAATCATCCGAGTTTGTCGATCCAGAGAGTGTGACTGCTGCTCAGGTGGATGGTAGTGTCACTCCTAGTATGGAAGCTGCTAAAAGATATATTTCTTCTCTGAATCCTAATGCCACTACGGCCCATTTAGCTAATTATGGCTTGGTTATGATCCCGCTTCTTAGTGTGTTTGTAACTTTGAAGGCACTCAATCTGTCAGGAAATGCTATCGGTTAGTACCAAATTGTTTTATTTTTTGAGTACTTTTTACATTGAACTCTATCAATATCATGAAGCCCATCAATCATGGCCAAGTCACCTTTTCTCTATTGCTGATATTTGTTTAAATTAAACTTCCAGGGAGGATAACCGTGGGTGTTCTTCCTCGAGGACTACACTTTTTGAACTTGTCAAAAAACAATATATCAACCATTGAAGGATTACGTGAACTAACGCGACTTCGTGTTTTGGACCTGAGCTACAATCGTATATTAAGAATCGGACATGGTAGGATCAACTATAGAATATTTCTTAAATTCAAGCTACCATCATTTTAATGTTTTGATTGCCTAACTCTTAATTTACTTTTGTTCAATTTTCCTACAACATGAAGGGCTCGCTTCTTGCTCATCTTTGAAAGAGCTGTACTTGGCTGGAAACAAGATCAGCGAAGTAGAGGGCTTGCACCGCCTCTTGAAACTGAATGTACTGGATCTTCGTTTCAACAAAATATCAACAGCCAAATGTCTAGGCCAGCTGGCAGCTAACTACAACTCCTTGCAAGCTATCAGCTTGGAAGGAAACCCAGCTCAGAAAAATGTTGGGAATGAACAACTAAAGAAATATATGCAGGGCCTTCTTCCCCATCTTGCTTACTACAATCGGCAGCCTGTGAAAGCTGGCACTTTGAAGGATAGTGCAGATCGGTCAGTGCGTTTAGGCGTGAACGCTCACCAGTTTGATCGCGGCCTTAGATCAGATCACAAGACTGCAAGGAAGAGCAGCCACGGCGGCGGATCTCGGAGGCCATCGATCCCTACCACCACTCATACTCGAAGAATGCAGACAGGAGAGTCGGTGAAATACTTGAAGGGGAAGCAAGTGCAACTGCCGCCAACTGGAGCCAAAGTGCCCTCTCAAAGCAGAAATCATTTGGACGTTGTTGGCAAACTGTTAAACTTAGGACAAGGTCGCTCAGGCTCAATTCGCAAAAGTCGCAGCGAGGGAACTCTTGGAGCTTTATGAGATGGTTTTCCAATGCAAACTGCAATGTTGGTTTTATTTTATTGCCTATGCTTCAGTGTTTTTTATTTACTGTTAGACTACTTTTTTATGTTACTGCCTGTGCTTCAGTGTGTTTCTGTTTACTGTTAGACTCTTCTGGAGTTTATTTACGTGTATGCTATGGTAGATCTATTGGGGAATAATATTTCCAAAAAGTTGGTGAATGATAGAGAACAGTGGCGTTGTATCATCCATGTAACCGACTCCTCATAGTGGGATAAAACTTTGTTGTTGTATGTTATGGTAGATTTGAATAATATGCCTTTTTTAGTTTTTTTTTGCTGTAGCCCAAATAATATGCCTTTTTTAGTTTTTTTTTGCTGTAGCCCAATATGACATGCTAGTTATTCCATTCACTCGTTAAATGTCAAAAGCAAGCAAGCACACCTTTTGTTGGAATATAATTGCTCAACTTATTTTGTGAATACTCTTTTGGTCCTAAATTTGAGACCCCTATGATATTTATTTTTGTGGAAGTAAAAGGAGTGAATTAGGCATCAAAATTATTAGATATATAACCCATGTAATTAGATTATAGTTTAGTTTAGTGGGGATTGGGGGATTTCATGTTTTGCACTAATCTGCACTCAGTTCAGAGGAGGCAAAACGGAACATAAGACAACGGTACGTTAATGATATTTACAAACCACAACTTAATTTCACATACAATACAAGGGCATAAATGAACTTAGATTAACAAGTTAAACAGGATGTGGCAAAGTCTAGACTGCCACGCGAGAACATCAAGTCAAGCCTATAAAAATCTACAGCCTTTTACTAGACATCCCAACCAAATGCATAAATTTTACAATTGTGTCGCTCAAATACACTAGCATTTAAATGATGTAACATGGAATACTGCTTCCCCCAAGCCTTCCTTCTCCCAACAAGAGAATAGTGCACAAAAGGATGTGTTAAAATACATGGTATTTCGCTAGAAATTTTGACAGAAAGGTCAAGGGGAGTCTATAACAGCCAACAAGAAAAGACAAGGAATAAGAAAATGGTAACTAACAAATTGCAGGAGCTAAGCATTCCTCTCAAAGTGAGGTCGATATTGACGTTGCTCTGACCCATCATTCAGTATCTGTTGATATGTCAAAAAGATAGTCAAATCAAACAAATACCATCAAGCTGCAATAGTATGCTACACCAGAACATGCAATAAGTTCTTTAATAACAAACATGGTCAAATGATCTTTCGGCCATTCCAATGGTAGCTCTTTTGCAGCAAGCACCATAGATACGGTAGCCAATAGTTTTGCACAAATTATGCCACAGCAGTCATATGTATTGAAGAAAGACCGTGCCCAACTAGATTTGTAATACAATCCTGAACAAAGATGCTCAAGTGGAATGCAGTTTATGCGATAAAATTTCAATGTTCTTCAGGCAGACAGCAACCTAATGTAATACTAGCAACATACGAACCGTAGAGTTTATACACATCAAACAGTAAAATAGAATAATACAAAAAATATAATGGAGAATGAAAAAATATAATAGAGTTTATACATAGATCATTTTGAATACAAAAACAGCAAGAGGAAGATATAATGGAGAATAAGCTTACTTCTACATAATATAACAGCACTTTAAAGTATCTTACCAAAAAGTTGTTAGAGCCGAAAAAACCTCATAACAGTTGATCTTTTAGTGTCATGCAAGCAATAGCAAGTATAGATATTTGATACACAAGCCAGAAAATTGTGCAAAAAGTATACAAGACTATAGTCAGCGTCTCTTGGCTATATTAAACAAAGCTATGCTGAAGACAAAACATATCTCCAGTGGTCCTCCAAGAAAACCAAATGACCACTTACACATTTCTCAAATCCAATATGTTACAAGAACCACCCCGTCCGTTCAAAATATAACAACACTTTCTAATTTCAATTTGTTCCTAAATATAAATATAAGACCACTTTCAAATTATTCCCAATTTTTTCATAAATTAACCTCAATAATACCTATGAATAATAAACAAGGAGAGTGGAGTGAATATTACAATTATGGTGATCAGTAATATCATGTGATAATAACTAACATCCAGGTAAAATGTCATATTTAGAAAGCCATTACAATCAAATGGAAGTCAAAGTCACAAACAACCAATATGATAAAATAAGTAAATACTACCTCTGGTCCTAAATATAAGACCTAATTGACTTTTTTTTTGAGAGGTTAAGGTTGCAAAATAGGCTATTAAATCACGGCATATTTGATATAATTTTAGATTATACATTAGTTTATAGGTAAAATAAACTAATATAAGGGAAAAAATTAGGTAAATCAATTTATAATTAACTTATTTTGTTTTTTTATAGGATTTTCTAAAAAAGTCAATTAGTTCTTATATTTAGGGCCGGAGGGAGTACTAACTTTGGATAATAAGCTAAAGCATAATAAAAGATCAAAGTGAGTGGCTAAACCTTTATGGTCATCAGAAGCATCGTGATCCTCGTGTTCCTCCTCAGGTACAGGGTAAAGCTCAACCTCTTCACCGACAATAGACTTTCTAGAACCTTCACCACCGTTACTTCCTTCCTTATCGTCGGGAAACCTCACCACCACAACAGGACAAACACAGTGATGCACACAATAGTCACTCACACTCCCAAGCCTTCCCTTCGGACTCCTCTTCGTCGCACCAAAGCCTCTACTTCCCATAATCACAGCACTGAGCCCTAACCTCTCCACCTCCAAACACAGCCTCTCCTTCATGTCATGATCCTTCACAATGTGAATCTTAAACGGAATTTCAGCCTCCACCAGTGGCTTGAGCTAAATCGCTCGCTTTACTCGTCGTAAAATTATCGAAGTCTCGCTCCAGCTTTTGCTGCGACTCTTCTGATGACGTGTCCACGTTGAGTTTGACGTCGCCGGAGCCCCAGTCGGCGCCGTACAGGGCGTTCATGGGCCGCACGTGGAGGAGGATCACCATGTCTCCTGGTCGGAGATAGTTGTGCGACGCCCATCGGACGGCGTAGGCGCTCTCGTCGCTCAGATCAACGGCGATCGCGATTTTCCGCTGAGCGCCGGACGGTGATGAGAGGGTCCGAACCGGTCGGTCCGGTTCGGACTGGGCCGGGGATTGTTGACTCATTGTGACGGAGGGTGAAATGACGGCGAGGGTACCGGAAAATTAGGATGAGAAAGAGAGTTGATGAGGTCAATGAGGGAATTTTCTCATTTTCAAGTGAATGCGTGATGGAATCGAAAAAATATTGGAGTGAAGGTTTGCTTAATGGACATGACTTATGACTTTGTTGTTGGGATTTTCAATTTTGTGTGTTTTTTATTATTTGGGAATTGGCGATAGTGCCTCTGATGATGACTGGGGAGGGGAGGTGTTTCTTTTGTGTGGGGAGGGGTATATTGGTCAAAGAGTGATGTTCGTTTTGGATTAGATCTCCATGTGTTGCTGGCTGGTCACTATCAGCTAATCACCCTCGCTGATTAGACAATAACACAAGGCCATAAATGTATGGGCTGCTTCAAGATAACTTAACCAGATAAGTGGATTAACATAATTTTTTGTTACTAAATTTTGCCCCTATCTTTGTTTTTTTTAGTTCCTTAAATTTTAAACAAAAGGTTTTGGTTTTTCTCAAGTCAAATTATCCTGGCTATATTTATCGCATAGAAATCAATATTTAAGCAAAACAAAACATGTGGACTAAAATCTAAATGAAAACGGATGTGAGTGACCAATTAATTTATCAACCTAAAGCTCAAAAAGTGACTTGACTGTTATTCCTTAATTTGTGAGCAAGTTCTTACCTTAGCGAGGGATTATTTGTTTTTTCAAGTGAATTTAGATAGGTAGAAAAATTAGACTGCACTATGGGACAAGCATAAATTTGAGTTTCATTACGTTTAATGATGATGGGAGGCATGAGTGAGATTGGTGTGGGAGAAACAAAATTAGAATCGTGAGGCAATGAAATGAAAGACTGATGGGTTTTGTTTTGTGTGGATAGAAGTTGGAAATGAAAAGGGGGTGAGGGAGGTGGGTCAATTAAAGGAACATCAATTACTCATGACTCAGAGGTGATGCATGCAGCACGAGAAAGCGAGTGACTCCCTTTTTTATTTTTTTGAGAAGTGTGGACAAAGAGGAGGGGATTGTCACTTGTCAGTTGTGGTTAATCATGAGGAACATGGGCTGAACAGATAGGTTTGTGTTTGGAATCTGATGGAGACCATCATAATGTCTCTGTATTGCCCCTTGGTTTATATGCTTGCTCAGCTTAGCATATACCACATCATCAGTGACAGGCCCAGTCCATGTTTTTGAATATTTAACCATATTTAATAAGGGTAATGGTTTTAGAAATTAATATGATATTAAAGCTTAAATACACCCAACTAATTTAATATTTTAGGAAATTTATTATTTAAAACCATTTTATGATATATTTGAATTAGCCATGAGTAATCTATTTGAAATCTTCAATCTTTAAAAAATTCGATTTGAGATCAACACACATGTATATTAAATCATCAACTCCCCATAAACCACGTTGGGGCTTCCCTTTCATATTAATGTATTGTGTCAAATTAACAATAAATCTCTTTGTCAAAGTTTTTGGTTGTACTGTATGTGGTCAAGTCTAAGCTTGAATTTTGTTTTTTTCCTTTGGTCAATTTTTTTTGTTTTTTTTTCCTCCCAAACACGTGGTCCTTGGATCATCTCCAACTTAAATCAGTAACATATCCTATATCATATTACCGCACATACAATTACAATCGCTCATACTCCATCTAGATCCACCAAGTTGAGATGGGGTGGACATTGGAGATTGATTGAGGATGAAAAAAAGTCAATACATAGTATGAGATGTTCCCATTGGATAATTTGAATCATGCATATGCTCCCTATCCTAATTAGTGATGGAAATAGTCTAGGTTTAACTTGATTTGTTCATAAATAAACTTGACATTTGTGGTGTAATTGATAGACTTGAGCTTGATTTTGGCCTGTAAAAGACTTTTTTTTTAGGTCTGAGATTGCCCTAATCACACACTAAACTTGGTCTGCTACCTATTAAAAGGCTTATTATGATAAACAATAGTATTATTACACAACAACAATACAAAAACACGAATCTAATACAAGGCACCAACAATACAAATCCATAGAAATAAAGCTAATAAACCATACAACTAACAATAATAAAGATATCATTGTTATAATCGTTCAACATTAAATTAAAAACATAATCATTCAAAGTAGAGCATCCAACCATAAAAATTATATCAAACTAGAGCTTCAAGATGAAGGAAAAGATTCAAAGTTGATGAAAAAGCAAGAATACATAGATAAGAGTGGAGGCGACACTTAGAGTGAGTGTCAAAAAAACTTAGATACATATATGTGTAATTTTATTTTGAACTAAGTCTATAGATATCGTGTTACTAATATATATTTTTTGAACATATAAAGGCCTAGACGGGTCTGCTAGTCCTAAAAGGCTTTTTAAAAACAATGTGGGTCTGACCTTTTAGTTAAATAAATTTTAAAAAAAAGTCTATATATGAGCTTGTGGCCTATTAAATTTGAGCTTGGACATAGATAAACTAGACCCAAGACCTCTATTAAAAATATTACCTGTTTTCACCCTTATCCTCATGTAAATAATAAATGTCAATGCCCATGTTACCATGTATGAGTATCCTAAATACCCAATGTCATTAGTAAAGTTTTAACTTTTAAAGGGGCGGTTGTTATCACATCCCCAAATGGACTTTGGAAATTATAATTTAGTACAAACTCAAAATAAATAATAAATGCTTGCCTGGGTTAACTAAAAGAATTAAAAAAACAGAAAATTGAATAAAGAAAGTAAAAGTGTAAAACCCTATACTAATAACCAAACAAAAAATAACCAACAAAATTGAAAAATCAGTATCGCTTGCTTATAAGTTAGGAGCGGGAAAAAACCTTCACTTCATGTCTTCACCGTGTGCGGAGAAAAAGCGGGAGAAATGATTTTAAAGTTTCAGGAACCTCAAAACTCCACTCTTATTTCCCGCCAAACAAACCGGAGGTCCACCGCAGAGAAATGGTGAACCGGCTGATATCGGTGGATCGGTGGGCGGCGGGAAGCCAAGCGTACTTCCTGACTCACCTGCACTCCGATCACACCAAAGGCCTCTCCTCCTCATGGTCGCACGGCCCCCTCTTCTGCTCCCGCCTCACCGCCAAACTGTTCCCCTTCAAATTCCCCAATTTCGACCTCTCCCTCCTCCGTATCTTCCAAATCGGCTCCTGGCACTCCCTCTCTCTCCCCTCCCCCTCCTCCTCCCTCCAATTCATGGCTCTCGACGCCCTCCACTGCCCCGGTATTCTCTATTTCTTCCGATCATTCCATTAATTCACTGTCAGCTTCCAATTATTCAATAATCACTCCCTTCCCTAACCTAATTTTTTTTAGATTAAGAATGCTAGTTAAGTTAATTATTAGCACATGATATTTCTAATCTAACCTAACCACATATCAGTATTTTCACTCTATCTCTTGCTTGTTCATTATAGATATGCATGCATTATTAGGGTTTAATTGGAAAGAAGTTTGGAAATATTGGAAAGTGTCTTATACTCCCTCCGGTCCTAAATATAAGACCTAGTTGATTTTTTTTTGGAGATGTTAAGGTTACAAAATATGTTATTAAATTATGACATATTTGATATATTTTTAGATTACTCATTAGTTTATAGGTTGAATAAACTAGTTTAAGGAAAAAATTTGGTAAATCAATTTTTAATTGACTTATTTAGCTTTTTTAGGATTTTTCAAAAAAGTCAATTAGGTCTTATATTTAGGACCGGAGGGAGTATTTAGTAATAAATTGAAATTTGAAAGTGATTTTATATTTAATAAGGGAGGAGGAGGGAGTATTATTGATGGTGAAATGTTATATTTACTGTTAGGTTCGGTGATGCTGGTGTTTCGTGGTGAGTTTGGGTGCGTGCTTTATACTGGTGATTTTCGTTGGGAAGTTCATTGTGAGAGGGCTATGAGGAGTAGGGATTTGCTTGTCGCTGCTCTCAAGGATCTAACGGTTGACACTATTCACTTGGATAATACATATTGCAATCCTTCCTATGATTTTCCCTCGCGTCAAATCGCTGCTAATAAGGTACTCTTTCATATTTAGCAGCTTGGAAGGATACACTGTTAAACAGAATCTGTAGTCTTTTTTAAATTACACTTGGTCCATGGACTATGATGCATCCTGTGTTATGATCTTATATGATTTGTTTTGTGCTGTGTAATAATGTCATTTAACATACTGGAGTCAGAAAAGTAGTTTAGAAATTGGGTGTTTTGTTGGAGAGTTGTTCAAGTTTGTTTTGGGTGCATATTTATCTTGAGAAGAACAATGTTCTGAATTATTGGAGCTAATGTTTCAGATTGTTGACGTCATCTTGTCCCATCCTGAGCACGAGGTCATTATTGGGATTGACACTTTGGGTAAAGAGGATCTTTTACATCACATTGCACGCGTGCTTAAAATTAAGGTACTTCCAATTCATTTCTTGAGACTAAGCCACATAATTCAGTTTGCCACACTTGGTCCTTTTGAGTTTAGTATATATCTTATGCAAGGATAGGGGCAAACTATTTAGTTCCTCATTTCAAATTAGTAAGGCTTTTTCCATCGCAGCACTGTGATTGTGATATGCTCATCTTGACGATTTTTTATACCTTGATTTTGTCTGGCTATTCTATTACAATCAATGCATATGTTTTTACGTGTATTTTCAACATTATATATTATCTGCATGTTCTGTAACTTTGTACCCAAATTCGGTTTTCCTTTGGTTGAAATGATAAAATTTTAGAGTTTGTACTTCTCTGGTTGAATTTTTCACTCTTTAGTTTCTATTTCCAACTGAAGATCTGGGTGTGGCCAGAGCGCTTGCGGACTATGCATCTTCTTGGATTTCATGATATTTTTACCACAAACACTTCTCTTACTAGAGTGAGAGCAGTTCCTCGTTATAGCTTTAGCATTGAAACTTTAGAGGCGCTCAATAAAGATCATCCAACCATAGGAATCATGGCATCAGGTCTTCCATGGTTGAAGAGAGGCCATCAAATAAGTGGAGGTCCTTCTGGTTCCATCCGGATATCTCATTCTAAAAGAACTCATGCCAGTCCAATTGGTGAGGTCCAAGGTGATCGGCAAGTTAAAAGTACAGGATCATTAGTAAGGTATCATGAGTACATTTATTCGGTGCCATACTCTGATCACTCAAATTTTGTCGAGTTAATGGAGTTTGTGAAGCTTGTCCGACCAAACAACCTGAAGGGCATTGTGTCTTCGTCATCATGTTATATTGAGCCCATGTACTATTTAGGCAGACACTGTGGAATCAAGCAGCCTGCAAAACAGTTGCATACGAAGCATGCAAGTGAAGGAAGCATCGAAAGAGTAGTTGCTACCAACACCAAAGATGCATATCTCAATGACGAATATGATGAGTCACAGAGCAAAAGACGAAAGACACTGAAGGCTAAGTCCTCAGGATTTCGCTTGGCCAAATTTAATGTATTGAGAAGAATGGGCCGTGGAGCAAAAATATCAGAAAGTGACGGTCCTGATCATAGCTGAGAACTGTCTCTGAGTGTTAGATTTGAAAATAAAGAATTATGAGCGTTCATGGAATTCAGAAACTACCTTAGAAGTCAACGAGCAATATATGAACTGCCTAATGCCTCAACTTCAGAATTTTACTGCATTGTAATCCTCTCTGTATAAAGTTTTTTCTTTTTTATGGAGATCAAGACGGAATGTGATTCCTTCTGCTTCCCAAGAAATATTTTTAGAGGGAAAATGTTTTGCAAAATTTTTGCAAGCTGTTTGAGTTATGACGGAATCAGTTTTTTTGCAATGGGATTGAAGTAAAATTGAGGGGAAACGCCAACATCATGTGATTACTCATAATGACTTCATTTTGGTTTGGCTAGAAAGACTTTAAGGGATGATTAGTTTGATGAGTTGCAACAAGTTGAAAAATGAGCTAATCATTTTTATAGATAATACATTTGTGGCGATATTTATATTGCATTTAGATACGCAAGTTTGAGTCTAACTTTTTTTTTTGGTTATAAAAGACTGCCCTTGCTTCGTGGCTTTAATGTTATTAGACTATTATATTTGTAAGTATGATATTGATTCGTTCAATATTCATATGTTTTGGTTGTAGGTATAGGATAATATAATATTGCAAAAACAATGTCACTGACTGTTCAAAAGATTTAACTACTTAGCTTTAGATACATAAATCACAAATTGTAGCATTTAAACATCTCACAGTTGGACTAGCTGCAAATTTTACAATTTGGGAGGTCTTTAGGCTTACCCTCCAATTTTTTTGCAAGTTGAGAATTTCGTATAGGATGAGTCTATAGACTGACATTTTGTGGCTACGAATTTTCCTTCCATGTTTAGTCCAGAATAACTCCCAGTTCAAGATTTTATTTATTTCTCATTTCTCTGTTTTATTTTTAGATTCCCCTAACATTATGTTTGACCCCCAATTGCTCAATGGACTTCCATTCCATGTGCGCTTGACTACCTTCCGTAAAATACACTGCACAGAATGTAACAAAGATACACACTCTAAACAAGAGAACCATACGGATGATATGCGTGGAGTGTTGAATAAAAGCGTGGAAACTCTAGAACATAGGAAAAATGTAGATTTTTCAACTTGAGAATTTTTCTAGTAATGTAAAGTGACTGCAACTCAGCAAGCGACCTGACTATTTGTTTTATTGGTATGTAAAGGATGTCGTTTGACTTCTTGTGCATCATTAGACACGGCGATGACTGGATCAACATTCTCAAGTGACCATCATCTACGTTTAACGGGAAATTAACCACATTTCTATACACAAAATTGATTGAAGTCTGGTTTGACGTTTGCTAGTAGGCGGGCGAGCATATATGAATATGATGTAGCAAATAATATTGCTTATCAACGACCCCTCTCTCATTAACCAAACATCTCCCTTCTTTCTGAACTAAGGAACCATGGATAACATGAAGAAACCATGGTTCTGGACGTCAGTTCTCATCCTTTATTTCTCTTTGCACATCCATTCTTCCTTTGGAGCCTTTACTGCCATATCTGCAAATCAGTCTCTTTCTGGCGATCAAACTTTAATCTCTCCTGAAGGTGACTTTGTATTGGGATTCTTCAAACGAGGCAATTCTTCTAATTACTACTTAGGCATATGGTACAACCACAAGACGTCTGAAAAGACCTATGTTTGGGTAGCTAACAGAAATACACCTTTCCCTGATCAATATTCAGCCAAGTTAGCAATATCTGGTGGCAATTTAGTTCTCTTTGATGGGTCTCAAAATATTATTTGGTCAACAAACATTACTTCTTCATCCTTAAGTTCTGTAGAGGCTGTCCTTCTTGATAGTGGGAACTTGGTTTTAAGAGATAGGCCTAATGCTACAGATCAGTTCCTATGGCAGAGCTTTGATAATCCAACTGATACATGGCTTCCAGGAGGTAAAATAAGATTAAACAATAAAACAAAGCAGCCTCAATATCTCACTTCATGGAAGAACAGTGAGGATCCTGCAGAAGGCCTTTTCTCTTTAGAGCTAGACCCCAAAGGAAGCTCTGCCTATTTCATTCTTTGGAACAAGTCTGAACAATATTGGACCAGCGGTACTTGGAATGGACAAATTTTCAGTCTGGTACCTGAAATGAGGTTGAATTATATCTACAATTTCACATTCGTGACAAATGAAAATGAGAGCTATTTCACCTACACTGTGTATAATAGTTCAATCAAATCACGATTTGTGATGGATGTCTCAGGGCAAATCAAGCAACTGACATGGTTGGAGTCTAGCCAGCAATGGAACTTGTTTTGGTCACAGCCAAGACAACAATGTGAGGTTTATGCATACTGTGGTGCATTTGGAATTTGTAACGAGAATTCCATGCCATCTTGTACTTGTTTACCTGGATTTGAGACTAAATTCCAGAGTGATTGGACGCTGGAGGATTACTCAGGTGGTTGTGTGAGGAGAACAAAGTTGCAATGTGAGGACTCCAATTCTTTGAATCCAAAGAAGGACAAGTTCCAAGCAATGCCTAACATGAAGTTACCGACATATTCTCTATCTGTTAGAGCAGGGAATGCGGAGGAATGCCAATCAAACTGCTTGAGCAATTGCTCCTGTGCTGCTTATGCCTATGATAGTAATGGTTGTTTAATTTGGGATAATGGTCTCTTGAATCTGCAACAACTTTCTCAGGATGATAGTAATGGAGGAAATTTGTATCTCAGGCTTGCAGCTTCTGAGCTTCCTGACTCTAAAAATAATAAGGGGATGATTATTGGTATTGTTGCTGGCTCAGTTGGAGGCATAGGGGTTCTCCTAGCTATTCTTATACTTGTGATGTTGAGGCGAAGAAAGAGAATTATTGGAACAGGAAAATCCATGGAGGGTTCATTGATGGCATATGGGTATAGAGATTTGCAAAATGCTACAAAGAATTTCTCAAATAAGTTAGGAGGAGGAGGTTTTGGCTCTGTGTTCAAGGGAACATTGTCAGATTCTAGTGTTATAGCAGTGAAGAAGCTTGAAGGCATTGGCCAAGGTGAGAAGCAGTTCCGTACAGAAGTGAGTACAATTGGAACTGTCCAACATGTAAATTTGGTTCGACTTAGAGGGTTTTGTTCTGAAGGAGCGAAAAAACTACTTGTCTATGATTACATGTCAAATAGTTCTTTGGATTCCCACCTTTTTAAGGAAAAGGACTCTAATATATTGAACTGGAAAATGAGGTACCAAATTGCTCTTGGAACAGCAAGGGGGTTAACTTACCTTCATGAAAAGTGTAGAGATTGCATCATACATTGTGACATCAAGCCAGAAAACATTCTACTTGATGCTGATTTTTGTCCAAAAGTTGCTGACTTTGGCCTTGCAAAGCTAGTTGGACGAGATTTTAGCAGGGTTCTAACAACCATGAGGGGCACAAGAGGTTATCTTGCACCTGAGTGGATATCTGGGGTGGCCATCACAGCCAAAGCTGACGTTTACAGCTATGGGATGATGCTTTTTGAACTCGTATCAGGTAGGAGAAACTCTGAATCATCTGAAGATGGCCAAGTTAAGTTCTTTCCTACGTGGGCTACAAATGTTGTGATCCAAGGTGGAAATATGCTTAGCCTTTTAGACCCAAGGTTGGAGGGAGATGCAGACATGGATGAGGTGACACGAATAGTAAAAGTTGCCGCTTGGTGTGTCCAGGATGATGAAACTCACAGACCATCCATGAGTCAGGTGGTTCAAATCCTTGAGGGGGTGTTGGATGTGAATTTGCCTCCTGTTCCAAGGTCATTCCAATTGTTTGGTGAAGACCAAGCAAACATAGTGTTCTTCACAGATTCAAATTCAAGCTCCAATCAAAGCTCACAAGTGAAGAGCAACGTTTCAACAGCTTCTTCTAATACCCAAATCAACCTCTCAACTTTTGTTTCAGTAGAGTAAGTTGCTTATACGAGCTTTAGTGCCATCCTCATGCTCTGAGTGGTTTATTTAGTCAATGAATTATATGTATTAGGAGAACCTCTTGCTTGGATGGTCCTTTGTTCGGTAATAAAACACCGAGTATAAAATTCTAAATGTGTACGCTCTAGTAATACTTGTATAGGCCTGAGTTTTCTCTAAATACTACTAGTTTATGATGTGCCCAAATATAAAATGAATTCATACGTGGACAATGAAATATTCTACGACAATCAAATCCATAATTTTTCTGTTCCTTTTTAAGATATTTTTTTTGGTAATTTCTGTTATGATATAGGAAAAGATCTGGACGAGACAAAATGTAAAAATCTTGTTCAATTATCGGCCACGAGTTCTAGCTTACAAGTGAAATGACTCATGTCATACATGGCCATATGAGAACGCGGGAGGAATCAAGATTCAAGGGAGAAGGAGCAGGGTTATGAGGCCATGTACGACATGAGTCATTTCACTTGTAAGCTAGAACTCGTTGCCTATAATTGAACAAGATTTTAACATTTTGTCTCGTCCAGATATCTTCATATATCATAACAGAAATAAGTTAGTTAGGTAGAAATGGTAACAAAGAGAACATTCAAATAGATATATGATATAATAACTTATTTCCTAATTTGAATAGATATAGAATGTTACTTAAGTTAGTTGATTTGAAGTGTTTTCCCCTAAACACTCTAATCATATATAGTTGAACTCACTCTCCGCTCTCTTACATGATTACTACTGAGAGGCAACAATGAGTGTATTTTGGAAAAAATGGACACAAATTAGTAATAAGTCTTATATTTAGTACAAAAACTATCTCCCTAAATATTTAATATATATAGGAGTAGAGGGAGTATAATTTTGAGTTTTCATTTATTAATTGACGCTTTGTTAATTCTTGAAGACACGGTGACTGTAAATTCTGAGGACAAACATGTAGGTGATGTCTAAGTAGGCAATTAGAGTGAGACAATTAGCCATTACTTGTTTTATGTGTCACCTTATTTTTGAAAAGAACCCGTTTTCTTTTGTTCTGACCGATGAAATAGATAAACAAGAGGGATTTAAAGAATCTCAAGGCACTTCTTGTGCGGTTGTAGTACATGGTCAAACTCATTGAATTTTGCCAGCATATCCAACCCCTCGTCCACTTTCTTTTTTACATCGCCAGAATATTTAGCAGTTCTAATGCTGATATATTACAAATTACACCGTACTCTTACACGTATTTACTCACCTAATATTTACTTATTATATTGTATTCTTCTATAGAAAAATCTCATTTTAATATTTTTATAACAGCAAAGATATATGGACTCACAATTCAAATGTTAAAACCAAAGATTTAAAAAAAAAAAACAGAGCACAACCAATCACCTAACAATTCAAACACGTACAATTTGATGGTTGACAAAGTCCATGAAGAAATCACTAACAGCTCCAACTTTAGTTCGTAGTTATTGAGTGTGTTTGGTTGGGGCTTATTTTTCAAAATAAGCTGGCTTATTTTGAATAAGCCAGCTTATTTTGGGTGTGTGGCTTTTTTTCATGTTTGGTTGGGCTTATTTTTCACCCAGCTTATTTGAAATAAGCCAGCTTATTTATAAGCTACACAAGGTAGCTTATTTCTGAAAATAAGCCAGCTTATTTTTCTACATGACATAAAAACAAGCTAGCTTAAAAATAAGCCCCTTTAAACAAAAAGTCATCCAAACATGTTTATAAGTCAAATGGGAAAATAAGCCACTTTTTTCAAAGTTCATCCAAACATAAAAATAAGCCAACTTAGAGCTTATTTTCCAACTGACTTAAAAATAAGCCACCTTAAAAATAAGTCACTTTTCCATGAGCTGAACCAAACACACCCATTATCAAAAAAACTGCAAGGCGGGAAGTTGTCATTAACATATGCGATACATGGAGTTTGCACGGGAGCTTGATTGGCTTTACTTTCTGAGGAATTGGCAACAGATAAAAACATTTTGAATTTGATAGGTGCATTGATTGCTTGTGAATTGTGTGTAATTCTTTGGAATGGCAAAGGAATTGGAGGGTCGTTCTCCATTGGTACATAACCGATAATAAAGCTGGTTAAAGACTTTAAGTTGGTAATAAATGGAACTTTGGAAACAAGAAGCACATATAACACATCAAGATCGAATTTCTTTAGGAACTGATGTTCATGCACAGTGAAAGGGAAGAAAAAGCTGAGAGGGAAAATAAATGTGAAACAAAAGATCGCTCCATTTTGTCCCCTTAGACTAGGGGAGCTATCTACATGTGAAAAAGTCTGCACCCTTTTGTGCTGTGCCGAAAGAAGAGAGCTTTGAGTGAAAGGCTGTATTCTATTAATCAACCAAAGGAGGTTACATGGGCTGTACAAGAAAGTTCACAGTGTATATAAATACACTGAGGACTGATATCTCGCTATCAAAAATGCACTACCTGCTGAAGCTAAAAATTACAATTGCCAAAATAGGACTACTTGATCATTTACCATCTAGATGAATTGTGCTAGTTGGTGGATGATCAAGGATACAAAAATTACCCTGTATGTTAAGTGAGGTATGTGCTAGATGACACGCATGGGAGTTTTGGTCCCATGGGACAAGGTGTACAGTTACTTGCCACTGTTTGTGGATGAGAGCTCGAGCTTCCTGGACTAAGTCATTGAACGAATATCTGATGTCACATCCTCTAGTGAGCCAACTGAGGAGACTCACACTGGTTGTAGTGATCACTATACTCCGAATTCCTTTTCCCCAGCAGCTATACAATCCATGGATAATGCCTATAAGTTCAGCAACATCCTGTGGTACTCTTCGAAGTTTGCAGCAGAATCCCCATTCCCAAGTACCTTCCTCATTGTAGACAACTCCACCACAGCCGCTTCGGGTGTCCGTTGGGGAAGTTGTTTTGACTTCCAGCTTATACGCGTTAACAGGGGCCTTTTGATGAAGTTTAATGATCTGCTCCGGTCTTTGTATTTTACTAGTGAGCCGTAGGAGATCCTGGTCTATGCAAGCTTTGAAGAAAGGAGACTGTGGTTTCATTCCTAAGGGTCCTTCCTCAGAGCCAAAGAGCCTGTTGCATCTAGTTGTCCAGATATCCCAACAGGTATAGCCAAATAAAATAGGCCAACTGAGTTTTTTGGAGGTAGGTTGGCCAATTTCATTTTCCAAATTCCATTTGATCCAGTCCTTACCCGTAAGAGTGGTGAAAGTATCCCAATGAGCTGGATCAACGGTCTCTTTCCATTTCCCCTCCGCTGCTAGGCAATCCCTGATCAGGTGCATCGTTGTTTCCGTGTTGGTGCAACCATGGGGACAAGTCGCGACTTCCGCTATCCCACGTCTCATCCGAAGGTCTGTGGTATGGACTTTATCGTGAACCACCAACCAGAGAAAAGATTTGATCTTTTCCGGTATATGAGCTCCCCATAACCGCTTCCATAATTTTCGATCACTCCCAAGAGTACCTGCAGAAATGAACAAATAAGCAGAGTTAACGAAAGAAGAGAGCTTTAATATACAAATTGTGAGACCACAAAGAAGAAGCGTGAAGTTCAATAAAAGAGGACTTTGGCGTCAAAAATTGAATGCACTTCCATTGTATCAGATCTTCCTTTATGACCCCACCATCTTTCCTTCCCCTACTAATCTAGTAGTAGTATTCTTCTTGACATGGACTTGTCTTCCTGACAATTTGGCCTTCTTCTCTTTCACTGCTTTCGCCAGAGAGAAAAAGTAGAGCCATGTTGATGTCAACAAGGCACCCCAACACTTACCCACCATCACTGTTAATGCTAAGCTGAGAACAACCATGAATATCCCCAACCACTCCGATTTCTTTTGCTTCTCTGATATATCTTCACTTCTACTTTCGTCCTCGTCCAGCTTTGCTGAATTCTCTGATTCCGAACTCGAGCTCCAACATGATGGTGGCGATTCTGCCTTAGTTCCTGAAGTTTTGGAAGCTTTGTTCATTATGGTTCTGTCACCGCCAAATGATCTTCTTTTTGACCCCTGACGACATGGAACGTGGTCCTTTTTATTCTGTAACAATGAGATATTAATTAAAATAATTGAATAATACAGCATTAATATGATCACATGAGAAGAGAGACATATATACAGAAGAGGGAATTACGCGTCGGTTATGAAAGATGAGAGCTTTGACGAGGAGAGAAAGAGTAGGCTTGGGAGAAGGAGAGGATTGATGCTTTGTTGGAGAAAGAGGAAGGCATGACATGCGAGAACTAGAAGAGCGATGGAGGGAGGTTGGAGATGATGGAGGGTCAAAGTCAACTACTTCAGGGCGAAAGCAAGAAGTCAACTTCTTGTTGCTGCTGCTCCTTGAAACGTTCTTCATATTCACAAAGTTGGTCGGTGGTGGTGATTGTGTTGATGAAACAGAACAAGAGGGAGGAACACCATGTTTGCCTCCAACTATATAAAGCTGGCCAAGGCCGTCCCTCTTCATTATCGCACATAATATAGTTATATACTACATGTCAAAAGTGTCCACCCCCAACAAGAAACGCAACTCCTCCCTAACTCTCCCTGTTTTTTGTTTTTTGTTATGAAAATATCATTATATTTAAGAAACATTTGTAAAATAAAGCCCATGGCATTGTCATGCCCAACAGAGCAAAACCCAACTTCTAAATAATAAGATGTGGGATTTTGCCACTTCTGTGGGTTTATCTTGTATCCCCCTTGTGGGTTCTATTATTTTTTGTCATATACTAAAGGCCTAGAGACATTTGTGTTCCCATATTTGTTGGGCCACTCGGAGGAAAATCAAATTGGGCTTAATACTCTGTTTGGGTATCATGAGTAAGGCTGTAAACTGTTTAGGTCCCATCGTGGGTCCCATGTCTTTTATTTTTATCCTCGCAAAACGACACCTTCTTTTGCAATTGAGTGATTGACATGTGTTAGCGTTTATGTCGACTGTAGTGGTTTTCTTTGTTGGCTTTGTTGTCCGGGATGTTTTAGGGAAAATGACAAATAAATATCTTTAAATATCCAAAAGGATAAATAAGGAACTCAAACTTTTAAAATAACAAGGAACTCTGAATTTCAAAAAGACAATTAAAGAACTAGACAATCGAGAATTATTTGAAGAGTACTTTTCAAAAAACACAGATGGTATTTGAACTTCACATTAAGAAGGTGCCACAATAAAAATATACTATTATTGTTAGATTGTTTCTTGTTCTTCCATGTATAATCTATTTCATCCCATACGACTATTTGAGAAATTAGGGATTCCAATTGCTTCGAATTAAGTTTAGGTGGTGATCAAAAAATGGAAGGATTTATTCGTGGCACTAGTGCCTAGTCTGTACTAAATCTATCATAAAAAAATGAATTAGCGCATATGTAATATATAAGGTGTGGTCATTATATCTGATTAATTAATAAAATTTGTAATCTATATTGATTTTCAAAGCTATCAAAGTTAAACAATTATTATCTCGGTTTTCTTGCTTGACCCCAATCTGCCGCGTCTAACTGATTAAGGTTATGCACGTGAAACTATATTTAATGTTAAATATTCTTTTTTTTTCCAACGTCAAATGTTGAATTCAAAGTACCAAATAGTAGTAGTAATATCTATGTAACAGAAGTTATGGTCAGATCGACATAAAATAAGTTCACCGGTAACTTGAGTTGGTTTTTTTATATAAAAAAAGTCTGACCACGTTTAACATCACATTGATATAGGAGTTTGAAAATTTGCGAGAACAATGGCGAAAAGGGAATTAAAGAACGATTGTAGTGTATGCAAGAAACAAATCAATGCGTGCCCATAGATTTATAAAGGCCAGTTGTAGTATGGTGAGATAAAGTGGCATTGCCTTTTTACTAGATACGCATAAATATGACAACAAAGAGAAAGTGAGCAAGACCAATCAATCAACTCTTCCCGTTTAAGTCAGATGTATCAAAATGAGCGTTTTATTATATGAGCATTATTTTTTTACAAAGCAAACTAGACTTATCCCTTATCGAAGCTTAAAATGAGCAATCAAATCCTCTTATTTATATAAACATTGTTTTGTTTTTTAATGATATAAGTTACTTATATATATTTTCAATGTCTCGTGAACAAGATAAATTCATGCAAGAACTTCTAAACTACAGCCATGCATGTATAAATACTGGTGCCCGCATACGGCTAACGACCCCGAAATTTGAGTAGTTATTTTGTTGTATAGCTTGTAATGTGGATTAGAAAAAGCATTAATTCTAGTTGATATATCATAAAATAACTATATGTATGTAATTCTCAAATCATAAAAAAACAGTGTTCAAAAGAACGAGTGAGCTCCTTATGAAAAAAAAAAGAACGAGTAAGCTAGAGCAGAATATAAAGCTTAAAGAGTAAATTGATTCTCACATACATCATCGTGAAACAAGATTTAAAAATATAGAATTTAGAAACGGAGGATTTTTTTTTGGCCAATAGAAACGGAGGATGAAGTGATACGTTTATATATAAACTAGCTTTTTTTCCCGTGCGATGTACGGATTGTTTATCATGAAAATATTATTGTGAATGTGAAAGTATATGAGTTAAAAATATATTGTGGAAGTAATTATAAGAGAGTGAATGTTAAGTTTATTGAATGAAACCACATTCGGTGCACACAAATAATAACGACATAACTTCCTAATATCGAAATTGGTGTAGTAAACTGAAATCATAATAATACCATAGATTTTAGGTTTCCCGCGCTCCGCGCGGTTTATTTTTTAAATCTTCATCATTAATCAAAAAAATTAGTATCTAAGCTTAACTTAAGAAGGAAAAAAATTCATTGAGAACTTTTTATTTTACATTATTAAAGCATCATTTGCCATAAGTTGTGATGAAAAGTGAAATTGAATATTTCTAAACACATCTTATCCTAAAATGAATAGTAAAACCAATGTCTTCCCTCTGTGAAGGAACAACTCTTATTTTTGTGTTTTATAAGACATATATTAGAATAGAAGAAATCAATATTAACTTAGAGAGGTTAACAATAAAAAGGGAAATGTGAAATACTTGATAAAATAATATAAAATGCTAAATACTTGATAAAATAATATAAGAACATAGATATTAGAAATTAATATTAGTTTACAATTAATCATTGATATTTTTGAGTAATAATTTATTCAATTTGTTAACAGATTTAAGATGGAAGAAAATTATTGGTTTGAGATAGGTATTAAATTGTAGGAATATTTAGGGACTAAACTGAAATTATAACATTGGGGACTAAAGTAAGAAAATGAAAACTTGTGGGAGGCTGAAATATAAATTCCCATAACTTCTTCTCAAATCATTTTCTTCTTCTTCCCCGTCATTTCATTTCTGGCTTTCACATCCCACAGACCCACACACATTTCATTTTCTCTTTCTTCAATTTCTCTCTTCCTCTCTGCGATTTCCGGCGAACACGGGCTCCAACCTCACATGCAAGCCTATATTCGACCTTCGGTGAGCCTCCTCTCTTCATTTCTACCCTTCATTCTTTCTATTAGTGTTGTTTTGATAAGAGGGGTTTGTCGGACTTTTTATTTTTGGGTGTTTTTGACTAATGAAATCAAAACTAGAGCTTACATTTTTAGTTCCCCTAAAGAAAAATGAGCTTTCAATAAGTGTAGCTCAAGATCTGTGGATTTGAAATTTATTGTCATTCTCTTTCTCTTCACCCCTTTTGCCTCAGCTCTCTCTAACATTCAATGCAAAGTAGTCTCAAAGCTTCCACCTTTTTATATTGTAATGGGTAAAAAATGCCAAAGTTTCTTGCTTTGTTTAGTTTGAGCCTTATATTCAAATTATGTTTACTCTTCTGCTTGTGTAATCTCAAAGCTGTGTGTGGGCTTCTAATGTTTTAAGGAGTAAAGGCTGTGAAAGTTTCTTGCTTTGCTCAATTTGAGCCTCATTTTGAAATGATTTAGGCCTTGATTACTAAAACTTGCATCTTTTTCTAATTTAGGAAGGGAAAATAAGAGAAATTCACGCCTTGGTTACTAAAACTTGCTTTGTAAAATGATTCACGTTAGATTCCAGATGTTTAGTGATCTCATATTCCCACTTTCTATTATGTTTCTTTGTGTGTGTGTGTTACATAGTCCATTCATTGCAGATAGTATAAGTGAAACTGCATTTTCATTTTTGTTTTTCCCTTGGCATCTCCATCTTAAGTCATAATAGAAATGGCTTTTTCATTCAACCCAAAAACTTAACAGATGCATGTTTGTCGCCTGTGTTCATCAAAAAATTGTTTTTTTTACCAAGATCAAAGTATGTAATATATGAGAAATGATATTTGAATGATTATCTGAAATTGAAGTGCAGTAATGGCAGTGACGAAAGAGAAGATGCCATCGAATTGTGTCTGTGTGTGCTGATAATGTTACAAAATGATTAATGGGATTGATCATAAATATGATCAAGTCATTAAACCTTTAAGTGAGGCATCCCATTAAAAATGACTTTCATATCAAGTCAATTATTTTCACCAAGCATCTATTTACTAAAAAAAAATATACTCTAATTCTCGCATTTATTTTGCTTCACGCCAATTCTGTCCACACTCTCCCCTTTATTTCTATATTTTGCATTTTCCTTTTCTCTCTCCCAAATCAAATTATGTCAAACATCTCTCGTCTCTCTCCCATGTGAACCTCTGACACTCTCTTTTCTTACTCTCTGCCACATGTCTTCCATTCCTCTTTTTTACATCTATCCCACGCAACTTTGTCCCTATGACCATTAAATGCAAAGTAAAAAAATATTACTCATTACTATCAAAGACCAGTTATAAAAAATAAAAATAAAAGCATATTTAATGAAAAAATGCACACAAATGTGGAATTATGTTTACATTGTATTTTTTACATGAACTTTACATTATGTGGTTATGAAGCTATGATTATGTGGTGGAAAATATCTACTGCCTTGTTAAACGTGTGGCTATAATGGTGCCAACATATACATAAACAGATAAAACAATTTTAAGACACTGTAGGAGAAGGTGGAGCAATAAAGGAAAGCTTTTTTAAAGAAAGAGAAAATTGATTAACTTTTCCAATCAACACGTTTCAGCAGGTGTAATCTCTTCATCACTATTCACTATGCTTACTGTTTGTTTTTTCTTCTTTCATTAAGAGATGATTCATTGCTGAAATTCTTTTCTTCTCTCTTTGTTCCACTTCTGTACCACTTCTTCCTCCATGGACGGTGGTGCTTGAGTCCTTCTCTCATTTCTTATAAGATGAAGCCTGTCTGACGTCTGGAAAGCTGTCAAGAGAAGATGTCACAAACGAAGATGGAGGACAGGATCTCAAAGAAGGAGAGAGTACAAACTGGAAAAAGTTCTATTTAATTGAAAAATAGAGGTAAAGAGTGGATTTTACTTAGCTTCATTTCTTTGCTATCTCCTCCTATGCCTCTTCTCATTCATTCTTTTGAATGGATCTGGTATTTTTTGCAGAGTCATATTGCTTAACAAAGCACAGAAGATCACATTGTGAAGCAAGAAACAGAGGTATATGGGTTAATATTGTGAAGGTTGGAGGAGATTGAAAATGAAAGAATAGTACTTGGAAGATGTACTTAGCAAGGATGACTCTGTTTTGCTCTCTTCCACAGACTCAACACTAAGCTCCTCCGTGTCGGAGAGAATGTTTTCGTTGGAGAAGTGTATGGGTTGATTTTGGTGTTGGTGTGGGGGATCACAAAAGGCACTCCGTCTATAAGAGTCAATTTTTTTTGGCCAAGTCTTTATAAGAGTCATTATAAATTGAAGGGCGGTAAATTTGAATTTTCAACCCCCTATGTTTGGTTTGAAAATTGAAATTTGGAATTCCCTCCAAATTGATTTCATTGAGGGGCTCGGTTTTAAGTTATATGGCTCTGTGAACAGTAAAATGAGTGTAGAGCCGACATTTCTTGTCCGAGCCGGCAGCGTATGTGAGAGGAGAGGTGTTAGATTGATTTTTGGCGGAAAGGTCTTCTCTCTTATGTTAAATAGATAATATGTATAAAAATACATTAGTTAATATTTCTTTATTAAATAATATTGGTCATATTTTAAAAGATAATTATTCTCGACACACTAAAAGTCGGGTATTACTTTTGTCCAATCCCAAAATTTTGTGCGACAGTGAAGGACACCAAAATTGACGGTCGGTGTAATGTGCCTTGGGCCTAGTCCTTCAAGAAATTTTAAGACCTCAAGGTAAGCGAAAGTTACCCCGGTATTATTCTCAAAGGAACCTATAAAATGCAATTAATTTCCTAGTAACTAAATGCTAAACTTGTTTGAATAAGAAACATTGTTATGGATTAATAATAAAAATTAGTAAAAGGTGTGATATCAAAAGGGAAAATAAGAATTGAGAAAATTAAAAATTTGATAAAATAAGATGGAATTGTTCTTGGGAAATGATTGGGAATAGCTATCCTAGCTCAATTAATATATTTGGGGAGTCCTAGGGTGCTAGTTTACTAATTTTCCAAACCTCTTGAACTCATGAGTCCAATTACCTAATTAGTGGAACCCCAACTAACTAGAAATTGTTAAGTACTTGAGCACCTTTGAGTTTTCTCTAGGTTTCCTAAATTATCAAACCTCACCAACCGGCAAGTCTAATACCTAACGTCATGAACCCATTCAATTAGGCATTATTAATTATCCTAGAGTGCGATTAGCGATTTGTAATGCATTATGTTCAATTACAATTCAATTCAATAACTATCTACCATACCATGAGTAAATAGAGATATCTAATGAATTATAAAGAACATATGTATGACCATACATATGTTCTTTATAATGACTATAGAAGGGAGGGGGTTTGCGCCGCCAATGCACCTCACTCCATTCATTCCTTTGCGTGGCTCCCTTCCTCACGTCGCCTCCCTGCCTTTTTCAATTCCTCTGCTTTTCCTTTTCTCTAGCAGCTCCCTCCTTCCTCCACGTGTTCATCCTTCTTTTATTCATTCCCATTTGTTCAAACCCAAGTTCCCTGCAGGCTACAGCTCCTCTTTTTTTCTTTTCTTTCTTGGACTTTTATCTTTTAATTTTTCTGCTTTCTTGCTTCAGCCCATAATGCTCATGGGCTTTGATTAATTAAATCTCAACTCTTCTTGTGGTCCATATTACTTGTTCCTAACCAAAATATATGTCAAATAGAATAAAATAGGGGTCATCATACATAAAAATCTTAGATATTAATTAAGTATAATTTAATAAATTAGCATCTCTATCATCTTAATTGTCTCACATTTAACATATAAAAACCAAACAATTTTTTGGATTTGTCAGACAGTATACCACCTGAAAATAGCTAGTTAGAACCGGAATGTGATGACAGTCACGATGGCATGGCATGGCATGGAAGCAAACACGAAACACCCGGTCAGCTCTACAATATTCAATTATTAGCAGACCAAAACACTTAACATTCTAGTCGTTATTAATCAGTTAGATGTTCACGTTTTGAAGCTTTACATATTAAAAGTAAACAACACATATTGAATATAGTAAAATTATAATTATCTATAACTGTGTGTATATACTGATCTATCAAATACATCATTAAACTTAATGAAGATATTTGAAAAGTATTTTGTTTTCATTTACATACTCCGTTTCTGTTCTTTGATTGTGACGACACTTGATTTGTTTGTGTGTGTGTGTCTGTGATATAGAGCAGGAGATCTAAAAGATCTACACAGTATGCTACTTTATTTTTGTGTGGTCGAGACTTCGCTTTTGTCAAGAAAGGGATCATAATAAGTGATCATTATTTAGTCCCTGTTGGGACAAGAACAGACAAATTCAAGACGACGCTCTTTAAATCAGATACAAATTTGGCAATGATTTAGCTTAATTATTGCAGCCCCAAGTAAAAATTGCTATTGGCATTATACTCTCAGTAGGAAGATGCTTAAATGCTAATGCTGCTTAACTAAAACAAAAAAAGTTTAGCAGATGCGTGAAACATGAAATTGATAAAGCTCGTGTAATAACACCCAACACTTGTCGTTTTCATGCCTTCTTTATGGCCACTTATAAATCTGTGCCGATATAATTGAGCCTCCTATTTAACTTCCACGAAGCTCTGCAACGCTGACATCTCACTATTAGAGTCCCATTAATAAAGATATAATTATTAGGAAACATGAAGAACTTGTTTATTCACTTGAAAATACTACAACAATAAGCTATTACTGCCTCATGTCCATGACGTAATATAAGTAAAAATGTTCTCTCAAAAAAAACATGTAAAAGCTAGTTGAGTATCTGAATTTAATTATTTTTTCCAATATTACTCTCATTTAATATGATACTATTAAGAGAGAAATAAATATGTAAGTATTAATAAATATGAAAGAGAACTGTGTAAAGTAGGGAAAATTCATTGAATGATGAGAGAATGTAAGAGTGAGCTTATATATTTGGACTAAAATCATTCAAACTTTAACTCTTATATATATTACAGACCAGAAGGAGTATATGTCATTCTATTTGTTCCTAAATATAGAGTTATCTGACTTTTTCTAGAAAAATTATTGAAGTGAAAATAAATCACTTAATCATATTAGCTTATAAGTCAAATAAACTAGTTAGAGAAAAAATTCGGGAAACACCTTTTAATAGCATATTTAGCTTTCTTAGAATTCTTTTAAAAAAAGTTAACTAACTAGCTCTAATATTTAGAAATTGAGAAATTAAATTTTAGTGGAGAAAGTAAGAATAAGTCATACGTTGCTTTCATCTTGTATGAATTTTAAATAAATTCATTAGTTGTGTGAGGCTGTATAGTAATTCCAAAAAACACATGACATCTCACCTTTTCTCTATATTCATGGGCAATCTATCGCACTACTGTGTCAATGAAATTGGAATTCAATAAAGAAAAATGTTGAAATTCAAAGTTCAAACCCGTGCATGGGAGCGCGAAGGGCCCCCATATGCAACTCACATGTGGGTTGTGGGCTCATCCTACACATATTGTCATATCAAATGCGGGGCCAATCCTAATTCAGACAATATCAAATGATGCAACGATGAATCAATGATAAAAGATAATTAGCCATTTTAGTTTGTAATTTTATTCCCTGACTCTGTAAATTTCAACCTTAATTAATTTTACGAGATTTCATCTTAACAAGAACAGTTGGTGGTTAGTCAATCAGAATCGCGTTGACCTTGTAAGATGTAACGAAACAAGAACTATACTGGCTCAGTCTCATGCTTCAATTTTCATAGCGTCCACACCTACATACAACCTCATCATTCATTTTCTGCGTATTTTTATTTGTAAATTTTAAGATTCTTTCTTTGTTTTTTATTTCTCAGCTGAAACAGTGTGTAAACTGATGACTAAGAAGTAGTCAAGTGGATATATAACAAAAACAAAGCAAGCACCAAGAACGTCCAAAAGGTTGTTGGTATTAAAAAAGGAGTCAACGGCAGATGAGAGTCGTCATCACAAACAAGTTGAAACTTGAAATTAATTCAGGAAAGATGTGTGGCATTATAGAAATTCATTGATCATTAATATAATGCGAGCGAGAGTACGTAGTTGAAGCTGAAAAAGTAATTATTTGATTAGCATTTCAGAGGAAGCTAGGTTGTTGCTTCGAGGAAGATAAGGAACAGGGGGGAATGATGAAGGTTAATAGCATGGGAAGTAAAAAACTTTCTGTCATTTGGAAAATGGAAAAAATATAATTCAAACTTGGAGAGATACGACGCAATGAGAGGGACCCCTCCTCTCCCTTCTTTTTGAATATAAAAAAGACTTCATTGACCGTGTTACACGTTGTTTGGCCAGGACGACGCAGTCCATATATATGCACTTAACTACTTCACCTATCATAGCATTCAGAGGAGATGGAACACAAACAGTAGACAGAACAGGGGTTCATTATATAAAATTGCGAGATAACAATAAGGTAAGGGAAATCGAGAGGTTTGAGAAATAAATTAAGGGAATTGAAGATGGTGAGAACTCCAAGCTGTGACAAAAGTGGACTGAAGAAAGGTACATGGACACCGGAGGAAGACAGGAAGTTAATTGCCTATGTCACTAGATATGGCTGCTGGAATTGGCGCCAACTTCCAAAATACGCAGGTACTACTTAATTAATTACTTCATCTATATATAGGAGTATATAATAATTCAGCTTTCATCAACATCTTAGATTCATTAAGTAGAGTAATAGTAATGAGGAAGATAATCAATGCCTCAATTATATTTATTATATTCACGTATGTGCAGGCCTAGCAAGGTGTGGAAAGAGTTGCAGACTTCGATGGCTAAATTACCTGAGGCCCAACATCAAAAGAGGAAATTACACCCCCGAAGAAGAACAACTTATCATCCAACTCCACGACCAGTTGGGAAATAGGTACTTCAGATTCGGCCCCTTATTTTCCTCCATAGAACTCAGTTTCATTTAATTTGCATTCATATACTACTGTTAATGATGATATGTAATATATTACTTTTTTTTGGCCAACTATATGTAATATATTACTTAATAGACTAATTGCTAATATCAATAATATAATGCAGATGGTCTGCGATTGCTGCAAAGCTTCCAGGAAGAACAGACAATGACATAAAGAATTACTGGCACACGAGTCTCAAGAAGAGGTCGGGAAAACAGGACCAAGTAGAAGAGAATGAATCACCTTCAGATGAAACTGTGGATCAACCAGTTAACAACACTAGCGGCAGTGGTTGTAATAATGATGATAGTAACATAATGACGGCGGAGATTCAAATCAGTCATCACCGTCGAGTGTAACCACAGAGACAAGGACAGGAGGCAGCAATGAATCAAGTACGTTAGTGGAAGGTGGTGGTGGTGATGATGATGAGTTTGCTTTTCTGAATGCATTGACAGGCGTAGATTTCTGGACAGACCCTTTGTGGCTGACTTTTTTTGCGACCCTACACAAACAGGATCATTTACGCCCTTATTATCTGATCATCATCAATCCGATTACTTTACCATGGATACATCGTGTGATGCACTGCTTTGGACTCAGAATAATGTTTACGATCAATATTCTGGCTTATTCTCATGAACATGTTGTTCTGTTCGTGGGCCCTTTTCATATTTATGTATAAAGATACTTGATTTAATGGCACTCATATTAGACAGAAATATACAAACTATTTTACCCCGATGATGATCATTTATTCTAATTTCATCTGGGGTGGTGTAGTATCTCCTATAAATCGACAATATAATTAAGCCCTTCGTTTTATCTGCTTTTCAGTTGCTAAATGTAGCAGCTCCCATATACATCTGGACTTTCTACGATTACATTTCTAATTTTATATTTTTTTACGACGAGTATTTCTTTTATCCAGTTTGAAAGCAATTTTTTGTCGAATTGCATCTAAAATAGATAAAACGTTCGAAACATAAAAACTACCATGCACTATTTGTATCATCATATTTCAAAGATATTTCAAAGGTTTAATACTCCCTCAGTTCCTAAATATAAGATTATTTTAGTAAATTTGGAGAGATTAAGGAAGACATTCCAATGAGTTAGTATTACATGAAATTTTCAAAATATCGCTCACCTAAGTTTTAAAAATATCCTCTCACTTTCAAACCACTATTTTTTAGGTGAAGGGAGTGTAGGAGTAATCTGGGGAAAACTTGAGTCAAATTAGAAAGTGATCTTGTATTTAAGAACAAACTCTCCTCCTTAAAGTGATCTTATATTTAAGAACGGAGAGAGTATAACTTTTAGTCCATATAATTTACTCTGGTTTGAGTTTTAATGCATGTAGTTTCTAACATGAGATTTTCTATAGTTTTACTTTGTTGTCAACAAAGTTAGTCCCCATTTGATAACTTAATAGTTGTTACTAATGCTACAATTTTGGGGCAATACTATTATTTTAGTCTCATACAGCTTATTCCCACCATCATAATTGTATACATGAAGATCCCAAAGAGTTGTTAATCACTACAATTAATAATAACTGCAATAGTCTTCATTAATACTAGTGGTAATAACTCATTGGGTCTTTTTTAAAATTAGACCTCTTATCTAAGACATAGGTGTAATTGTCTCAAATTTTTTTTCACCAAGCATGTAAAGCAAGATAGTAGATATTAGTATGTTGATTGATGATCTCGTATCTTGTTGAACAGATTGGAACTAATAAGGAAGTTTCGGCCTTTGGGGTATAAAATGTGGATAAACGGTTGAAACGATCGAGATCATATTTTGATAAAAAAAAAAGAGAAAAGTTTAAAATAAGAAGAATTTGTTTAGATAAAAGATTGAAGAAAAAAAGTTTCGCCTTCTTCATTTATTTAAGAACGGGCTAGATTTTCAACATGTTCATCAAGAATATATACACTACTCTCCATATTCTTTAATATAAGATCTACTTAATTTTTTGAATGTTTTTGAAAGAAGCTAAAAAATAAACTATTTATAAATTTATTTGTCTCAATTTTTTCTCTACTTTAATTTCTTTGATTTATAAATTAACATAATAATACATAATATCTATTATGATTAAACAGCTTTCTAAACTTCTTTGATTCCAATTAAATAGGGTTAATTTAAGTTTTATATTAAGGTACGTAGGATTGTTAAATTATTTTCCCATGGGATTGCTATATTTTTACTTCTCTTAGAACACCTTTTAGAAAATTTTAATGATTTTATGTGTACATCTTATATCTTATCGATCACTAGCTAGCGCTTCTCAAGTTGCAGTGCACTTTGTTTCATTTCTTTATTTGAGGCGAGGCTTTGGTAGTATATCGGTCAATTTGATTATGGCCTGGCCTTTCTTCGGCTTATATATTATATATTCTTGAGCAATAATGCATGTTTTTTTTATCAAGCTTTACTTTTTTAGCATTTCAAGATCTATTAACCCCATAAAGATAGTAAAAAAACCTCCCACAGATGATAAAATAATTAAATAATGCAGACTTATAATTAAAAACAAACTGAGTAGTACTCTATATCTTATTTGAAGTACGTAGGAAAGTTTTAATTAAATAATGTCGATGATGTCTCCCCTATCTTATTTATAGTGCATCAGAATCTTTTAAATTTTTCAAACTTACACCCTTAAATGTTATTATAACTTTTTTAACCACTAATCACCTGCTGCTCAGGCAAAGACAAACCCTCTTCAATAATGATCTCTGGATTGAGGAGAAGATTCTTTCAATTGGCTAGAATCCTTTACTTGAATGAAACTAGATCTTGTGGAATCATGCATATTGAATATTTGACGATGGATTCCGTACCTTGCTAAAAAAATCGATCCTTGTTTACCACCGACCACACATTATCTAACCAAATCCAATTATCTCTAGAGATGTTCCTCAAAAAATCCGATTCGTGAGGATTCTTCCCCCAACTAACAAAGAGATCTTGGCCAAATTGCCACATATGAAATTGAGCATAATTTTGCAAAAAAATAGT
Source organism: Mimosa pudica (assembly GCA_029929735.1). Lineage (NCBI taxonomy): Eukaryota > Viridiplantae > Streptophyta > Magnoliopsida > Fabales > Fabaceae > Mimosa > Mimosa pudica. The sequence continues at coordinate 2,727,887 of JAKELP010000001.1, forward strand.
CCGCTTGTTTCTCAAGAAGAGATGGGAAACATGCTCAATATTCTTTGCTTATATATATGCTTTGCCAACACTTTCTTTTAGAACAACTTTGTGAACACTTACGAATCCTTCAAAACTGGAAACTTTGGGTATCCAAGATTCAACAAAAGGAGGCTCGTTCAATTGCTAAGATGAAAACGGTCAAAGATTTGAATCTACAATTAACGTTGCCCACAGTGAATTTTAATTATTTACTCTAGTTCTAAATATAGGAGTTATTTATTTAACTTGACTAAATTAAGGGTGTTAGTTGAATTTATGAAAATTACATGATATTATCCATACATCATAAGTCCTAACACGTTTATCCGGGAGTTATATAAACCACCAAGATCCCCTTGCCCACCATGTCTCCACACAGACGCCGAACAATAGATAGTGAAATTTTAGTGGAGTCTCAACATAGTCTGGGATGCACCGCAAGAGGGATGGTGTTGGGCTTCTTTGCTGATTCTTAAGGCCCATTTATGATTTTTATTTAATTTCTTGGGTTATAGGGCGGTCAGCAGTGGTTCAGTGATTGGAGCCAGAGTGAGAGCGCATGATGGACAGGTAAGAATAGAGGGACGCTTCTTCGAATGGAATTTTCATGCAGACATGCATAGCTCTTTTTAGTAAAATAAAGATGTATTACTTTTTTGTACTTAATCTTCTTATAACTAAATACAAAAAAATACATAATAAATTTAAACGAATCTTCGATAAATTTTATTGAGTAGCTCTAGAATATTGATTAGATTTAAATATGTATCGTTAACATGTGCTTATAACCGAGAAATAATTAGACTCAAACCAACAGGCCAGAAGAAATTCAAGACTAAAAAAGCCAAGACATTATGAGATGAACTGAGCAAAAAAGCTGAGGGTTAGATTATAATATAATTTCCCAAAAAAAAAAGGTAAACAGAAATATATTTTTATGTGAGCAAAAACAAGAATTTGATTAACGTCTAAATCTGATACAGTCAGAGCATTCGTTTGTATCGAGGGTATATTGAGTGTTATGAATAAAAAGAGTTGGACACCTTAACCCTTAGGCCTTAACCTTATTGTAACGTTTGGTTGGGGGTTTCCGAGGGGAAATGAGAGGAGAAGAGGGATGAAAAGTAAAATATGAGGGGAGGGGAGAGAAAATCACTGTCTTTAATGAACTTTGCTCTCTCTATCCTCATCCCAAAACGTGAGGGGCTCTGGAGGGGGAGAAAATTAGTGTTTCTACTTTTTAATAAGGGTAATGGATCTAATATGCCCCCAAGTAACTACCAAAGAGCGCTGAGCATCCTGAACTAACAACAGACCCAGATCTGCACTCCAAGTAATCAAGGTGTTTAAAAACTACCCTATTGAACGGTCAATGACGTTTGACCGTTACTATGCTTATGTGGCTGCCACGTGATTAAATTCTTGCCACACGTCGCCACGTAGATATATTTATGTGGGGCCCACATATAATAAAAAACAATTTTCTCCCTCCCTCTTCATCCCTTCCAAACACAGCCCAACCTCCCCACCCTCCCCCCACCTCCGATCCACAGCCGGCCACCACCCCCTTCACCTCCATAGTCGGCCACCACCAACTTTTAAAAAATAGTTTTCTTGAAGTTTTTAAAAATACCCATCAACTTTTCCATAAATCAAAGACTGACTTATAGAGTTTTAGAGGAACTAAATCATGCTGCAGGTTTCAACCCAACCCCATGTAAAAACACTTCAGCTACATCCTAAGTCTCGAATATATTTAAATATTTCTTTTGGAAACAATGTACACAATATTTCAATTTAAATATGAGCATCTTTAAAATAGAGAGATAACTTAATTAAGGGACAATTGCACATAGTTCTTCTAAGAATTGTTAATGACTACTATTAATAAATGTAATAATATTTATTAATAAATGATAATAACTTATTAGGACCTCTTTAAATTAAGTATCTTATTTAGAATACAGGTACAGTTGTCCCTTAATTTAATCGGGTGGTAAATTATACTTGTGACAAGCATAAAATATAATGGATATATAGAAATAATAAGAAAGACTTAGGATGTTTAGACATCATAAAATATAATGGATAAAATATAATGGATGCTTAGACTCGTTAGACTTTTTCTCCAAAAAAAGACTCGTTAGACTAATAATACAACGAATCCCTAGTTGAAATTATTCCTCTCTCGTTGCCCAGAAACCGACAAAATGGCTTCCGACCATATCAAATCAACATATGTTTATTTGTGATATTTAATAAATTAATTAACTATATTTGCGAACGGTCTTTTATTACATTCAGCAATTTTCTCTGGTTTCTTTATTGAAATAGGAATCTGGTTTGTACGTTAATCAACATGAACACACAGGAATCTATATATTTTGAAAATGAGGGGAACTTTAAAATTAACTATAACTTAATCCATACTTCGATTTTTTTTTCAGAAATACCAACTTCGATTTAATTATACAACATTAAACTTTTTGGACGGTTGATGCTTGTTTTATAAGATACATACAGTTTAGACGTGTTTGTTTTTTATTCTTAATTAATTACATGTATTTCTTACTTTTGACCCTCACCATTTAATATTTCACCCACCTTTAATTATAGACTTATCTTTGACCAATTTTAATCAAGTTCACACTTTAGATATTCTTATCTTATAAAAAACGGACGGAAGAGAGGTATTCCGGTGGGAACAAACACACATACAGCTATGAAGCCCAACGAAGAATATGACGTCAGTGATAAAGTGGTAGGGACCTGGAGGGACAGAACTGATGGGGAAAACTTAAATGGGCTGATAAGGTGAGTGTGAATCCAACAAAAAAAATGTGTAAAGTGTAAACAACTTTTAGTGACATTTATATGAAGTAACGCAGAACCACACGAGATTGATTAGTCGAAAGCAAAAAAATCAAAATGAAATAGATTAGTAGACAACGACTGTGATGTCTTAAGTCGTGAAGGGCTCAGCACTAGCTCTTGTACTGTTTGTTGTACACCACCACTTTCCAAGTCCTTTCTATTTCCCCTCTTTCTGTTTCTGGCCCTAGCTACATACATCATCCAAATGTCTCACGCATATCTAATATCGTTCTGTTTATTCCATAACTCCAATATCTTTCTGTTCCATATTATAACATCCTTCATTTTAAGTTTTTATACGATACAAGTGTTCAATTCCGCATGTATGCTTGACCGAAAGCAAATCCATCATGTATGCAAAGATCAAAATCCATAACAATTACACTTAAGTTTTATAAATTAAAGCTAATATATTTTTAAGAAAATTTTTTACAATTAAATTCGTTAGCGAAATTTCTCTATTATTGTTAATCAGTGGTAATTTAACGTTCACCATGAACATTATTAGACATCGGGCCAGTTTCGTTGTATTATTAGATGACAAAATTTTATCTTTAAAACTAACGTATACTTCACAATGAATTTATGACCATTGTTTTCGAATTGTAGGTTTGAACTACATAATTTTTAAGTAGTAGTTGGTCACTACGTTGAATCACTCTTGATGCTACCGGCATGCCTATAACTCAATTGCTAGAAGTCCCGCAATCTAAGTCATACTTTTTTAAAGTCTAAATTCATCATAGAAGCACATTTCGGAATTTTATATCTGTCTTGGAAGTATTTTACAGCTTAATGCATGTAACCTTGGAACTTGAAAGTATCCAAAAATGTAGCAACATTCTCTTCTATTATTAACTGACCACCCAGGGCTACATTGAGTCATGTTTAGGTACTTTCATCAGGCCAGATTACATACTTACATCACTACTTCAGGTATTTCCAAGTTACATTGAATTTTCAAATACTTTTGGGGGAATATGGGATTTTGTAACTATTTTGGGGTAGATTTGCACTTTAACCTTTTTTAAAAAATAAAAATTAATTTAATAGTTATCTGTGTTTATCAATTTATATTCTAAAAATAATTAATTAGATCTCGTCGTCAAATCTTTACCTAACTCAATTAAACCTACGTATACTTATAAAAATTTACTTATCTCTTAATTAATACATACAAGTAATTTATGGATTATTAAATGATTATTGTTTTTTATTTTACCCTTATTTAATTATTGTTAGAAATAGGGAAGGAGAACATGAAAAAATGTAAAGAGAGAGGGGAAGAAACCTACCAACTATGAATATAAATTATAATTTTTAACTTATTGATTTGTTACTCCCTCTAATTTTGAATATATGACATAATTATATTCCTGGTTAACTTCTTCATTCCCAAGACATTACTCCATGGATGATCAAGCAAAAGATGGAGAGAGAGAGAGAGAGAAAAAGGTGATTGCAACAATCTGAAAAACAAAAAAATGAGTGGTATAGTTAGAATAAGAGAGAGGGAGTATATTCATTGATACGTTGGAATTCCACTCAAATCATTATTATTTTTTTTTTGGCCAACTCAAATCATTATTATGCATATAGGATTGAAGACCGAGTTGAGTAATTGATCAGGTGCAGTATACACATAAAAAAAATAATAGTGAAATTTAAAGAGCGAAAACTAGAAATATAACAACAGCTTCTCAAGCCAAGCAATATACTCCCTCTAGTCTTAAATATAAGACCTAGTTGACTTTTTTGGAAAATCCTAGAAAAGAGCAAAATAAGTTAATTATAAATTGATTTACCTAATTTTTTCTTACACTAGTTTATTTTACCTATAAACTAATGTATAATCTAAAAATATATCAAATGTATCATGATTTAATACCTATTTTGCAACATTAACCTCTCCAAAAAAAGTTAGGTCTTATATTTAAGACCCGAGTTAGTATAATAACGACCTTGCTCGATTTCATTTGTTAGTTTTCCTCATGTCCAACGCTGGTTCAGCCGCTTAACTATCCGGCGTCTATTTATTCTCTTTATGTTCTCCGTCCCAAAAGCCCCTGGGAACGTTTGAAATATATTTGGAGGTGGTTGTCTAACACCGTCTGCATACCTCTTATTTCCAATAATATCTCATCACCTATTACGGGTGTGTTTGGGAAAAGTGGTGGAGAAATGTTTTTTTTTCAACATAGATTTTTAAAGGTTGGTTTGCGAGAAACGATTTATGTTTGGATCCGTAGTTGCAAAAGTGTTTTTTTTCATACTACTTTTACAAACATGTTTGGATGGTGATTTTGAGAAACCAGTTTAGATGGGAACATGATATTTATTGAATAATACACAATTAAAATATTCATATATTTTCAATAATTTAAAATTAAAAAATTTAATAGATTAAATTGCATAAGGTTTCCAATAATTGCAAATAAGAAAAATTTAATACATTAAAATGCATATAAATTAGAGGTCATGTCTATCACATTATTTTGATGATTCAATTCCATAATTAGTTGTATAAAGATGTTCTACAATTCGATCTCGAATCCTGTCACAGATACGATTCATGCGAGAAGATGATGATGTAGAAAAATTTAATGATGAAGTCTCTTGGTTTTGATGACAATTATCTTCATCTATCAAACTTTCATTTACAGAAACCAGTTTCTCAGAAATAAATTGGTTGGAGAAGCTTCAAATTGGAGTTTCTCAGAAACCAGTTTCTCAAACCAGTTTATCCAAATAAGCTGGTCTGAAATAAACAGGACGCAAACATGACCAAAAACCCAAAAACTGTAGCTCCAACCAGCTTATTGGGGTCCATAAACGGTTCCCAAACACACAGTACATGGATCAAAAAGAGAACAAACAATTAAATGTGCGTGGATATATATTATTTACCCCAAATAGTATTCTTTACGAAGAATCTCCTGCTCCTATGCATCGATGATTCGAATGGAATCTCTTGCGTTAATCACATGTATGTTTTGTCATTCACTTGACGACACGACCATGTGGGAGAGAGTTTTTGTGTCACACAAACTCCTGCAGCTGAATGAAGGACGGACATGATTAGGTGATCAACACTGAACTGGGTGGCCTCTATTGAAAATAATGTCATAATCGGGGTCCCAAGGGTAGACTTATAGGGTTCGGATCTTGAATACCATTCGACGTATATAAGGCAAATTATTAATTCTATTAAGTCCTTTGAAATATCTAAATTATTATTATAGTTCTAAGGGACCTGATGGAAATATAATGTAAATGTGAAATTATTTCATTACCTGTTAATAATTTTACGATTTTATTAAAGGGTTTTGCAATATTAATTCCTCTTATTTAAGATCTAAGAACAATTTTCCCATTAATAATTCATGTTTATCATCCTCTAGAGATCTACTTATACATCGTAAAAATGTTGTAATAAAAAAGTATTATATTGAAGCCGAAAGTGATTTTAAAATATCCAACGAAGATATAAATCATAGGTACTTGAACTTGAAAGTAAAATAGGATCGGAATTCAATTAAAGACTAAAGGGTATGCATCACAAAATACATAGGAAGGGGTTACAAAAAGGAAGGGCATTTCTGAGGTTGTGAATGGAATGCCACAAAGGAAGGAAGGACCAGCGTTCGTCTGGTTTGACTAGCCATTAATGACTCTCTAGGCATTTTCAAAACGTCAACCTCAGTCTCGTTATGGTCCAAAAAAAAAAAACTCAGTCTCGTACGTACATACTCGCAGTCTGATTGAGTTTTGATGAGTTAAGGGGGAAAAAGACACATGTGGCGCTCCTTCGTTTTAAATGTAAAACATATAATGCACACATTGACTTTTTGACATGAATGGAGAAATAAAAACGATGAGTACCTGCAGGGTGACGTAGAAGTTTCGCGATAAATTCCGGGAAGATGAGTGAGACAGTGGGGACGGCGCTTTTTTTTGTTATGTAAGGGTATTTACTCGCCTATGAGACTAATGCCTCGTTGATATGAAGTTTCATATAGAATATATAGCTACATGTGAGTTTGCTCTATTAATAAGAGTTGAGGATCCAACTCCAATCACTTGTTAAGGGACAAGAATGTTTGTCAGTGACCCCTGCCAACTCGCAAGTTTGGGATGTCTCTTTTTAATCTTCTATTACTGCTCTCCCCTTCTCCCACGTGGGAGTGGAGTAGTGAATTAATGTTAATTATGATAGGGACAGTTTTGCTTATATGTTAATGTTAATAATGTTAATTTTCCTGTGGCGTGAATCACGTTCCAGTTTCTTAACGCGTGGCGCATATATATATCCCCCCACTTCAAAAGTTGGAAGTGGTAGAGGAAAATCAATTAATAATATCATCAGAGGAGACACATACACCCTCTCACTATCTCTATCTCTCTATAGAGCCATCATCCCCAATTAAAAACCAATAATGGTGAGGACTCCTTCATATGATAAGAGTGGACTGAAAAAAGGGACATGGACACCGGAGGAAGACAGGAAGCTAATTGCTTATGTTACTAGGTATGGTTGCTGGAACTGGCGCCAACTCCCCCGTTTTGCAGGTACTGTATTCAATTGGTTAGTCTACTTATATATATATATGCTTCTATCATCAATTATAGTTACACGATCACGAACTAGCTAGCTAGTTTAATTTGTTTCTGAAATGGCCTAATTAAATATATATGTGATGTGGAATGTATATAGGACTGGAGAGATGTGGAAAGAGTTGTAGGCTGAGGTGGATGAATTATCTAAGACCCAACATCAAAAGAGGCAATTACACTCCTCAAGAAGAGGACCTCATCCTCAAACTCCACAAAGACCTCGGCAATAAGTATGTCCCAGATGCACTCCAATTCCCTCCATATTTCGTTTTATTCTACAATATATTTTGAAGCAATTAAGTGATCTAAATGGGAATATATGTTGTATTATGGCAGATGGTCGGCGATTGCAGCTCATTTGCCTGGAAGAACTGATAACGAAATAAAGAACCACTGGCACACCAGCCTCAGGAAGCGATCTCAACACAACTCTCTCGCCCCATCACACCATAAATCTAAAAAATCCTCAAAACACACTTCTACTAATCCGTCTCCATCTCCTTCTTCCTCCACCCAGCAGACCGAAAAATTGGATTCTGGCCCACTGTCTCCACAGTCATATTCCTCTTCAACTAATTCAAGCGTGCATGATGACTTATCTTTTATTGATGCTATCAATGAACCTGGGATGACCCAAGACTTCTGGGCCCACCTCAATTTGGATGACATCTTTTGCAATCCAACACAAGCAATGCCGCACGCTCCTCCTCAAACTCCTTCTATTCCTCATAACGCCCTCGTGGAGGATGATTTTGCTTTCCTGGATTCATTTTCTGTGCCACCTTTTGAGAGTTATCTGATGGAGACGCAAGTGGATGACGTGTCTTACACTCTCACCCAGTTACAAGCCTCATCATTGGGCGATGAATTAGATTATCTTTATCCACTTTATGATACAGATCTCTGGGGTCAAAGTACGTGATTTGCATATGTGACGAAAAAATATGTTACTCGCTTGAATTTCAAGAGGTGAAAAGAATTTTGCATTGGCAAATGAGGTGTAACTTGGAAGCCGGCCATTAAGTCAGCTCCTTGCAACCTCACTGAATAAATAAAAATTATCACATTAAAGAGGAAGCCATACTTTATGCGCAATAATTAGCCTCAGTTGAGTTGTCATAAGGTGTGAACACGATGTCGTCCACAAGTATATATGTATGTATGTATGTCTGTGTGTGTATCGCATGCATACATATCAGTGCGTCTTTAATAATTTGTAGTTGCATTGTAAATTTGTAACTATCAAAAATATATAAGCATCTCTGTAGTTTTTCATTTAATCCAATCACTCTCGTTGCGATACCATTAATTAAACTCGGAAGGAATATATACTCTCCAATCAACCAAAAGTATATTCTCTCTTGCTTGGTTTCGTCATTATAATAAGATTATTTTCTTTAAAAAAATTGGGTCTTAACATATAAGAAAGTTAATAAATTTTAATTTGGTGATAATTTATCAATTACTGTATTTTATAAAAGTACCTACCTGTCTTATTAGTAATTCATCCAGCTGTAATGCATGCCTGGCTTTAAGATTTACAGAAAAATTCAATGGTTTTCATTAAAAGTAAATTAAAAGTTTTCTTAAAGTTTTTATGGAAATGAGTGCTTTCACATAAATTTAACAAGTTATTTTTAAAAGAAAAAGACTAATGTCTCATAATCACTGAAAAATATCTGTCTAATCATAATAGGGGAAGATAAAATTGTTGCAAAAATATCTGTCAAAATTCTTTACATGCATGGGCGCGCCTACCTTAAAATGTACTCCGCTCTTGATTTATCGATGCCATCATTATATTATGGGTAAAGTATCAAAACACTCCGGAAGTTTTCTCTTAGTAGCATCTCCACCTCAGAAGTTTTTTTAGGAGCAATTTACACCCGGAAGTTTTGTTAGGAGCAATTAAGACCCGAAAGTTTTGTTTTATGAGCAATCTCACCCAAAAATTAATAACATTTAGGAGCAATTAAGTCACAACACAAGTTAGATTTGAGTAAGATTGCTCCTTTAAAAAAACTTTCAAGTCTTAATTGCTCCTTAAAAAAACTTCCGAGTCTTCATTGCTCCTAAAAAAATTAAACTTCCGGGGTGAGGATGCTCCTAGGAAAACTTCCGGGGGTGATTTGTTACTTTACCGTATATTATTGCATTTTGATAATTTGAGCTTTGAATGTAGGGATAATGTGTGTGTAGTAGGGAAAATGTGCATCGCCAGAAGAGTGATGTTTTTTTGAATTGTGATCCGTACGTCAAACGATTAATGAATGATATTTTTTGATACATCATAGTGCTACCAATTGATGAATGAAGGATATAGATATTTTTGCCCATTTTGTAGCCGAGAAGGTTATAGTCATGGATACGGAACAAAGGGACTGGCAGGTCAAAATGAGTAAAGTTGTGGTCCATCACCATATCGTTGGCCAATTGTCTCCTCAAATTTCAATATATGCTTCAGCTTCTAAAGAAAGAAAATCAACCCCAGTATTCATTCCATTAAAAGTCATTTTCTCAAAAAATATATTCTCCTTTTGGCCAAAAAAAATATATTCTTCTCAAAATCTATTCTATAAAAACATTTTTACAACTTTTTTCCCTAATTAAAAATTCCATGACCCAGATTTAACATCCTATAAATATATTGTTATCTAATACTCCCTCCGGTCCCTAATGTAAGAGCCCAAAATTTGAATGGTTTTGGTCCCTAATGTAAGAGCTCACCCCATATTCTCTCCTCATTAAATGCATTTTTTCCTACTTTACCCCTAACTCTCTTTCATATTTATTAATGCTTATGTATTTCTCTCTCTTAAAACTACCATAATAAATATGAGCAGTTTTGAAAAAGAAACATTAACTCCAAACACCCAACTAACATTCACATGTTTTCTTAAGAAACGTTTTTTTTACGGCTAGCTCTTACATTAGGGACCAGAGGGAGTACTACCTCCGGTCCTAAATATAAGACCCATTAACCTTTTCAGATAATGGTCCAAGCGATAGGATGCAATGGACACGAGCGGTATTGTTTGTTTAGCCAACAAACGATGTTCATAAAACATGTGATGAATAAGCTAGCGAGTCAATAAAAATTACAGATATAAGCACCACGTGTGTTTTGCCTTTGTTTTTTTTGTTTTGTTTTGGACAGTATATAGCGGGGGGATGCTCCTGCCAAGAAAGTTCACATGTTTACACTGAACAGTCAGATAATTATATTGACTAAATAAATAATTGAGTTGAGTCGGGGTGTGAGTTTGAAAAAATTGAGGTTGACTCAGATAGAGTACTAGAATGGACGCGCTTTGGCACCATTCGGAACATAATTCCAATCCATACACAGCCGCCACCATTGATTAATCAGACTTGCTTCTTATCCCAATTTAAAAGTTTCTGGCTTTCTGCCATGTGATTCACATATTCGCTAATTATTAATAATTACAATACTAATCTAACTATTTATTTTATGGGACTCTCTCTTACCATTGATCTACATTTGTTTTTCAAATAATAATAATTCTTTTTTTTGTCAGAAAATAAGAATAATTTCTAAATATATCATGGTGTTTACTCAAAAGTTCTTGTTTGGTTACCATTTGATGGTATGTTAATAAATTGTGATCTAACTGTGCCAAGGGATTGATTCATGGCCTCTTTAGAAACACTTTGAAATCCCAGAATATCACGGCAGATAAACACTCTCAACTTTTTTAAAAATGTTTTTTTGGTCAAAGCCTAGGTTTCTTAGACACGATTTTTTCAAAATAATTTTTTTTACCTTAAAACTTAGGTTTAGAGCAAAAAAATTAGGTTTTACCAAAAATTATTTTTGGTCTATAATCTCTAAAGTTATTTTCTATGATTTATTTTTTAAAGGATTTTTCATTTTTTTTTTCAAACGCTATTTTCCAAAAGATAATCCAAACTAGCACTCACAATTTTAAGACGATTGAGTTCAAATATCACTAATGTGGGTACTATTTTTTTGATACATCAATTGTCAATTATGCATCATTTTATTACCAGGTGTTTTACCAACTTACTACTTAAGTTGAATATGTGGCTCTCATCCATACATAAGTGCCTTATCCAACTCGAGTCTTTAAGGGATTTGGTAGTCCTTACACTGTTGGACCAATTATGTATTGGTGTTAATGAATGATTTATAAATAGCTTTATTCACTACTCTTACTTTGGAAGCATGTTTTGACCCTGCATGGGACTCATCTAAAATTTTTGTATTGATAAACAACTGTAGAGGAATTATGAAGGAACTTTCTTATTTTTTGTGCCATCAAATTCAAAACTGAGCGGACTTGGAAGTAGTCCTTGATAGTTGTTAGGGCGACCCAGATAAAGCGCTCACATATTGGCCCAAATAAGTTCATACTACCTGTGTAGTTAATATAAAAACTTGTGTTCGGCCCAAGAAATAATATAAACCCTTGTCAACTAATTTAAAGGGATCAATAAAATTAAATCAATCACCAAAAAATAATTATTTTTTTCTAATATAGTTTATCTAGCTAATAAATTAATAGGAGTACATAATCTAACGATGCTCATATAAGTCTGCCCGTGTCATTTGTATGATATTTTAATACTATTTCTTTTCTTAAATGTTGTTCGTTACTTTTCTAATTTGTTCATTATTTTAGATTTTTTGAACTACTATATCGATCATTAATGATAAATTGCAAAAACAAAATTGAATGAATAACCCTAACATATTACTTGTGTGTTTTAACACTTTCTCGATGAATTTATAAATAACGAGAATTCAATTGTATTTTTATGTGACATGCCTTTCGTGTTTGGATTTTTTTTCTTTAGTTACTCACCGCCCGATTTAATTCGGATTCGAGGGGTATGAGTGTTGCCTACATAGGCAAGGTTGTCCCCCTCCCAATGAAAGCGCTTTCCGGGATTTGAACACACTTTCTCATTCTTACAGGGTTGTAGCTCACTTATCAAATCAACCAACCACTATTTATTTTAATTAAGTGGATAATTTTTTTCTTTAATTTATCCAAAAATTCAAATTACTTCTAATAATTAAAATGGATGAGGTACAATTGAAAGCTTATGAATATGAATGTATAAATAATTTTAATAATTCAGTGCACTCTTATGTCATCATAAATATATTTTTTATTCATGGTAACAAAAAATCCTTGAAATCTAAAAGGGTATTTTCTTTAATTTATTCTTATATATTTTTACAGAAAATAGCATAATTACGGAATTTAACAATAAATTGCGAATATTAATATATGATTGTATTTATTACATTAAAAAAATATTGTATTTATAACAAAAAATTGAAATATGCTTTTTTATATCCGTTCATTCAATTTAATCACAATAAAATTGAAAGCTTCAAAAACTCGCGGTATTTTTTTATCGTCCTTGGCAAAAAAAGCACTATTTTATCAGATTGATCATCGTTACAATGTTTTTGTTTTTCTTGTTGTGCCACATCATACTTGCAATTTCTCAAACATTGAGAATCACGAGAGTTGAACTAATGTCAGTTAATAATGGATGCCTCGCGTTCTAAGAAAGAGATAGACTAATAAAGCCCTTATTAAATGTTGATTTATTACAGAACTGGCAATAGCAATGGTATCATCCCTGTGACGTCATATGCTTCGGCCTTCCATTTAACGTCATCCATCTTAATAAGCATATGCCCAAGCCCCACTCGTCATTCTTTTCTTTTCTCCAATCTTCTTCATAGTTGTCCGGTTATCCCCGCATAGCTAGCCTTTATATGCGTAAAAGGTGCAAACCGGTGTTGTAAAAACTATACCAGATATGGATCAAATTAATCGTGGATTATTTCACGTATCAGCTTAATGTTTCGATCATCGTTATAACTGTCTATTTGAGCGATTTGATTGTGTTGAATTGTGAACTGAAGTCTCCTCTGACTCGCCTTCTGATCCGGTTTGTACAACATCAGTGTAAACACAAAAAGAAAAATATTTTTCCAAGAAATTCCTATTTGCCTGTTATTTGTCATTTCCAGTACAATATGAAATTAATTCAAATTGCCGATCACTTTTTTTTCATATACTTTTGTAAGTGACATGTATACTATCTTGGGTCTTGATTATAGAATTAAGTTAGTTTCTTTTAGAAAAAACTAATGCTGTAAAATATAAATAATCTTAAAATGTTTGCCTCTCTTAAATAATTTTCTTAAAAGTAATTTATTTTTTATTAACTAAGATATAGTTTAATTAGATTTAACACATGATAAAATTTGGTGAACAATTTTAATTCTTTAATCTTAAAAAGGTCAATTGAATTTTTTAATTAGGAATTTATTGAAAGTATATTAATATTTAGTAGAGTCATTTGAGACAACCAATACACAGAGAATTAGTATGTCTCCAGTTCAAGGATGACAAAGCAAGATAGAGATATATATTTGTAAGCATATGAAATAACTGTTGGGTAAAAAAACCTTATACGTGTTCACTGAAAAGTACTCGTCCATTTCCAACCGGAAAAATATAAAATAATTAATCATTTATAACAGTACAGGTGGCAAATATAATTTACTATTGAGAGGTTGTGTTGACCAAGCTTTAAAAGTGAAAAACTACAGCGGACCAACATTGTCATAAACATGGGACACGTGTTGATACTGTTGCGCCATTGAAGACAAGATAGATTGTATTTCAGACAGACATGATTCTATTTGGGAAATTTAATTAGAGGTCCCTCACAAGGGAGTTAATACTGGAAAAATCTCAAAAGTTGAAAATATTAATGTAGGGTCCCAAGGGACCTCACATTAATATATTTGAAAAGTGAAAAGACAGTTTTACCCCTAGCCTTAAAAAAAATTTACCCCACCCCCACCCTCCACCCTTCTCCCTCAGCCCGCCACCCTCCTCCCCCCACCCCAGCCACCCTGCGCCCCACCCACCTCCAGCCGCCACCCTCCTCCCTCCTCCCCCCACCCCCAGCCGCCACCCTCCTCCCCCCACCCCAGCCTCCACCCTCCTCCCTCCTCCCCCCACCCCCAGCCGCCACCCTCCTCCCCTCCCTCCACGCCCCCACCCTTCTCCCGCTCTCCCTCCCTCCCTCACCCCCCCCACCCCCCACCCTCCTCCCTCCCTCCTCCGAACGCCCCCACCCCCACCCTCCTCCCTCCTCGCCCCCTCACCCCCTCCTCCTCCCTCCCCCTCGCGAGTTCGCGAACTTCGCGAACTCGCGAGGGGGAGGGAGGAGGAGGGGGTGAGGGGGCGAGGAGGGAGGAGGGTGGGGGTGGGGGCGTTCGGAGGAGGGAGGGAGGAGGGTGGGGGGTGGGGGGGGTGAGGGAGGGAGGGAGAGCGGGAGAAGGGTGGGGGCGTGGAGGGAGGGGAGGAGGGTGGCGGCTGGGGGTGGGGGGAGGAGGGAGGAGGGTGGAGGCTGGGGTGGGGGGAGGAGGGTGGCGGCTGGGGGTGGGGGGAGGAGGGAGGAGGGTGGCGGCTGGAGGTGGGTGGGGCGCAGGGTGGCTGGGGTGGGGGGAGGAGGGTGGCGGGCTGAGGGAGAAGGGTGGAGGGTGGGGGAGGGGTAAATTTTTTTTAAGGCTAGGGGTAAAACTGTCTTTTCACTTTTCAAATATATTAATGTGAGGTCCCTTGGGACCCTACATTAATATTTTCAACTTTTGAGATTTTTCCAGTATTAACTCCCTTGCGGGGGACCTCTAATTAATTACCCCATTCTATTTTGCTTAACCTATCAATAATTATGAATGGCCGCCTTACTTAAAGTTGAACTTATTTTTTGTATCAAAAAAAAAGTTAAACTTATTTTTCGTGTTGTTTGAAATCGTAGTTCCAATCAACTTTTAACCATAAAGTTTGGGCAAGGCTACATAGTATATTTCATTCTCACCAAATCATCCATATTAAGTGAGGACTCGAACTATATTGACCCCCTTTTATCAATAATTATGTGAATTTTTTCATGGAATCATATTAGGGAAAATTCCAAATAAATCCCTCCTAATACCCAAAAAGACAGGTGAGGAACCTAAACTTCCAAAAGGACTATGAAGGAACCAGCACCTACCTGTCATTTTAAAATTTTGCGAAAAGACAAAATTCCTCCCATCCAAAAACACAAATTGCGAGAAAGAGGGTGGGTGTTAGAGTGAGTTTAAGGTGGGTAGTAATTTGTGTTTTAGGATGGGAGTAATTTTGTCTTTTCACACAATTTTAAAATGACAGGTAGGTGCTGGTTCCTTCATGGTCCTTTTGGGAGTTTAGGTTACTCACTTGTCCTTTTGAGTATTGGGAGAGATTTATTTGGGATTTTCGCATGCGCTCTCAATGGAAAAGAATTTTGGAAATAATCGCGCAACATCCATCGCTAAGTAGAGTAATCGATGAGGATCCTTATTTTTTTCCCTTCACATACAATAGTACCCCACTTAGCCACATACAATAGTAATCATTTTGGAAAAAAGTTAAAATTGATGTTCCTATTGCTTTAATAGTGACGACTTCTTAACAGTGTCCGTACTTTTTATATAAAGCAGTCTTTGCTTTCACATTCATTTGCGACTCGACTCCTTCACCACCCTTCAATTATGTGCCAGAATCTAACCATTACACACCCATTTCCTCTTTCCATCGAGTGCCACATATAAATACACCGATCCCCACCAGTTGTTTTCACTCCATACCTCTTTGTACAATTAATCAATAAGACATATATCACAGCCGAGGATATAAATATACACATATAACTGCATCAAATACACACAAAAACACACTAGTTGATTTATCTGATATTGTTATTTAGTCCATAATGGTGAGAAGCCCCTTTTACGACAAAAATGGAGTGAAGAAAGGTGCGTGGAGCACAGAAGAGGATGAAAAACTGAGAGCCTTTGTTTTGAGACATGGTCATACCAATTGGCGTCAACTCCCCAAGCTTGCAGGTCTCTCTTTTTCTCTCTGCTCATCTTCATCAGATCCATGCTCTATACATGTAATACCACACTAACAATGACAAATATTATATGATTCAGTCATGGTCACTCTAATTTCTGAATAATCGAACCTCTGCTAATTATTGTGTCTTTTTCAACAGGTTTAGAAAGGTGTGGAAAAAGTTGCAGACTTCGTTGGATGAATTACCTGAGGCCAAATATAAAACACGGCAACTATACTCCAGAGGAAGAGCAACTCATCATCCAATACCACCGACAACTTGGGAATAAGTATGTTTACACACACACACACACACACACATCCTCTCTCAAATTCGCTCTAGAGAATTTAACCCGTGTTATGTTGCGTTTTGGCAGGTGGTCATTGATTGCTGAGAAACTACCAGGACGAACGGACAATGATATAAAGAATCACTGGCACAGCCACCTCAAGAAAAACTTAAACCATACTGAAACAAAAAAGGAGGTTAAATATTTGAAGACAGCTGAGTATACAGAATCTGAACGCCCATGTGAGTTTGTGGGTTCTAAATCAGAAAGTCCACACCATATACTTGAAAGCTCGTGGGTGTGGCCCAATTCTTCAGAATCATGGGATAGCTGTACTCAAGAGAACCACTCACTGTCAGAGTCAAGTGGCATCAAGTCCTGCAGGGGAGATCAGGATGCTAGTCTTGCTTCCTGTGAAATACCTCAAGAACTCATAAGCAGCTATTTTTGGAGTAGACCTTTTTTAGTGGAAGATAGTACATCTGCTTATGACATTTCCCCACAAATGTTTTGGTACCCTTACGAGGGTGCTGATGATTTGAGTGACCTACAGGGTTTTCTAGGCTGGTAAGAGATATATGTTTGTCATTTGTTTCTCTTGTCGTGTGAATTAAGGCTGTGCTTGCCTTCTGTATCTAAATACTAAATTAATAGTATGAATCCTTGTGTGTACACAGCAATGAAAGTGCAATTGATAACGATGAATATGTCTCTTTTTTAATGGCAAAGCAGCTTTATTATATCACCAATATACTCCCTCCTGTCATAATTATAATAAAAACCATTTAAAATTTTTAAATAAATCAAGAATATAACATTAATTACTTCAAAATGTTTATAATTATATTTTTTTCTTTACAACTAATTTATTCTACTTATAAACTAATTGATTATCAAATTACATGTGTCATATGTTATAATTTAGTGATTTAACTTGTTTCCTTAACTTCCACGAAAAAAAGTAAAATGAGTCTCATATTTAAGGTGTTAGGAGTATATATATATCAGTCCCCCTTCACACAATATAGATTAATGTTTTGAAAGATGTCTTGTCCCATAATATAACTAATGTTGTTTTTTTGTCTGTACATGTATTATATTGTTTTACACTTTTACCAATTGACTTGGCTTCGACTGAAATTTCTAGTGTTGTTCCTTTCGACAATACAGTAATGGTTTGGTGCTGAATCAACACTCTCTTTTTCATTGAAATTTCCTATGAAGTTGCCCAAATAATGGATGGCAGACAATAACAAACAAATTAAATCTGTAGCTTGGTAGAACTGTTTCACACTCCCCTTATGTATAATTAAAATCTATTTCTGTGCTTTTATGATTGTTATTCGATAACAAACATCAATAGACTTAGCTCTTCTTTTTCAAAATCAGGACACAAAATTTGTGAATACTATTTAACGTCACAAAGATCCTGCTTTTTTTTATGTGTAAAACATCTTTTACGAAATTCATAAGAAACTCATTTTGCATTAACTTGACGTTTTAAATTTTAAAATTCCGCGCCTACAGAAATTTCATTAGGTTGTAAAAACAGAAAACACTAAATAGAGAAAATTCTTTAAATATGTATTTCTTCTACATTTTTGGCATGGTACGCATCTGCGGTGGCTTGACATTTTTCAACCCTCATCCATGCTTGATCCTTATGGAAGTCTAAATCTGGTTTAACTTTTCTAAGTGTTAAATCTTGTTTATTTTGGTCACATCATGACAATTTCTCATCTCTTTAGATCGAAACAGATTTCACTTTGACATTTCAAACTCAATGAATTTATTAATAATTTGACCATCAATGTTATAGCATAATGACGCAGAACAAGAGAGGAGTTGATGTATTTATTTAATATTCCTAAACCCAAATATCTTATCTTAACTACTCTTTTATCCTATCGCATAATCATCTCATGAAATTATGCATAATATAATACACGAGAGAAAATACTTTTTATTGGTACATAAATTTGTCCAAGTTTTAGGCGACTAACTTAAGTTCTCATTTTTGCATTTTTCAGAAAGACATGCAAACCAATTTCGGCACACAAAAACAAGTTGTTTGGAACTTGGGATATACTAGTATAACATATGCCATCTTGTTTTGGGTTCATTTTATTGGATCTTGAAGCCCACCATACATATTGGCCCGGTTCCTGACTTCATGTACCGTTCGTTGGCCGAAAATCGGATATGTTTTAGTCCCTATCAGCTTACTCCATGGGTATCAAAATGAAATCACGTTCTATCCAAAAACCACAACCCATCTCTAATTTCAATAAATTATAGCCCAACATAAACCACATCACTTATCTCAGTTCTCAGCCCATCCATGTAACCAGCAAGAAACTACGTGGCCTGTATTAGACAGAAGGAGTTGGGATACTTTTGAACTAGGACCACGTGAACAATTTAGTTTCAGTTTGACTTGATGCGGGATAAATAATTTATTCATCATATCTATAGTTGATCAATGACCTGCACCCCTATGAAAGTCACATAAACTGCGGCCTCCACTAGGAATGAATTTAAGGAAAGGAAAGGATTATGGAGATAGGATTAGGGAAGTTGACAGGGGAGAGTAGATATTGATACAAGAGGAAAAAGAAAGCAGGAGCATGGAAGCTAATTGCCCAAAACAGAGAGACAAAGAGCCACCCAAGCATTTACTTTTAAGGATTAAAGCAGCAGCCTAGGCATGCTCATTGGGGGCAGCTGTAAAGTATGTTTTGTAGGGGTTTATTTGTGCTCTCTTTCATTTTAAGCTTACACGGTTACACCTTATCTTTCTAATGAACTTCTCGTATTTATATATGAAGCTTGGAGGCTTATTATTGTGACCACTTCCTTAATAGCCTCACTCACTGCCTCTCGCTATTCACGTGACATCCTTAGCCCCCAGCCCCCCACAGAATCGGGTTCCCACCACTTTAATTTTACCCTCTCCGTTCATTTCTCTATTTATTACCTTCCTCTTCTATGCTCCATCCTCAGTTATTAGGACTAGGTATGTAGTAGCATTTCATTATTCTTCTTATTTAATTCTTTTGTGGTCCTTCTAGGACTTCCCTTGCTTATATTCTCTTCCTTACTCCCTCTTCTTGTTACTTCATCTCACACCTGAATCCATACATTGCACTCCACTCTTCAATATCCCCATTCCTCTCTAGTTTTATTTGTCCCTTCGTCTATAAGATAATTTAGGCATTCATAACTCTGACACTTTTAATTATGAATCATTAGTCACGAGTAAGGTGCAAGGGCACTACGCGTTAGCATGGACCGTGACATTGGTTTTGGACTTAATGATATTTTTGTCCTTTTAGATGTCTACGGAATTGTGCTTTAGCAGCTTCTTCACGTGTTTCGTGTCCGTATTATTTGCAGTAAACTGGAACATTACCAGTCAAAGCCTTCCATTTGTTTTACTTGACTTCCTTCTTGTTCAGTAAAACCTGACATGCTATTTTTACCAAAGGCAATGCACTTATCGCATCTTCATGTGTCCAACCACTTGGACGAACAGCGAATTAAGTAACTAAACCTGTTGGATTTGCATGCATTCTGTTGACTTTTATTAATATGATTATATATTGTAAATGCGTGGATATTTTCATACTTGACATGGTACTTTTTCCCTCTCAGAAAGTGACAGTACATTTTTTTGTTAACTTTCAACCACTCACTACTGTGCTCATAAGAGTAGGAATGCGTTCTGGTTTTCATTTGACTAGAAAACCCTATGATCGCCCAACAACTGAAGGTGGTTCTTGATTGAAGGATTAGGGCTGGTTGGTTTTGAACCAAGCTAAAGGAACATGGTTAGGAATAAACAAAGCAAAAGGTATACCAAAACACTTGACTATTTAACTCGAGAAAAAGAAAAAGTCTGTTATTCCATCATCCAAATCTTGTTACTGATGCCTCATCCATTACTTTTTTATTCCTTCTCCGGTCAAATCACATTTCAACGATATCACTTTTTGATGCTGAATTCATAGGTAAACTGTATTGCTGCAATAAGACCTTTTGTGGCAGGGCACCTACTAAAGTGAAAGGTCAGAACTCAGTAGTACTATTCCTTCACCCTTAAGATTCTTCCTCTCAGTTTTTGATTTTACATGTCACGTGATTGGAAATGCTAATATGTGTGTGTATATGTGTGATCAGTGATTATAAAGGAACAATCTCGTTGGGATATCTTTACTTCTTAATTTCCTTTTCACCTTTTCTCCTTGCAAAATTTCTATTAGATTATTATGAGTAAATTCAGTGAGCATGAGAAGTGATCAAGCAGAGGTAAAACTCAAGAAGTCAAAGAATACAATTTCAGAAAAGGAGGGGATATGTTGGGAAAAAGAAATCAGGCAAACATGAGTGGTCCAAATTTGCTATGTGAAGTAGTCATCATCACCAAGGTACAAGAACAGAGATCTCAAGAAAGGGTCCAAACAAATATCTTTGACAAGGAAATTTCAATCATGGGGGACCATTCCAACGGTTGACATTATTAAATCACGGATTAACGCTTTATCTCATTAATAATAAGACGCACAAGATTCTTTAGTAGTTAGCGGTACTCACTTGAAAGATTAACACAACAACAAAATGAGTGAGCAAGAGAAGGGAAAAGAAAAAAGAAAAGAGTAAGAAACACTCATGGAGAAAAGAAGCACTCTTCTTAGCTGTCAAATTAATTGGTAACCTTTTTTGGCCCCAACATGTTTAATACGAAACCTCTGGGACAAAAGATACATTACCGTGTATAGTTCATTGAAGTACAAATATGCAGGCTCATGGCGTGACTTCCCCATTCTTGCCCTGAGCTGACCTGAACTCACTCCGGAAATTAGGAACAGAACTAACAATATATATACACTGTTGTTGTTGTGTTATTATTATATGCGCATGTATGACATGAAAGTACTCAATTTTTTTTTATTTCCAAGAAGGTTGTCTCTTTGATATAGTAGTAGTAACTATTATTCCCTGCCAGAAGCTAAGAGACACGACCACACTTAACTACAAAACACAGATAGGAAAATTCAACCCTACAATTCAAAGTTAAGTTTTGTCTTTTGTTTGGTTTCTAGGGAAGCTAAAGAGAGAAAAAAAAAGGAAAATAAATCTCCTCTTATCCTCTGCCTCCTCTCTTGCTCAGCCTCTAGTAGCAGATTTTTATAGGTCGTACAAGGACATCATATTACAGTGATTTTCTCCATGAAAGCTCTGATCCATCAACCTTCTCTTTTCCTTTTCTTGCGCCATTAATATTACCCTTTTCTTCATAACCAATTCAAACGAGACATAACTAAGGGCTGCTTCTTAGCTAGGATAAAAGCAGAGGATTATTCTTAATCCTGTCTTGTTAAAAGTGAGAAATGTGGACCCTGTGATTGTTGTCACCATAATCGTTGATTTTCCTTCTCTTGACATCTTTCTCTTGCATGAGGGTGGTGGCAGCAGCGAGATTTCCGTCGGTTCTTTCACTTTCTGAGCTCAGAAAATGATGGTCCAACACATTAACCGCCGTGTCTGAACTAGAAACCATGTCTAACACAGATTCGTATCCTTCCATTGCAATGTCACGTATCACATTATAACACTGCATCATATTATCCTGCAAAGTACAATTACCATCAAACCATCAATCAATCATCCAAATATAGTTTATCAAAGTGAAGCATGGAAAAGTAAAGAGAGGGAAGGTGTGTACTTTATTTACGTATGGACCAGCTGATATTGCTTGGAGAAAGCATGGATATTGAAAAGGGAAAAGCTCATGAGAAGCATACAAGAGAGCAGATGCAGCAATTATGGAAGGCTTGAATTCCAAAAGCTTTATCTCTGTAATTAGGACATAACATTTTAAAAATTCAATCTTTGTGATTGATTATCTCATTTTAATAATGGTGGTCAATCAATTAAATATACCTCGCTGTGATTTGAATATGATTTGGGCAGCTCGGTCCTTGAGAACTTGTCTCAATGGAGGGTCTTGGAGCATGAAGAAAGATATGAAGAAAGGAATGAAAGAGAAAGGAGTGATGGAACGCATTCGCCATTGAAGAGATCCCAAGATCAAAGCTTCCATTCTCTGTATAGTTTGTGTCTCAAAAATCATCCCACCATCCCCCTGTTTCAGAAAGGCCTAATAAAACGAGCTCTAGTGAAAACTAAATATATGTATCAAGCAAATTCTCTTCTTTAGAGTACATCAATGGTTTTGATAATGTTTTACCTGCACATCGGTGGCAGAAAACTCTGTTTTGAGCATCTTGGAGGCCAGAGATAAGCATGACACAGCAAGTAACTTGAGGGTCCATGGCTTTTGTTCCTGTCATATCCAAATAGAGTAAAAAAATGTAATCCTATCTCCTCATTATTTCTTACGTTTAAGGCTAAAATGAGTTTACCAGTGTGGCTTGGTTGGCCAGAAAGCGATCGAGATAGTTGATAGCTAAGTAGGAGAGGAGGGGGTCAAAGGTACATGGCAACTGAACATAAGAGAAATAGTCCACGCTCAGATTAAGCAGTAAAATACAGAAAAGAAAAAATAAAAGTGATATTATGATATATGAGTTGAGATATGCATACCTGGAGATGAGAGAGATGACTTGGTTTCGGAGGGAGAGGTGAAAATGATGAGGGGATTGGAGGGTGAGAAAGTAGTGTTGGGAAGGGAGGTGGTCAGATTCAGTGAGGAAGAGGGAAGAGACTGAGTCAGAGGGGAGAACATGGGAGTCGTCGAAGGGGTTTTCAAGGTCAAACTCCATTGGAGTGTGTATGGGGAAGAGAAGAGAAGAGAGGGTATTGAAGAGAATCAGAAGAGGTGAGACATGGTTAGGTAAAAGGAAGGGTGTGAAGGAGTGAGTGAATATGAAGAAGGCAGGCAACAAAGGAGACTTAATTTGGTCCCCTCACACATGCATGAGATGCAATCACTAATATTTGATCTCTTCTTGTTTCAGCTCACATTATACCCTTATAAATTCCTCATACCTCATCCAACTATTCTCACAGACTATTAAAATGCGTGGAAAAGTAACATAAACTCAAGTGTTACTTGTTATTACGTCTCTCAGTCAAAGGATACGCTGGTGGTAGACGTATTGTGGAGGCTATTTTACATTTTCAGACAAAAAAATGGAAGAGCCCCACACACCCACCTGTCCTCTTGTTTTCATGGAAAAGCATAAAGCAAAACACTACTGAAGATGCCAATTTTTTTAGTTGCTTATCGTAAAATAGACAAATGCACTGTCTTGTATGGTAAAGTGAACATGCTATGTTTTACAGAGTTATCAGATAATGGCGCATTCATTTATATGTGGAGCTTTAATTGTATTAGTCTAAGATGTATGTCTAGGATCCTTTCCCCTTAAATGCTGCTTTTTACCACATATCATGCTAATGTTTATGAATGTTATTTGTAAAACTCTTATTTATCACTCATAGGTATTACTAATCAATGCGACAATGCAGATTATGTTAAGATCTGATCTCCAGCAATTTCCTGTTAGTTCTGTTGCAGCTGCATCTCGTGGTAATGTTGGTCACGTTATCTTTAGTAATGAAAACAATATAATGTAGATTTCTGATGCAGGGTTGATTAGCTTAAAGTAAAAGCAATATATATGAAAACAGACAAAGCACACTCTACCCAAGGACGAAGTTTAAAGCATGAAATTGAGTGATGCTCCGGCGTATATATGCATCACTCCAATATTTTTTTTAAAAAAAGATAAGGTGTGAAAAATTCAATAAAAAAAATAAAACCTAGTGGGGCAACAAGAAATCCCCAAGGAAATTATTTCTCCACGTAGAGAAGGTGACAAGTTTGAAATCCTGCCTCTTCTCACCAAACCATGTAAAACAACTTTACCATTTCTCCTTTCTCTGTTATGTATTCATTGGCTAAAAACAACAGTCTTCTCAATGTGACGTTTGCGGGAGGGTGATCGCTCGGCTTATGTGTAAAATGAGTGTAATTTATGGGAGAATTAATTAGAGGTTACATGTAAAAAATATAATTACGATGAGGTCTCTCGACTTGTAAATTACAGCTTATAAAGCTAACAATAACAATTTATTGGTCTCACATAATAACTCGTAGGACCTCATTTTAATTATGTCTCTTTCATGAGGCCTCTATTATTGCATTAACTTATTTTCCACTGTTGACTATTTACAGTCCACTTTTAATCACTATTGCTAGCTCCAGCAAAAATTTTGCATTCATGACTTGAGCTCTCACACCAATAAACCATGAGTACTACTTGCAAGAAAATGACCTCTATCATGCGTAAAGTTGTGTCAAAGTAAGCATACGTTTTGTGTCCCTAATCTGCTTTATTTTATAAATTATTCTCAGTAGTGTACTTTAAGACTTATCATAGCTCTATGGGAGACGGAAACTTTGGGTTGAAATTAAATAGGAGCACATTACTATTCTCTGAAAAGGCATGTGTGTGGACTTTAAAGTGGCCCGACTTGAGCCGAAAACTTTCAGCAATCAATGATCAATGGTCTTCACCCTGGAAACACACATTTACCACAATTAATCGAATGACTAGGTGTTCAGAAAAATGATGTTATTGCAAGTTTGTGGAGTTATTTAGATTAGCCCAAATAAGACGAGCTTTTCCAACGAATACTTATAAAAGCTAAATATAATAGACAATTTACTTTTTTTAAAAATCTTATAAAAGTTAAATAAGTCATTTATATATTAAATTACCCGATTTTTTTCTCCAAACTAGCTAGTTAAAGTTAGGTTATAAATTACTAATACATATTCTAATAATTTATCATATATGTTATAATTAACTAAACTATTATGCTTCTCTCATCTCTGTAAAAAAAACAGCTAGATCTAATATATAGGACGAGAAGATTACAATTTACAAGTTTAGTTGATTATTAAGATGTGTTTTATGTTGACTTGTATGAGCATGCTTTCCAACACTATCCCAAACATGCATAGCTTACTACTTGAATCAAACGAGAAGTATTAAATTAAATTTTCATACAGACAAGCATGTGCATGTGGATGAAACAAATGATGCTTCCTAGGTTTGTAACATGTAATTAATTAACCATCCATTAATACTAAGAGGTGGTTGGCTATAGTACAAGGTATGCCAAAACGGCCGCACCTTCACACTGGCTGTGTAGAATTTAAATGATGTAGATCACTTTAAATGCCTAACCAAGTCATCTCCATATACTCAACGTCAACCAACAACTTTAGTATAGATTAATTTTCATCAGTATGAATCTAACCATACAAGCTAATGTATTGTTCATGCTATCGGATTCAAAATAAAACCAACAACTACATATAGTATACATCCAAATTAATTGTACTGTTGAAACTGTATTCAAACTCTAATAGCAGCCAAATTGCATGGTTCATTAAATGAATGCTTGTATTAACTATTATAATTTACGTGAGAGATGGCCTGAGAAAATGACAGGGACGACCAAATGGGATGATAAGCCCCATTTTAACCAAACATGGGAAGTTGGCAACTGCTGGTCCAGCAATTATACGACTTTTCATGTCTCATTGTGCATCGCTTCCTCTTCTTATAGCTTGCTCATTACAATACAAGCGATTTTTCTAGTATTCACACGCGAGCGCACAACAACTTCAACGTAAGATCTAATTAAATAAAGAAGGAGAGGTTAATGTATGGGGTTGGCTTAGAGGATGTGTTGAAGAAGACTAATGGTTGTTTGAAGAAGAGACACGATGCAGCTTTGACAACTTTACAGGCAAAAGCCTCAACTTCCATGTTCTGTCCAAATCTCGGTGCTTTTCTTTAATGACACTAATATTTAGTGGGGCCCATGCTTTTTGCCACTCCTTAATTACATGAGGGTATTAGAGGGCTTAAAAATCTGATATGGAGAAGGCAAATGAGCAAGACGCACCCACGCCCAGTAGTGCACATGACCATACGTCCTTGTCACTGTAAGGCAGAAGCTAAAAATTGCCTCAACACTATGCTTCTCAACCGCACCCACTTTTGATGCCCATTCAATGTTTGGGACTTCGACCTTTCACCTTCAGGGTCTGAAACTCACATGGAGGGCTTCCACATTTACTCTGCATGGACAATTCAGGAGGATGAAATGTGTGTGAGAGATAGATAAAGTAATTGGTGGAGTTGGAGGTTAAGAACAAAAGGGGGGATATTGAAACATGTACATGTATGGCTTCACAGATAGGACTTGTGATGATGATTGGGAATTGGGACGGTGAGCTCTTCATCGAATCATGACCTTTTGGCTCTCTAATGTCAAGGGACCGAATCATAATGCGTGCCGATTGTAATTAATTGACACATTCCAGAGATTTTTTTTTATTAATTTACGGCCACTTTCAACTCTTTGTTATGATAGGTTTTTTCAACATTCGGAACACTCATGTATAATTCACATTTAAAACTGAAAATAAAACCCTTCATTGGGAAAAAGGGTTATAAAAATTTGATTATTTTGACACGTGTTCGATTCTTGCAAAGTACCACTCGTTGTTCCAATTGACGAGCATGTGGATACATCTTCACAGCTAAATGAAGTTGAGTGAAACCTAGCTACATCTATGAACAAAATAAAGGTTTGTTTGTTATTTTCCATGGCCTCATAAGGACAATCAAGTAGATCACTACACTCATCTCTTGCTTTCCAAAAATAAGTGGAAAATTATTGGAGGCCAGGTTTATTAGGAAATGTTTTACGAAGAGATGGAAATCCAAGATGCGGTCAGCGGGAGCGGGAGGACAATTGATACCCATAACTTAGGTATTTTTTATATTGACCGTTGATTTTATATTTTAAATTATTTTTACTAGGCAAGATTAAACTTAATATAGTACAAAGTAGCTTGACTTGGCCTTTCCAAATGTCCCATTTTTTTATAATTAAATTTTAAGCACAGTTAAATGTGTTAAAGATTCTTACCATCCTAAACACGTAAAATAATATTTGCAATATTCAGTTCGTGCAAAGGAAAAAGAGGGGGAGTTGCGATCGGAGCGAATTTGTTAGCCAGCTCCACTTGAAGCATAATTATTCATTAATGATGATAATCATTTTCAAATTAAAGCTGAAGCTCATCTAGCAGCTAGGGTGTAAAACCTTGCACTAGTTCACAGTTCAATTAATCTAGAATGGACCATTAATTATATTATGCACGTACACGCACGCATAAGAGCAACCTAGCAGGACCAAATATCAGCAGTAGCCCATTAAGACCTTAATTGGTAATATGAACATCACTGGCTGTGCATGATTAGCCAAAAGCCACCGCATGGTTTTGTTGTTTATTTATTATGACTTTCGTCTTTCTTTCCTTTCCTCCTATTCCTCTCTATAGCCGCTGGGATCCATGCACACATCTCCAACTAGGCCATCTAATAGGAAACAGCTACTCTATCACTCTCTTAATAAAAATATATTATCAAAGCAAGTGAGTATATCGATCAAGAGCATTATAAGTCAATGGTATGACATCTCTCTATTATGTGAGAAATTGCGGGTACCATCCCACTTGTAAACTCAAATCATTAGTATTTATTCTTTTAATTAAAAAAGTGAGCATTATCGCTTACATGCAAGTTGCTGTAGCAATTGAGATGGAAGACAAAAACACTCTTGTAGAATAAATCTAGATGGGAAATTGTGTTTGATATTAGACTTAAATTAAATAACATAATTGCTAAAAATAATTACCATATATTTCTCTCTCTTATACAATCTCATAAATAAATGTAAACTCAATAAACCCCTGAAAACATCTATATTAAACATATTTATCCCTCTCAACTACTTTATTAATACTCCCTCCGGTCCCTAATGAAAGAACCCAAAATTTGAATGGTTTTGGTCCCTAATGTAAGAGCTCACCTCATATTCTCTCCTCATTTAATGCATTTTTTCCTACTTTACCCCTAACTCTCTTTCATATTTATTAATGCTTATGCATTTCTCTCTCTTAAAAGCACCATAATAAATATGACATTTTTGGAAAAGAAGCATTAACTCCAGACACACAACTAATATTCACATGTTTTCTTAAGAAGCGTTTTTTTTACGGCTAGCTCTTACATTAGGGACCGGAGGGAGTATGTGTTACTTCAGGGGTGGGTGAGGGAGGAGGAGGGGGGAGGGTGGGGGAGGAGGAGGGGGGGTGGGGGTGGGGTGTAAATTTTTTTTAAGGCTAGGGGCAAAACTGTCTTTTCACTTTTCAAATATATTAATGTGAGGTCCCTTGGAACCCTACATTAATATTTTTAACTTTTGGGACTTTTCAAGTATTAACTCCCTTGTGGGGACCTCTAATTAATTTTCCCTTGTTTATTAGTTAAACCTTAATTTTATGCTTCGAAATTCGTTCCCATATTTGCTTTGGGGGGTTGCTTCAACCTGACTTCTCCCTTTTGCTTTCATTGTTAGGTGTTATCCTCTTTGACGAAAACTATAGATTCGCCTAGATCCGAGAGAAAGCCTAAAGAAGCCCATTTTTTGTTTCACATATTAATTGGAAGACTAATGACCCACTTTTGTTCTCTCGTTTCCTTTTGGTAAGATGTACAGCCATGAAAGTAGAACATAGTTCTCGAATATTTTATACTGGGGGCAAAAGAGATATTAGCACGCTTCATGCCACAAGATTAAAATGAAACTAGTAGTATTATAGTATTACTATTTACCATTTACTGGGAAGTGGGAACAAACTCAAGAAAACAAAACATGGAAATAATGAAGAGAGAAGATGAGTGGGTGAAGCACGCGATATCCCCCATGCAGAGAGCAGCATCATTATAAGTGAGTGGGCCTTCACCCTACGCCCAGACAAAATTAGAAGCCTACATCAATAATTATGTTCTTTTGGACGCCCTCTTTCTTTCTGCCCCCAACACTTGTAGTTTCTGGGCATTCCCTTTCTCTTGTTTTTATATTGCACCTTGTGACTTCCCATCGACCAATAATTCTTCCAACTCTAAATACACTTCATGCTTAACTAAGATCTCGCTGTTTACTTTTTTCCAGCTCAACATCCTTACCCCTCCCATTCACTGTATTTTTTGCATGTATGGTCACAAACTGTCGTTTTCACTTTTTCCACTTCAACCAAATGTCTAGTCATGATTATTGATAATCAACATTACCCTGCCTTAAAATGTGTCACGTCACCTGTCACCCCTCAACAAGACTTGTCCTTCAGGCTCATTACACATATCAGTCCATAACTATATAATGGGCCCTAAACTACACATGTTTGTCTAAATAGAAGTATGAATACTAAAGGTAGCCTTAAGGCCTGCATGCATGCCCAGTACTGGGCCACAGGCCCAGAAGAGAAAACGTGACATGTCCTTAAAACAAAAGCATCGTAATCTTGATCTAGGCCCCCTTCAACACTTGGCCTTCTCCCCCCTCTCTGACTCCGAACTCAGCAGACCCATTAGTGACTTCATAAACGATGGTGAATGGCGATGGAATCTCTTCCAAGAACTTCTCCCCTCGGCTTCCTCCTTCACGTGGGATTTAACGAGCTCGGGTGACTTCACGGTGAAATCCGCATACATCATGGAAGAATCCCTCAACTGGGGTGACGCCAGCAAGCTGTGGAAAGCGGTGTGGAAAGCCCCCACTCTCCACCGAGTGCGAGTCTTCACTTGGCTCCTCCTCAAGGGCAAGCTTCTCACTAATGCAGAGCGGGCCGGAGGAAGATGACTACCATTACCGATTGTCAAGCTTGCTCAGGAAGGGTGGAAGATTTGAACCACATTTTTAGAGATTGTACTCTTGCCTCCTCAGTATGGCGCAAGATATTACCTCTAGATCTATGTCAAGACCTGTTTCGATCTGATATTCAAACATGGCTCTCAAAGGCTTTGCTTGAAAATGGCCTTCACGCAACTTGGATGGTGGGATTTATGATTATAGCCTGGAAGCTCTGGGAAGCACGCAACCTCCGTGTTTTCACTGGCCAAACGCTGACAATGGACAACCTTCTCTCTCAGACCATAGCTCTAGTCAACCATTCTTTTCATAGCCTTAATGCCTTACAGCTGTACACACAGGCATAGCCCATAGAGTTTTTTAAAACTTCCTTTACTTTAGGATACTGTAGTACGCAGTGCTTTCTTCTTTTACCTTTGACCGCCATGTAACCTTTTGACTCATTTAATGAAATTTCCCTTTTCACTCAAAAAAAAAAGCATCGTAATCTTCGTACCAAACCAAAGTATCGTGCCCCAACAAAATTACTAGTACAATGCAACAAAAATATCGTAATCCCAAAATCGCTGAAGTTGTGGCTATATGGCCCCAACGTGGCATTGCACCTTATCCACCAACTTATTATACTCCTACTACTTAAGCTCTTGAAAGTTGAAACAGATCATCCGACACTGTGACTGAGTAACCAACTTTTCCCACCAACCATGGCTTCAACTACTCTGCCTCCAGCAACCCCATCACAGGTTAAGCTACTGTATGTAGTGATTAGGATGGATATTTGAGCTTGAGACTGAAAAGACTGTGTCTTTCAGGTTTGTTCTGGGAAAAATGGGATTCTGTGTACCTCACAAGGCATTCTTATGAAGCCCGAAAAGGCCAAGAGTATAGGGAAGGTTAAGGGAAACAGAATAGTTTGCCAAGCCACTAGTGTTCCAGCGGATGATCGAGTGCCAGATATGGGGAGAAGGCAGCTCATGAATCTGCTTCTTCTTGGTGCCATTTCACTTCCTTCTGCTGGAATGCTTGTCCCTTATGCCTCTTTCTTTGTACCTCCTGGGTAACATTTTAAAATCCCCTATGATTTAGCCAATATTAGAAGTTGGAATATTTGAGAAATAATTATATTGCACAATAGAATATTAGTTAGTTTTAATGATCTGCATGATTGAATGTGCACCATGGTAGAAGTCTCTATAAACCTTGAATAAGACGTACTCCCTCCTCCGTTCCTAAATATAAGATCACTTTGGCTAATTTGGAAAGATTAAGGAAAGTTTTCCAATGAATTAGGATTACATGATCTTCCCAAAATACCCCTCACTTAAATTTAAAAGATTGAGGGAGTAATTTACTTGTATAATGAGTATAGGGGTAATTTGGGCAAAACTTGAGGAAAAATAGAAAGTGATCTTATATTTAGGAACTTATCCACATTCTCAAAGTGATCTTATATTTAGGAACGGAGGAAGTATAATTTATATTGGTGTGCGACAGCTTGATTCAGTGTTAGACTGATAGTGATTTTATAGCCGTTGGTTCTAATGGAAGAGGCAGAAGCCAGAGAAGGGTGGCATCTTTATCAAGAGATTCCATGATTAACTTTTTAACCTGCCAATCAAGATGCCTTTTGTGATGTTTCAGTCCTAGTCCTTTTTAAGGTTTTCATATTTTTGACCAATTGAGAAAATATTGCATATAGGTCAGGATCGGCTACTAGTGGCACCGTTGCCAAGGACGCCATAGGAAATGACGTTATAGCTGACGAATGGCTTAAGACACATGGCCCTGGCGATCGTACCCTTACCCAAGGATTGAAGGTAAGCTTATAAGTCCTAAGCTCAATGATGATACTACAGATTAAACATGACTAATTTGTGAGCCTCTTACTCTTCAACTTTCCCCAGCATCTTATATGACCTCAGATGATATTACAGATTAAGCATGCGCAATATTGACAGTAACAAATCAATTTATCACACCATGGATTGCTGAATTTGAAGCAATTATTTTGCACTTCTGTTGTGGCTACGGAACTATAATAATAGTCTCTGGTGAAATCAAGAATATTAAATCGTTTTACTGGTAATGAAATCCAAATATTTTTCCTCGGTCTTTGTTTATCTTGACAGATTTCACATTGTTCAGGGAGATCCTACATACCTTGTGGTGGAGAAAGACAGAACACTTGCAACATATGGGATTAATGCAGTGTGTACGCACCTTGGGTGTGTTGTGCCTTGGAATCAA
Source organism: Mimosa pudica (assembly GCA_029929735.1). Lineage (NCBI taxonomy): Eukaryota > Viridiplantae > Streptophyta > Magnoliopsida > Fabales > Fabaceae > Mimosa > Mimosa pudica. Next base: position 2,760,645 of record JAKELP010000001.1, read on the forward strand.
GCTGAGAACAAATTCATTTGCCCTTGCCATGGATCCCAATACAATGACCAAGGAAGAGTTGTGAGAGGACCTGCTCCTCTGGTAAGCTTCTTTCCATACTTTTTCTTTAAACGTGGTTCTTCGGTCCTAAATATAAAACAAACCAGTTGACTTTTTTGGAAAATCTTAAAAATACAAAATAAGTTAATTATAAATTGATTTACCTAATTTTTCTCGAAGACTAGTTTATTTTACCTATAAACTAATGTATAATATAAAAATATATCAAATGTGTCATGATTTAATAGCCTATTTCGCAACCTTAACCTCTATAAAAAAAGTCAATTCTAGATCTTATATTTAGGACCTAGGTAGTATAGCATAACACTCAGATTTTTAGGCATATCTAGGTTGGCTTATTGTTTGCAACTCCTGTTAGAGTTGGTTTATTTACTTACAATAATGAGTGTAAAATTCGATAGTTATAGCTCCAGTCATCCTGTAGTAATGTTTTTAATGTTTTTTACTGGACAGTCTCTGGCCCTGGCGCATTGTGACATAGATGATGGGAAGGTAGTATTTGTACCTTGGGTTGAAACAGATTTCAGAACAGGAGAAGATCCATGGTGGGCTTGAGTTTATTTAAGCTGTCTCTCCTCGATCATGTGTTAGGTCTACAGCCAGATACTTTTTGTATTAGATCCATGAGGGCATTTTGTCTTCATTGTACTTAACATATTGTATTTTTTTTATCAGCATACTTGACATATTGTATACTGAAACTCATAAGTTGAATGATTGAAGCCCATGAGCTAATAGTAAGAAATAAGCCTTATTCTATTCGTGTGAGACTTCAGTGATTCCATATTCTATTCGCGTGAGACTTCAGTGATTCCATGTATGTATATTTCTTGCATTCCGAAGCATCGATTTCTATAAACTTGGATGGTCTTTGATGCGTAAACTTATATTGAGTTTACAATAACTACAAATTTAAGTGACACTTTGTTGTTTGTTTTTGGTGGCTTGGTACAATAGTTATCTCATTTGGTGAGATAATAAGGTTTCGAGTTTCGATTGGCATAGGATGCCAGATTAAGAAAAAAAACTGCAATAATTCATGAAAGGACAAACAGAGTAGCGTCGTTTGTTGTCGCTATCTGGTGGTGATAGCCTTCGATGGGCATTCACATTATATTACCTGTCCAAAATTACTTAATAAATTGCATGGAAGATAGCGTCACGCCAGAGTCAAAGCTTCTTCACATGAATAAACTATTTGCAGACCAAAACTTTCGTGCTTAATCAAACGTTCGGGTTTTGATAACCAACACAAATTGAGGTCATACTTTGCATTGTGTTTAATTCTTTTGTTTTTTATTGTAGTTTTTATTTTGGTTTTAACTGTGTTTAATTCTATCCCACACCTTTCTCTTCAATTTGTGATTATCTTACTTTTATATTTCCCCACTATCTCGCTTTCTTGTTATATTTTGATACTCCCTCCGTTCCTAAATATAAGACCTAGATAACTTTTTTTTTTGGAAAGATTAAAGTTGCGAAATAAGTTATTAAATCATGATATATTTGATATCTTTTTAGATTATACATTAGTTTATAGGTAAAATAAACTAGTTTAAGAGAAAAAATTAAGTAAATCAATTTATAATTAACTTATTTTTTGCTTTTTTTAGGATTTTTCACAAAAGTCATCTAGGTCCTATATTTAGGAACGAAGGGAGTATTACTTTTAAATTTAATCCCACTTAAATCTAACTTAAAAAATAATGTGTAAACTTTCTTGTTATATATTTTTCATGACTAATGGCTTATATACTGCATTTAAATTAATTATATTATTAATTACTTAAATTATAACTATAACGCGGTATATATTTTATCATATACGTATGGCCATTCATTAAGAATTTTATATTAAATTAGCAATTCCCACAATACACGGAAAGTAATTATTAAAAAATATTATTATAAATAATCCGTTGAATGTTTAATAATTTAATAGTTAATTATAGAAAAATTATTGCATTAATAATAATCTTATTTTAGAGTGAAATAAAAAATATTCATGCAAGAATTTCAGAAAAAGCAAAAACGAAAAAAAAATCAGAATTTAAAACTCAATCCAAACGAATTAAAGTTTAATAATAAAAGGAATTCGGAAAATGTAACTTTTTTAATCACCAAAATGGAAATTGAGGTGCAATAGGAATGTTTCTATTACTTTAAGATATATATATATATTATGCTTGCAAACTTCACATTTATGATAACTAGGATCCCTTTATTTAAGGTAAATTAAAAAATATTGTTAGAAGAATTTCAAAATTTTAAAACTGAACACAAACGAAATAAAAAATAATAATTCAATGAATTCATGAACTTATTTTTTCAAATTTTAAATAATTAGGCATTCATGTGGTCCAATTATATTGTGTTTGTGACAAGTGGTCCAATGGAAATGTCACCATGAGTTTTAGAATATATAATACTACCTCCGGTCCTAAATATAGGACCTAGATAACTTTTTTTTGGAGAGGTTAAAGTTGCAAAATAGTCTATTAAATGATGACATATTTGATATATTTTTTGATTATCCATTAGTTTATAAGTAAAATAAACTAGTTTAAAGGAAAAAATTAGATAAATCAATTTATAATTAACTTATTTGGCTTTTTTTAGTATTTTTCAAAAAATTCAATTAGGTCATATATTTAGGACCGGAGGGAGTAATAGATACTTGCAAACTTCACATTTATGATAATCATGTTCCATTTATTTTATAGCGAATTAGAAAAATTTTTTTGATAAAAAAAATTAGAAGAATTTTGGAATTTTAAAATTAAATACAAATGAAATATAAATTAATAATTCAAGGAATTTAGATAAAAAAGATAATATTTTTGTTTGAATTATCTTTTTTTACTTTAAGTAATTAAGTATTTAACTGGTTCAATCATATTGTACAAAGTGGTTTAATAAGAATGTGGCCGTAAAATTTTATATATATAATAGATAATAGATGTTGGTTGTGGTGCTGGAAGGTATTATAATATCCTCTTACTTAACAATTCGTCACCCCAAGATATTTTTAATGGCCTTCTGGTGTGGGTCAACCTTTTCTTTTCTTGATAAAAAAAAAACTTTCTTTTCCTTGTTGTTAACTTAACTTATTATTCGGCTATGTGATTGAGAAGCATACGTGGCAAAGAAAAATATTCTCCCGCCTTCCCATTCATTCATTATTTTCTCGCTTTTTTATCAGAAGAATTCTCGCTTCTCCCTCTCTCTTTTTTTTTATCAGAAAAAGAATTCTCGCTTCACTCTTCACCAAAACAAGAACTTATTATACGGCTAAAAATAAATTAATTTTGGTAATCTTTTTTTGATCAGAAATTAATTTTGGTAATCTAGAACTTCGTAACAATACAATATCCAATCAAGGCCAAACATTTTCACCTCTTTTTAGTGTTAAAGTAAATTTTTAATCTCTTATATTTGCGTTAGATTTTAAATTAGTCTTTTATTTTGGAAAAGTACATAAGGTATTAAAAGTATATTTTTTAAATATAAAAGACTAAAATGAAATTTGATGTAAAAATAAGGGACCAAAATAAATTCAAAAAGGTATAAAAGTCTCACCACCTTCTTACCTGCTGTCCAAAATCTTCTCCCCAGAGTGTCAGAGTAAGCTCTCTCTCTCCACCATGACCCCTCGAAAAAGAACCACCTCCAAGAAGCCCTCGACGGCGAGACACAGGTACCTTAGACCGGGTGAACTCGCTCGCATCAGAGACTCGATTATTAGCGCTAGATCTCGAAAGCTTAAGAACGCTCAAGATCAAATATTTCTAGCGGCTTTCCCTCGTCGCCCCCCATCTCCGCCGCCTTCTCCTCAACCCCCTGCCACTCCTCCGCCTTCCCCTCAATCCACCCCCGCTCTGCTGCCTACTCCTCAACCCACCACTCCTCCGCCGCCTACCCCTCAACCCACCAATGCTCCGCCTCAAGAAGCTTGCCCTTGCTTCCAAGAAAGGATCTTGGGCCCTCGCTTTCCCCAAAGGAAGAGAATCATGGCGCCTGAATCTGTCTCGTATATAACGTATACTCCTCCTCATTCCCCTCCAGGATCCTCTAATTCGGTCATTGATTCTAATTGAACATTGTGGTTAAATTCTCTTGATTATTCTGTTGTTTTAGGAGATGAGTTTATTTGAATGTGTAGGTGGATGTTCCTAGTTGGGAGCTTTGTACATTGACTGCCAAAACTTTAATCAATAATAAGAATACCCTATTTCGTTTCGAGTATTCATATTTTGGTTGCGGTATCATATCATCCATTAGATTGTTTACGAATATTTGCGTCTGGAATAAAATTTCCATGGTTGGGTGGTTAACTGATTATGTTCTTGATAGGAAGGGAAATAATTGATTATGTTCTTGAAGGGAAGGGAAAAAATGGGCGGGTGATAAATAAGCATCAAATAAACGGGGAGACAACAAAGTTGAATGTGCGACCCATGTAAAATAAAATTCAAAGCAAAATAACAAAAAATCAACAAAAATCCCCATAAAGAATAGAGTAAGCATTCAACTTTTAATAAACTTTGAATTGAATCTCATCTTATTCTAACTCAATAATACCAACAAAATAAAATTATGAGCTACGTGGAAGTGGTGTAAAATAAGATTATTGTATAAAAAAATAATAAATGGGTATGAGTATGCCTCTCCCTACTTCTGTAAGCTAAACAGGTATGGGAATGTCCATACCCTGTGTAAGCTAAATAGGTAGGCACACACATGTTTTAACGTGTACTTTTTAATTTGACCTGACACCCTAGATGAGCTCAATTAACTTTGGAAAATATTTGACCTGACACACTATAAAATTTGACCTGGCACACTATAAAACTAAAAATATTGAAAACATGAAATTTAAAGTTTTTTATCGGTTAGTTTCTATTTATAGAGTGTCACATCAAATTAAAAATTACATGTCATACGTCCTCTTGTGATTGGTCAGACCACAAATAAGGTGGTGCATCAAGTTCACTTAAAAATTTATCTACTTTTATATTTTCCCTCTATCTAGCTTTCTTGTTATTTTTATATTCTTTTTTAAATTTAATCCCACTTAAATCTGACGTAAAAAGTAATGTATATTCTTTCTTATTATATATCGGGATATAATGTATAATCTTTTTTTATCAATATAATGTATAATCTCACTTAAATTAGTATTATTCATTACTAGAGGTGGGAATGGTCTAGGCCTGGCCTGGCCTGGTCACAAAATGGCCTGACCTGTGTATAATTGATCGGCCTGAGCCTGACCTGTGGCCTATTACAGACAATTTTTTAAGCCTGAACCTGGTCTGTGGCCTGGACTGGCCTGACTATTAGCCTGTTAGGAGGTCTGATTAATTAAACATACTCAATAAGAGGGTTAGAAATATGAATGGTGGGTAACATCATGTGAATGAATGCTTAGAGAATGTGCGACAATAAATACACTAGAATAGAAGATTATATGCTTGTAATTTTATATTAAGAATTAATAAAAATAACATCAATTAATATAGTAACATAATTTTTTATTTAAATAAATATTATTTAACTTCTTAATAGGCCAGCCTGATAGGCTAATAGGTTTTTTTCTCAAGCCTGAGACTGGCCTATTAAGCAAAACAGTTCAAAAGAAAAAACCTGGGCCTGGCCTGGATATAAGGAGGTCGGTCCAAGACCTTAACGGTCCAAGTCATAGGCCCTTAATAGCCGGCCTGAGCTATTCCCACTCCTATTCATTACTTATATTATAACTAAACGCGATATATATTTTATTATATACGCATGGCCGATGATTTTTTTTTTTAACTGATAATGGCTATTGATTAAGAATTCTATATTAAATGTTTTTTGTGGGGTGAGAAAATCCAAATTCTTCCGACTTATCAATTTGCCTCCCCAAGATATTTAAGATGTGTTTTCTGTTTTGTGGATTTTCGCACTTCATATACACACCTCTTTTTAATTCAATGAATTGTTTCCGATAGCAACGCATATAATCCCTCCGGTTCTATTTATAAGTCGCCAATCGTTTCTAAATTTTGGTCCTTAATGTAAGTCACCAACTACCACTAACTAACTCATTTATTATAATTTTCCAAATATACCTCTATCATTGAAAAAAAATCTTTTACCCTACTTCACTTTTCCTTGCCTCATTATGACTCAACCACTCAAAAACCCCCTCATCATGTTGGGTGTTGGGAAATGACATTGGAAGATGAGATTGAGAGGAGAGAGAAAATAAAAAACATGTGTAGGCATATGTAGGTGATTGATAGTGGATCAAAGTGAAAAAATTGTGAGGAGATGTAAAGATGGAAATGAAAAATAAAACAAGACCAATTTAATGATCTAACCGTCATTAACCGTCATTCCTTGTTATGTACAATATGGGCGGATGACGACTTATAAATTGGACCGGAGGGAGTATTTATATAAGAAAAAACTAAGAGACAATAATCTATATAACAAGTGGCCAAAAAAATCTATATAACATACCATATGCATATTAAATTTAATTATATATATAAAGGAGAAAAACTAAAAAAAAAGGCCCAAAAAAAGGGAAAAGAAAAGAGCCTCAGCCTAGGTATTAGCCTAGGTATTTGACCTGATGAAGGTAGGCAGCCGTATATCTTGGACCAAACTAATAATTTTTGTTTGAATTTTAAGTCTGAACACGAGTACCTCTCGTTTCTCCGTCGATTTGGCAATCATTTCTTTAATTCGAATTTTTAAAATAAAATAAGAAATAAATTCAGAAAGGTTTAAAAGCCTCACCACCTCCTTCCCTCCTCTCCATAATCTTTTCCCCAAAGTCAGAGTAAGCTCTCTCTTTCTCTCATTATTGTTCTATGGTTCCCTATCCTCTTTCAATTATTCTTTGGAATCTTATATGGGGTCCTCGATTCTGAATCTTCCTTTTCACGACGCCTTCAAATTCATCGGCAATTTCAGTTTCACAGAGAAGATTCTTTTTTTCTTTAAAGAATCACCTCCCCTCCCTCCAGAGCATCAATGTTATCTATAGCTGTCATAACTTATGGCAATCTTTCAACGACTATAAATATAATCATTGAAACTATCATCACTCATCACTTCTATTGGATAATGAATTAGTACATACGACCCACTACCTTTTTTATTCACACTCTGGTTTGACTTAATTAGTCTTAATAACTATTTAAACCCCAGTTGCTAATTTCTTTTCTTTTCTTTTTTGGAGGGAGTGATGTGTATTATTCCAAGTTTTAAATAGCACGTTCCTTTAGGAATTTAATTTAATTTTTTATTCTTATCGGTTGACTCATCCGATATATACTGAAATCAGCTTACGCTGTATTTTCTTTTGTAGAATTTCATTGAGTAAACACATATCACACATCCATGGCCATGGCCGTCGACAATGGACCTCCGCCCAATCTTGAGGTTTTTTATTGAATCTTTATGTGATTTCTTCCTCATAAACACCAAGGTGTATTATTTCTCACTAGTATTTATTTATTTATATATTTATTCACATCAACAGGGAAAATATACTGCAATATTGCTCTGTTGGCTTCTTGGCAATGGCTGCCTTTTCTCCTGGAACAGCATGCTCACCATAGAAGATTATTACGGCTATATTTTTCCGGTGATTGATTCTCTTTTGGGTTGATATATCTCTTCATTATGTTGGTTTGATGATATTTGCTTTGGAAAATGTTCAACTTTGAAAAATTTGACAGCTTTTCTTTATTTTAATTCTGATTATTAGTTTTGGATCAAACTGTCCTTTTGTTCTTCTGCAGAATTACCACTCTGCCCGCGTGCTCACTCTTGTGTACCAGCCATTTGCTCTCGGAACATTGGCCATATTGGCTTATTATGAAGCCAAAATCAATACTAGAAAAAGGATCTTGTTTGGATATTCTCTTTTCTTTATCTCTACTTTGTTGGTGTTAGTTGTAAGTTTCCTTTTGTTGTTTTTGGTGGACTTTTTAGTTTTATTCCTTTGGATTGGTTGTGAATTGTGATAACGCTTTTTCATGTATGTTCCATAGTTGGATTTAGCATCGTCTGGCAAAGGAGGACTTGGAATCTTCATTGGTATTTGTGCCATGAGTGGTGCTTTTGGAGTTGCTGATGCTCATGTGCAGGGTGGAATGTTGGGAGACCTTTCTTTTATGAAACCAGAGTTCATTCAGGTCAGCATGGCAATAGATTTGGTTAAGGACTTCATTTTTATAGTTGGCAAGGGCAAATCACATAATATGGTTTTGTATCTTTTGTTGTCACAGTCTTTTCTTTGTGGATTAGCAGCATCAGGTGTATTAACCTCTGCTTTGAGGCTAATCACTAAAGCTGCATTCGAGAATTCTAAGGATGGGCTTCGCAAGGGAGCAAGTAAGTTCAGCCCTGCATCTCTAAGGAGCCATTTGCCTCCTCTGATTTCAGAGTTCTTCATAATATTTTTATGCAGCTATGTTAGAATTTAGGTGCATTGATGTTTGACATGGAAATTGTTTCAATGTTTGTACCTCTATTGACCGGCTCCTTTAATGTTTGGTTGGAATGAATTTAAAAATTGCTTTGTTAACATGTTTGCACAACCTTGGAGACAAATATACTTGTGTAGCTTACTGAGGATTGATGGATTGTTTACCTGCAACATCAAAGAGATTGGAGAAGAGTCCTTTTTCCTAGTACCTCTCCTTCACTGATTTTAATTGGCATTATGAACTGAATTTCTTGTGGCATGTCATCTTTGACCATAGTATTCTCTAAATTTGAACTTAAAGAAGCAAAATTCTTCATAAATTCCTCAGCCCTCAGGATTCTACGTTGGCCGTTCTATTTTCTTGCTTGTTACTTTGGACCTTGACAAATTTACAACTGTTATACTTTATCATTTGTAGTTTAGTCACTAATCACTTATCATCTATATGACTTTTGCAGTTATGTTCTTTTCAATATCGACATTCTTCGAGCTTCTCTGTGTCATTCTCTATGCATCTATCTTTCCTAAACTACCAATTGTCAAGTACTACCGTTCAAAGGCAGCCTCTGAAGGATCCAAAACTGTTACAGCTGACCTTCTTGCCGGTGGCATTCAGACTTCAGCCATTGATAGAGTACCACTTCTTCTTTTCTCCTCCAAATTTGTGAAAAAAGTTCCTCAGTAAACTAATCAGTTTGAGATAATTCCATTTCTATTTTCCAGGATGTGGAGGACCCAAACCACATGAGCGGAAGGGAAACAAGCAACTGTTACTAGAAAACTATGATTATGCACTTAATTTGTTCCTAATCTATGTGCTCACTCTATCTATTTTCCCTGGATTTTTGTCAGAAGATACTGGATCACACAGTTTGGGAGCCTGGTATATGATCACTAGTATACAATATGTTTTTTTTTTTGATCAAAATATATATACAATATGTTTAATTCCAACGTTCCAGAAAAAAAAATGCCACTTATGTTTTTGTTCATTATGTCCTCAATCAGGCTGACTTGTGACATTTCCTTGCATTGTAGGTATGCTCTTGTGTTGATTGCAATGTACAACGTGTGGGATTTGATTGGGAGATACATTCCACTCTTGAAATTCTTGAAGATGGAGTGCCGAAAGCTGATCACAATCTCAGTGTTAAGCCGCTTTTTATTGATTCCTGCATTTTATTTCGTTGCAAAGTATGGTGACCAGGGATGGATGATAATGTTAACCTCCTTCTTGGGGCTATCCAATGGATACCTCACTGTCTCAGTTCTCACTGCTGCACCAAAAGGTTACAAGGTTAGTTTGTGTCAGCAACACACGCTTAGTAATTCAAGTCTTTGGGAGTTTGGGCTTTTCAGTGATTTTCATCCATCTTATTGGTTTTATTTTTTGTTTGTTTGTAGGGACCGGAACAAAATGCCTTGGGAAATTTATTGGTGCTGTTTCTTCTGGGAGGTATTTTTGCAGGAGTTACGCTTGATTGGTTGTGGTTGATAGGCAAAGGCTGGTGAGATTTCAGAATCCAGCTGAAAATCTTCCGTGTGTTCATACTGTTCTGTTTTTCTGTTTTTTGGGCTAAAATGCTTTTTGCCCAGCTAAAATGTTTTTTTTTTTTGCTGCATCATTCTTCCTTTTGCATAGTCTAATTATTGTACACTTTATGAGCCAACAATAGATGTCTCTATTTACATGCTATGATATTTATATCAAATGAAATCATTCTTCCAATAAAGGATTGTGTGCCCGTCAACTAAATTAATGCGATTACAAAGTCTGCTTTGTACGCATTCACAATGTAACTCGTTGCGAGTGAACAAAATAATCGTTACAGTAACGCGTGCAGTCGTGCACCATATGACCAAAAGTCAAGGTTTGAGGTTTTGGTGGGGATGACATTTACATAATCAGATGGATAAAATAAAAAAAAAATAAAAATACGCGTAACAAATAAAAGAAAAGTAAAGAAAGGGTGAATCACAACGTCATGCTGACGCCACTGAATCTGTGATTGGGCTGGGCTTAGTGAATCTACATGCGAGTGAAGCGCAAATATATTGATCCAACAAAAATAAATGGCGGGAAGAGGCTATGTGAGAAGAGAAATGACAAAGAGGAGGGAGAGAAAAGAAAAAGAAATGGAGGGAAAAGATGAAGGGTGGGCCCTATCGAACTGGAGGGAATCAACGGCTAAGGGCATGTTCTCCTCATCAGGGCTGCACCTGTACTCCTGTGGGTGGGCGCTGTACATGATCGCCCTCAACACCGCCGAAACGGTGGGGATGTAGGCCGTTTTGTTCCTGGCCAGCAGCCACGTCAGCCCCATGAGCTGGCAGTCCCTGTTCAGCATCTTCCTCCTTCCCTTCTCACCCTCCTTCTTGTATCCTTTCACCTGTTGTATTGAATAATAGACTCACATCATCATTCCTCTCTTTTACCACTTCTCTCTCAACAAATAAAAATTGTACACACCAATTTAAGTCTCCCAAGTCCCAACGATCTAGTTGACTTTTTTAAAGAATCCTAAAAAAACAAAATAAAACAATTATAAATTGGTTTACCTAATTTCCCTCTTAACCTAATTTATTTCACTTATAAACTGATGGATAATCTAAAAATATATCAAATATATCATAATTTAATAACCTATTTTACAACTTTAATCTTCCCTAAAAAAAGTCAACTAAATCTTATATTTAGGGAAGAATGAAGTATAAGATTATGATGTGCTGCCTTTCTTTTTGAAATCGTAAAATTAGACACCAATTATAATGTGTCACATATAATTAAATCATAGGTTAGTTTTTACAAGCAAAATAACTTAGTTTTGAAGGGAAAAAGATAACTATGCACAATCTAAAACAATTAATTCTGAGTCCTAATTTTTTTTTCAAAAAAGTTAAAATCCTCTTATATTTAGCAGGAACAACAGTAGAATAATTAGGATGAGAGGAAGTATCTTAATTATAAGATTTGTAGTTGACTTTTCTTTTAGATTGAAGAAACAAAAATATAAAAAAAATTTAAGATGGCACCAATAATCTCTTAAAATAAAAAAGAAAGTCAACTTGAAGTTAGTATAATGTCAAATTCTAAGGTGAATAAAGAAAAAATGTGAGGATACCTTGTGGAGAGAAGAGAGGCATGAGGTACAGCCAGAGTAGGAAGAATTGAGACAACTCTTCTCCAAATCCTTAACAGCAGAAGAAGGAGTGACATTATGATGAGAAAGAGAGACATTAAATGAGGCAGGGCAGGTCAAAGAGGCAATCTGATGAAGCCTGATACCACAGAAGCACCATATAGCATCACAACTAGAATTAGGCGAAGGAATACGTATATTGTGACTCTCAAGCGCCTCATGCAGAGACTTCACACACTCCTCAGACTCCTCTGGCATCATCGGCATTACATTTATATCACCCCTGCTCGCCGGAGCCTCCGCCGGAGCCTCCAGAGCTGACCGCGCGTGAGCAGCGAACAGCCACGCCGCCAACACCGGACAGCACCGGCTCCTGTCAAGGTCGCCGCCGCACGCATGGTTGACGCCGCCGAATAACTCTTTGGATAGCTCTAGCCGGCAGTTTTTGCTCCCGTTTTGAGTTGCTGCTGCTGGTATAGTGTACTGGCCGTGGACTGGCTGCGAGAGAAGACCAGCCTGGGAAATGGTTATTATTGGGAGGAAGCAAATGAGGAAGGTCATGATCATGAACTTCAATGATTGCATTCTTTCTTCTTTTTTTCTCCTTTCAAAAAGCTTAAAGATGAATGTGTTGATGATGATGACTGTGGATGAGGTTGTGGAGTTGTATATAGTAATCGAGAAATAAAGGGAAAGGGAAAGGTGGTGGGAGGGAAAAAGAGACGACTTTTACGTTTGTTATTAAAGGCTAAGAAAAAGGGGCAACATTTAAAACCAAAAGTATTATATTCTGGGACATTCATGTATAGTATAGTATTGGTGGGTATGGAAAAAAGGGTGAGATTGGGTTTGGTAAAGACTAAAGAGATTGAAGTGGGGGTATGTTTTATGTTGCGTTATATTAATTTAGTAAGTCATGGGTCGTGTTGTGCTTTCTTTAGGAGGAATGGGCATATTCTCTTCTCCCATTCACGTTATAAAAGGAGCAGCTACGCTCAGATTTCACATTCCACACTTAATTTAACTATTACTATGTCATGTGTCTTCTAGTGTTAAAGCCTACTGGATGTGATAACAGAGTGATATGTGTTTTTCTGCAGAGAGAGCTGAGAGTGGGCTAGTGGCCTCCACTACTGCGTGTATACTTGGTCGCCTTTAAATGAAAATTCAAGCTAAGCACTAAAAGAGAATCCTACGTATTTTATTACTTTATTTTTTTTTTGGTTACAACGTATTTTATTACTTTATACTCTCTCTGTTCCTAAATATAAGATCTAGATAACTTTTTTTTGGAAAGATTAAGGTTGCGAAATAGGTTATTAAATCATGATATATTTGATATCTTTTTAAATTATCCATTAGCTTATAGGTAAAATAAACTAGTTTAAGAGAAAAAATTAGGTAAATCAATTTATAATTAACTTATTTTTTGCTTTTTTTAGGATTTTTCAAAAAAATCATCTAGGTCCTATATTTAGGAACCGAGGGAGTACATCTCTTGAACATGTACAATCAGGCTTTTTGAAAAAGCAGGAGGAGGAAGTTGGTGGGAAGCAATCGGCGTGAAGAATAATATGTCACTTTTTCAGTGAGGCAGGTTTGGGCACGGCTTTGTCAAGTTCATCCCCACTTTCCTGTCACTGCTTATAGTGATTCAACCCATGCATATGCATGACCATTCACACGGGACCAACTTATTTTTAGTTGCATCTATAGCTATTTATTTATTTCCACGTATATTCGATCCTTAGATTTGTGTGTGTATCTCCCTCCCCAGTCATTGCTTATATTACTAACTCTATTTCTTTCAATATAATTAACCATGTGTGTTATACTGGACAGGGGATGTAAAATAGTCCACAGGAAAATGATGAGGGAGAAGAAACAAGCGGCATTAAGATTTCAAAATTATAATAATGAAGAGTGGCAACTAATTGTCCTGCTATATATGGAATTGCCTTTGGGTGTCGGCATTGATGATGTTTAGGGGGTAAAAAGAAAAATGGATAATGATTTAATTGAACGCAGTATGTGAGTATGGGAGAATGGCGATGCAATACAACCACGTGGCCATAATCATAAGTTATGGACACTGCCTTTACAGAGTGATGATGGCATTGTGATGCCTAAACGGCTATTTGGTGTATTTAGGTGCCAGCCCCTTCATTCCTCCCAAACTCATTACGAGTACTTTGTTTGGTATCGCATCTTCCAATCCTTGAAGCCAATATGATGAGGTATTAGAAAACTTGTGGGTTGTGGCATCACAATGCAAAAGCCATCTGGTTAATCTTTCTCTAGTTTCGGTGTTTATCCAAATTCAACTAATCCATTTCTCTAAATATTATATTCCTTTTTAAAAAAGTTAAAATACACAGAAGTGTTTCTGAAACCCCGTGCGCGCGCATAATTACGGGATTCAAGATTGGAGTGATCAATCTTCCAAAAGGTTCTATATATAAAATCCTCTTAGATTCGTTGTTTATTAATTATTAGTAGAAGGGAAGGGAGGGTACAAGTTTCATGATAATTTGACAACGCATCTCCCCCTACCCATATCCAACTTTCAAATTGATTTTATGATTTGGGCAAAAAAAATTGATTTTTTTGATATCCACCCATTTATCAAATTTGAACTGAATTTTATGCTGATGAACCCCTTTATCAATGTAGGAGTTTAACTGACATTTATTTGTAAACTAATTAAAATTGTGATAAAAATTAACATAATGTTGTCTATGCATGTTTTGATAGATTCTAGTAATAAAAAAGCTGGTTGACAAACTGATGAAGCTCGTATGGATAACACTTGAAAAGTATGGTTAATTAGTTATCAAACGGTAACTATAGAAGACATCACTATTAAAATATATATAATTTGAGGATTCTGAGAAAAAACTAAAATTTTATTAAAAAAAATCAAGAGTTAGCATGGTATTGAAAAAATTCTAAATATTGATATATTTAAATACCATGAAATTAAATAAAATTTTCATTTTCCCCTAAAGAGGAGCATTAAATAAAATTTTATGCTTTTAATAAGCGTTGAAAAGTAAATACAATAATTAGAGACGTAATTCACAAAAAATTTACCCCCGAAAATCTAATTTTAAAAAATGTTAAACAATCACACTTGCAATGGATATATTGGGTTGACAAAAAACGTAAAAGAAAAGAGAATAATATTGGATTTGGAAAATGTACATAATTCATGAAGGAAAAAAGGGCCCAACTTTTGAAGGTAATCCGTAAATGACTAAATAATGGGTTTAAGAACGTGGAGTTTTATAATTACTAGGAAAATAAAACTTGTAAAATTACCTATGAAGTTTAGTTCAAAGTACACATACACCACGAGACATTTTTAGCTCAAAAATGCATATATAGTTATAAAAATGATACATGTAGTACTTTTACCATTAAATTACACGTGTTGAATATAATAAGAGGGGTGAATTTGTTATTTCAATGAAATTATTTTCAAATTTCTAAGTTTAAAAGAAATTTAAAACATAGTCTTGAAATCTTAGACAAATGTTTGGGACTCAAAACCTTAAACAGGGCATATGAGAAACGCTTAAACTCACTCAAAAATTTAGAGAAATAGAGTATTAAAATTTGAACTCTTGGTTTATGTTTGGATGGAGAGAAAATTAAGAAGGGGAGAAAACTATATATGAGCTAAAACTACCCAAAATATTTGATTTTCTTACGATGGATTTTCTCACTATATTTTCTTAGTTTATGTTTCAAATTTTGTATCTTTTAGGTTAAGCCATTAAATCTTTGAAAATCATATCAAATATTGAACTATTATTTTCATTATTTTCATTACACACACACACACACATATCAAAATGTCATTACCTTTTTTTTGTAGAATCTAAACAAAAAAAAAAATAACTCAAAGATTAGTTTTTTTGGATGTAAAGATGAAAGAGGACGTGTCAAGTGAAGATCGGGTAAAATCCACTCTGGTTGGTAGATGGCAATCCAATATTAATAAATCAAATAATATTATAATTATAAATTATATATAGATATTCAAATCTTGTACATATGCGTGATTACTAAATATATTCGGATACATGTGAAAGCAAACTGGGATATGCATGGCCCCTTACACCAATCACTAATATAAATAATAATATTTCTATTGAAATTTTCATCCGAATTGGAGCGAGTCACAGCTAATAATTGTAGCCTGTGGAGATAACGAAATATTCTTCTAAAGCGAAAGAACACGAATTGATGGAGAGCGGGCGGGACAAAAATAAAATAATAGGAGTATAGTACTAGCAACAATAGACAAAGCACATGGATGGGGAAGTTTAAAAATATTAAAGAATCCATTTTTTAAACAAACATGGACATGAAGCTGAAAAAGGAAGGAGAAGAATGCACATGGACGACGTCTGGCAAACGAAATTCCAGAAAAAGAAAAAGGAAAAAAAAACAATAATAATTTACAAGAAGTCACTGATGTCGAGACTCTCAGGAATCTCGAACTTGAAGAAGTCACTGCAATATGTATCCCTCTGCTCCTCCGCGCTGCTATTACTCACATAAGTGGACGATGAAGGCGTTGACAGAACTGACTCGTACCCCAAACTTTGGTTTATTCCTTGCATCTCAACTTGGTTTTGTTGTGGACTAATAATGAGATTCTCATCGCATAAATATGAAGGAAGTGGTGGATTATTTTGTAGTGGAGAGCTTGAACAGCTCAAGTTTGTGATATCACTTGAGAGGCCTTCTTGCATGTTGGTAGTGTGATTTATTGGCATATGATGAATGAACAAAGGGCTACTCTCTACTTGCTGATTCCCTGCCTGCAGGAGGATTTGTTGTAGATTGTTTGATACCGGATCTGGGTTCTGGTTTTTGAGAGCTAACAGAGTGCTGGCTAGCTTCAACAGTTCTGGGTTCATCAAAGCTTGAGCCCCCATTAGACTTTGAAGATTCAGAAGTGATTGGTGGTTGGTCAACGCTGACCTTAGAATGGATGATATCTCTACAAGGTCAAGGCGTGGGGCATGAGTAACTGGGTCTATTCCCATTCGGAGAAGTCTCTTCCTAATGTGGGTGTTCCAGTAGTTCTTTATTTCATTATCTGTTCTTCCTGGTAATCGTGCTGCTATCGCCGACCATCTGAACACACATGAACAAAAAATATAGGCTAAGTAATTATCTAGGCCCTATATATATTTTATTTCAACAGCACATGACTACAAGATGAAAGTAAGTTACTATTGTATGCATATATATAAGAGACGTACTTGTTTCCCATGATACTATGCAACTGAATGATGGTCTCTTCCTCCTCAAAGGAGAATCTCCCTCTCTTGATATCAGGTCTCAAGTAATTTGACCATCGAAGCCGGCAACTTTTGCCACATCTCTGCAGGCCTTTATGTCAAATAAAACAAAGTGTTAATCAGTTAGCTAGCTAGTGTGAAAACCAAACGATCATGAGGAATTTGTGATTAAAAATGAAAGATCAGAGAAGAGAAAATATTGGTACATACCAGCATTCTTGGGGAGGGTTCGCCAATTGCCTGGTCCATGGGTGTGGATATAGTTGATGAGCTTTTGGTCTTCCTCTGGGGTCCATGGACCCTTCTTGAGTCCGTTTTTGTCACAACAAGGTGCTCTTCCCATTATTGATGATGAAGCTGAGAGTATCGAAATGGATAATTTCCAGAAGTAGTTTGTTACCAAAGAAGGAATCAGAAAGTGAAACTTTGTTGCTTGTAATGGAAAACACTCCCTCAGCTTTTATAGCAGAGGTCCATGAAAGTAGGGTTACATGTTTGAAGTCAAAACGATTTGGCGCCGGCCTTACACCCTATGTCTTTTTCAACCACAGTGTGAATGTAACACCGTACCGTATATGACTAGGTTTGACATAGTAATTCATATACTGTTCATTGCATGGACAACATATACCCTGCATTATTTATCATGTGTAATATTGATAGGGGCGTATACGATTGATTAGTGCTAAATTATGTTCCATGTATATACGATGGCAGGTGAGATTAGATATAACATGTGTTATGATTCAAAAGGAGCTGACTTTTTTATTTGTAAAACCTATACACAATGGGATCACGGAGAAAAAATATCGATTAAAATTTCTGATTTGACCTTGATTTTAGATGAGGATGATTGGCGGTAAAGGTTGACACTTGACAGTTCCCCTTTATCAACTACCATAGAAAATTTGATCACTGTTTCAGTATTTAGTTACTTTCATTTATGGGTTTTCTTTTTTCCCTTCACTCTCTTTTCGTCCTCATATTGAATTTCGGCACCAACGACAAAATGAGCTTATTGTGTATGTGTTTGACATTCGAGGTTTCAATAAATCCAAGGATTTCCGATCCAGTGCACGCCATCTGTGTACGTAATTACCATGAAATTTCAAACATGCATTCGAAGCTTTAGTTCATTTTTATGATATAGATTAGCAAATTATAGGAGTATCAAACTATATATAGTGTTTGTTTTTGAGAAAATCCATGCATGATGCTTGTATTAGTTTTATGCTACGCTTTATGATAATCTATTTTGGAACCAAACCAATACACACACACACACTAAATTCCTTTTTATGTGCTCTCACGTAGGTATGAATTTATCTTTAGTTGTAAAAAATGAAAGATGAAATTACTCATTTTTATGTGCTCTCATAGGTATGAATTTATCTTTTATTTGTAAAAAATGAAAGATGAAATTTGACACTGCTAATTCAAACATACTTAAGTGGACAATAATTTTTTAAAACATGGTTCACACAAAAGAGAAGGATGGTGATGAGGTGTCAGCATGGTGAAGACGTGTCTGCATACCAGCGGCTAATTTTTCTAGGTAGGGACTTTCTAAAGTAGGAAGGAGCAGGGCTGACAGGTGTCATATGTTGTTCCAATAGTAAGGTCAACGATGCCCTAATCTGGCCTCAGAAATAGTGTCGTCTGCATGAAGCAAACTTGGTTGCTTCATCTGCTGTAGCATCCGTGGCCAAATTATTTAAGTGTCTTTGAAAATCAGGTGCCACAATTCATCAACTCTTCATCTAACACCGTAGGATTTAGTCAAACGAATTTTTCATGCACGTAAAAATGTTTTTTCTCCAAAAAATAAGAAGTTTTTATTAGTTTGTAAAGTTGTGCAGGCATGTAGAATGCTGAGAATGAAACACTTCCCAGTACTAATGTCAGTTTCCCCAAAGTTCTAGATGTAGGTCTTATTGCTTCACTATACATTTTCTAGCCCAACTGCAAAACAATGAAGCACGCCTAGAAATTATTATTCCATACAATTTTAAAGAAAAAAGCGTGTGGTTAGTCCGCAGCATAATGGAGTACTGTAACACACACACACACACACTACTACTACTACTATAATATACGGCCTCAAATATTTTACTCTTTGTTTGGTGTATGGAGAATCATAAGTGACTAGAGAAGATGTACGTAGAAGCTGAGATATTGTAAGCTATATAAAATTAGGAAATCAAAGCCTTTGCTTTTAATAATAATACAGTAATATATATGCATGGCTTTCGTTTGCGTTTCGTGTTCCATCTGTGGCTACCATATATTAGTCGGGGATCAGTCATGGATTTGTGGAGTACGTCAGCGTATCACTATTTATACGTTTTTTAAACACTTTCTCTAAATAAAATACCAACCATTACATGAAAGTTTACACGTTAGCTATTAAGTGGCGGTTAACGAAGGCTAGAGGGAAATGACTTTCCTCAAATTAAAATGTGACGAGCTATATATGATCATCCTTAGAGCTATGACTAGCTACCATGATAGGTTCTGTACTTCTTTTTTAGTTGTATGTGAACGTTGTAAAGTGTCCAAAACTCCAACAACCTTTGAATCTTAAAAGGCGGCTTTGGTTATTAATAGCTAGAAAAGCTTAATCCATATGTTTTTTTCGATATTCTGTCTCATTTCATTACAACATCCATGAGCATGTTCGGGGATGATACAATTAATAAATGGATCAAATCCAACCTATAATTCACTAAAATATTGAGTTTATATTTCACACACAATTGTATAACTCCAGCTTCATGAAACTTAAATTAAAATACTTGAAATGCGTTTAGATATATAGATGGTTTAGTTTTAATTAGTTTCTAGATTTGGAATTCCCCAGTCAAAGCTTGTGAGCAGTTAAGTTAATATAATTCACTACATTTATATGTTAATTTGCACGTAAAAAAGGATAGAAGTCATTGTTAAGGGCATTATTTCTAAAATTCCATGAATATAAAAATAGGAAAAATTAAAGCATCAAATTCATTCTCACGGCACAAAGCTCAATTCTGAAAGTACAAGGATTGATCTAGTAGCAGTCCAATCAATTGAGGCGGGAGTTGTTAAGTAGGGCAGCAAATTCCCTCTACTATGCCCCAGATCATCAAGAACTATTCTCCTTTACTATTTTTAATATATTTTTTTAAAATGCTTTTGGACTTGGACTTAGCTTGTGGCATGATGAATATACTCCCTCCGTTCCTAAATATAAGACCTAGATAACTTTTTTTGGAAAGATTAAGGTTGCGAAATAGGTTATTAAATGATGACATATTTGATATCTTTTTAGATTATCCATTAGCTTATAGGTAAAATAAACTAGTTTAAGAGAAAAAATTAGGTAAATCAATTTATAATTAACTTATTTTTTGCTTTTTTTTAGGATTTTTCAAAAAAGTCATCTAGGTCGTATATTTAGGAACTGAGGGAGTATATAATTTGTGGTTAGGATGACGTGTTGGATTATTTTGCTGAACTCCGAGGCAGGAAGGGATGTACTTTGTTCCAGAAGATTGATGAAGGACACGTGTTTGCAAGGGGCGCGAGGGAGATGCGATGATGGCGTATGAGTTTGATGAGTGGACGGATAGGATCCACTCGGCTGATTTGCGGTTGGCAAATCCTAACCACTCATCAAGAGCTGAAGCTTTATCACGCATGGCACTCTCAAATCCCTGTTGCCCACGCATCCTTACGATGAGCCTTTCTCGTATCGAATCTTACCATTCCATGGCCAAACTCTTGAGATGAGTCTATTATACTGTTCGTTCGATCACTTAATCCTTGTTAATAAGCTACGGAAGTTGTTATGTCTTATGTTAGTCTGTTAAGAGTTATGCATATCACGTGACCCAAGTTTCAGGTTATACGATATGTAGTTTGAATTTAGGTTTGGTTTCGTGTAGTGATTAATAGTAAGATGACTAAGATCCAACACATCAGCTTCGTTCTTTCGCCTTCAACCTTAGGTTGTTCTATTGACAGATTGCTGTCATCAGAAAGAGAAATGGTTCGTGCATAGATAATTCAATGAAATATGGTCGACAGATTCACTTGTAATATGGAACACTACCAAGTCATGGTATGATGATATATATAGATGAAATCAATTAATTAATACTTTAATTTACTGTACACTCTCATCTTTGCTTCAAAGTGTTAATGCTGGATTAGAGAGCGGTTTTTCAATTAATTAAGAAAACTAGATAAAACGCCTTAAAACATCACCACCAGGTGCATGAATCGATTTAGAAGACATAAATCAATGGTTTTTTTTATCAGGAATAAATCAGTGGTTTCAAGATTGTATATATGTGTGTTGATAAAAAAAATGTTTGTATGCTTATGCAGTTGAGATCACATGTATGTTTTGCATAATGTGAATGCAATTGAGATAATTGCTTGAAGGTTCGGAAATCGGACGACATATTTGTGGTTTTATTTTTTTAATAAAAGAGAAGATAATATTATACTGGGCAATCAATAATAATCTTTTTTTATCAGAAGCAATCAATAATAATTTTAACATAATTAAATGGAAAACTTTTATAAGCTTTACAATATCTTCGGCCATTAAGCGATGCATTTATGAGAAATCAACCAGTTGAACATGTCAGATTGTAAGGTACTCCATCATGGGTATCATGAACCATGGATCAAATTTAGGATAACATAACTAACAAATAAGATTGTAAGGATTAACTAGTTTGTGGTTAATGACATCTGATACATGTGGATTAACGAAAAAACATTTTTAAAATTGATATATTTTCTAATAGACAAATAAGATATACTATAATTAAGTATTTTAGGTAGTTAATGATTATTGGTATAAATATATATTTGTTAGATTTTATCGGCAAAAGGGCATGTATTATATTTTTATCATAATTATAATCAGGGAAAATCCCAAATAAATCCCTCCCAATATCCAAAAGGACAGGTGAGAAACCTAAACTTCCAAAAGAACTATGAAGAGACCAACACCTACTTGTCATTTTAAAATTTTGAGAAAAGACAAAATTGCTCCAATTCCTAAAACACAAATTACTACCTCACCCTAAACCATCCTAACACACACCTTCTTCTTGCAATTTGTGTTTTAGGATAAGGGCAATTTTGTCTTTTCACAAAATTTTAAAATGACAGGTAGGTGCTGGTGACTTCATAGTCCTTTTTGAAGTTTAGGTTCCTCACTTGTCATTTTGGTATTGGGAGAGATTTATTTGGGATTTTCCCTTATAATTAATAATTATTGGTTAAAAAATTGGGATAAAATTGCATACATTCGTCCCGTCAGATTCTAAATAAGTGAGAATATTCTGTGTACCTGTCATATTATTCAACTCATTTTCATTTTCCTATTTTAATATCGATCAATGCATAGTCAACATTTTTTAACCATTCCCTTCGCAATTACTTAATCATGGAATTCCTTAATATACTATAAACATTTAAAAAAGACTCTGCATCATTCTCCCTCAATTAATTAATTAGTTATATAAATTATTGTTAATTGTTCCGGCTAATACACTAAAAGGAGGTAACCTTTTTTTTCCTCTCTCATTCACTCCTTTGTTATGTGGGCCTGGTAATGATGTTTATTTTATAATACTGATTGCACCGGACTTTTGCATATATTTTCATGGCCAAATCCATTGAATTAATGCATGTTTTGATGATAATTGCACCTAATTTACATAGATTCTAACTATTGCACTAGTTGTTGGAATTTGTTCTAATTAAGGGCAATTTAGGCTTTTTTTTAACATGCTATAATGTTTTACATGTTTCAATGAACATTTTGATGCTACCTTTGAGACATTTGAATATGTAGGTTGGGAGGTTGAAGGTGAAGATTCAAGAAAAAGAGTCAAAATAACGTTTCTGGATGAAATTTACGTTTTAGTGCTGAGGCAGGCCAACTGGTGAGCCACTGGCAAGCCACTGGCGAGCCACTGGCGAGTACATTCGGGTAACTCGTCACTCGCTCGCCAGTTGGCGAGCCACTGGCGAGCCTGACGCTGTCAAAAAATCAGACGCGATTTTTAGGGTTTCTTGGGCCTATAAAAACTTTCTATCATGACCCAAACCATTCCCAAGCTTCCCCAAGGTCGAAAACACCAAGATCTCTTAGGTTTTTCATCATTCCTCTCAATCCCCACTCAAATCCACCTCATTCCACTCCAAATCTCTCATCATTCCTCTCTTCTACTACCATTTCCACTCCATTTCTACCACCCACCTTCTCCAACCTCCATCTTCTTCCATGGCAGCACCCTTGGATGAGTTTGAGCTTTCATCTACTATGAGTGGCTAAACATTCTTGGGTATTTGGTGATGAGAAGATGGTGCAAAGCTTCATGGGCTTCATAGGGGAGTTTCTCTTGTTTCATGCTCTTTCATTGTATATTTGGGATATGTGGTTGCTATTCCTCATGTATTTTGGGTAGAGACATAACTTTATCTTTCTATTTGTGATGGATTGATATCATATGTATTGGATACTAAGTTTGTATGTTGAATGTTATGGATTTCCTTATTTCCTATGTGAATTGATTCATGATGCTTTTCATGCTTTAAGTGGTTGCTTGGTTTGAATAGTTAGTGCTTCAATTAGGTTGTTGTGGTTGCACTTCCTTAAAGAGGATTTCGATTTACAAACTTGTTTCTAATACACACCAAGGGATCTTAAATCTAATTGCAAGCAATAATCAATTTCAAGTGGTTACTTAGTTGATTATTGATTGTAGTTGGATGACCCCAAGTGATTGCTTGGGGGTTTTTATATAAAACTTGGTGACCCTTTTGAACTCCCATATCTTTGAAAGAAGCATTTGCACCATAAGATCATCACCAAAGCCCTCCTTCATTAATTTGATTTTAAACCTAAGCAATTTATCTCTTCATAAACTAAAAACAACCAAAAACAAGTTTTGCTTTATTTTAGTAAATTTAACCAATGTTTCAAAATACCAAAAATCACACCCCTTTTATATCAATTCTTATTTGCATTTAGCTTAATTAGGGTAGTTAAAGGACTCCACAAAGTGAGACGACCCGGGGATTGCACCCTATTTGCAATCCTTGGATTTAAATTGTGATTTTAACCCCCAAGGCGATTGGTTCACGGTTAAATCAAATACTAATATAATATTCCCTCCTGTCCTAAATATAAGACCTAATTGATTTTTTCTAGAAAATCCTTAAAAAAGAAAAATAAGTTAATTATAAATTGATTTACCTAATATTTTCCCTTAAACTAGTTTATTTTACCTATAAACTAATGGATAATCTAAAAATATATCAAATATGTCATCATTTAATAACCTATTTTGCAATCTCAGTCTCTAAAAAAAAGTCAATTAGATTATATATTTAGGACCGGAGGTAGTATAATATAATGCGTTATGGATTGCAATGATGAGGGTGATGAGGTGGAAAGTGGAAATCCAACGCGGGATTGTGAATTCCTCCGTCGTTCCATGCGGATCATGCGCAAAGCAGAAACCATGACAGTAATTAGCAACAATAATTAGGCAACTAAAACCAGAGGCCTGCATTGACCATTCCAATCATTTTGAAGACCTCACTTTTATTTTTATCCAATCATATATGCATTAACATTATTTACCACCTTTTTCCATTCTCTTCCCCCATTGGGAGTTGACCAACGTCAAAGTCAACTCCATCATCGTTTCATTCATCAGCTCCTCTTTTCCCCTGTGGATCTCGTTGACCTCCTCCACCTTTATAGACTCAGGTCTTCATCTTCCTCCACGGTTTCTTCTCCAGGTATATATACCACCACCACCCTCCCTCTCTTCATGCCTGCATTGCCTAGGAATTCCATGTATTCTTTGCCTATTCATTCATTATTTTTAATACCGGCCAAAAAGGTACATTTTTGTAAATGTGAATAAAGGTTTGACTTTATGGATGCTTTTTTTTCATCTGCTGACGACCAATGTACCCTGTTTGTTGAAATACAATAATGAATGGCACCATAAAGATCTTTGGAAGGAAACTTCGTTTTTTGAATTTTCTTGATCCTGGTCTGTTTTCCCGTACGATATGATGGAGGCCTTTGAACTTTCCTAGTGTATTTGATATTTCTTCCAAGGATGTGCAACTTGAGTTTTGTTTTGTCTTGAAACTTGCAAGGTCATTGTCATCTATGAATTTTCTATTGGTCATACATTAAACAACCTTTGTTCAATAAAAAACGGCTAGCTTTCAAGAAAGGTCAACATTTTTCTGTTATCTTTTTTGGTGAATTCTTTTGTGATGTAAACTAGATAAATGCTTGCATATTGAGTAATCCATACTCTGAGATGTAACAAACTCAATATATCATTTCGTAGCTAGTGATTGCCATTGAATTGGCGAGGTGGAATAAGTTATTGACTTACCTCTTTATTATAATTGATAAATTCCTTCTATGTTATTTTATCTGTTCAAATAGTGAACGAAGTACTTATTGAAGCTGCACGGGACAATGACTTCTGTTAGCTCAGACCCCAACTTCATGAAGAATTTTCAGATCCCAGATTACTTACTTGTAGCAGGGTCAACGGTTGAGAATCATGAGCCTGAGATTAATGAACCTCCTACGTGTCCAGTGCTTGTTTTTATCAACTCCAAGAGTGGTGGTCAACTTGGAGGAGACCTGTTAAAAACATATCGTGCTCTTCTGAATGAAA
This sequence comes from Mimosa pudica, assembly GCA_029929735.1. NCBI lineage: Eukaryota > Viridiplantae > Streptophyta > Magnoliopsida > Fabales > Fabaceae > Mimosa > Mimosa pudica. The sequence continues at coordinate 2,786,374 of JAKELP010000001.1, forward strand.
AGCAGGTATGATTTCATAATCTTATAAACGAAACTTTCATTGTAATAATGTTATTCTAACATTTTTATGGAACTGAGAGTGGTAGTGTTTATGTTTCAGGTTTTTGATTTGGGGGAAGAAACTCCTGACAAGGTGCTGAGCAGAGTCTATGCTAACTTAGAAAACCGCAAGAGTCATAATGATGACCTTGCTGCAAAGATTATGGAGAAGTTGAGAATAATTGTGAGTTGAAATATCCATTGATTTTTTTGTTAATGCAACTTTCATGAAGGAAAGTTGGATTCTTTTGCATTGTTTTAATTAAATTGGTTTTATTTTTACATGCATGAGTATAACCTCTCTTTTGTGTCTGATACTTAAATTGCTTATAGGTTGCAGGGGGTGATGGGACAGCAGGATGGCTGCTTGGTGTTGTTTGTGATCTTAAGCTATCTCATCCACCACCAATTGCCACAGTTCCATTAGGCACAGGAAATAATCTTCCTTTTGCTTTTGGCTGGGTATGAAATAACATTTTTCTCTTCCTGCTTTTGATAGAACTTATAGTACTTGTACAGACAACATTATGTTAATACCGCTAGTGATTTTCTATTTCTAGAGCTGCATTTTAATTCCAATGCCTGTTCTTGACGTGCATTTCATTGATTTATTATAGGGAAAGAAGAACCCAGGAACAGATGAAGGCTCGGTCAAAACATTTTTAGATCAAGTATTGAAAGGCAAGGAGATGAAAATAGACAAGTAATGAACTTTTGATCCTTCTTTTTCATTGCCTTTTTTTTTTTTTGTAATTTTTGCACCATGTATTGTACTGCCCGCTGATTTTTGTTTGCTGAACGTTAATATTTTTAACCTCCCAGCTGGCATATTCTAATGAGGATGAAGATTCCAAAACTGGGTGCCTGTGATCCCATCGCTCCTCTGGAATTACCACATTCTTTACATGCATTCCATCGTGTAACAGAGGTTGATGAGCTTAATATGGTATGTCATCGATTATACATTTTTTTTTTTTTGATAATTAAAGAAAGCAACTAGCTTAACTGTCATCGATTATACATTCACTATTGCACAATCTTAAATTCTGCTTCATGGTCAAATCTAACTCTGATGGTGAAAATATTATATATATGCAATACTTGTTGATTGACATACCAAAAATGCAACCTGTAGAGTTTATTGGCCTTTCCAATTTCGTTTGGCCATAATGTAAGGAGTTTTTATACAAATTTAAGTGACAAAAGTCCTTTTACTAATTTGTTATGTTCTGTTTACTAGGCTGTTGTATTTCCTACTCAATATATCTTTTTGTATGACTGCTTCTAATTTCTACACAGGAAGGGTACCACACTTTTCGTGGGGGATTCTGGAACTACTTTAGCATGGGTAAGAATATACTTTCCAGTGTGCTTCATGTTGCCAACTTTTATGATTGGAGTTGTTACTTGTTTTGTTTGGCCTGTCTTAACATCTTTATCTGAATTTTCTATTCCCTGATCTCTATCATGATTGGTAGGTTGAGACCATATCAATTTAAAATTTATATTGTCAACCAATTAGCTTTAGAAATAAAAACTTACATTTAAATAATCTGAAAAACATGACAGCTTGAATATTTTGAACTTTTTGTAGAGTGCTTTTGACCGTTGATTATACTCAAGCAATTTCCTTGTTACATCTCACTTTAATATAATGGATACAAAATCTTTGATTTCTGATTGTAGGAATGGATGCTCAAGTGTCTTATGCCTTTCATTCTGAACGAAAGATGAATCCTGAAAAGTTTAAAAATCAACTGGTTAATCAGGTATTCTGTTATATCTGTAGTAACTGTAATAATAGATGAATATACAATGCACAAAAGCTAACTCTTGTCTAGCTTTTTCATTGTTAAGTGGAAGTATAAAACGTGAAGTTTGACTTCAGATGGGGAATATATTTTCATTCACTTCCCTTATTGATTTTCCGTTTCAATTTCAATCCACATTCTAGACCACTTATGCAATGCTTGGATGCAAACAAGGATGGTTTTTTGCTTCTCTTGTCCAAGATGCTTCGAGGTCAGTTCACACCCACACAAGAACAGTTTTATGCTTTCCTCTACTCACCTCAATAAATTTGTGTTCATGAACCAATATAGCATCCTCTACAGTTCACACTAAACTTAAAATCTCAAGATTTGGCACTTATGCGAATTGATTGTAAATCAATATTTTAATGCAGGAACATAGCACTTCTTGCAAAAGTAAAAATCATGAGAACACGCGACAAATGGGAAGATCTGGAAATACCTCCTAGGTAAATATCATGTATACACATATCTACAGTCACTTGATTCTAAGTTCATGTTGGTTTCATGTTGGAGACTATGAAAACCATGATCTCTAATGTCAAACCAAACACGCTCTAGAATCGTTGCTCTTGTTGACTGATAGATGGTCATTAGTTACCTTGTAAGTTCTCATGCATGGATACTTGTGCTTTCCAGTAACTCTTTCTCCATTTCACCTGCAGCATCAGGTCAATTGTATGCCTTAACCTGCCTAGTTTTTCTGGTGGACTGAATCCTTGGGGTACACCAAATACAAGGAAGACGCGTGATGTAAATTTTATGCACTTATTGTGATAATTCTTTTTAAAATTGTGAAACTCCCATGCTTCAGATTTTGAGTTCAAGCATTAGTACTATTTTTGCAACTTGTGCTTCTCTGAATACTTTATTCTCTATGGAATGCAGAGGGACTTGACTCCCCCTTTTGTGGATGATGGTCTACTAGAAATTGTTGGCTTCAGAAACGCCTGGCATGGCCTCGTTATGCTAGCTCCAAAAGGACATGGAACTCGTCTAGCCCAGGTATATATATGCTGTGGTTATATAAAATATTAATATAGTTATTGACTTATGGTCACTTATTGAGCTTCTTTTAATGTATAAAATAAAATGTGGGTGTTACATTAGGCACACAGAATTCGGTTTGAGTTTCACAAAGGAGCAGCAGAAGAAACATACATGAGGATTGATGGGGAGCCTTGGAAGCAACCTCTGCCAGTGGATGATGATACTGTTGTAGTAGAAATTTCTCATCATGGTCAGGTCAACATGCTTGCCACTCATGATTGCAAATCTAGAAGTGTGCTTGATCCGATGTCTCCACGTCACAACGATGCTGATGATGTTGATAGTGATGAGGAACACTCTACACCAGATGAATATCGCAAATTTGGAGCTGCTGATACATTTAAAATTCCAGATGATGTTGATATATCTCATCTTAGTTAGTTAATTAGTAATTCACATTTTATTAAAAAAAAAATTGGACAGCAGGCGTAACGCTAGAAGAGTGTGATGATCAAACTGTAAATCTGGTGCCATAAAGGGCACATCTATTCATCTATCCACACTCATCTTGTTAATGTTCAAAGCCACACAAAGTTGTAAGATTCAAAAATGCAAATTCATTCAGACATAACTCCTGCATACAAGGTTACCAAGTTCAAGAGTCACATAAAAGATTTCTTTTGTTTTGTCAAATAGAAATGCAAAATCGATAGTTTTGAAAATTTTCTACTGAGAGCGATTCTCTGCAATGGCATAGTCAAATCTTATTATACACTTGATATTGTTAGTTTCATTTTGTCCACTCTTTTGTCACCCATTATTTTTTATAATCCAGAAAATTCTAGAAATTAATGATGAAAAAAATATTCTCCACAAGTTGGAGTAAATGAATAATACACTTCCTCTCCGGACAAACAAGAGAATGAAAACAATCTTCAAGGAAATAAAGGAAAACATTGTAGCAATTCTGCCAGTGAGGCTTGGAGGATTAGACATCTTGATGTCAAGGCCATCCAACATCTTTAGCTGGGCCCAACAAGTTGAGCAAAAGATATATGCCGGACTTTTTGAAGATTAGCTTTCTCAAAACTTAAACGAAAACAAAAACAGACTTAATACGGCAAACCATTAGTGGAACAAGCTGGTTAACGTGTCCACGCACTTTCCTATATAGATACTCATCACAAAGTGCGAAATATAATGAATATTATGGGAAAAAAATAATCAGAATAGTGTATACATCTCAATATCATTCAATTCAAAAACGCAATAAGTATGTTTGATTTCACATTCCAAAGCATCAAAATTAGCTAACAATGACAGGTCATTTTTTTTAGCGATGAGTGTAAAATTGAAAGATCATGTGAAGTGACATTTTCTGAATGTGTCACTCAATTAACTTCAGCATGAATGAATTTGTCCACCCTGCCATGGTTAAAGCGCTTGGCTAGCTGGCTTAAAGCTATATAAGCATGATTACGCCCATAAAACAAGAGTAGCCACAAATTCATTAATTTTATATTTAGCGTTTCATACTGAGCTTACTTTAAGTTTAGAGCACCACACGCAAATGCGAACAGATCTCTTGAGACCACCAAGAGCTAATTTGATGACCTCCTTAACACTTCCAGCCACACCGATGATAGTTTAAATATAGTTTACACTTTACAGCATAAAAGATGATGCTAGTGTGCTGATTCTCCCTTTTCTCTCCTAAACTCTCCTTTATTCATACCCTGTCATCTTGATTGACATACTTCCTCCGTTATCAATGATGGAACCTCTTCCTCTGTCTTACCAATTGACTCCCCATGCAGACATATATAAATAGAACTATAGATACACTCGGCTTTTAGGGACCAATGTCCTGAATTTTTAATTTGAGGAAGTGAATTATACACATTTGAAAAAAGGAGCCTGATAACAAAAAAGAGGCTTTGAAGAGTACTAAAAAAATTGCAAACCAATGCTTATGGCTTTATTAAAATATAACTACTAATAATTTTATTTTTTAATTAATAACATATTAACATATAATTTACATAAAAAATGAATGTCAGATGCTGGAATTGTTGAAAGTCTATCCACAAATTAGAGAGAGTAATGCATAAAGCAACAAATCCTATGGAGAAACACAGCTAGCTTCCTATTTGGATATGTTTTCAAGACAAAACTACCCAGATTATATGCCTTGAGAATAATAATCAGTTCTGCCAAGATTGACAATTTCATCTGAAGAAAACAATGATACAATCTATCCACAAATTATAAGAGATGGCGTGAAAATTCCATAAATTACTGCCTATCATAGTACTAATCCACTCACCTACAACATGCATGGCAATACCCCAAAAACAAGAACATGATTTGGTAATAACTCTTTGAAGCATCAACTTTGACGGATCAGTGGCCCAAGAATTCAGCCTTTTTGACAGAAAATTGCTGATAATGAAGAAAAACTAACATTCCTTTGGTTTAATTGACGCCTTCACCCTGCTGTCGTGCCAGGTACCTTTCTCTTCTTTCTTTCTACAATAAGAACAGAAAAACAATAAATTAGACTGAATTAAAGAACTTCCCATAAGAGGTGCACACATATGGTCTGAGTCTAACCCATTCATCAAGGACTTTCCCTACACTTTCTGGACCTGTCTCCTCTGGGGGCTTCTTTCGTGCTTCCAATGCAGCCTCAGCCTCAGCAAGTTGTCGCTTAAGTTTGTCCATGGCCTATCAGAAATAAGTGAATATCTTTCAAAAGCTTTTTATTTGCAGGCATAAATGGTAGAGGTCTTATGACATGTTCCGGACTAAATCTTACTGGGCAAGGACGTTCAGGGTCCAGGAAAACAACACGCAGAATTTGCTCCACTGTTACATGATCCCTTTGCTCTTCAAACTGGAAATAGGACCATATGACAGAATTTTTAGCATTCTTCGGTCTCAAAATAAAAAAGAATATTTAGCATCCAAAAACATTTGCATTCCACCAGTTGTACTTGTACTGAATCATAAAATCCCCGAATCATAAAATCCCCAAAAAGAGGCTGATTAATAAACTCATAAGTAGCTGGGTCCAAATAAAATATCTGATCCAATCAATGATACAGTATACAACTATGAAATTTCCAGGCAACTTCAAAAAACAAGAAGTTCAATGTAATCTCACACGCACAAGAATGAACAAAGACATAAAGATTAGTGCTCAATGACACTGAAATGATAAACAATTAAGATGTATTACCAGCTCCGGTACATAGTCCATTTCTCCTTTCACTTTTAAGCTCATGATTTTAAACTTAACCTTGCTCTTTTGATCAACCGGCTTCTCATTGTTCTCTGGGGGCTCCACAAACTTAAATACTGCCAAATAAGTTCCACCCCTTGTCAGAAATATCCAACTCTTGATGAACAAAGCACATTGGTTAAATTAAAACAAGCACAAAAAAGAAATTACCAGTAGCAATTATAGTTTCACCAGGTGCAAGTATACCCCCAGGAGGGCGCATATAACAACTCTTAGGTGCAGTTGTTTGAAACTGCAACAAAAGAACACGCCACTGTTAATGGTGACACTATCACAATAACAGTGTTTTATTGTGATAGGTGGTATGTGGAACTAGCAACCAGAAAGCTATTATTGGAAGCACAAAATTAATACACCAAAACGCTTTTACAAACGGGAAAATGATATTATGCATTATATATAATCCAGGAATGTCAAACTTCCATAATTTTATGAGAGCCTTATATTTGACAAATATGTCCAAGGTTTAACACCAGTTTTCCCCATTTGTTGTAGTAATTGAAGCCGTGAAGAAACTTTTGTGACCTCATATTTGTTTTCCGTAGGTAGAAATAAAGTCAAAAATTTCACAACGTAGTGTCAACTTCGGCACGACTGAGTCAGCAGCCAAAGTCGTCAAAAGGATCATATATATGCATAAAATGACAAGGCCAAATTAAGAAGAAACATTAAATAGGAAAAAAATCAATTTAAATTAACTCACCCACCTTGAATGCTACACGAGACTTGCAAGTGTTTTTAATTGCGATGGCACTCCTAACTTGCTTTCCCGCTTCATCTTCAACAAAATAAAAACAATAGTCCCATTAATTCAAACAGGGCACCACATAGTCAATAACAGAAAACACTAAGTCCCACATCGAAAAAATAAAAATTTGATGTGGATTAATGATATACTCCCTCTGATCCTTATTATAAGTCACCAACTAACTTTTCTCACGTACCAATAAAATTGGTTAAGTGCATTTATTTGTCCTAGAACTCAAGTAATTTCCCATATTACCCCTAATAATTACACTTATTTCCAAAACTATTAACTATTATTCTCTCCTGTACCCCTATTAAATATGAGTATATATGGAAAAAAATAATTAATGCACGAAATCATGAAGTGACTTATAAAAAGGACAAAGGAAAATCGGAAGTTGGTGACTTATAATAAGGACAGGACAGAGGGAGTATAACAATGGGTTCACATTGACTTAAAGCTTTTGCAATGGACTTCCCAACAATATATGACATTCATCTAAATCTTAGCATCACCTATTCACCTACTCCTACTGCAAATTCTAGGCATCATCACCATGCGAATTAAGGACAGACCAGAACATAGTAGTAATTCACAAACGGTCACATTATTCCTCAAAATTAGGAACAATTAATTAATAAAATGAAGGCAGGTAAAGAAATAGAGGAAGAAAGATGATAGATAGATAGATAGATAGATACAGGGGAAGAAGAGCTTATTGGGAGGATCGAGACGGAGTTTTCTTCTGGCGGGAAGAAAAGACTTGGCCACTGAAGTGGGAAACTGATGAGCTGATCTATCAACACATTGAACATTATACACATGCCCATACACATTACTATTATTATGCAAAGAATATGTTGTGGTAGAACTAGAAGTAGTAGAAGAAGAAGAAGCATGGGTGGTTTGCCAAAATGGCAGTCTACAGAAACTCCACCCCTTAGGCCCTTCACTCACCGATTTTTCATTCTCCACTTCCATTATTATTATCACCCTCCCTCACCACCTTCTATCTCATCTACTATGTTTTCTGCGTTTTGTCGAAAACGGTGGTGTTTAGCATTGAGAGAGAGAGAGAGAGAGAGAGAGAGAGAGAGAGAGAGTACTTTAGTGGCTGAGGCGCGAGTGAAAGGACGAGACGGACCTCAACTCATAAATTTCCTGTATTTGATTCGTATGTTTCAGGTCCGACTGTTTTTTACAGTTGCTCTCTCGCAATCATTTGCTTCTTTTCAAACATTTCACCTTTAATGGATTTGTTTTCTTTTTTTTTTCGATTTTTAAATTGGGGGAAATGACAAATAAATACTCCCTCCGGTACTAAATAGACATAGTTATAAAAAAGCAAAAAAAGTTAATTATAAATTGATTTACCTAATTTTTTTCCTTAAACTAGTTTATTTTACCTATAAACTAATCGATAATCTAAAAATATACTACCTCTATTTCTAAATATAAGACCTAATTGACTTTTTTGGAGAGGTTAAAGTTGCGAAATAGACTATTAAATCATGACATATTTAGCATATTTTTAAATTATACATTAGTTTATAGGTAAAATAAACTAATCTAAGGGAAAAAATTAGGTAAATCAATTTATAATTAACTTATTTTGCTTTTTTATAGGATTTTCTAAAAAAGTCAATTGGGTCTTATATTTAGGAACAGAGGTAGTATCTCCTAATATCCAAAAGGACAATTAAAAAACTCAAACTTCCAAAAGTATAAATCAGGAACTCAGAATTTCAAAATGACAATTAAGAAACCAGACAATTGTTAATTGGTATGTTCGAGTTGTTATGAGATATGTTCCAGTTATTAATTTTTCTATTTTGAAATTTAAGTTATTTACTTGTCATTTAAGAAGTTTGAGTTTCTTACTTGTCTTTTTAGACATTTGGGAGTATTTATTTGTCATTTCCCCTTTTAAATTCTTCTAATAATGATATTTTTTTGTTTGAGAATCTCGGGTGTTAGACTGTTAGCTTTTGTTTTATGACAATAATTGAGAATCTGGGCTACATTAACTAATTGATCTGTGCTTGTCTGCTAATTTGTTCATTCACTCACATGGGTGATGACGTACCATGGGTGCACCAATTATTTTGTTTTTTTTTTGGAGGGGGGCATTTTTTTGTTGCTTATTTACCTGCCGCACATTCCGTAATTTAAGTGATGCAAATTATACAGTGATGCCAATAAAAGGTGGATATGGTGATTTAAAAATTATGAGCATGCTCATTTTTTAAGCAAAGGGACAATTAAGATAAGCCTTTTGATGTGAGAACATTACTAGCGTGTGGTGTCATTATTACTAGCGTGTGGTGTCATTAAGTAGGATAACATCGGAAAGCTCACTCATCTTGATTTGTGGTCCTCTCACAGGGACATATTTGAAGTTTTATCTATTCCTCCACTTTAATACTCAACTTATTCTTTACTCTTGCAGATATTTTGGGAGGTGGATTTATCTAAATATAAGATTATTTTTATTTTATCAGTTTTCCTCAAAATTATCCATATACTTAATTTTCAGTATTAGTGGGTTACAATAAAGCTAAGGTAGATGATTAAGGTTTAGGAAACATCACATAGTTTTAAATTAACTTACTTTACATAGTTAATCTTATCAATTAGTTAAATGGAGTAACTATATTATAATGGTTTTATAAAAAAAACTATATTATAAAGGAGTAATTATTTTAAGTTCCAATTACAAATGTGCCGGCTAAAAATGAAAAATGATGTTGGCGTTTGCTCCAAAATCTTCAAATAATTTAATGGATATCTTCTAGCTCTTCTCCGATGCTAACATATCCAGTCATCAACAGTACCTACAAAAATGAAAACACAGTTCGAGTCGCGTCCTCAAGGACACTGTCCTTAAGAGCTATTCCGCGACTACCGGCAAAAGAAGTCATGGTGCTCCCCAGGATTAAACGAACCCTTCCTGTAACATATACAGGGAAACAGAACTATAAAAGATAATTTACTTGATAAGGCATATACTATTCAAGAGGAGAAGGAAAAATGCTTCTTCACACTAGCACCATATAATATGAACACTTTATATAGGTCTCACAAAGCTGAATTTCAAAAGTCTCAAGCATCACCATGTATGATCAGTTTTATTCAACATAAAGAACCATTAAAAAATGTTTAATGGAAATGACGTTGAGCATTTGAAGACAATTGAAGACAATAATAATATAGCCTTTAAACCTATTAAATTGTAGTAAAGAATCAGTTTATATAAACTTAAATGCCCATAGTATTTATCCATGATAAAAGCTATTAAAGTCTCATAAGAATGTCTTTTATGAAATTCAAAACTGTACACTAAAATGGCATATTTGAATAAGCTCAATCAATTTATAAATTTGCAAAATGCCTACAATATATAAAGTGTTCAATCCGCATTTAACTTGCATAAAAAGAGTGAAGAATATTAGCCAGATTTTCACCTAATGGTTTTTTCTTATGCAAGTTCTTTCCTCCTCTTGACTCATATAGTAATCCAAACTCACTTATAATTTGGACTACATAATCCCAAACAATTTGAGACTTGTTCCTATGACACACTCACTCAATATTTCCAACAATCCCCCACATGTGTCATAAGGAACGCCTTAACTAAGTACACATGAGTATAATCATTGTATCTAGTGGTCCTAGGGACTATGAACTAGACCTAGACCGATAATACTTGATACACAGAGAAGTGAGTGGTCCTATGGACTATGAACCCACAACTCTTGGTGTATACCAGAGGTATTATGAGCCAGATTATACCCCCACATTTCCGATGTTAACGTGTTTTTGCCCATTAAAACGGCCATGAGCGTGCCTAGTGCATAACGAATGCTCTAGAGATTTCGCCACGATCTCATAGGAGCGGTCCCACTCCGACATTCGTAGAGGTGATTTCATTAAATGTGCCTGCAATGAGCACATCATCCCGTAGATTATGAAATCATTAAGAGTTTATACTCAACCCTCACCAAAAATGCAATCTAGCACTTTCCGGGTCATAGGAATGGACTAATAAATTATTCAGCAAGTGCTAGCAGAATTGACGCACGACTTGTTCTTACCCATTGAACCACCTTCATGGGATCACCAATCACAGAGGTTGGGTTACCATCGCTTGTCAATTTCAGGTTGGCTTTAGTCACATTCCCCTCGACTAATTATTTCATCTCGAGGTTTAGTTAACGGCCGATAGGTCAATTGTTGACCCCACAAAATCAATTGAGATATCTCCACAATTTCAAGCATGCTTATTTATATTATATCTCAAAAGATTTTCAAATATACCATTATTTTTCCTTATAATGGTTATTGCCTTTTAGCAATCACAACTCATCAACATTAAATGTTGGCTTATCACCAATTAAATTATTTGCTATTTTATAGCCATTTGGTCTATAAATTTTAAAAGGCAAAATTTATAATTTATGCCCCCACAGTTCCAAATATCTCATGTATTTAGAAACTTGACATATAATTCATCAACACTATGTGCTGGATTTAGTCCAAATTACTTTATTTGGAAACTAGTGAATTTTCTCATTTAACTTCTGCGTATCTCAATATATACAACAGGAATCCACTGTACACCATATCATTTATGGTATCTACCCTCCTCACGAGAGTTTTCTATATGCTCAATTTTTATACAGCATAAGCTATATCTCATGGATTCATCTTAATCCAATAATGCATCAAATTCTCAAGAATTTGTGCACACCCAAATCACTTTAAACAAAGTGTTAGTAAAAAGCAATAATTGAGCATACTGTATCCTAAATGTAAGGCACCCCCACACTTTGAAATATCTCAAAATATTTTCACATCATTGTTATTTTTAACAATGGTTATTGTCATTTGACAATCACAACTCATCGACAACAAATGTCGCATATTCTCCAATATTTTTACTAAAAAGTTTGTAACAACTTAATCTCAAACATATTTCAAAGTGCATCGACATTTTAGGCATACATAGTACTAAATACATCAACAATATTTAGTAATTAGGAAATTACAATTTGTCGCATGATATGTGTTAAATATAATTCCACAGGAAAACCATTAATCCAAAGATTACATTGAGATTATATTTAAACACTATCACAGTCACAGAAAATAATAATAATTATATTGTCTTCCTAACAAGCAATCAATGCTTTTCATTCACATTTAATAATTTTGACTTTATTTCTGCTCAAACAAAGTCATTCAAAACACCTCATAAAAATGAGTTATATGAAACGAGTCTTTACCATTTATAGACACATGAATATATTTTAAACTATCATACAATTCAAAATTTAAATAGTACAACAGTATAACACCTTATATATAAATCATAAAGCTTTCACAATGCCATATGATTTTACACATCACTGGTACTAATAATTGATAACAGAAATTCATTATAATACCAATCCATTTATTTGTTGTATACACTGTTCAGACACTGCAAAAATTTTCATTAACTTCAATCTTCACTTATACGCAATTCTCTGCTATTGTGAAGAAAAAAAAAACCTGATTTGGAAATATTCAACCGTTTTTAACAATTCACAAGCCTTAAAAGTTAAAACCAATAAAATTATTGCAAATCAGATATAACGTTTTCACACTATATATAAATGCCCATTATGATTTGATAATGACATATTATTTTACTCTAGGCATAAAATAATTTCCTTTTTCAAACTTTCATTTTCTCGTCTATGATGGTGTGTCATATAGTTTTGCTTTAACCAGTGTAGTTTTCTATAAATTTAAATAACCACATAGTCAAGCAAATTTATTACATATATCTATAGAGATCCACAATACAAACCTGACAACATCCCTGACATTATACTCATTTACTACTATAATTAAGCCCAAATTTGAATGTGAAATTACCAACGTCAGATGACTAAGTTACTGACAAACATCGCAATTTCTCATCTATATGTAAATCTCCTGATTTTAATTTCAAAACCAAAATTCAACTTTTATCTCTCAAAAGTTTTAAAAACAATCTAATCAATTTGATTTAGTGTATATCAAACAGATCAATCATGACTTCTCACATGCCCTAAATTGTGCATTTCAAACAATAAATGACATTTTCCAGAATTTAATCAAGCAATGAGTAAAGGCCAAGGGGTTTACCATACTTATGCTTCCAGCATGCTTTGTGGCCAGAAATCAATGTTCCTTTTTGTGTATTCACCCGCTAATTAACAGTTTCATGCTATTGTGGTGTTGATGCACATTTTGTCCAAATTCAAGCAGTCATTTAGAGGCATTAAACAAGTCCGGTTAATGGGTAAATTTGGCATTATGCATTATCAAACACAATAGCCTTCATATGTATAAGCACATGACTCATGTTTTACAATATAACAATGGATCGGACTCAACACCTCAACACAGACTTACATTGGGTTCACATACCTCACTAGGTAGCTATACCCAGATATCACTTTTGAGTAAAAACTCAAATTTCATATCATCTCTAGCATCAACATAGAGGTTTTACACATGGTTCCTCAATTCCACATAGGAATGAGTAGCCTACAAAAATCTCAAAATGTTGTCCATAGTGACAAAAAATGTAAGACTCAATTCTTACATCAAATCATCTCTAGTCATTAAAAATGCCAGAGGTTTACACATTTAATTTTCATCTCAATCCACGCAGGAATGAGGAGTAATTTTTTTTTTAGAGAAACAAACAAAATCTAAGCCTTAATTCTTAGATAAGATCATCTCTAACTCTTTAGAGGATTGTGCTTCTTCGTCTCAAATCTGCCATAGAGACAAGAAGTACTTTTCTTTCTCCAATTTCATTATTATATCTCAAAAATATCCTGGACATAGACAAAAATAGAGATATGAGTTCAATTATATAATTCCTACACAATAGGAAAATATAAAAGTAACACAACTAAATATAAACAAAGTTTAGAGGTCTCCTGATTCAGTGAATCTTCCTCTAAATAACGCCATAGCAATTTATGTCGGATATAGCTCTTAAGATTGTTGGCGTTTGCTCCAAAATCTTCAAATAATTCAATGGATATCTTCTAGCTCTTCTCCGATGCTAACATATTCAGTCATCAACAGTACCTACAAAAATGAAAACACAGTTCGAGTCGCGTCCTCAAGGACACTGTCCTTAAGAGCTATTCCGCGACTACCGGCAAAAGAAGTCATGGTGCTCCCCAAGATTAAACGAACCCTTCCTGTAACATATACAGGGAAACAGAACTATAGAAAATAATTTACTTGATAAGGCATATACTATTCAAGAGGAGAAGGAAAAATGCTTCTTCACACTAGCACCATATAATATGAACACTTTATATAGGTCTCACAAAGCTGAATTTCAAAAGTCTCAAGCATCACCATGTATGATCAGTTTTATTCAACATAAAGAACCATTAAAAAATGTTTAATGGAAATGACGTTGAGCATTTGAAGACAATTGAAGACAATAATAATATAGCCTTTAAACCTATTAAATTGTAGTAAAGAATCAGTTTATATAAACTTAAATGCCCATATTATTTATCCATGATAAAAGCTATTAAAGTCTCATAAGAATGTCTTTTATGAAATTCAAAACTGTACACTAAAATGGCATATTTGAATAAGCTCAATCAATTTATAAATTTGCAAAATGCCTACAATATATAAAGTGTTCAATCCGCATTTAACTTGCATAAAAAGAGTGAAGAATATTAGCCGGATTTTCACCTAATGGTTTTTTCTTATGCAAGTTCTTTCCTCCTCTTGACTCATATAGTAATCCAAACTCACTTATAATTTGGACTACATAATCCCAAACAATTTGAGACTTGTTCCTATGACACACCCACTCAATATTTCCAACAAATGAAACCAACAACTTTTTTTCAAGCTCTTGAGAATAAATCTGACACGCGATATCACAATTCATAGCCCTGAGAATTAAAAAAAGATTTACAAATTTTACCCTTCACTTTTGGTTTACTTATTTTCATCATGTCAGTTAGGGATCACGAGTGAGCTTGTTAACAAATTTGGTGGGCCAAATCAACCGCGCAACATAACCGTAACAGCAAAATGGATTATAAAATACTACCTAGTCCTAAATATAGGACCTAGATGACTTTTTTTTGGAGAGTTTAAGGTTGCAAAATAGTCTATTAAATAATGTTATATTTGATATATTTTTAGATTATCCATTAGTTTATAAGTAAAATAAACTAATTTAAGGGAAAAAATTAGGTAAATCAATTTATAATTTACTTATTTTGTTTTTTTTAAGGATTTTTCAAAAAAATCAATTAGGTCTTATATTTATGAACGGAAGGAGTATACCATATAGATCTGATGCTAGGGTTTGGATTAATTTCTCTAGAATACATTTTGGAGAAAATGACTTTTGTTAAAATGTATTTTGAAAAAAATTTGATAAAATGAGTGTTTTGATTAATATACAAATTAAATTACCAAAAATAACATAGTTAATGAATACCGTTCGGTGGAGAGGGGTATTTTCGATAATGAGAAAAATCAGAATAAAATAAGGCTCAATCAACCCTAACATAAAATGAGAAAAGAGTAATTTTTCAAAACTTAAGGTCTTGACTCATAATTTTGGACGCAAAATGTATTTCCATATATGTTTTTTGTTTGCGTAAAAATATATTCTTAAAATGCGTTGCCAGACTAAGTGCCAAAACCATGGGTTTTAGCTTATATAACTCTCCTTCTATCTTTTTTGGCCAACTATTGGAAGCTCGAAAACTGCATCATAAGTACTTCATGTTTATCTAGGGCCCTAGGCTCACAAGGAAGAGACAAGGAAAGGGATGTGGATCAATGAATCCATCGATTAAGATGTCCCCATTTAACAGCGTAGGATGTGCTATACCGGTTTCAATAGGGACCACATAATTTGTCTGTCTTCCGTCGACAATCTGCTCATTTATTATTGTAGATCATTGATGAGATTGGAGGAAGCTTATTGGTCCAAGCAAACGATTCTTAGTAGTTGGTGAGCTTCTCTTAAATTGCATTCATCCTATTTTGTCGTTCTTTTGTATCAAAGGCAATAGGAAAGGATACTGCCTTTATGATAGAGTAAGGTATCTATTTATTGAAGAAAACGGGATGCGCGCCATTGCGCGGGGTCTCTTTTATATGGTAACAGAAGTGTCTAAGTTCGAATTGATGACTTGTTTTGGCCAGGGGTATAAATCATAGAGGATAGAACTAAAACAGGTATGTAAAATGGAACCAGTTTAATTGGTAGTTAAAAAAATTATTAGGGGCTAATACTCTTTGCCACCATGGAAATAGTTAATTATGTGTTATTTCGCTAATTACTTGTGACTGAAAATCAAAACCGATAAGTTAAGAACTCAAAATAGTTTTCCAAGAAAACTCAGCTGTTGGAGATGATCATCAATGACAATTGATAAGGACTAGTCGACAAGATTCTAAGGCAAATAGAGTCCGTGGGTCTTGTAAATTTCAGAATCCAAGAAGCAATCAGCTTGCAAGATTTTGTTCTTTTTTGTTTGTTTGTTATGTTCACTCATTGGGCCCACATAAACGGGCTTTTATAATAAACAGGCTCAAGTCAAGAAAGTGGAACTGAAAGTCATCAAAATGTACATATGACTGGGTTACAAAGGGAACAGAGCAAATTTTCATTAGTTGATATACGTATATACAAGATCCAATAATATTCCCGTAGATATAGGTGAGGTCCCATGTTTTTTAGAGGGTTGAAAGTTGGGTGTAGGACAAAATAATAGAAGGATATAGGAATGGTCTTAGTTGGAACTCCAGCAGGTGAAGTACATGAAGGTGCGGAGGGAGAGGTCAGAAGAAGAAGTAGAAGAAAGCTTGGTGGCCTGAGAGAAGGAGGGAGGATGATTTTTGAGATGTTGATGGGCAGACCTGAAGGAGTGATTCCACCTGCAAAGGCCATGATCCTTCAAGGCTTCAACGAGTCCAACGCTAGCCGCCGCAACCCAAGCTTTGCTTGCCGACGAACTCATTGTATAGGAATGATAGAAAAGAGAGAGACAAGAAGAGATGTGTGATGGGGAGATGGTACAGGGAGATTGGGTTGTTTATGTATGTAAAGGTCTGTGGAGTGTGGTTTTGGCCATATGCGTTGCGCTGGAGGATGCTCTTCATGACTAATCATCCGTACGACCACGTGTTGTGTCACACTATTGGTGAGCCTTGACTCATCACTTTCTCTAGCATGAGTCACAGTATTCCCATTCTTTAGTACTCCTCCGTCCCTAATGTAAGAGCTAGCCGTCAAAAAAACGCTTCTTAAGAAAACATGTGAATGTTAGTTGAGTGTCTGGAGTTAATGCTTCTTTTCTAAAAGTGTCCATATTTATTATGGTACTTTTAAGAGAGAGAAATATATAAGCATTAATAAATATGAAAGAGAGTTAGGGGTAAAGTAGGAAAAAATGAATTAAATGAAGATAGAATATGAGGTGAGCTCTTACATTAGGGACCAAAATCATTCAAATTTTGGGCTCTTATAGTGGGACTGGAGGGAGTAGTTTAGTATTCCATTAAAGTTTAGGATTAGTTCCCCATTTTTCAACTCTACATCAATTTGTGCTCATTCAATAAAAATTTGGACTGTATGCCACTAAAAGCTAAAAGTCTAAAAGCACCACAACATTTAATTTAAAAATAAACAACTAATGACAAAAATAAGAACAAAACCTTGAAAGGACCATATATATATATGTTATCTTCAATATCTTTATACACTCGTCGTGGAACATACCAATGAAAGTAGAAAATTCGGATGAAAACTCAAGCTATGGGCGTCATTAAAACTCCATCGATCGATGCCTCACCATTTAACAAACTACTCGAGTCCTATATAGCTATAGGGCAAAAAGTCACGAAGTTATATATATTTATTATGTGATTTTACAATGGTGTCCTTCATTTATTATATTTATTATATGCTAACGGTATATTTATTTTCACATACAAACGGGTTTAAATTTTTCCTTACTCTATGTGAAGAACATACACTATGTTTCCTAAATATAAGTGATAATTGATTTTTCTAGAAAAATTAATGAAGTGAAATAAATCATCTTGTCATGATGTATTTTGTATTTTATTAAATTTTATGTTATTTTATAAGTAAAATAAACTAGTTTTAAGAAATAATTTAGAAAAATCATTTTTTAAATAATCAATTTAACTTGTATTTTTTGAAAAAAGTTTACTAGCTTTATTTTAGTCAACTAGTTGTTATGCTTGGGAAGATGCACAAGAAAATATGCCCCGTGTTTCATTGAGCGAAAAATCAATTCCTTTTACAAAAAATGAAAAAATCCAGTTTGATTGGGAGCCCAGCAGCTCAAGTACATGACTTTCTTAAGGAACTCCTCCGACTGATTTGGCCTGTCATTTCTAATCTGCGTGAAACCATAAAAGCTGAAGAGAAGAGGAAGAAGAAAGCTTCTTTGACCGAGGCAAAGATCTAACATGTGTTTTCATGTGTTGCCGAGCTGACCTCAAAGCGAGGTTCCACCTGAAAATGCCCTGATCCTTCAAGGCCTCCAAGACTCCAACAACAGCCGCCAAAGTTCAAGCCCTGCTTACTGAACTCATCTTGCAAATCAATCAAAGCTAGCAATTAATTTGGCCTGTGTGAGACGCAAGGAAAAGAACCAGATATATTTGGATGCTTTGAATTGGATAGATACAATAATGGATTGAAGATGGTTGTTACTTATATGGCAAAGGCCAAAATTAAGGGAGAGAAATGGCCAAGAGATTGGAAAAACCAGGGGGCGAGGCGGCAGGAAAAGCCAGTGGTTTTAAGTAGGTGATCGTTAAATGTGTCTCAATCCAACGTTGGAGACTCGTAGGACCACTCTGCGTCACGTAATAAGTTGCAACCGCTAGCTTTAGTAACGAGTAAGAATGAAAGATTTCTTAACATAGACACAACATGGGTGTGATTTGTCTATGAAATCGACTGCGGGCCACCATTTCATTGTAATAATCATCATATATTCTTTAAATAACATAATAAAAACAAGTCTCATCTGTTCATAAAAAATTCACATTTCCTAAACTATTTAATTTACTAAACTAATTATTGTATGTGTTGGGACTGCCCTGTCAATGCTGAATCAATATTGTGTCGTTTTTCGGACGGATCTAGTCGCTTATCTCTTTTCAGATTTTTTCTAATACGTAACGTAAATTACGAACTACCTTGACCAAAAGAGAAAAAAAAAGTAAAAATAAAAATAAAAAGTGGAGTAGTACAAGAAACTTACGAACCACCGGACTGGAGATGTAATATAATCCAATTTGCATCAGTATGCCTGAAGTGAAATCACAGGATGCCATTATCTATGCAAGGTCTTAGGCTCATAGCTAGTTTTATTTTGGCAAGCCTAAATCATGTAAAGAAAAAAAATAAAATGTTGCAACTAAACGCCTTTTTTTTACGGTAAGAACAAACAACCACAAACGCCGATTCCTCCTTATCTTATCCTACTGTCGATCTCCGTAGTTTTAGCTAATAATACTATACTACATACAACGTACAGAGAATTAATATTCTAGATAGAGGATAATATATAAGGTTATCTGTGTATCTTCCATGACACGTATATATCTGGCACGGGGATAAATTAGTTTACCAGTTAATGGTAATAATATTTTAATTTCGAACAATTATCCAGGGATTGTTTCATAATTTTGCCTCGTGGTATTTCAAAATAAAAAGGAGTTTATTTGTTATTGATGAATCAAAATTACATATATACGAGTATATCCTAAAAAATCTACCATCGCTCACTTTGAGTGAGAGAAATTAGACTAGTCTTTCTTAGATTTTTAAAAGATTTGGAACTTGTTGTACTTGACTCACAAAATGCAATTGAAGTAGTTATAACTGAAGTTTTTTTTTTTCAAGTTTCACACTTCACATGTTTTTTACTATATATATAGTTGCATCGACATTGATATATATACCATGAGTTTACATGGGAAGTCAAAGGTAATCAAGTTGGTATTCAATTGAGCACACTTCAAGCCTTCAAGAAGACGAACGAAAAGAAATACAAGATGATAAATGAATACGCCACCCAGGACGTGTTCACTGAAGAATGTACATAAAGTTGCACAAATTTGTTGTGTGTGTAGCTAAGTTCCACATTCAGATTAATTCTCATATAAGTAAGGCTATTACGGTAAACTGTAACATATAATAAATGCACAAAATTTGTTGCGGGGAAGGAATTTTCATGGCTGTAGCCTGTAGAAATTGAAATCGAGATTTATAGTCTACATATCTTTAATCATCACACACACATACACAGTACACACGGCCGTATAAATTAAACTTATCACTGCCAGAACCGCTAGTAAACTTCATGACTCTATTAAGAGATATGCGTGTGGGTGATCATTGAGTCCAGAATTTGAGGGGTGTACGGTAGTGAGACCCATGTCTCCGTACACCTGTGTATATATGAGGCACTATTTCTTATGCATAAAGCTCGAGATAATTAGGAGTTGGGCCCCCAGGTGCTCAAGAACATGACTGTTCTGAGAGACTCCTCCGACTTGTTTTTGTCCTCATCATTGTCTCTGGCCTTCTTTGATGGCTCTGAAGATGAAGGCTTAGAGAGTTTCTTAGCCTGAGGTGCCGACCTTATATGGTTCTTGGCATGCTTGTGCATTGACCTCACGGCGTTATTCCACCTGCCAAAACCTTGATCCTTCAAGGCCTCCACAACCCCCACACTTGTTGCCGCTATCCAAGCCTCTGTTGTTGCACACATTTTCTTTTGTTTTTTCAACTACTGTTTTTGCACTTTCTTGTTTGGAACGCCTTTTGAGTGAAGGAATGGGGTGGATTGGTGCTTATATAGAGTCATAGTGATGAAACCGGAGCCTGTTCTGAATTTGGAGTATATGGAAGGCCAATGGTTTTATCTTGAGGCCTCTGTGGACCCATATCTCAATTGCCACATGCCTTAAATCCATTCACTAGTTTTGTCTTTTGTGCTGCACACGGTTTTTCCGCTAGCCCATAATATAATGCTTTGAACCCGTAGTTTGGGAGTGAAACCATTGGTTATCTACTTATCTTATCCTGACGATGTTGTTTTACGTACTTGGACTGGGACTCCCCAGTTGCCAATACTTCAGTGCTTCTGTTACATGGGTTGAGAAATGGGAAAGAGTGAGAAACATGATATTGGTGCTTTTTTTTTGGCCAACAGAAACATGATATTGGTGCTGCACCCATATATTGCGTAGATTCTTTATGAAATCCATAGTAGAGAATAGAGATGCAATGTAATTTATTGGACATATCCTAGTTCTTTTGTCTGTGAAACAGATTTTTTTAGAACCACCGTTGTTTTTTATTCTCTTTTTTTGGCGGCGTCCCCCAAACACGGTCCCCCCATGCCAAAACGCACTGAAGCTTTTGGCAAAATGCCCTTCGGGTTCTTTTTTTTGGGTTGTTTTCTTGAGGAAAAATAAAAAAATTTAAATATATGGGCCCGTTTGTTTGGACTAAAAGTGTATAATGGAAATAGAAATGGAATTGTGTGTAGGGGCTAAAGATGAAAAGTAGAGGTAAATTAGCTAATGATGAGATGTAAAAGTTTGTGGAGCCAGGAAAAGTGTGGGGATTGAAAGATAAAGCTTGTGAACCTCAAGATATATGTAAATTACAATTTTCATTTCCTTCTTCAATTTCCATCCAAGTAAACATAGCCTAAAGTATAAGGAAGGAATTCACATTTGTATAAAGACCAGTAAGTTAGGTCCTTTAACTTGAATTGAGATTATGAAATGTTACACAATGACTCAATGTTCTACTGCTTATAACCCACTTCTGATTAACAACACTTGTATTAACCAATTCATCATATGCATTAACAACTTCATCATAAGCATTAACAAACTTTGATTAGCGTTATACAACTTTTACTTTTGTAGATTGATATGTTCCAAACGATTAATTAACAACTTTTTTATTCCAATTAACAATGCCTTCATATGGAATAACAACTTTAGAAAAAACATTAATAACAACAACATAATCATTAACAATACCTTTGAATAGCAAATCACAAGTTACAAACATGCGGATTTCAAGTTTGTCAATGACTATAATGAAGTTGTTAATGAGCATCATGGATTTGTTAATCCCTAACAAAGTGTTGTTAATTGAAACTAGATTTTAAGGGGTAAGGGGATTCGGGTGGGTAGTGTGTTTTAAGGAGGATGACATTTGAGTCACTGTGGAAGAATCCATGTCCTAAGATCTAACTTGTCTTTATTTAAATTTGAGTTTCTTCCTTATCCTTTTACATGTAGAGACTTAAAATACATTTAAAAAATAGTTTAGTACTATTATTTACTATGGTGAGTTGCTTTTAACTTATTCTTGTTTTTTCACATTTTTGAGATCACCGTGGAAATAATATAATGTGCTTGTGTCATGATTCCAATTACCATTAAGTCGTTTTTATTGCTTCTAGTCCATTATATTATATAGCATTAGCATGGGAGAAAAATGATGGTATATATATAAATTGTGTGAGTCGCACGGCTTTCATTCGATTAATTGTACCCAAGTAATGCATTTTTAAAAATTTGATGACGTTGCTTATAAATACAATTAAAACAATTTTTTCTCTCTGCCTCAAAAATATAAATAAGATTCTGATCAAAAAATAAATATAAATAAGAAAACCTTAAAACAACTACTTCTACCATCCTAAATTCAAACACAAATTATAGTACACAGTCTAATTTCAGCCCAATCTTTAAATGGAAAATTAATTTTAAGACTTCATCAACACACATAAATTTTGGAATGGTCTTTTCTAGTTGGTCAAATGTAAGTAGGGTCCCAAAGGACGTTACTTTAACTATATTACAACATAAAAAAACTCTTATGTCCATTTAACTTTTTTTTTAATTTAACAAAAAGGGTATAAGAGTCTTTTTGTGTTGTAATATAATTAAAGTAATGTCCCTTGGAACCCTACTTATCTTTAAAATTAAAAGTATAAACTCATAAAAATTATAAGGGCTAAAGTGCAAAAATGACGATTGTCACAAAAGTGTAAAAATGACAATGTAAAATTTTTTAGAGTAAAATTGTCCATCGAATTTAAAAATTATTACAAAAATGTCCATCACAGTTAATTTTTTGACTTTTTCATCAGCATCCTCTATCACATCATCATTACACAAGGACAAATAAATACATAAGTCTGCCACATATTTTAGTGAAAAAAGTTAAAAAATTAACTATATTAACCATTTTTACCCCAATTTTAAAATTCAATGGCAATTTTACCCTAAAAAATTTTATATTGTCATTATTGCACGTTCCTAACAATTACATGACATTTTTTCACTTTACCGCAGAATAAAATAAAATCTGAGACAAGAGCACTGCACTCAGCTGGCATCGCATTTGAAAGACATGGCATTGGGCACTATCGCAGCTTTCTTTAGCCGCGTTTCTTCTCCCACTTCACCCCTTCAGCCCGCCATTTATGTTCGTAAGCGCGCTCCCGCTGCTGCCGCCGCTAAATTTTATTCACTTCCCTCCTTTTTTTTTGCCAAACTTCCCTCCCTTCTGTTTAAATCATGAGATAAAATTATTTGAAGATAACTGCCTGCGAAACTCAATCAGTTGATGTCCTCTAGGAAACCTTAAGCAAAAGTGTGTCTAATAGTGGCACCATTGGTTTCTCATGTGGTAAAAAAATTAATATAAAGAACCTACTATATCAATTTACTCCCTCGCTTCATATAAGAGCACTTTGACTTTTTTGGAGAATCCTAAGAAAGCAAAATATGGTAATTAAAAATTGATTTTCCCAAATTTTTTCATTAAACTAGTTTATTTGACTTATGAACTTACATATAATCTAATAATATTCAAAATATGTTATGATTAAATTATTCATTTTGCTTTCTTAGGATTCTCCAAAAAAGTTCAAAGTGCTCTATTTAGGAAGGGAGGAGTCCTTTATATGCGCTGTTCAATCACATTAATAATTGAAACATATAAATTTAGTTCTTGTGTCCTTAACGAACCTAAAAATTTTGCAATTTTTCCATAAAATGGCTAACTCATTCGGTCATTGCAGATCACCATGGGGCCCCAAAAGTGAACTGTTGGCAAGATCCTTTGGGTCCATCCAAATGGAAGGAAGAGCATGTGAGTGTTAAACATGTGTTGAAGATAAGATACTGTATCAATTGGAAAGCAGTTATATTGACATGGTTCATTATTTTTATTATTATTTTCTTGCAGTTTGTAATTGTTTCTTTATCTAGCTGGAGCTTACTCTTCTTTAGCGGATACAAGTTCTTCACTGGAGGCAAGGGCAACAAACAAGAGGTACCTTTTCCTGTACATATTTTCTGATGGTTTCTACTGTGATATCAATTTGCCACATATTGGCCGATCACTATTGTTATCATGAGTATAAATGAGTGTTGTTGTGGCTTTTTTATTGTCTGTGAAACAAATCTGTCTTTTCCAATTAACCATGCTAGAATAGTTGCTTGATCTTATTCACATAGCCTGTTTTATAAAAATTTTAAGTGCCAAGAGGATTAATCGAATTTTGTTGATGCATCTCCGAGATTGTGTTTTGGGGTTTTAGTTTCATCTGAATGATTGAATGATGATTGTTATGTTTCTTAGTGAGTTCCATTATAAATAGATTGTGTCAAAAATTGTTGGTTTTGTTGTCACTGAAAACAACCTGCCTCAGGGGACGTGCAGACCAATGAATCGTGTAAATGTCTATATTGAATCAATGTTTTTATCATTGAGTTCAAGATAAGGAAATTAGTCAAATAACGAATCTGCTTCCTCTTCTTTTTTTTTATTGTGCACACGGCTAATAATTGAAGTTTTCTAATGTCTAAAATAACTTTGAGGTGAGCTTGGGATTACAGATTTACATGGGATGACCATCAGTTAAGCACAAATGTATTTTATTTAATTTAGGAGTTAAAGTGTTTCTGTTTGCTAAACAAGTGCTGATTTTGCAGAAATTGGTGGAGGCACCGCAGTGAAGTTTTTGGATATCTACACATCCTAACTGTTGCCGGTAATAATGTGAACGCATGAACTTTCCTATACTTTTCCGGTCTTGGTTTTGTTGGTTGGCAAACAATCCTCCTGGCTACTTATTGATGAATATTTGAAATTGGTGAACCTTGGAAGATTATACTTTCCAGAAAAGATCTTGCTTCGTTTCATTCACTAATGTTTGCCGGCCTTCTACTAATAGTTTGTGAAATCTTCTACTTTTGTAATTAATCAATTTCATTGATGTGAACTACAATCAGTATAAAATGAGCCTACCAAGCTCAGCAAGACAAAATCTGTTAGTTGGAACAAAAATTTGCATGTTCAACCAATAGAGAAGTTGTTGATTTCAGGTGGTAGGTGGCCTCCTCCATGTAGAGAGGAGGGCACATGATCAAATCTCGGGCGTTAGGAGAGGTGATGACTGATGGCCCTTTGTGATTTAAGCTTCAAAAGGGTTTTCCTCAAGGCCAAAGTTGTTCGTGGACTTTTTCATTCTGCTAAAAAAAATGACATGTTCAATGAGAGAAAAAGTTTTATTGGTATGAAGCAATTGACTAATTGGACAAATTCTATAAGATGTAAAGTGGTTTGACTCTCGTAAAAGTGATAGTTTGAGTCATTTTACTCCCCCGTTTCAAATTCACGAGTAGTACTAACAATGAATGAATTTATTCTAGTGTAATTGTTCTCGAACGGATGGTGGATCGTATACTTGCGTGTTGCTTCTTTGATTTTCAAGGTAAAGCGTGGCAGCACAAGTTTATTTCATGAAGTAGCCTGAACCTTGCAAGATGCTTATTTTCTTAAGGCACAACACTATTTAGCGCTAGTAGTTTTTGATCACATCAAACTTAATACCAGCTATTGTATCGAAAGTCCTAACAGGATATGCTAATTTAATTTACAGTGTGATCATAAGCCCGCCAGAAGGTCTAACTCATGCATCTACCTTTTGTACTCATTCTCTTCTGCTGAGTCAGGTAGGGATTCTTTAGAGAAATCATCATCTTTATCTTCGTAGTCACTACCTCCATCCATGACATCCTTCTCTTCTTGTACACCTGCAACTTCTGGTTCTTCAGGTTCTTTTTGAAGCGCTTCAGTCTTTTCATGTACGGCATTTATTTCTTCTAAGTTGACATGCCTTCTACTCCAGCTTTGTTCTACTCCACTTCCCTCTTGCTTTTTTGCTTTCTTTTCTGATTGACTGTCCTCTTCCAATGTCTCTTTCTTTTGGTGTACGACAATATCATCAGTCTCTTGGTGGCTTATATCATTCACTATCTTATTTCTGTCATCTGGTATATTATCGTGGCTTCCAAGCTTCTGGAACTGTTCTCCTTTGTTTTTGCTCGGATTGTCATTACCCGTTACCTCGCCTTCCCTTTCATTGGTTCTGTCATTTTGCTGATTTCTGTTTAGTTTTCTGCTTCTTATGTTTACAGCTCCATGACTTTCAGAAACCCCATTGTTTCCTGATAAACTGTTCTTTACTATCTTTCTCCATCTTTTCCCCTTTGTTCTACTTAAACGGTCGTGTTTCCTGTCCTCATCATGAGGAATTGTGGGGTGATCCTCCAACTGCTTCAAACTGTATTCCTGACCTCCACCAGTTGTATCATTCTCAAATTTTTCTCCCAACTCTTTCCTGATTGATGCATTTTCTTCACCACCCACTGTTTTCTCATTCATTTTTTTGGCAGTGTCACCCGTGTCACCATCAACTTGCAGAACTTGTTGCCTCTTCTTCTGCTCTATCAGTCTATCATTAATCCCCTTTCTCTTTTCACTTTCATCTTCATCATTGAACTTGCCCAATTTGTGTTTGCCAGTATCTTCATTCGTAGTAGCCTCATTATCCTCATATTTGGTAGCTTGATCGTGTGATTTCTCGTCCCTTTGTTTATTTTCAGTCTCAGTTTTCTCATGACCTGCCATTTTTTCATTTTCTGAAACTTCTTTAAGGATGGTTGAATTATTACTGCTTACTCCGCGGCTCTTAAATGCCTCTTCAAAACGGTGCTTCAAGCCCTCCATCTGTGCTTCCTTCTGCTGAAATTTCTCCTTCAAAGCTATTGATTCGGAATTTTCCTTTTCCAAGTGACTCAGTTTTTGTTGAAGCATTTTAATCTCACTATGCTTCTCTGTGAAAGCAGATTCCATCAGTTTCTGCTCTTCTTTCAACGAGTCCACGGTGGACTTCATCTCCAGAACTGCTCTGTCAAGCTCCATCTTTTGACTTCTCAGTGAGTATATCGTCGCCTTCATTTCTTCATTCTTCCTCTTCACCTCTTTAGTCTGATCTCTTTCCTTCTGTATAATTGAAACAACCAAATTCACTATATTTATGTTGTAAATTTTCACTCCTGAGCTAATAATTTCAGTTTACTACAAAGGGAGTCGTTAATGCAACATGCAAGAACTTTTTCACCCTCTAGCTACAAATTCTGATAATTCATCCCAAAAGGGTCAAACTATTATCTGACGACTATAAGCACTTAGTGAGAATTGTTAGAAGAAATCAAGTTGATAAATATCTGCCACATGCATGTCACTTCGTATTTGTCAAACAAGTAAAGTGACAATTCAGAATGAAAAGGAAAAGGAAATAGAGGAATGAGTGTTGACCTGCAAGAGAAGCTGAAGAGCATGTAGATCACGATCTTTCTCTTTCACAAGAAGGCTGTAAATGCGCCTTTCTCTGAGCTTATGAAGCACCATAACCCCAAGCAATGCAGCTCCAAATGCCAGTAAAAGCATAAGTGCATATGACCTTCCTCTGTTTCCTCCACTGCTGCCACCATGGTTGCCTTTATTGTAAGCCATTGCTCTGTATCACCCACAGAATTGAACCAAAAATGGATCTTTTTCTTGTGAAGGATAATAAAAGGTGTCGCTTTCTCTCTTTAGAGAGAGGTTGTTTGTGGTGATGAACTTACCTTTGGTTGCTTGTCATGTAAAAAAGGCCATGCAACTACCTACTCATGGTTTGTGTGCAGCATTATCATGAATACTGTGTCAGCAGGGCGCTGATTCTGGAGCCTGCCTTTCTCATTCGAGTTTCCCCATGTTCCCTCGTGATTTTATTATAATACCCTTCACTATTGCGGGGAGTTTCTTTGCACATATGTTTAGAATACACATAATGATCATGGTTCGTGAATTTTTTTTATGTTCTTTAATTGGCAAAGAAGACTTTTTTGGGCCGCTCATGCTATGCAAGTTCTGTTTATAATGTACAATTGATTATTAAGATTTAAAGACAGCTCTAGTACTTCCATTTAAAGAAATTGAAGACTTCATGTGGGATGATGTCACTGATCTAGTGGTCTTTATTTCTTACTGAAGCTGTTATTTCTTAGCCTATCCGCGCATGCTATTGCAAGTCTTTAGATTTCACAAATGGCCGATGCAATTTTCAATTTTATTTTTTGTTTCTGCGACCTGAAATTGAGGTTCGGATCCAGACCTGAACAATCATGGGCATTGGGTTAGCTTGGTCCTGTTAGGCCATATTTGTGTTGGGCCGAAAGGTCGTAACGAAATATGGTCCCTAATAAATGGGATGGAGCTTTCTTTAAAAATTAATAATGAACGCTAATCTATAAATATTTTATATATTCATATATAATATAAAAAATTGTAGATTTTTTAGACCCGTGCAAGCGTGCTAACCAACGTTTTCAAGGTTGGGGCTCTGGTTCTAATTAGTATCAATCAACCTACGTACTAATTAAAATATTAAGAAACAATATGCTTGCATCTAACTTTTCGTGTTATGTTTGAATATCTAATACTACCTCCGGTCCTAAATATAGGACCTAGATGACTTTTTTTTGGAGAGGTTAAGGTTGTAAAATAGTCTATTAAATGATGACATATTTGATATATTTTTAGATGATCCATTAGTTTATAAGTAAAATAAACTAGTTTAAGATAAAAAATTAGGTAAATCAATTTATAATTAACTTATTTTGCTTTTTTTTAGGATTTTTCAAAAAGTCAATTAGGTCTTATATTTAAGACCGGAGGGAGTACTATTTATGTATAGAACAACAATTTTACGTAGGTATTTCCTTACTCGTATCTAGCTAACTTCATGTTACCTTTATTACCTCGATCAATGCAAGAGCAGAAACTCGCTTTTAGAAGCCCAAAATGGCAAAATCAGATAGCGATCATGTCAGTCATATGTACAATGTGCTTATGTTTGTGTCATCGCGCTCTGGCTCGTTTTAGTATATCATGATCTAGTTTCCAGATTCTAAGAATGAAGGCATGTAATGAAGTCAACGAACGTTACGTATGGTATTAAAAAATCGGAACCGGGAACTGCGTACACGCTTGTTCATGCATGAGACTAGTTTTAAGGATTAAAGATCCTTATTTGAATGCTTGAATGTTGGTGAAGCGAGTTCGGGAGTGCCAGTTTCAAACTTCGAATAGTGAACGGTGACATGCTGATCTACACCACTCATCGCATCGCAAATGCTTTCAATATTTTTTGATGGAAAGTGCCAACTAAATCAACATTTATTAAATCACTAATTGCTTCCCTCTTTAACTTTGATTCATTTACTTGCACGATTTTTTTGGGGTCATGTATATACGCTGTTTCCTGGTATGCTCCAAGTCTGTAACGTGATAAATATATAGTAGGTCAAATTAAATGTGACATATTTGTTAGGGTTTAAAATTCAATGGAGAAGTCATCATTCTCGACCAAAAAAAAAAATCAATGGAGAAGTGACGCGGGTGGAGATGAGCTGTCTATTACACATAGAATAAAATTAAAGAGAGAACCTTTTGCCAATTGACTATCTCATTCCACACTTTTTCATTTACTATTTCTAAAATGGGCACACACACGCACATTACTTTAAGCACATATATAATCAAATTGTATACCCTTCCATTCCTAAATAATATAAGATCAATTTACTTAATTTGATAAGATTAAATATGTTAGTTAAGTTACTTAAAATCACATGATATTACAAAAACACCATTACATCCTGCCTTTATTCCAACCCCTTACTCAGTTATTTTTTGTTATTGAAGAAAAGTATTAATAAGGGCAACTTGGGAAAAATTGAGACAAATTAAAAAGTGATCTTATATTTAGGAATAAATACGTATTCCCAAAGTAGTCCTATAATTAAGAGTAGAGGGAGTATTTCGGACTAAGACTACTATGTAAATAAATGTAAATTTTTGTAAACAAGGGCATGTGCAAGGGTTGAACTAGATCTCATTATTGTCCGGGCAGTTTTAAAAAGTTAAGCATAGAAAAATGGAGGCCATTACAAGGGAGGGTACCTTCCCTTATTTGGGCAAGCTAGGAGTCTTTCTCCTCTCCATTTCCCCTCCATTTAGTTCTAGGTCTAAATGTCGGCAGGAGCAAGAGGACGTGAAGGTGAATGATGGTTAAGTCGTACGTACTTTGCTGAAAATGGTGACGAAATGTGATCAGCCCTCTATGTAATCATGTTTCTCCATAATCCAAACTCTATATATTGCTGCAAAAGCTGCTTCTTCATTGTCCTTCTCTGATTTCTCACTTACCAATACCATATTCCATTTCGCTCTACTCTCCTCACGCACACGCACACGCACACATATAAATCGCCAAATACACACACACACACACATCACAATACATAGTCGCAGGCATGCATGTAAGTATAGGACATTGTGCACCACAGAGCATTGCATAGCAACACAAAAAGACTGATCTCATCAACTTGCATCAAGGAGGCACCTGCATTGCCTCTCATTTGTCTCTCAACCCCCAAAACCACCTCTTTTTGATTTCCAACTTTTTATAGCATTAACTGATAAAGACTAGAACCCACCCAACACTTATTTAAATCTAAAATAATGATCAGTGCTTGCTGCATCTTACTTTTGAATGTGGTCGATGGCCAGTATTATATTCTTTTGGATGCGTATACGTATGGTTGGGGTGGCCTGTGAGGCTGTGACCACATCACTGGTTGACAGGATTTTTATTTTTTCCTTTTAAAAAAAAGCTTTTTTTGGGCAAAAAAAATCTATTTTTACTGCTTTAAAAGAGTGGGCTAAAAATTGAAGCGGCAATATAAGTCAATAATAGTAGCTGGGTTGGTTATTGGCTGCTACCTAACAATTTATTATTCAGAAAGGACTGAGGGGGGCACTAGCTAGAGGCAGCGCATGCATAGTTCGTTCAAATTGGGATACCAAGTTGCCAACAATGTTTAGAGAATCCCATGCGAATCGTGTCCTTGAGATTTTGATTCAACTCAGAGCATGATAGAATCATGCAAAGTACTTGCACATCATCACTGTTTGGTCGTTAGAGTGGAAAAGTCTGTTATCGTTTTATATGCATCATAGCAGGCACTTTTTTTATCCTTGAAATTACACTGGAGACAAAGCATATATGGTGCACATTATTATCAGCATATATGGTGCACATTATTATCTTGCAAGATTATGTTTCATTAGTTGGAACAGTGCTTGACTCTGTGGGCATACTGTTTGATTTGAATGGAAAAGACCCACTAGAGTTATAGGTGGATTCAATTTCAATATAGAGCATATCTGATCCAATCATCAACCAAAAAAAATGCATGCCACAGTAAAAAGGAGTCCTATTTTTACCACATATTTTTTCCTTTTCCATTTTGGCTTATTTCACATAAAAAATGATACTATCAAACCCTTTACATCCTCTGCTTTTTTTTGGTCTCTCCTGCCAAAATCATGACCGTACAATATAGCAGTTTGAGACTTTGAGGAACCAAAAGAATATTGGCTTGGTGTCTCCACCCTTTCGATCTGAGGGCCTCGAGTATATATATTAGCATACAGTTGCATTTTATTGATTGGCGCCAGAACAAGAACTTTAATTATCTTCAAAATAACAAAATACAAATCTTTGAACACCGCGTTGGTTATCATAGCATATCAGATACGTCACTTAATTGGTGGATTCTCTCAACATTTTTTATATATGTTCCAAAAGCCAAATGATTGTGGCATGTTTATGTGTATAATAATTGCAATTTGTCCGACTGTGTGATGATTAGTTCAAATTGCAACACAAGACATGAAGAACCATTCGTTGTGTTGTAACCATCAAGGAGTGAATAATAGGCGTATATGGAAAAAAAGTTATAATTGTTTTTTGATTGAAGTCCCACAAGTGGCTATACTACGCAAAAGTCTGCACTACCCAAATGGAAACTAACACGGATTCAGAGGTCATATATAAGATATTTTTGACAGGGCTCATGTTTAGCAACAGCCAAATGATATAATGTTGTATTTTAGTGTTTCAATTTCTATAAAATCGTATTCCTTTCCTTTCTTTATACGAGGGCATATTCTCTTTTGAGTGGAAGTAAAAAAATAAATAGCCTACCAAGATCGAATCACAGTTATGCTTTAGCTATATACATACATACAGAGGAGATTCTCAAATATTATTTTCCATATCTATGAAGCTGTCACATTATGTGATTATCAATTTTTGCTATTTCCCGCTCCATCTTTTCTTTCTGGGGCATATTTCATTCTCCTTTTGTTCAGACTTTCAACATATTGCCGGATATTATCATAACCATATCAATATTCTTTTGTGAACTTTCTTATTATCTACTTCCATGTAGATCTGGTAAACAAAAAAAAAGAACTTCCATGTACTAAATGTTGTAAGTTGTGAAACATAAACTATATTTACGAGATGTCACTTTAATTAAGAAAAGGATGAGAACATGTGTTCAAATCTTGAGAAGTGTTTCCATCGAGAGAGAGTTGACATATGTTGTGGACAATACTTTCACCCATATTAAGTTTTAAGAAAAAATATAAACTATTTAAATATATACAAAAGGTTAATGATTGCATATGCTTGCAAGTTTCTTGTTTTCTGTTCTTAGAGATTATAATTGAGTGAGCTTATATGGAGTACACTTTCAGGCAGGGAGCATGAAAACAATAAATGGGATTTTGAATAATTGTGAATGGACGCATGATCCACGTCCTATTACTATCTATCGCCATAAACCTACTGATATGACGAAGATACTCATCAGTTTACAACCCCACCATTACTACTCAACGTTACGTTACCACCCCTTTTACCCTTTCTGGAAGCCATTTAATTTCTCTCACATCTCAAACAAAGAAAAAGGTCTGTACGTGCGTGCACCCCATAATAATCATAGTAAAGAAGCAAGTTCCTCCTAATGAAGCCATACGCCCATACCCCATTTTTCTTTTTCGGGCTTAATTTCGTCATCGCAGAAAAATATGCCCTTAGTTAAACTCTATTAACTTGAACCGTATCCTCGACAACAGTGCAGTATCCTAAAAACTGATGCAGTAAAAAAAAAAGTAGGGAGCAGAAAAACTACATATAAACCTCGTCTTGTTTCATGAGCGGAGTAGTTTTCCCATAAACTAAGTTGCTGACCCCAAAGCAACCTTCTCTCTCTCTCTCTCTCTCTCTCTCTCTCTCTCTCTCTATAATGTCATATCAATATATATACAACTACATGCAAATAGCACCCTAAGCCTTTAACCCCTTCACCTTACGACATTTGTTGTTTTCGTCAGCTTCGCCAGCTCATTCACTGAACCCCCAGGCCATCTCCTTAGCAACTCTCTCTCTCTCTCTATTTATATATCTCTATATATCTACTCCTTTATTTATCTCTATAACTAATATTTCAACGCTTTCTCCACCAGATCTCTCGGAGAAGCTAAATATTATTGCTGAGTTTTCTCTTCACTGTGCTTTTTCTGGGGTTTCTCCATCTTAGCTTGTACTTTATCATTTACACTTTTTGAGCATATCTATATATATATATTGTTGTACTTTTCTGGATTTGTGGCCGCAATTCTCTCTACCCTTTATTCGATTTTCCCTCCCCATATATCCTCCTCTGGATTTCCCTTCTTTCTTAACTGAAACAGAGACTCCTTCCCTTCTAGCAAAGGAAAGAAAGTAAAAAATGGCGAATGGGTTAGAGAGAGAAAGTGAAATAATGTTCAGTGATGAGGAGCTTAAGGAGGTGAGTGGCATGAAGAGAGGTGGGGACCACGTGGAGGTCACGTGTGGATGTACTAGCCATCGATATGGTGATGCTGTTGGAAGGCTTAGGGTTTTTCTTAGTGGCTACCTTGAAATCACCTGTGAATGCACGCCTGGCTGTCAAGAAGGTCGCTTTTCTCCATATAGCTTTTAAAGATCATTTTTTTCATTCACCCTCATGTGGATTTCATGTGTGTGTCTACTAAGTTTTTGGATACTGACGTTGTAAGGTGTCATTATTTGTTGTTTAATCTGCCTTTGGTTTGGAGTTTTTAATGATGGTTACGTTACGCACATACATCATCTTGTTTATTGTCGGTTGCACATTTGAAGATCGAAGTGTATGTTGATCTGTCCAGCGAACACCATCCTTTATGAATAGTTATGTTATGTAAATGTGTAAAGTTCTTTTCTTTCGTACGGTACGGAGTCTTTAGGAGCAGAACATGACTGGTGGTTTGTTGATAAAAAATATTGAACCCACGGAATAACATGTCAATACCTTTACGGTTCAGATTTGTTCATTGTTCTAGATGTCTTACGTGGATTTGATTATGATAGTCATTACAGTCCTTATGGTGGGGTAGACTACGAGAAGATCCTATGGCATTATTCGTGGTTTACATTTTGGTTTTGGCTATACTTCATCTTCTTCTTATTCTGTTTGATATTATTTTCTCATACGTGTACGAAATGGGCTATCTGTATATATATGGCATATGCATAGGGGGTTGATGTCTGTCTACGATGGCATGAATGATTGTCTTCTTGCAGTGATTGGTTTCTCAGGTCTAATTCTGATGGCTTCATTCATATGTTGCCTCGTTAGACTTGATTTTTATTTGATATGTGTGCATTGTTTTGCTTGCACAAGGGTTTGAGTGTTGTTTTGAGAAAGGAAGATGCCTGAGGATCTTGGTAGAAAATAGTTAACTTATAGATGGAAGTCTTGTCTGTCATGACGTTGCATGCCATCCTAGAACTAAACGATAGAAAATAGATTGATTCAATACATGTTACTGGGAATTTCAGCAAAAATATTTAGCTTGATAGAGTACTATTTGAATATGAATTCAGTACTGAATTTGGTAAGCTCGTGATAATTTGGCATTTATGGCAGAGTTTTATGATTGAGGATCCATTCAAATCTTGATTTATTCCATCTGGAACTTTTGAGTAGAGGGTTATAGTTCCTAATGTTTATGATTCACATAACTCTTGAATGCATTGAACAAGGGGGTGTATCATTTCACTAAGTTGTGGCCCTTATCTTTTTTTTTTTCTTAATAAAAAACATCATTGCAGAAATCACTAACTTCTGTTGGCTTTTAGTTTGATAGTTTAAGTAGTAGTCATGTAATGATCTAAGTAATTTTATTATGCTTATGTATTGATATAGGGTAAGTTATATTTCAAGATTTCAAGTTTTATTGCGTGGTATTAGAATTATATTGGAAATTTATCTGAATAAGTCTTATTCTTAATGCCATCGTCTTATTTGATTAATGGTGTTTTATGGCTAGACAAGTTGTCTCCTGCTGCATTTGAGAAACACTCCGGAAGGGAAACAGCTAGGAAATGGAAGAATAATGTCTGGGTGATAGTTGATGGGGTGAAAGTTCCCTTGTGTAAAACAGTACTGCTCAAATACTACAATCAGGCGTCAAAAACTGCCAACAGGTCCCATAATGGACGGACATATCACCGTGATGAGTTTGTTCATTGTACAAGGTGCAACAAAGAACGCAGGTTCCGTCTGAGGACTAAAGAAGAATGCCGCATTCACCATGATGCCTTGGCAGATGCAAAATGGAAATGCTCTGATTTGCCATATGACAAGTATGTTTGTATTTGCATGTTGAATCATGATTTAATGATCTTAAGATGAAAGTACTAGATATCACATGTTTTCGATTTAATGATCTTAAGATGAAAGTAGTAGATATCATATGTTTTCTAAAAAATTAAGTCAGCAAATCTTGACTACAATAGGAGAATTATTATAATGTCCATATTTTGAAATAATAGATCGATATGGTATATAATAAGGATGGACAAAAATATTTCTTGTTGATATCTTGCCTGTGGATGACATCTGAAGAGCGAAAATATATGTGGGAACGTTTTAGGACAAGTGTTTTAAGACAAGGCATCATTTTTGGATTCTTGTGGATTTCTAGTGTTGTGCCACTGATTTAGCATGCAGAGCCTGCTATAGTTTTTTAATGTTCATCTGATCATGTTTTGTTTCGTTTGATTTCTTGACACGATGCAACAAACTATTCTTAAGTTATATGTAACTTCAATCAGTGTAGGGCCTTGCTAGAAGTTAAGCAATCTAACACTGTAACTTGTATGCTTAACCAGCTTAACCAGCAGGCTTGTGTCTGAAAATGGTTAGAAACATGAAATGCTCAAATAAAGGCCTCTGGAAGTAATGTTACTGAATGATCCATATACATGTTTGAATGTTAGTTGATTTCATAATGAAAATGTAGATGCTTTCGTTCTGAAGTTTATGACTCCCAATATTTGGTTTGGCTTGCTGCTGTCTATTGATGAGAAATTTTGACTGGTACAAGTGCTGAAGAGGGCAAGATATAACATTAAGAACATGGTGTTAAGTTCTTTGGTGTGACAAATGGATTAAAATAGAATGATTTATATTGGCTTTTAAATTGTGAATTGTTTTACTGCTAGATGCTGGTTATTTTTTAATAGCTTTAAGGATCTAATCACTTCATTTACCCTTAGAAATTAACAACCAATCTTTCTAATACATTTGTAGGTGACAACTTGATCATATAGTTTGATGACGTGTAGGTCCATTTATATTAGTGGAAGTAATTCTTGGAATCTTGAAAGAAAGAATTTTTAACTTTCTAACTTCAATACTGTTAGTTTTGATAGCTTCTGTCCTTATCTGTAGTAAATTTTTAAGTGGTTATATTTCTTAATATTGCACTACTCTCAAACCTGTTTTCCTCAAAGAAGTTTTCAATCTCTCTTTGGCAAGGTTGGTTGGCCCTGGAATATTGATTTCCCCATGACATTGTACCGTTGAGTTGTATTTCATTGAACTAAGACTTTCACATGTGTTTTTTTATTTGGCATTTCCTATGGATTCTTGTGTGTATGTTCAATGTTATTCTATCCTAATACTCCATAGTGCCTACATATATTTATGGAGCAATCATAAATTGTTACAATATTCCACCTTTCAGAATTACCTGTGATGATGATGAAGAGCGAGCCAGTCGTAGAGTTTACAGAGGTTGTACACGTTCTCCAACATGCAAAGGTTGCACTTCTTGCGTCTGCTTTGGTTGTGATATCTGCCGCTTTTCGGATTGCAGTTGCCAGACTTGTACTGACTTCACTAGGAACGTTGAAGCTTGAATGCCAGATTGATGCTGTTAAGTCCTAATGCAGTGATATTCACCCTACTCTACATATGGGTTGTATATGCTTTAGGAAAATTATTTCCTGATTGAACTGAATTTCACAGTCAGAGTTCAGTATTCATTGTTCTCATTGACTGGTTTTTCAAATTTTAATATCAGCAATTTATTCATTCTCTTGTGAGATTTCTCAAGGCTATGCTCTCTCTTCCTCTCCCTTTAAGTTCATGTTTCTTAAGAAAATTGCATAGTTGCATGAAGTGTTTGTAGAGTCCATTATATAACCAACAAGATTACACAAATACGGAAGGCCAACTCATTTGGATGAAAATAGAATTTGCTTAGGCTTCATACAAAAGAGAATCAAATATCAGAGTCATCAGAAAAACAAGTCTTTATAGATGGTAGAACTGAGCTTTGAAAGTGAAAACTGCTATTGCCATGGAGACTTTACTTTTGCAAAAACGTTTCTGTTGAAATTCTAGAGACTTAATGGATTTCCAAAGTGCATGAATCACCTAAATCTGTTGAGTTTCAGCGGGACCATATTGGATGGCACAAGCTGTTCAGTCTAAAGATCAAACTGTGTAATAAGATTAAAGATGCTTTTAGATCAAGGACGAATGATTTAGGTAGAAATGCCAAATTATTGCTTGTTCGCATGAATTATCATCCCACTACGGTGATAGCCACCAGCTCGTCATAATGCATAAATCAAAATACTGGATCTCCAATCTTGCAAGGTCAGGAACAGGATTCTCAGTTTGAACTTGTCCTCGTCAACTAATCTCTCAATTTAGTAATCAAAAGAGGAATACACTTGGGAATGAAACAAGTGGTTAGCGTGAGTGGTAAGTACTTTCATCCCGCAAGTTTGATCCTAGTTCTTGTGAATAGAGCAAACTCACAGGCCAATTATTCACCCATTTGTCAACAAAGATGATATATTGGATATAGCGTTGGGTAGAAATAATTATGGGGCCCAATTGGATTCATTTCAAAATTCAATGGCCAAATCCATCCCTTGAAAAGTAAGTGGCCAGAAAGAATGATTTTACAATTTAAAACAAGCAGGGTTCACAAAATTGCATGGTCATCTATATCTATAATCTATCTATTTCATGTACGATCAAAAGGCATTCACATAATTGGGCGCCAATCACGACTAGAGCCCGAGTGAGGTATTTTTCTTCCACGGCCACCTGATGAACCTGGATGAAATTGACCAGAAAAGTGACCATTACCAGGAACGGTACCAAGATGCAAATTATGGTTCCCTTGGAACTGCATTTGACTATGTAAAATACTTTGTTCTCCAGAACCATTGGGTGGTTGAAACTGCAAGCTGTGGGACAAGGAGCTCGACCCAAACATCATTTGATTATGACCAACTAGCCCTGGTACATATTGAGGTTGACCAAATACATTTGGCTGTGGCACTCCACCAAACATGTTCGTTGATAGTGATCCTTGACAAGAGTTTAGTTGATGTTGAAAGTCTTGTGAAACCCGTGATGACGCCATGCGAGGATTTAAACATGCAGGTGGAAATGGAAATGGAAATGGAAATAGTGGGGCTATAGTATTTATCCCATCATGACCAATGCCTGGTAAGGTTTGGCACTTTCCTTGATTGAGTGATGGCATTGCAAGCTTTGCCCTTTCTTCATTCATGGGAACTTTTTTCCTATTAGCTTTCCTATTTCTTGGTTTGTGATCATTCAAGCCTCTCTTTGACAATTTCTGCATTCTCCTGTGTTCAGCTTCTTTCCCGTCGTCTGAAAACTCCAACTCATCTGTATCCTCTTCATCATTCACACCAGATGCATCATATCCTTTCTGGTATATGTCCTTCTTATAAAGCACAAGACTGGAAAATTGTGGAACAAATGAGACCAAAGCACCCTCATGGATTCCCCTAGGAACTTCATCTTCAGAATTATATCTCACAACATAATAAGGATTCCTGACAGGCCCAAAGACTTCATCAATAAATCCCAGTGGTGTCCTGCTTTCAGTCATCCAGAGAATAGAACCCTCGTCAAGAGGGTCATGCTTCTCCAGCCCCTCCACAATGACTCTAGCACCCATAATCTGTGAAATGTTCCACATGGCAGAGTTAATTCCAATCATGTCTGATGTCCCATATAATCAATTTTTTCAATCACGTTATGTTTCAGTAGCTAGGTGAAAAATATAGAAACTTAAAGCCATACAAAGTGAACAAAGTTTATGGTGGCATGAGAGTAGTGTACTTACGGACGTCGTAACAAGTCCTAGTGGGAGCATTTGATGGTGTGGTCCTAAGGTCACATGCACTTGAGGAACTGGAGGAAGCACCTACAAAAAAAAAAAAGAAGCCAAATTTTATTAAAGGCCAATTTGTCATGGTATTTTTTCCTGGGCACTAAATTAGTGGATAATAAAAGTA
Source organism: Mimosa pudica (assembly GCA_029929735.1). Classification (NCBI taxonomy): domain Eukaryota; kingdom Viridiplantae; phylum Streptophyta; class Magnoliopsida; order Fabales; family Fabaceae; genus Mimosa; species Mimosa pudica. Next base: position 2,826,342 of record JAKELP010000001.1, read on the forward strand.
CCGGTAGGTCATTGTTGGGCCTGATGGGCCGGGCAGCAGCGCCGTCATCTTCATATTGGTCGGAGTCATTGACGTGGGTGCAGCAAAAAGTGTTGTCTGAAACGTGTTCATCCTCTTGGTTTTCATCACGTGGTATCTCACCTTCTTCAAGCTCCTCGCCTTTCCTGTCTACACGATGACCAACATTGTCGCTGCAATAACCACTCTCAGAAGAAGAAAGAGTGGAAGTTTGAGATTGAGATTGAGTTTGCAATGGCTCTAAACTGATATTTCGAACTCCTTCCTCAACAGCATTATGATTATGTGCATCAAACCAGAGTTGGATGGACTCAAAGTCAAGGAGAGAATCCGCGAAGGAGATGTCGGGGGGAGAAGGCTCGTCATCATCATTCTTATTGTCTTCACCAACCCACACCATGCTTAAGCCTTATGCTTTCCTTCTTCTTGGTGGAGATTAGAAAAATAGAATGGATGAAGCCATGAAGGAGTTAAATAACAAACATAAACCCTAGTGCCGCACCACAGGGTTTTAGCTTTACACATACCTACTCTGCCTTCCCATATGTTTCATTTAAATCACTATCTTGAAAGTTAATATTATCAAATCAACCTAAAATTTCTAAATTTTTTTTGCACTCCTAGGGGAAATATTGAAATTAATTTTTTCCTAATGTTAATGCCAAACTACTGGCAAAGAGAAGAGTATGAGTTCAAATGCCTAGGGAATATTACTACTGCATAGCTCACCGGATATTCTATCAAGGGTGTTCAAGATTAAATTGCTATCGCTGTTAAGTGTCATCAAGGATGAACAGATATTTGGAGATGTTAAGGCAGGTAATAGATATTTGAATAACTATTTGTTAATTTGATTACAATTATTATTTGTTAATTATTTAATTTAATTTAATGATTTAATATTTAATATTTAATTGCTTCCAATTATTCTGACTATTCCATATGTTTGATAATTGAAATTACCCTCACCTTTTTTTTTGTGTATAGAGGTGTTCACTATAGAGTTCCAGAAGAGAGGATTGCCCCATGCACATATTTTACTATTTTTGGAGAATGATGACAAAATTCGAACTTGCTCTCGTGTAGATGAAGTTATATCCGCAGAAATTCCTGATAAAGACCAGTCGCCACTATTGCACAATCTTGTCAAGAAATATATGACACATGGTCCTTGTGGACTGTATGATGAAAATGCACCATGTATGCGTGACAAGAAGTGCAGTAAATATTTCCCGAAAAATTTCTCAGAGCAAACAGTAATGGATGAAGAGGGTTACCCAACTTATCGTCGGAGGAACTCTGGAAATGTGGTCGAACTTGAAAAAGCAACACTTGACAATAGGTACATTGTTCCTTACAATTCTACTCTTCTAAAGAGATTTCAAGCTCACATTAATGTTGAGAAATGCAATCAGTCAACTTCCATTAAATACTTATTTAAGTATATTAGCAAGGGAAATGATCGCGTTGTTGCTGGTCTATTTGATGGCAGCAACAATGATTCTGCTAATTTGGATGAAATTAAACAGTATTATGACTGTCGGTATATTTCTGCTTGCGAGGCGGCTTGGCGAATTTTTGGCTTCAGAATTCACCACAGAAACCCATCAGTTGTACGTCTAAGTTTCCATTTAGAGAATCAACAGCCTGTGATATATACAAATAACTCAGATGTCTCACGTCTAGTGCAAAAGCAACGAGTATGTGAGTCACAGTTTTTAGCTTGGATGAACATTAATGCTATTGATGATGACGCCAGAAAACTAACTTACCAAGAATTCCCGCAAAAATTCGTGTACATTAAATCTGCTCGAAAGTGGAAGCCCCGCAAAAAAGGTATTGCTATTGGAAGAATGACAAATGTTTCCGCATCTGCCGGTGAGCTATTCTACCTCAGGGTTCTTTTAACCCAAGTTAAAGGTCCTATATCTTATGCGGATATAAGAACTTTTGAAGGACACTGTTTCGGATCTTTCCGTGAGGCATGTTATGCTAGAGGACTTCTTGACGATGATTGTGAGTTCATATCTGCCATTAAAGAAGGTTCTACATGGTCCACTGGGAATTATTTGCGAAGATTATTTGCAAGCATGTTACTATGTTGTTGTCTTCAACGGCCCGATCATGTATGGGAGATGTGTAGCCAATATTTGTCCGAAGATCTGCTACACATTCCACGCCAAAACCCCTTATACTCTAGTATGCTTTTATTTTTGATGTTTTTAACATGATAAATAAAATATTTTTTCCCTCTTCTAACTTTATCTATTCAATGCAGGCATAAGGTTCTTACCAGGGCAGCGCGAGGAAGTCGCATTGCCCGAGATAAATGATATATTAAAAAAAAATGGAAAGTCTCTAGAAGATTATCCTTCACTGCCACAGCCTTCATATTCTGAAGATATTAATTGTTCAAACAATTTAATATTACAAGAATTTTCGTATGATAGAGAGCAACTTTGCATGGAAGCACATGATCTTGTAGCAAAACTCAATGATGACCAGAAGGTAATTTTTGATCAAGTTATGTCATCTCTCATTAATGATAGGTCCAAACGATTTTTCTTCGTCAACGGATTTGGAGGAACTGGGAAAACTTTCTTATGGAACGCACTTGCATCAACTCTCAGATCCAAGGGAAAAATAGTAATTACTGTTGCATCTAGCGGAATTGCTGCTACTTTACTTCCCTCTGGCAGAACTGCTCATTCTAGGTTCGGAATTCCAATTGATGTGAATGAAATTTCAACATGTTCTATAAGTCAATCGTCTGATCTTGCTGAATTGATTCGCTCTACTGAGTTGATCATTTGGGACGAGGCTCCAATGGTTCAACGATTTTGTATAGAAGCTCTTGATCGATCACTGAAGGACATCATGCGTTCGCATGAACCATTTGGTGGAAAATGTATTGTAATGGGAGGTGATTTCCGTCAGATACTTCCAGTTATACCAAAAGGAACTAGAGCTGCAATTGTCCATTCTTGCATTAATGCTTCGTTACTTTGGTTGCATTGCACAATTTTTAACCTCACACGGAACATGAGACTAACAGCTGCTACAAACTTAATTGAACAAGAGCAACTTAGATGGTTTTCAAATTGGTTGCTACAGGTTGGTGATGGGATTCTTGGTAATTCATTAGATGGTGTAGCTGAAATTGAAATACCCGAATATCTACTAGCGCCCGAAGAAGGAAGCCCAATGGAGTCTATTGTGGAATGTACATACCCTGATTTGCTTACCAATTTAGAGTCCAACGAGTACCTCAATGATAGGGCAATTCTTGCACCAACAATTGCAGTTGTGAACAAGCTTAATGATTATATGTTGTCCCTTTTGCAAGGGGAAGTTCATACCTATTCAAGCTGTGATTCAGTTTGCAAGTCCACACAGGATAATGATGTGTATGCTGACCTTCACACTACAGAATTCTTAAACTCTCTTAATTCATCAGGCATGCCTCAGCACCTGCTGACTTTGAAGGTTGGTGCACCAATAATGCTGATCCGAAATATTGATCAGTCTCAAGGATTGTGCAATGGTACACGCCTCCGTGTAACTCGTCTTGGAAAAACAGTCATTGAAGCTATCACTTTGAATGGTTCTCATCCAAATGAGAAGGTATTACTCCATAGAATGGACATGAATCCTTCTGAGAATAAATGGCCTTTCAAAATGGTCCGACGCCAATTCCCAGTCATTTTATCATTTGCAATGACAATCAACAAGAGCCAGGGACAATCACTACGCAATGTAGGGATATACCTTTCAAAGCCAGTGTTTATGCATGGCCAACTATATGTTGCTCTATCTAGAGTTCGATCGATGCAAGGATTGAAGATATATATTCCGACTAGATCCATAGAAGGGAAAGCAAAGACAACCAATGTTGTCTATAAAGAAGTGTTCAGAAATGTATTTTCATAATTGTCACCGTGCAATTTCTGTTCACTTTATCTGATCGTAGATAATGATAACCGCGCATCGCGCGGGAATGCATGGCTAGTTTCCCTAAAATTTCTAAATTTTTTTGGCACTCCTAGGGGAAATATTGAAATTAATTTTTTCCTAATGTTAATGCCAAACTACTGGCAAAGAGAAGAGTATGAGTTCAAATGCCTAGGGAATATTACTACTGCATAGCTTATTTTGATTTTCTTTTTGAATTAAAGACGGATACAAAAGAAGACAACAATTTATTTAGAATCAAACTTGCAAGTTACAATCTCTCATTTATCAATAAAATGTTCTATTGACTTGTGTTGAAATGAGATTTTCTTAGCACACTTTATATAATTCAGTTCAAAAATATATTTAATTTCTGAGATGAATGAAAAAGGATTTAGTGACATAATGCATGCATGAGTATGCACTAAGTTTTTTTTTTATCCAAATACTTGGAGCAAGATAAGGAAGCTGATTGCAGCGAAGGCCTCATGTGGAACAGTTTTCTTCAATCAATTGATGGTTGAGTTGCTGCGAAGTCTTGTTGTTAAGTATTTGGGCCACAAGCCCATGAGAGAAAGAATTGGCCATTGTGAAAAGGAGAGGGAATGGTCTGTGCACCTATCTGCCAGAAGGGCTCTTGACTTTTATGATTAAAAACCAACTTGATGGGGCTTGATGTTCATTGTTCATTGGATAGGCCCATCCTAAATCTACTTCTTCATGAAGAATGTTATTTTCCTCGGAAATCGTCCTCATTCATTAATGGGTAATGACTATTATTGTTAACTTGCCCAGCAGGTACGGGGGAATCTGTCTATCTGGAAATGAAAAATTAATGTCATGAGAGGAGGATGTTTCCTTTCCTTGCATGGGATGAACTCATGAACAGTAATGTAGGTGAGACATTGAAGCTTCGTGGCATTTATAGATATGCCTCTTTCTTCGCATGTGCCCACCCTGCTTTCTTGTGTTAAATGTTTTCACCTAATATGCCAACAATTTCATGTTCCAACACACAGTCAAGGACACATAATTAAGAGAGCAGTTGAAAAGGAAAAAAAGAAGGAAAGAAGCGCTGCCAATTTGGTTTTATAACCCCCTCCACAACCTAAAGTCTTGCCGCTATATTATTTTCTTTTTTCCGTTACATCTCATAATATTTTGCTCTAAGCAACATGGCCCTTAGAACATGTTAGCATTATATAACCCCCCTGCTGATGGTCCTACTTGTTCTAACGAACAATGTGCGTTTGACTAACTTCCCTTTATAGGAGGTATAGATTTCAACTTGGAAGTTTATCTACTGTCACGGCCGCTGCACCATGAAGAAGCACCTTACGAAATAAATTGTAAAGGTTAAATTGATTGCGTACCTGCAGGTGTCCAAATTAAATGTTCAAGGCTCAACTGCAATGTCATCTAGCTGGCTCCAGTTAACCAATTTCCTCCCTCTCGCTTTTGCATTTAAGATGGTGTTTTACCTGCTAGCTGTGTTTTATATTTGGAAATTGGAATAGTCATTGAAGTACATATCATAATAGTAGTAACACGGAGTATACCATGGCAACCGTGATCACTGCTTAGTCATAATTTAACTTTCAAGATTAAAGTAAGTGGAGGTGTTCATTCTATTAGAATTAATCAATCTGCTAATGATTTGTTTGTTAAAGTTTATGGTAGAAGACCCTTTACTTCTTTTAAATTTATTTCAATTTCTCTGTTCAAACTAAGGTCAAATACTCAAACTTGATTTCACAATTATATTACAAGTTACCTTAGACTCCCTCTCATCTTACCGTTGAGCCCTGCTCAATATAACCGGAGTCATCACCGACAAGATCACAGGATTCCAAGTTTCAAACTCAAAATTTTGTAACATTCAAATAACACATAAAATTGATCGAGTTAATGATCATGTTAAGTTAAAAATACATTCCAGATCACAAATACAGCTCTCCTAGATCAAACTAATACCTATGCCACCATTCCCACAAAGGAGGGAAAATAATAAAGAAAAGAGAAAGAATACCTCTAAATCTTAAAATGGCAAAGAAATGAAACAACATGAATAAAAGAAGCTAGAAAAGAAAACATAAAGGCGGGAGGGAAGAAGGTAAGGAGTGAGAGAGGGATGATAATGATATGATGTAACTAATGGTAAGAACGAAGAATGGATCCACAGAAAGTGCAAACGATGGCTCTCCAAGATTTCCAATAAAAAGGGACGTGACAGAATCTAGTGGCCGTCTTCATGTCTGCCACGCTGGCTCCTCCGCGGCACCGTGAACAAAGTCCGGCCGCCGGCTTGCTCCGCCGCATTTGCCTTGTTTGGTCCACCAGAAAACAGAAACACACCATGTTGATCTCAAGCTCTCAACACAAGGACACTTTAATTGATGATGCTACGTGGATTGCTTGAAATGATTATTTTTTGGCGTAGAGGATTGTGTACACATATACGTTTATATAGACACACTCCACATTTAATACATATTGGTGGTGACTAAAATCAGGTGCCAACTTGTCCAACTTCAATTTGAAGTAGCATGACCCAACTTGAGCTTTATTTTCTTTGTATAATAAAGAGCACGCCCATTGTAACAAAAAAAAGCACGACCACTAGGCAAAAAACCAAAAAAAAAAACACGACCCAACTTGAGAGTTGAGATGATAACAATACTAGTAGTAATGGCCTTTAGTGGCACTCATGTTGTGGTATATTTAATTTTAATCTTCATCTACTTCATTGGTCCACTTCTTGGGAATAAGACTAAAAATACCTTCCAATAGTTATTTTTGTATAAGTTTTAATAACCAGTATAAGTTCACAACCATTAACAACTCAAAACAATCAATTTAGGATTTTGAAATTGAAAAGGTAGGAAAATTTTTTGTCATTATCCTTTGCTTATTTCAATTCGATTTTTTTCTTTCCATCAAAATTTAACGCATTCTATTCATCTATGAGATTTAAGAGTCATGGGAGTGTATTTAATTTTGACTCAAATATTCCTTAACAATCAATCCCTTAAGAAAAGGTATTAAGGCGTGCCACTTGACAAAGTTTCTAGCTTCTAGAATCATGCTACATTTGACCGTCATAGGGGCGGAGGGCAATAAATTTATGGATGGGAGTTGGTTGATCATCGTTGATTTTGGCAGGAAGACTGTTTGGAAAATGAAAAGATGCCCTTAGGAAACTTAACGCGTGTGTAATGATTTCCTAATCATGTCTTTTCCAAAGATGCTAAACCTTCATAAAATCGACGCCACAGTTTAAGTTGGCCAATATGTGTAGGAGTATATATTACTCCCTTCAGAGGCTGCCAATTATGTACACAGATATGCATTGCATGCAAAACGATACACATTTAATAGAATCAATGTTGACCGCGAACACAAATACAAAAGTTGACGGTGAATGATAATCTATGAAACATTGAGACACATCATGAATAGAGATAACATCTATTTAGGGGGAGTCGATTTAGATGCATCACTAGAATATCTAATCTTGGTCATGCTGTTGAAACTCAATTCAACTCCAAAACCTAAAAGAATCACATCTAAATCAAAGATTAAGGAAGCAGTGTGAGATCAGCATAAAGTGGGGTAAAGTGGATCATAGAGCTGACATGACATTGCTTCTGGCCTCGCGCCTTGCCTCTGCAGCCTTGCCACTTCCTCGGAAGTACATTAGTACTTGCTGCCAATTATACATGGAAAACCTTCATACAAAGCATTAAAGCTCTCAAGACAATAACGTCTCAGCTTAAGGTAAGGTGAAAATACCTGAATAACGTAGAGGCTCAGCAAGGCCTCGGCGCAAAACAATCCAAAACCAACAAAGTATAAAATCTGCAACTCAAAACACATGTAGCATAACATGCTCAGTCAATTGCTATTTGTTGAAAAGTCAGCGGTAGTATAAAAATGCAAGTACCACATGTACGAAATTGGAACCTTACCCCAAGCATATGACGGTCACCTATGAAGTATAGCGCAGGAAAAATTCCTCTGTTGATAGCATAACATCATGCATTGCGCACATTAGTACACTCAGGACAATGCAATGAGTTGGTGATAATCACCATGCCTTATAAGCAATACAATATTGTCGAGTACATAATACTACCTCCGGTCCTAAATATAGGACCTAATTGACTTTTTTTGAAGAGATTAAGATAGCGAAATAGGTTATTAAATGATGTCATATTTGATATGTTTTTAGATTATCCATTAGTTTATAGGTAAAATAAACTAGTTTAAGGGAAAAAATTAGGTAAATCAATTTATAATTAACTTATTTTGCTTTTTTAAGGATTTTCTAGAAAAAATTAATTAGGTCTTATATTTAGGACCGGAGGGAGTATATAAGTAACGAATGGATTCCACATGGCAACTTACGTGAGAGAATGTCCTGCAAGGATGAATGGAGGGGCAACTGAAGCGTAAATGCAGAAACAGATGTGGATCTGCTTGGAGAAAAGGAGTGAAACATAAGGAGATGAGCAATACTCTTATGCAGTTGCAGAATGAATATTTTGGACAAAGAAAATTTATGAACTTACCGCATAAGTTAGGAAGAACCAGCCAAACTTCAGAGCACTGTCAGTCCTGTGATATATGATGGAAAAACAATTATAAAGCAGAAACGTACCAAATGTGAAAAGAATAACTTGGATGGTAGACAAGAAAAAAAATTGAACTTTGTTATATTGAGTACTACCTCATAGCACGATAAAGAGGGCGATACCATAATATAAAGGCTCCTGGAACGCCTGAAATGGCGTAAATAATAGCGAGGAACAAGATTGCAGGACCTACAAGTGAAAAAACCCAAGTTTCTTTAAGGGAGGCTGGACCAAAAATAATGAATAATAAATTGGCCAAAATCTAGTTGTAAATCGAACCTTGCCCATTGAAGCAAGCCACAAGCATTGTAAAGAGGTTCCAAAGAAGACACAAAATCAAACCTGTAAATTGATTGCAAAGGTGAATTGATATATCATTTGCTATTTCGTGATTTAGACACAGCTATAATAGGTGAAGATTTAGTACACAGAATGCAAAACATTGACTTACCTATAAATGTTGCAAATGCAACATACTGTATCTTCTGAAGATGTAGTGGTATATCATTTGCTACATCGTGATGAATGATAGGGAGACATGATGGCCAATTTTTAACCTCTAAAGTTATTCCAGCTGCCAGAAAGGAAAGAAAAAGTTGTAAGTTATCAAACAAAATCCTTGTTTTAGTATGCTTTCATAACAATGGATGAAATAGCGTACATCGTGCCATGGCCTCTTCCTTTCTTTTTAGTTCCTGCAAAACATCATTGGAACATCAAGTCCCTACTTAAAACAGATAATATCTGCATGATTACTAGGTGAACTTGTATGACGTGATTCATGTAAAAGTGAATAAATGTGGCACTTGAATAAAAGTGAATACTTGAATTCAATGTATTGATAAGTATTATTAGAGTTAATTTAGGAAAAAAAATTGAAAAAAATAGTTTAATTTTATACTTCCTCCGGTCCTAATTATAAGTCGCATTTGACTTTTTTTGGAGATGTTAAGGTTACAAAATATGTTATTAAATTATGACATATTTGATAAATTTTTATATTAGTCTTTAGTTTATAGGTTAAACAAACTAGTTTAAGGGAAAAAATTAGTTAAATCGATTTATGATTGACTTATTTTACTTTTTTAGGATTTTCCAAAAAAGTCAAAGGCGACTTATAATTAGGACCGGAGAGAGTATTTATAAACCAATTTAAATTTGAAAAATTTGAAAATGGTCTTATATAGAGGAGCGGATAGTAGCTTCTTACAAAAGCAACAACTAAGTTATAGGTTATCAATAATAATGAAACATGATATCACGTCACCTGTTCCCTCCTTGACAGTTCAGCCTCTTTGGCTTTAAGTTCAGCTTCCTTTGCATCGAGATCCTGCCGTCAAAGAAGAAATGAACATGTTTTTTGCCACAGAAATGGGGGGAATAATTTGGATGTAAAGGCAACATTTTCAAGTTTATTTCAAAATAAAATGATGGTTGAATAATGCATCATCATTCTCATTTTATGTTTGCTTACAAATTATATGAACTTAGACCAAAGCCTCAACGATAGATCTATCATGACCTTTGTTTAATCGTTTTTTGGTGGAATGGTCGAGTTGAAGTCTCTCTGTTTTTTTCCTCTATTTTTTGCCTTAAATCTAATTAAGTTCATGAGGAATGAGTTTTGGTCAGAAAGTCAATGCTTGTCACACTCTATAGTCTATACTATCTGTAAGTTTGTCAATACCAAGATCAGCTGAAAATGACTAAAATATTTCAGGTATAAACCCAATTGAATAGGACCAATGACCATGTCACACCTATTTCACAATTTAAAACAGGGGACTCAATTATTGACATTACGTGCTCCCTTTGTTTGTAAAAATTAAGATGAATATAACTTGATATGCCCAAAGAAGGAAAAGCTAAAGCTTACGATATTTGAGAATCCACCTCCACCATTATTTGATCTCCCCGATGATTTTCCTTGGGTTGATCCACCCTAACAGCAATAAGGAAGACAATGACTTTTAGATAGTAACAACAACATATATAACATAGGTTTTAATAACACACAACACATTTTAGGCAGCATCTGGGTAGTATTAAATTGGTGCAAGCAGCAACCATAACATGATTATCTCTATGAACCAAACAATTATAGAAAACAAAAGCAGATTACTGAAAATTCTCTCCCAAAGATAGAAAAAGAGAGAGCAGAGCAGACTCGCTGGATTCGAATATTGAGTTTGCTTTAGATTTTTATATTTGAATTCATATGTATATGATTAACATCGAGACAGAAAAGTTATTTCTAGGAGCCTGAGGCTGATTCTGGGCATGTCTAGTGAAAATCTTAAAAAGATCATATCATCCAAAAATCTTAAACCTTCAAGATTATACCTCGAGTCCCATGTTTTATTATTTTTTCCACTCTTTTAACGGAAGAGCTAGGATGCATGTGTTTTATTATCATTGGGCAGAGCTAGGATGCAAATGGTAAATGAGCTTTAATTAAAATCATTTAAAAAATGATCTCATATCATAATCATATCTGAAATTCATCCTAGCAGAAAAATCATGAACGTAAGCTTTTCAACAATGCGAGTGCATGCTGATAAAAAAACAATGTGAGTGCATGAAACAAAAAAAATCCAAATGCACGGGGAACAAAATACATCTAAACTTTAAAAAAACAATGGAACAAAACAAGTTGCAAATAAGAAATTTCAATACGTAAGATATATATAAGTGATATTACCGCAAAGGGGTTCACGTTCTCATCGAAAGGATTGTCGTAGCGACTCATGGGAACCACAGCCAACAAGGAGGTCTAAAATCAAAGGGGCTGAAATGAAAATAAAAGACAAGATAATGTAAATGTTGATGGGATATTTAAGAGGGCTTGAATTAGTCTTTGACGTTTCCTTTGCAAAAAAGATATGCTTAGAGCTTTGGAACCAACGAGGAGGACGCCGGCCTCTCTTGTCTATGTTGTTTGTTTACTGGGAAAACCACAAAACAATCTTCAATCTTCAATCTTCTTCATGCGTACGTTCTAGACACTAACGTCCATGCAATTTTTTATTTTTGGTGGCCCCTTTTGGGAAAAAAAAAATCGATGAAAGCTTAACCAACAAATATCGTTACGCTAATGCCTAAACCAAAAATAATGGGAACACACCTGACATTAATTTTAGAATATCGCTATTTTTATAATTTCTGCGACAATACACATAGTTTGCCTATAAATCATATAAGAATGAATGAATGAATGTAATTATACTTGCATTTTAGTAAGTCGTAGTTCTATAATCTTGCTTCATAACGTTACTAAATCAATCCCTTCTCTACGTTTTCGGTTCCAAAGGAAATCATTTCGCTAAATTTGATAGAGACTTCTATATATAATTATGATATTAGCCGACCATCTCAATTTAGAAAAAAAGGCTTTATCCACCAATTTAGCTCCTGAAGTAAATTACAAAAAACCCAACATTTTTCAGTTCTCCATTGAAACAAGTGACATGAATTGGACAGCAGAAAGCAAGTGTCCCCAGAAAGCTTGAAATACGCGAAAATGGAATGATTCGAAACCCGTTACAATTTTTGGAATGAAATATTAAACTAAACGTTTCAGCTAGAACTACTCTGATTTTTGAAATTTTCTAACAAGGAAGCTTGTCCACAATCATTAGATATCATATATTGTTCTAACATATACAGTATACAAACCAGTGAAAACTAGCAGGGATTGAACTCTCTGGAGACTTTTCTTGCACCTACTAACCTTAATTGGTATCATTTTTAAAGTTCTTTACTCTTATAAGGACAATTTTTTCCCATGAAGAATGTTAGACAAAATTCAACAAGAGAATCCAGAAAATGGAGCACAAACAGGGTTTTAAAAGATTTTTGGACATAAGGGTTTTAAAAGATTTAACACGAGCTCAAATTCATTTTCCCCCTGCCAACAGTCTGTATCTACGCACGTCACCAAAATTTGTACAACCGTATTATACTAAGTTAGCACTCCATACTGGAATGTCGCACTTGGCAATCCCTATGTGATTGCCATGCGAGTATAATCATGCGTCTTTTCTAATCTGAATTATTGTAACATGTGCAGACTTAGTAAAAGTCACTTTTCCATTATATTATGACAGATGCACTAATATATTTATTTCTTGATCGTGTGGTATGAATGATGGGTTGATTGCATTCTTTGTATGTGATAGGACCTACGAAATGTAGCATATGGCCTCGTGATGAGATTATTAATCATGCAGAGCTGGTGAATTAATTTGGAACAGAGTTGGAGTTTACGTGCGTGTGGCATTTGCCAGGTAGGGCCATAACTTCAGGTGGAAAAAGTTTCCTTACTCAAACATGGAAATTTAAGAAATATGGAAAGCCAAGTTGTCCATTTACACTGTGGGGGCTTGCCTAGTTGTTTGGAAGAATTATGATACAGGTTAGGTGGGGAAAATCTTGGTGGCGTTTGGGTCTTTAGTGATGATTAAAATGAATTGAACCGATGTTATTCCTCGTGGTAGTCTTCATTCAACAGCAATGAGCAGCATTAATTATTTTTTTTTTGGATAAAAAGCATCATAAATTTTCTCGGCCATCTTATTTTAATTCTTGGAAGCATTTCAAAGGACTGGCAAATATGTATGTGAAAAAAATACAATAGTTGAAATGGTCCCATATATAGATTTTTACAAATGGATTTGAAACTCTGAATTTTATCTCAATGTTTGTAATGCCAATACTGTGTCATGTTATTGGGTTGGTTTGAACGTGAGATAATTAGATTTTATATTCGAAATTGATAATTTAAAAGGCGTTAGGCGAACGTATATCTTTCTTTTTCTCACTGTCTCTCTTTTGCAAGTTAGTACTTTTATTTTCCATAAGGTGGACAGCTTTGTTTGCATTTTTTCCCTACTTTCCACCAGAAAGGCATGCAAAAAGTTTGTAACGGGAAAGAGATGAGGATTATGAATTTTTTGAATTGCAAGTTGGTGACCACATACATAATCCCTCGAGAGATATTGAGGGAAACGTTGCACCAACTTGGCTAATAGCTTCCGTTTGGAATTCCAAATGCATATGCAGAGTTACTTTCAAAATTTATTTGCATGAACCAAGTCTTTTCCCAAAAAAACATATTCTCATAAGCATTGTATATTCTTAACCATCAGGTATTATAATGCCAGCGTTAGAAAAATGCAATGTTAATCCTCTATTAGACATTTACTCGACTAAAGATCATGAAAAATGCCTCGAAAATAATTAAATGAATAATTATATAATAAATTAACACTAACTAAATCCCAAAAATCACATTAGAACTTTGTAACATGAATATAACATTTTCGGGACTTGGCTGATATTAATTTTTAAAGAGCATTTTAATTTGAAATTCATATGAAACTTTAATTTCTACTTCATTTTGTAAATGAATTCACAGTCAAAGTGATGGACGTTTGATCAAAGAGCAACACTGCACCTTATGAGTAATTTATGATACACAATAATGTTGGAAAATAGGTTGGACAGCATAAAAACCTTTCGGGATGATCCAAACCTTTTTTAACCCAGACTTGTTTAGTGACTTCAATTTGAATTAATTGTAGTTTAGTGTGACTTTCATATATCTCTTTCTTTATTTTGGAAAAGGGAAAACATCTCACATCCATTTGGATGCAGCCTATGTCTTGTTTGTTTGGCTCTTTTGAGTGTATCCAATTCAAATTCTTAACAACTCGATGCCATCGAAATCCATCAAAAAGTCAAGCGAGGCTTTCGTTTTCATACATCAATTTTTTTTTAATGCGGCCCGAATATGAAGGAGTTAGTCAATGTAACGTGATTCGGGTGCAGAATATGATTTTGCATTTAGTTGTTATTTGCATTTCTATGTAATTTTATTTGAATTCTATCTAGTCTGATGAACTAATTAAATGAAGTTGATTTTACTTAATATGCACAACTATATAAATTAGGAAGTTTACTTACTGATTTATATCTACATACTGACATATCGTATATAAGTAGATAATACTTATTTACGTTGTAATCGAATTGCTTTGGTTAATGTTATTTTAGTTGAGGTTTTGCAACTCAGAATGAAATTTCATATGACTTTTTTCGCTAAAAATATATTGGACTTACGAGTAAGTATAAAAATTAAATTTTCATAGTCGTTCGTTTCGCAAATAGCATATACGGTTGTAGGTTGTATTATTATTCTATTCACTTATTATCTTATAAATCACACATAATCTTATTATATGCATATTTGCTTGGAAATTATCAACTCATATTCAAGAACAGTAACCCGAAATAACTTCTATCAAGCGTAATTGAAATTTTCCCATCTTATATTGTAAAAAGTGTAATCACCATGAGGATACTCAAAATATTAAAAAAGGAAATTACATTAGTAGGCGTCTACGCTTTTAGTTAGTTTTGTTTTCGATATCTATGTGTATTTTACTATTTTTATTATAATTAATAGATGCTTTAATTATAGTATTTATATACCAATAATTTTTATGCAAAGGTTCGGCATGCTAATAAAAGTGGTCATCGTGAAAAAATTAATGATCTAATTATAATATTAAAAGCCACAGGTATCTAATAGTAGCATATATGGGTTTTCCCAACAAAATTATTATATTTCAAATGAAAAATAAAATCACGTGAGCTTTTGTACAGTGAGATTCGCTTCATTGATTATTTGCGGTTGGATCTCATAATTTCATCCACGATCCATCAAACACTTTTGTACTAGAGGGTGACCAGGGTGCTTTCACACATTAGATTTTCAATCCCCAACTACAATATGAGACGTAAAGAAGATAAAAGACCAATAGAAAAAATAATCTGAGTTCTAGCTTATCACAAATAATATAGAAAAAGTCTTATTAATTGACCAAATTAAAATAGAGTTCCTATGGACCTAACTTTAATTATCTTCAACACAAAAAATCTCTTATCTTCTCCTTATAATAAAAAGAAAAATAAACTCTCTTAATCTATTATTAACAAGTGGAAGAAGAAACCGCAAGAGAATAAAATGAAAACATGCACAACTTCATCCATTATCCATTATCCATTATCCATCTTCACCCACCTTCATCATTTGAAGACTTACCTTGAACTTGTCTCTTAAAATAAAGGTACGTGAAGAAAATCAATTTTTCGTGTTTATTATGTAAGTGATTTAAAATATATGTTTTAAAACAAAAGCAAGACTTTGCATATAATTGCAATTAAACCTTGGTATTTTTGTGATATGATGTAAGTAGCTTTCTCATTTATCTTTAATGAAGCTCTGAGGAGGAGGTGGTGTGTTGGTTGGTGTTTATACTCTATTTCTTTGTACAAAAGCAGAGGGGAAGTCGAAAAAAATTTGAGTTTTTTTGGTTTTTATGAGGATAAAATTGTATTGTCATTATAAGATCCAAAAAGGGTTGTTATCACTAATCATTCCATTGTGAATAACAACTTACTGGAAGATAAGTTCAATGTTGAATGAATTTATTGGGACGCGTTATGTGTTTGGTTATTTCATTCTAATACAAGGGTGAACTAAATATTTAAAGTCTTGTTGGATTGCGACCAACAAATCTTAAACCTTCTTGGATTTCCCCAATTTTTGAACCGAGAAACAAAGTATAAATAGCAAAACACACCATCACCACCCTGAAACCTCATTAATAGTGAGAAAACTACTTCCATCATATTACAACAAAAATACCAAGGTGTTCATATCAATATGTATTTCGTTCTCATTCATCCTAATTAAACTTATATACAAAATTTAAGCTTTTGTTTTAAAACATTCATTTCAAATCACATACCTAATAAACATGACAAATTGATTTTCTTGGCATACTTAAATTTTAATAGACAAGTTCAAGTGTTGGTCTTCAAATGATGGAAGGTGGGTGAAGATGGATAATGGATGAAGTTCTGCATGTTCACATCTTCATTCTCTTGTGCACTAATTTTACCCTTTCTTCTTCCAGAGTCCAAAAATGTGGTTGTGAGAATGAGAGAGTAAATTTTTTTATTATTATTATAAGGAGTACATAAGAGTGTTCTTGTGTTGAACAATAATTAAAGTAAGATTTGTTAAGATCCTACTTTAATTTGGTTAATTAATACTAAGATTTTTTATATTACGTGAGATGCGTGAGATGTTGAAGTTAATTTTCCCAAAGCCAACGGACCAAGTATCTAGTTGGAAAAAAAAAACAAAAGATGAAGCATATATAAGATTTAAAAAGAAAAAGGGAAAAAGGGTGAGAGGAGAGAGGCAACGTGCAGCTTCTCCCGTGTAAGCTACAAATTCAGCACACCAACCTCATCTCTATATGCGCATCCATCAATCCCTTTCTCTGAACTCCATCCCATATTTCCATCCCAAACCAAATGGGTTGCTGCGTAAGCACTGTAGACACCTCCAACTCCAAGCCCCACCCCCTCCCACATGCCCTCCAAAGCCATCCCAGATCTAAGGCCCTCCCTCAAGTAGAACTAGAAAGCAGATCCCCACCCGCCGCCGAAGAAGAATCCGTCAAAGAGGTCCTCTCCGAAACCCCCATTTCCAAATCTCATTCCCCCCAAACCAAAACACAACAACAAATCCCCTCCACTAATAATATCACTCAATCTCCTCAACACCATCACTCTTTCCAACCCCACTTCTCACAACACCTTTTCCCCACTCCTCAGCCTCCATTATCCCCCCAACACACCAAAAACGACGACGTCCCTGTCTCTGAGCTATCTCACCCTTCTGAGACCTTCTCAACCACCACCACACTCACCATTGGAGATAAAAGAGAAGATGAAGTCACCAGTAAACGAACCGCCAGAGAGGTGACAAACCAGAGGCCCATGTGGTCGCCGTCGTCGAAGCGTCCGTACACGGTTGATAATGACGGTGTTAGAGAACGGAGGTCCAAGTCTCCGGCGAGGAGGGCGCAGCCTTCGCCGGAGAAGAGGAATCCGAGGGGGGAATCTGGTGTAATGAGCTCTAGAAAGCCTAATGTGGGGCCCGCCGGAGTTCGCCGTGACGCCGGCGAGAAGTCCCGGCGGCGGTCGAGGTCGCCGTCGACGAGGTTGAACCAGAGCAGGGTGAATGGCGGCTGTCGGAGTCAGGTGAAAGCCCCCGGAGGAGGCGTTCGGCGGTTGCCGGAGCCGCCGTGTAAGGCGGTGGAGAATGAGAGTATGGGGAGTGAGAATATCGAGGAAGGAAACGACGCCGTTCCGAGAGAGTCTATTGAGAATCCCCATGTTTCTATGGAGTGCTTTATTTTTCTTTAGATATTAGAAGCACGAATTCCTAGTATTTCACATGGCCTGCTTTTCTTTCTTTTTTCTTTTTATTAATTTATTATTTTTTATTTTAATTTGGAAGAAGTGCTTGTGCGATTGGGGGATTTTTGTTTTCTAGTCCTAGCTCGTAATTCGCTGCTGTACATAATATAAGTAAATTATAGCAGTGTGATGTAACGGTGCATTTTATTTCCTGTGTTTTTATGGGCCTTGAGGGAAGTAAGTGGGTATGATTTAGGGCCGAAAACTCAAAAGAATTTCCTCTTTTTCTGCTTTTGAGTCAAAGTTTCCTTCCTCTACTCTATTTATTTATCTGGGGATGGGGAAAAGAAAAATGGAAAGCGGGAGAGTGGTCCTACAAATAGTGTCTTGTTCACTTTTATAGGGATGGGGGAGGAGAAAGAGGCTTCTTTTGTCTCTCGGTGTCGCTGAGCATTGTCTGCTTCCTGTGGGGCTATGATGTCCAGGACAAGCCACTCTTCATAGGGCCAACGTTTGGGAGAATCTTCCAATACCAAGAAAATTGCCCCCCCAAATTATTGCCCCCCTTCCCACAGGCTACTAATGAGTCTGCATCTCGATCAGAAATCTCTCCCGTGCCGTGCATGATTTTTTTTTATCGGATATAATTTGGATTTGTGTTCTCTCAAGTAATGAAGAAAGACATCATTTTTACACAAATATATCTAGCTGATAAGTCAATCAATCGAGTGCAAAAACTAATTGATAGCTTAAAAAGCCCTTCGCATGGCCCAGTGTGATTCCAACTAGTGTGGTGATGTTAAGAGTACTAAGCAACCTTCCCTATAGTGGAGATGTAATATAGTAATTGATCACATTCTTCACTAGGGATCTCAAGTAAGGAACCATGTGTTTAGATGGATCACGAGAGAAGTTAATGCTGCTATCGATAGCATAGCAATGGCTCATTTAAAGCGAGTTATGACCTAGCTTTTGGGTTCAGAGACCGCCACACAACTTCAGCAAATCCTTGATACAAATGCGAAGCACTTATTGATGATGATGGATGATAGCTTATTAACTATAATTTGTTTTTTTTCCTAGATTGTAATTATGTACTACTTGTTATCTATTTTATCTTAGTCTCTACTCCTTGTAAAAGTCGATTATATTAATGAAGTAGCATTCTTCTTTCTAGCCAAAAAAAAAAAAATTGATTCAATGTATTGGAAGGTCCCCAAGATGAAAAGGCTGATTTTTTGTCTTACCTCTCTCTCAAAGACAAAATGAATATTATATGAACTATGAAGACATAACTTCAACTGTAGTAATTCCCATGAGAGAAATAGTGGAATCTATATTATAATGTAGTAAATTGGTGAAAAATTATTTATAGCAAGGTTAAGATGTAAATTTGATCCGCAAGTTTTTTAAAATGTAATAGTTTTACCTTTTACCATTGAAATATTAATAATAGACATTGACCATTATTAATATTTTAATAGTGGAAGGGCAAAAGTGCTATGTCTTGAAACTTCTATGAGTATTTTTGAAAAAACAAATTCCATCATAAAACAGTACTAAATGAAAACTTGCAAGGCAAATTTGACCCGTAATATAATTAATAGTAAACTAATACTCAAATTCGTCCTTCGTAAACATAGATTCCCCTAAATCACAGAATCAGAGTTTTTTTAAATTCGATAGAAAAGGGAAAAAAACATGCATAATTATATGTTTAACAGTATTTATTTATTTTCCCATTTTAGGTAGTCATTTTTGTTAAAATTATAATATTATATTGTAGCATTTGTTAGACTTTTCCCTATTAAGCAGAATGCCAACTTGACAAGATGATTCATTCGGGCCGCAAGTCTATATTGCTTCAATCATATGATAATAGCATCTCTTGTATGCTTGGTTGTTGAACCTTGTTTTTTTTGGGCTTTATAAGTTTATCTTCAACCACTCTCAAAAACATCTTTGCATTTGCTCCTGCTCTTTCAATACTTTTTTCTGGCAAGCATTTTCTCTCACTCGTCAGTCGTTACCACTTCATCTGTTATGTTTTAAAGAATCTTTTGGGTGTCACTGCTACATCTTTAGCAGGTTTTGATTCAATTCCAGGATATTCTGCAATTTCAGTACTGGAACCTTGTTTATCATGATACACACTATACAGCAACAGCGAAGCATTAACCAACAAAGCCTTATCATGGTATGCAGGCAAATTTTAAATTAATTCTGTGCTGGAAGCAAAATATGCAGTCACCTACCGTATTAATCAAGAGCAACAAATAAAATGCAATTCTTAAGCTCATTTAGAGTCTACTTAACCAAAATACGTACCGAAATTTATAACTTGAGTTAAGTGCACAATAATTCACAATATGCTTCTGCCAGGTGGCAGCAGTGAATGTATGAAAATGATACATTCTAGCAAGAGGGTTGCTTCAGGCCTTCATCAATTGTGTCAGGAGAAAAGAAAAGGGTCGATATGAGAATTAATCATTCCACAGAAGATCACATTGATAAACCATAATAAAGGGATTTGATCAGATCAAATCAGAGGCATCAGCTTACAGACTGCTAAATGATAATGCTGCAGCAGACAGAGAGGAGGAGTAATTGCTTCTGATTATACCAGTATTACAATTTAAAGGAGTCACTATACAGTACATAGACAAGAGATGCTAGTCCAGATAGGGGTAGTAATTACTAATCATAATTACTTATAGGGCGTCATTCAGTAATGTGTTGGGCTCTGGCGGCAATGGTGCAGCAACAGGATGTGCTATGAATCTAGGAATCCGCTCCCCAGGCATCAACACAAACACACCTCTCTCATGCTTTGATATCTGACCCCATCACAAATACAAGTCATTGTCTTCAATTTGCATAGAAAAGCCAGGCATAACAAACAAACACAAAGGCCAAACAAATGTAACTAAAGAAAATGATTAATCCCTATGACTGCATATAGACAAAGAAGCTAATCATATGACTGCATATAAAGAAAGAAACTAATAATAGCGACTCGGCTAATAAATATAAGAACTCTTTAATTTTTTAGTGAAAATTAAAGAAGTAAATTATACCTCTCTAATAGGTTAATTTATAAGTGGAATAAATTAGTATTGATGAAAAAATATAGTTATAAACATGTTAAAGTCATTAATTTGGTGTCCTTAATTTCTAAAAAAAGTCAAATGGGTGTTATAATTATGACTGAGGGGCACTATTAGTCAACAGTTCTGTTCCGCAAAGTCACTCAAAAAAAGAAATAAGTGAATACCATGCATAACAGGTAAAATTTAGATTCTGTCTGCTTGGAGCCACAAAGGCTTAAAATACCTAATTAAAACTTTCTGCAGATACAATTATCCATGCAGGGAAGAATGTCCCCTTTCAATTTAGAATTGTCAAGCATGAAAGCAGCGAAGAAAGTGACAATTTTGATTTGAAATTAGTTCTCAAGTGGAACTCCTAAACAATCAGAAAGTTTGAGATTTAAACGAGGCAAGCATATAATCCACATTATTTGATTTAACAACACTATACTAGGAAAGAAAAAAAGGGAAAGGTCACCTTAGGAGATGGAAGCAGGAACTGTGTGTGAAACAACATTTGGTGTTGAAGATCGGTTGGAGCTGGAGCAGGAGATTGAGGTGCTGATGTACGGCGAAGAAATCTCTCAAAGACAGCAAGAAGAAGAAACAAAGCAATGAGAATAGCAGTGGCAACAAAGCCAAAAGAAATGGCACTCATAGAGTTACCAAAATCCCTCAAATGCTCTTCTCTTTGGGAATTCAAAGGTGCCACCGCTGGATAACGCTCCATGCCCCACCTTTTTCTTCACTCATTCCACGCTCTCAAGCACTAAGTTTTACTTCACATAACCAATTGAGCCCAGCCTCCCAAGGTAGTAGAATTTTGTCATGTTGGAGACAGAGGGTACTGACAAAGAAAGGCCAGGCCAGGACAGGAGACAAGGACGAGGAGGCCAAGGAGGTTAAACGGGTACATGCATGTGGGTGAAAGTGAAAAACAAAGAGTAAATAATGGCACGTACAATACGTCTATACCCACGCCTATACGCTTCCCGTATCATGATTTTCTTCAAATAATAATAATAATGGAGCTGTACTGTGAGCTCACGTGCAGAGATAGACAGTACACTCAGTGGTCATCGCCCATCTATGATCTATGAAGATTGAACACCTTCGAGATGACATAAATATCCTATATTATCACATGATGTCTGTGGAGGTCCAGGATTTCACGGGCCTCCCTCATTCCCCATCTTTCACGGGACCACAACGTTGCATGCACCTCCTGCTTATAATAAGACTATAGGTTGGTTTCTTGGCCCAAATTTATGGATTCAAATTTTTGCTCTCTAATTTTACGAGCTTTCAAGATTCAAACATGCACGTACTTTCATCAACTAATTAGCCTCTCACAACAACTTGACGAAATAAGGTTTAAATAACTAAATAAGATGGTCATGTACTGCTTTTGAAGATATTGCTTCCAATAGTCTAATAATTCTAAATAAGATGGTTATATACTGCTTTTGAAGATATTGCTTCCAATAGTCTAATAACAGACAATATCATCATTTTGTGCTTTTTAAAGACTTTTTTTATTTGTAATACTGTAAAGAGGCATAACTCTTTACTAATTATTTTTGTGATTGATAAACGCTAAGTCGCACTGATAAGATTTTAGTGGTAAAGGTAAGATTAGAAAACAAACCTAGTCCCTTTCAGAACTGATGAAAGATGTGTTGTCTGTCATGAATTAATAGGACAAAAGATAGGGGCAAATAAGCACCGCGGAGAGATGGGAAAAAAAGTAGAGAATAGTGTCATCTTTGTTTCTCAATTTAACTAGAAATTCCTCCCCCATGCGTTGCGCGGATAACATTACTTACATGCATGTCAATATTAACTTTATCTATAAGACACAAACCTAGAACCAAATAACAAAAATATTTATAATAAACGAAAAATTTAATATCAACATTTTAAAAAAATCAAAATAGACACTACAAAAAACTGGTCGAGTGGCGGCGGGTTTTTTTTCACCGTCCCGGCGGTTTCGACCGCCCCTAAGGCGCTACGGCGGGCTCTCCATACGCGGCGGAATTTACCGTGGGGACGTCGCGTGGGGGCGGTAAACGTTCCGCTGTAGCTCCTCCCCCACCGCCGGCACGCGTAGGCGCGGACTTGGGGGGCGGGCACATACGCCTCTACGGGGGGGCGGTTCGACCGCCCCGGAGGTTTAACGTTGTTAAATATTTGAAGCGCGGGGGGGCGGTTCGCCCGCCCCAACGGTTTAATGTTTTTTAAATAATTGAAAATCGGGGGGGCGGTTCGACCGCCCCAAAGCTGAATTAATTTACAAGAGCGGGGGGCGGTGCTACCCGCCCCCATGGGATTGTCGAGTTTTGACTACTTTATTAATACCATGCCAACCGCCACTAAGCCAACTTTTTTTTTAAAAAAAACAACCCGTTGCGGCGTGCCTGACCGCCGGCGCGTTGCTAAAATGGTAAAAAAAAAACTGTGCTCAAAGAGTACAGTTTAATATGACAATTTATTGGGATAAAAATAATAACAAAAACAACAAAATATACAATATTATCAAAAGTGTAATTTTCACAATTTATTTGAAATTTATAAACAATAGATATGAAATTTAATAGCCAATATAAACATCAAAGCAAAACATATACAAAATGCATTATATTATAAGAGACAAATTATCATAAACAATTTACACATAATAAGAAAACGAAAAAATAAGAAAAATAACCAACAACATAAAATCTAATAAAAACGAAAAACGAAAATCCTATAACAAAAAAAAAAAATTAATTGCGCACCAATGAGTGATAGAACACTGAAAAAGACAGAGGAAGAAAGAAGAGAGAACAAGATTTAAGCGCGCTCGAAATGGAGGGAAGAGTATTTATAGGGAGAGATAACAACGTGGGGGCGGTTGTGGGGGGGCGGTTTGCCCGCCCCCAGGGTCTTTTACTTTAAATGAGTGGGGGCGGGTTAGCCGCCCCCCACAAAATTTCAATAATTGTTGAAGTGCAGGGGGGCGGTTCGACCGCCCCCCAGTTTCATTTACTTAAAATGAGTGGGGGCGGGTTAGCCGCCCCCACAATATTTTAATAATTTTTGAAGTGCAGGGGGGCGGTTCGACCGCCCCAAAGGTTTCATTTACTTTAAATGAGTGGGGGCGGTTGAATATTACGGAAAGTTAGTGGAAATAATTGTTTTGAATTACAATGGTGAATTTTTTGTTCCACTTTTCAAGTGCAATTGGGCAGACACTAGGGGAAAACGCGGCAAGAGGTTGGACTCTCTCGGAATCACATCTGTAAATTTCTCCCGACTCATCCACACTGGAGAATCGCTTGACGACGAACCGTATATTACAGCCGATGAAGCTCAGCAGGTTTACTATGTTCCGGACCCTACAAGTAAAGATTGGTACATGGTAATGCATGTGAAGCCCCGCAATTTGTACGACATGGGGGATGAAAATTTTGACGCAGCATTAGAGACCACTCAACTTGTTGCACCCACTGATTTTGAATGTTTCATTTCACAAGGAGACGAACAGATACCTGCGGTTAGGGACGTTGAGGAAGGTGATGAATAAGAATATATAATGTACTTTAATTCATTTACATTATCATAATGTCATGTAATTCAATTTGTAATATAAATTTAAATATAATTTAATATATTCATACAATACATATTTCGTCTACATAATAAAATTACAAAGGCAACAAATTAAAATTACACAAATTAAATCTAATCCTACATCGTCTGATGATGATGACGATGGAAGGCCTTGGCGTCGGCGGCGGCGTCTCTCTCTGCGGCGCTCACGTTCTCTCTCCTGCTCCCTCTTGACCTCCGCTAACAAGTCGGCGGCAGCTGACTGGGACTGTTGCGCCGCCTGCTCCTGCTCAGCCAAGGCACGCTCCCGCTCAGCGATCCTACGCTCCTGCTCCTCGAGTCTGCGCTCCTGCTCTCGCACCCTCTCCTCGAGGGCCTGCGCCCCTAAAGGTGTGCTCTGACTCGATCCCGATGCGCCGCCGTGGTCGTACGTGCTTCGGCCAGCGAACTGCGAGGGGCGGACGAGTTGAGTAGGCGTCGCTCCAAATCCTAGGCCTCTAACGCGACCAGAATGGTCACGCCTCCCTATCTCCTCACGGAGGACAACTACCTCATCTAAAGGATCAGCGCTCTCATCGTGAGCCTCCGCTGATGCACGCGATGCCGCCAGCCGCTCGGCTGCCCGCTCAGCTGCAGCTTTAATCGCAGCAATCTCCTCTGCAGCTCTCTGGGTGACAGGAGTGCCATCAGCGTGCGAGTAGACTTGCAGGAGGAAGTCTCGATAGATGTTCGTCTCTATCCCTTTCGCGGCAGCATCCTCTTGCTGAAAGGATAGTAAAATCAAAAAATTAGTTAATACAATAATATTATAAATAAAATAATATTATAAATAAATATTTACCATCTCATCATATAGAACCGCAAACGGTCTGCTACCGCCGGTGTGGGTGACATCTTGACAAGCTCGGGCAGCTATGCCCCGCTGAGATCTAGCCCTCCCCACGTCGGAATGCCTCCACTCCACATATCGCCGCCACTCGGCTGGGTCGACGCCCCCAGGAACGTCTGCTATAATCTGCTCTTTCGTCCTCTGACCCTTTCTCCATCTGTCATTGTACCAGTCGTTCCTCTGCTCCTTCCAAGCGTCGCCGATCTTGGCGATCGCATACTTCTTGAGGTCTTCAGTAACCCAAATATGAGCCTACAATATAAATATTAGATATATTAAAATGTTATTAATTAAAATAATACAAAGGAACCATAAAAAATAACATTTAAATAATTCGTTGAATTACCTTAACTGCTTCCCACGCGGCTAACTTAAGGTGTTCAGGTACTAGCCTCCAATCAAGAGGGTCGATCAGGAACCGTTGGGTTTGTCGCCCAATGGTGATGCAGAAGCGGTTGAACAGGCAACCTGCGTCCTTGATTGGTTGCCCCGTCCGGGTGAAATGAATCAACTCCACCCTCTCGTTTGACGGCAAATGATGAACCATGTCAACAGACAGTCTCCTCGTCCTGACGTCCCCAGCCGTATCTATATTTTTAACAATACAATAAATGTAATAAATATATAATAAAATAAACATTAAATAGACTACTAAATAAATAGCTATATAATAATAATAATAGTAATAATTATAAAAGTAAACATTAATTAAATATATAATCAATAAATTAAATGTAATAAAGATATAATAAAATAAACATATATATAATCAAAATACTACTTACTTCTCACTGTCACCAAACGACCGCTACTTGACGATCTCCTCCCTCGTCGAAGCTGTACTACATACAGGCTGCACTGGAGCACCTGAGGTTCCTCCCCCGCCCTCACGACCCCCACCGCCCCCCTGCTCTTCCCCCACCTCATCATGTCTATCCTCTTGAGGCTCCTCCGGCCTCTCCGTCTCCTCTCCCGTGACTAACCTCCCATCATCAGTGTACAACATCTGCATCAATATTTCTTCTACAAGATCGCTACTAACAGCAGGCACCCTTAAACCGCCGGTGCCTGGAATCACAATCTCTTCCCCCCCATGCTCAATCTGCGCACCATGTGCAAGAGGTACATCATCATCAAATAAGTTAGAACTAAAAGTATGTGCCAACCTGTCCGGCCAATCCGCGTCCTCTTCTGTCTCTTGTCGCTGCTCCTCCTCGCTTGCATTGACTACACGCTTCCCCGGATCAGTCATGTAAGAAAGGCGAATATATATGTGGAAAAGTACGGATTTTTTCGGTGGGCCCTAAAGTTTGCGTGGGAAATTTGCGTGGAAAATGGGAGCGGCGGAAGGTATATATAGAGGTAGAATCTGATACGCGTGGGGGCGGTTGGACCGCCCCCCCCCGCTCATTTAATGAACTGACACGGGTGGGAGCGGTCAACCGCTCCCACGTGTATTGACTGGGGGCGGTTACCCGCCCCCAAGTTCATTCAATGAGCGCATTTAAATGCGCGCGTGGGAGCGGTCAACCGCTCCCACGAGTATCGAATGGGGGCGGTTACCCGCCTCCACGTTCATTCAATGAGCGCATTTAAATGCGCCTCGTGGGAGCGGTTGACCGCTCCCACGCGTTTTGATAATATTTTTTTTTATATATTGTGGGGGCGGTTGACCGCCCCCACGTTTCTGTAATATTGGTTTTTTTTTTTTGTTTTTTGGGGGCGGTTGACCGCCCCCAAGAGTTTTTTTTTTATATTTTTTTTGTTTTGGTCGGGGCGGTTACCCGCCGCAACGCGATTTTGCTCGCTTTTTTTTGCTTGACCGCGGCGACGCAAGGAAAAAGAAATAAAGACCCATTTGCCTCGCAACGTGGCCGCGGAGTCTGATAGCCGCCGGAAAAGCATGTTCTCTGGGGCGGTTTTCACACTTCTGCGGGGACGCCTGCGCCGCTAATCTTCCCTTCTTTTGTAGTGAGAATATAACTGATTTAAAATAGGATAAATTAATTAAAAGTACCACGAGAGAGACTTATTTAAGATCAAGGTCCATAAAGTGCTACAATTGAAGTGAAATTTCTAAAGACCTAAATCTTATCATATGAAAGTAAAATTACCATTCAACCCATTTCAATTCTCTCTCCCTCCCTCCTACAACCTTACCCAACTCTCCACCATTATATAAAGATATATTTTGCAAGGCAATATATGCATGGTGCACTATTCATAAAAGGATGAATCTATCATCATCCCGTCTTAGCAGCCTATTCCCCCCACAAATTATTAAACACAACCAAGTTTTCTAACTATTTCTTGTTCAAAGGCCTTCATTAGTGAAGTCTCTCATCTTTGCTAAAAAAACAGAGAAGGTAACCAAATTATAGTTGGGGGGGCATACATTATTAAAATCATGTAATGTTTGATTACTATGTTACAAGTAGATAAAATATCTTATGATATAAAAAGTAGATAAAATATCATATAAGATTTATGTGTGTGTATGTTTAAGTATTATTTTTAAAACAGTTTCACCTAGTACAATTTCTTTAAATTATTAAAGTCATAAATATATCAGTGAAACAATAAAGTCATACATATAACATGTTAGTGTATAAATGGACTCTTTTATTAATTTAACTTGTGTCTATCTAAATTTAATATTTCATTATGAACTCAAAAATTCAGTTAAAAGAAAGTAAGAACTCAAAAAAGTGTGTGGCCTTGCCTTTTAGTGATATAAAAGCCCAAGCCCAAGCCCAAATAAACTAATAACCCTAACCTAATTAGCAGAAGTCAACATTAGAGCTACTCCCCCCTCATCATATCAGTCGCTCCTTTCTTCTTCTACAATGGTGGCGCTTCTTGAGATGTGACAATCACCTTACGTCATCGTCTTCAACGTGTCTACATTAGCATCTTCCTCAGCTTTCCCACTTCCTCATTAATCTTATAAGTTATTACCATCCCCGCTTTTTCCTCCTCTTCAAAATCTACAACACAACAAAGCAAAACCGGAAGGCTCGCACAACTCGCTGGGGCTCCTAGTTCGAAGAGGTCAACACCGTCCCCTCGCGGTTCAAAGACTCCGAGCTAAATGCTTACTCGGATTGCCCAAGCTATCGGTTGCGCGGTGCACTGGAATCCGATTTGTTGAACAATGGGAGGAAATGCTAAAAGAGTGAAGAATGGGCGAAGGTCATTCATTGGGCAGTGGAATGAGAATGATTTCATCCATCAAATGCTTCCTTTAACATGCATTACTCACTCCACAGCTTCTGCACTCATGGCTACAAAGCAATGTTTTACTCATGTCTCTGATCTGTAATTTATTTTCCGGTTTCATCTTTTATGGTAGGGAAGTTGTGATCTTGTGTATCCCCTGCTTTCTCTTACTCATCGGCCTGTAGGAAAAAAATCAAGAACAAATCTTTTCGGGCCCCATTATCCCCTTGTTAGGTGAAGAAAAAAGCAAACAGGGTGAATCAAGTAAGGAATGAGATGGAAATTCTGGAAACTTCTTACACTTTCATTGTTGAGTTATTTATCCTCCTCAACTTCATCAAAGGTAACTCCTTTGTGCGTGGAGAGGGTGAAGGAGCTTCAAGATCAATTCTGAGTGCTTGCTGCAGCGTGAAGGAGCTTGCCGTGGTGAGGGAAGTGGCATTTAAGATGAGGTGAGTGATATAATTGATAATACGGTGAGATTTTTTTGGGGTGAGTTCTCGTTTAAGGTGAGAATATATTTGGATTGCATTCCTTATATTTAAGTTGTTGGAGGCTGATTTATTTGAATTTTGGATCTCCCTCTCAATAAAAATTCATTAGCGAAGGCGATTGTGAAGGAAGTTTTTTCCTTTTGAAGATCAATTTGAAATGGAGGACTAAAGCTTGAACATTGCACCATGTTCTTTTGTTTAGAGCAATTAATAAATGTAGTGCGCATGACAAAGCATAGGGAGACGCGCTTATCAACAGATTTACCTTTTCTTGCCAACTCCTTCGAAGTTGTGTGGGTGTATAATAAAGCAACTTGTGATCAGTTAAATGGCAATGGAAAAACATCAATGGGTCTGTAACTTTCGGAGCATTTAATGCCTCACATGTAAAAAACGAACTCCAATGAAAAATAAAAAATAAAAAGCAATCCAAATTTTTTTTATTTCCCGCTCAAATCTCTTGTCTATAGTAAAATGAGTCTATTTGTAAAAAGTGAAATGAGAAGATTCAAAAAATGGTGGATGTCCTTTTAATGATAGAGTTGATACTCCCTCCGTTCATAAATATAAGATCACTTTGGGATGTGGATAAGTTCCTAAATATAAGATCACTTTCTCTTTTTTTCTCAAGTTTTACCCAAAATACCCTGTACTCCTTTTACAAGCAAACTAATCATAAATCACAAAATCACAATCTCTAATTCCCAATTCACAAATCAAGAACCCTAAATTCCACTTCCTCGCCATTTTCCTCCTCCTTCTCAATCTCACACCTTCAATTTCCTCTCATTCTCTCTCTTCAGCTCACGCCGAGCTCGCCAATTATGGCTTCCCCGTCGGCCTCTTACCGGCCGCCACGATTTTGAGCCACTCCGTCGACTTTTCCGTCGAACTAGGTGACTTGTGCCAGATCGCGCTGCCTCTTGATAATTACGTGGCCACCTACTCGAAGAAGATCACAGGGAAAATCGTGAAGGGAAAAATTGCTGAGTTGGATGAGATTAAAGTTTGGGCTTTCTTCAAGTAATATTATGACGGAACTATGGAGATGATGGTGGTCGGTGGAAGTTTGCTTCTGACTGAGATTTGTGTTCAAAGATTTGAAACAGGAGAGAAGAAGAAGATGGTATTGTCATGTTGTCGCGTTGAGTCAGAGGAAGGAACTGTGGAGGGACTTATTTGTTTTATCAATTTAATTGAAGGGTAAATTTGGAACATCATGTAATTTAACCATCTTATATTTAAGAACGGAGAGAGTATCTAGTTAATTTTTTTTAAAAAAGAAAGTTAAACAAATTAGTTATAAACTGATATATCTAATTATTTATTTTATTTATAAGCTAATACTCTTATGGTTCTATTTATAGGGTATGAAGATAGAATGTTTTATTTAGTCCTGTTTAAATATATAGAATATCAATGAATTTTGTGTGTGATTACAGAATACTCCTTTTGGTTTCAAGTATAAAAGGTATGATAAACTTCTTGGTCTAAAATAGTAGGTGACATGCAAAAGAGGTTTAAAAGAAGTTATAAATGTGTGTTTTCCATTTATGTTCTTACATGTATTATTAAATGTATGTAGTGGAGTATAATGAATGACCGGGAATGTTTGTTAATCCAAAAAGTATATTATTTGGTGATCCTTGGAGGAAAAAACATTGGGAAAATGTCATTTAAATCCCTCTGAATATACAAAAGGACAATTCAGGAACTCAAACTTCCAAAAGGACCATGAAGGAACTAGGACCTAGTTGACATTTTAAAATTGTGTGAAAAGACAAAATTGCCCTAATCATAAAACAGAAATTACTAACCACCCGGTGGTTAGTAATTTCTGTTTTATGATTAGGGCAATTTTGTCTTTTCACACAATTTTAAAATGTCAACTAGGTCCTAGTTCTTTCATGGTCTTTTGGAAGTTTGAGTTCCTGAATTGTCTTTTTGTATATTCGGAGAGATTTAAATGACATTTTCCCAAAAACATTTATATTTTTGACTCTTAATCCTAAAACAAAATAAGTATATAATCTAATATTGTACAGTATAATTCATTATCCTTCTTTAGTTTCTTTTATTTAATTTCTTTAGGTCAATTATATCAAGGAACACTAAAAAAGGTAATTTGAGCACGTTTTAGATTCGGCCCCCACAAGTCAGGATCTCTGGAGGATAATAAGTGATGTGGCTCCCATTAATTAAAAATAAAAACAAATAAATGTCCAAAAGCATAAACTTAACGTACGGACGGCCAAAGAATAGGTATTCCCAAGACACTGCAAAGACTGAAGTGAGAAGTAGGGAGTAGGTCCTGATGGCCTTGCCTTGGCTATGCGTGGGCATTTCTTCCCATACGTGTCAGTGATGCATTCTTATGAGTTATGAGTATAACTGTTCCACGAGAGAAAGAGAGTCAGCTATCTCTCTAAGCTCCCACAATAAAATCGATAGTATTTTATTGTTCATGGTTAAAACAATACAAATATAAATACTGTATTATTTTAGGCTAATGTGATAATTTACACCAAATTATAAAAAAATATTTTATTCTTACTGAAAATTTTGTCACTCAATATATTTCCAGAGGTATCCAAACACAGTTAATTTAGCACTCACATTTAGTACTTCTAACTACATTATTTGCAACGTTTGGGTAGTTTCATGGTTTAAGTTGAGCCATAAAATACTTCATGGTGTATACAAGATTTTTTTTATCTTTATTAGCAATATATGTAATTATCTTTTCTGTTTGAATGGAAATGCACTTTTCTCTTTGTTGAGTCCAGCATTGTCGGCTACTGAACTTACTATGTTAGACACCCACATGGTGGGGTGTCCAACATGGTGGGTTCAGTAGTCGACAATGCTGAACTCAACACCCTCACATAGATAACTCTCTTCTCATTAGTGAGGCTAGAGGCATGGTGTGATATGAAGGCATGGAGGTGAGTTGGCGGGTGATTGGTAATTAATTAAGTACTCTCTGGTGTTTTCCTTTTTTTAATAATGAAATGCCTTATCTATGTGCCATACAAGCTTGTCAGTACTCTCTTGTGTTTTAAGCAAAAGGGAAGTGGTTTGATCATTAATTAAGCAAATTCAATGACCAACTGTCTACCCTTATACGATAATAGTGGTTTCACTTGACATGCAAGAGGGAATTGGAAAACAAAAAATAATAGGAAAAGAATACGTGTGTGTATAAAATGTATAATTATATTAATAGATAGTTAGTTAAGCTAGTAAGCGAGATTCAAACTCAATTAGATGAGAACATCTGTATAAATCCCAAGAATTGCTCTCATTAGGTCGTCAAATAGCGCTACATCAATGGGGGTACGGTGTTTGAAAAACTGAAAATTTATTTAACCAAGTGAATGGAATCTCGGAATACCGGTTAATTGCGGCTAGAATGAATGAAAGCAATGGCTAGTTGATTCCTTTAGGATATTACTAAAACTAAATAAATTATTTAATAATAATTTATGTGAAGTATTAGTCTGTATACTTAATATCTGATTTTTAATATAAGACACCAATTGCTGCATTAATTAAATCATATTTTCCCACCTTACACCTGTTATTAATGGAAATCAAATGTTAAAATGTCATTTAATGAAGAGTGAAATTGAAAAAAATAATAAATTTAACATAAATTTTAAGATTAAACTATCATCATTTGATTTGGTTTGTGAGCAATGGATAGCTAATGCTTAAAATAAAAACCAGACCGAGTATAATGGAATACAGCAGTAATATTGTGTTTTTGGGGAAAAAACCAAAAAAACACAATAAAACTGTGTCACAAATCCGTTGTTTTTTTTAACTTAAGCGGGGGGAATGCGAGAGTAATGGGTTTGGAGGATGAATTGAAGCGGGTCATTTATTCTGATTCTTAATAAATCTCCTGAGGGAATGGAGGGAATGGAAGGAGAGAGGAATGCTACATAGCTATTTTGGGTGGCTGTGTCAGGTCCTAAGGCGGTGGTAGTGTAACAGTAATGGCAATAAATAATTTGAGATAATTATGAATATGAAGGGTTTTTCAACAGTACAGTACTGGGATTGGCTTTTTGTTGGAACAAATCTTGAGGGCGAAGTCATAGTTGCCATGTTTGACAAAAATATGAGGTGGGTGGTCGGGGTAATCCCACTTGGCCAAATCTCAGGCTGAGAAATGAGGAAGGTACTATAGTTGAAACGGACAGTGATATGCAATGAAAGAGAAATAAAGGTAGCGATTGGCAGATTAATAGCATGATTCAGAACATCTAGATGAAGCATGAAGACACTGGTTATATCTAGCGTAGCTGAGGATTCAACGTCTCTGGATCCTGGAATCTCTACTTTCACGGTGCAACAGCACATTCGTGTGTGCTGTATATACATATATACAGTACACCGGGATTGATGGTCATTTTCTTTCTTCTCTATATTCTATTCTCAATCCGTTGGTTCCCCCTATGTTCTCTGATTACTGTCATTTTTCGGCCCTTATCTCTCCATGTTTAACACCGGAGACTTATACTTGTATGTCTTTCTTTGATTTGTTTCCTGAGATGACCGATGAATCCAGTTTTCGTTTGCCCAAAAAGCAAAACAAAAAAATAAGGGACCTAATTTATTATATTAGTTTTGTCCTCCTCTGTGTAAACATCTTTCATCATGTTGACAGGTAGGCTATAAGCCGCCTAAGCCACCGACGTCGTACGGAAGATGCTAACGGTCAAACATGGATGATTCCTCAGTCACTAGTCACTCTGAAATTTTGGACGACTTCAGTTTAGAGGTTGAAGCCTTACTTTGATTTGTGAGTATATCACTTAAAACCATTACTGTGTCTGTGTGCATCACTTGCTGTAGTACATGAGGATCGGAATTGCCCCATGTGGCGGCTAAATGTCTATTCTCTCTCATCCTCTTTTCTTTTGCCATGAAATAGTCTCTCTCCCTCTCTCTATCTGGTATCTATCTAACTGAATATGTCACTGTGCAGTTTGGTTCGATCATTGATAGTTGGAGCAGTAAATGGAGGGCAATTGCTGAGCCGTAAGATGGGAGATGGTCATGATTGTACAGCTGGCACTGGCGTGAGTTTCCCTCTTTTCTCCCTCTTTACGTCGCCGTACAGTACATCAATTTCACTTTAACAAACTCCTATTATTCCACTTTTTTTTTTGACCAAATCCTACTATTCTATTCACTCCTTGTTAAAGAAACTCAAATGTGGTTACATGATTCTCCCATAAAATTAAGGCTAGGAGATTCACTAAACAAAAAAAAAAAACATTAAGGCTAGGACAAAAAGAAAAGTTATCGCATGTAGATCTTTAGCCTACTACGCTTCCTATATCTATATCCCTAACAGGCTCGACCTCCTATTAAGTATGGCCTTTTGGTTATATATATCCGCAAGTCAGGACAGTTTTTGGTTTTCCCTTTGTTTGGTGGGGTAGCTATTTCCTGTTTACTGTTTAGGTCGTAGTACTTGCTCCTACTAAACTTCAATCACCCATGAATTAGCATTGTGCCTTAAAAAGATTTTCCTTTTGTGGCACAAAGCACAATACACTCCCTCTATGAAGCAGGTCGCAGGTTCTAACATGTAGGGTGTATATTTTAATTAAATTCCATAAATATAACTTTTTTTGTGTACATATTATTACTAGCTTTGTATTTTTGGAATACCCACAAATTAAAAATAATAAAATTCCATAATCTTTCATTGTACTCGATATATTGTAATACATCCTATTTTTAAAATATTTTAATTCATATAATCTTGAGTAATTGAAGAGCTTAATATTGATAATATATCACAATTGATATAATATACTAGATAGATCAAAACCATTCTTTCAACAAAAAATTAATTCTTTCCAAAGCATGAGACAAATATATTGACACACAAACATCAATATATAATATGTGAGGCAATCACCTCATGTCACGGGAAGCTAATTCAAAGTGCTCCCTTCAATCTTAAATTTAAAATCTCATTAATTTTTTTTGAGAGATTAAGGTAGCAAAATAAGTTAGTTAATCATAACAAATTTAATATATTATTAGATTATATATTAATTTATAAGGCAAATACACTCATTTAGGGAGAAAAAATTTAGGTAGATGATCAATTTATTATAGGTAACTTATTTTGCATTCTTAATATTTTCTAAAAATATTAATTAAATCTTATATCCAACATCTTATTAGTTTCTTTAATAGAACAAACAAGCTTAACTAGATGGGATGCATGCATTCAACCATTTGTTTCTCTTACAAATATAAAATATAGATGTATAGATGGTAAAACATTGTACTGAAACATTTTAACTATTTTGTTCAGCTTCTCAATGACATTTGCAGTTGTAAAACAAGTAATGATAAGTCATCGAGTTCAAACCTTTTTCAGAAAAAGAATTCAAACTTTGAATATTATTTTAAAAAGCTAGTTTAAAGACATTGAAAAGATACCACCGACAAGGAACTGTGGTCTTCATGAACCCTTCTCATCCTACTCATATATGATCAAAACTATCCATCATAAACTCCAAATTCCAATGTGAGTGAAAAAAAGAAAGAAACAGGAAAAAATAATGTAGAGATAATGTATACGAGAATTTAGGGGGTGAGAACTAAGGGAAAGTATGAGAGAGTTGCGTATCATATTTTATAGTTTTAAACCATCGGAGGGGAAAATGAACAAAGAAGATGAGGTTTTTTGCCGGTAGCAGCAGCTATGCTTGGCTCTTTTAATTTTATTTGGTTACCCTTAGTTTTTCTAAAGTGAAATTAGTCAAATTACAAATATTATAGGTAAGAAATAAGGCTCAAATGCTTGCTATGTTCACGTACTTTTGCGAATGTATAAAGTTTGGGATTGATTTCAGTTTTAACTTCCAGAGATTCAAATCAATAAGCTAGATCATTTGAAAGGTTCAAATAGCTAAAACAATTAAATACCATTCTCACGATCATAAAGTATTATTAGGTGACAGTCCAACAGACATTATTAAACGAGGTAATATACAATGCAAGGGTCGCTCATTCTCTACTCCTACGAGCAAGAGAATGTGTGAAACCTTGCACCTCCCTTTCCTCAGACAAAATAAAAGTCTAAAAATACACCGCAACACAGAATGACAAAATTTCAAAACGAAAAAGACACAAAGGAAATGTAAGTTTTGAACGTGTCCGCATGGGATACGATAAACTCTGTTTGGACAGAAAATTGTGAAATAATGCTTTCATTCTGACCCCACCGCTCTCACCACCCAATCACATGGTCTAAGTAAGTGTTAACCGCCATAAGGAAGTGTGTATCTAAGGATAGGCTGTGCTGAAAAAGGTGCGAATGGTGCAGGCAGAGAGGATATCGAGCAGACCTGGATTATTGGTGCACCTTGGGGTCTTAAACTGGCCGAGGCCAGCCCCACTGGCTATGAAGTGCTCCAGAATTCTCTTGAACGTTCCTCTCTCCACCACTCGCAGTTCTAGGGGCCCAATGGCATGGGTCTTTCGGGACACCACGTAGCCATAGTCTACGAAGGACACGTCCATACGGGTGCAACACGTGTTAAGCAACGAGTCATCCACGTGGCCATTGATCTCCCAATATATGACGTAGTGCCCTGGAGGGCTTGACACGTCGGCATAGCTGGTAAAGTCGACCACCTCTGCCTCATCCTTGTCCAGCAGATTAGAGGCTGTTTCAACCACTAGCTGAAGGTCTTTCTCTGTGTTCTTGTCTATGTTTATTGTCAGTATCAGCTTCCTCCTGCATATGAAATTCAACTTTGGCGTCCCCTTGTGATACCCCACTACCTCCACCACGTCCCCTAGCCTGTACCTATACAATCCTGGAAATAATCATAATCATAAACCCCATAGTTAATTATTTGATCGGCTTCTCACAGCTTTTCACCTAGATTATGGATTCTATCTAGAACCTATTCACTAAATGACTCACCCCTCACTAATGTTTTGGTCATTTCCCACATAATTATTCTACATGATGAAGATCTCATCAATTGACACCAAAGCTAATATATAAATAAAACGTCAAAACTGTTAAATAAAAGTAAATGCACATATATCAAATTTATAAAAGAGGGGGGAATTAAATTATAACAGTACGAACTGTCTTAAATTTCTTTACCAAAGTAGTGTAAGATTAAATAAATAAATATGATCACATGGTTAAAGTGATCGAATGTGTAACTATAATAAACCCATCACTCCCTTCCAGTCTTTAAAGAACATATTCATGGAGTTGATTTTGGTTTTAAACATTAGACACATACAGTTCTAGTTTTTCTCAAAATTTTCTCAAATTTTATTTTATTGGTGTTTCATCAAGAGAGGGAGGGAGAGAGATCATTGAAGAGATGATTAACGTGTGTTAGAAAAAAACAATTATATCAACTACTAACTTAACTAAACCTTACATGGCAAAATTTAAAGAATTAACTAACCTTACAATTTACTTAAATTAAGAAAATAGGTCTAATATAACAATTATATCATCTGGCTACGGTTTAATTACTAATTAAGCATGTAACTCCCAATCTTTAATTTGTAACTAAGACCTCGATTTGGTATATCACTTCAAGCTTGAACACTAATAAGTAATAGTTCATGACTTGTTATCTCAAAGCCATATTATGTGCAATGATTTTTTAAAAGACACGATGCTATGCAAGATTTTATGGGAAGAAGGTCCAAATCCAATCTCTCGTGGAGAACGTAACATGTAATTGTTTTCTTGACTCAAACATATCCGTATATATAATTTGTCATGCTTTTGTCGCACCAATATAATCAATGAACAACACTATTACTAATGTTATTACATGATAATGCAGTGAAATAATGATAATGATGATCAAAATACCACTTATAGTATTGATGAAATAATGCAGGGAGAGCCACAGTAACAAAAACAACAAAAATGATTACAATGATAAGTTAGACTGTTAGAGATTGTTGAGGTTGTGATGAAGGAAACCAAAATTATTGTATAGGTGACCCTACGATTATATTGTAGTGGTATTGGTAACTATTAATAATAGTCACAACCGTATAATATATAGTAGCCAGTGTTTACATTGGAAGAAAATTAGAGGAGGTGACGATAAAAAACTAACTATACGACATGATGTAAGGGGAATGACTTGATGGGGTGTAATTCAAGTTAAAATAATAATAGTGAAAATGATAATAATACAATGATTTAGGAACTATTGATGATGATTAATAAATTTATTTCACTATCAATATTTTGACTGATAATACACATGTATACATAAGTTATAATCGGATCCCTCTATTCTTAAATATAATACTTGGTTTACAAGGAAGCTGAATTTAGTCATGGATAAAAAACTTGTTCTATGGTATCTTTTATTTTTAGAAGTATTCTCCAAATTAATTTGTTTAACATATAAATTCATATGCAACCCAATGACATACATAAGTCTTTCAGAGAATTCATGTCACGCATGTTATGATCAATTAAGAAACTTAAAGTATACTAAATCTCTTTAAATTATACAAAGAGACCTTATATTTAATTGGAATGGTACAATGTATATAGGATATACTGTTTAGTCAGTGGCCACTATCAGTAGCTTTTCAATCTCTCAATGATTATGAATGTATGGCTAGGAGAAAAGCTTTAATATGGCGCACCCAGTACTGTATTATTGGGACAGTGGGTGTTATAATCCACAACCCACAACATTACTGGGTCTTTCCCAGATCAATGTACATGTAACGATAATATGATCAAATTGCTTGCTAGGGGTCAACCGGATGAGCAATTTCACAACGTGACATGTTAAAATAGATTTTAATTAAGATCACGACAATATAAATTGGAACGAAGTTGAGGTCCGGAATTAACAATACGAGTGTATGTATGTGTAGATGAGGAGACAAGAATGTCATGGATAAAGCCAGATCCTTTTGAGAAAATAAAATGAAAAAGATGATTATTGATAGAGAGATAGAGATAGAAGTCAATTACCAGTAAAAGTTGTGAGGACTATTTCATACTCTTGTCCAACCTTAACTTGGGATAGTGGAATGGGCGAATCATCCATGAAATCATCAGAGGCAACTGAAGAGCAACCTTGCTTCTGTCTGTAAAGGGGTATGAACTCGAAGTAGGAGAAAGTAGGCACGACAGCATATGTTACATTCTCCGGAGGCAAACTAGGATCCACATTAATCCCTATCCAGCTCTCCGTAGATCCATAATCAGCACCTACTAAAGGCAACTCATTTGCATAATGTCTTAGTTTTTTCAGATAAGGCAGCATAGATCCCGTCATTATAGAATATACGTACTTAGAATTTGGCCAAAGTTTAGGGATTAGACCAAACCAATTCACCTCTTCTAATTCCAAGCAGGCTGCTTCCACTTTCAAAGCTAGAGATGGGTTTGGGGAAATTAGATTCAAAACAGCCTTTCTTATTTTGGGTGTTTTGATTTTGGAGCTCAAACTTCCTTCTTTAATGTCATTACAAATATCTCTCCAAAGTTCTTCAAAACTGCGAAAAGCTTGCACTATGCTATAAACAAAGGCAGAAGTGATGAATTCAACATGGTCAGAAAAGTAGAGGCCAAGGAGGAGGTGGCAGTATGCGGATTGCTTATAGTCTCCTCCTGAAATGACCTCATCTGGGCTGCAAGAGAATGACTTTGTTCTTTCCTGTTTGATTTTGAACTCTTGGCTAGCATAGTAGTGTGTTGTGGCCGTTCCTACCCTTATGCCTCCTTTAGTTTGAAACTGATTGCTGCTGTATATGAATTCAAGAACCCTTCCTCCTTCTCTTATGGGGTAAACCCTTGATCTATAGGCTGCTGCTAATGTGAAGACTTGAAGGGTAGTTTGGGCGCTGTGTCTTGTGAAAGGTACAAGCTTTTGCCTTCCTTCTGTGGTTCCAGAACTGCAAAACCAGTACCCACAAAAATAGATATTAAATTTTAATTTAAAAGCAGATAAAGATCTTCCCATTCAAGGAAACAACTTAAGAAACAGTAGCCTGATACGTCCATTAGAGATTAATGTGTCATGTCTATAGTGGAAGAAAGATATTGACATTCTTAATTACTATAAACTCGCTCCATTATTGCACTGCATAGTACGGATATACTAGAGGACACACACAACCATAAATAAGTACATTCTGATTCCCACAACTATTAAATTGAAGAAGGGGACTTGTAAAATGTGAAATATGTGGATGGATGTGGGTGAGAGGCCTGAGAGGCACCTTAAGGAAAGAGCAGTGATGGTGGGTTGTGGAGTGAGTAAGGGAGATGTGTCCCCATCTGCAATCCTTTGGATAAAAGGCTCAAAATCTTTATGGGAAGCGAGGGGAACCACAGAAGTGAATAGAGATTCCAATGCACTAGCGTCCATGTCAAGGATGTTGTAGTCCCCCAACCATTTGTTCAGGTATTCCACACCATGGTTCTGCTTCAGAATCTGGGATAAGATTTGCGTCTGAACAAAACATGCCTTCTCTGCTACATCTTCAAACCAACTAATTATATTATCATGTCCATAGTTGCTGCTGTTGCTGCTTCCATAGCTGTTGCTGTTACTTAGAATTGGTTCCATTATAATGGATGGGTAATAAGGGGGGCTAGTGGTGTATACTACAAAAATGACTTTAGTGTTGGTGGGTAGGCCTTTTTATAAAACACATTCAGAAGAACCTAGAGAGCCCACTGCTTGGAAAATATCCTTCTATAGTGGTTTTTTGTCTAGGGCTTTGTCCCTTATTCAAAAGCCTCGGCCAGCTTAATAATCTTGCAATATTGCACAAGCTGATCCAATAAGGGTACGACAGTATAATGGCCACAAGAAATTATGTTGTCATTTGAGAGAGGGGGTGGGGGGGGGGGGGGGGAGAGATTCTTTGGGATAAAAGATGTGTAGGAAGATGATAACTAATGTGACCAGGGACCAAAACCACTGTCATGACAGCTGAATAATTTCCCTCCAATTTATTGTGAGCCACCATTGGAAAATGAAACCATACATTTCAATCTACCAATCATTTTTATTTCTTCTGTTATCTCTCTTGCCTTTTGTTAGTTTGAAAAATACATTCCAACGCAAGCATACGTCCAGAACTGAGCAGAAAGCAAAGGAGGAGGAAGCTTACAAATACAGAAAGGACGGTCGCTTTTCCTGTCGGATTGTTGCATGATGCCTTGCTTGCTCAGATATCAATATTCCAAACATCACCCTTATATCATCAATTGATGTTTATAAAATATCAAAGTCATAACCAATCATTTTTTCCATTACTATCACAGTTTTTCTCTGGATATTTTTGTGAAGATAATCACGGCTGAGACCCATTAATTATTCACCGCCCGAATGCTTTGAATGTTGTATATAGTTGTGTTTTTACTACTTTGTATTTTGCCAATCTCCGTTGCATGGCAGGTGAAATTCTTGTAATCCATGATATTCTCCGCGAATCAACTCATTAAGCTGTCCGTATAACCTTTTAGAGCAATCATTATTTGGCACTTTGATAAGCTAATTAATCAGTCTTTGTTAATTCTTAGCTTGAACTTAAATGATTTGGTGGACATTATTTGCTGATGGGCAATGTGTGTGTGGGTCCCATTATCGGTACACTGTGCAAATCAGTCACAACATTGCATGTGGGTCCCATTATTTGTATGTGATTACTGTTTTCCTGTAGCTCATAATTAAATTGAACACAATGATTTATTTAGTTATCTGTGTGCATAAAATAAGAACTCGCTCCAGAATTAAAGCAACATCAGTGAGTGACTGTAGAAATAGGTTGAGCAAGATAGAACGGGATGTGAATGGTGATGAAGAGATGATTTTAGTTTGTATTGATATGATTAGGTCAGGATTATGCGCTTCACCTTGATGTTTGTGAACCAAGCATAAGAATCTTTGCATATCGATATAATCACACAGGGCCAATGTGGTGCAACACTTTGCTTGCCTGGAAAATGTCAAAGTTGACTATACATATGTGTCAATATGTACCATTGACAATAAGTTATAAGAACTTTTTTGGTTCACCTGTTGGTATGCATGTCAAACTATTGCATATCCACCTTGATCACAATTCACATACAAGCATCATACGTTGGGTCACTTTTAGATTCTCTCAATTAAAAATCAACCAAATTATAGCATGTCTTCATACATTCATTGGTGCTCAATAGTCTGATGCTACTCCTGGCTATCATTTCAATTCCATCATATTTCTAAAATTTACCCAAGGTACCGGTTTGATGAATAATTTGTGAGAGCTTTCGGTCGTCTCTCATTTAAATTATTCTCCTGTATTTTTGTAAATAGTGTTACTCTTCCTGAAAATCTGGGGGCACAGCAAGTGTAAAGTATATATCGGCTCAGAGGGGCAGCTTCTTCGAGAGAAGTCCATAAATCAGCAGGTGGAGAGAAAGTTGCTTTGGAAATGGCAGAGCAATTTGGCGAAGTGAGTAGGTGTTGGATAAGGACCAAACGCAGAGTGAAATGGGCATATATGATAGCAACAATTAATGAGAGGGACTAGTCACTCATGATCATCAATAAGTTTATTAACGTAATTTGGATTTATATCAGATCTGGTAGGTATGGCAATAAAGGATTTCTATTCATTCACTGCCATGAAAAATAATCTTGTCATTCATACCCTTCTATTGACAAGCAATTTTTTCATTATTTTACTACCCATTCTCTTATATTAAGTGGGATAGGTAAAGCTAAATAATTATTAAATTTAACATAGAGTTGGGGAGAATTAAAGTTTTCCTTAATTTTGACAAGCACCTTGTAAAAACATGGTATGAATGACGCGAATATGCTATGTTCATCTTTCCACCTCAACATTTTCACAGATGAGATCCCTTAGATACTACTATTATGTCACTGGTCACAAGGCCGCCCTTGTTTATGGCCCTTCCAATGCTTACCAATAAGCATGGGTTTTCTTACTATATATTCTACCTCCGGTCCTAAATATAGAACCTGACTTTTTTTGGAGAGATTAAGGTTGCGAAATAGGTTGTTAAATGATGACATATTTGATATATTTTTAGATTATCCATTAGTTTATAGATAAAATAAACTAGTTTAAGGGAAAAATACGTAAATCAATTTATAATTAACTTATTTTGCTTTTTTAAGGATTTCTCTAGAAAAATCAATTAGGTCTTATATTTAAGACCGGAGGGAGTAATATACTATTTGAATTTAAACTTTTGTCACGAGATATCTTATTTTTACTGCCTAGGTTATTTCTAACTTTTAAATGGTGTCTTAAGGATATAAATGGCGCAAGACCGTACTGAACGAGGAAGAAACATGATAACATTACGGTAGGCAAAAGGAGGTTAATCCTAATATCCTCCCATCCTTTTTCTAATTTGAGAGCTTTAACTTTCTTATTATCTCACGATTTAGGGCAGAAAATAAGTATGTAACTCCCAATGTGTTGCACGAGATGAGATGATTTGATGTATAAACTACTATTATATGCTGTCTTTGAAAGAAGGTATATTACTTTGAAGGAGGATGTCTTTTTTTAGTGAAATTGTAAAAGAACACAACCTCGTGCATTCCACGGCT
This sequence comes from Mimosa pudica, assembly GCA_029929735.1. Classification (NCBI taxonomy): domain Eukaryota; kingdom Viridiplantae; phylum Streptophyta; class Magnoliopsida; order Fabales; family Fabaceae; genus Mimosa; species Mimosa pudica. Next base: position 2,870,151 of record JAKELP010000001.1, read on the forward strand.
GATGTAATAGAAAAAGATATACTCAATGTACATTATTAAACAAAAAATCATACTATTTATTTATAAGTGATTTATATTAAAAATGATAACTTATTGAAAATTTGGAAGATAACCTCATATGATATGGGTTAGTATCTACACATGATATTTTTTTTATCTCATCATACTTACATGAGTTTTAGACAAGCCGGAACAACAGACAAGGACAATGCAACAGCAGGCCACTGAAGCATCTTTACTAGATACCGGGAATGGATGGATGCCCCACGAAACATTGATAGACTAGTGGAGGAAGATAGAGTAGCACTTGAGATAACCCGTGTTCAAAGGATAGTGGTGTAACTGGGCGTTCGCCCCTCATTTCACCTAAAAAAAAAAAAATTTGTTTGTGTGGAATTTCTTGGCCGTATTTTAAAGGGTTTGTTAATGGAAAAATTGATACATATCTTAAAAGAAGACAATTTAGTTCAATATTTTGGTCCCTTAAATTCAAAATTATTAAGATTTGAGGAACTCTGAGGAATATAATGTGATCATAAAATTACCGACTTACCTCACTGATTCTTATTTGAGCATACTGCGATAGTTAACTATGAATAACAATTACCATGTCAATAAGTAACAACCAACATGTGTCTTGAGCATGTTATCACTTGTTTAAAAGTCAATGCTGATGCTGATCAATATGCCCTACTTTGTTAATTGAGACACACATGATTGCCAATATTCCAACTGATATCAGTTGGAATAAATTGATAATTCTACAGTTGTATCATATATTATCTTCAGTCCCTAAGACTTGCTTATTGGTAATTTTGAGATTTTAAGGGATTTTGTTATATTGATTTGTTTTAGATAACGTGACCTCGATATTCTTCATTCATCTACACGTGAATTTATGTGATGGTGGTGTGTAGATGACTTTTTTTTATAAAATCACTTACCATCTCATTCAACCACTTGTTATTAGATGGGTGCATCACTTCCTTGCATAATGGTCCATTGCATTTATAGCCCTATGAACTGTGGGATGTAGCCACCAAAGAAAACTTGATGCTGATAGTGTCAAAATATCAGGATCGTATCAAACCATGATATTTTTTTTCTAGAATTAGAATGTTATTTATGGCCAACAATTATTTAAGAAACGAACACATCAATTAATTTGGAAAAGTAATATAATATATGTGTTTGAAAATGTTTTTTTGATTTCATAAGGGTATCCCACCCGCGTGTCAAGTGGGACTAATCCTTCGCTGTTCTGAAGTCCCATATAGGGGTAGACAGCTGACCTGTGAATTTACTCCATTCGCAAGGGCTAGGAATCGAACCCCAACCACTTGCTTAAGGGACGAGAGTACTTACCACTCACGCCAACCCGTCAGGTTATGTGTTTGAAAAATGTTACTCAATTGAACAATAAAATCAACAATGGCATGTGACACAGTATCATAACAATTGTTAACAGTGATAAATAGTTTGGATTTTATTCATCGAAATTTTTTTTTAAAGAAAAAACATTTTTTGTTGTGTGTATGTGGGCGGCGGGGGATTAAAGCAGGGGACAGAAAATATGAAAATCCAAATTTAAGCATTTTGTAAGTAATGGACTCAAAACAATTCCAAGGGCCCCCCATCTGTGTTCATCACGCACCCCCACCCACCCATGCATTTATGTGCTCACCTCCTATATTTCATTATCATGATAAAAATTTATCTTTTGGCACAAATATAACTAATCATTTCCCATGTATTTATTGCTATTAATTAATTTCTCAACAAAGATATGAGAACGTCACAACTGGGTATTGTATATGAAAATAATCTTAGGGTCTATCAAAATCTGTAGTAATTTCATATGAGTTAAAGACAAATTTGCCCCGGAAATTTTAGGCAATGATCAAATTTGATCATTTTGTATACTTCAGGGGCAAATTTGATCCTTACCTAAAACTTCTAGGACAAATTTTATCTTTAACCCAATTTTATATAGGATTAAAATCAAGATTGAACAAGACTTAATAAAAGCATGTAGTCTTTTTAATAGACTAAAGTCTTTTATGTTTGCATCAAGTTGTATTTTAGTCTTTTATTTATATTTAGAAAGTACACATTTAGTCTTTTTTCGTTAACACCGTTAATTTCATTTAACAGAAAATGCTAACTCATCAAATCTAAAATGTGATTTTCTACTAAAATGGTGATAAAAATGATTATTTTTAAAATATAAGAATAATTACTCTAAAAAATTATCTTTTAAGTATTTTTATTTATAAAATCACCTTTTAAATTTGATAGGTCAACATTTTCCGTTAACTAAAACTAATAGTGTTAGCAAAAAAGGAGTAAAAGTATAGTTTCTAAACATAAAAAAACTAAAATAAAACTTGATGCAAACCTAAAGAACTAAAGTTATACTTTAAATATTTTAATAAAATATATGTGTGTGCACTTTCTTTGGGAAAAAAACAATAAAGGGGAAACAATGTCAAAAAAAGGGAAGACAAAGCAGAAAAGTAAGCCCAACAATGCTTGTCATGGAGAACCTAACATGGAGTCACGTAGAATGGCCCATATGATATCTTATTTCCTGACCCAAGAGCAAAACAATGATATGTGAAAAAACATACGAGAGACAGAGAGACTTACCCCAATTGGTTAAGACATCACTGTAATAAAACTTATTCAAATTCAACACATTTTACTTGTATTTTTAAATTATTTATTTTAAATAATATGGTTTCGTTTGTGTCTGAACTATCTCTCAATTTTTTATCATTATGCATAATCCACTGTTCTCTTACAATTATCTCAGACAAAATACCATAATATTATTTTAAAATGTGAAAAATAACTAAAAAAAAAAGTAAAAAAAAACTACATGCGGGTATAATCATTTGAAAAAATGTAGGCCCTCGCAAGATAGTTATACTGCCTGCGGGTAACTAAATGCTGCTCCTACGTAGATTTGATGCAGGAAATTATGTTATACTACCTCCTCCGGTCCTAAATATAAGACTAGTTGACTTTTTTGGAAAATCCTAAAAAAGAAAATAAGTTAATTATAAATTGATTTACCTAATTTTTTCTCTTAAACTAGCTTATTTCACATATAAACTAACGGATAATCTAAAAATATATCAAATAGTATGTTATAATTTAATAACCTATTTCGCATGTAATAAAAAAAAATTGAAAATGTAATAAAAAAAACCTATTTCGCAAACTAATCTCTTCTAAAAAAAGTCAATTAGGTCTTATAGGATTGGAGGGAGTATATTCTTAATAGAATGACTCAGTTCAACTACACTTTACAACGGGCACTGTATCCCCCACACGATATCAGTAATACTGCTTATGAGTTATGAGTTTTGATTGCTCGCCTAATGAAATACTACCTTGCTAGTTGCTACGTAGGTTTATTCGTGCCAAGCATCATTTCACTCGAACTCTGAATCGCCCACAAAACTTAACATCAATGTTTCTCATTGGTTAAGCATCAAAACAAGCCCGTCGTCCAGAAAAATTTTTCTTACTTGAATTGCTCCAACAACAATTACATTAAAAAGTACTCCACATAAACAAATTAAATCAAAGGGTTTGGTCTTTCCTCAGAAAATCTAGGAAGCTGAACCAGGGAGTTCACACGGGTCACACCTTCCAATCCCAACCAGTTTTGATCTTCAGTTGAATGTGATTCACCTTCCACGTCAGCTTTTAAGCCACTGTATGTCTCATTGTCACTTGAGGACCTCACTGTGAAGTTTCTCTGTAGAGAAGGCTCAGACTTTTGGCCATCATCTGATTCTATTGGATTTCCTAAATGGTTGGTGGCAGAAGAGAAGCCTTGATCATCATAGTCAGATTCTGCATCCATTTTGCCATCCAAGAATAGGCACACCACAGCACAATCATCCATCTTTGAAGTTGGATACTTCAGTTTCCACTCTCTGGCTGCAGAATCTACCAAAGTCCGCGCTGCTGATGACCGTGATGGCGCTGAAGATACTATCTCGACCACTTCTTCATTGCTCAACACATCCCACACCTGCAGAGTTTCAAATCAGACTTCTTTGTACACAAGCTATAATATGGTATGAGTTAAGACCAGCAAATGAGAAGCTATAGTTTGTGCAGTTAACATCAGAAGAAAGTAGAAGCATCACAGTAGGATCAACACAACTTAAGGCCAGATTTCCAACTCAACACTTCATCCATAAAATATGTTGATTCTTGTCAAAGATCACCATAGCAAAAAATAGAATGTGTATAACTAACGCGCGCGCGAACAATTACATCTTAATTGCAAACTACAGAATGCCACTTGTTAAATGTGAAGTCTTGCAAAAAAATCTGCTAAAACTTGAAAATCTTTGAAACTGTTTGATTTTATCAATTGGAAGAAATATTAAGTGGGCAGGGAATAAAAATTGTAATTGGCTAAGCGTTGCTTAGCTTAAGGCTTTCAAGCAACTTGTCACGTGAGATGATTATGGAGTATGATATTGCTGAAAATAACCTGAGTTATGTACTTAAGCATTCATTCTAAGTGCTAGCCAAAACATGACTGTCGATTCTATTCAATTGTTTGCCTATGAGCTCACACCACATAATGGTCACAATATCAGTAAAACTTGGAAACGACATGTATTCAGGATATCTCAACCAAATTAACATTTAGCGGGCCATCACACCCCACGCACATGGATATCCAAACATTAATTCCACTCAGGCACGATGAAGGACTTGACACTTCTCAAGAAAGGTCATGATATCAAGACTTGAGAATAAAACAATCATGTTGAGAAAACTTCTCAAAACTGGGGATTAATCATGCTCATTTCCAAATTAGTTGGCTGTATAGATTGCTGAATGACTTGTTACAAAAAGAAAAGTTGTAAGATTGAGAAATTTTACCCCATCTGAGGCAATAACAATGAACTGGTCTTTGTCAGTAAGAAGCCGGTGAGAAAATTCAGGAACAGAAATCACCCCGTACTCCTTCAAGCAGAAGTCTCCAAATGCCCGAGCCATAGCTAGTCCAGGTGCATCATCAAAAGGCAACCATACCCTACACACTTCTGGCTCATCTTGCAAAGCAAACACCCTACCCTTACACTTTTTGATCCTTTCTGCTTCCTCTGCAAGAATTTAAAAATGAATTACCATCAAACTCAATGGCATAAACACAACAGAGAAATGATGAATGGTAACCTATGACACACTTGGCAAATCAGGCTTCAAATCAACGGTCAACTGAATTGCCACCATGGAATCATTGCTATCCTTGGATCCCATGATTGCTCTAGAATCCCCAATATTTGCCACAAACAGATTTGAGCCCTGCAAATAGAAAACTGTGTAAGAAAAGGAGGTGAGGGGGACAAATACAATATGATGGCATACACTAGTATCTGCATTACTTGCTTCACTAAAGAGACAGAAGTGCTTCCACTACAGAAACAGTCCAAATTAGGATGAGACTTGAGGTCTTTGTCCATAGCTTTGTATGCCTTCAAGAAAGCTTCTTGCCAAAAGAATTCAGTTTGTCTTCAGCAGAACAATCCTTCTCAGCCTCTTCACCATCAGGCTTTAAGTTCCCCTTGAAGCAGGCCTTACCTGACCCATTTTGCTTTGATTCACATGAATCCAAAATTGAGAGCAGTTGTATTGGCAAAGCATCCCTTACCTTGCGTGCAACAAGGTGACCATGAGGACCATGGCCATCAAAGACACCACAAAATATCACATCTTCTGACATGAAATCCTAAAATCATACAGATCCAAACCAAGTAGTCAATGTCTGAAGAAAAATGAAATCTTTCCTTAATCCGGCAAAAATTAAAGGATGAGCATATATACTTACTTCCCACACAATCATGGCATCCTGGTTAATACCTTTCCTTCCCTGCTGTGTAAATATGCAAGAAGTGCGGCTCTTTCCATTCATAAAAATCCTGTTTGGTACAGATTGCAGATGTTTTGAGGAAAAAACATTATCAAAGAATGTTCTCCTTGTTCTCTTCTGCCCATTGAATCCAATTTCAAAACAAGATGGCAAGAGTGAGTCTTCATTGCTTTTGCTACTACATGTGCTTCTACTGCTTGTTGAAACACAACACCCCATCTCTTTAGATTCACAAAGGCATCTGACGGCTGAAAGGACAGACCCCTTTAGTTATAACTACTAGTACAGATCCCACAAGAAACCCCAAGATTTCAAAGATAGTTAATTAACTGACAGAAATCAGAGATTCCTTCAAGTCAAAGTGGAGCCACTTTACAGCTCACTGTACAAAACTGTGGTCTTTCGTCCTTAGTCAAATGCGTAATCCACCGGAGGCATATGAATGGATAATGAAAGCAGCTGAACACAAGAAGACACGTGTGTTTAATATTTCATAAATCGCTTTGTATACAAAACAATAAAATAAATATAGAAGCTTTACTCGCATTAAACAACAAAAAAAAAAACAAATCATAACATGTGAACTGGGAATACAATTTTTTTTAAAAAAAAAAATGTTTGGTGCCCTATACTTCTTCCGCAATTCACAATGACAACGAAAACTTGGGAATAATTTAATCCTGAAACTTTGCTTTAAAAGACAAAATAAATTAAAACAATAAAAAAGGGAAACCAAGAGGGCAAGAGGGCCTGTCATAGTTTGATTTTTTCCAAGGGTTGCTAACAAAATTTATGTGCCTTTCCTTTTCAGAGAATATAGATCTATATAGATACAACAGAATGAAGATACTCATAATAGAACTCAAAGCCATGGAATCTCCAATCGCAAAAGGCGACACAATTTTGATAGTGAAATTAAGGTATTGGCAACATCTGAAGAACAAGTTTCTTCCCCTTTCACTTTATCCCTTAACACACACCATGACACCATCAACTAACAACCAAGCACCAATGAATCAAAAGATAAGACATTGAAGAACAGCTGAAAAAATTGTTTATTTACAAATTGTCATGAACAGATATAACCAATATATTAATTTCGCCGGATGAGATAGTATACAAAAGAATGAAACCCCATTAACCAAAGCTTGAACTATTTCGTAACAAACTTTGACTTTCTTTGCATATTTCCTCCTTCACTCAACGTAAAGTGAAAAACAGCTTAAAGAAGTTTTTTTTTTATGTCAGCGAGCGAGGGGAGAGATAGACATGAGGCGATAAAATCAGCTAAGACTATGATTTAATTTCTTACTTCAGAAATGTGGAGAACGCATAAGCAGAGAAAGAGAAAGTAAGGTATGACCTGGTCAGCAAAGAACTACTATGCGAGAACCAAAACAAGAAGATATCATCAAGAGACATGACGTAATCATCATAAGTCAACAAAATAAAAAAAAAAGCAGGGGAAAAATAACAAGAAAATCGAGAATAATTAGCACTTATGTTGTCGAGAAAATTAAGATAAAAACCGGAGACCAGCAAAAATTAATTGGAGTGAAAATTGAATATGGAGTAATTTGGAAGAGAAACCATCTGATGCCTGATCTACGTGCAAAATGAGTGGGGTAAGACAAGAAATTCTCTATAATTTAGAGGGAAATGCGAGTAACTAACTGATCACACACGTAGTAACAAGTACACAAACATCCAAAAAATCTGAACTTTGAGTTGTTTAGCAAAATTCTCAGCACAGAGTCCAACTCTAACATTCAATCGAAGAAAATATTAAAATATAGAAGAACTTAACAGGTTGTCCATGGAAAATGCGGAACAGCAAATATAAAAGAAGAAATCCATACCCACAAAAGATTTCAAAAAAAAAAAGTCGCTTAATTGAAGATTACAGATAGTTGGGACGTTGAAAATTGAAGAAGTAGACAAGAGGAAAAAGGAGGAAGCTTTAGGAAGAGGGAAGCATCACCTAGTGAAGAGAGAAGAACCAAACAGAGAGAGAGAGAGAGAAAGATGGAGCAATTAACAGAGGTGGGGTTGATGCAGACGCATTGATTGCAAAGGCGGGAATAGAGAGAGAGAGAGAGAGTAAAGGAGGAGGAGGGAAGAAAAAGGAAGACTTTTATTTTTTTAACAAAAAGACAGAGAGAGGTATGGCCCAGAAAACAAAGATCTAAGTATGTTTGTATATGTAGTGTGTTACTGAGGATTGGGTTTTTAATTGTGCCGCCACTTTCAAAAATTTGCCATCCGGCAATACACAATCCCTCCGACGGCTGTTTTGTTTGGTTATTAGATGCTCATGCGGCGGCTTATAATACTAATATTCATAATCTAGATTGTCAAGCTCTTAGTTTAAGTAAAACTCATAGAAAGAAGTTAAACTCGAATTGTAGACTCGGAACCTTAAACTCGTAGGAGTTTAAGTTTATTAATAACATGTGTTTTCTGTATATAATTAGATAAAAAATACAAATAATAATAAATCCACTTGAATATATTTTAAATATGGATAATAAATTTAAATATATCAATATTCATACTATATCAACTTTGATAGAGAAATTTCTATGAAACTTATATATAAATTCATTGAATTTTGTCAATTAAAATGAGTTTAGTAGCAAGTTAACACAATAGAAACGTAACAACGATAAAATCGCAATGTAAACATGTAAGTTTCTATAGAATTTTCAACGACTAAAAATTTAAGTGACTCGTAACACATTTTTATTAAGTAGTGCTATAAAAACAGTAAAATCAGTATGTCGACCCGTGAGTTTGACAACAATGCCCATAATCATATTGTGTATCAATATGAAATGATGACTTCATGTAAATATATAGTGGTAAAAATTATAATATCAATATATTATACACGCATGCACATTATATTAGTATGATTCGTTTCTAGCTTTCCCTAGTAGGCCTTGCGTAATACTCTCTCCGTTCCTAAATATAAGATCACTTTGGTTAATTTAGAGGGATTAAGGAAGACATTTAAATAACATGAACTTCCCAAACACCCCTCACTTAAATTTGACAAGTGGTGATGACAAGGAGGAGAGAGGGAAAGATGGAGTAATATAGGGGTAATTTGAGCAAAATATGAGAAAAAATAGAAAGTGATCTTATATTTAGGAACTTATCCACATCACCAAAGTGATCTTATATTAGGAACTTATCCACATCACCAAAGTGATCTTATATTTAGGAACGGAGCGAGTACATATATCAGAAAAATCTTCTAATGCTTATCTCATGAACAACTGAATATAACATCAGGTTTTTAAAAGGGTCAAATTATGATGCGTAACATACATGGAGTAACGTACATTTGGATTTAGTTGAATTAAAGGCTTGTTATTTGAACTATGCACATGCACATCCTTTGGGTCACAGGAGGAAGCTTAATAGGTGCGCATATGAAAATTTGTTGGATGCGTAATATCTGTGCTGTTTAGTAGTGGTCAACCCATCCCGTTAATTGCGTGTATATCAAGATATATATATCATTGTTTATGGTGAAAAAAAAGATATATCATTGTTTGATTAGTTGTTCACCCTCAAGCAAGCTCTCCACTGTAATGAACAACATTAGAAGCAAAAGTATCAATGCAAAACGTGAGTGCTACGAAGCTCCAACGATATCAGATAAAATTATTGTGAAAGTTAACTTGTGTTCTACCCAGAAAAAACTTGTAACAGTATATTTCAGGATGTTGTGTTGCTTTAATGACATTTCTATCCCACACGCACACATGAATGAGAACCAATCAGAGGGTAATAATGATTGGGGGTTGATAGATGGTGGTGGTTGGTTTCTTGGGTGGGGCCCTTTAAATGGGATTTCATTGGCTGGCTAGTCCCCCATGAATGAGGATTGAGGCTACTCTTCCATGCATCCACCCCATTCAATTCCATCCACCCGCAATTCTCTTCCTTTCATGCATATCTTCCATCTTCGATTTCATATGCCAACCACTTTATATGTTTCCATGCGCTTTTGTCGTTTTATCACTAAAAGAGAGTGTGTTTGATTGTGTGAAAGAAAGTAAAGAATTAGAAATGGAAAAGGTAAGAGATGGAAAGTAGGGGTAATGATGAGAGAGTAAAGTTTGTGGGCCCCATGATAAGTGTGAGATGGAAAGAGAAAACTTGTGGGCCTCGAGATATATGTAAATGACCATATTACCCCTTAACTTTCTAATTATTTACAACCCCATTTCTTTGGATTCTTGCTACCAAACATATATATATGTGCATGTTTATCATGTCCTAAACATCTAAAGCTCCATCATAACAAAAATATACTCCCTCAAATCCCTAATGTAAGAGCCAGCCGCCAAAAACCCGTTTCTTAAGAAACATTTGATTGTTAGTTGGTTGTCTGTAATTAATTTTTTTTCCATTTCTACCCTTTCTACTAGGAGAGAGAGATAATAATGCATATTGGAAAAGTGGAGAGAGAGACTTGCATGATAAATGTGATAAGTGGAGAAACTAAGAGAGAAAAGACTTTGGAAGAAGAAGAAGTTTATTTACATTCTCAATACTTTTATTTATTCTTTCCTCTCTCCTCCATTCAACCCAAATTGATTAGGGGTAGAATTGGAAAAATTGCAATAAATATTCAGACAAAGTGGGGTGAGCTCTTACATTAGGGACCGAAATCATTCAAATTTCGGGTTCTTACATTAGGGACCGGAGGGAGTGTATCATTATAATAAATTGTAGCATTTCCATTCTAATTATCTGAATCGATCTAATAGTTAGTTAATTTGCTCCATTTAAGTTGAAAGGCTATATATTTCCCACCCCCAATATTAATTAAGATTTTTAAAAAATAACGGTTGACAGGCATAGTTAAACCGACCGCTGATGACATGAGAAACACAACAATATTTATTGTTTCAATAGCCTTGGAATTTATATTTCTCATAAAGGAGGAAGGGAGTAGGAATTGCCTAATACTAATAAGAGCCCTGTCTGTCACGAGGCACCCGCCCACAGTTGAAAAAGATCTTTTGTATTAATCGCGAAAAAAGAAAGAAAGAGGAATTAAATTAAAAAATAAAAAGACTTTGCATGGCAAAGGCACGCAGAAAAAAGGAATTTAAGGAAGATGCAAAACTTCTCTTCCTTGACCTCGCTTGCCACCTTCGGTTTCTTTCATTTAACTTTCTGCATTTCACTTTAATGTAATACCGCCACGAGTCTATAGTATAAGAGTTTAATTATCCAATACACTTCTTATAAAAAAAACATGTGAAAGTTAGTTAGGTGTTCTAAGGTAATTTTTTTTCCGATAAAATTTATCATGATAATTTTAAGAGAGAGAGAAATAATATTATTAGTAATATAAAAGAGAGTTATGGATAAAATATAGGGGGAAAACATATTAAATGGGGAGAGAATGTGAAATGAATTCTTATATTTTGTACTAAAATCATTCAAATTTTGATATCTTATAGGAGTATTACGGATCGGAGGGAGTAGCCAGAATAAATTTGTTTCCCTCATTTATGTGAATCTAAGCGCTGTTTTAATTTTTAACATCCACGGTAGAATCTGTATGGAAATGTATTGTTTTCATTTTTTAAAAAAGTTTAAATTATAGCGCAAAGTTTAGCGTTGATCACGAGATTTATCTCGGACAAGATTTAGTGATAGTTTTCTTTTTACTAATCACCGCGGTTTAATCCGGACTCGAGGAGTAGGAGTGTTGCCCACATAGACAAGGTTGTCCCCTCTCCCAATGAGAGCGCTTCCCGGGATTCGAACACGCGTTCTCATCCTTACATGGGTTGTAGCCCACTTACCAGCTCAACCAACTACCCATTGGTAGATTTAGTGATAGCTTTTATTCGTTCTTTTTATGTTAAAGGTGATATTGCGACGATGCATGTAGGCCATGGCGTTTTATTGGAATATTGCATTCTGGAAACACAAACCGCATCATAGAGATGGAAGTGATTAGTGCTGCTTTTGGCCCTACTTAATTTATACATGTACTGTTGTAGTTAATGATTAAAAGGGAATCGTTGTTGATTATGTGTGTGTTTTATATACTCCTATATGTGAAAAATTGGAATCACATGCTCGGCACCTTGAACTTCCCCAGAGTAGTTAACGCAACCCATGAAATTTCTAGTACAATCCCCAGTCTCAATTATTCATTCCCATAATCATTAGTACTTGATAAAACATTCCCTCAACCGGCCAAAAAAAAAAAAAAGATAACATTCCCTCATGGATCATGCACAATGATCCATGTTACAATTGCACCCCCAAGAATGGTGTCATTCAAGATTTTTAATTCATATCACGCAAACAACTTTGTATGATTAGATTTCAGATTTAAAAAAAGATGGCTATTTAATTTAACGAATAAGAACGTCACTGACGCGGGACCAGGACCAGTTATTTGAATTGGCAGTGGAAAGGATTGGTAGATTGGAAGAGAAGGAGCACGCGGGAATAATATAAATTACTTTATCTCGCCTTAATTGTAAATCACTTTAATTTTTTTTTAAAAAAAGTAATGTGAAGGACACCGAATTTACGGTCGGTGTAGTGTGCATTGGGTCTAGTCCTTCAAGAAATTTTAGGACCAAGGTAAGCGGAAGTTACCCGAGTATCGTTCACTTGGAGGAGCTAAGAAATGCAATTAATTACCTAGTAACTAAATGTTAAACTTGTTCAAAATAAGAAAAGTTGTCATGAGATAATAGTGAAAATTAGTAAATGTGTAATATGCAAAAAGGGAAAAGAAGAATTGGGAAAATATAGATTCAATAAAATAAAATGGAATTGCTTTTGGGAAAAGATTGGTAATGACTATCCTAGCTCAATTAATATATTTGGGGAGTCATTAGGTGCTAATTCACTAATTTGTCAAACCCCATGAACGCATGAGTCCAATTGCCTAATTAGTGGAACCCCAACTAACTAGAAATTGTTTAGCTCTTTAACACCTTTGAGTTTTCTCTAAGTTTCCTAAAATACCAAACTTCACCAACCGACAAGTCTAACACCTAATCTCATGAACCTAATTAATTAGGTATTATTAATTAACCTAGAGTGTGATTAGTAATATGTAATGTATTAAGTTCAATTACAATTCAATTCAACAAACTATCTATCAATATCATGAGTAAATAGAGATATCATTGAATTATAAATAACATATGTATGACCATACATATTGTTGAGTCCAAATCCCTCGTTACAAGTCAAAACCACAATCAAACTCAAATAAGCACAATAATCCAAATCTCAAACCTAAACCTAGGAAAATCATAAATACAAGAGAAATGGAAAAGAATAGAACTCCCCTGTTAAGCATGTGAGCTTAAGTCATCTCAAAACATTCTCAAGAGTAAAAAAAATGTTTAGTTACCCCTCATGTGAGAATCAACGACAAGAAGGAGAAATGGAGAAATTATGGTGGAAATAAAGGGAAAAGAGAGGAAATGGGAGAGTGGAGGAGATCTCCAAATTCGGCTGCAGCTCCACCCAATTCATTCTCCCCCCAATTCATTCTCCAGGTCTCGCCTCACTTCATTTCTATTTATTTCATTCTCGCGTCTCCGTCTCTCCCTATAGCTCCAATTCGTTTTCCCCCCTGCTGTCCATTTCCTCTCTTTGTCTTTATTCCATTTGTTTCATCTTGCTCAGCCCATCCACGTGTCCTCCCTCCAATCTTTTCTTTCTTTCCTTTCTTCAATTCACTTCCTCAGCCCATCAAACCCAAGTTGGCTTGGACCCAAGATAAAATTAATTTCTTAGCTTGGCCCAATTCTATTAATCTCCATCTTTTGCCTTTTGTGGACTTTTGGTTGCAATTAAAATTAATTCTACCAATTCTCCAAAATGCCTTCAAAGATAAGGTATATGATAATAATAACAATTCTCCTTTACTATTTCTTCTTCTCTTTTGTTTATATATTCAATACTTTTGTCCAAACTCAAATATTTTTCTTTATCTATTTAAACTCACTATTACATCTTTAATCATGTTAGTTTCCTCACTTAAGCACATAAAAATCATATAAATCCAAGGATTTGTCATAATGATACAAAGTTAATCACTTTAAAATATCTATTGTTTTTTTCTTCAAAACTAATTCACCTTATATATAAACTATTGTATAATACAATTGTATCTACAATATGTTAAAATTAAGTAGTTTATTTGACCTCCTTAAATTAGCTAGCATAGAGGTTGCTATTTAAGTGATGAGATTAGCTAGTAGCCTGGACATCGCTTTCTCTAAAACTGTTCAAATAATCGTGTATCTTATAAATCTTTCCCCTCTAACCGGCTCCAAAGTGGCTTATCATCAACTTTCAGCTCTCTAGACACCTTTTCTAATTCAACTTAGCCGGGGGGAATTGCTTGCATATTATTTTATTATTTAGTATTCTATTTTTTGTTTATACTTTTACAAATTATTATTGGATTGAACCTAACAAGGGTGATAATGTAAAAAAAACTTCTTGAATTTCAAAATTAATAGGTTTTTGTTGCTGTTAATATAGCGATGCTCAAATGTTTAATACTTACCTACACTTAACTAGTTAAAATTTACTATTTAGTTCTGATTTTGAAATTCAAAATGTATGTATGTCAATCCCCCATCCAACAATACACAATTACAGTAATGTCTTTGCAACGTGGAGTGAAGCTGTTTCTGATAGCTTGTCCTTGTAAGTGAACAGTAAATATGAAGAGTGCTGTTGAGTCCAAAATTATGTATGTATGTCAATCCCCCATCCAACAAATATGGAGTGAATTCAAAATGTATGTATGTCAATCCCCCATCCAACAATACACAATTACAGTAATGTCTTTGCAACGTGGAGTAAAGCTGTTTCTGATAGCTTGTCCTTGTAAGTGAACAGTAAATATGAAGAGTGCTGTTGAGTCCAAAAAAAATATGAAGAGTGTGGATGATTTGTAATTGATGGAAGGGAGGCGTTGCAGCATCTATAATGATCCAAATTTCCTTCCCCGCGTTAATCACAGTTGTGGTGGATCACCACTAATCATCATCAAGTTCTATATCATCATCTTGTTCTTTAAGTCATTTTACAAAGAAAGGATTATTTATCATCTGAGTGCCCCAAGTTAAGTCAAAAATCAACCCTGGATTTTGAGTTCAATACAAAAAAGGCCCCACTTTTACTTCAATATTTCCTCTCTTGTCACTTTTTCTTCTAGGCGTGTATATTAATGGGCTTTAGCTACCACGTTCACACTACGAGGCTCACTATGAGCCCACTTAATATAGCTCATATGATGGGCTGTTTAATTTAAGCCTTGATGTCACTTTAATATGACAATTTACAAAATTCGAGAGATTGAAAAAAAAAAAAAGAATAACCGACGATTGGTTTTCAGTTGGCCTGCATTTTTTCAAAAAGTTGAAATCATCATCAATATATCTAATAAGAGTGTTCCAACAAATTTTCTCTTATTACTGTAGAAGCCGATGAGATTACTGTTTATTAGCCATATAACAAGCCAAGCATTTTCCTTATTTTCTTTTTCTTTTTTCTCATTTCTATCTCTCCACACCCTTGGACCCACAGCCATCTGCCTCCCATCTCTCTCTCTCTCTCTCGCTGAACCTCAGACTCATCTCCTTCCTTCCTTTTTTCTCTTCCTTTTCTTCATGCTGAAAAAAGAGGCGCCGCTCCCCATTGTCGGACTTGCCGATCGCCGCTGTCAGCCTCTTTCTTCATCATCCTCCTTTTGGTCTTCCTCCCTCTCATAACCACATCACACTCAATCTTTGTGTCTTCAAAGTCTCTCCATCTATCTTCTTCTTCTTCTTCATAGATGAAGCATCTATCACCCAAATCGAATCCGGTCATTCAGCACCTTCATCAGCTTCGGCGTCGCACTCAAAGGTCGGCGCTTCCAAAGCTTTGATGGACCAACCCATACGGTCTAGGGTTTTCGAGTTGTTGGTTCCACTTTTGCACCTCTGAAGCTCCATGAACAAAATAAGGTGCATCTTGGTTTTGTATGTTTGCTTTGAAGGAGGAATGCATTTTGTCTTTCTCTTAATAATTATTTGGTAAAAGATTTGGAGGTGGGTCTCCTTCCATTTTAGGGATTTGTGAAAGGCATTCTCTGGTCACTGATGTTTTTCAGGACATTAATGTTCTTTAATTTATTGCCTTCTTCTTCTTTTTTTGAAATTTCAAGATCACATCCTGAAGCTTTCTTTCATTTCTTTGGGATTTTGCAGGTGTGGTGTAGAAATTTTTTTTTTGAAAGTTTTTCTTGCAGGATACTCTCATCACCTCTTCTACATGCACTTAAATTTTCTGCAGCATGTGGTAGATTGTGACATGAGTGTGCATTTGGAATTTTGCTTTGGGTGCAGGAAATTCTGCTACTATTGATGAGTAGGATGTCTCAGGAAAGGGGAATTATGGATATGAAGACGAAGAATTTAACTGAGATCGATGACACAATTAGTTTCAGGATATTGATGTTTTAGGAGTCTATTGTTTCAGTTTATGAGCCTAATAAGCATTTGTATGGTCCTTTATGTTTGCTTTTTCTCCATAAATATGATATTATTATTCTTCATTCTTTTTCCTAATTTTTTTAATACTGGTGAAGTTTTGAGTGTCAATTTATATGCTAATTGAGAAGATTCTTATTTCCATTTTTCATGGTCTAAAACGGTTATTTGCTCTGATTTTTTATGTTCACACATGACCTTCTTTGAGGTTTACATTTTACTAAACACAAGTTTTCTGGCTGAAGTTAGAATTTGGTTTAGATCAATTATTTTGGGATTTAAATTATATATTAAATTGAGATTATGAAGGAAAGGTATCATGTCCTCCTGCTTGCATGTGCAATAAATACCTTTTACCCTTATTTGCTTGGTGTGGATCCTTCTTTTAACATTTTTAGATGTGGGTTCTTCTAATACTGTTTTTGTTTCTCCAATGTAATATTTATGTCAAGGAATTTCCATTTTATTTCAAGTTGTTCAAGAATATTATAATGCTATTGATGGTCTTATTTCAATTTCTGCCCAAGGTTTACCACAGCATCTGCATGATGAGGAGTATGCAAAAAGTCACGGGCTATATCTTCGGCACCATTTGGTGGGGCTTTGGCCTCAACCTTATAGTTGATCTGAATGTACCCTGTATATATATTTTACATTCTACAGGTGGCAGGAGGGTGCTGGTATGTGCTTGCAATTCAACGTGTAGCATCTTGCCTGAGCAAGCAGTGTGAAAGAGGGTATGGATGTGATCTCTCTTTGTCGTGTTCAGATGAAGTGTGTTTCAAATTTCTGTCAACAACAGGCACAGAAGGGGCTTCATGTAATGGAAACTTCACAATGGTGGCAAGAAAATCACTGTGTTTAGACGTGAAAGGACCTTATAAATATGGTATCTACCAATGGGCCCTCCCCGTCATTTCCAGCAACTCTTTGGCTGTCAAGATTCTTTATCCCATATTTTGGGGTTTGATGACCCTCAGGTATATATATTCTCCCATATGTAAAAACATACCCTTGATTAATATTATGCTTTTGAGAAATCAGATAATTATTTTTAGGATCTTGCTTTGCATTGATATCTGTTGGTCATGATTAAGTAGCTTGCACCTCGGAAAGCATTAGATTAAACATTCTGTTCTTTATTTCTTACAGAAATTTAACATAATAAGACTGAATTTCTTTAACTTTCAGTGAGTTTAATAAATTCTGTTTTATCATGCAGCACTTTTGGCAATGATCTTGAGCCCACGAGTAACTGGCTAGAAGTGATTTTCAGTATATGCATGGTACTCAGCGGACTAATGCTATTCACCCTGTTGATTGGTAACATCCAGGTATATATATATATATACATGTCACACACGCGCACACAAAATGAAACGCAAGGGAAAAAATAACTGTAAGAAGGTAAATATGTTAATAAAAACCATACGTCTGACATGAAGATTTGTGGTCTCCATGAAGGTATTTTTACACGCAGTAATGGCAAAGAAAAGAAAGATGCAGCTAACATGTCGTGACATGGAATGGTGGATGAGGAGGAGGCAGCTTCCGTCCCAATTGAGACACAGAGTTCACCAGTTTGAACGGCAGAGATGGACACTCATGGGAGGAGAGGACGAAATGGACTTGATCAAAGACCTTCCTGAAGGATTGAGGAGAGACATCAAGCGTTATCTTTGCTTAGACCTCATCAAAAAGGTAACTAAATTTGCCCCAATCACTTTTCTGAAGATTAGTCCATATATTTATGTGTATACAATATATTATCATAAAATCTCATATCGAGCAAGCAACTACATAACTTAAGACTTTGATTAAATGATGATAAAATGATGTGGCCTCTGTTACACAGGTACCTCTGTTTCACAACTTGGACGATCTTATTCTTGACAACATATGTGACAGGGTTAAACCCTTAGTCTTCTCTAAAGATGAAAAGGTGCAAATGAAGAACTCAGTTGCTATATATATGGTCATATATATAGTACTATACATCCAAGGCATCATGTTAGATTTATTTGCCTATATGCTCTTTAAAAAAGCACTTTGTGGGAGTTAAACTTTTTGTTGTGATAAGATTCTAAGGGTAGTCTTGAACTTTGCTTACATGTCAGTGTTTCTTTCTGCTGTTTTTCACCTTTCAGCAATCTATGTTTAGACATTAATCACAATCTTCAGTGAAATATGTTCTGAAAATGTAGTTCATAATGTAGTATGTTGTGATTTCACTTGTGTTTCCATTGTCATAGGAATCTTAAACTATGCTGTGAATTTCATGTGTTTGTCATCAAATCCTAACTGATTTTCTGCTTTTTGTCAATCAATAGAGAGGTGATACTAACATACACTGTGAAGGATGCAAGTGGAACAACATTAGTGAGATTTTGGCACAGTATAGTAATTCAATTGATTGGGAAAAGTGTATTAGAATTATAGACAAAGCAACCTGTGGTTTTCCCTATATAGTATATGGTTCTTAAATTATTAAGATATATACTAATCCGTGGTGGTAGTATCTTCTTGGGACCACTTACTGCAGCTTCTTTCTTTTTTGACTCAATGATGATCAAATTGCATTGAGTTTACCTTCAATGATACTGAATGCTAATAGATAAATACTTCACTCAGCATAATTGAATTCTTCTGAGACCTCATATTCTTCTGAGACCTCATATTATTCAACAAATTTTGTTGATAGGTTTAATGTCCAAACTAGGTATGTAGTATATGGTTCTTAAATTATTAAGATATATACTACTCCGTGGTGGTAGTATCTTCTTGGGACCACTTACTGCAACTTCTTTCTTTTTTGACTCAATATCTCTTATTTGATGTTCTAATTCAGATTATATTGTATCCAAAGTAATAACTGCAGTTCTACCTCCTTGGCCAAGCACCTAGGAAGTTGCTTTTCTGACATAGTTCTAAAAACACCAAACTGGCTTTCTGAGGAGATGATTAAGAGCATATCAGCTATATATTGTAAACTTGCAGACCCTCCTTTTGTTGGTCATAATAATCCTTCATCCTTTATTCCATTCTCATCATCACTGTATGAGTTTTCTTCACAAGGCCAAGGAAATAAGCAGGCCCCACAGGGGAAGAAACATCAAACAATCAACGTAAACTTTAACAGCCTTTTTCCACATCAAAGGATCAAAAGTTTTTAGTGGACCTTATTGTTCAATGGTAAAGATTCAGAGATTTTTGCAAAATATCTAGAAGCTATTGTGCAGAGCAACTTGATTTTGTGGATTCAACATCTGTTCAGAAATGGAGGCATGCTTATGTGTTCATTCTCTTTTGTAAATCGATCCTATTATACAAAGCAGCTTAATTTTGTGTTCATTCTCTTTTGTAAATGTTATTGCTTCCTTCACCTATATCTCCCGTGCAACGCACGGGAGGTACTGCTAGTTGATTAGATGAGAATAATACGATCCATTTCAACGTAAATTCTCCCTCCCTCCCTCCAGAGTCCAGACTATAGTTTATAATACTGCACGAGTTAATATTGTCCATACTATTGATTCTTGTAGAAGTTATAAGATAATAAATGTTTGATTTTGATTTTTGCCCTTGTACACTTTTTTTGATCCATGATCAAAGTATCCCCTCACTCGATAAGTGAGAGACTAATCCCTCGCTGATTTGTAGGCGCCTCAAAGGGTGAGACAGCTGGCCTGGGAGATTTTGTCATTGTACACTAAATATAAAGAAGAGGATAGCATGCACATATAATAAATAATGTAAGGGTAAAATGAAAAATCACAGAATAAATGGATAAACTATATGTGTAAATGAAAAATTCACCTCACTCTAGTCCATCATTTCTCTGTCTTTGCTTTTTTCCTAATCATTTACACTCTATTGAGAGGAAATGAGGGAAAACAAAGCGAATGAAGTTGGAGAAGGGTTCCCCCTCTCCCCACTTCTTTTCGCTTATTTAAAAAAATAAATTTCGTATGACATTTTTTGTTTGATTTTAGCATTAAAGTTCATATAATTGTTTTGATATTTTGACACAAAATGGTTTTGCTTTCGATTTTGAACACTTTTTTCAAATATTGATTGCTTAAAATTCTGCATTTATTTTAAAATTAAATAACTGAATCTTTGAAAAATTGTATAAATTCAATCATTCTAAAATCTAATGATAAAATCAAATAAAAAAAGTGTCCCAAAAATAATTTAATTTAGATACATAGAGAGAAACATAGATAAGGAAAGTGGAAAGACCCTCTCTCCCGCAATAAGTACTATGCTGATGAATGTGACGTGGTGGTAGTACTAGTAGCTATGGGGTACACGAGAGGAGTGTATCTTTAGCTCAAAAACCATTGGCTACTGACTGATCCACAAAACAAAAACAAAGATAAGGCG
This sequence comes from Mimosa pudica, assembly GCA_029929735.1. Classification (NCBI taxonomy): domain Eukaryota; kingdom Viridiplantae; phylum Streptophyta; class Magnoliopsida; order Fabales; family Fabaceae; genus Mimosa; species Mimosa pudica. The sequence goes on from JAKELP010000001.1 coordinate 2,891,001, forward strand.
ATAAGGCCACGTGGCAAATACCCAATTCTTCTCAGTTCTCCCCATCCCTTCTTACCAACACTCGCAAACTCTCTACACTTCTCTCTTCCTCCAACATCATGGCTTCCCCTACCCTCATTACCCCTACCTCCACCCCCAAATCCCTCCCTCCCCTCAAGCCCAAATCCACCGTCATCTCCGCCGCCGTCACCTCCACGAGCGCCGCCCATCCCCGACGCCGTGAGTTCCTCTCCATCGCCTCCTCCATATTATGCCTCAGCCCTCAACCGCCAGCACTAGCTGCTCCGGATGAAGAATATGTGAAGGAGACAGAGGAAGTGATAAACAAAGTGAGAACCACCATAACTATGGACAAGAATGACCCTAATGTGGCAGACGCAGTGGCTGAATTGAGAGAGACTTCCAATTCATGGGTGGCCAAATATAGGAGGGAGAAGAATCTGTTGGGAAGAGCCTCCTTTCGTGACATGTACTCAGCACTTAATGCAGTTTCGGGGCATTATATTAGTTTTGGACCCACTGCTCCTATTCCAGCTAAACGTAAGGCCAGGATCTTGGAGGAGGTCGACACGGCTGAGAAGGCTTTGCAAAGGGGTAGGTGATTTTTTTTAATTATATATCCATTGGACTCTCTCTTTTCTTTGCTTACATTTTTGTATTATTGTATCCAAGACTTAAATCATACTCAGAGGGACCGTTTTCAGTTGTTGTACTTACATATATGCGGAATAATTCTCACCGTTATTCTGTTTCCACAATGTTCATCTTTGTTCACGTGCTTACACTTCTTCAATCTTCCTATTTCTCTCGGAATGTATATATGCGGGTAACTGCACATGTTAATGTCTCGTTTTCCCGTAACAACTGTTTTGTTTCCCATTTGATTAGGCGAAATGATGTTTGACTGACTAAGATGTCTCACACATTTCAGTTCTTCAAAATTTATAAATTTGGCTCGTTTCCGGAAGATCAAGTTCTCTATCAATCTAACAACATGCATTATGCATAGTTGTTTGTTTTTCATGTAGCAAACCACAAATATTTTACATGTCGTGTTCGATAGCTCATGCGTCACCGCACCATAATACCAGAAAACAAAAGTGCACATGAGCAGAGTGTGTGGCAGAGTATTTTACTTAACTAGGATTTTGGGTTCCATACTCGCCCCATTTCTAAGCATGATGTTGCATCTGGTTTGGTTGTTGCATACCAAAGTCCTTGCATCATGCCTAGTAACAAAATTTAAACGTAAATCCGAGACGGAATGATCATCAGTCAGCGCACCTTTGGATTTGATGGGTACCCCATTAATAGGATGACACTTTTTGCAAAAAGCCCAAGTAAAGATCAATTAATTATCTGTAAAATCAATTAATATAGGGTTAAACCAACTTTTGGTCCCTGAACTTTCACCCCATTTTGCTTTTAGTCCCTGAACTTTCAAACACATGGTATTGGTCCCTGAACTTTCACCATATTTTGCTTTTAGTCCTCAAACTTTCAAACACATGGTATTGGTCCCTGAACTTTGCCTAGTTTATAAGGATTAGTCCCTGAACTTTGCTTATTTTAGAAGGATTAGTCCTTGAAGCCTTTTAACTCTATTAAATCCTCCTATATGGCATTGACCGTGTCAAATTGGATGACTTGACAAGCTAATTAGGATGTTGATGTGACAAGTATATTTTATAATATTAATTTCTTTTGCCATGGATCATATTAATTATTTCAAACAATTTATAAATATGAATATTTTTATCAGAATTTTAAATATGAATTTCAAAACATACACAACACATTAAAATCTTTTTTATTAGATTTCATAAAAAAATTCAGATTTTATATTTAATTTTTTTATAAAAAAATTCAAATTTTATAAATTGTTTAAAATAATTAATATCATCTATGGCAAAAAAAAATTAAAGAAATTAATATTATAAAATATACTTGCCACATCAATATCCTAATAAGCTTGCAAAGTCATCCAATTTGACACAGTCAATGTCGTATAAGAGGATTTAATAGAGTTAAAAGGCTTCAAGGACTAATCCTTCTAAAATAAGCAAAGTTCAGGGACTAAACCTTATAAACTAGGCAAAGTTCAGGGACCAATACCATGTGTTTGAAAGTTCAGGGACTAAAAGCAAAATGAGGTGAAAGTTCAGGGACCAATACCACGTGTTTGAAAGTTCAGGGACTAAAAGCAAAATGAGGTGAAAGTTCAGGGACCAAAAGTTGGTTTAACCCATTAATATATGACTACCAACAAAGTTCAACATAAATAATGGTAGATGACTTAGTCCTTTAGCATAATGTTTTTTGGTTTAAAGTTGGCCGCGATTATTAAAAAATCTTTATTGCGAGGGGTAAAACTCATTTTTAGTGATTTTTACGTCTAGAAAGATGATTATCTATCAGCTGGAGAATACATGGTTCGATATTTGTCAAAGGAGGGACAGCACACAACAAGACGATGTTTGGTCTCCGTTTTTGAAGCTTAAGCTGTAGTGCGGTGGTTGGTTTCTCCATGTGATCCTAGTCTGTGGGATGTGAGAAAATTTAAACATTGGGTGAATAAAATGAATGATCCAGTTCCAGTGGGTAATAAGAATATGAATAGCACACTTATTAGGAGTGGTTATAACTTATAACCCCTACCCTACGTCTCACAAAAAATTGCTTGGTCAAATAAAAAATTGTTAAAAGTATTGACATAAAAAACTCTGGAGGTTATTCTTTGGTACCTTGCTTTGGAAACTATATGGGATAAACGAAGTAAGAGCGTCTTTATGAATGAATACCAATCTCTTGAAAAGCTCAATTTTGACAATTTACGCTCATGTATCTCATTGGTCATTAGCAACGCACGGATCTCATCCTGATGTACATTTTATTTTGTTTAAAAAAAAACTCTAGAGAAGTTGTTAGGATTTTGGGTCAAGTTTGTTAGGAGCCGAAACATGGGTAAGTAGAATGGGCCAGAACAGTGCTGTATGAGATACGCCACAACCACTTGATCAAGTCTTGTACTTAAAATATTCTTAACCCGCCCATACCTGCAGGCTAGGGCTGCACAAAAGCCCGGTGGTCCGTTTGACCCGCCACGACCCGACCCCGGTCATATACGAAAAATGGTCCGTCACGATGTGACCCGAAACCAAACCTATTAGGATATGACTGACCCTACCATCGGGTAGGACAGGATCAGGGCATATGCTCCATGACCAATCGGGCGGCCCGGCCCGATTATTTATTAATATTTTCATAAAAAATGTTTATTAATTTTTCTATTTAATGTTTTTTTCTTTACTTGTTTCTATTATAATAGCTTCAATTCCTATATGATTAATGTTTATTAATATCATTAGAGTAAATTATCAGGATATGTTAACAATTGTATTTGCATTTTATTAATCTTCAGTTAACCATCTTAATAAGTCACTCAACTATCTCTTTAATTTTCAATTTAGAGTAGTTGGTGCTATATTCAAAGTGATTTTATTTTGGTCGAGAGCTATATTCAAATTGATTACTAACTCCATTTTGTAGTAGCTATATGTGACTCATTATATTTATCATTGCATTGATGCTTCTTAATTGTTATTGATGAATGATGATCAAATTTTTCCTTTGTTCTTGCTAAAATTGAGGTTGATTTTCTCTCAATTTGTGCTTGGCATGACCATTTTGGTCCGTCGTGTGGCCCTGCGGTCATGTCCTGCCCGATCTTGGTGTCGGGCCAAACAGGACATGACCGGGTCTCAGGCCAAAAATTTTGGCCCGACAAACATTTAGGACATGACCAGGGCATATAGGTGGCCCGGTCATGTCCGTCATTTGTGCAGCCCTGTTGCAGGCTGTAGCAAATATTCTGTGCTTTCACGTAATCGTCATTCGTGGGTTTGGGATCGTGGGTTTGGGAGCACGACTATGAGAGTGGATATGAAAATTCAGAAGTGTAAGAGTATGTTTGGTTGTGTGAAAGAAAAAGTAAAGAATTAGAAATTGAAAGGGTAAGAGATGGAAATGAAGGGTAATGATGAGAGAGTAAAGTTTGTGGGCCCACGATAAGTGTGAGATGGAGAGAGAAAACTTGTGAGCCCGAGATATATGTAAATGGTCATATTACCCCTCAACTTTTCAATTATACGCTTTTGTTTTAGAAACTATTTCGGTCCACGTTTGAAGATGAGTATTTTGACCCTCACGTGTCTGCATGTTCTCCCGTACGGATAAGCCAAGTGACCAAAACCGAGGAAAAAAAGGAAGGCGCTATATATAATAAGAATATAAGATGAAGATAATTGTATATTTCAATTTTCAACTAATACTGTTAAAACCCACAGCTTGGGAACATGAAGGAAAAGGGGTCAGCAAGAAAGAAAGAAAAGATAAGGGGGATTAGAACACAAAAATTTCAAAGGGAAATCAGTGAGAAAAAAGTGACATAAGTGTCCTTTTCCTCCTGAGATTGGAAATTGCAGAATGCAGACTACAGAGCCGGGCAACCGAATTTGCGCCGAAGAACGCGGTCTACATTCCAAATCTTCCACGTCATCACTTACTATTTATATCTACTTGCTGTATATAAAATTGAAAGCAGAAGAATAAAAATAAGTATCGAATATGCATTCAATATTTATAAAAAAATTTCCAAATGTCTAGTAAGGATCTTGATTCTTCATACAAGATGCGAGATGTTCCTTTTTCTACTATGAAGTGATTTCACCTCTTTTCCATTCCTAACCTCTTTTTTTATATAAAAAAAAAGTGTAGGTGAGTTAGGTTCCGAGGCTCACTAGAGTCAGAGCAGGCCTCCGAGCTCCAAGAGCGTTTATAGAAGAATTTATAGATCGCCCACTAACAAAATCCTCACATTGATGGGATTCGAACCAACAACCACATAGTTTTGAGTCAAACCCTTTACCAACTAGATCAATCTTTGTTGGCTTCCTAAACATTTTTTTGTTTGTTGGAATACGACAAGATAAGATGAATGGAAGATAATAAAAAAAATTCCTTCTAAATTTTAAAGTCTACACATGTAATTTGTAGTTGCTAATATCTATACTTAAATAATTAATACCACCACTCAACTAGTTAAAATCTCTTACATGGTGTTTCGAAATTCAAGTGGTATTTTTCTTTTTTTCCTTAATATGTACCATGTTTGAAAGTATTGACTTTTAATTTTTTGTCGGAAGTATAAAAACATTTGCTGAATATAATTGATTAAAAACATAATGAACAAACTCAAAATCTATATAATTATATATACAAAACTAACAAACTTAAACCAACTGCACAATGTCAAAATTATTTGTAAGCATAATGGAGTTAATGATACTGCTGATTTTTATTCTTTCTCTATCGATATCACATGAATCAATACAGAATAGGTAATACTACAGATTGACAACGCTTAATGTATGTGTTTCATTTAGATAATACTTCTATGCGGTAGAAATAATATTTTTAGGGGAAAACCTTTATTTCAACCTGTTTTTTCTATGCAACATGCATGTGCTATATATGTGCATAATTATTGTTGAGGTGAGTGTGGTAATTTCCAAAAAGGATATAATTAATTAACATGTATATAGTCCATTTAATTTCCTTTAGTAAAAAGACACACGAATTAGTGATTGAGGTGTGAAGCTAAGGACGGGAGAGGCGATGGTTGGAAAACATAGTTGAGTTTGACCAGCTGAGTTTTCCAACACCAGGGGTAGTAAAATAAAAATGCAAACCCTTGTTTGACTTAAACACACCATCATGGCCCCGTCAGCAATCTAATCTTCAAATCATAAATCAAACTCAGCTCATTGGCATAGCATAAAACCAGTGGGGTCAACCACACGCTTTCAGTTAAAAAAAACGAACGAACACTGTTTGAAGCACTTGACTTTGTCAATAATGTCAACCACCCATACACCATTTGCCTCAACCTTCAGGCACCGTCAAGAGTACCGTTAATCGTGCTATCTAATTTAATTTGCTATCGGAGCGAGGTGTCACGGACTTGGTTTTAATACCAATTTGTCACGTGCGGCACTAGCAAACTTCTCGCTCTAGAATGCTAGTCAGCCTTACTCTTAACTTTCAAAAGAAGTTAAGTAATATGAAGGAACTTTGATTTACAAGGAAAGGAACTTTCTATTAATTTCTCTCAAAGGTCTTTACAAAGTTCTCTAACTTTGGTTGGTTGAAAATGAGAGGTGGTGAGGCCTATTTATACTAATTACACCTCCTCAATGGACGGCTAAGATCTATTTGATCTAACGGTTACAATTGATTCTCTAGAATATTCTACCAATCTCTCTAACTATTTACAATATTCTAAACTATTCTAGAATATTCCTGAATACTCCAGGATTCTCCATAAAGCTCTACAAGCTTCCACAGAGTTCCAGAAGCTTCCAGGATCTTCCAGATGCTTCCACTTTCTTCTAGAAAATTCTAGAAGATTCCAGAGTGTTCTAGAGCATTCTAGAATGTTCCAGAATGATCTAGACTGTTCCGGATTATTCCGGATTGTTCTGGACATCTCCGGAAATTTATTATTTTAGTAATTTTACTTTAATTATGAGTGGTTCGTGACATTCTCCCCCACTCAATATGGCGACGTCCTCGGCGCATCTCTCCGGTATGCCTCGATCAAGTCCTTGTAATCCCATAATGTAAGTTCATATTCCCAGCTTGCCTCACTGTCGGAAGCTCCTTTCCACTTGACTAAATACTCCACATAACTTGGATGACTCCCGCGTCGTGGGATTACTCGGTGTGCCAAAATTTCTTCAACTTCACGTTCTGGTACAGTAGTGATGGCAGTTGGCGCTCTCTTTGACTCGCCTCTACTTGGATCATCCTCATCCTCGTGGAATGGCTTTAAAAGACTCACATGAAAAACAGGATGCATCTCCAAGTGTGAAGGCAAGGTTAAGCGGTAGGCTAGCTTACCAATTCGTTTCTCAATTGGAAACGGTCCCTCGTAACGCCTTACTAGCCCTTTATGAACTTTGGCAAACCGCCGACTCTGATGGGGAAGGAGTTTCACCATGACCAGGTCTCCTTCCTCAAATTCAAGATGCCTTCTCTTCGCATCGGCCCACTTCTTCATCTTCTTTGCTGCCTTGACCAAGTAAGCTTTCGCCAAGTCAGACTTCTCATGCCACCCTTTGGCAAACTTGAATGCGGCAGGACTTGGGCCTTGATAACCAACGGCTAGAGTATGTGGGGTTAATGGCTGTTGTCCGGTAGCTAACTCAAATGGACTCGACCCCGTAGACTCGCTCTTTTGCAAGTTGTAGGAGAACTGAGCGATGTCTAGATACTTAGCCCAATCTTGTTGACTGGCACTCACATAGTGCCTCAAGTAGAGCTCCAATAGTGCATTCACCCTCTCCGTCTGACCATCTGTCTGTGGGTGAAAACTTGTTGAAAAGTTGAGCTCAGATCCCATGATCTTAAAGAGCTCCATCCAAAATCTTCCCGTGAAGCGAGTGTCCCTGTCACTCACTATAGTCTTCGGAATGCCCCAATACTTCACCACATACTTGAAAAATAATCGTGCAGCATCCTCGGCAGAGAACTTAGTTTGCACGGGAATGAATACTCCGTACTTACTAAATCTGTCCACCACGACCATAATGTTGCTGCATCCCTCGGATTTCGGCAAACAAGTGATGAAGTCCATGGAAATACTCTCCCATGGTCTCTCCGGAATTGGTAGTGGTTCAAGCAAACCAGCCGTGGGGCGTTGCTCTATCTTGTCTTGTTGGCACACAAGACAAGTCTTCACATATAGTTCCACATCGTCCCGCATCTGGGGCCAATAGTATGCTCGCTCAATGAGTGCCAAAGTTCGCCTAACTCCTGGGTGACCAGCCCACCTTGAGTCGTGGCACTCCTTAATGATCTCCTTCCTTAAGCCTTGCCACTTAGGCACATATACTCGATTTCCCTTGGTGATGAGCATCCCATCCTCAAGCCAAAACCGGCGCGTCCTCCCTTGACTTGCCAATTCCATCAAACTTTTGGCTTGTGAGTCTTGCTCAAGTCCCTCCTTAAGACGTTCTACCATAGGAAAATTTGGGCTTGTGATGGCAGCAAGTTCGGCCTTTCTACTCAACGCATCGGCCACAACATTGCCTTTCCCTGGCTTATACTCCATCACAAAGTCAAACTCGGCTAAGAAAGCTTGCCACCTTATCTGCTTTGGTGTAAGCTTCTTTTGCTTAAGGAAGTAGCTCGTGGCAACATTATCAGTCTTCACCACGAACTTGGTTCCTAACAAGTAATGCCTCCAAACTCTCAAGCAATGGACCACGGCCGTCATCTCCTTTTCCTGGACCGTGTACCTTCGTTCCACATCATTTAGCTTACGACTCTCGTAAGCTACTGGATGACCCTCTTGCATTAGGACTCCTCCTAAGGCAAAGTCCGAAGCATCAGTCTGCACCTCATATGGTTTGGTGTGGTCGGGCAAGGCCAACACCGGCTCCTGGATCACGGCCTCCTTAAGATTCTCAAAGGCTTGTTGACAACCCTTGTCCCAATTCCAAGCCTTGTTCTTCTTCAATAAATTGGTGAGGGGTGTGGCTAATGAAGAGTAACCTCGTATGAACTTCCGATAATAGTTAGCCAAACCAAGGAAAGAACGAAGTTCGGTTACCTTCTTTGGCGGTTCCCACTCTTGTATAGCTCGTACCTTAGACCCATCCATTCGTAGTTTTCCTTCTCCCACAATGTGCCCAAGGAAGGTGACTTCTCGTTGAGCAAAGGCACACTTCTCCTTCTTGACATATAGCTCATTCTCTCTTAACACTTGGAAGACTTGCCTCAAGTGTTGGACATGATCCTCCAATGTATTGCTATATATGACAATGTCATCCAAGTACACCACCACGAACTTGTCCAAGAAGGGTTGTAGGACTCGGTTCATGAGAGTGCAAAAGGTAGCTGGAGCATTTGTGAGTCCAAAGGGCATAACCAGAAATTCAAAAGAACCGTACCTCGTCACACATGTGGTCTTCGGTTCATCCCCTTCGGCTATCCTTACTTGATAGTACCCTGATCTTAGATCCAACTTGGAGAACCATCGAGCTTGACCAAGCTGATCAAAGAGATCTGCAATGAGTGGAATTGGGTACTTGTTTTTCACCGTGATCTTGTTAAGCGCCCGATAGTCAATGCACAATCGAAGCGACCCATCATGCTTCTTCTGAAACAATATCGGCGCTCCATAGGGTGCTTTTGATGGACGTATGTATCCCATGTCCACCAACTCCTTCAACTGCCTCCTTAACTCCTCAAGTTCCGGAGGCGCCATGCGGTATGGCACTGCCGCTGGCGGGGTTGCACCAGGTACCAACTCGATCTTGTGATCCACCTCCCTCTTAGGTGGTAACTTCTTAGGCAACTCGGGTGGCATCACATCCTTGAACTCTTCAAGGACACGTTCAATGCTCTTAGGAACATCTTCCATGGCCGGGGCATCTACCTCCTCCTTCAAGGCTGCGAGGTAGGTCGGCTGCTTCTTTGAGATTCCCTTGGAGAGCTGCATAGCTGAAATCTGATTCTCTTGAAGTCGGGCTTCACGCTCTAGAGGTACTAGACGCATGTTGCCTTCCTCCAAGATGCACATAGTGTTTGCAAAAGGGATGGGAACTGCCTTAACTTTGTCGATGAACTCCATACCTAAAACAATTGGATGGTCATCCATGGTGACTACTGAGAAGTCCATGAGACCGCTCCAATCTCCTAGGTTCACCTTCACTTCTCTTGCAACTCCAAAGGTGGCCTTCGGCTCCGAGTTGACAGCCTTAAGCCATCCTTGCTTCTTCTCATAAGGGATCCCCATCTTCTTTGCCTCTTCTACTCGCAGAAAATTGTTGGAAGCTCCCGTGTCCACAAGTGCTTTCACGGTACTTCCTCCAATCTTAGTCTTCACAAACAAGCGCCCCTTTTCTCCGAATTTGGGCACCTCAACTTTAGCCTTGATGGCGTTAAGAAGTTGTAAGGATCTCACCCTCCTTTCTTCTTGCTCTTGCTCCTCTCTCTCAATTAGGGCAGAGAGCTTGGCCTTCTTTGGGCAATCCCTTGCCCTATGTGGTCCTTCGCAAAGGAAACACTTAAGTGGTGGGTGTTCCCCACTCTTGTACTCCTTAGCACCCTTGGGCTTATAGTTTGATTCCTTGCCTCGGTGGTACTCTCCCCCACTCTTTCCTTTGCCGCTCTTATCTTTTGGCTTAGACTTCTCCGGCTTCTTGAATTCGATAAGAGACTCGGCAATGGAAATAGCGGTGGTTATATCTTGAGCACCCCGTCTTTGTATCTCCAACTTAGCCCAAGTTTGTAAACCATCTATAAAAGTAAAGAAAGCTTCTTTATCAGGATAGTCAGGGATTTCGAGAAGTACCTCTGTGAATTCCTTCACGTAGTCCCGGATGCCTCCCTTATGTTGAAGACGCCTTAGCTTTGCTCTAGCTTCTTCTTCAACATTGTTTGGATAGAACTGTCTCTTGAGTTCTCTCTTGAAATCATCCCATGTACTCATGGTGCATGTGCCCTTCTCAATATCCCCTTGTCTCCTCCTCCACCATACCATTGCGATGTCCTCGAGGTAGAGACTTGCCATATCTATCTTCAAGGCGTCATCATTGATGATGAGCGCCCTAAAGTGTTGCTCCATACTCCATAGGAAATTATCAAGTTCCTTCGCGTTCCTTGATCCTTTAAAGGATTTGGGTCGTGGAACATCAACCCTAGAGGGAGTAGTCCTTACCTCAGACGTTGATGGAACATCATGTGCAAGTGCCTTCTTGCACAACGCGAGCTCCTCCCTGACCTCACTGAGTTCCACACGAAGCGAAGAAACTTCAGCCCTATGAGACTCCTCCATGGAATCTACCCGATCCTGACATTGGGCGAGTACTTTGTTGATGGCGGTTAGCACCTCCTCACGGAACTCCTCCATGTTCCGTCCAACCTCCTCAAACCTTTCCTCCCCATCAACTATGGCCAACTCCACCTTGGCTAGCCGTGTCTCGAATCCTTCCATGGGTTCCCTCGAACGAGATCTCTGGCTCTTTTGTTTCTTCTCGACTACCTTCTCCACCTGAGAAGTGTTGCTCCCGGTTTCCATTTCCCTCTTTGTTCCAACGAACCTTTAACCTTGCGCTCTGATACCAACTGTCACGGACTTGGTTTTAATACCAATTTGTCACGTGCGGCACTAGCAAACTTCTCGCTCTAGAATGCTAGTCAGCCTTACTCTTAACTTTCAAAAGAAGTTAAGTAATATGAAGGAACTTTGATTTACAAGGAAAGGAACTTTCTATTAATTTCTCTCAAAGGTCTTTACAAAGTTCTCTAACTTTGGTTGGTTGAAAATGAGAGGTGGTGAGGCCTATTTATACTAATTACACCTCCTCAATGGACGGCTAAGATCTATTTGATCTAACGGTTACAATTGATTCTCTAGAATATTCTACCAATCTCTCTAACTATTTACAATATTCTAAACTATTCTAGAATATTCCTGAATACTCCAGGATTCTCCATAAAGCTCTACAAGCTTCCACAGAGTTCCAGAAGCTTCCAGGATCTTCCAGATGCTTCCACTTTCTTCTAGAAAATTCTAGAAGATTCCAGAGTGTTCTAGAGCATTCTAGAATGTTCCAGAATGATCTAGACTGTTCCGGATTATTCCGGATTGTTCTGGACATCTCCGGAAATTTATTATTTTAGTAATTTTACTTTAATTATGAGTGGTTCGTGACAGAGGGGACGGGATACTTTTATTGCTCATTTTTGAGTTGATCCCTCTCATGTGACCTAACAAATCTAATCCAATTAAAGAATATTTTATATATAACGAAAGATTGACTAATGTGTTAGACATATATTCTGAGTTCCTCCATTCAATGATCACTTATATATTTATTGAATTTTCAATGCTCTAGTTTGCTCTTAATGTTGAAACCGATGGCTGCAGGATGTGTATAATTTAGCGATCTAAATCTTTTAATTAATTAAGACGACAGCTCATGTCCTTATTTTTTTGTCATCGATACTTAAACACATGTTATTTAAACAGGAATTAGAAAGATCGATGGTCTGCAACATTATATGGTATTTTCAAAAATATCCTAAATACGTAGTATTGTACGTAGGGTTGGCCGTGCTGACAGTGGCACTCCATTAACTATGTTTAGCCCATATATTAATTAATATATACTACCTCCGGTCCTAAATATAGGACCTAGATAACTTTTTTTTGGAGAAGTTAAGGTTGCAAAATAGTCTATTAAATCATGACATATTTGATATATTTTTAGATTATCCATTAGTTTATAAGTAAAATAAATTAGTTTAAAGGAAAAAATTAGGTAACTCAATTTATAATTAACTTATTTTGCTGTTTTTTAGGATTTTTCAAAAAAGTCAATTAGGTCTTATATTTAGGACCGGAGGGAGTATAATGTTATTGGGTAGATTTAAATACTCATATACTGAATCTGGTGGGTCAAGTGTCCCAAAAAACGAAGGCGTTGGGATGCTCTGCCACTAATAGTCGGAGATAAACTTCACGGCACGTTTGCGATAATAAAGGCAAAATATTGTTAGTCATTAGCCTAGGTTGAGTTGAAGTTCGAAGTTACATATATACTTCAGGTACAAAAAAGGAGTTGGATATTGGATAAAGTTGGGATTAATAAATAATACTCCCTCCGATCCTAAATATAAGACCTAATTTACTTTCTCTAAAAAATCCTTAAAAAAGCAAAATAGGTTCATTATAAATTGATTTACCTAATTTTTTCTCTTAAACTAGTTTATTTTACCTATAATTAAACTAATGGATAATCTAAAAATATATCAAATATGTCATCATTTAACAACCTATTTCGCAACTTTAATCTCTCCAAAAAAAGTCAATTGGATCCTATATTTAGGACCAGAGGTAATATTTAAAAACTGACTCAAACATAAATATGAGCCTTAATAAGATTTTGATTTATGATATACTCCCTCCGATCCCTAATGTAAGAGCCCAAAATTTGAATGGTTTTGGTCCCTAATGTAAGAGCTCACCCCATATTCTCCCCTCATTTAATGCATTTTTTCCTACTTTACCCCTAACTCTCTTTCATATTTATTAATGTTTATGTATTTCTCTCTCTTAAAAGTACCATAATAAATATGAGCAATTTTGGAAAAGAAGCATTAACTCCAGACACCCAACTAACATTCACATGTTTTCTTAATAAGCGTTTTTTTGACGGCTAGCTCTTACATTAGGGACCGGAGGGAGGAGGGAGTATGTTAATTATTTTTACTGTTCTCGCTCATTTACTTTCTCTCCCATTTTCAGGCTTTGACTACTCATACCCAACAAATGATAATGTTAATTAATTCTAATAAGTGACTACCTTATATGTCTCAATCCCCGAGAATGTACCTTATTTAGTTTATTTTTGACCGAAGAATATACCTTATTAGTTGATCGATGCACTAAAACGTGAATAAATTAAGGGAGATGTAACAACGTATATTTGGACACTGGAGTATGCTAACTCATCATTCCTCTATAGTCTATACCTACAAAATTTTCTCAGAGTAAAAAATCTTTCAAATCTTTTAGTCTAGGTCAACATAGTTGACTTTTTCAAAATATGGGAAAAAGTTAAGTTAGTTATAATTAAAATTTTCTTCTAAACTAATTCGTTTAAATATAATTAATAAGCTAATTAACATATTAATATAATTATGCACAAAGTACGTCATAATTGTAAATGGCCCGTATGCTTCATTAATCTGTAGTAAAAATAGTAAATGAAAATGATAGTGCTGCATGAACAAACGTAACTTTAAATATAGATTACATACATTGTCTCCTTTTCTAAATATAAGACTTTTTTGAGAATAATGTAGATGAAGGACACCAATTTAGTGGTCGGTGTAGTGTGTCTTGGGCCTAGTCCTTCAAGAAATTTTAGAACCTCAAGGTAAGCGAAAGTTACCCCGGATAGCCTTGTTTAATTCAACTATCATAGTAAATTAAATGCAATGCAATATTAAATTTGGATAAAGAAAATATATTTTTGTTGATTTTTAAATATGGGAATGAAGGATGCAAAACAAATAAATATTTTTGGTATTTTTAATAAAAGGGTGTAGTGAAAGTGAAATACTCTTGGAAATGATTTTCAGTGACTATCATAGCTTTCTAAGGATTTTTGGGGAGTTTAATGCACTAATTTATTAATTTACCAAACCTCATGAACCCATGAGTCCAATTACCTAATTAGTGGAACCCCAACTAACTAGAAATTGTTAAGTCTTTTAGCACATTTGAGTTTTCTCTAGGTTTCCTAAAGTACCAAACCTCACCAACCGGTAAGTCTAATGCCTAGTCTCATGAACCCACTCAAATAGGCATTATTAATTACCCTAGAGTGTGATTAGTAATTTGTAATACATTATGTTCAATTATAATTTAATTCAATCAAACTATCTATCAATACCATGCATAAATAGAATGATATCAAATAAACTATAAAGAACATATACACAACCATGTATATTGATGAGTACAAATCTCTCATTACAAACCAAAATCACAAATACCCACAATAACAACCAAGTCCAGTCCAATCTCAAAACATAAATGGTAAACCTAAACCTAGGCAATCAAAAATATAAAGAGAAAGGAAAGGAATTGGGACTCCCCTTTGTAGAACCAAAGTTCAAGTCACTTCCCATCAACTCCAAGAGTAAGGAGGAACTTTATTGAGGCATCGAAGGAGGAAGGAAGGTGGAAGGTGAAAGGAAAATGTGAGGATATGGTAGAAGGATGGAGAAAGAGATGGAGAGGGCTAGGGTTTTGGGAGCACCCAATCCCCAAAACTTAGGTTTCTAAGCCTGATTTTGCATCATATATGAATAGAGACTTGGGCCTAATGTTTGGGTCCAAATTGGGGTCAAAACAAGCAAAAAACCAGTAAAAAAAACGGGTCTAAATAGTGCTGTTCGCAGGAGGGGCCGATTTACAATTTCCTGAAAGTGTTGGGCTGCTTCTGTAATTTTCCCAAAACTGTTCTAAAGCATTTCCAGCATCTGGGCCATATTCTGTAATTTTCTCCAAATGCTCAGAATAGCAATTTCAGCTCATTTTCTTCATTTTCTGTAAGGGAAAATTTACAACAACATAATACCTTTCATCCCAAAAAATTAATAACTTAAGATAAACAATTAAATGTGACGATTATACCCTTATTTGATCCTTTTCACACAAAACCATTTTTAATTCAATTAAATTATAATCGATGCATTTTAATTCAATATTGCATCTTTGAAATGTTAATAACTTCAATATAACACACTAAAAACATACAAATTCAAGGATTTTTCAGTAGATTTGTTCCGAAATATAAGATCTTTATATATATATATATATATATATATATATATATATATATATATATATATGATGTTCTTAATAATAAATAAACAGAGAGATCGTCAGGGTAAAAATGAAATCATGTGGTTAATGTGTTTTGTTAATGCATATCATGCTATTTAACTAGCTAGCCTATACTGGTGACACCCTTAATTAATCAAATTAGATAGGTTAGTTGTGTATTTAAGAACAATTGGATGGAATATTTTTTTACGATTTCAGGTCCCCCTAACTGTAAAATTATACTCCCTCCGGTCTTAATTATAAGTCGCCTTTGACTTTTTTGGAGAATTCTAAATAAGCAAAATAAGTCAATCATAAATTGATTTAACTAATTTTTTCTCTTAAACTAGTTTGTTTAACCTATAAACTAATGACTAATATAAAAATTTATCAAATATGTCATAATTTAATAACATATTTTGTAACCTTAACATCTCCAAAAAAAGTCAAAAGCGACTTATAATTAGGACCAGAGGGAGTATTATATGGAACTAGAGAGTAGTGTGCTCAATTAATGTGGTGCACTATGTATATGCACCCGCGATCTACGTCCAAAGTCCAAACTAATCATTTCAACAAACCATTATTTCTAATCGTCCCAACTAAATGTACACGTACGTATATATTCATTTATTAAGCTTCCCATTCCATTCGAACTTCACGTCTTGATGTGCACTCTCACGAAGATGGAGATTCAGACAACCATACAAGGAAAAACATGACCCTTTATGATAAGGATATGTGTGTAGCGTTTTTAGAGGAGTTTTAATTTGATGAATGTCTTCAGAAGCAAAGTCAAACAATGTGCATATATAAATACAGTGTCCACTTTATTGTATTATATTTATAAAATGTCAAATACGCACTTAGCTTGTATAAAAAAAAATTAAATGCCCACTCCCAATTAAACTGATAAAATAAAAGGTACACTTCAAAAGATACACTGCATGCATGTTAGTGTGTTGAATAATGAGTTTTGTAATATATATACAAGTGTAATTCAATAATACGGGAACAGATAGTGGATATCAATAGTATACTATGTTATATTGCTCATTGAGCAATGTAATAAATATATTAGAATGCCTACAGTGAAGTAGTTTTGATGAGCTGATAAAAAAAAGAAACTTTGATGAATATATATAAAAATTGAAACGTAATTAGCTGACATAAAATGGAAGATGCAAAAGGTTTTCGATGATGGGAGCTTTTAGCAGAAAGTATGGTGGTCTATAGTTTATGCAACGAAAAAAAGGGTTAAAGATCAAATTTGCCCCGGAAGTTGTTAGGATCAAATTTGTCTCTGAAGTTTTTTTTAGATCATATTTGCCCCTGAATTATATAAAATGGATCAAATTTGTACCCCACATGCTACATGTCTTACACCTTATCATCCATGTCAAAGTTAGTGCTACCTCAGCGCCTTCTTCCCTCCTCTAATGTTCACTCTTCTTGAAAGCCCAGAAATGGGCAAGAGGGTCGCCGCTTTCCTTCCATTTCTGTAAATTTCCTCTGTATGAATTCTGAAGTGTAACATTTTCTACTTTCATTTGCAAAATGCAAGTTTGTCAGGCAACAACCAATGAGGCAATTTCATAAACACCTTCACCACAAACAAAATTCATTCATTCCAAGATCTTCACTAATCCGTTACTGGAAAACACATGTCTCCACCAACATTTCAATCCCTAATTTCCTTCTCTCAAGAGCCTTCCCTCTCTCTCCTCATGGCTACTCCTTCGCCTCCGCCTCCTTCGACTCGGAGTTCGGCTCCTACAACTCCTCCGTCGCAAGTTCATCCACGCCTTCTTCTTCTTCTTCCTCTGTTGGTCTTAGTGTTGGAATCGCCGTTGGTGGTGTGGCCCTTCATATTGCTTTTGCTGCTGGAGGAAGAAGAGAACCACTAAATTGCAGATTATGAACAATGAAGTGATTTTGGACATTAACTACCACCTTTCGCCTTCAAGCCCGCTAATAAACTAGTAACAATGAACATACGAAAAAACCCAGAATTGAAGAAATTTTTTTTTTGGTCGAAAAAACTGAAGACAATCAAATCCATAACAAAGTCATGCCTTTACACATATTTATCCAAAATGCTTCTCACAACTGCCCCTGCAAGATGGATGGAATACACTCTATCATTTTTTTATTCCTTAGGAACTACAGATTAGAGAGAGGGGGATACGGTTAGGAAGGAAAAGGAGGTGGGAGAGAGCAAGAGAAATGGAAGCAAAGCAGCGACCCTCTTGCCCATTTCTGGGCTTTCAAGAAGAGTGAACAGTAGAGGACGGATGAAGAAGGCGCTGAGGTGACACTAACTTTACATGGATGATGAGGTGACATGTAGGATGTGTGGGCAAATTTGATCTATTTTATATACTTCAGGGGTAAATATGATATTAAAAAAATTTCAGGGGCAAATTTGATCCTAACCTAAAATTTCCGGGGTAAATTTGATCTTTAACGCAACGAAAAAACGAGATTTGTTTTTTAAAAAATAATTACCGGAACAGAGAGCCGGGCATAGGTGAGACTCGAAGTGTGAACAAAGGAGCTAAAATTTCAGAGAGGTCGGCCGACATTTAATAATGAAAAAACTGGGCACATTGTCTTCTTGCATTTAGTTTCCATTCAGTCGCATCAATTAGTCACGTTCTCGTGGCCCCACTTTGGTTCCACCTGTTTCATATCCATTGGTTATATTTACCACGTCATATACGAGCACTAGCATTGGGCCCCATCTTCTGTGGAGCCCCTCCATAGTAACTGACATTATGAACAGGAATAATCCGAAAGGTTTCACCACCACAAGTGATTAGTTAGCCCAGGTGAACACCAAACTGTCAGCAATGAACTTCAAAGGCGTTTTATTTGTTTTTTTTTTTAATTTCTGAGCAATAAAGTTGTCGGTGATGCTCACTACTCTGCATTTTTACTTCCCACTTACAATCTGCCTTCCTAATTTAACCAGTCTTTGCTCTAATTTACATTTTTAGATATTTATTTGGTGAAACACCACATCCACTCTCCAACACTAGGCTTCAATGTTGGGTTGCTAGCTATAGTGTCCATTATATTTGAATTAAGGTTCTTGTAATTTACATTAAACAGTCACCCCTTTCCAAGCTGAAACATCAAGTCAACCCTAGAATGTTAAAGAAATATTGCTCCATATCGCTTCAATTCAATCTGTCATTTTACTCTAAACGGGAATGTAAATTTTTTTTACTCGCTTTGTCTTCGCCTATAATCACCTGGCAAGAATTTCTGGGGTGACAATCTCTCTTTATCATTTTCTTTTTATATTATTTGAGTATTTTATATTATTAAGAGAGTTACCGAATAGAAATGGCAATCATATGGCATTATGTTCCCTCTAATTAATCATCAGTTGAGAATTATCATCAGTTGAGGGTCACGTTTGGGTGCGATTGAAGAGGTTATTTATAACTTGATATAGACACTCACGCAGCTTTTATGATCGTGAAACCTTTTAATTAGGTGACTGTATCCCTTCAACTTCCAAATCTTGCTGGCCTAACTACCCTCAAGCGCCTTTTATGGTTCAAGTATCACCATGGTCATTCCATTTTGCATATGATGATTTCTTTTTCCAAACAATTTTTATTCGCTATATTTATTACATCCACTGTATTTTATATTAACACATTAAATATGTCATTGGTCTGAATATAAAATTATTTTTCAAATGTTTTTGTTCTTGAATTTGACCTAATTCTAGTTCTCCTGTCCCAATATGTAAGATTCATCTTTTTAAAAAATAGTCTGTCCCGTTTTATTAAGACACGCACACACACACACATTTGATTTCATTTGAAAATTAAATACCTTTTCTACATTTTAACCGATTTTCTATCATATATCTTATATGTACTCTTAGAATCTCACTCATTGTAAATAAGGACACTCTTAAAAAAATTATTTTACATATTAATTATTTTTATTTAACTCTAATTTAATTTTTAGGAACCACAATTTAACTAAAAAGACCTTATATATCCAGTTGGATGAAGAATATTTTCATTTTTGAAATTATTGCTGTTATTGATGATACCGCTCAATAATAATTTGGAAAAAGATAAGAGGTGGGGTTAAGCAAATATGATTGCAGTATAATGGCAAGGAAAATCATATCATACCAAGTACCAAAAAATTTAACTAACATATTTAATTTAATTTATTCAAGTACCTCCGGTCAGTAATATAAGAGCCCAAAATTTAAATGATTTGGTCCCTAATATAAGAGTTCATCTCACATTCTCTCCTCATTTTATGCGTTTTTTCCTACTTTGTCTCAAATTCCCTTTCATATTTATTAATGCTTATATATTTCTCTCTTAAAAGTATAATAATAAATATGAACAATGTTAGAAAAGAAGCATTAACTCCAAACACTCAACTGACATTCACATGTTTTCTTAAAAAGCATTTTTTTGACGGCTAACTCTTATATTAGGGACATGTGAGTAAGTTTTACATTTAATTCCAAATTAAACATGATAATTAGTAAAGTGTACTCAAGCTTCACTAACATTAAAAGCAGAAACTAACATTAAAAGCAGAAAGGGACGTTAGCTTTCCCGTCGTCAAAAGGAGACAAAATAAATCCCTCGCATGAAGGTAAGATCTCCATTTTCAATTGTGTCGCTTATAGTTTTGGTTTTCTCACGCCTTTTCAAGATAATTGTTGTCCTAATTGCGTTCTTAAGAAAATGACATTCGCCCGTACGTAAATCAATACTATATGGTTAACAGCTAAAACGTACGTTAACGTTGTTTTTAACATAGATATTTTTAGAAAATAATTATTGTACTTAGAAATCATATCGCTTTAATAACCGAGAAGACAAAAGAGAAGCATACATAGATAATTTCATCGAGTTAAGTCATCTGGATTATCCAGATACATTAATGTACATGTAATTTTTAATCCACGACAAAATTATATTAAAGAATTATGTCAAGTTTTACATGTTACTTTCAATCATTGAATTATTTGAACTAGAAATCGTGATAAAATAGAAAAAAGATAAATCGTGATAAAATAAGGCAAAAAGTATAATATTAAAACTAACTTATGAAAAAAGACGAATAGAAGCTACAGTTTCATGCCATGTTATGAATTCAAAAATAGGGGGAACCATGTTATGAAGCTGCAGTTTCATGTCATGTTATGAATCCAAAAAAGACGAATAGAAGTAGTTAGGACTAGATTGAAAATCAATAGGATGTTGTATAAAACATTTCTTACGCAAGATGAATGACAAGTGGAAGGCTGGAATCATCATCAACAAATTAACCATCATAAATAAGCATTGTGTTATGAATCCAAAATAGGGGAGCCTTCTAACATTAAGGATGAAACTCAGAGCTTGTAATTGCTTGGATCTTCCATATATAAAAACTAAACTCCTTTAATAGGAAATCCTATATAGCATATTACTAGATGACAATAATTATGCGTTGTCAATTATTTAAATTTTCACATCAATTTAAAAGACTATGTGAAAAACAAAGATGACTGAATAATTCGATAAATATTTCATTAAAATAATATTATATTTTAATGCAAAAGCCTTTTAAAAGATACTAATCTTACTCTACAACTTTACCTAATATAATTCCTTAATAATTTAAGTAATTATGACTATAATTTTACTAATATAAAATAGAAAATGTTGATATTGATTCTATAATTCTAAGTTTTTAACATACCCCAACCTCTATCACCTGAGAGATTATTAGTGGAATCAACATGTGGCAACAAACATATATAATTACAATGTGAGCAATTGAGGATGATAGCTAGAAAGCCAAGTTGTGAAAATTGATAAATATCAAACATCTTGCAAGATATCCAATGGACCAACTTATTTCCCACGATGTAAAGTACAAGTTTCGCTTCCACCAAATGACGTGAAGTAATTACTTCACGTCATTTAGACGATGATTTGGTGAATCAAAAGGATCAATCTATCCATCATTAGATAATGAAGTAATGGATGTTGAAGCCAGGCCTTGATTCATGAAATTTCATAGAAGGTGCTGCTAAACAAGCCTCAAAACTAGATGTAAGGCATTATAGAATAATTTCCACGAGAAAAAAGGATCGGAGTTTGAAGGGGATTTAATTAAATTTGAAGTTTAATTTCCATAATTTCCAAAAATCATCGAGAGAATTGCTGTTTAAATGCTTTTAATGTATGCATGATCGGATTTATACAATGACACTTTTTTTCGCCAGAATATACAATGACACTTGATATATTTGTGCATAATATGATAATATCTATATACACGTGCGTATATATGTATATATATGTGGAGAGAATTAATTGTATTTAGATAGTTGGATCACACTAGACCATATCTTTTTGTTGACTATGGAAATAGAAAAACATGGAACGTGTTTATAGTACATTTTTTGACTGAATTTTAATACTTAACATTAAGAAATGTACTAAATTTTTTCTAGTTAAATATTTAATTACGTTCAATGTGAGGCTAAATCTTATGACTTAATGCATGTACCATTTATTGAAACCCGGGTCAGACGGGACATCATTGGACGAGCCTGATTTGGCTGAGCTTTTTTATTGGGGGAACATGCATGGAAGTTAATTTACTTTTCATAAATGTATCTCTGTATTAAATTAGACTGGACCATATAATTCTAGTCACAGGAGTAGTATATATTCAGAATTTTTTTGGCACACATTTATCTGTTTCGCATAATTTTACAATAATTTGTCAACGGAGCAATCAGTAAAAGATACTACTACTCAATAAGAAATTGCATAACAATAAATAAACACTCAAAATAAAAATCAAAGCCGAAGGCCATATTTTAGCCAGGAAAAATTGACAAACAGTTACTCTTTCCAGACCTAAATATAAATATATGAAATTCCACGTGGATTAGGGAGAGGAATGAAAATCGTTCAATAGTTGTATGAATACCTCCCTCTCTTAACTTGTCTAAGTGGACAATTTCAACAAGACAGTGAGATGCTACATATAATATCTTAGCTAGACTTGTGTCGATGTCCCCAACAATAACTCTAGGGATGGAATAAAATATGCTTTAATAATGTGAAGTTTGAGGACCGAAGTAAGTCTTACTTTTAAAAGTTAGGTTCTAAATTATCATATAATCTATTTGGAAGGTGAATTTAGTCCCATTTATATGTTGTAATGATTTTTCTCAAATATTTCCTAGTTTATCCATATAAATACTCCTAAGTAATAAAAAAGTAGAAATGGAATTAGGTGAGAATAAATATAGATGAATAGAGTGCATTGGTAATATAATATACTCCACTTGTAGCTAATTTAACAAACATCCTTAATCTGATCAAATTAGTTAAATATGTCTCATATTTATGACAATAATGAATATCTTAAGAACATATAATTTATAAAAATTAACTATTATATAATTTAATTAATTTAACTGACATTCTTAATATAAGCATATTAGGTAAATATGATTTATATTTGCTACCGGAAGAAATGCCTTATCAATACACAAATAAAGATGTAAACAATGTGTACAAAAGTTTATTTTGGAACATTAAAAAATAGCAGGAGACATATTAGAAATGGTGATATAAGGTAACATCTCGGCGGTGATACAATTTCAAATTTTCTTTTATCTTATTTAAATTTTTTATTGCTTGCTGGGAAAGCACCACGGAATGGTAGTGACTAGTGACCTCATTCTGTTGAAAGTTTTATACTCATTAATAATTATTATTATTAATAATAATAGTAAATAATCAATATACATTTGTTTACGCGGCATATCGGTGACGAACAAACCAGGGGCTATTCCCTCGGTTTGGAATTCATTTTTTTTAATAAGAATATATACACACATAGAGAAAATCCTATTTTTCTTTTTTGGCCAACTAGAAAAAATCCTAGTTAAATGTAGTTGAGATTAATAGAGCGCCTGTCTTTTTTGCAAGAATAAATTGCTTGTTTAGAAACCTGCAAAAGCACAAAAGTAAATTTTCCGCAGACTGATATGAAACTCCTCTCACATACAATTACACTTATTTGTAAAACAAAGTGATATGATATCTCCCGTTTAGATAGAAGGGTGCGGATTTGATTTTGCTTGTAACCTCAAGCATGATAATGCTTGTCCCTTTAATTAAAAATGATATCTATACTACTTTTTTGTCCTAAATGTAAGACATATTTACATAATTTTATTATATTAAGAATATTAGTTTAAGTTAATTTTAATCACATAATATTATCATTTTATTCTAACCATTCACTTTTATCCCAACCCCCTCTTACTTATTTATTATTCACTTTTATCCCCACGCCTCTTACTTATTTATTATTGACATGCATTCTTAAAGTTAATTTAGGGGAAAATTTTGGAAAAACTAGAAAGAGATATTATAAATAGGACCAAACTTATCTCCCACATGATCAGTATGTTATATATTTAGAATTTGATAGAGTAATAGAAATGAAGCTTATATTAAATAATAGAGGGGTATATAAAAATAGCAAAGTTAACATGTGCAAGGTTTAACTAACGAGTCTTCAAATTTAAAGCTTGGCGTACATTGATTTATGACTGGTTCCATTTTTCACTTTGACCTCACCGTTCACGCGGCTTCCCGCCCCAACTGCATCATTCCGTTTGCAGTTAGGAGAAAAAAAATCCAAATTAGAGGCATCATCTAATTCACATTTATTAACTTCTAGCCAATTACTGGTAATACTCTACGTTTCATTAGATATATAATATTTGAAACAACTCTGCATTCTAGTTCATGGGCCAATAGTCAATAGACCACTGCTTCATTCATCCAAACTCAATCCTTGACTTTTATTTTAATCATACATTAAGCTACCAATTTTATCTTTTCTTCATTTTTTACTAGTTATTCTCTTTCAATCCTGATTATAAATTCAACCAGAAAACTTACAGCGGTAAAAAAAGCAAAAAATAGATCTACTTCTTCTCTAATGTTTATCAAAATTTTAATGTACTTTATCAAATTCATCGATTAATATATTAAAACCAACACATATGTTATCATAATTCACGATCACATTACATATCACTTGTTTTATTTGCATTATTTGGGGGAAGAAACTTACAACTTATAAACAAAATGAAAGGCGAGGTGTTGTAATTATAAATAAATTATAATTTAAAAATGAAACATTTCAAGCCACTAGCTAAGTTTTTATTATTAAAGTCAAATTAAAGTAGGGTCCTAAGAGACCTTACTTCAATTATGTTATCAAAGTTTTCTTATTTTATATCAATATATTTAACACTATTCTAATATAAAATTCAGCATATATATAAAATATTTTACATCTTTAATGAAAGGACTTATTTTTAAAGAAAATACTCCTTCAATTCCTAAATATAAGATAACTCCCCTAATTTAATTAGATTAAGGATACTAATTAAGTTAGTTATTATCACATGACATCACCGATTCACCCTAACTATACACATTTATCCACACTCTTCTTCTCTTGTCTTGTTTATTATAGATAATCATTATTAAACTTAATTTGGGAAAAAATGGAAAAATTAGAAAGTAATATTATATCTATAAATAAATTGAAATATGAAAGTAATATTATATTTATGAATTGAGGGAGTATGCATTTTACACTTCAAAAAGTTTGTAATTTGTCGTCCTCAAATTTTTATTGTACAAATAAAGATGAGGACTACCCGTTCATGGTAAAAAAGAATTAACCCTTCAATTATAAATTCTACCTTTACATTCCAAAGAAAAATTACACTACAATTTTAAAAAATAAAAGGAATATGCAAAACACACGACTGCATCCCTTGGGAATGGGTGACAATTCACAAACCTGGTCTCCAATGATTTTAAAAATAAAAATATATAAAAAAATCAAAGTTTTTTAATGGCTGAGGCGAATGAGAAAGACGTGTAAATGCCATAACTGATATAAATATAGTGCAAATCTAAGGAGGGAAGAAGTGCTCGTGCTTATTTTTCAGCATATAATCTTTCTAGTATCTACATTTCCTCTGATTCTCACCTCTCCGCAATTCCCTCCTTCTAGAAACCACTGCACTTGTCCTCTTATGGAATTTCCCATTCTCTCCTCACCTTTTTCTTCCTAAGAGAACCCATAATCATTTTCGTTCAAAACAGAGCAAGCTCTGTTCCTATTCTCTCTGAATTTTCCTCCCTCGCCATCCTTATGTCCCTTCAGTTTCGTGATCCAACTGGGTGTTTCTTTCCTTTATGTGTGAGTTGTTTATGTCAAAGTTTCTTAAGCGTCCAACAAGCCAAGTGGGGTTGAGTTTTCTTGAAGGCCTAGTCAAATAGAGACATAGAGAGAGAGAGAAGGTAGTCAATGTAAAGACTATAATTACGGGAAAAATAGAGTCTGTGACCGAAGTTTTAGTTTTGAATTGACAAGATTGCCCGCAAAGTTTCCTTTCTGGGTGGTGGAAACAGAGAGGAAAGGAAGGAGATTTATAGATAAATTGACAGCAAGATTGAGTTTTCCGGGAATTCCGGCTTCCAAACGTCAAAAAATAGTAGTCTTCACCAAAGTCGTTTGCATTTTAATTATCTCTTTTTTTTCTCTCCCTCCCAAACAGATCATTCCAATTCCAATTCCCACAATTTCTTGCCTTCTCCTCTGGGTGTTCTCTGTTTTCAGGGTTGGGAGTGAAGCTTAATCAAACACCTTCTTCCCTTCCCTTTCCTTCACCTTCTTCTCATCACCAATTCCTTTCCTTTCAAAAAGACATGATTTTTGACAAAGCACCAATGCAATCCAATCTTGACTGCTTCCTTAGACGTACAACACCGGTGGTTGAATCTCAATTTTTACCAAAGGTACGTTTTTTTTACCCATTTGATCTTAAATTCTTAATTCAATTTCCTTTGTATCTATTATTGATTGTATCATTGTGTGTGTGTGGATAGTCTGAGATGAGGAACCTTAATAGTTTGTGGCATCCATGGGAGAGAGAAAGGGTAGAATATTTCAGCTTGCGTGATCTGTGGAATAGGTACGATGAATGGAGTGCGTACGGAGCTGGAGTCCCCATCACTCTCAACAATGGAGACACCCTTGTACAATACTTTGTCCCTTACCTCTCCGCTATTCAAATTTTCACCAGCCATACTTACAGGTATTATCAACATCATCAATGCTTCTTTTCTTTCTCTCTTTTATTTTATCAACACGTGTTTCTTCTCAGAAAGGTTCTTTGTTTTCATCTATGAGAGATCATGAGGGGAGTTTTTAATGGATGGTATTTGCAGGGATGAGACAGAGTCGGGGGACAGTGAGACAAGAGATTCGTGTAGTGATTCGTTGAGCGAGGAGAGTGAGAGTGATAAGCTATGGAGGTGGGATGGGAGTTCTTCGGAAGAAGGAGGGTTGGAGCAAGATTGTCTATGGCATCTTAATGACAGATTGGGTCATCTCTATTTCCAGTACTTTGAGAGATCAACTCCTTATGCAAGAGTCCCCTTAATGGACAAGGTGCGTCTACTTAATGTTAATGACTCTTGTTCATTCTTATCTATTTTGTCTTTCTTGATCTTAATAAATATCATTAGTACGGCTTCACTTAGTTTAAGAACAGGGAAATAATTCTTGGGATTTGGGTTGGGGTATAAGTCTAACCACCCAAGTTCCTGCGACATACGTAAGGGATAAATTTTTTAACTTTTTTGACTTTTGAATGTGAATCTAGAGACCCTATTCCCTATTCTCTTATCTGCGTCGGTGCGTCCGTATCTACTTCTCTCCCTGTCTAATGGAAACAGGAATTATACTTATTCTGATTTCTCATGTATATGTTATTTGTTATATTTCTTATAAGCATATATTCCCGCTTTTTTTTTGTCCTCCTTGAATGAATGTGATGCCAGTCATTATGTGGCCGTGTGAATAAGACAAATTCGTCCCATATACTACGTTGAGCACCACAAAGATTCCTTTGTTGAGTTATTCCTTTTCACTAACAGGTAACTGGGTTAGCTCAAAGATTCCCTGGATTGATGTCATTAAGAAGCGTGGATCTTTCACCGGCTAGCTGGATGGCCGTTGCTTGGTAAGTTCATATATAGTCATAATTGGATCCTGATCTCAAGAAAATCAGGTTACATAGAGTTCTGAACATTTCTTATGTTGAATTGAGGAAAATGCATTGTTGTTGTTTCAGGTACCCCATATATCACATCCCCATGGGAAGAACAATCAAGGACCTCTCGACCTGCTTCCTCACATTCCACACGCTATCGTCTTCATTCCAAGGTAGTGATAGTGATGAGTCCAGTTCTTGTGCATGCCTATAAATCATGAATTGTGGAATTGTAAAAGAATGAGCATTGAAAGGCGTGCGTGTAATTTATTATATTGTGCAGATATGGACATAGAAGATGAGAGTGAAGGAGGGCACGCCAAGAGAAAAGAAGGAGAAGGAATGTCACTGCCAGCATTTGGATTGGCAACGTATAAGATGCAAGGCAATGTGTGGGTGTCCGGTAATAATGGTAGGGACCAAGAGAGAATATTGTCACTACTCAGCGTGGCAGATTCATGGTTGAAGCAGCTAAGGGTCTCTCATCATGACTTCAATTACTTTAATGGCATTCGCCATCATTGAAGTACTCCCTTCTCGGTCTCTTTTTTAGACTCTTGACGACATTTGCTGCAGGAGATGCAAGGTTTCGCTATGACTCTGCTTTGGAATTTCTAGGCTTTTTTTTTGTTGCCTTTTGTGTGTGTAAAGAGTGGTTGAGGGATTTTAAAGTTGTCACATATGACACTTGAGAGAAAAATATAGGAGCCAGCTGAGTGGAATGTGTTTTTATTTTCCTTGAAACAGCTTCTGGTGAAGGAGAGGATCTGTATGTAGAAATGAAGAGAGATAGTTGGAAGTGAGGAGGGGAAGAGTTAGAGTTCTGATTGTGGGGATAACTTGATTTTTACCATAAGAGATTCAATCATACATGTGGAAACCCCGTTCTGCACTGTGCCACTCTGGATTTTTATTTGGTGGTCATTTTCTGTTGACATTGAGCTTCCATGCCTGATCTGTGGTATAATCCTGCTCTTGGAACATGACTGTAAATAGGAAGGTTGGAAAAAGAAGCTATTTGCTTCACCTTTGATAGCTGTGAAGAGCTTCACCTGACTATCTATGTACATTTTTTGTGACATGATGATATACTATTATGGGGATCACCCCTACAGAATTAATTTTTCTGTGCCTTTAATGCTTAGTTCTTATAGAAGGCTTTTGATTAGTACTTCATACAATCCCCCTTGCCAGCCCCTGCTGCTTTCTGCCTTAAATTCGGCTCCTCCATTGAAAATGATGTTTTTTTAACAAAATATATACCTTTCTTTTTCATCTCTACAAGCAATGAAAGCTGCATGATAATTTAGGAAATTGTCTTGTCACATAAATTCATGGTTTTCAAAGTTGGATCTCATCGGTTGTATTGCTACAACGAAATGTAAGTACTCCCTCCGTTCCTAAATATAAGATCACTTTGGTTAATTTGAGGAGATTAAGGAAGACAATAAAATTACATGATCTTCCCAAAATCCCCTTAATTACTTAACTTTAAAAGGAGGAGGGGTTTTCAATGAAAAGAGGGAGTATAAGGGTAGTTTGGGCAAAACTTGAGATAAAATAGGAAGTGATCTTATATTTAGGAACTTATCCATTTCCCCAAAGTGATCTTATATTTAGGAACGGAGGGAGTATTAACTACTACACAAAAGCAAGAAATTTTAGGGGATCTGGAGTGTAATAATTGAAATGTTCATTTAACAATTCAAAAGATTGGTTAAAATAAAAAAAATAAGGTAAGTGATGTACTGATTTGAAACTAATGTATATTTTTTGGGGTAGGTGGTAGGAAAAAGGTTGTTATCCAGACTGAAGTGAATACAAAACTAGGGAATGGGCCAGGTTGAGACTTGAGAGGAAAGGATGACAAAACAAGAAAAAAGACAAGCACCAACAAAGCCCTCACACTTAGCAGTCCCAGACAGAAGGCTTCTGCAAGTCAAATGCATCAACATCATAATTAGCTGTTCGCCACTTCTCACACGAGTGTTAGTACGTTTAATCTCATTTAATTATGACATAAATATATTGGCAAAAAAAATTATGACACAAATATATTAATGAGATTGACCTCTTATCATCCTTTCCGTCTATTCCATAACGGTATCAATATGATTGTGAACGCTGAATAGTGATGTTATCTAATTAATAAACTCAATTGTAAAGGAATTAAAGTGGTGTGAGGGCAGCCGATAGTGTATAACGCAAAAGCATAATAAATGAAAGTGAAAATAAAACGGTCACAAGTAGGCTAGCAATCGCCATTCACTGTAAATTGATCCAAAATAATCATTTAATGAGAAAGTATGAATAAAGCCAATTTATGTATAGCATTAATATATAGGAGAGTTGTTGGAAATGCTAAGTGAACAAGTCACACTAATATATATATATATATATATATATATATATATATATATATATATATATATATATATATATATATATATATATATATATATATATATATAGTACTCCCTCCAGTCCCTAATGTAAGAGCCCAAAATTTGAATGGTTTTGGTCCCTAATGTAAGAGCTCACCCCATATTCTCTTCTCATTTAATGCATTTTTCCTACTTTACCCCTAACTCTCTTTCATATTTATTAATGCTTATGTATTTCTCTCTCTTAAAAGTACCATAATAAATATGGGCAATTTTGGAAAAGAAGCATTAACTCTAGACACCCAACTAACATTCACATGTTTTCTTAAGAAGCGTTTTTTTGACGGTTAGCTCTTACATTAGGGACCGGAGGGAATATTAAGTATAACAGAATGAGAGATTAGGATGAAGCATGGGAGGACAGATGGTAGAGTAGTATGGTTGATAGTGATGGCATAATAATTGCTTAATAGCGCAGTGAGATGGGGCTTTCAAGTGGAAGCCTTGATAATTCAGATTTGTGTGTAGTGGTCGTAGTACTCTCCAGGTGGGCGAACCAACAATAGATACAAGGCGTCCCCTCACTAAGCCTTTCTTCATCATGGCATCTTCATGTTTGATTTCCTTCCACACTTCAAATATTTTATTCACAGTTTTCTCTGTTGGCCTTACTAGATAAGAGCACAAAGCATAATATCAACCAACTTGGAGCCACAATCTAGAGGCCCGACACTATTAAGTCAACACAACAACCTGGTTAGGGCAGGGCATATATAAAATGAAACACTAGAAAATGGAGACGCCAGCTGCTAATGAGGCATTAATCAATTCAATGTGATGAGGGAAGATAAAGGAGACTTATCGAAGTAGATAGATAATAATGATGGGATATGCAAGAGTGGATTATGCAGCAAGTAGTGGAGTAGCCCCAATACTCTTTGGACCCAATTTGTTTTATTTTTCTTTCTTCCCCACTAATTTGGTGGTGCCATGCATCATCACTCTTCACTCCTCTCCTACCTTCAAAGACTTCCCCTTACAATCATGTTTACCACTTTCTACTTCATTTGCGTGCCTTCCAATTACTTGTCCCATTTTTCTTTTACTCAACCAAAATTCACTACCCTTCTTATCCAAATCGATCTTAGCAAGTTACTGGCATTCAAAGCAGTCCTCATCTTGATTGAGAATGCCACTACATGTAATAAATCAAAGTGTGTCATACACATAAATATTGAAGGCATAAACATCAAAGAGATGGAGTTAAGTCATTTGTCAAAAGGTAAAATGTTTCTAATCACACAGGTTGACGTGAGCCATAAGTAATCTCATCTCTTAAGTAAGTGATTGAAAAAAAGTAAATTGTTTCTGTGACCCACAATTGCTTATTGAGAATTGTATCGTTGAAATTTGAATATGATTAGTCCAATCAATATACATACAAGCTAATAACTTACAAGAGCATGCTTAATTGTTATGACCTTTGTACTTGCAGCCCAAGCTGCATGGCCTCTTTACCAATTCACTGGAAAGATGTTCATAAAACTTAAAAGGATAGTGTTTGATATTTTTCTGTTTGATGTAGTTGGTCATACATGCTCATTTCAATCTTTTGATCTGTCCCCCCATATATGTTCTTGGAGGGGACAATATCATTTGAACGGGAGACAACCTGAACACATTTAACCACTAGGACTTGTCGTAAATCACCACCACCAATCTGACCTCTTCATCAAATGTAAATTTCAAAGCAAACCCAAATTAAAAGTACAGCTGCATTGAAAATCTCCTCACAAGTCACAGTAACAAGTAACAACAATAACAAAGTTCTTAAACCAGAGTGAACTGTTCCCCTTGCTGAACCAGGCAAATTGACCCAATTTGAGATAGATATAAATATGAATCTTATAAAAAATAATATTATGACTAATATGAGTATAAATGTATATTCGGTCATTCAGATATAGTTCTGCCACATGTAACGACAATCAGACACTGCTAAAATTAAAAAGGACGATTCGAATTACATACTCCCTCCCTTCTACAATATAAGCTAATGTGGTGGAAAATAGTCTGTCCAATAATATAAGCTAACATGGGGAATGATCAGAGCATTCATTGTATTTTCCACTTTTACCCTTTATTCACTTATACTGTGGGATGGAGGTAGTAATAAGTTTCAGAATGCAACAACCTAATTGTTACGTCTTAGATGATGTTCCTAAAGAGTTCCTTATCAATTAACTTCTTCCCATCCACACCATTGTCAGAGACATGGATCTCTAGCCAAAACATTGTCCTCACTCTTGATGAGTGTATTCTCACACTCTAACTGATTGACCTTAGGTTTTATCTAGTCATTGCGATGACAATGTAATTGGGAATTGCCTCATACTCATTCTGAATATATAATATTATGAAGGCTCCTATTGTAGATGTGACAAAAAAAGAAAAAAAATGTATGTTTGGTATAGTGTGAGAATAAAATGTTTTTTGTCCAAAGTCAAAGCAACTCTTTTTTTCCATGTTTTCCGTGTTTCTTCATGTTTAAACCCTTTTAAATTAGCATTTGAATATACAATTAGATAAATGATGGAGAAGAATCAACTATTGATATGACATAGATACCTCAAACAAAGATACCTCAAACGGCTGTTATCACGTTCTGTTATTCTGTTTGGGACGTTTAGTCAAAGGATCTCACGGGCATAACACACATCATACTCCTGACCTCTCCTCTCATCTCATCGTCTCCTTTCAATCTGAATCTAACTCTCGGTGATGGAAAATATTGAGCACAGTCATGTGGAAGTGAAGGGTCTGAAGCTGCATGTGGCTGAGATTGGAAGTGGTCAGATCCCTTAACAATTGTTTACGATTACAAAGTGTTGCTTTGGTTCTTCCTACTTCAGCTTATTATGGATAATTAATTAATTGTATACAGGTCCAAAGGCAGTGGTGTTCTTGCATGGATTCCCAGAAATATGGTATACATGGCGCCACCAGATGATTGCTGTGGCCAACTCTGGCTACCGAGCCATTGCCTTTGACTTTAGAGGCTATGGTCTTTCTGATCATCCGGCCCACCCAGATAAGGCAACCTTGTTAGATCTTGCTGATGAGGTCGCTGCCCTTTTGGATTCCTTGTCCATCACCAAGGTAATCAGCTCCATTTCATACTCAATACTCAAAAGTCAAAACTTCTCAATTTTGATTCCGTAGAGATGATATTTTGCAAGGTCAAACTTTAACTTGAACTTCAATCTTAAAATTTCTGATATTTCTCTAACTGCAGGCCCAATTTTATTTAATTAGTAGCCAATAAAATGGAATTTTAATGCCAATTAAATGCGATTCAATTTTTTTTTCCTATCAGGCTTTCCTAGTGGCCCAGGACTTTGGGGCCATCGTAGCATATCTTGTAGCACTTGTGTACCCAGAAAAAGTGATTGGTGTAGTAACTTTAGGCGTCCCTTTCATGCTTCCAGGCTCTTCCGCTTTACAAAACCACCTTCTCCCTGATGGCTTCTATATCAATAGATGGCAGGTACATATTCCATATTTCTCCATTATCACCACCATCACCAACTTCAATTCCTTTCTAGTGTTCATAGTAGCATGTTAATTGAATTCAGGAGCCAGGGAGGGCAGAAGCAGACTTTGCCCGCTTTAATGTCAAGTCTGTCATAAGAAACATTTACACACTCTTCTCCAAGAGCGAAATCCCAATAGCAGCTGATGATCAGGAAATCATGGACTTATTCGACTCAGCTATACCCTTGCCACCTTGGTTCTCAGAGCAAGACCTTGCAACTTATGCCTCACTCTATGAAAAGTCTGGCTTTAGATTCGCCTTGCAAGTACCTTATAGGTAATTTACTACTTATATTCTCAATAATCATTATTTCATCCCCCCTTGTTATAACACTAAAACAGGTATGAGCCTCTCTGTTGCTTCATCCAATTTTAAAATGATGGTGCAGGAGCTTAGGTGTGGATTGTGGCATAACTAATCCTATAGTAACTAGTCCCGCAATGCTGATTGTGGGTGACAAAGATTGTGTTATGAAGTATCCAGGTATGGAGGACTACATCCGAAGAGGGACAGTGAAACATTTTGTTCCAAATTTGGAAATCATATATGAGCCGGAAGGAACTCATTTTGTGAGCGAACAGCTCCCTGAGAAGGTGAACCACCACATCATCCAGTTCCTCAACAAGCATAGTGACTGATTGTATGTGTACCTCGAGGCTAATAGTTTAATGCTTTCACTTCATCTGTCTTGTAATTCTGTCTGCAACCTGTGCTAGTGTCATTTCTCAGCTGCTTGTTTTGTAAACAATTCAATCCACATGCAGATCATATGTAATAAAGCTCAAATAGCGGTGAACAACTAAGGAACCACGAGATGCTGTTCAGTTTGAAATGTGCCATCTCACATACCCTGTGCATAATTTAATTAATCACTTATCTTTACAGCTTGTTAATTACTCCTCGCTCCATAGATATAAAAGGTAAAAACTGTTTTGTTGTATTTGAAAAAAATGGTTAAAAGTAATTTGAATAGATTAGTATGTCTCAAATATATGTCATTTTTCAATTTTACCCCTATTGATAAGAGATAAAGTGTATAGGGAAAATAGTATGAGGTGTGTAGTTAAGAAAAGAGAATAAATAATTAATTGCAATTATATAGAGTCAACAAACTTCAAAAATGGAAAAACAACAATAGACACACCTAATAACAAAATTTCAGCTTAAATATATTTAAGTACAGGGGAGTATATATCTGTCTCACATTTGAACGCTGCCAATTTGTTCTTCCGTCGGTTCTTCTCTATCTACTTTTAATTTGGGCTATGGTGGATGCAAAAGAAGAGAAAGACTAAAGACCCAAAGGATGCAAAAAAACTGCCAAATGTTGGAATTGCTGCCTGGATCTCACAATCAGGCCCAAAGTAAATCTGAAAGCCCCGATTTGTTTGTACTCTCTCACTTTTCTAGAGAATTTTAAGAAAACTATATAAGATAATTAAAAATTGATTTTCCTACATTTTTCTCTAAACTTATTTATATGACTTATAAACTAAAATATGATATAATAATATACAAAATATATTATGATTAAGTGAGTTATTTTGCTTTCTTAAAATTCTCTAAAAAAGTCAATTTGTTTAGAAATTAAAACAAATCTGATTGATTTTTTTCTATAAATAAATATATAAAATTGAAGAAAACTTAATTTTTTGTCGGAAAAAGAAAGCTTAATTACTATATTATTATTGAATATTTTACTTGGACGAGTTAGTATAATATGAATATTTTTTAACAAGAACGATTGTGAGTGGAAGATATCAATTTTAATACTACCTCCGGTCCTAAATATAAGACCTAATTGACTTTTTTTAGAGAGGTTAAGGTTGCAAAATAGGTTATTAAATAATAACATATTTGATATCTTTTTAGATTATTCATTAGCTTATAGGTAAAATAAACTAGTGTAAGAGAAAAAAGTAGGTAAATCAATTTATAATTAACTTATTTTGCTTTTTTTTTTTAGGATTTGTCAAAAAAGTCAACTAAGTCCTATATTTAGGACTGGAGGGAGTATGATAGGAGGACGGCGTAAATTTTTTGGCCTCACTATTTGGTTGTTAATCAAACCAGATTTGAGGCAAAAGCAAAAGAATTGAAATCTAATATATCTTATAAAAGCCCGTACTGAACCCCCACGTGTCAGACGCACAGGAATTGAAAGGGGTCCGGATTTTTCTATGCGGAAGGGCTTCTCCTTTTCTCTCTGCGGCCTTACCATATCCATTCAATTTAAACAAACGGTTCAGATTCGTCTATTTGTCTGCCATAGGATACACTGGACAGTTGAGATTTAGACATTATGAGGGCTGCAGAGGAAAAGACGTTGAGATTATCCTCACCCAATTTAGAGCTAAGCGTATCAGATGGATGCCGAAGCATTTAAAGCATTCAAAGCAATCACGTCTCATGATCTCATCAAATAAATAATTTTATATATTCAACCCTATTCACCTATTTCTTTTAACCATTTGACTTAGCATTAGACATGGAACAAAAGCTTGTAAGGGTAAAAACAATAGCTAGGTATCTTTCATTGTTATTTATTTCACTTATTTATATTATTTTTTTGGCTAAAGTATAATTTTGATCCCTTATGTTTGCATCAAGTTTCAATTTAGTCCTTTATGTTTGGAAAGTACCCTTTTAGTCCTTTTTTGTTAACACCGTTAGTTTAACTTAACGGAAAATGCTAATTTAACAATTTTGAATGGTTATTAAATACTGAAAAAAAATGTTCAGATTAAAATATTTGAGTGTAAATATTCTTATATTTTCAAAATTTATCATTTTTGGTCCAAATTCATTATGAAATAATCATTTAAAATTGTTGAGTTAGCATTTTCCGTTAAATTAAACTAAAGGTGTTAACAAAAAAGGACTAAAAGTGTATTTTCCAAACATAAATGACTAAATTGAAACTTGATGCAAACATAAGGGACCAAAAGTATACTTTAGCCTTATTTTTTTTGCCAACACACTTATTTATATTTATTACTGATTTAAGATATATAATAATAATACTAAAATAATTAAAACAATAAATAAAACATATAATCAACCTATAATATATGTTAATAAAGAAAAGATATATAATAATATTTGCTTGCAGTTGCATTTATGTTTCCACCGTAAATTTTAATTGGGGTAAACATAATATTTTGTTAATAATTATTTTGTTGTTTTGTTTTTTGAAATATTTTGGTTTTCCCTGATTTTATATTTTGTAAAATTAATTTGATAGACTCCTAATTTGTCAGATTCATAATTATAATTCTATCTGGTGTTTCGTTCCTTTGAATCTTAAGTATGAAAAAAAAACAAGGTGCCATGACAAGATTATTTTCATTATGACAAGTTTTAACTAAATTTCTAATGTTTATAATTTTGATTTTAGTATGATTGATGAAAATTTGAAAATTTACTAAAAGGTTAACGTAAAAACTTTACTAATTTAAAATGATTATATACTTAATCATGTTTTTCCAGATAACATAATTCTAAATATTTTTGTTTAATTTATTATCAATTATAAAAAGGGTAATGGACCTTATCTACCCTCCAAGTAACCACCTAGGAGCACTGGGCACCCTGAACTAACAAAAGGCCCTTATTTGTACTCGAAGTAACCAAAGTAGTTAAAAAATACCCTGAGTGGAAGGTCAATCACATTTGACCGTTAATCTACCAATGTGGCCGCCACATTGATTAAATTTTTGCCACGTAGGATAAGGGTAATGGACCTAATCTACCCTCCAAGTAACAACTCAAGAGCACTGGGCACCCTAAACTAACAATAGGCCCATATTTGCACTCGAAGTAACCAAAGTGGTTAAAAATACCCTCAGTGGACAGTCAATCACGTTTGACCATTAATTTGCTCATGTGGCCGCCACGTGGGTTAAAGTGTTGCCACGTAGGATATGTCATGTGGGGTCTACATATAAAAAAACAATTCCCTCTGGGGGTGGGCGGTGGTTGTGTTGGGGAGAGGGGTGAGGCTGTTGTGTTATGGAATTGTATTTTTATTATATGTGGGTCCCACATGACAAATCTTACATGGAAAAAATTTAATACACGTGGCGGCCACATGAGCAAATTAATAGTCAAACCTGATTGACCGTTCACTGAGGGTATTTTTTAACCACCTTGGTTACTTCGATTGCAAAAATGGGTCTGTTGTTAGTTTAGGGTGCTCAGTGTTCTTGGGTGGTTACTTGGAGGGTAGATTATGTCCATTACCCTTATCATACGTGGCAAAAATTTAACCAATGTGGCGGCCACATAGGCAACAGTCAAACGTGATTAAGGGTGCAAATAAGGGTCTGTTGTTAGTTAAGGGTGCTCAATGCTCCTGGGTGGTTATTTGGAGGGTAGATTAGGTCCATTACCCTTATAAAAATTACTACAGAAAATAAGCTAAAAAGCCTCTCTAATACAAATTTAGAATGGTTATGTGTATTAGCATATCACAGTACTCATTATAGCAAGATTTTAAATAATTGTAATTATAAGCATACAATTCATTTGATAAGTATCCTCAAATTGATTTCTTTCAATTGTTTTAATTTAAAAATTATTTAAATGAATCCTAAGGGTTATAAACTGTACCTAACCATTATACATGTATTTAACCATAATAAAACTTATGCCGCTTTGTTTACCATCCTATGTCTATAAGACTATAACGTATAAAAAATAGTATATATACGTTAATACATTAATATCTTTTGGTGGTTCATTCATGTTTACTTCCATGCACATAGCTTCTTATATTATACATATTCTTGAAGATTGATTATGATGGATAAAGCAGTTTTTTATGAAGGCAATGATGAATATAATCGTATAATGATGAAAACAGCTGACGTTGGATTATCTGAATCATCATAAGTTTCTTTTCTGGACTTCCCCAACAACATGCTACTAAAGATAATGAGGAGAATTGAACGTGATTCATATAGCAGTTTTGTGCGTGCTAATTGTCTACGTGTAAGTTGTTAAAAAGCATCGACGAAAAATTTTCTACTTTGAATCATAACTCACTACATCAAGAGTCAGTGATTGTTGATGAAGAATATTTCTATCCTTTTTATAAATGACTGATAAGGTTCCATCAAGGTTTTCAAAGTAGTATATGTACTGACAATTATATTATAATTAAAATTGGAATTGGAAATATGTAAGACAATTGTAAAAAAGTGGGTGCAAATATCAAGAATCAAATTAATTGAAGGTTTGACAAAGACAAGAAGACAACAAATATAATCACAAATACAGTATACACAGAACTGACAGAAGCATTCCAAAATATATATTCATAACATGTATATTTTCATATTATATTTAAATAGTTATCTTATCATAGATACAATAATCTTTTCACAATTAAAAAAAACATACATGCTAAATTCTTCGTGCAGGTAATATTGGAGAAATGAAGATACAACAACTAGAGAGATGCAATACCCCAGATTTACCTTTGTCAATGTACACAATATTAGCCAATTATTTCCTTGAATTGCCAAAAAACAAATAAAAAAACCAGCCACGTAATCATTTTATATAACACTGCCCGTGCAACGCACGGGGTCATTTCCTAGTTGAAATGATAGTGAATTAGGGAAAGAGTAGGAATGGACAGGTGGCGCATGCGGAGAATCACAAGTGAGAATATAGCACACCAAAGAAATTTTAGCATTGAGTAGAAACAGTCAAACAGCAGCATTACAAGTCACGTAAGGACCCATTACATGCACATACACACACCACACCACACTTAAAAATCCTAGCCTAGAGGGGTACGTACGTGTTTTATTCAACAGCTGGGTACACGCATTAACTAGTTAATTAATCCCCCCAAAGGCTGAACAATAAGGCAAGTGGATGCTGATATATATGTGAGATTCTTTCTTAGATAGGGAAGGCCTCAATGATGGATTGAAGAGCCTTAATCTTGATGATATTGTAACGAGGGAAGCCAGTTGCTTCAAAAAGCCTCTTCCAGTCCTGCTCAGTCCTTTCCCTACCACCAGCATTATGAGCCAGAAGCATCATATCAAAAGCATAACCAACCTCATCAAACAGTCCATTATTCCCCTCAGGCTGCAACACATGGTCCACTATAATCACCTTCCCCGTCTTCTCCGGAATCGCCTTCCTACAGTTCTTCAAGATCCTCACACAATGCTCATCACTCCAGTCATGCAATATCCACTTCATGTATATCGCATCGGCTTCAGGGATTTTCACAAACATGTCCCCTCCCACGTGCGTAATCCCATCATAGTGGGGTGCGGTGGCAACAACATGAGGCAAATCAAAGTTGATACCTTTGATATGTGGGAAAGCTCGAACAATCTCAGACAGTGATCCTCCAATGCCACCACCAACATCAACCAAGGAATGAATCTTGTTGAAACCATCCTTGTAGCCAGCAGTGACAGCCTTAGAGGTAATCCTAGCAGTACATACCATACCCTCATTGAACAACCTGTTGTACTCAGGGTCCAAACCAGTGAGGTCAAATTGTTCATGGCCATGGCACTTGAAAAAAGCGGTGCCATTTTTGGTACCCTCACGGATGCATTGGCTGATGTAATGAGCAGGGTTGATATGGATGGGGTGGTTCTCAAGGAGGAGCATGGGGGAAAGTGTCATTTTGGTGTCACGTAGGAGCCACTTGGAGGCACGTGTGAGGCCATAGAGGATGTCGTCATCAGAGTCGGTGGCTTGGTGGGCGGAGAAGATTTTGCGGCGGACGAGGACACGCAAGATGCGGAAGAGGAAGGTGGGTTCAGGGGTGGGGGCGTCTTCGATGTTGTCGATGATTTGTTGGAGGGTCATGGGTTGACCGTGGTGGTCAATGATGTCAGCTATGCGGAGTTCCACGGCCACTTTGAGGGCCACTGAGTCGGTGAAGCTGGTCATGTAGTGCCATATTTCAACTTGGCCTAGCATTTCGTCCAGTTCTTCAGGGTTGTTGCTCTCAAATTGCTGCCCCTGCACATTACATACACGCATTTACGTTATTTGCATAATTGCATGGCCTTGAGCACGTGAAGTAGTAGCTAGCTAGCAGCTACCAAAGTGTAATTAAGGAAGATGGGTGATCATTTTAAGAAACAAATATCTCCAAATAAAATTCACTGGATCGGAGAGGCAGTTAGTAAGGAAAAAACTCCTCTCTCTAAATATCTCCCCTTCTTAAATAGCGGTTCTCATCATAAATTAAAATAAAGCACACGAAGACGTCCTTTAAATATCTCGTCTACAAATTGAAATTGTTGTGTTTTATATATTGAAAATTTAAAACCAAAGCATACAGATATATCTCTCAACTCTCTGCAGTCACTTTGTGAACGAAGTTGTGATGAAGAAGTTAAGAGTTTTTATTCTCAAAAGCTTTTTTTTTTACATTCTCAAAAGCTAGTTAGCTAATAAAACAATAAATAGTAAACTGCATAATATACTGCAAGATTTTGCTTTTAATTACTAATTTTTTATATTAAAATATCAATCATGTTATCATTAATTAATTGAAAAGGCAATGAAAACAGTAGTTATTCTGTAGTGGTCAATAACTATGAAAGAAATGCTACGCAGATAAATATCATAACATATACTCCCTCCATGTTGACCTTTCTTTATCTAGATTATAGAGGCAAATTAATAAATGCTATATGTTTAGTTTCTAAGTAAATAAGTTAATTTTAAGGAAAAAAGGAAAAATATAAACAATTTAAAAGTGACTAATAATTTTGCATCATCATTTTTTTCTAAAAAAGGTCAAATTGATTTTATGATTAGGAGCAAAAGGAATATTAGCTTTGCATCAATTATATATACAGAATAAAATTTAGTAAAATAATTTGCACGAAGATAATTAAGATGAATATCTACCCATAGTGCGTGTATATGTGCATGTAATATTTCTGTTTGGTTAACTGCACTAATTTCCTTAAAATTCGTGTTTTTCGGTGAGATTCAAGTATATAGTAAACTTTGGTGTCAAGATTCAAACAAAACAAAAAAAAAAAATCCACCACTGTCCCACAAGAAAATTTAAATTATAATTCTTTAAAAGTGATTTTTTAAAGATAATATTTTTGCATTATTATGAAACTCCTCACTGTTTTTGGGTCAGGCGTGAGGCAGATTGAATACGTTATAGATATGGTTATAAATGGCTTTTCAGATCATTAAAAGAAACCTTCTTGACATCTGTGTAATTTCAGTAAATTTTAAAACAGAATCCCGGATTTCAAACTCCAAAAAAACATATCATTTTAATCAATCTGCTTCTACTTCAAACGTTGCATCGATCAAATTACTCTATGATTTTGTTCGTGATCAATAAAACTATAATTCTTGTTGTGAATAAATCGTACTTAAAATTAGTTATATCACGCACTACACCACATGGTTTTGAAATCTTTATCCCAAAAAACTATTGAGGTATCCAGTAAAATATGAACGTATGAAACTCTGAATCTCTGATGAGAAAACCAAATGAAACTATATAACGGACGACTTAAATTATTTTTATTCAAAAATCACTATTGAACGTTGACCATTTTTCTACAAATATTAAAAAAACAGCTCGGTAAAAAAATAAAAAATTAAAAATTGTTTTGAAATTCTAACTTTAAGCTCAGTACTTTAATGGAGGAATAGATTGTTTTGGCCTTATAACAGGACAAGTATTTAAAACAGAAAAATCTTTGTTGTTCTTGGTCTCACAATTTAATGGAAATCAGCGGGTTCAAGTGAGGTGCATAACAAAGACGACTTTGTTTCTGTAACGGAAGCAAAAAGATTGCAGAAATGAATATTCTGCCCCTCAATATTAGATCTATTGACCACCTGGATGAAAATCGTTTTGTAATGAACTACATGTACCATACAAATATATTTTTAATACAAACAACCAGATTCCAATACTAACTATAAAATAAACAAACTAAAACATGAAGCCGGGTGGGTTTGTCTCTGATGACATTGCCATCAACCGCATACGGCCACCTATCCATTATTTACTCACTTAGCATCCTCCGCAATGAAACAGCAAACACATATCAAAGCTAGCCTAGCCATTAAATCATACAGAAACAAACAGTAATATGACCTTTTTACAGAATTACTTGAAAAAGCAAGGTTAATTAGCTAGACGCAAACTTAAGTAATCACTCACAGAATAGAACTCCTGTAACATGCACAATGCTGGTCAGTTTAAAAAATTTAAATGTTACATTAAGACCCAAAATGTCGTATCTACCATGTTAAACAAAATATATTTTCTTCGAATGTTTTAGTCATATATATATTCCCACTTAAAACATAAAAGCATGTGCGGATTTGCAGTAAATACTGTACCCCAACATTAATTACATAGTCAAATATATGTTTTTTCTCTAGATTTACATAATACTACCTTCAAATTCAATGCCACTGGTGGGATCGTCTTGGAAAGAACAGTCTCCATGGTATTGGTGCCTGAATTAAAAAAACAAATTAGAAAGCAAACAAGTCAGAGGTAGGCAGTGACTTTTGCCTTGCGAGCACAGAAAGGCTTAACAGTTAACACACACACAACAAGGCTTTCAGTTACCACCAAAGTGTGTGTTGCAAGATGGCTGCAAACGAGCGGTTAATAAAGACGATAGGGTATCAGAGTGTGTGTGATTGACGACAATAGTTGAAAAGATAGGACGATAAGGTGGCAGGCAATGTGTGGTCTGAGTTAAAAACATGCAAATCTTATGCATAACTTTAGTTTATACGATCAAGCGACGTGTGTGGCTGAGATTTTCAAGGGAAAGTTTTGATGTCTATGTTACAGCATTATTGAGTTTATTATGAGAAACAAACAAAGTGGAGGGGGTGAGGTGGGCGGTGGAGATTAAACTTATATAGTACGTGTCTTTCTTTAGTCCTACATCTCCAGTGCTACAATGACACGGCATGCATCATTATTTTATGAATGGCAGCTTTAATCAATGACAGATATAATTATTCATGGACACTTATATGATATTTATGAATTCACTTGAAAGTGACTGAATCCACCGTCCCCAGAAAACATACAAAATGGTGAATATGTCTACAATTATAATCCCACTTTTCATTGAACAAGGTTAAACGACCGCGTTCAAAGGTTTAGCCTATTAGACTTCACCAAAACCAAACAATTTTCATACATGCGTTCACAATTTCACTTGCATTACACATCAAATATAAGTCTGTAACACTAGTCTGCATTCTGAACAACTGGTAATAATTTTTTATGACTGAGCTCAAAGGAGAACTAAAATACCTAATGTTACAGCTGAATGCTTCTTACTTAATCACGCTATGCTATTATGGTGAGTTCAAACTTACAAAGAGATGTAGAACACTAGAACTTATCACTAAAAGTCTTAAAACAGAGCATGTCGTTTATCGATCCTTCTTAAATTTTGGGCCTTTGGGTCTTATTTTTTTGGGCCTGTCTACGTAATACTGGGCCATGCTCAGTCCAGCTAATTTCTTTTTTTCGGCCGAAAACTAATTTCTTATTTTGCAAACATATGAATCTATTTGAAGCAATATTTGAGACCCATAAACAATTACTTAAAATAGTAAGCAAACTGCTGAATGGTACACTGAAGGGCTCTTCTAGATCTTCATATTCTTTTCTTTTGTTATCTTTCTCTTCCGTTTTCTTTATTGTTGTTTTAAGAGTTAAAACAAAATGAAACAAAAGGGATGTTACAACCATTAAAAAAACAGAGAGAGAACTTAAGGCAGAACGCTCTAACTGATATGTCTGTCTAAATCAACAAGTCTCCTGCATCCTAAGGTAAGCTCTTAGGTTATGAGCCAATAATCCAGGCAAGATCTCCATTATATTCTCACTGAACGGCTATATCTACACATGTGGTTATACGCATAAAGCCTATGACTTTGTGTGCAAGAAACACTAAACTATGAAACAGAAGGATAATTAATCCTGACTCAAGTAGAACCTCCTATTATTCTTGAATCACTGAAGAAGGGGGCATGAAAGGGGAAAAAAATAATACGTGTAGGGGGGAGTAGCTAGTATAGCAGCACGAACAACAAGATTTAACATGCAAATCTAATGGACAGTTAGTTCCTGGTTATGAGGACTATTTTTACAACACTATATATACTATGTCCTGGCTCATATAATGAACCTTATTCGTGATGACAAGAATAGATGCTCTACCTTAGAGGGCTCG
Source organism: Mimosa pudica (assembly GCA_029929735.1). Lineage (NCBI taxonomy): Eukaryota > Viridiplantae > Streptophyta > Magnoliopsida > Fabales > Fabaceae > Mimosa > Mimosa pudica. Next base: position 2,935,849 of record JAKELP010000001.1, read on the forward strand.
CTGCAGACTTGTGGTTACCCCTTATTGATTGACATGTTGCCACTGACTCCTCCCCTTCAGGTGACCAAACATGGCATCAGCTACTGCCAAGAAACAAAGATCAAGAAATACAGAGCAGATGAATACTTGAGTAAGCCGGTACAAGACTGGATGCACATAATGTTATCATTTTCATTGAAATAAACTAACATGTCCACCACACAGACTGGTCACATATAAAACATGGGGTAAGTAAGGAACTTCAGCGAGATAAGCATGGTTTTATTTTCCATTAAGAAAGAAACGAAAATTAAAGGAAAGGAGGAAAAAAGAAAATTAAAAAACAGTCCACTTAAAAAGAAGAGACTAGAGAACTGGCTAATCTTTAAATAATAATAAAATTTGTACACAGGTGACGTGAAGGCATCATAAAACTGGAAGCTTCACCAGAGAGGTTGGTGTGGTTGATTAGTTCTGGACATGTTAAGATTTGTCAAAGAGCCATAGATACGAAAAGGGGGCCTGTGCACCCGGAAAGTTAAGCTATGTGGTACTATGTACCATATAACCATAAAGAGTAAACTCCAAGAGTAGGAGTTACTCTTGAAGAGATGTACCCTTATACCCTTGTGTAGATCGATCCAAACAAGACATGATCGACCAAAAACTGTTGGCGGTGGATGATATAGCGTGGCTGGCCATGGCTAGGTATGAGATGCAAATGATGGAATTCCATTAGAAAGGTAAGAAGGGAAATAAGAAAAAGAGAAGTGAAGGGAGGGAATGGGAATGAGAATGGAATGGGGGCATCAAGCAATAAAGGAAAATGGTGAGAATAAATGGAGGCCAATGGAGTTAAGTTCAGTACAGCTGTAACGTAGCGTACATGCATAAAATATTTGAAACTTTCATTTTCATTTTAGGATCCACGCCAGCATGCGGTGTCACCTTGTCAACTTGCACAACACTAGACGGAAAGACCGTGCAGCCAGGATAAGATACCCTCTAAATCATACCCAACTAACGTTGTCCTCTTTCATTAACATCTCTCATCACACCCATAAAAATCTTGAGTTTCACGCGCCACATGGCCACTCAAAGGATAAAAGCATAGGCAGTCCCAAGTTTAATAAATAGTGAGACTTGAGGGGATAGTTTGGGGAAGCCACATTTAGAGGACAAAATAGGGAGTGCGGATTATGCGACTGGAAAGCTCTGGAGGTAGGGTTCAAAGGGATTATTAAAGTTAATCAGTGAATGCTTTTTTTTTATCAGCAATCAGTGTATGCTAACCAACATCATTGTGGGCGATATGAGTATGACATCTGCCTTGTCAAATCCTAATTTTACCCCGCCCCTTACCAAGGATCTTCAAGTTGGCTTCCCAAATGATGGGCGCCGTACTGTGTGGGCCCCCCGGTTCCTAGTATCACTAGCTTATTATCTCCAAGTTATAGTAGGACTCTTCCTTATCTCTAAGTTAGCGTCTTAAGAAAAATCCCACTTCAAATTATACCCACTCACTGAAAACCAGAATAAATATTGAGATAAACAAAAAATATGCTTATATTTTATTTTGGAGCACATTCATTTATAAAAGTGATAAAGCTTATATTTAGTGATGGATAGAGTATTACCCCCTATTTCAAAAGTTATTTTTCTCTGAAAAAATTATAGATAGATGCCTCGAAAAGATTTGAACATGATCAAATCCTCTAATACCATCATGTTAAATTTATAGAAATTTGGGAAGTCAAAATCCGAATATGACAATATGGTTTATTCAATTCATGGAGTTGTATTTACAACTTTTTAGGAACTTAGCTGTTATCTAACAACTAACTTTAATGAAACTTAACTTTTTCTAAAGGTACTTGTTTGTGGTTAATTGACTTAATTCCTTACCACTAAATCTATATTTTCACGATCTCCATTTTTCTAAACCTATCCCAAACTAGAATTGAATATATTTGAGGAGGGCAGATGTGGATGAGCTAGGTAATGAAGGATTGAAGGCCAAAGATTGAGTTGAAATATATGTAGTGGCTGGAGTTCAAATTGCGGATGAGGTGGCGATGCTAGGACTTTCTACACACAGCTTACAGGCAAAAATTATAAATATTAGTAGATGCTAAATTGTTTCACCAGAATCTGATACTAACACTCAAAACAAGACACAGAGTAAAGTAGGAAATTAGTACTCGCTCGGTCGCTCCTTCAATGTTACTGGTTATTGTTTCGCCGAGTTCTTTAAAGAAATTAAAAATATAAAATCAATCCATTTAAATTGTACTTTATTTGGTTTGTAATATAAGAGTCTAATAGGAAAAAACATGTTTCTTAAGAAAACATGTAAAAATTAGTTAGATGTATGAATTAATTCTCTTTTTTCAATATTACCTATATTAGTTAATTATGATGTTACTATGAGTGAGATATACATGAGCATCAATAAAATATGAAAGATAATTATGTGTAGAATAGGAAAAACCACATTAAATAAAAAGAGAATAAAAGGTGAGTTATTATATTTTAGACAAAAATATTTTAGATTTTAGGCTATTATGCTACCAACTGGAGGGAGTATATAGTTATTTTTTTCACTCAAAAATTAATTTATTCTATTTATAAATTAATATATAGTCTTAATGATATGTAACCTATGTTATTATTTAGCTATCTAATTTACTTTTTGACTTCTAAAGAACATATTTGAAGAATCTTATATTTAAGACGGGAATGAGTACATGTCATATAAAGAGGCCTCTACTAATTGTGACTTATGGGAGAGGATGGGCACGAGTTGAAAGCGAGAGAGAGTATGGGGAGGAGAAGGGGTGGGGCCAAGAACGAGAAGGTAAAAACCACATGGGGAGGTTCAGGTGGGGTCGGAGGATAAAGATGGGAACGGTTTTTCCGGTGAGTTAAGGAAGATGCGGGATAAACCACATAAATATGCAATGCATGCTTTTTGAGGGCACTAATACGTAAAAACTAAAAACTAAAAACCCTTGTGTCCCTAGCTCACTTCACAATTCAGTCAATTCAGCCCACAATGTTCAATGATTGAGGCGCACTGTCGGTTTCCACCCTTTGACCCAAATCCGATCGCCAATGTGGATGACCCACTTATTTCACTTCCCCTCTTGTTTCACGACTCTTCTTGTCACGACATCAAGAGTTACGTTACTCCCTACTCTTACATTACAAATCCATATGTTACCTTCTATATCTTTATATCTCAGTAACGACATGATTTTTGAGTGCACAACAGTATCATACGCAGACTGGAACTTTGAGTATTCCTTAAAATCCGTATTTCACGGTTTACTACTCCCTTCAAACTTAAACTTTTGATCACTTTTTTTTAGCAATACTTTTAAAATTTCTGCGTGCTCATCATCACGGCCATATATTCAAACGTGAACAATACGTTTTAAACGTCATTTTTTTTACTACAAGACATGCATAAACATTAGAATTGGGAATAAATCCCCATTTGATGACAGAGTAATTGGGCATGGGACTTCAGAAGCTCATACTTACACATGACAATTATAATTATTGCATGCATGTATAGTATGTATGTGCACTGTGCAGGTCAAAGTTCAACCCCGTGATAACGTGTTGGAAATAAAATTTGCGCAAGGGGTTCAATTTTGATCAGAGAGCACGCTCTAAACTGACTTATTTTATCTTCTGTGGAAGACAAAAATAGTAGATTTGTTTTCACATCAAAGCATCGGAGCCCAATGATACAAGTAAGTAAGTAACGACTCCTCCCCTCAGATGTTGTTTACCCGTGATGTTATATCGTTCTGAGTTTCACCCTTTATAGTTATGACAAAAATATATTGATTAGGTTTTTGTTATAGGCCCCTTTAATCTGACTCTTATCTTTGAGAGATATTGTTGGCCCAGCTCCCTTTGGATAGAGATATTTCCTTTTTTTGGCCAACACTCTTTGGATAGAGATATTTTTACAAGGCCTTCAACAAAAATTCATAAGATTAAAGGTGGGCACCACAACCCAATAACTCGGACCACGACAACTTTCAATCCAACAAAGACAAAAAGAGTAAAGCCAACTTTTTCCTTTTTGAACATACCGGATATATCAAATATCAATTCACACTAATTTTCCTGTATTTATCTATTTTAGTAATTATACTAATTACTTTTGATATTTATTTGACCTTGTTACACTTCCTTAATTTTATTTAGATTATTCTTCTTTCAACTGTAATCAATAGGTAAAGTGATGCAAAACTTTTCAGCGAGAAATTTTTTGTTTTGACTTAATCAAAAGAACATAATTAATTATTTTGTTCCAATAGTGCTTAAATTTTTTTTTGCATATTCTTAAACAAAACTCGTTTTCTATACCATGTTATTCAGTGTGAAAGCACTTAAAATATAATCTTTTTATCCCAATGTAAAGTGAAATTAACCAAATAACCAGTTCCCAAAAGTGATTAAAGTTAGTTAAAAGAGTGATTATGTAGTTGAAAAAAAAATCATTTCCAAAAGTTTCCCTATTAAAAAAGAGGCAAAAGATTATATGAGGATTAAATGATGTGATTTGGTTAGCGTCTCATCTCTCTCTTCTCTATCTAAAAATAAATGTACAACTATTTAAGTAAAGTAGGGGATAATATTGGAAAAAACATATTTATAATCCAAATTTTACCTTAAATTTGGAAACAAAAACATTAAAAATTTTTCACATACATATTGTAGAGAATACTCTCTCCCTTCCTCTTCAATAATAATAACGTTCCTTTATATTTGGTCTTCTATCTCTGCTCCTCTTTTGATTTTTTTTCTTCCTGAATATTTTGTGTTATGCACCTCAAACTCGTATGTTTTTTCAGTACCTGTGCGGCTGTCCCGGTTCACAGAGTGATTTCATTAGGTACGGTCATGCTCCAACAACGTTGCTTGGTACTCCCTCGCTTCCTAAATATAAGATCACTTTGGTTAATTTGAGGAAATTAAGGAAGACAATAAAATTACATGATCTTCCTAAAATCCCCTCAATTACTTAACTTTACAAGGAGGAGGGGTTTTCAATGAAAAGAGAAAGTATAAGAGTAGTTTGGGTAAAACTTGAGATAAAATAGGAAGTGATCTTATATTTAGGAATTTATCCACTTCTCCAAAGTGATTTTATATTTAGAAACGGAGGGAGTACCATTTAATGATTTTGAGATTCCAAATAAGTTCATAGGCATAGCTGCCTTTAGGGCTTGTTTGGTAGTGAGAAAAGAGAAAAAGTGACACATAAATAATTGAACAGTTAAGGGGTAATATGGTCATTTACATATATCTTGGGGCCCACAAGTTTTCTCTCTCTATCTCACACTTTTCCTGGGGCCCACAAACTTTACTTTCTAATCATACCTCTACTTTCCATCTCTTACCCTTTCCAATTCTAATTCTTTACTTTCTTTCTTTCTACTAAACACTTTCCTGGGGTCCACAAGTTAGGACTTGGGCGAAAATTTCCTTTCTCTCTACATAATTAAACTCACGTGACATAAGCAACTTAATTTAAGTTCCATTTTATAAAAGAAAAATAAATTACACAACAAGTCCTTATATAAGACTTAGTTCAGTGCGCGGTCACAAATAACACCAATATTAATGGGCTAACAAAAATAAAATTAATACGGATAAAAGAAAAACAAAAGATTAAAAAAAAGAAAATTGAAAATATAGTAAAATGGAAAGACAGGTGTCAATGCATGCAAGGAACTTACCAACGTCCCTCCCATTATATATATATAGATATAGATATAGATAATAGAATTGGTATAACTAAGGAGGTTAAATAAAGTATCCAATTATAAAAAAAAGGAAAAAACTTATCTCATTACATCCAATTACCAGTTAAAAATTGACACATGTCCAACTTCTCCTACACCCACCACATCATATTTCTTTCATGCCTTCACATCTAGCATGCAACCCTAATCCCAAACTCACAACCCATTCTCCCTCCTCCCCTGTCACGGCGGCCTCATCTCCCGCCTCTACGGCCTCCACGCAGGCCGATCTAACGGCGGACAGAGGAGGAGGCGGCGTTGGTGCTGGGAGGCGCGTGGGAGGAAGGCGAGGGAAAGAAGGGAAAATTGATAATCCAGGACCCGAACTTTTTCTGCGTGCAGCCATCGCACATTGGTCAGATTCATTGACTATTTTATTCTTTTCTAATCAATGGCTTTACTTCTCATGGAAAGAAAAGTGATTTCTTTCACCAATTCAACCTGTGAAAAGGAGATGGAGACAACCATAGAAGTTATTGGTTGCGACTTGCGAGGGTGATGCCATATAACACAAATAGAATATTGAATCCTCTGACAAAACTCACTTCAAATGCACAACCCCTTCAGATGCATTGGATTTCATATTCAGAACTTGAGTTTAACGATTCTGCAGATTTATAAAAAATGGGTGAGTTCCAAAGTCTGGTGATACTCCCTCGTTCCTAAATATAGGAGCTAGATAGAGATTTCATTTTGGTCCTAAATATAAGACCTAGATACATTTTTGGTCACCTTTTTCCTAAATTACCCTTCTTCTTCTTAGCTCCTTAATAATAGGGGAGGAAGAGCTACTAAGTAATTAAACTAATTAAGGAGAGATATTATTGGAAAGATATCTAAAATTAAGTCTTTCTTAATCTCCCCAAAAAAAAGTTATTTAGGTCCTATATTTAGGTCGTATATTTAGGACCGGAGGGAGTATATTGTAATAGGTCGTGTTTGTGGAGAGGAGGGAAGGTAGAGGAAGAGATATGGTATGGTGGGTGTAGGACAAGTTGGACATGTGTCAATTAAAAATTGGTAACTGGATGTAATGAAGGTAAGGTACGATGTAATAAAGGTAAGGTACTGGATATAAGTTTTTTCCAAAAAAAAAATAAAGTATCCAATTAAATTATACTCCTGTCATTATATTATACTCCCTCCAATCCTATTTATAAGTCGCCAACCGCCTCTAAATTTTGGTCCTTAATATAAGTCACCAACTACCACTAACTAACTCATTTATTAAAATTTTCCTAATATACCCTTACATTGAAAAATGAACATTGGAAGATAAGAAGAGAGAGAAGATGAAAAAAGCACTTTATAGATAAAGGATTAATGAAGAGATAGAAAATGTAGTGGGTCATAGTGATAAAGGTGTGAGGGGTAAAAATGGAAAAGACAAAAAAAATAAGACTAATTTAATGATCCAACTTCCATTAACCTTGTTTCCTTGGTATGTATAATTTAAGCGGTTGACGACTTATAAATAGGACCGGGGAGTATTTTAACTTATAGATTTAAAGTATTACTCCTTTCGGTCCTAAATATAAGACTTAATTGACTTTTTTGAAAAATCTTTAAAAAAAGCAAAATAAATTAATTATAAATTGATTTACCTAATTTTTTCCCTTAAACTAGTTTATTTTACTTATAAACTAATGGATAATCTAAAAATATATCAAATATGTCATGATTTAATGAACTATTTTGCAACCTTAACCTCCCTCTCAACAAAAAGTTATCTAGGTCCTATATTTAGGAGCGGTGGTAGTATTTTAAAAAAAATAGACACATAGATCAACTTCAGACTTGGATTAGTAATAGTACAGCCATTGACCATTTACGGGTACGCGTAGGCTTTTTGTGTAGATCTCATGCATCCGTGCATGGAAGACAGAACAGAACACAAGGAAGGAAAACCATTTTCTGTTTTGCTTCGCGCATTTATTTGTATTGTACAAGTGTCTGCCTTTCAACACCTGAACTCCTATTTTTCCGTCATCTCCTAGCTTGCGCTGACCCTTCCTCCTTCGCTGATCATTCATCATCGGATCGGAATACCCCAGTGCCGGTGGTGGCGCTGCCGGCGGAGAACGAGAGCCTCCTACCATCTGGGGCCCATCTCTTATTCATTACCTTTCCCGACCATTCATTATTCATTGTCTTCTTTCTCTCAAAATCTTATCACGCCTTAGATTCATACCTCCTTAGTTATTGGTAAAAGCATCTTCGTTAGGAAGTTATGCATGTATAGATGCCACCTTCGTTGCCTATGAAAGAACCTTTGATTGGCAAAGCCTCTTTTAGTGGTTTCCAGGTCTCCTTTTATTCTTATTTATAATTATAATTATAATATAATGTCTCTTTACACCATTTTGATTTTTGTATGATTTTGTTTCTGTAGACACATGGGCGACAGAAATCCAAGAAAGATACAGGCACAACGATGGTGGATAAATCAGGTGGAGGTTTAGAACGTTCAATGTCGATGAAGGAGCTGAAGGACAAGATAATAAGTTTCAGAGACATCCTTGAACTTCCTTCCTACGATAATTCCACTGATCTTACTCATGTAATGCATAATTTAAAGGCTTAACTAGACTCAAATTTCTTATTCCATAACTAAAACATGTTCTGTTTTTTTTTTTTGGCAGTTGGCTGTGAGAACCATAGTAGATCTTCACAAGTTGTACCCATGTATAGTTCGTGTTGATCTCACCACAGCAACACGTAAAGATTCAACGACACAGGTTGGTGATTTAGTATATATTCATATATTTATGAATGCGGATAACCATTCTAGTTATAAAATAACGGCAAAACTGAAATCGGGATGTGTACACAGGGTTTAATATATCTTTTCACTGCATTGAAGTCTGTTGGGACTTTGTGGGGCCTAACCAACTCTAAGGATGAAGCACAAGAGAAATTGCAGAACATTGAGTTTAATCTGCTTGGTAAGAAATTTTTTTTATCATCCTTAAATTAAATTGAATGGAGGAAATTTAGCTAGCTGTCTAATTATATTGGCTGACTGTGGTAAATAATGTGTGCATTGAAGTTGGGAAACTTATGGACAAGCTTACATTCCTTATTACATCAGCAAAAGAGATGTTTAGTGTTATGGATGAAGATGAGGAAGACATGGAAAATTTCCGGATAGTGCAACAAACATTAAGTGATATTTATTCAAGGAACGATGCCCCTTCTCCATATTCAGTTGCCACACCTGTAATCTCTCCCAAGCGCAACTCTACTGATGTGAACCTAGAAGGACACATCTTTTACCTTAATAATCAAGAGCTTGAAACTTTATTATTACAATCCAACACATTCTCAAGTGATAAACCAAAACAAAATTCTAGTGTCATGGATAAAGCTGAAGGGCTTAAAGAACATGTCATTACTAAAGAACCTGAATCAACACATCCAAAAGCAATCCTCCCTACTCCACCACCACTCCCTCCACCTAGACCTTCAGCGCCAGCACCGCAGCCGCCGCCACTGCCTCCCACGGCGGCAATTAAGGTAACACCACCACCACCTCCTCCTCCTCCCATGGCGGCGACTAGGGGAACAATAGCACCACCTCCCCCTCCTCCCAATATGATGACCAAGGGAGCACCCCCACCACCACCTCCTCCCATGGAGGGGACCAAGGGAACGCTACCACCACCACCTCCTCCTCCCATGGCAAGGACCATGGGAATGCCGCCTCCGCCGCCTTCTCCCATGGTGGGGACTAGGGGAGCAGCAGCACCACCACCTCCTGGGCTTGGCGTTAGTAAGATGGCACGCTTAAAGAGACCAAGTTCAAAACTACAGAGGTCAAGTCAAATGAGCGCATTGTACAAACATCTTAGAGATAAAGTTGAAGGCCCCAGTTTAAAGGTTGGAAATGGAAACGCCCCTCACATAAAATCCAAGCTCGGGCCAGCTCCCAAAGGACAACAAGGAATGGCTGAAGCACTGACAGAGATAACCAAAAGGTCTACAATAACAATTACTATCTTCATTCTTTATTAATATATTCAATTCCTAGATTATTTATGACATTAAATTAAACTGGAATAATTTGACTCCTACTAGTTATCAGTATGCTGACTCTGCTTCATTCAATTTGACTTTAGATCATCATACTTCAAAAATATTGAAGAAGATGTAGTGAAGCATGAAAAACTTATATTGCAACTTAAAGCTGCGATCGCTTCCTTTCAGACAAAGGACATGGATGAGCTTATCAAATTTCACAAGCACGTGGAACAGAATCTGGAGAACTTGACTGATGAGACTCAGGTTACATTTTATTTAACTGTTCAAGTTTAATGTTGACTCACTCAAATTCTTGTGTGTCAGAAGTGAGAAAGATTTGAAGAGACGTGTGGCTATTTGTGAAACAGGTATTATCAAGGTTTGAGGGATTTCCAATGAAAAAACTTGAATCACTAAGGTCGGCAGCAGCATTATATTTAAAGTTGAATGGGATCCGTAGTGACCTACAGAATTGGAAAATAGTACCTCCGGTGGAGCAAATCGTCGGTAAAGTTGAATCCTACTTCAACAAGGTTAGCTATTTTAGCTTATGCATGCATGGCAAGACATACCATGTCCGTTGCCCCTAAAATCGTCTCAACTTTCCAAACATTTGATATGTTATTGATGAAAAACAGTGTAATTTTGATTTGATAACGATTTACAGCTTTAAATCATTGAAAAGTCTTAACAAATCCAAACATCCACCATTTCCCGCCATAAGAAACACAATAAAAGAATTTGGGTGGTGGGGGAAGTCACCCAAAATCTAGATAGTTTTGTTAGCTGTCCAGTCTCAATTGCGCCTTAAATTGGAGCCCATTTCCAATGCTTTTTATAGTTCTTTTGATCATAAGATTCTAGATAAAATGAGAGCTATTTTAATACCTTAAGGCCATAAAACGGTTCTGTTTTCAATAACTTGTGATTTTAAAAAAATATTCTACTCTTAATTAAAAAAAACCTTTCTAACTTAATGAATTATAAAACAATTATAATAATTGAAATCTAGACCATTTTTTGCCTCCTAAGATATCTGTCACCCATCTACTTATGTAGAATCTTATGTGTTGGACAGATCAAAGGCGAGTTAGATGCGTTGGAAAGGTCAAAGGATGATGAAGCTAAGAAATTCCAAAGCAACAATATACATTTCGATTTTGGCATTCTGGTAAATATCAAAGAATCATTGGTAGATGTTTCTTCAAGTTGCATGGAGTTGGCCCTCAAGGTAAACATGACACTAGCTAATTATTTTATATGACATGTGTGCGGCCACTGATTCCTAAAGAAAACAATGAGCTGAATCTGTATAATGATAATTTGCCACAGGAAGTTAAAGATACAGCGGCTTATGATGCAGATGCAGGGGGTAAAAACCAAATCAAAAGAAATAACAGCTTCAGAATGCTGTGGATGGCATTTCAGCTTGCATTTCGGGTTTATAACTTTGCAGGTGGTCAAGATGACCGAGCTGCCAGACTCAGCAGGGAAGTGGCTCATGAAATTGAGACTGATGCCCAGTAAAACTCAGGCTATATACCTTCGTCCCGCCATTTTTCATGATTTATAACCATTGTTAGCAAGGCAGGCTGTATATACTCCCTCTTATCTTTATTATAATGTAAACTAACAAAATTTTTGTCTCAAATATTTATTAATTGTCTTTTCCCACTGAGTTTCAAAGTTGAATATGTGAAAGCATATCAGTTAATGAGAGGTGTTGGAAAAGTCACTAATTTTGCTGAAATTTGATTATTAAACTACATCCTTTTGTTTGTGAGAGTTTGTAGTTGTTAGTACCTTATAATAAGGACAAGAGGGAGTAACATTGAATTTCCATGAACTGATTGATTGATATAAACCTTGTCTTGTTGTAAAGGGGTGTACATTGTTTCATTCTGATGCCTATTTTGTAAGTAACCAAGGCATATACACAAGAGCTATTCTTTGATTGACCTTTCAAATTTATAGATGAAAACCCTCAAAAGAGCTTGAGTAAAGATTTGTAGTCTGTTCTGCCTCAACAATGTTTGATTCATTTTATATTATCACAATTCATAAGCCCTTCATAAGTCCATCTGCTGATCCAAATAGATTGAAACAAGGTAGCTCCTCAGAAAGCCCAGAGAAGACCATATTTCGTTCCTAAAACGCATGGTTGCAGTTTGGATCACCCTTTACTTTTGTGATTTGGGTTTTGGATTGGGGATTTTGCCCGTGAATCCAAAGAGAACCGTTATAGTAGAACATGTTCAACGAGTTTTTTTTAATAGTAACTGAATACATCACATCAAATAAGATGGTACATGGGAAGAAGGCCTATTAGAATCTAACCATCATCAAAACCAGCCTTTTGTAGAGAGGGAGGGGGTTGTGTTCAACTAGTTTTGATTGGCGAATGTCTTCACTGGAATGAAAATGTGAATCAACCTCAGGGATTAGATTAAAGTGACAGTGGTGTAGCTGTGTATAATGCATTCACCTTTCCAGATTGCAAGAATGAAGTATAAAACAAATTAAAAGCAGAGTCCTCTGAGTGCATGGGCTGGTTAGCCCCACCCAAGTCACCGAGAACCTCAAAACCAGAGAACCAAACAAAGGGACAATTACACACTTGTCCCAAGCAAGAACTTAATTTCATGGAAGTCCTGAAGAGTTGTTTTTTTTTTTGCCAACACCTGAAGAGTTGTTAATGACCAATATTAACAAGTGAAACAGTCTTGGTTAAAAAGTGAAGTTGTCATTGGATCTATGTGATATAAAGTTTCTTTGGGAAGAGAGTACTCCGATCTCCCTTCTCTTCTGATTACTGCCATTGTTTGGGAATTTTGAATGAGAATGGGTACTAGAAACCCAAGATTGATAGTTTAAAGCAATACCTGAATCTGAGTGAAGAAAAATAAAAGCTTCAATTCAGTACTTTTCTGCCCTGTACAGTGTGTTTCACATAGATTGAGTTTTTCTAAAATATAAAACTGAATCATATTCCCGAAGAAATATGTTAATTCCTCATCAATTGTTTATATTCCCTGGTGTACTTTTTTGGAAAATCCTAAAAAAGTAAAATAAGTCAATTATAAATTGATTTACCTAATTTTTTTCCTTAAACTAGTTTATTTAACCTATAAACTTATGACTGATCTAAAAATATATCAAATATGTGATAATTTAATAACATATTTTGTAACCTTAACATCTCCAAAAAAGTCAACTAGGCCTTATATTTAGGACTGGAGGCTGCAAATGTAAGATTATGGTGTTGAAGGATCAATTACTGCAGAATGCTAGAAGCCTAAAACAAGGAAAAAACGAATTAAGCAATGTTCATTACAGATACAGAATGGTTAACATTGTATTTTCCTGAAAGTGAATAGCAGATTAAATAGGAGCAAACAGCATTGATCTGGGTACTTGTAAATTAAAACAGAAGCTTTAACTCCTAATAATAGAAAATAAAAGTGAAAGACTATATATTTGTGAAAGGCTGCTTGATTATTCTTGATCGCCATTTTATGTGTTATGTCAAAATCCATAATTAAATTTTGGACAAGACATATTCAAACACATCCATGTATGCCAATATCGTAAAAAATGATGTCCAGCCGAAACTTGATAGGAAAGCATGAGAATAGTACTATGAAATTAAGTAATTAATGAATGTGAATAATTCCATCATGGTCAAGGCACCATGGGACAGGTTTGCACCAACCTTCTTCCATTTTCAAATATTAAAAATTGAACCTCTAAGCCAAAGGAATTATAATACTCTATATAATAGGAGCCATCAAGATATATTATAGGTCAGGCACTCACTCACATCCTTGTTAAGAAGTTGGACCACCATGAGAGAGATCGAGTGCCTAATTAATCGGTGCAAATGCCTTGAGAGAGAAAGATGCGATCATACTATTGGAAGCGTTTACGTGGGTCACCAATGATTATTGCAATATTGTATTTGTAAACCCAAACATCTTGAGCCAATAAGAGTGAACCTCAGGCAGACAAATCAAAATTCCAAAGTCCAAACCTTTTACCATTTTCAAACCTTGTGCTTCGAGGATACCTATGTTTGTGCCAGTGGCCAGCTAACACCTCAATTGACACGAGCATGTCCAAATCTTGGTCACTTCCTCGATTATTCCACTATGAAGCCCTTGTTGTTGCTGTTCGAGGACGTTGATTCACTATACAGCCACTTCACAACACATGAACACGTGCCCCGCTTGCATTGGACAGACAGTGATAATCTTTCTACTTGTATCCTTGCATCAAAAGAATGGAGCTCCAAATTAACGGTCCCTTTCGTTAGACCCCAAAAAATATTTGCGAGTACCAACCACTCAATTTTTTTTATAGATCGCTAGCAATATAATTAAAGTAACCTGCTACACAAGACATCAGAAAGAAAGGTGCGGAAATGTGAAATAGATGGATAATATTAAATATGGTGATAATTAATCGATGGTAGTAATTAATTAATGCAGATATTGTACTTTGATTACTTATTTTGACAAATGAACTAAACTATACACTATAATTGACGCACGGAACCTCTTTCAATGTGTGTGTGTGTGTGTGTGTGTCATATTGTTGTTGAATATCTTTTGTATATGCGCCATGTTGTGGGCACTTCCATGACCATGAGGGAGTTGACCTTACCTATTTTCGTACGCTTTGCCCACTATGACACTGATAACTCAGCTCAACAAGAAACGTTACAAGTAGGAATCAAACTCCACTATGAATCAAAGTCCACTCTTCGACTGTTTCTCAACTTCAAGGAAATTTCCATTTTCAGAACTGCAAACTCAATAATGTGATCAACAAAAAATTTAATAATAATAGCTGGAGATCATTTCAAAAAAAGATTACACACACACACGCAAATCCACGTTTATATATATAGATATAAGAAGAGACAGATATTTATGAAGAAAACTGAAAAAAAAAATTAAAGATGCGTAAGTGTTATAATTTTTATATATAGCGTCAAAAAAAATACTAAATCAGTTTTGAATTGACTACCTAACATGTTTTCCTGCATGCGTTGAGTTGGTAAAAAGATTGTAGTGTGAGAATGGCTAGAGAGAAGTTCTGTGTGTGTGTGATTTGCATATTGAGAGTGACAGAGACCCCCCATTTTGTCCTGCACGAGTTGAACGGTATTGTGTGAAAATATGTGTGTGTGTAATAAATTATAATGGGTCTTCCACTACATGGCTATAGATAGATACGCATTTACATATACTACCTCTGGTCCTAAATATAGGACCTAAATGACTTTTTTTTTTTGGATGTTAAGGTTTCAAAATTGTCTATTAAATCATGATATATTTGATATACTTTTAGATTATCCATTAGTTTATAAGTAAAATAAACTAGTTTAAGGGGAAAAATTAGGTAGTAAATCAATTTATAATTAACTTATTTTGCTTTTTTTTAGGATTTTTCAAAAAAGTCAATTAGGTCTTATATTTAGGACCGGAGGAGTACTACCATAATATTTGATCCAGTCAACAATGCAGGGAATAGAAGCCACGTGTTCAATGAACGAGTCGTCCCACTTCAAAGGAAAGCTTCGTTATTGCTCACTTCTAATCTTTGGATTATATCGTAAGCCCTCTACTCTGTTATAGTTACTCCTTTTACACATGTTAAGATATAATCAACACTTTGCACATTTTAATAAAAATGGCCATGTTATCTCTTATATATATTAAGAACTTAGAACTAGAGGATTACAATGTTGTAAATGATTTATATGTTTTCAATAATGGGTTAAGGGTCAAATCTAGCACTCTACTATTGCCAAAAGTTTATCAAACATAAACAAAATTTGATGGTTCAAATGTAGCACACATTTATTTAAAAATGACTCAAATCTAGCATTTCCGTCAACTTTAACAGGTTCGACCGTTAAGTTTGACCCAACTATGCCACTTCACCCGCCACGTCACACAGTTAGGTCACGTCACCCAAGGGGCCCACTTACTATCCATGATTGGGTGACGTGGTCTAACTGTGTGACGTGGCGGGTGACGTGGCATGATTGAGTCAAACTTAACGGTCAAACCCGTTAAAGTTGACGGAAATGTTAGATTTGAGTCATTTTTTAATAGATGCGTGCTATAAATTTTTGTTTATGTTGGGTGACCTTTTCGCAATAGTAGAGTGTTATATTTGACCCTTAACTCTTTAATAATACTTGTTTTAACATAATCTCGTTTACGTCATTTTAATTTGTTCTTATCCTAATAAATTCCTTTGTCACTGACGCCGTGACTCAACGTCTCCACTTCGAACTTCCTCTGTCCATAGCTATGTGTCCATCGATATCTCTCTTTATATATTTAGGTAATATATTCATTTTAATGAATTTTGATCGATAATTCTCAAAGTCTTAAGAATTTTTTAGTCACCGATACAAATTTGATTTGCGGAACGAATTTTCCTTGCAACCTTATTAAGGACACCAAAGAACCCTCGTCAAAAGGCACGAGGGGTCATAAAAATCCCTCTAAAACGTGATTATACTCTCATTTACAATTGAAGGCAATAGAATCAGGAATTTAATAGGGAAATTTAATTAGAGGTCCCTCACAATGGAGTTAATACTGGAAAAATCCCAAAAGTTGAAAATATTAATGTAGGGTCCCAAGGGACCTCACATTAATATATTTGAAAAGTGAAAAGACAGTTTTGCCCTAGCCTTAAAAAAAATTTACCCCTCCTCCCCCCACCCCCACCAGCCTCCCCCCCTTCCAGCCCCACCCTCCCCCTCCAGCACCCCTCCCACCCCCCACCCCCCCCTCACCCCAACCTTCCCACCCCAGCCTCCTCACCCGCCCCCCTCCCACCCCTCCCTCCATCGCCCCCCCTCCCCCACCCCACCTCCCCAGCGACCCCCTCCCCCACCCCACCTCCCCAGCCCCCCTCCCCCACCCCACCCTCCCCAGCGCCCCCCCTCCCCCACCCCACCCTCCCCCACCCACCCTCCCCAGCGCCGCCCCTCCCCTCTAGCGCCCCCCACCACACCCACCCTCCCCGTCCGCCTCCCTCCCCCTCCAGTTCCCCCCCACCCTCCTCCCTCCACTCCTCCTCGCGAGGGAGGCGTGGAGGAGTGGGGGGTGGGGGCGTGGAGGGAGGAGGGTGGGGGGGAACTGGAGGGGGGAGGGAGGCGGACGGGGAGGGTGGGTGTGGTGGGGGGCGCTGGAGGGGAGGGGCGCTGGAGGGGAGGGGCGCTGGGGAGGGTGGGGTGGGGGAGGGGGGTCGCTGGGGTGGGTGGGGTGGGGGAGGGGGGGTCGCTGGGGAGGGTGGGGGTGGGAGGGGTGCTGGAGGGGGAGGGTGGGGCTGGAGGGGGGGAGGCTGGTGGGGGTGGGGGAGGAGGGGTAAATTTTTATTAAGACTAAGGGCAAAACTGTCTTTTCACTTTTCAAATATATTAATGTGAGGTCCCTTGGGACCCTACATTAATATTTTCAACTTTTAGGATTTTTCCAGTATTAACTCCCTTGTGGGGGACCTCTAATTAATTTTCCCAATTTAATAAACTGTCACAACCAGGATGTCTTTGCTGTTTTCCTTCTCTTTATGTGTCGTTGGTCTCTTGGAATTTAAAACCTTATCATATAGTATTAGTCATTGAGATGATCAGTTGGGACGCCACTTTCTGTGTAGTGTATGTTAGTATGTACATATATATCTCAATATTATATTTGTAGATATTTTGGGAGAGAATAATAGAGGGGCAGCGGATGTTTTGACCCCCATAACAGACGAATAAATAATATTAAAATGTAACAAGGTCAATGATTCTTTTATTATATTCTAACGCGTAAATTAATATATATTCCAATACTCCATGATCCATGTCTTTTTCTTTTAGAAGAAGAGAAGGTGTCGCTAATTCGTAGTATGGGTTCATCTTTCTTCCCTACAACCCCAAAAAAGTAAAAATTTCTAAGCTGCAACTTAAATAATTTAAACGTGTAGCATTGTTAGATCACGTATACATACCATAAATCAATGTGGACATTTTAATTTATGAATTTAATATAATAAAACATGTACTCTGATCTCTAGGTCAAAATATATAGTTTATCCTAAATATATATGAGATATATATCTTTATATTTGTTATCTCATTTTATCTAAATTATCCCTGTTAACATTTCTTCATACTCCCTCCGTTCCTAAATATAAGATCACTTTGGCTAATTTGGAGAGATTAAGGAAGGCTTTCCAATGAATTGGGATTATATGATCTTCCCAAAATACCTCTCACTTAAATTTAAAAGACAATTAGGGATTTGAAAGAGAAGTGAGGGAGCTAAGAAGTATAGGGGTAATTTAGACCAAAATTGAGACAAAATAGAAAGTGATCTTATATTTAGGAACTTATCCACTTCCCCAAAGTGATCTTATATTTAGGAACGGAGGGAGTAATAAACAAGTAAATTAAGAATAGGGTGTTTTGGCTATCACATTATTATAGCTAACTAACTAATTAACATGCTTAATCTAATCAAATAAATTAAGTAAATAAATATTATATTTATGAGCGGGTTGAGTATTTATTATTTATCATGGGATTATTTCATTTACTACTGCCCCCTCGTCTATATTTAACAAAATTTAAATAAATTTATCCCTCAATTTGCTTAGATTATTTGGGCATTGAAAGAGTTTTAATTTTTTTTTCATTTTACCCATATAGTTATTCTCTTTCTTAACACGTTCTCTCTCAAATTCATGCATATCCTTATTATCATATTTTTTATCTTATAATCACGCCATAATTAAAGGAAAGTTAGGGGAAAATTATTTTGGACACATTTATTATATTCAAATGTCAACTAGTTTTTTTTTATTTCTTTTTTACTTTTTTTTTTTTTGATTTCGTCAACTAGTTTTTTTAATCTACGTGAATTTACAATTTGATATCTCTCATATATATATATATATATATATATATATATATATATATATATATATATCATAGAGACAAATGATGAGGGGCTAAGAAGGGGAAGGGATGGGGGCGATATATATCAAATTGGGAGGGAGGGTTGATATTTTTTGAGTGGAGGAAATGGAGGAGCGAGGAACAGAATGCATGAGGGGGGTAAGATGGGAACAGTGGACATGGAAGGAAGGAGGACAAAATGATGGGGGGGGGGGGGGGGGGGGGGAGAAGGTGGGGGCACCGACAAATGACGAAAGAACACCGACCAGACACCGTTATGGTGTTGACTTTAAAACGACAAAGGCAGAGATTTGTACTAGTATTTGTGTTCGCGTTTGAGTTGGTGTTGCTAAGCCTTAACCCCTCTATCTCATCTTTCACCGAAAGTCGTCCTCTTCTTTGACTACGTGGATGCCTTCCCCCTCACAAACCTCCCTCCCCACACCCTCTTACTTACACGCCAATCCCCCCTCCATTTTCAATCTCCCTATTCTTTAAACTTTTCTTGATTCCTACTTTGCGTTTTTTAATATTAATCAGATCATAGAGGAATATATTAATTAACAGCATGAAGTTACAAACTGCATCAAACTCACAACCACTAACTTCCTTTTGCGTGCTAGCTACAAGATCTTTTATTCCTCATTATTATTTACTTCCATATTATTTAGGTGTGTTGGAATTCTTTTATGGTCTTTTTTCTCATTATATATATATATATATATATATATATATATATATATCACATATAGACTATTCCTTTAAAATCTGAAGGTGAAAGAGAGATTAAGAGAATAAAAAGAGAATGAATATTATGAGATTTTTCATATCGATATATATATATATATATATATATATATATAAAGAAAGTTTGTAAAAATTATAAATTTGAGAAACAAATATATTTTTTATATGATGATGAAAATATGATTTTTAATATAAACAGGACCACTCACTTTAACCTTTTGCATTGTTTTCACCAGCTTCTTCACTGGCCCCTTCTCCTTGTCATTTTATCTTTTAGTAGGAATTTGTATGATATTTTACCCTACCCGGGACAAGAATAACCTTTTAAAAAAATGTAGTCGCTAACTTTGGGTAGTATCCTGCTTACACGTATATATAGCTAGACTTCATAATGACCGAAGAATAGTGTTATAGGAAGCTGTTCTAGCCACTAAATTTTTCTTTTATACATATATACTCCCTCCTGTCCTAAATATAGGACCTAGATAGAGACTTCATTTTGGTCCTAAATATAAGAGCTAGATACATTTTTAGTTTCCTTTTCTCTAAATTACCCTTCTCCTTCTTAACAAGAAATTTGATAGGAGAAGAAGGGCAACTAAGTGATTAAATTAATTAAGGAGTGATATTATTGGAAAGACATCTAAACTTAAGCCTTCCTTAATCTTCCCAAAAAAAATTATCTAGGTCCTATATTTAGGACCGGAGGGAGTATAAGGTAATAATATACACACATGCATGTAAAAGATTAATTATGTAAGATTATATATTATGATTAAATTCACTAATTAAAGAGAGCAAAGGAAAATAAGTTTTTTTAAAGGA
Organism: Mimosa pudica; assembly: GCA_029929735.1. NCBI lineage: Eukaryota > Viridiplantae > Streptophyta > Magnoliopsida > Fabales > Fabaceae > Mimosa > Mimosa pudica. The sequence goes on from JAKELP010000001.1 coordinate 2,956,216, forward strand.
GAATATGTAATAAGCTAAGAGATTAAGAGATGCTGGCATATTATGTTATGCAAGGACGTATATGAATATGGAGCAAAACAGGTGACCACAGCTCTTCATTTTTTATAACAACGAACAATGTAATTGCTCGCGCAAAAAATAAACGGAAACAAAAAAGTCATAAATGAGACAGCATGAAGCGAGTAATTATTAAATAATGATGATTATAGTAGTATGTTTATCCTACAATAAAATGGCCATGAAGATCAAAGTAAGAATGGAGATGGGCATAAGGCATGCATTTTTCAATATTATTGGGAATTAGGGGCCTTCCCAGAAAGGCATGAACCCAGGAAACAAAACTTGACTCCATGTCATCCCGAGGTGGCGGTTACTTAGAAAGCCTCCCTTCAACGTAACGTACCAAACATGTTCTACCCGATGAAGCTTCCCCAGTCCCTTCAATAAGTCGCATTTTTAGAATATACCAAGATAAACCTAAACTATTCCATTAAGAAAGATAAACCTAAACTATTCCATTAAGAAGGGATATGATGATTTTTTTGGTCTGAAAAAAGGATATGATGATTGAATGCATGTAATTGTTGATTTTAGCTAGCTTATTATTATTTGGTGGAATTATATATATCTTGCATATATGAGGCTATTACGAGCTATATCCTAAATTAAAATGGTGGTGCTAGCCAATTAATTAAAGATATGCCCATTGATGAGGGGGCAAATTATACTCGAGGGTACATGTCGCTCTGAATTATTATTGCTTGGACACAAACCCTACAGATAGAAATGGAGTTTCTGCGGAAATGAGTGCAGATCGTGAGGCCTATGTTAATTGAGGAGAACAATTGAAGCATTGGTATTGATAGATGAGAAATATGGTTAGGAAACAGTGGCGGCAAGAGGGATCCATTATTGAAATTTTTATGAATCAAACATGCATGCATGTTCCCGACCTAATCAAATCAAAAGTTGTGCCCCCGACCCAGATATTTTGGAGTTTTGTTGTGCTGTCTCGCTTTGCCTTTAAATTTGGCATCGATCATTCTAGACCCTTAAAGACACAAGATTTATAGGATTACGATGGTGTCTCCCCCTTCACTCTCAGAAAAAGCCCCTTCATCAAATTAATAAACACCATGCATCTTCCACAGTAATTAACCTTTCTCTTTGATTCGACTTTACATGTTGTATAACTAACACAGTGTGGCGGCAATCAGCAATTACGCGCCTGTCATTCAGCTGCCTCCTAAATATATTTATTTCCAAACATTTTTCTTCATACCAATGACAGTGATCGATCTGCTATATAAATTCCTTTTCCCCCTCAAGTTCTATAAATACTATACGTTGCTGTTGGAATTGTCCTTAATTCTTACTGACTTGATCGATGATAAGTGAAATTTACGCGGAAAATGCCTTCTTATGTTAGCCATGCATGCGTGTATTTTACTGATTAGCAATATGGAGACACTCTTTTATCCTGATCATATGGGCATTTCCAGAAGATTCCCAGGGTTCTCTTTGCCACGCCCTAAGCAAATTTTATCAGATCAGATGGGGAACTCTTGCAATCTTTCTTTTATTAAATGCGCTTGTCAACATACTATTTTTCCGGCAATATAACTATTTCATTATTGTAAAAACAGATTCAAATATTATATTAAACTAATTTTTTCAAAAATAAATAAATAAATAGTATAGACAAAATTTATTCAAGTATTGTGTTAATTATTAATTAGAAGCAATTAAGACCAACCCTAAACTAATTTCTCTATTTGAATCTAGGCGAGTACTCGTTAGCAATCACTTAATATAAAATATTTACAACTAGGATTATTTCTAATTGAACCAGGTTTGACAAGAAAAAACGATCCATGCTTAGTATCATCAAATTTAATTGAAAACAGATCTCTTAAAGATATTATTTGCGTTTGCACGAATTAAAATTTACGATGCTTCCTTTTGTTCAAAATATTAAGTAAATATTTGTAGGGAGATTTTATATTAAAAGTATGCATTTTAGATGTAGTTTAGATTTTTCCAATCATTGCATTTTTTCCACCTCTAATTAATTACTCACCTAATACTACTATTTATGAGGCCTTTCCAGCATATTTCACGTTTAATCGGTTGAATCCTAGTAAAACCCTGTCACTGATGAGATCAACCGCCACGTTTGTTTCCACATTCTTAATTAACAAACGCGTTGATATTGCAGCAAGGAACGTAGGACCTAATTAAGTAAAATACGGGAAAGGATAGGGTAGGCTAAGGCAAGGCGGGGGCGGGAGAGAGAGAAAGAAAATATCAGGAGAAGCTGAAATAAATAAACGAATCCCTGTTCGCCACAACATCATAACAGTGATAGCACACACTGTTGTGTTCTTGTGTTCCCAGCCTCTACTTTCTCTCCATTTGGTACTAATTGCTACCCCAAACCCAAATATCTCCTCAGACGGCGGGAGTGGGTGAGCTCACACACACCGTGTGGGCCCCTCCCCACCCAACCATGACACTTCTACATAACAAAACATGCCCTCTCTCTCTCATTCTTATGTTTATTATATTTCAAAAAGCTTTGCTTAAACCCCTTCCCTCTCTCATATAAATTCCTCTCACCCCTCCCATATATCCCCTTACCATAAACTAACATCACTACTTTCCAATTTTCTCCCAATCTCCTCTGCTTTTGCCACTACATCTCTTTTTCCTACGCACCCTCCATCTTCTTCTTCTGCGCTCGCTGTTTTTAATTCCCGCTCGCTCTCTCTCCTTTGGTTTCCACATCCTCTGTTTTCCACTGATTTGAGAATGGGTCCATGGTATCCGATTCTGTTTTTCATTTGATCGGATTATCTTATCTTTCTATATCACAATTCACAACCCAACCCAGGATTCAAAATCATTTCTTTTTTTGGTTTTTAAATCTTTGACCATATCTGAATCTTGGGTTCTCCTTTTTTTGTGATTTTGTTCTTATTTATTCGAATCTTTCTTCTCATTTCTTGGTTGTGCATAAAACTCAAAAAGCCTCTGCTTTTGAGGTTTGAGAGAGCGAGCGGAAATTTATTCATCCATTCATCATAACTTTCATTGATCGAAATGGCCTCCGGTGGCAAATCCAGCGAGGGTGGTGGTGGAGAAATGAGAGATTGGGAGATCGAGAGGGGCAAAGATGTAAACTTGAGTGGCGGGAGGAGACAATGGAAGCCAGTTTTAGAAGATGCTTCCACCTCTAATAATAGACCTCTCAAGAAAATCAGAAGCCCCCAACGTCACCAAAATCAATCCTCTGTTCCCATTTTACCCCATCCTCATCCACCTTCTTCTTCTTCTTCTTCCCCCTCAAGAATTATCTTCCCTTTCGCTTTTGACACTTCTCAACAACCTACGCAATTTCAATTCCCCCATCAACAACAACAACAACAACTTTCCCCTTCTTTTCGTCCACCATTTACACAAAACCACCAGCAAATGTTATCATTCGGATCACAACAACCAAACATGATATACCCTCAATTCTTACCACAAGATTCTACTGTTCCACCTCATCAACAGCAGCAACTTCTTCAGTATTGGAGGGACGCATTGAATTTGAGCCCAAGAGGAAGAATGACGACGACGACGATGATGAACTGTGTGGGGCCTGATGGGAGGCCAATAATGTATAGGCCTCCACCTCAGCCTATAAACACAACAAAGCTTTACAGAGGAGTGAGGCAACGTCATTGGGGAAAATGGGTGGCCGAGATTCGTCTTCCTAGAAACAGAACTCGCCTCTGGCTTGGAACATTTGACACAGCTGAAGACGCCGCCTTGGCCTATGATCGTGAAGCTTTTAAGCTCAGAGGAGAAAATGCTCGGCTCAATTTCCCCGAACTCTTCCTCAATCAAAACAAGCCACCTCATTCTTCTCCTTCTCCCTCCACTTCTAAGCAATCTGACTCTGTTGTGGAAGCTCCGGCGCCGGCGGAGGAGGCTCCAGCGGCGGCTGCGGCGGAGGAGAGTACGGACAATGATTCTGGGATTGGATCGAGTGATGTGACAATGAGTGATGAGGTGCCTGTTGTGTGTGATAATGGTGGAACAGGGGAGGGTAGTTCTACTTCTTGTTCTGTTTCTCAGGAATTGGTTTGGGGAGAAATGGCGGCTTGGTTTAATGCAATTCCTGCGGGTTGGGGTCCGGGAAGTCCGGTTTGGGATGATTTGGATACTTTTCAATCTCAGCTTCCTTTTTTTAACAACAATCAACATGATCTTCATGATGGAGAGGCTCATAGACAGCAAGATGATAATCGAGGACCTTCTGATTCTTCCACTTCTTCCTCTTCTTGTCCCATGAGACCCTTCTTCTGAAAACACATCATTTTTCATAATTCAGTGCTCTCACCCTTTTTAACCACACACTTTATTTTCCCTCCTCAATTATTTCTCCTTAGTTTTTTTTTTATATCACCGGTTGTGGATATTATAACCACACAACCTGTGAATCACAGAGCACTGGATATATCATATCATCCATGACATGACCTCCCACCATGATTCTCATATGTCCGTTTTTTTCTTCTTTTTTTGTTTCTTTTGATGCGTTAGTGTATGCAGTAGATTGTTTGAGGTAGAGCATGACCTGTGCAGAAGGAGAGGGTTTTATGTTTTCCTTCTGGTATGGTGCATCCGTTATGAGCTTAGTTTTTCAGCTCCGAGGATGGGTGTGTATATCAGTATATTAGTATTGATATCGATTATTACTCGTACTACATGATTTGGTAGTTTCTGTGTTTGTGTTTTTTTTTTATTTTATTTTATTTTTTTTTTTTGGTAAATTACCGCCCGGTTTAATCCGGACTCGAGGGGTAGGAGTGTTGCCCACATAGACAAGGTTGTCCCCTCTCCCAATGAGAGCGCTTCCCGGGATTCGAACACGCGTTCTCCTCCTTGCGGGGGTTGCAGCCCACTTACCAGCTCAACCAACTACTCATTGGTATGTTTTTTTTTTTTTTTTAGTTTGTCCCTCTCTGATGACACTTATGTATAGTAGTTGATATGATATATGCCAAGCACTTGTTTGTTCATTGGAGGTTAAGTGTTTGACTGTGTCATTGTGTTGTGGCTGTCCTTGTTACATATTATGCCCCCCAATTCGCATGACACGTGGTAGCTTTCCTTTTCGAATGTTGATTCCCACATAAAGTCAATTCACTATTAAATTAAGGAAAAGAAATTTACCAACACAAATAGAGGAGAAAAAAAGTAGTAATTTGCAGAAGGTTTTCTCGTGTACTATTTCAAATAGGCATTGTAATCATGCTAATCGTGATAACTCCTTCCTTCAACGAATTGAAAATATCTTGATGAAAGTCCAACAAAACAATGAACCCTCGTTTAGAAGCATTTTTTTTTCTTCAAAAAAGCAGTATGGAATAACTTTCTAAATAACCCAATTGAGGAATTTGAATTTTCAATGCAATCCTCAAAAGTCATAAGGACGGTGATGAACTTGAAAATCCATTATGAGTGGAAATCGTGATATCAATTTTGTACCATAAAATTTAACTCGTGATCAATTTTATTTAGAAGTTGGAAGTTGATGTATGTACATTAATAAAGTCCATTGTATCCTTTCTCACAATAACTTTCACATATATGATTTGATCCTTAATCCTCTTAACTCACACAACATTCTTTTTCCATTCACTATCGGCAATGAAACCAAAACAATTTGTTCATTTACCTTTCATGTGTATTAAAATCTAGATTCATTAACTTTGATTTTTCTACTTCCCTCCCTAACTCATCTGGTTTCCTGCAAATACAATATATTAATCTTGCGCATACTCACTACCTATGCCGCCTCAAAACTCTCGCCGTTTAGTGTCTCAATGTACCAATAACTAAACCTAATATTACTCTCATGAACTAGTTTTTTTAACCACTCCGTCCATTAGAAATGCGACAACCTTTACTTATTTAACTCTGCATTCAGGCGAGGATGCAGCAACTTTTGCTTTCTTAACACTGCATTCGAGCTATGCTGCGACTCTCGCTCTAATGTAAGTACACGAGCAATACAATGCAACGTGTTATTTATGAATAACAATATAGTATTAGCACAATATATCTTTGTATGCCAATGTTCATGAGATTTGACAAATTTATTTATTTTGACTATCAAAACATAACACAATCCTCCTCATTTACCCGGACTTAAAAGTTAAAACCAACTATAATATAAGATAGGAAAGATATAAAGTTCAATATAGGTGGAGTTGATTTTGTATCTCAACCATTAATTTTTGAGTAAATTATGGGGGAAACTTCACAAATGTCCCATACTTTGAATCGTTTGTGAATATTTTTTTTTTCGTTTTTCAATCGTTTGTGAATATTGACAGCCATTGTTATTTACTTAAAGTAAGAAACAATATATTTTTTTATCAGGAGAAACAAAATATATGAAAACATATAATTTAGGTACTGTGCACAATAATTTCTTAACTCTAGGATTTTCTCTCTCTCTTTTTTGAGGCATTATATATTTCCGTATGATTTTTTTAATAGTCCGTGAATCCACGGTTGGATTTTTCTATATTTCCATGATTAGAAATTGATGTCACATGATTGACCACTAAAAAGTCAGCTAGGAACCGTAATTTAAAAACTAAAACCGACAGTTTTAACGTTGAAGCATTGTAATCATAATAATCGAACTTGCTAATTAGAAGAGCCAAAATTTCCCACCAAATCTGGTCGTTCTAGTATCCAGGGATTGTTCATCCAGTGAGAGAAAAAGGGTGAGTTGCAAATAAGACAAAATTAGTAAACATGCTTAGCTTTACACATTGATTATTCGGTAACGAGAATTAAAAATTAGAAGGTGTGATGGATGAGGGAGGGCCCATACACCGGCCCATGAGATCATCATCAATATTTCTTAGTCGCGACGGCACGATAACGATGTTAATTCATAATCATGTGATATATTAAACTGATACATTGTGAAGATCATAATGATGAAACTAAAAATATCTAAAGACTCTGGTGACGTAGCCATCTTTAGTTAAGTTTTGCATCTCAGGCTTGTTTGTTCGATTCAACCAAAACCCAATAACTTATAGCAAGGTGTGCCCATCCAATTTTTCAGTCATCGAAAGACAGCGTTGCAAGCACAAAATCAAATTTTTAATCGGATCCTTATCCAACCAAATCCCAATTTTCTGTTTTTCGTACGAGAATTGGTATGATTTTGCAGCTTAACAATGACTTCAGGTGAAGGTGACAATGTCATTTTTCAAATGTTTTTGCGGTGGAGGAATTATAAGTAGAAGTTGTTCGATATTTTTATCCCTTTTCTCAAGGAATTATCGGTTTTAAATATATAATTTCTTTGAGTGTTTTTGTAGAATTTAAGAAAGTAAATTATATTACTAATTTACTCCCTCCGTTCCTAAATATAAGATCACTTTGAGGAAGTGAATAAGTTCCTAAATATAAGATCACTTTCTATTTTATCTCTAGTCCAAACTACCCTTATACTTCCTCTTTTCATTGAAAACCCCTCCTCCTTTTAAAGTTAAGTAATTGAGGGGATTTTGGGAAGATCATGTAATTTTATTGTCTTCCTTAATCTCCCCAAATTAATCAAAGTGATCTTACATTTAGGAACGGAGGGAGTATAACATATGCCACTGCACATACAATTTGATGAAATGTTAGTGAATAAATAGAATAAATTAGTTTTATAAAAAATAAATATAGACTATGTAAACTAATTAAATTTGTATTTTTAATATTTCCAAAACAGTCAAAATAAGACCGATAGGACCGGTTGGAGTACATTACTTCTTAGCATTATGGACTCGAATTCTTGATTGAGCTTCATCCAAATCAAAAGAGCATACATAAAAAATATATTGAAGGAAGGGGCGGCGGATCGATCTGGCTTATTATCAATAATTATCTCATCAAAGTACAGCAGATTTTTTCATCTCCATCTCATTAAAATATAGCCAGGTTTCTTGTAGACTGCCTTTAAATTAAATCTAGAATTAGAAAGTTAACTTTCAATGATTTATTGTAATTGAAAAAAAATTAAGGATTATTTGGGTGCTAGTTATATGAGTCTTAAATTGATGGGGGGAAAAGGAATTGACAATTTTTAGAAATAGGTTATTGTACTAGTAAATCTTTTTTTTTTGCTAAATTCTCTGATACGGAGTCATGATATTCCTAGTATTTTTGCCCCCGATCACTCCATCCATGGAAATATCATGATCTGGGAAATTTGCAGTTTAGTCCCTGGTAAGGGAAATTAATACTGGAAGGTTCCAATACATTCCAAAATAATTATAAAGTCCCAGGGGCCTTTTCCTGCAATTGTTTGCTTATCTTCAATGATCATTTTGCCCTCATAAGATGAAAGCATAGTCCCCCTGTAGGGACCAGTGAGATGACAACCATCTTTAATGAGGGCAAAATGGTCATTGAAGTTAAGCAAACAATTGCAGGAAAGGGCCCTGGGACTTTATAATTATTTTGAAATGTATTGGGACCTTCCAGTATTAATTTCCCTTACCAGAGACTAAACTGCAAATCCCCCATCTGGAATTCTTTTCAAATCTCATTTAATGCATGGGTCATTTAAAAACCTGGAATTGCAACTGCATCCTTTACAGTTCACAATAGTAGTATAATAGAAGAAATACAAATTGGTGGAAATGTGTTCATTTAAATCACTCGTTACTTGAGGATTTATTCTGTTGATGAGTAGGATGTACGTGAAAATATTTTTCCCCCCACTTCCTGCGCTTGTTTGTTTCTACTCAAGAAAATGATGTCTCAACCCATCGTCCGTGGGTTCAGTGGCGAAGGGATTGAACAATGAGCGTCGGGTTGACCACCACATCGCGAGTTCGATCCTGAGGAGTGACACTTTGTTGTGTCTCCATCACGGCGCTTGAGGAGACATCTCCGTAGCTAAGTGAAGCTGAGAGTAACCTACCTGTGTGGATAGACAGAAAGAGCTTGCTGGACATGCTCCAGAGCTCACACGGACAAACCCAGTGGATCATGAGTTAGGTGTCCTGCCCTTGGATTGGGTTGAGCCCAAACCCCTTCCTAAAATTTCGTTAAAAAAAAAAAGAAAATAATGTCTCACCTGTATAGAGGAATTCAAAGTACCTAAGTTCATTAGCCCTTAAAATAGCGGCCTCACTCACACTTAAGGGTGGCAATGAGTCTCTGACAAAAAAAAAGGGTGGCAATGAGTCAAGTCAACCAAAATTTTGTTACTTAATAGGTCTGGCCCTGAATGAAAAAGGAAATGGAAATTGGGTATGACCTGAGTCTGAATGTAGGTTTTTTTCAACCTTAGGCGGGCTTGAGCCTTAAGATTTGAAGACATTTTAAAGGTCTACTTACAATGTAGGCATTTAAAAAGATTTCAAATTTCATAATTTGATTTAAATGTGTGACATTTTAATATGTCTCAAAATCTACATATTTACATTCAAAGACTTTTTATAGGCTTAAAAAACTTATCAAATAATATGATATGTGTATAATATCTAATTAAATTATTTATATAATTTTTTTAAAACTGAACAAGCCAAACCTAAAACCTTGTAGGTCAAACTTCCCTAAAATAATTCAAATCTATTTACATAATAAGACTTATAAATAGGTTTTGACCTGCCCTATTTAATAAATAGGTTAGACCTTAAACATGTCAAGCCGAATGCTACCTGTTTAAGGCCTGAATCATTCACACCCCTATCCATGAAGTGGAACTATCTGATACATTAAATGTCTAATTTGAATTAGGTGAGAGTAATGAGAAAAGACAAGGCACAAAAGAAATTGGAAGGTAGGGAGGTGGGAGTAATTAATATTAAAAGTGATCATCCCATGAATGGGAAGTGTTAAGAAGGCATTGCATTTGCCGGAGGGAGCTGGCAATTCAAAAGCACCATAACCTCCCTTTCTTCCACCTCCGCAACAACTTGGGCCTGGGCCCATCACAACCTTTTCTCTTAAGACAAAATTTAGGCCCATCCCAAACTCATCTGAAAGGCTAAATTAGTTATCGAGGCAAAACACTAGATCATAAGGCCAGTTTTGACTTTTTAGATAATTGTGATGCCCATGGTCCAGAATCACAAGAATGGCAAGTTAATAGTAGGAAATGGCAAGTTAATAGTAGGAATCAGGCATATTTGGTAAGAGCCCAAGAATGGACTATGGTTCTCCGTTTGAAGTGTGATGAACTGTGAACGTATGCACATAGTTTTACTTTTACCATGATCACCGTATTATTCGTGACGTGAGTTATGCCAATAATCAGCTCACAAGTATTAGCAATGCAAAGATCATAATTAATCATAATATCTTTTCTGCTTACCATTTCGGCATTTCCAGTCTAAACCTACTACGCCCGCATGTCTTTAAACATTAACGAAAGGACATCAAGCTAGTATTTTTTTTTTATAAAGGTGTGCAAGCACAATTCATATAATAAATTCGTGTGAATCTTATTGCCTACATAAAATATTACACGATAGTTAACTTAATATGCGTTAAAAAGGGAGGGGAAAATGGGAGTTTCGATCACTCCTTTTTTTTTTTTGTCAATATTGAGAAGCCTGTAATATGGTTAGTGGTTAGTAATAAGGTGAAATGGTTAAACGACAAAAAAATCGTCGGTGATGGCTGAGGGTTTCGTTGGTTAACATGAAAAACAAAACAAACGAAAGAGCAAAAGATTCCATTGCTCAGAAGAATATTTCTTTATAAACGAATCTGCATCTCTTGTTTTTTTCGGCAGCATGAAGAGGAATTGAACTATTCACGTTATTTTTTTTTAAAACATCAACTATTTAAATTACTTAAAAGGCCCAAAAACAAACACAACCCATGCATTAAAAAAGTTCACTGTAATTTACCTCATGCCACATGTGATTATAACATGACACGGAAAAAAATAGTAACAAAATCATCCTTTAAAAAGAAAGAAAATATTTGCTAATCAATGAATTAAAATAAGAATCTTGATAAGGATGCACGATGCCTTTCTTTGTCACGTAGACATAAATATGTAAAATAAACCAAGAGAGGGGATATTTTTGAGGAGGCAAAATCACCTACTATTTCTATTACAGCTGCTCCGTGGAATGAGCTTTTTCTTTTTTAGTCATCCAAGGAATGAGATTTGATAAAGTGTAAAAGGGTCCATTCCTCGTAATGTGTCCTATAAGCTAAAACTCGTTCCACATAGTATAATATTGCAACTTGGTGTTGTTTTTCTTTGCTTTGACTTCAAAGTCCCGAGCTTGTACAGTGTATTCCGGGGTCTTCTTCTTCTTCTTCTTCTTCTTGCTTCAGATCTAAAACTCAATTCATGCTTTATCAGTCTCAGACATGTCATAGGAGTCAAAGTCAAAGCCTCGATCTCAAGTCTCAGTCTTTCCTCTTCCACCATAGGAAATAAGCAGAGCAAATAATTAAGAAGGAGGTGGGACTGAAATGGGATTTGAAGAACATGGGAATGGAGAACTTGGGTTGTCTGCAATCCCCTTGGGCACCAAGAATAAGTACAGGAGAATGGGGTCTGACAACACAGAGGATTGTCATGATGGTTTGGATCAATACCACCAACAACATAGGAGGCAGAGTACTAGGAAATATGTTATTGCCTGTGCCATATTTGCTTCTCTCAACAATGTCCTCCTCGGCTATGGTATGCTAACTTTATTTCCTCTTTTTGTTTTTCTTCTCCAAAATATGTGCTTTCTGCATATTGTTTGCAGTAATCACATGTTATGATTCATTATGGTATTATTGAATAACATTGTTAATGAGTGTTTTCAAACAATATGTTTAGCATCATGTGTTTTATCTGTGTCATCAACATTTTCGATGTTAATAAATTCAAAGCCGATAGTTATTGCCAAGAGATTAGTTGATTGTATTATGTATCTCGATTTCTTAGTAACCTTGAGAGTGCCAGAGATCAGAGAATATACAAGGAAGTTATGGATCTTCTTTCAATAAGTAATACACTCTATATAGCATGAAGCTTAGCCTATCGGTATTGCTTAGTATGTAAACCACAAATAACACATGATTAACTCATATGCATGTTAATTGCTTGCTCTAATAGAAAGCAGAAGTTGCAAGATGTGGGTTCATAAAATTCTTGAGTTTTCCCTGATCAATTGTAGAATTACGAAACTAGTAGTCTTCTTGCTGATTTAGAATGGGGAGAGAGAAGCTGACATGGTTTATGTTGTCAATTTGCAGATGTGGGAGTCATGAGTGGAGCTGTTATATTCATTAAAGAAGATCTGAAGATATCAGAGGTAAAGGAAGAATTTCTTGTTGGCATTCTGAGTATAGTGTCCTTACTTGGTAGTCTAGGTGGTGGAAGAACATCGGATATTATTGGCAGAAAATGGACAATGGGCTTAGCAGCAATTGTGTTTCAAGCAGGTGCACTCATAATGACACTAGCTCCTTCATTTGCAGTGCTAATGGTTGGAAGACTTTTAGCAGGAGTTGGAATAGGATTTGGAGTCATGATCGCCCCCATATATATCGCTGAGATATCACCAAACATCACTAGAGGTTCTCTCACAACCTTCCCAGAGATTTTCATTAATCTTGGGATCCTGCTTGGTTATGTCTCAAACTATGCATTTTCTGGCCTTTCACCGCATATCAATTGGAGGGTAATGCTTGCTGTGGGAATTCTACCCTCAGTTTTTATTGCCTTTGCACTTTTCATTATACCCGAGTCACCAAGATGGTTAGTATTGCATGACCGAGTTGAAGAAGCAAGATCAGTACTGTCAAAAACCAATGACAATGATCAAGAAGTAGAGGAAAGGCTTGCAGAAATACAACAAGCTGCTGCGACCGCCAATTCTAGCGAGCAACCTGTGTGGCGGGAAATACTTTTTCCTTCTCCTGTACTACGGAGGATGCTCATAACTGGATTTGGGATTCAGTGTTTTCAGCAGATCTCAGGAATAGATGCAACGGTGTACTATAGCCCTGAAGTATTTAAAGCAGCTGGTGTTGTGGATAATTCTAAGCTTCTTGCTGCTACTGTTGCTGTAGGAATAACAAAGACAGCTTTTATAGTAATAGCCATATTTCTTGTAGACAAATTAGGTAGGAAGCCCTTGCTCTACATAAGCACAATAGGGATGACAGTGAGCCTGTTGATGGTAGCAATTACTCTTGCTTTGTTTGGACAAGGATCATTGTCCATTGGCTTAACAATTTTGTTTGTTTGTGCCAATGTGGCTTTCTTTTCTGTTGGACTAGGCCCTGTGTGTTGGGTTTTGACATCTGAAATATTTCCATTAAGAGTGAGAGCTCAAGCGTCAGCAGTTGGGGCTGTGGGGAATAGGGTGTGTAGTGGTATTGTGGCCATGTCTTTCCTGTCTGTTTCACATGCAATAACGGTTGCGGGAACATTCGTTGTGTTTGCTGCTATTTCTTCTCTTGCTGTTCTCTTTGTCTACTTTCTGGTTCCTGAAACCAAGGGGAAGTCATTGGAACAGATAGAAGTTCTGTTTCAGAAAGAACATACAATCATTCAAGGAAGTGAAATGGAGCTTGGAGATGTTGAACAACTTGTGCAGAATAAAACAAATTCAACAGCTCAAATGGATTGATAAAATCCATCTTCCAAATCATACGAATCTGCCATTGGTTAGAAAGAGATTGAAGACTGGTTACGTCCCTGCATGTCAGTTCAGTGGACAACTTTGCGGACATGGGAAAACAGAAGGAAGCCTAGTCACTACAAATAGTATTCTTTTCGGCTACTTTTTATGGTGGTACAAATATTTGTATTCTTTAGTCTTTAATGAATGATGCCTCCGATGAGTTGGATAAGTATTTAAATCTGCATTGTGAATCTGCGTCTTTAGTGTCATAAGTATATATGAAATGAGAATGATCTCCCCTATCCTTACTGATTAATGAACATTAAAGTGAACAATTATGTATGATTCGATGGTCATCAAGGAACGATATAATCACCAGACTCGATGGTAAAATTAAAAACACTGGATTTTACTGCTGGTGAATCGCCTTCAGTTGACTGAGCTTTCATATAATGAATGTTACTACTGGACTACTAGTTTATTGTGGCTGCTTTTCTTGCCGTCCTACAAAACTCTTGTGATGTGTGCTCCTTCTGTTTACCGACCGACAATAATTCCATGTCTTTTAGTTTTATTTGGGGCAATTTATTTCTTATATTTATCATATATCTCCAAACCAACTTAGTTGACTTACAAGTTGATATGTGATTTAAAACACACAAGTTTTATGTAAGTATTATACAACATACTACATTTTGTAATTACTATTTTATTTAATTTTTCAGAATTTTCTAAATTAGTCGACTATATCTTAAATTTAACAAACGAACTTAGTATATTGTTAATTGAATTGTTTTTAGTTCGTTGAACCCATCATTTATGGAATATATTGCAATGTTTGTCCTTATGTAAAAAAATTGTTTTTGTTAAAAAGACTAATTTACATACCTACCTAACTGGTTAACGTGTGTGGTAAGTACTCTCGTCCCTTAAACAAGTGGTTGAGATCCGATCCCTAGCCCTTGTGAATGGAGCAAATTCACAGACCAGCTGTCTACCCTTTGTATGAGACTTCAGAACAGCGAGGGATTAGTCCCAATTGTCACACATGTGATGATAACGTTGGGAAAAAAAAAGACTAATTTTCACATTTTATTGTATCACCACTATATCTTATATCACATGCTGAAAGACTAATAAAGAAGAAATTTGGTAAACATTTCCAAACTAGTATTAGCACTTTCAGCACGTGTCACATGCTGAAAGTGCTAATACTAGTTTGGAAATGTTTACCAAATTTCTTCTTTATTTAATTTTCGTATTTAATAAGCAAAACACGTGTGCAGTCACAGTGTCACTCTTAGTGGTTGGTAGAGAGCTATTGGCAAATAATTTGGCACGAGAGGCTGATAGTGACTTGGCTGCTAACGTTATCAAACTCGCCAATCCCGTGGTCAGCGCAATCAACAAATTTCAGATTCCTGCTCTCTCTTATAAGTCTAACCATTTCCTCCCAATCTGAAACTCACTTGTAGTTGTTGTGATGGAAAATATCAAGCACACACATGTTGAAGTGAAGGGACTGAAGCTGCATGTTGCTGAGATTGGAAGTGGTCAGATCACTAACAATTGATTCAGTTACTAAATTGTTGATTAAGTTCTTCCCACTTCATCTTATAGATACATCAGTGCTTATGTTTACTGTTATACAGGTCCAAAGGCAGTGGTCTTCCTGCATGGATTCCCAGAAATATGGTATACATGGCGCCACCAGATGATTGCTGTGGCCAACTCTGGCTACCGAGCCATTGCCTTTGACTTTAGAGGCTATGGTCTTTCTGATCACCCAGCTGATCCAGAAAAAGCAACCTTGATGGACCTTGTTGATGAAACCGCTGCCCTTTTGGATGCCTTGTCCATCACCAAGGTAATTAAATTGCACCTCATTATCCATTAACATGCAACACTTAAAGTCCATCCTCAAAGGCTACTCCCTACACCTAAGTTCTGAGATTCAATATTAAAAGTTCAGATCTTGCTCAACTGTTTGTACATAAAATAAAATTAACATGCAAATCTATTAATTGTTTTAGGCTTTCCTGGTGGGCAAAGACTTTGGGGCCATCCCAGCATATATTGTAGCTGTTGTGCACCCTGAGAAAGTGATTGGTGTCGTAACTTTAGGCATCCCATTCATGCTTCCGGGTCCTTCTTCTGTTAGGAATCACCTTCTACCTAAAGGCTTCTATATATCTAGGTGGCAGGTACATTAAACATAATCCTAGTATTGTTGTCATCATTTTTAGTTTCCTCCTTGGGTTGATAGTAGCATGTTCACTGAATTCAGGAGCCAGGGATAGCAGAAGCAGACTTTGCCCGCTTTGATGTCAAGTCTGTCATAAGAAACATTTACACACTCTTCTCTAAGAGTGACATCCCTATAGCAGCTGATGATCAGGAAATCATGGACTTGTTCGACCCATCTGCTCCCTTGCCACCTTGGTTCTCAGAGCAAGACCTTGCAACTTATGCCTCACTTTATGAAAAGTCTGGTTTTAAATTTGCTTTGCAGGTTCCTTACAGGTAAATTATAATAATTATGCTCTCATTAGTCATTATCTCCTCTACCCCCTCATTAGCCGTTGTTTCATGATCGTGCAGGAGCATTGGAGTGGACTGTGGCATAACTGATCCTAAAGTGACCTGTCCAGCACTGCTGATAGTTGGTGAGAAAGATTATGTTCTCAAGTTTCCAGGTATAGAGGACTACATCCGAAGCGGGGCAGTAAAACATGTTGTGCCAAATTTGGAGATTGTATACGAGCCGGAAGGAAGCCATTTTGTGCATGAACAACTCCCTGAGAAGGTGAACCACCTCATCATCCAGTTCCTTGACAAACACAGCAACTGATTAACACCCCGGGACTAAAAGTGTAAGGCTTTCACATCATGTGTCATGCATTTCTACCTTCAACTTGTGCTGGTGTCATTCCTGAGCTGCTTGATATGTTAATATTTCAATCCTTGTAGAACTTGTATGATTTGTATCGCAAGCTAGCCCTCTAGCCCTCGCATAGGGGTTATATAATAAAGTTCAGAACTAAGAAATAAAAGCTTGTTCGAGATTTATGTTCATGTCCATGCGAAAGAACAAACATATTAGAAATCGCAGCTGAATTTTACAACTGATCTCCGTTACAGTATATTATTTAATTGACCGACTATCTCTCAAGTTCGGCAATGAGGCAATCTGTTCTTGCGGTGCCCCTTTTCTGCTTTCGGGTAATAAGGTAAACGCAAAAAATGGTAAAGAACCAGTAGTAATATTAATCTTTTTCCAAAAAACTAAGATGTGTTGGAAGGATTGGAATGCTATCTGGTTTGACACAAGACAAAAGCGATGGCAAAGTAAAATGTTGACAATGAGAACAAAGAATCAACATGTGTGAGAGAGAGCATACCTCTCGATTTATTTTAGCATTAAGATTCCACTGAAGTAAAATCTCGAGTTTATATACAAGAGTGTGACTAAAATGGTACAAAAAGCCTCAACAGCAGGCAACAAAAGGAAAAACCAGAAAGCAGCATTACATTTGTATATTGTTCTCACATGCTAGGAGTTCATAACAACTTTCACCAACACAAAAGGCTTACCATTTCCATTGTAACTTGAGTTTCCAGTAAATACCAGTCAAAGACAAGGCCAGGCTGCCATATTATGTACATGAGCAGATTCTCAGAGGTCATAAGCTGGAAATGTAGCATGGAGAGGATCAACCATATCTAGAAAGAGATATGCCATGCCTCCAAGCCCTTCAAACAATGAGTATGGTGTATCACCTCCATGCATTTCGCCTTGTGAGATGAGCTTGTGAGCTCTATCAAGTAAAAAGCAAGCAAAGGCTTTACCCCTGTATAAGTACTCTACCTTTCCAGTTAGTTGATAGAGTGACAGGAAAATATATGCATTGCCACTAATGCCATGGCAAAGCCCGACTCTTCTTAGCAGACCTCGATTCCAGACCACCTCTGCTGCATTCACAGCTGCATCCAAAAATTCTTTATCCCCAAAAACCTAAGAATACCCATAATGCAGTTAGAAGTGCATCAGATAATCAGATCTTAAACAAAACTGCCAATGAAAAAATCTTATCTAGCCTTACGAAACACAAGAGAGCTCGCCTTATTCGTAAATTCAGAGTAGGCTTGCTTTAACATGGTTTTAACTTTCTATGTGCATAAGCAATATTAATCATTTACTAACAAGTAAGAAGTAGATTTCCCTGAAGTTTTCTTAACTATGAATATATAGAAAACTATAAGCATAATTAAAGTTATAATTGTGGACAACGAATTACTATTCCTGCAGAATGACCATGCAGAATACTACAATCATAATTAAAGTTATAATATTGCACTACAAACTAAGTCTTATACAAGTGATAATTACAGTTTATCTAGAATATATATATATATATATATATATATATATATATATATATATATAACCATTTTATGAATGGTTTTTGGGAAAACTCCACAGCAATGCTCCATTGGCATATGCACTGAAATAACAACCTTGAAAGCATCATTTCTATGAATTCTATTGATTGAAAATCAATGTTAAAATTTTTGTTTAGATATGCCAATATGCTAATGTACTGTACTCCACACTACTATCCCTGCAGTATGACCTTGTAGAATACTACAATCATGATTAAAGTCATAATATTGCACTACAAAGTAGATCTTATACAAGATAATTACAATTTATCTATGTCAACATTTTAATGTACTGTATTCAATACTAATATCCCTAATTTGAATAGTAGACATGTATGAATGAAGCAAGCGGGCAGTATAATGTGAATAAACACCAACTTATTAGCTTTAGTAGTGAGATTGCAAAGGTTGAAACCAAAGAGCAAAGGCATTTCTAATCCTAATAAAAAAAATCTCATCTGAAAGACATATCTAATTGATATAAATTCTTCGACAACAAACTTTACCTTGGCTGCTTTAACAAGTGTAAGGGCAGTTCCAGGAGCTCCATGGCACCAGTGCACAAGTACATCACGTTTTCTATCTTCTTCACTAGCAGGGTAATTTCCACTGGCGAAGCGATTACTTATCATGCATCTAAGAGTGCCCTTCACATCCTCAAGTTGATCTGGCTTCAACTCCATATTCATCAAGACATGCATAATCCCAGCCAATCCATGTGCAGCACCCCAATACTTCTCTCCATACCACTCAAACATAAGAGGACAAGTTCCTCTCCTACCCATGTCTCTCCCTCTTCTAAAAATCTCATCCACAATCGGAGCCTGAAACATGTTTCAGATATTTTACTCCACTCTTCCCTACAAGTCTAAGAAGATAACATTATGGCATAGGAGTAGTTGTGGTTGAAGCTCACAGTATAAGTGGAGGGGATTGTCCCTTGCCCAAGGTGTTTGTTTAAGAACAAACATGCCCATAGAAAACCAACTCTCCCATACAGCAACTCATCAGGAATATTGTTTGGCAGCTTAATCTGCATGACAGTATAACACAATGGTTTACTCTAACAATTCAGCTTCTCAAACTCTAATTCTACTTCTACTATATGATGGCCATTCTATCAATTTCCCATTTAAAGCTATATAGAGAATACCTTTTCAAACTGAGACAGATAGTAATTAAGGGACTGCTCATCACCAGTGTGCTTAGCTACCACAGCTCCAAGGGCACATACTCCAGCACGTCCACAAATAAAAGTGACATCCCTGTCATGCACTCATCCTTAATCATCTACGTAGCTATCCAACCACATATAAAAAATAATGGGAAGAGAGACTAAACACTAAATAGAACCTAGAAGCAAGAGAAGCAGAATCACAAGCCTTGACAATCTGGAGAGAGAGATTGAGATCATTCATGTTGGAAGTGACTTGATAAGATTTAAAGAGAAAAAAAGCAGTGCCGAGAAGGCCACAGTAAAGGGTAAAGTCATAGACTTGTTGACCAGGCAAACCAAAAGTCTCAACAGATATCTGACACAAACACAAACACAAAAACACAAGTTGTGATATTTAACAGTTTACAATGAGGAGGGAAACAAAATAAGGAAATACGAGTACAAGTACAAACGGTTTCTTTAAGGTCCAAAGCGGCGCGTTTAAAAAGCTCAGAAAGAGGCGCGTAAGGCATGGAGAGAAGCTTGGTGAGGGAATCGATTGACACGTCATCTTGTTGTTCATGAAGAGTGGAACGTGAGGCTTCTGGTACGAAGTCAGGAAACACGTTTGGGAAGAAGCGATCCCCCATGTTTGAACTTCTCAATGAACCTTTTTGTTTTTCTTTAGCTCAACAGTGAAGAAGATGTTGCAGAGAGGGACAGTCACTGATCGAGACGGACTAGGAAGGAACACGTGGACTTACACGTCATGTAATGTCTGTTTACGTGGCAACCTATGGAGGCCTTGGTGTTTCTTGGTGGTTGGGCTCTTTTAACTGAAGTACCCAACCTTTAGTGTCTGGATTGCTCTTGTATAGAGTATTTAACCCAGTGGGCCTTTTGTAAATCTCTTTAATCTATCCAAATAAATTAAGGGCCCGTTTGGAAGCAGGAAACTTTGCTCTGAATCTGAAAGTGAAAGTAATTCACATTCTCATGCTGTTTGGAAGCCAGAAACCTTTGCTCTGAATTAGAAATTTTCACATTTTCAGTTTCCCTCCAAAATTAAGAATAAAAATACAAATTTGGCTTCCCACCAAAATTGAGTGTGGGCCCATGTGCTAAATACCACATTGCCCTTCATTTACTCTAACCAAAGACAGCACAAACGTTGGGAGCTTCAGGCAAGACACGAATTTGTCAGTGAGGAGGTGTGGGTTATCGTGGTGGCATTTAACTCAAATTAGCTAGCTTTGGGTTGTCTTTGGCGAAGGTGTGAGTGGGGTTGATGGCACATTTGATGGTGATGCTCAAACATGATTGCATTCCTCTCCTATATTTGTGACCCTGTTTTTGTGTTCAATTTGAAGTGTTGAGTGCTTGTGATGTGTGAGTTTTGATTAAATGAATGAGTTTTCACTTTAAAAGTTGTTGGGTTAGCAATAATTGCTTTCCAAACTATACATACATAGTTAAAATCTGCATGGGTCTTGTGTGAAGTTCTTGCCCAGGTCCTTCTGTTTAACTGCAATAATGTTGGAAAAAGTTTGGGGATGACGTGAGTTGAAAAGGTTAAACATATGTACACTTTATTTGTAGCTGTCATTGTTGATGCTAAACTCGATTTTACAATGGCAAACTCGATTTTAAGATGGCAAAATCGATTTTAAGCTGACAAAATCGATTTTACCATGACTGTTATGGGAAAGATGGAGGTTGTTCCAGGTAAACTCCATTTGACATAAATTACATCTAACAACTCCATATCACCACCACTATCGCTAGATGTTGGAAAAATGTTGGAAAAGGTTTGGGGATGACGTGAGTTGAAAAGGTTAAACATGAGTACACTTTATTTGTAGCTGTCATTGTTGATGCTAAACTCGATTTTACAATGGCAAACTCGATTTTAAGATGGCAAAATCGATTTTAAGCTGACAAAATCGATTTTACCATGACAGTTATGGGAAAAGATGAAGGTCGTTCCACGTAAACTCCATTTGACATAAATTACATCCAACAACTACATATCACCACCGCCATTGCTAGAAAATTGTTTGGGCAAGAACAATCTGAGAAGATCTGAGAACACCCAATAAAAATTTCTCCTTTAGAGTTTCTAGAGTTTCAACCCAACACCCAAATCTCTTCCACAAATGAACCCCAAACCTATAAACCTCCCCAACTTCGTCTTCCAGAATTTGGTCTCCAAGTTTCTATCTTCCATTCTCCAGTTGGCCGCCTTGTTCCTCAGTACGCCACCTCCTTTGCCGGAGACAACCTTAGTAGCAAAAGAGATGTGTTGCACTTGGGGTTTCTTTTTTCAATAAGGGCTTTTTAGGAATGTTACAATAGGAAGGGGCATTACTGTCATTTATGTGCTTCACTTTCATATTCTTCAATATGCCAACCAAACAGCCGCATGTGATTTGCTTTCTTGGTAAAGTGAAATCATTTCACAACTTTCAGATTCAGAGGCTAAGCTTCCTGCTTCCAAACGGGCCCTAACATAGATGTCCAAAGTTTGATGCTTCAGCGCATTGATATTGGGAATTAGTGAATTAATATTATACTCTTGCTTTCTTTTTGAACATATTCGGTACCTTAACAGTGAACACACTTTCATGCAATCATTCCTGGCAAATTTATTTAGTGACATGTTTGGCACAACTTATGAAACCATGATTTAGAATTGGAACTAAACTAACCTTTTAAAACCTTGGTTTAGAAATAAGAAGTCTAAGTTGAGCTCAATTCCTTGTTTGGTTCAACTGTTGAAGAAAGAGCAGCCTTTTCGCGTTTGGGGGGGTGCAATTAATGTAGGTGAAGATAGAAGGATAGAGTCATAGAACTTTGACAATTTCCAACTTTTGTGAGTTTCAAACTGTGGGGACATTCAACTCAAGCTATGCCGAAATCTATGGAAATCAGTTGCTTATTCCGAGGCCAAGAGGCAGCATTCTTCCTTTGCTTCTTTTCTTGTTTTTTCTTCCTTCGTTTAAGTGCACTTTTTCTAGTGTTGTCGCTCTTTTTTAGGCGGGAAATGAAGATTAGAAAGAGGGAGAGACTTGAAGCCTTCAAGCTGGACACATTAAAAAAAGAGAAGGTTTTTAGGCTTTGTGGTGGTGCGTGGCAGACACTAGATGAGAATTGGAATTGAATCTAGGAATTGGGAAAAGTAATTTACATATATCCCGTGTCCCACAAACTTTCTCTCTTCATCTCACACTTTTCCTGGACCCCACAAACTTTTACATCTCATCATTACCTAATTTACCTCTACTTTCCATCTTTACCCTTACACTCAATTCCATTCCCATTTCCATTACACACTTTCTGTCCTACCAAACGGGCCCTTAAGCGGAAATTTCTACATTGTGCCAAACCCGATATTTCTAATGTGTAACCTTTGACTCGCGGACTAGAAGCTGGGTTCTTATAGTAGTTCTTTTTATTCGAGTGAAATGGAAATTCTTTATTATTAGTTCTTTTTTTATTGGCCAAATATTAGTATTAGTATTTCTTTAATGGTCATCACTCATAATGTTTTAATGACACTACTGTTTACACATTAAAAAGAAATGTTGACTAAGTTATCCACGATTTGCAAGATTTTTCATGAGTCAATTGACCAACGAGAGAATGATATGTCAGAATTGATCAGTATCTGAAGAATGGGCAGATAGATAATGGTGGGGCAATATTTAAAGATACCCTATATCTGAAAGGATCAACCCACCATGATTTCCCCATGTGGATATAGCAAAGTGCCATTAGCAATACTACCAAAAACACTCATGCTCAAGTCACAGCTCCCTCATCCTTCACTTTTTGCGTCACTGTCCACGATAGCCTGATTGCGGCTGGGGACTTTATCAAGTTTTATCAAATACTAGTAGCTTCCATGTGCTTGATGATATTGCAAACAGTTCTGAGATATGTATACCTCACATTTGTATTTGTGGATAGATAGCTCAATCAAAGACACCTCATTGAGTTTTACCAGTCAACCAATTCTCATTCTAACTTGGCTGCTATTGTTGATGGGGAATACCGTGGCCTCATTTAACTGCTGATTGTTGTGATCTATGAAAAATCACATAATCTACGTATGATAGGATAATCACGGTTTTAATTGCTTTCTGCTTTTTTGGATTAGTTGGTCATAATCCACCACCTTGAGTAATTGCAGGATAGGCTGATTGGGTGGGTGGCTCTGTTTTTCCTTTTGATTGAACCGAATTAATAATGTTACCTTGCCAATTGAATTTAAGTATATAACATAAGCAAACAGTCAGGGACCCACAACGCCAGTTTTATCAATAGATTAACAAGAAAAGTAGGTCCATAATACCAATAATGCATTATGCCATTATGTATCTTAAAAACATAACCCAAACTCACATTAAAAGTCACCATACATTTGCTTTGCAAGGCAAAGAGGTACACACTAAATGCTACTGCACGCTCTCTCTCCACTTTGGAGAGGGCTACATGAATCTACTACCACGAGTCGCACACCATAAAAGCATGTATTGCTTTAAAAAATAAGAAAAAAAAAAGCAACATTGGATGCCCTTGTGGGCTCCAAAGTTTGCTTTTCTTACTAAAAAAACCAATGGAAGAAAAGCTATTACAGTACGTAACATTGGCAAACAAAGAAGGGAAGCTCAAGCCCACAAGACTGCCTTTGCATTATGGGACTTGACTAGCTATGACTAGGTAAAAGGTGTTCACTGCTTGAATAAAACCCTTGTGGTTTGCACTTGTCGGTGCTGCTACTTCTTTAAAATGTTGTCAAGGGTAAAAATTGAGCCCAGATGTGTAAGTAGCTTTTGGAGACCAGCTACTTGGAATAACATCTCTAGCAGACAGAGATCTCCCAGCGAATGTGCTTAGTTTCACAGAAAATGGACCCCTCAAAGGCCCACCAATAATGCACCAATTTGCACCCCACAGATGATTCATCTCTAGCCACTCCACAGACCCTGCCTGTCATTCCCAATATCACAAACCAACAAATTAGAAATTGTTAGTCACTTCCCATTACTTGATTTGTGAAATTTGCAGGCATAACAAGATCGGGGCATTTGTTACTTAGAAGTATCTATGCAATTTCAAGGAACCATATAATAGGGGATACATGAACTGGGGATATGAGGAAGGAATATAATTGTCAGTACAGATCCCTGATCACATGTTCTACAGGAAAAAGCAATTGGACAACTACCTCAATCTCAATATTTACTATGTAACTCTCTTTTACTGAAGGAATGGGCCGCACGGTAAGTTTGCACGTGATATAAGGAGACACGTCCGCAGTATTTGGATTTTACTACCCACAACATGAATTAACAAAACGCTCTCAGACATAATTATTTTTCTAAATAGAAAAAGTGCTCCCTGCTATCGCCCTTTAAGTTTAATTAATCATTACAATATGTTAGTGCCCATAATACTTCGAAGCCTTTTTTTACCCCACCAAAATTTTTTTAGTGCATGTTTAAGCAAGTACTCCCTCCGGTCCCTAATGTAAGAGCTCACCCCATATTCTCTCCTAATTTAATGCATTTTTTCCTACTTTACCCCTAACTCTCTTTCATATTTATTAATGCTTATGTATTTATCTCTCTTAAAAGTACCATAATAAATATGGGCAATTTTGGAAAAGAAGCATTAACTCTAGACACCCAACTAACATTCACATGTTTTTTTAAGAAGCGTTTTTTTGACGGCTAACTCTTACATTAGGGACTGGAGGGAGTATCTTTTTGGTAAAATCCGCAACAATTATCAACAAGAGTTCCTAATATGGGGGGGTGAGTGTGTGTGGTGCACTAGAATTAAATAAAGCAAGAAGCTAAATGCGGTAATGGCATCTGATACTTGTAATCCAGAAAATCAGGCATGTTTACTTTCTCTATCCTTTTCAAACTATTGGTTTCCTGTCCACAGTCTTATAAGAGTAGTAAATAAATTAACTATACAACAACAATAACAAAGCCTTATTCCCAACTAAGTGAGGTGTGTAGATAAATTAACTATAAGGAGCAAAAAAATTATACAAGCAATCGTTGAATTTAGAGCAAAGATACTTACTTCTTGAATATGCATAGAGGCTACATCTCCATCTCCACCCTCAAATTCCACCAAAAGTGAAAGCCAGAATGGCGTAGAACCTTCATTCACTTGGAAGGCAATGTTTTTGCCTCGATATTTACACGGTGTCCTACAAACATGAACACAATATTCACTTAGTCTCACAAATTTGAAGAAACGGGTGAATAAAACTAGAGATAAACTTTTTCCTTTTAAAGAAAGCTTTGCCAACATTAGAAATAAAAAAAATTAATAATGTATCTTTTCTTATGCGCTTCTGATTCCTCAAACATAGAAAAGAGATTCCATTGACATGTTCATATACGAATAATTACCCCGAGACAAATAACCCAGAGGTCAAAGCAACCACAAAAAGCAATAGATAAAAGACAATAATTACAGTTCTACCCAGTGTAGAAAAATAAATCATAATAGTACACCCTACACATACCGTCTGTAGATGACTGGGATTTGACCTTTGTCCCTGAGTTGACCATGTTCACCGGCAATAGCCAAACGGCCAAAGGCAGCACCACTAAGGTCAAAATGGGTCTGATCAGAAGGACAGCCAGGACACTCGTCCGTTATAATAACCGTCACAGCTCGCCGTGAGCAAATGCTCTCGTCCAGGCACTTAACTTTATAGCAAGCTCCACACCCTTCTCCATTCTTGAACAGTATGGGCCCCACCGCCCCCACCCTTGCTCTCAGTGGCCTCACGTCCACCAATGAACCATACCCACACGCCCCACCTTCACCAAAAAAAAAATAATAATAACACCCACTCAGTAAATAAACAAAATGTACCCATTAAAAAATCAATAGAATTCAGATTTATAGCTAAAGCAGCAAACTTTTTTTTACCAAAGCTAAAGCAGCAAACTTTGAAGTATAATATGTTGAAATTAACTAACTACTCGTACAATGTGGTGTTAAATAAACAAAATGTACCATTCACTCAGTAAATGAACAAAATGAACCCAGTAAGAAAAATCAAACAGAATTCAGATTTACAGCTAAAGCAGCTAACTTTGAAGCATAATATGTTAAAATTAACTAACTACAATGTGGCTAAACAAACAAAATGTACCCATTAAAAAAATAAACAAAATTCAGATTTACAGCTTAAGCAGCAAACTTTAAAGCACAAGATGTTGAGATTAACTAACTAGATTGTGGTTGTTAATGTGTAACGGATTTACCTGTACTTCCGTCACCTTCAGGGTCGCCGTACCACGTGGCGGTGGCGGGGGTCCAATGTAGGTCAGGGAGGGGAATGTGGTGGTGGTGGTGAAGTTCTTCCTGCGAGGATATTAAGGTAGCTTTCAATGTTAAGAAAATGAAGAGGAGAAAAAACTGTACGGCGGAGCTCCGGTGGTGGTGCATTGTGGAACGAAGGGAAGTCTCCGCCGTGAGACGGCGAGAGACTGAGCTCCGGCGAGCGGAGATGGCGGGAAAACGGTTGTGCGTCGCCGACAGTTTGGTGGCGGCAGAGAGCAGAGAGGGTAATATATGTAATGGGTGTGAGACCGTTATGGAGGGGTTTTGGTGTTTTATTTATATATATTTATAGAGGGAAGGAGGGTGGGTCCCATTGTGTGAATGTTTTTGTGACTTGATTAGACATGGGTTGTGTGGTTATTTACCTGGGTTGCCACTGTGTGGGACATGCCTGGATTGAGGCATAGATTTGCATGTGACTGTGAGTGGATTATTTGGTGTGGAAAGGGATGATTCATTATTGCAATCTTACTATTGCATCTTGTTGGGCACGGCCAAGAAAATGCCGTTTTATTGTATTGGTGTTTTCTTTGAGTGAATGATTTCTTTTGTGCTCGTATACTAATTTCTAATATGCATTCTTGTTTTTGCCATGTGATGCAAGTTTTTACCATGCTTCAGATGAATTTGAAAGACCTGGTATATATTGCCGCAGAGAGGAAGACCATGTTTGTTTGTGTCACTTTTAGCTAAGTATCTTTATAACATGGGGAAAAAAAATCAAACTTTGTGAAACGTTTTTGAGAAGAGTATATTGATTATTGAGTCGGCCAAAAAAATTGAGTTTCTGTTTGTTTAAATATCAGAGTCTAGTCATCCCTCCATTTCAAAATTTCAATGTGAAAGAGAGACCCGGTTGTGTTGACTTATTTGCCATACCAGCAGAAAAATTGTAGTACTTATTAGTATATTGCTATTGAATGTATTTAAAATGTTAATTTTATTTTTCTCACTGTTCAATTTGGTAAGTTAATTAAAGCTTAGTTGACTAGTGATTTCTTGTCTGCAAATGAGAAGCACAGTCGCTTGTGCGTGTGTGTTTTTCTTACAGTCTATCCTTTTTTGATCGGTTTTTACAGTCTATCTTACTGCTTAATTTATAGGCTTCATTAAAAAATCAGATAATTGACATGAATTGGGAAGGGATTATTATTATTTATTACAGTTGTGCAGGTAATTTATAAGAAAGGATGTAGGTCTCCAGGTGTGTCACATGGGCATGCATGTAGAGTTGGATGACTATTTATGTAGAGATGACAAGTGATATTCACAGGCCCAGAATCTTCTTGTCCCATGAATCAACACCACCCCTCTCTACATAACTACAGGTCTATAACCTCACCAACCTTCAGTGCTCACACTAGTACTATTAAATATATTGAATTAACTTTCTGGTTTTCATTCATATCAACGCGTATTTTTGTAGACTTGACAGTAAGGTTGACCTGCTACAGCTTCAACCAGGCATCATTCATTTTACAAGTGAAGAGTTTACAGATAAAAAGGGACTGGAGTTAAGGCGTTTGGCTATACTGAGGGAGCAGCAAGAAAGAGGCATTATTATTGATTAATAATTTATCAGGAAGGACAGATTTTCTTCTACCAGAGATCTCGCTCCTTGGTGTTGCTGTGAACCAGTGTGATAGATCCGAGGTCAGCTATTGCGGAATCTTTTTTTTAAGCAAAAAATCAACACTAAACTTATCATTTCTATCTTCTAAGCTTGTTCTAAACCCCCCGTACACACACTATCTCTAAACGAGCAAAGTAGTCATGAGCAATTAAATTAATCATGAGCA
Source organism: Mimosa pudica (assembly GCA_029929735.1). Lineage (NCBI taxonomy): Eukaryota > Viridiplantae > Streptophyta > Magnoliopsida > Fabales > Fabaceae > Mimosa > Mimosa pudica. The sequence continues at coordinate 2,984,664 of JAKELP010000001.1, forward strand.
AAGTAGATGAAAAAACATGAGACAAATTGCCGACAAGAAACCTGGTGAGATACTTAAATGTTATCGGAGTATTAGACATCCAGATTTTGAGAGCATCAAGTGGAGATATTTGAGGCATAAATACAGTGCAACTTTTTTCATCATGCTCAACACTCCAATTAATTAACATTACTTCTAGCACTCTTCCTATACTGAATGTGTACTGAATGCAAGTTCTCTTAACTTTTGGAACTCACTTTATGCACCAAACAGTGACACGTCTCCAAACAAATCAGAATTCATTTTGTGCAAAGCACCTAAATTCCTGGTGGTAGTGGAGAGCTAAAGCCTAAATAATGATGTATCCACATAAACAAATCAAATTCAACTTTAATTACTTGATTATCGGAGCTTTATGAAATCCATGTATGCAAGAGTGCGAATGTGAAGTCAAACGCGAATATAAGAACTGCATGAATGCTTCGCCTTTTGTTTCTTTCTTCTATTTCATCAAAAATAATTTTGGGGTAAATATCAAACAATTTTGAAAAGGTCAAATTGGTCAAAGAACAATAAAAAGTCTCATTCCGGCCAAAGAACAATAAAAATATTTTATTTTGACCAATGAGCTACTTGAAAATAACAAAATAACCTTTAGAACCCACATTTTCAAAAATTATTTTAATTATGTCCCAAGGGTTATTTTAGTATTTTCAAGTAGTTCATTAGCCAAAATGAACCATTTTTATTGTTCTTTGGCCAGAATGAGTCCTTTTATTGTTTTTTTTGGCCAATTTGACCCTTTCAAAATTGTTTATTAGCCCGAATGATATTCAACCCAATAATTTTTAACCGAAATATTAGTCAACGTTACCCGCGCTCTCACACTACAAAAAACTGAAATTAGAGATCAGTCTCTAAATCAAGAAACAGTTCCTATAAACATAAGAAAGGGCCCAAAAATATGGGCCAACAAATGAGCCCAGCGTTGAAAGCATTCTGGGCCATGTCCAACCGGGGGTGGGGGGGGGGGGGGGGGGGGGGCGGGAGGATACTGTCATGCTTTTGCTCTTCTTTCTCCTTGCCCCTAACATTCAAACTGTTTAATTCTTTATTGCGGTTCAGACTTCAAATATGGTCAACAATGTGAGATTTGTCCACACACTTGCTTATGATGGAAGTATGAATTTTACTGCAGCAATCTTTGTTTATTTGGAAGGCCACTGAGCCTCATGATTCAGCTCATATTTGTTCAAATCCCCCTTTTCTCAGTCATTTGGCAGTACTCTTTTATGAAAACAGTTTGTTTTCTGCCAAACTAATAATAATGGTTTAAATTATACTCCACAGCACTAAATATAAGATATAATTGACTTATTCTTTGATAGATTAAGGTTGTGAAATAAATTATTAAATTAATACATATTTGATATATTTTTAGATTATCCATTAGTTTGTTGGTCCAATTAAACTAGTTTGAGGGAGAAAATTAGGTAAATTAATTTATAATTAACTTATTTTACTTTTTTATAATTTTCCAAAAATGTCAATTAGTTCTTATATTTAGCACAGGAGAAAGTAATGTTTTTGTATTCAATTGAAATAACTCTCCCAGTTTTCCATTTTTTTGGTTGATAGAGTGTCTATCTCATTTTTACGCACTCATTACTGTGCAGTGCTATCATATTTCACCTCACCACCACGCCATTAAAATTTCCAGTTGATATGGATAAACTGAACCATTTTTAATATGAACAATTAATTGTTGTTAATAAATAATTTAAAATTACTTTTTCTGTATTCAGTTATTAAAATAAAACAACAAAATCTAAGAGGTATTAATTGCATATTTAAATAATGAAGATATAATCTCCCAGGTATCAAGCTATCAAACGATCTTATTTGATAAAGCTCATGAGCCTTGCTGGATTTAAACAAATAAATAAATAAGGATATACTCTAATTTGTCAAGGGCCATGGGTGACTTAAAGGAAACATAATTATTTGTGTATTAAAAAAAAAGGAAACATAGTTATGTGATGTCTCTCAAATTCATTCATGATCACTGTTTCTCTGCTTAAATTTTGTCCCCACCCTTTTCTCACCAACCTGGGTCATGGCAAGGCCGATTTCCTCTCTCGGGTTATTATATTGACTTGCCCCACCTAAATGAATCCAATGCGCCAATTATCAATTACGTCTTTAAATGTGTCTTTATGTTGAACGGAGATGTTCCCTTCATCCTATCATCCCCTTCTATTATCCCCTTAAAACATAAAAAAAACTTTAATATGAGGTCGATTATAATTGTTATCCAATTCCGGTTAAATTATCAGTCCAACTTCGAAAAGCATGGTTGTTAATATATAATATGCCTGTGGTAGGCTTATTAGTAGTTTTCTTCTCTCTTCTGATCACATCTTTCACATGGTACTCGGAGAATGAGGGCTCTCACCGGGAGAATGAGATCATAGCTAGGCTAATAATTAAAATATTGAAATGGCAAAGAATTACAATAATCAGTATTATCTGTTAATTAGTTGGGAAGTGACGTTGAGTGTTTGTATACCACTCTAAGTCTTTCTCGCTAGTTATCATACAAATTCAAGTTGATGAAAATGCTCCGTGGACGCACATTAATTTTCTACTTTTGACATATTTTCCACACCATAGATAATGACATATACACACCTGTTGCAACGTCTCATTTTCAAATTTGGTTCTTCATGCCCATTACAGTTGTTCCCTCCCTTTAATCATGTTTTGTAATTTTTATGTAGTTCTCACATCAACTCCCACCAACTCATTTTCATGCATTCCCATTCATCCCTTCAATGCCTCCATCTCAATCAACATATAATCCACAATAATTCACGCTCCCTCCGGTCTCTATATGTGTTATAATAAGAATAATAATCAAATCATGATTTTCTTATAAAGATAGTTAATTAAAATGAGTCATAAGTAATATCAATTTAAAAATATTTTTGTATTGTAATTCAATTAACATCATTAATATAATCAAAATAAGTAAATAAGTCATATATATGAGATATGAAGGACCATACTGATTTATAAGTTTAGTAAATTAATTTTGGAGAAAATTTATAAATACATATATATAGTGAAGCAGTTTATTATGCATTCTTGACCAATAAAAAATATCAATCTAATGTCATAGCAAGAACGGCAAGGAACCAAATATGAAATGAAATGAAATTTAAATACATCAATTAGCAAAATAAAATAATAATGTACGTATAAGATACCTTATCATGAGAAATCAATTTCAGCTTTAAAATATAAATATATAGACTGAGGTAGTAATAATAATAATAAATAAATAGTAGGTATGATATTTTTCTTGCGATCCACTTTTTACGTGCATGGCAATGATAAAAAAAGCATGTCCTTAATATTACAATATACTCGTATATTACTGCTTGAAAGGAGAAATGAAGGAGGGAGCACTTGGTCTAGTTGATGTGTAGAGTGATTCGTCATGGTCACCGCCAGAAGGGAGGTTAGGCCGTTGGGAACTATTGGTCCCGGAGAGCCAGACTGTGAACTGTGAACTGTGAAGGCTCCATGGACCCCACACACATTTACACGCAATCAAAGTTCACCACGTGGAGGCCATGCTTATGCCGCAATCAACGTTGTCAGGAAGCAACGGCCGCGATTAGCTGGTCGGTGTGGGCCACTCGTTGGATCTGTGTCCACGTGTCAAGTGGTGCGTTGGATCCCACGAGGCCTCCCTGTCTTTCTTAAAAGGTTAGAAGAACGAGCGAATCTCCTAACAAAGTAACAGACATCATCTCTTATATTTACCTATCTATCTCCAACACCTTCTAGCTTGTTCTAAAAAACCTCGTCATTTGCGAAACAAAGGAGTTTTGTCTCTTGGACATGGGTGGATTCGAACAGCAGGTGAAGGACAGGGCCAGGGAGCTCAAGATGTTGTTCAAGAAGGGTGTCAAGATTGTCAAGAAAGGATGGAAAAAAGTTAAGCACATGAAACGTTGATTATTTCTCCATTTTTTGTACCTTTGATTTCCATGTTAAAAAAACAAAACTATGAATCTTTCTTATCATCCTCACCCCTTCCCCTGATTCTAAGGTTTTGTGATATAGTTTTCGTCTCTAATAGTTCTAAGGCGTGTGTGGTGTTCCATTTTGTGTAGAACGATCATAAGGTGAACAATCATGATTGATTATTAATGTTGAGTTTACTCATGTAATTGTTTCTTGTCTTCCTTTCTTTTTTTTCCTGATTGACTGTTTAAGAGATTTCTATCCTCTCTCGCTCTATCTATCTATTGGCTTGTTAAATGAGAATAGAAGTGGGGAAACTTAAACTTGGCCAACAATTTAGTTCCAGAAAACATGATCGAAAAGATTGATTTCATCATGGCGCGAATGACAGGTAGAATAGTAAAAATGTTCTCCAACACTGGAGATCTGAATTCATATTTAAAGGGAAGATTTTGAACTCACTCATGTTCATATTTATCCTCCATCCTCCCTATTGTTACTACTTGATTGGTTGCCTTTACTTAGGCTTAATATACTCAAAACTGGTGATTCCATAATATTTAAATGAAGTTGATGTTTTTTAAAAATTAAAACTGATGTGCTTGGATGTGGCTGTCAATCATAAAAAGAAAAAAACAAACTGGACACTGCGCTCCCCCATTGGATGGAGGGAGGCCTAAAGGAAAGAGTGAATTGGCAGAATCAATCGTAATGAACAAGGAATAAAATCAGAGATGTATCTCATTTCTTTATTCCAAAGTAGGTGTGATTTATGGTTATGTGTCATGCCTCGAGGAAGAAAACTATATTCTGCTTTTTTGAAAGCATATATTCTGCAATTTTTGCCAGCCTACTGTTAGTTAGTTTCTCCATATTAGGAGTTTTTTTGGTTAATTCTTACCTTATATCCATTTACTCAAGAACCCCTAATTCTTGATTCTTTAACTTTCTCTTGGACTTAACCACCTATATCCAGCTCTACAACAACCTACTAATCCGTTTTAATTCCACAATGAGGAACTTTCGTTACTTGTTAGAACAACCTACTACCAATTTATTAAACGTTTGGTGGAATTCAACTATTTTTCTATTCTCTTTAAACTGTCTTTATTCTTTTGGGCCAAGAGAAAAAGAGAACACCATTGGGCGCTTAAAAAATATTCGCAATACATAGAACAAGCATAACAACATTCCATTTACTTTCATTCCCCGCGAACCAAACATATGTTTTTGACTCAGACATTTCCTTCTATTGAAGGCTTATCCATGTTCATGTCCTTTAAAACTTCAAGACAAAATCAAGTAAAAGAAATATAACAAAAATCGATTAGTCAAAATGAGGGGAGGAGGTAAGCCGGCAGATAAAAACTTGAACAACTGTAAACAGTACCTATTGACTTGATTTAAATAGATAATGTGCCGGCAAAATGAAGATAATGATGGAATCACAAAATCCCAGTTAAGTAGGCCGGCAAGCGTGTGTCAAGCTCCAATGGTCAACTTTGTTTGTGTCCTCTATGTATAAATAGCCAATGAAGTAGGCTTCATGGACAAAAAAGCAGCCGTCAAAATGGGAAAGTCACATTATAATTTAGAGGAAAGCACAAGCATGATATGGTGGTTGGTATTATTCCTGACCATGATTTTTGCTTGGGTTATAATGGAATGTCCTGTGACAGAAGGAAGGCCAATTGAGGCTCATCAACTCAGAAGCAGCTTTCAATTTGCAGCCATGCTTCCCAAAGGCTTTGTTCCTCCCTCAGGCCCAAGTCCTATCATCAACCGATACATCCAGCCTTAATTTACTCTGCTTCACCATTCATATCTTCCCTTAGAGTCCAATCATACATTTTGTATACTTTATTTTCACATACATTTTGAATTATTTGTTCCCCTTTTTTTGTTGTTTCTACATGTTTGTATTCTTAGCCGCTTTTTTTAATTGATGATGTTCTTGTTCATACAAATAAATGCGCACTTGTATTACCACGAGTCATGATTGCCTGCCCATCAGGGTCGAGTTGGCATGTTTACTAATTCGACGTGTGAATTTATAATAATTCTCCCAAATATGTATGCGTAAATGTTAGTAACATATGTATGCGTAAATGTTAGTAACATGCTTGCTTATTACATGGAGTTTAAGAATTACGCATGGAATATTAATAACAATGATGGATATAAAGATTTCATTTTAAGATTTGTTTACAGTAAATTGGGTTTGAGTGGCACACGCGTGTGCCTAATGCATGCATTAAAAACAAAAATAATATGACTCTTTATATAAAACCTATCTAAGAATGTAACAAAAAAAAAAGCTATTAAAGAATATATTGTCCCTGAAGTTATTACTATTAAGTAAGTATTAACAGTATGATTTTCAGTCTCGGATTCTATATTCTAAATTGAGGACCATAATCTAATGATCATTTACAGTCATTGAGGAGCCAGGAGAGAAATATTAGTTGAATGCTGGAAAATCACCATTAAACTTTATAAGTTATCTACAAAGGAGTCATATACTTGCTTATTTCATTAATCAACAATGTAATCTTTAGCTATCAATATAGGTTGCGTTAAACAAAATACACCTGTGAGACATTATTATGTAAGTAAAAAGTCCTGCGGTCTGCTCAGGGACAGGAACACATTGACCGTTGGATGAGAAAAACCCAGGAAATGGAAGGGATGTATCAACTAGACGACATCATGACGTCCCTTCTGGAGGTTGGGGTAATTACCACAGTTTCTGATTGATCAGCAGCAAGAAAGTCCAAAAAATGGCTTTCTTTTCATTTTTTTTTAAAAAAGCCTAAAATAGGTTGGGTTAGGTTGCTTGATTTTAAAAGAGCTTGAAAAAAAGGGTCTAGAATCAGGCTTTCTTGGCCCGCTTTTATCCAGACTAAAAATAAGTCAGCCATTTTAAAAACAGATTGGATTGGGTTGGATCGAAAATTCAGGTTAGCCCAAAATCCCTAGTCTATCATAACCATGAACAAGTGGTGTTCGATACTCTGATAAACGCCTCAAAAAAATTATGAATAACAAAATGTGGCAGGATACATAGACCCCTTTCGGCCACCCCAGCCTCTCTTATCCTATAAGGAAGCATAATCGCATATAAATGCCAAAGCTTGTAGCTGGCAATGGTATCCCACCTTAAATGTCCCCATCTGTAATAAGCCTAAAACAAAGTAAGTTAGTGCAACAACTAGTCATTCCTACACCTCCAACACCTTGATAGACAACGACCCTATATTCTCCTAATTTCTATTATTTAAATCATTTTTACACGTCACACTTTGCGTTCATACTGTTACATGCACCACTGATTAGGATAATCTTTCTTCACACTAAAAACGTTCTACTGATCTCTCGATCTTCAATCAAAATAAACAACCCAAATCATTATTCTTCGGACTAAAGCAAAATTTATCACAATAGACAAGGCTTAGCATTCAAGAATACATTTTCCCTTTCTTTCTGATGTTGATAAAAGTAAAACCCATACAAAGAGTATTAACTACTCAAAGCTCAGGGTGATTTGGTAATTTATCAGCATTACCAAGTGTACCGCTTCCTACATATATAAAAAATCAGACTAAATAGACATGCTAATGCTTTTTTTACAGGGATGTAATTACTATTCACGGGAACATGAAGTAAAAAATTGGAAATCAGAATAAGAGAAGACACAGCACTATGCAGCAGAAGAAGAAGAAACCAAATCTGCCGAGTGATTTATCCATTTGCATCAAATGCCTTCTCACCCTGGGATTGTTATTCCCCACGAGATCATATGAATCAGAAGAGTACATGCTCGTCAACTGGTTACCAAAGACCCTTGCATATATCATCTGACTAACAACTCCATGTGTTGTGTCCAGGGCATTGAACTGTTGAGTCTGATAAGGATAATGGGGTTGATAAAATTGAGTAGCTGTTGAAGTATTATTATATGACATTCTCATTGATCTCGGCAAGTCATGAACTGACACAGGATTGCGAGGTCGAGGAGGTATGGCAATCCCTACATCGTGAGACTCATCTTTGGAAGGTGTTGTGATTTGGATGCGTCCATAAACCGGAATGAGGGAGGATTGTGAGATTTCTGATTTGCATATAGGGCATAATGTCCTATTTTGAGAAGTACCATTGAGATGGAACCATTGGTAAATGCAGGGCCAGCAGTAGAGGTGACCACAAAGGGTTAATACTGGATCATGCAAGGAATCCAGACAGATATTGCATTCAAAGTCACGAGTAGCATTCCTATCACAATATGCAATGGCTTCAGGGGCAGACGCCCACTTTCCCAAACAACATTTATCTCCAGATGGTCCTGCAGAATCCTCACAGCGCAAATCTAAGGCCATTCTTTTTGTTTCACAATGAGCAGAATCTGAGAGACATGAACATTCAATGTGAGAATCGTGATCAAATACACGAATTTCAGATAACATAGATCTCAACAAACAAAGGAAAATGTTAGATAAATCATAAGTAGCCCCCAAAAAAAGTTTCTGATTACGACCATGGGATAGCTATAATTAACCATGCTTTGAGAAAAAAACTTTCTATAAACCCTCCTTAAGAGCTCAAGTTAACAATGAGACAGTCATCGTCTAAATTTTGTCCAGACATCTCTTATTTGAAGCTTTGTAAGGAAGCTAGAGTCCCATCGAAATATTTCGTGACAAAAAAGCAATATATTTCCTTCCTTTCCTCAAAGCATTGATAAAGCATAACCATTTCTTGTAGCACTCACCAAACTAAAATTCGAGGTTATTTAACAAAAAAAAGTTAGGGTTTCCATGTCCATCAAACTCAAAAGTTACACCAAATGTAGATCTAAATGATACTTCAAAATAGCAACACACAGTTGTTCAGACAATCCCCTTTATGAAGAGTGTATAATATGTTTAGTCTTATAATATCTTTATTTGGTTGCTTTTTTAATACCTGATCGACAGAACTACTCAACCACACACAGCTTTGGATGCTAAGGAAAGACAAACTAACAAAAAACGTGTCTTATTGATACAATGGAAGAAAGCAATCGGAAACCATTCATTAAATCAATTATAAAAAACGAGTTAATCAATTCATCTGATTTCTTAATCAACCGGTCATCAAAAGATCAGTAGAGTCCTCTCTGCATAGAAATTTGCAATAGCTCAGTTAAGAATGACAAAAGTACAATCAATCAAACCATCATGCACAGAAAAAATGTACAAGAAAGGAGTTAACAGCGGTTTAAAAATCCACGATCTCAACACAAACCTATCAGCAACAAAAGACCCTAATTCCAAATAAAACAACATTGAATTCATCGATCACAACACAAGAAAACGTGCAGAAGAAAATGGACAGCAATCTAATGTGTTCTATGTAAATAAAGAAATCCCCCATAAGAATTCCCCTGATAAAAAAACAGAGTCATACTCTTTCCCATCAAAACAATACAAAAACAAATCATACACAGAAATTTCGCATACCCAAATGAACCGAGAGATTAATTCCATGATAAAGTTTTGTTTTTTATTGAAAAAAAATGTAAATCTACATGAAGATGATGCAAGATAGAGAGAAATAATTGGTTACTTACAGAGAGAAATAACGGAAGATTCGTGGGTGTGACGGAAATTGCAGAGAAGGGAAGAGGAAGAAAAGGCGGGGAGGGAAAAAAAGAGTGAGCTGAAGAGAAGAAAGAACAAAAGTGAGAAACAGAGAGAGATGACAAGTGAATGTGTACAGAGAGAGAAAGGAGGGAGCTTTATTTATATAGGGAACTGAAGATAAAAGCGGTCCCAAAATATCTTTTTTTCTAGCACCCGGATAAACATATCAGGATGACGTGGCATCCACAGATTGCTTGTTGTCCTTTATTCTTATTTTATTTATTTTAAAATATCCGATTCAGAGTTTAAGAAAACATTGAATTGGCTTCAATTTGTGTGTACTGATATGAGGCTTTACGAGGGAATACTTGATGAATTGATGCTTTACAAGATTTTTACCATGAAACGGTCATTTGTTTAGGATAAACAGTTATAGTAATCAAACACCTATCTTTGACCCAAAAAATGTCTTACTTTTGTTGGATAAAGGGAGCAAAAGGTTAATTATTTTAATCAGATTACCTTTTTCTTTTCCCTAGATTTTTTTCTTTTTGATAATATTTTTTTGCCAGCTAAAACAGTGTTACTTTCACTATACTATATGTTTGCTGTATTTGTTCACCTTTATCAACAACTTCTCAAATTTATGACTTTTAGTGAACTCGTGAGACTTATGTAAAACTAAATAGTAAAATAGAATAGTGAAATATTAAGAGTTTACGTTTATTAATAAATATTTGTTTTTAGTATATGATTAGATAAAAATACAAAAATCAATAATTTGACTTAAATATATTTTAAATATAAATAATTGGTATTAAATATATCAATAAACCTCAACAAAAACAATTCTATGCAATGCATGGATCGTGTATTGTAACACCAAAATTTCTAGGATAAATAAGGTATAGTATTTTGAATCTTGGGATACTGTTTATTATTTAAGAAATTTTACGAATAAATTTGAGAATTAAAACATATTTTGAGAAATCATATTAGGACTTAAAATATCTTCTCAAACTCAAATATCTTCTCAAACTTATCCTCACCCTTTTGGAATCCGTGATTATCCTCAATTGATCACATCCACCTATTTAACAAAATATCTTCAATTTTTCCATTCAACTTTATTCCTCAAAATTAACCTCAACCATTTTTTTAATTATTAAAAAAATATTTAAAATTATTCGTTGATTATTCATTGAATGATTACTAGTTTAATAGTCAATTATAACAAATTATTGTATTAATAATAATCAGAATCCGTTTATTTTAGAGGGAATCAAAAAACATTGATACAAGAATTTTGGAATTTCAAAACTGAATTCAAACGGAACAAAAATTAATAATAAAATAAATTCGGAAAATGGAAACTCATTTTATTTGAATTGTTTTTTTAAACTTTAAATAATTAGGTAACCATGTGCTTCAATCATATTGTGACAACTAGTCCAATAGGAATGTTGCCACCACTTTTAATACATATAATAGATTTAAATGATATTGTTCCAAAAATTTTACGAAATAAAATTTAATAATTCAAGAAATTTGGATAAAAAACAAAATGTTTTTGTTTGAATTATCTTTTTCTAACTTAAAATTAATAATTAGATATCCATGTGGTCCAATCATATTGTGACAAGTGGTCCAATAGGAATGTCGCCATGAGTTTTTATATATATAATAGATAATAAATTCATTTAATACGTTCAAATAAAAATAATTTAAATGAGTTTTAGAGCATATCATATACGATAATATATAAGATAGAAACGTAAAGACAACCAATTCAGTATGTATACTTGTGAGATTTCACCAAGTTTACTGGCAGTATGAATTTAAGTCACTCGCGACTTTTTTTGGTTGGGTATTGTAACATCCCAATTTTCAAATTAAAGATAATACGAGATTATTGAGGTGTTATTTAGGAAATTTGAGTTTTAGGGAGAAATTTATGGAGATTTATTGTTATTAAATCTTAATTTTTGGAATTTAAGGAAAAATATAGTTAAAATAATTATTTGGAGTTAGAAACTTTCATGAATAAATATTTTTGAAACCTAGAAAATAGTATGATAGAAAGAGAGAGTAAAAATAATATATGCAAACTTTTGGGTTAGAAATATAATTAAGAATAAATAATAGGGTAGTTAATGGTAATTTTCACAAATATATATATATATATACACTCAACTCACTCCCTCTCACCCGACATCTCTCTCTCTCGAGCCCTCCGCCCTCCAACCCTCTCACCAGACTCTCCCTCCGTCTCTCATCTCCCTCTGGTTGACCTCCGATCGACGGCGCCGTCGCGTCGGCCACCGCCGTCGGTCTCCCTCCCTCACGGAGTTCGCACCCTTACCTTCCCTCACTACCTTATCCATTTTTCTCTCGTTTTCTCTCTTCTCCACCGAAGTTCACCATCGCCCTCCATCCTTTCTTCTTTTTCCGGCGAACCCACGGCAGATGACGGCGGGAATATGGTAAAGATTCGACCCTTCTAGCCTATCTCGATCTATGTTTTCATTTTCATGTTGTTTCATCTCTGTTCTTCACTTCTCCATTTCGTTTTCCTTCGATCTCCGGCAGGCGAGGCGGTTTCCGGCGACGTCGAGCTCCGGTTAGTTACAGAAGGTCAAAAACGAGTTCAGGTAGTCTCATTTCTTCCAATTCCTATCCCTTTTCTTCTTGTTCTTCGCGAGTTGAGAGGGGAGGTCGAAAAAGATTTTCTGTTTTGGGTTTGATAATCAACCAAAAATCATGTTTAGGCTTTGGGTTTTGAAGTTTTAAGAAGGATTTGAGTGTTCAGTGGAGTTTTGGTTGGATTTATTGAAAAACCTAATCTTTATGTTTCTAATTAACTTCATGGGTGTTGCATTTTATGGTTGTTTTGGTATTTTTCTGTGTTGAAGGTGCTGTGAAGTGGCATAGAATAATTGTTATGTAGGTTTGGTTAGTAGGGTTGTTAAATGGTTAACTTTCTTGAAGGATTTAGGCTTTAAATTTGAAGTTTGTTGAAGTTAGGATTTTATAAGTTTCGATTCTGCTCCTTTGATGATGTTTTCTTGGTGTGTATATGTGTACAATATGTTATTTTGTGACTTGAATAGATTAAATGGAAGGGGGCTTGCTGATTTGCTTTTCTTCACACTTAAAACTACGGAATCTTTGGTTTGTCATCTTTCTCTATTCTGATTAATTATTGGATAAGTGACTAGTAGAAGAAAATGTGACTTTTTGATTAAGTTAAGGATTCATAGGAGCTTCATGTATCCTATGATTCAAGTTGTGATTGGAATGTGTTTCATGTGACTGGAATGACGTCAATGCCGGTGTTTGAAAATTGTCTTCTTGCTATAGTCGAGTTGATTTTGGAATGAGATGGTAGTAATGATTTACAAGTATTGGGATAAATGTGAACGTTGGGCAGTGTTATGGGTTATTGATATTTATTTATGATTGTGAAAACCATGGATAAGTAGGATTATTGATTGAATAAAGTGTTAGGTGTTTAAGAGAGGAAAATTTGCAATGTTAAACCTAGGAAGTTAGATTGGGGGTAATTTGTGAACATTGATTTGGTAAAAGTATGAGAAAGGTAAGTGGTTAAGGGAAGTTGTAGGATTATATAGAAAGGAAAATGAGCATTGAGAGCCAATGAATCGATTAAGACGTAGGATAGTTAATAACGTATGATTATGATAATATTGAAATGGATTGAATAAGGATCAATTAAGGGTATGAAGATTAAGAAATCTAAAGTTACAAATTGTTTGGAATCTTGAATATGGAGTCTTTGATCAATTTTTGAGATTGGAATATTTAAGTGGTGCATATATATGTGTAGGATCCTTGCTAGTATGGTTAGAATTCAAAAGATATTGAGAATGTAGGGATTTTAGATTTGTAAAGGAAGTGATGCTTGCTGGTCCACATGATTGAAGTTGAAGAGAAAATGGTTTAATGGTTTGGATGATGTTTTTGTGATCGCATGTTTGGTTGTTAAAGTGTTGGAATTTGAATTGTTGTTGATGGGAACTAAGGAAACCTATTCCCTTGAGCCATGAAAGATCAAAAGCATAATTTTAGTAACAATATGTGTTTTAATTTGATTATATTGATGATGTGGCTGAATGCTTTATTCCTTTTGTTGGCACATGAGAAGGAAAGTCCTTACCCTTGTGTTTTTGAGAATGTTATGGGTTTTATATATGTCCAATCTACTTTCGAGTTGTAGGGATTTAATCCCCTTTTTTTTGTAGTTCCCTTGTTATGGCTGGTCTATTAGTAGGTGGAATGCTCTTCAATTTCTATTTGGCTAATCATTGTGCTTATTCTGAATGTGTTTGAGCTGTTTTTGGTGATTGTCAATTTATGATTTTAAACTTCAAATAAAAGTGTATAGTGCCGTAAGTTTGCAAACTAAAGTTTGTGCTTAGAATGTGAAGAATTATGTGATTATTGTTCTGTTTGGGCTGATATGAATTGGTTTGGTAATTCTTCTTGATTGTAGTTGAGAATGATTTCCTTGATTTGTTAGATTCTCTTGGTGAAATGACTCCCTATATAACAAGGAATAAAGTAAGAGAATTTGGGTAGTAATTCGGATACGAGAGAGACGTTCAACATTACGAAGTAGAAAAGATATTAATTTATCATTCTGTACTACATCATTATAGGATTGACTATGATGTGGCTTGTGAGACATAAAGAAAAAGAATGAGGAATTGCGTAAATTGCTGGGCGACAGGTAATCACTCTTAACCTTACTATGACATTGAGGGTGATGTTAGTTGGGATTTTCAAAATCCATTCTCACCCTCTTTATATATATTGTCTTTAAAAAGTTATTTTTATATAAAACAGGCTATCAGGTGCCTTTCAAACACGATTATTTTTATATAAATAATTGATTTACATTTTATATATATTATCCTGGTGGTGGTGGTAGTTCCTGAATAGTATGACATACAGGTGCTATATTCTGATCAAAGAGGATTGAGGTTTGAAAGGGCGTGAAATTGTGAGGGATTTATGTAGTACTCAGTTAAGGATAATGATAGTTAGATTGAGGGAAGGAATTGAATGGTTGTTAATGAGATTGTGATATTGAAAGGAAATAGTGATTTAGATGTTGAATATTGTGAGATATTGAAAATGATATTGTGAGCATTGCATGACACTGATTTATATTTGTACCATCGCGCGATGATAACTGTCGATTGGCCAATCGACAGTTATTTGTACGGATCCTTTTCGGACTAGAGACCGGGGATCATGGGTCTACTTACTAGAGAAAGTATGGGACCTACGGTTGTTTGGCATTAAAGAGCCCAACCGTTCCCGTTCTGTAATGGAAACAGAATTGGGGTTCCCTCTCTGGAGATTGCCAGAGAGGGAAATTGTCCCCTCATTATAGAGAGGGGCACAGTGTCAAATCATATAGTGAAGATTAGATGCTTGAATGCACCGTGATGACACAATGTATCTATAGGTGAGTGTGAAAGTTGATGTGACAGTATTATTTGTTTGGAGGATATATGGGAAGAAGAAATAGATTATATATATACGTATTACTGATTTCAAACTGTGGCACCCTTTAGACGCCCTCGCTACCGCACATCTCACTGTTATAGTGAGTTAAGCGGTGATTATTGGGACAAATTGTCTCATCCCACGATTACTGACATTTTTGCAGGTATTCATGCACAGGTGCAAGCTTCAGGAAAGGGAATTAGGCTTTAGAGGTTGCTTACATTATTCAAAATTGTATATTGCCAATTTATATAGGCCTGCATTCGTTTCCGCATATTTTCTTGTGAAACTGGGAAATAGACTTAGGGATATTGATTATTAATTATATTATAAGGAAAATACTTTTCTAACTATGATAGGGTTGTGTTACTATGACAAGCCTTTTTCTATCATAGTTAGATAATTAATATCAGGTTGCTTCTTTTTCTAACCATGTTAGGTGAATCTTTTCTAACATGGTTAGCTATTAATTATCCATGATAGTAATCGTATTATATTAGGAAATTCTTTTCTATCATGGATAATATATAAAAAGAGATTAATGAAGTGAAATAGATAATATTGGTTAATTAGGGAATTAGTAACAGAGTGTTACAGGTATGTAGAATCATAAAACGGTGAAATCGGATAGTCAACTCACGAGTTTGATAACAATGTTTATGAGATCCCATAGGAAAAGTTAAAATTCAAAGAGATAAAATCAAATAAAAGGAGTACTCTCCTGGTCCTAAATAATAAATCACTTTGTAGATATTCAGAAAGAGAGATAGGCCACTTAATTGAACTTATCTCGTGTGTAATTATATTATGTGATAATTTATAAGTAAAATATATTTAATTGAGGAAAAAAAAGATAACTATGTTCCTTTTAGAGTGATTAATTTTGTATTTTTAATTTCTTCAAACAAAAAATAAAATTTATAATTAGAGTTGAAGATGATATTGAATTCTAGGCACAATTTTAATCTTAAATGCATGATATATTTCTAATTTGTATCATTTTTTAATTATTCTGATCGATACTATATATATTACCAGTAATTAAACAAGAGAAGGAATGAGAGGATAGGGCAGATTATGTATGAGTATGAAATATTCAAACTAAAAGTTTCAAACTTAAAATAAAAAATAACTATGTATTATTCAATCAAACTATAAGTTTCAAACTGAAAATAAAAAATAACTATGTGACTTATTCCTCTTTAAATTTATTAAAAGTGGCATCAGATTTAAAATTGATAGTTGATCTTATTGAAGGTGACACATAACTCAACTAAAAAAAATATTAAGTTCAAATTAATAAAAGTTTTGTTACTGTCAAACAGTTTATAGATATGTATTTTTTAAAGGGTTAAGGTGCATTTTTAGTACTCTAGAATATAGCAAAGTGCACTTAACATAATACACAATATTGTGGTCCATTTGTGGTAACCAACAATTATTTTCGTGGCTTATTTAGTAATGACGTTAAATAAGTTAAGTTTGACCGTCATGTGTCAAATATTGACCGTTAAATTGTGGGGTAAAGGAGCATTTTCAGTACTCTAGAATATAGAAGGAGCACTAAACATAATATACAATATTTTAGTCCATTTGTGATAACTAAATTTTTTTTCATCTGCTTATCTAGTAATTCGTTAGCTAAAACTCACTTTTGTAAGATAAAATCTAACGTGACATAATGATGTAATATATGTATATTGAAATGACAATGTAACGAACATTATTTTGAGTTTATAACTATGTAATTAGATAGAAGTAACTCTTCTTCTATTACATCATAAGGTCATTAATTTGCGTCAAGCCAGTATGACCAACCCGTTTTAATTTGTGTCGAGCCAGTATGACCAACCCATTTTAACTCAGTAAGGCCAACATGTTTAGTTTATGATTTTTTGCTTACACTTTTTATATATGTAAAATACTAATGACTTATTAGTTTATACATGCATGATATTATGTTAAGTGCACTTTGCTATATTCTAGAGTACTAAAAATGCACCTTAACCCTTAATTATTTGACACTTCGAATAATATTGTGACTTAGTTGTTTATGGTGATTAAATATTGTATATTATGTTTGATGCTCCTTCTATATTCTAGAGTACTGAAAATGCTCCTTTACCGCACAATTTAACGGTCAAAATTTGACACATAACGGTCAAATTTAACTTATTTAACGTCGTTACTAAATAAGCCACGAAAATAATTCTTGGTTACCACAAATAGACCACAATATTGTGTATTATGTTAAGTGCACTTTGCTATATTCTACAGTACTAAAAATGCACCTTAACCCTTTTTTAAAATCTTAAAAGCATGACCTGGTATGAATATGCCTCCCAACTTAACTCCCCTTACACTATCCTTAAGTGTTCGTGATAAAATGCATATAACAAAGAGTGTGTTTGGTTGGGGCTTATTTTCAAAATAAGCTGGCTTATTTTGAATAAGCCAGCTTATTTTGGGTGTGTGGCTTTTTTTCATGTTTGGTTGGGCTTATTTTTCACCCAGCTTATTTGAAATAAGCCAGCTTATTTTTCTACATGACATAAAAACAAGCTAGCTTAAAAATAAGCCCCTTTAAACAAAAAGTCATCCAAACATGTTTATAAGTCAAATGGGAAAGTAAGCCACTTTTTTCAAAGTTCATCCAAACATAAAAATAAGCCAACTTAGAGCTTATTTTCCAACTGACTTAAAAATAAACCACCTTAAAAAAAAGCCACTTTTCCATAAGCTGAACCAAACACACCAAAGTTGTCTTGTCCTCTGGATGTTCATATATTTGCTGCCCTTGGGGAAATATATATACCAATTTTTTTATAGAACAGAAAATAAATTAAACAAACAAACAAAGCTCACGAGGAGGTGGGGAAAAAAATAGGGAAAATTAATTTGAGGTCCCCCACAAGGGACTTAATACTAGAAAAGTCCCAAAAGTTGTAGACCTCACTTTAATATATTTGAAAAGTGAAAAGACAGTTTTGCCCCCAGCCTTAATAAAAAAATATCCACCCTCCCCCTTCTCTCTCCTCTTCCTCTCCCCTTTTTCACCATCTTCAACCCCACCTCCTCCTCCTCCTCCACCGCCCCCACCCCCCTCCCCCTCTACACCCCTTGCCACTTCCACTACTCCTACTCCGACAATTTTTTTCTGGGGGTAGGGTTTGCGGCCGCCGCCGGAGACCTCGATGCGGGTGAGGGTGGAGGCGATGTCGCGACGTTTCTTTTGGAGGTCGGTGATGAGGGCGCGGTGGACGACGGCGCGGGCGGTGGCGGGCGGGGCGGTCTTGAGGTCGAGGGCGGTCTCGCCGACCTTGGCGCCGGAGCAGGAGAGGATGGGGAGGGTGGCGAGCTGGGAGGTGAGGGTGAAATAGGGATTTTGGGTTGCAGGGAGGGTAGAATGGGGAGGTGAAAAGTGGGGTGGGGTTTTAAAGGGGAGGAGGGAGGAGGGAGGAGGAGAAGGAAAGGGTGGGGTGGGATTGCGGTGGAGGAGGAGGAGAGGGTGGGGTTAAAGATGGTGAAGAAGGGGAGAGAGGAAGAGGAGAGAGAAGGGGGAGGGTGGGTATTTTTTTATTAAGGCTAGGGGCAAAATTGTCTTTTCACTTTTCAAATATATTAAAGTGAGGTCCCTTGAGACCCTACATTAATATTTTCAACTTAGACTTTTCTAGTATTAAGTCCCTTATGGGAGACCTCAAATTAATTTTTCAAAAAAAACAATGGGCAGATACTAAGGTTAATGTTATGAGGTGGCCACTTTTTGATGTTATCCATTGTTTTACACCTTCCCAGCTTTAGTTGTCAGTTGTCACTATGTGGGTCGTTTTCGGGCGATACAGATTCGATTGGGCCTGGCTTCCACTCACAAGTCACACCTTATATAAAGATTATTTGGTGGTCAAATTTGTTCATAAACAAATACCTCAATCCACATTACCCTCTAACTTGTTTAGTTATCACGATTAGCTTAATGTGGTCAAATGGGCAAACATGTTTTTTTCCACATGAGAAGGCAGTGGGTTTTTTCATGATAACATGTTATAAGGATTACACATTCTTGATTTTGACTAGAAAGAGGGACTAGAACGGTATGAAATTCAAATTAAAAGCCTAAAAGAAAGATGTTATCTCCACATTTGAACTCATCAATTCACATTTTCTACAACTCACTACGAGAAATCGAGAATTTCTTGATTGGGGTTTCCCTTCAAAATAGGTTAATTATGATATATTTGATTATTTAATCATGACAACTGTGGATTGAGGGTAAAGTCACATTTGAAGGGAAACCATCAAATGTGGATTGAGGGTAAATTTTCTACAACTCACATTCAAAATGCCTTATAAATTGGTGTATGCTTAAAATTATAAGGGTAAAGTCTACTTTTACTCTTTTATATTTGCATCAAGTTTCAATTTATTTTTCCATGTTTAATAAGTACACTTTTAGTCATTTGTCGTTAACACAATTAATTTCATTTAAACCAAAAAGATTATTTCATAATTGAATGAGGTTAAAAATGACAATTTTTTAAAATATAAAAATAATTACAATAAAATATTTTAATTTAAACATTTTTTCAATATTTAATCCTAAATGAACCGTTTAAACTTGTTAAGTTAGCATTTTTCCTTCAAGTGAAACTAACTATATTCACAAAAAAAAAACCAAAAATGTACTTTAAAAAAAAGCTAAATTAAAAATTGATGCAAACATAAAAGACCAAATGTATGTCTTAGCCAAATTATGAATGGAAGCAAATATTGGCATGTGGTAGCTTTGGAGAATAAATAAGTGAAGCCTCCATGATGCAACGTCATCATGTGGATTGTCTATATATCAGGATGAAGCAACTTGATTGATTGTGAACAAAATTCCCATTCCAGAAAGGGGGACATGGGATGTGGAGCTGATTGAGAGTGAAAAGTCAGAGAGAGACATCATTATCCTTTGAAATTGGGATAATTTATTGAAGGAAGGGGATAAAAAGTGGATGATAAGGAAATTCCCTGACTTTTGTGTGGCTTGACGGAGTATATAGTTTATGGGATAAGGACGGGCTTATTTGCTTGGCCTAGAGAGAAAATGCGCCATATGGTTGATTGATTCTTTCAACTTCACATCTTCTCATCTCCTTTTACTCGCTTTCCAAATTGGAAGGCCAAAGTAGGATGTGCCGATGTGGGATGGTGCTTGGCCACATAAAAAGAGCATCTTTGCATCTTTATCTTCCTCCAACAAAAAGATGATGACTCATACCCAAATACCCACAACATGGGATGGGAAAAATCAACCTATTTCTTTACCGCCAAAAAATCCTAAGTTGCAGCTATCGTTTTTTTTATTTAACAACAATTACTCCAACTTAGTCCAACTTTTTTTTTTCTTTCTGTGATGAAATTCAGCAACAATTATAAATTATCTATTAGTCTGTTTTTTGCATTGAAACTCATGTCATACATACATTGGACCACCCCAATCTTATTCCTCCATCCCCGCATGATAATGGGCAATACCACGCGAGTTACTTTCCACTTTCCACCATTAACGTGGCTTTAACATTTCCTTAAATTAAAGAGTGAAAAAACCCCATGACTAAGTCAACTTCTGTCTACTTAATCAAGAAACTCAAGTTATAACCAACAAGGGCAGATTGTTCATAGAAAACAAAAATGAGATGAAAATCATAACCAAAGAAAAGAGATCAAGATACAATGATGCAGACAAAGTAAGAAGCCAAAATCAAAATTTCATTCATTTTCTTTTACTATATCCCGAAAGATTACAACTCATCCTAGTAATCAACTGTAAGGTCGAAAAAAAATCCCAGTAATCAAACAGGGAGAAAATCGCGAAGAATGGGGAAAAAACTCAAAAAGATGAACTCTTTGCCAAAAAAGAAATAAAAAAAGAGGTCAAAAAATCCAGAAGCTGTGGATTCATCTATGGGCAGTGATTAGCGTCTCAATGAATCGCAAACCATCAAACTTAGGCGTGTATTTATTACCAAACGAGGATTTCTTTAGGGCCACCCTGTCCAAAGCATCCTACAAAACAAAGTTTCTTGCAAACTTATTTTCCCAACAAAAAAAGACCCAAGAAAGAAAGGGCCAATCCAATCCAGCACAGAAATCTCAGATCCCAACTTGTGTTAACTCAATCTAATAAAAAAAAATAAGAAAAAATAAGGGTACCTGATAGGCAAGTGTGGCGTTATAAGTAAAGGAGGCGGCGGTGACGGTGAGTGAGGCGGCGGCCATGGCGGCTCCGAGGAGATTAGAGCTACATAGCTTGGTGGGGTTGAGATACTTCATTGATTTTTGTTTGCACCAGAAACAGAGGGGAAGGTGAGAGAAGGGAAAAATAAATTGGGTTGCTATTTTGGTTAAACAAAAGCGGCGAGCACACACTTATATATATAGGTGGCGTCCCGCTATGTTATATGATGACCCAAGAATCAAAATACATGCGGCAACTATCCCTTGTGACCCAAAATTTTTGCAACTTAGATTAAAAAAAAAAGAGATGTATGGTGAAAAATTCTAAATCAATATTTATTACTCATTTAATTAATTCACATCTTATCTTTTTTTAATACTACCTCCGGTCCTAATATAAGATCTAGTTAACTTTTTCTTGAGAGATTAAGCTTGAGAAATAAATTTATTAAATCATGATATATTTGATATCTTTTTTTATTATCCATTAGCTTATAAGTAAAATAAACTATTCTAAGAGAAAAATTTAAGTAAATCAATTTATAATTAAATTATTTTTCTTTTTTATGATTTTTCAAAAAAGTCAACTATGTCTATTTACGACCGGAAGAAGTATGTCATGACCTCACTTCTTCAATTCTTAATAACTCAACTTACAAAAATTTTTCTTCCTCTCCTCCTTTCCTTCAAATCCCCCACACTTCACATACCTTAAATAAACTTGGTCTTCTTTCCCTCATTTTTAAATTATATCATATTCACATACCTTAAATAAACTTGGTCTTCTTTCCCTCATTTTTAAATTATATCATATAACACATATAATTAAATTATAAGTGAAATAAATTAATTTTTTATAGATATAGACCATTTAAAATGATTAATTTTTTTTTCATTTCCTTATAAAAGTCAAAGTAATCTTATAATTATGACATGACAGAGTATTTCATCATCCTGATATAAATTTAAAATATAGCATAAAAACCACCATTAACCAATTGTCTGGGGTTCGATCCCTGGCGTTGGGTATGGAGAAGCATTAAATCTCCCAGGCCAGCTGTCCCACCCTTTGAGGTGCCTCCAAATCAGCGGGGGATTAGTCTCTCACTTGTCGAGTGAGGGGATACCTTGATCATGGATAAAAAAATATAGCATAAAAACCGTGTCACTAGCATTGTGTTTCCTTTTTTAAAAAAAAAGAAAATGTAAAAAGTATATATGATTGTTTAAGAGATATGATTCACACGAATGAATTCCATTATGGAGCGAATGATTTGGGAAATAAGGGGTGTAAATGTTGGAGGTGGGCGTGAATCTGATAGGGCCAACGTGTCGGAAAGCTAGGAATGAGAGGGTGACACGGTATGGTGATGATGTCACCAGCCATGCAAAGCATTTCCTTTCCTTTGAGCTGTTTAACGCTTATTCGGCAGAGTTAACTGGATCAGCGGTGGCAAATTGAGGAAAATTATTGTCATTCACCTTATTATCCTCAACTGTGTTCATTAATGAGGCCAAAGAAAAATTGCCATCAAGTCAGATTTACTTTATATTTCAGATTTTTTTTTATACTTGAAAGGGTATATTCTCTGGACATCCAAAAAAATCCTAAGATTGTATCATAAGGCAAGGAATATTACCTTACTGTTAGCATCTTCCATCAGCATTCAGTAGAAAAGATTGTATCATAAGGCAAGGAATATTACCTTACCGTTAGCATCTTCCATTGGCATGTTCTGAAGGGTGTTGTTGTACATTAATGAAAAGACCTGGTACTTTTTTTAGGTCAAATGATTGTGAAAGAACTGAAATCATTACCCACCAGATGGGAGTAGTGAAAATGTTCCCTTGTTTCTGTAGTAAGTTTTTTTTTTTAACTTTAATGGAAAGAGCAATAATGCAGAGAAATGCTTACATTCCGTGTATTGAATCACAATTGTCACATCTTGCATGGTAATACAAGTTCAAGGTGCATGTACATTAATTCAGGCACAAGCCACATGGCTCACACAATATATCAAAAGAGTAAAACACAACGTTGCTATTTGTCCTTTAACAGGGAGCTTATCAACGAAAAACATCTACAATACGGTTAACATCTAATATCAATAGTTTGGTAATCTGATTTAGACTTTGCTGAAATTTATTGTTGTTACGTTGCAACATCTAATATCAAAGATGTCATTGACATATTATAGCTAGCGGCGCAATGTACAGATCATGTGCCTTAACCAATCCTGCCAAGAAAAAGAAAGAAAACTGCATCAACTAGTTTACTGATTAATTTATCTATTTTCTCCTAACACTAAATAGTTCAAAAAAAAAAAGCAGCACTATAATTTTTAAAAAAGGTCCTTACTTGGAACAATCCATGCTATCAGAAATAGGGAAACTGAGATGGGTATGGCACATGATGGGAAGAGCAGTGATTCTGCTGGAAACCAGAGGTGGTGAAATCCCCTTAACCCCGAGCTCAATACAACTGCAGATATAGCGTGGACCTACCCTATGATGTGCTAATATGTTAATCTTCTTTATGTGTATACAACATCTTCTCGAAGGCTTTTCAGCATCAGGAGCCCCCACCAGAAATTCTATGCAATTCTCGAAGTATTGATTTATGCGATTACACACTAATGGATTACCTGCCTTTGCTAGTCCTTTCCCAGAATCCTCGCCTATGTCTAACCCACTTACCACTACCAATGTCAGCGTTAAAACGCCCAAAATAATGCGAGCCATTGATCTTATGAATCTATAAAGAGGTTAATGCTCTCATAAAGTATTTGTAGATCAGAGTTAGAGCATATGAAAAACCTCTTGTATAACTAAATTCAAACTGCATGCCATTTGTATGTTCCTTAAATCCCTCAAAGCTGTTGGAATAGGCACTCCCCCATGAAACTGGTTATGTATAAGTATAACAAAACAGGACGAAAAAGACTACAACTTGCTTTACTTCTTGTTTTGAATAACCACAACTCTTTCATTTTCAAAATCATTAAAAAGATTATAATATTCATACATAAAACTAAAAAGTACTATTTACAAAGTTGCAAAGATTATAATATTTCAGATGGATAATTTGAAAAACCACAACTCAATTAGCTGGCACGACAGATTCTTATCATTATTCTTTACCTCAAAAGCCTCCAATAAATAACGAATTCTCTGTTAGGATTTCAAAGAATCTCAATCCAGACTTCAATGTTTGCATCATTGAACGTAAAAAGAGGGAGATTGACTGTTAACCACCAGAAAGAAGACTGGTTGATTGCACAGTTAGCTGATAGAACAATGCTTGCCAACATGCTCCCACCAATGAACTTTAAGGGCACAAATGGCGCGGGCACAAACGACTGTGAGGGAAAATTTCCTACTATATAAATAAAACTGCTCATCATGCCCCCTCGATAAATTGCATTTCACATTAAAATCCCATAATTGATAGTATAATGTGAAAAGTACACCATAGGTTCTAACTACTTGCCTTCCAAAGAGGAAAGGTTACCCAATCCTTACAAACCAGATTCATCAGGTCAAAATGTCAGCGATCAAATACCACGAAATATCTTCAGAAGACCAAATAGAATCTTCAAAATGCATTAAAAGTTCCTCTCCTGGCATCTATAGCCATGGCAATATGGCAAAACAACAGAAAGTAAGGCATGAGAAAATAAAGCTTGAATAAAAGCTAGATGTTCAAAATGCTAGCATTAGGTTGTAGCTGATGTTTTATCAATTCACCGAGCTCACATCACAAGCATAAGAAAACTTGTACGAAGTTCCTTGATTCACAATTTATTACAAAGGCTTGTATAGAAACATCATTCATCTTAGGGATAATAAATCTTACAAACAAACTTGCCAGATGACACCAGTATGTCAAGAAAGTTGCATTATTGAATGAATTATATATCATAATACACTATTAAGAATTCAACTGCGTATGTGATTGTAATCTCAAGAAAGTTCCGAAAGACGTTAACAAAGGAATTCGGTCCTACAATGACCAAAGCTCACATTCAAGTCAACATTATAACAAAGTCAAGGGAAAATTTGGCAGTCTAACTGGATTGCCATGGATTTTCTCCATAATAGTACGCAGTGCCAACAATAAGAGCCACTGTAGCACCTTGGACAACCACTCGGGCCCTCATTAGCTTCTGACCCAAGTGAGAGTTGCCTTGTCTGAAACAGATTAAGCTAGCCGTAAGCACATCAGCAGTAATAAGCACACCTAAAATATAAACAAAAGCAGTAATAAGTGATGCTTTATATCCTCAATTAAATCCTCATCATTCTACCTTTTGTAAGCTAAACAGTTAGCACAGTCACACACAACAAACTAAAGCTAATCCACATAGAAATAACAGAAAATTAAGAACTGAAATACTCATTCAAGAAAATTCATAAAGAACCATCTCATTGTAGAAAGCAATCTTATGTAGCAATTATCCAGCACAAGACAATGTCCATTGCATTTGTATGCACGATGGAAGATGGCATCAATCAGAAAGAGAACACCCCATTAGAATTCACATCACGTCTCAATCTCCAGAGATTAACAGAGTACAAACCATTTCCATCTAGAATCATGACCCATTTGCTAAATGAATTAGTGTACAATGGTTAGCAGACAGCTACCTAGTAAGGATATTTAGTACATCAATGGTCAAAACTCTAATATGCACAAACAGAAATGAATACACAAATACTCCACCAGCTCAAGAATTATTCACAGCCTTAAATTCCATAAACACTGCAAAATGCACAAGTTCAAATAGCCGCAAGGTTTTGTGACATACTCATAGATCACCAATACACCATGTCCAAACTAAGCAGCTTTCAGCAAATCAGGAATTTTTAATGGAGTCAACGAATCCACTGCTGAGAAGTCTCTCCACATACTTGCCAAGAATGTCCACCTCCAAATTAACCTTCTGCCCAACTTTCTTCAAAGGAATGACAACCTTCTGCTGAGTATAAGCCACAAGCATGAAATTAAAACACTCCTCTTCATCAAACACATCCACCACAGTCAAACTAGTCCCATCCACAGCAATAAAACCCTTAGGCACAATATATTTCAACAAATCCTTCCCAGTCTTCACTTTCACCCACAAAGAATCTTCCTCCACTTCAAGTGAAACAATCTCACCTGTGCCATCCACGTGTCCCTGAACAAAATGCCCTCCCATTCTACTTGTAGGTGTCACTGCCCTCTCCAAATTGACAAGCGACCCAGCTTGTAATTCACTCAGAGAAGTCTTCCTAAGTGTCTCAGGAGCCAACCCCACCATGAAATCTGACGCCTTGTGATCAAACTCCGTCACCGTTAGACATGTGCCGTTGACGGCGATGCTGTCACCGAGATTGACGCCGTCAAGAACGGTTTTTGCTGCTATCTTCATGTCGAATCCGCCGTATTCGGAGACTCCGAGGTCTTTGATTGTGCCCATTTCTTCTACGATGCCTGTGAATAGGCATCGAATTGTGGTGGTTTTGCGATGGGTTATGGGTTTGGCTGAGGGAATGAAGGCGCGAAGAATGGAGGGCTTGGTGATTGGGTTGAATCTGCAATTAATGTTGGATGGTCTGATTTTGGGATTAAGGGTTTGATAGATTGGAAAAAAAATTTGGGTTTTGGATGAGAAAGTGAGAGAGCATAAAGATGAAGCCGCCATTTTTTTGTTGGTTTGACTTTTTTTTGGTCAGATCTCTGGAGGGAGGAGCTGGGGGAGACAATCTATTCAGCAATAGAACTTATGTTACCAAGTACGTCGGGTCGTTATCATAAGTCATTTATAAGTGTCTCTAAATTTTGGTCCTTAATATAAGTTTCCAACTAACATTAACTAACTCATTTATTAAATTTTTCTAAATATATTCTTATCATTGGGAAATGTACATTGGAAGGTGAGAAGAGAGAGAAAATGAAAAATGCACATGTATACTCATAAAGATGAAAAAGGTAGTGGGTCATAGTCATAAAGGTGAGAAGGGTAAAAATGGAAAAGACAAAAAATAAGACCAATTTAATGATGCAACTCTCATTAACCTCCATTCCTTGGTATGTATAATTTGAGTGATTAATGACTTATAAATAGGACCGTAGGGAGTATGTGGTCCAATTTATAAGTCACTAAGGCCTAAATTGTACATATCAATGAATGGAGGTTAATGAAAGTTGTATCATTAAATTGATCTTATTTTTTTAGTCTTTTCCATTTTTGCCCCTCTCACCTTTATCACTATGGCCCACTACCTTTTATCTCTCTTCATTAATCATCTATCTTTATGAGTGTACAAGTGTCCTTTTCATCTTCTCTCTTTTCTCATCTTCCAATGTTCATTTCCCAAAGATAAGAGTATATTGGGAAAATTTTAATAAATGAGTTAGTTAATGGAAGTTGATGACTTATATTAAGGACCAAAATTTAGAGGCGGTTAGTGACTTATGAATAAGAATGAGGAGTATGTCAGGAATAAACTGCTCATAAACTGCTCCCACCCAAATCTCATCCAATGTTTGACATTTAATGTGGCGGCAAGTCGATATATGTCCAAAGGAACAAAAGGTCAAACATATGATGCACAAGAGAAGCCTTCAGAAGGCTCAGAAAAGTTCTCTGCTTCAAAATTTATGTCATGTTGGTTTTATTGAGAAATTCCTGTGTGAACATGTTGTACCATATTATATGTGATTTGACCAGTCACAATCAAACATGTAAGAATTTAAGTGTAATTTTTAATCTGATATCATAAAAATATTAATTAACTAATAACAATTTTTTTCAATTTATAAAATAAAAATATTAAAAACATGTCTTTTAAAATTTTGTAATGTGTTATTTAGATTTTTTAGGATATCATCAAGTCAAATTAGATATTCCATTTAAGACCTTACATGTCTACTTATTATTGGTCTGAACACAAATGAAGTGGTGCACTAAGTTCACACGAGAATTTCTCATATATAAATTTGACATAGTTGTGTCAATTTTTTCTTAAAATAAGTCCTAATGATATTCCTTCAACTTTAGTCAAGTAAAAGATAGAGGGCAATAATAAGTAAAAGAGATAGGGGAATGAATTAAAGAAGAGCATCAAGGTAATAAAAACATGAGATACCAACTAGCTAAAATTACGAAAAAGAGGTCCAACAAATACGAGTGAACATGGATTCCAAGGTCCAGATAGTGGCTTACTGCTCCTTTTTATTAGTTCTTGGTGGATGAAATTTGTTAGCTTTATTTCTCATTTAAGCCCGGCTTTAGGAAGGGCTAATAAACTGTTTTTTTAATTGAAAAACTGTTCTTAATACATACAAAGTCTACCACAAAAGGCGGTCTGATCTCTTTTAACTTTGAACTATGTCCTTGGTCACCAAATTTTATGATTCTGCCCTGTCCAACCATGATCCAGAACCCTGCTTCCCTTTTTTATGTCCATTCCCGAGCCTCACCCGGGGAAAAGATCACGGGTCAATATCCTGGCGAAATAGTCAAAATAATTTCCGACGGAGGATCATTGCCTCTTTTAGCAACCCTGATTTTAATTTAGCCATGCCTTCATATTCATGACGCAGAATCTTGATAGTTTCGAGTCTATTGACTATTAAGCAGTGGAGGAGATCCTGCACAATGGTCTGGTGAAAAATGAAGAATATATATATTAGTGGAAGTAATCAGTTCAGATTAATTGGCCAAAAAAAAAAATCAGTTCAGATTAGCTCATTCTTTAAGTGCTGTAGTCCTATTTACAAAAGTCAAGTCATTTGACTATTTTTGTGGAGATTGAAGAAATATAAGCTATACGTAATAATAATGTGATAGGTAATAAGTAAAATAACTTTTTTTGTTAAGTGAGTAAAATAAATTAATTTTTAGAATAAAAACAATATAAACAATTTAAAGCTGTGTATTTCTTATCCTTCATTTTTTTCAAAAAATTAAATTGGATCTCATAAAATCAAAACGAAACGCTCTTATTGGGAGAGTGAACAACTTTACTTATATGGCCAACACACTTATCTCTCGAACCCGGATTAGTCGGCTGCCAATAAACGCCAGATTATTAAGTGGTGTTTAACGAAAAAAAATTAAATTGGATCTTATAAAAAGAACATGTGGGAATGTAGTTTTATACAAGCAAAACATCACCTTTTCCTCTTCAAACCTAAAACTTTTCTCAAACATTTAATCCATTTTTCAAATTCAGGCAAACAAAAAAAGTTCGGAGTGTATCATATTATCTCTTTTTTTACCATCTCATGTCATATTCTTTTTTTTTGGGATAAAGGCCACAAATACGCCGGAAGTTTTCACCCAGGAGCAATGAGTATATGGAAGTTTCCTAAGGGGCAAATATACCCTGAAAGCAATAAAAATGGGGCAAATTTGTCGGAAGGGCTGTTAGTTTTAGGTTGACTGTTAGTTTTTTTGACGGAAGGGCAAATTTGCCCCATTTTTATTGCTTCCAGGGTATATTTGCCCCTTAAGAAACTTCCATATACTCATTGCTCCTGGGTGAAAACTTCCGGAGTATTTTTGGCCTTTATCCCTTTTTTTTGTTGTGTAAAAACTGATCTTCAATCCAAAGCCATGGCTAACAAACATGAAACATTTAAGTTCCGTGATAGTGTGCCTCATGAGTTGGAAAAGGTAACTGTAATTTCTTAGACTTTGTTTTGCATATTGCAAAAACTACAGCTTACACAGGAATATTCATTATTTTTTCTGTTGCTGAACAAAGCACAACATGAGAATGAGACAGGAAAGAAAAAATGACAAATTTTTCGGTTGCTGAACAAAGCACAATATGAGAAAGAGACACATGACGAAGAACATGCATAGAAGTTGGCAACATGCATTCTGTTTTCTTCCTAGTATATTAGGATACGAGGAAAATGACAATTATATGCTAGAAACAAACAAGAATAATAAAACGCTGACTAATGCAAGATGACTGAAGCTGAGAGTGAAATGTGAACTACTACGATATCACTTATGTTGATAACCTAAATCTAGGAAAAATAGTTATCAGAATAATAAAGTAGCCTAAAAACACTCCACATAAGGTCTCCTCAGCAGCAAAAGTGGAAAAATTGTCTATGGACGGTGACATAGATGAATAATTCACCTAACATCGCGACAATGAAGTGAAGAAATAAATAGTCTTGTCCACGACCATTATTCTCCTTCAGCTTAATTACTTGTTCCTATCACCCATTTCCTTCTTCACTCATATTCTTTGAAATGCCATCGATTAATTAAACTGAGTCATCACCTTAAGCCATAATTCACATGGCCAAAACTACTAGGATATGCCATCTCCTGTTAAGGGTGCTGGCCCTTGGGGCGACCCTTTCATCCATCTTTGTCATGGCTACTAGCCACCAAAAAGTTAGCTACTTCGGAGTATCCTTTGAAGCAAAGTACACCCAATCCCCTGCCTTCAAGTAAGTATCTGACTTTCACTGTCTCTTCATCTTTTGATTGTTCTACAGAATCGTTTCCCTTATTTATATATAAGCTGACTTATATATATTATATATATACCAAAACTTTTTCTAGGTACTTTGTAATTGCAAACTCTGTGGTTGCCGTCTACGGATTCTTGGTCATGTTTGTTCCCTCAGGAAGTTTTCTTCAACAATTCGTCATTGTCTTTGATTTGGTAACTAACTACCTTGACCATACAGCTGATAAGTTATGTCTTGGGAATTTTTCAAGAGACTAAAAGTAGAGCTGCGCTAATGGCTTGATGTTTTTTGAGCAGGTGTTCACATTATTACTCACCTCAAGCGTATCTGCTGCTCTGGCTATGGCTTATATAGGCACGAAAGGAAATCAATATGCTGGTTGGATGCCAGTATGTAATCTAGTTCCCAAATATTGCCATCAAGTGACAGGAGCATTAGTCTCTGCTTCAATTGCACTCGTCATGTATCTTATTCTTCTTTTTCATTCCATTTACAATTTTCTGCCTTTTGTTCAAGTGGACAAAACTTGAACATACAAGCTAAGCTTGGTACTAGATATGGGATATGAGAAATAATGCATGTATTAGATGATAAAATTACATCATAATATACCTGAGATTTCCTAGTTCTGATACTGTGATTTAGTGAAACACTAATAATATTCAAAGTCAGTAAAATTTGGTTGAAGCTATGTAATGTGCTTGGTTTCTAGCTATGGAAATGAAAGATGTGGAATGAACCATTTGTCATTCGTATGGAAAAGGTCGGTTCCTCGATCTCGCCCAAGTTATTCCGAATGATGAATGCAACACAAAATGTAAGGCACCAAAAGCCAAAAAATCATTGTTGTTTAGTCTCTATAAGCCACATGATCTGTTACGTTGGTTATGTTTATAAAGTAAACTGCCTACTTTTCCTGTTCTTACGTGAAACTACCTCCATTTACCTTATCAAACTCGTTTCCTTTTACTCTGTGTGACTTTATGCTTTAACTTCCTTTTGTTCCCGCCATGTCCGGGGAAGTCTTGCCAGTGAAGAAAGGTTCATTCAACGTGACTTAGTTCTATCTGACATAAATATAACAGGTTGGCATGAAACCAATATTTTTTTTATAACAAAAAAAAATATAACAGGTTGGTTTCAATATTTTTTTTTAAACCAATATTTTTGTCTCCACTTATGTTTCATTTTTTATTTTTTGTAGAAATTGTGTTTTCTACACCTTTAAATATAACCAATTTTTCGTCAATTAGTTGAAGTCTTGATTATAACTGATATATGCAACAATATACTTAAAAAATCTGTCCTAATTTTTTTTTGTAATTCTGTTACTAATTTTGATGCAATTTTTCAAATTCAATAAAAAAATGATATTTCCCATGCATGAATTTGCATAATGTATCTAAAAAAATGAATTTTTCATTCATGATAGTTTAATGATATAATAGGGGTACATCAAGGATTAAACTAAATTACCAATCAAAGTAGTATTTGGTTATCTTTATTTTTTCACCTTTCACCATTTAAAATATTTCATTTTATAGATATGTTCTAGCATTTTGATAGGTATAAGATAAAAAAAATCATGTGTAGGTAATAACTTATAAGACAAGGGTTCATCTTCAGTTTTCATGAGATTTTATCTTTAAATCTAAACTCTTCATAAGTCAATAACATGAATGTCGTGTTTAATAATATAAATTGATTTTTTTCTTCTATCTATTATATAATAACCCGTGTAAAGTACGAGGTTAATTATATTCTATTCTCATCTTAAACAATGTATTCTATTTCAGAAAAAATTGAAATAAAGTAGACTTTTTTTTCAAATAAGTGTGGATTTTATTATATACAAAAGGTTATATTAAGTCACTCTATCAGAGCAGCATACAGAAGAGAAACAGTAAGATCAAAGTCAGCTAATATGGAGAGAGGCCTGAAAATTTTTGGCATACAAATTATGCTCTCTCCCAAGCTAAAACCTCATTAACTAATCTATGTGCCTGAGTTGTTTCCTGACTAAAGAGCTTACGGTTTCTTGCATCCCAAAGCTTCCAACAAAGTGTACCAAAAATGAGTTGCCACCTAGGATTGCCAGATTTGCTAGTCAGATTTGCTATTAACCACGATTCAAACGGTTGGCCATAGAAAGCATCCAAGAGGTGAGTTGGAATGAGAAGGCTCCATGCATTTCTTGCTAGACCACACTGCCGAAGGATATGCTCGAGGGATTCTGCCCCTTGGTGACAGATTTCACACATTGGCGAAGTAGCCATATGACTGCGAACTCTAACTGTGTTAGTCAGCAGCTTGTCGTGGAGTGCCAGCCAAAGAAAAGCACGGATCCGTTGGGGGCCAGGCCACTTCCAAGCACACTTCCATTTAAGGTTCTCCTCCTCCCAGGTATCCTGCAAGAGAAGTTTGTAGGCGGAGGAGACAGAAAACACCTGTTGCCCATCTATGTACCTGTATCTTTCATCAGCAGGGGCAGAAGCCTCAGGGGCCGGGTGTTGCTGAATTAAGTGGGATAAGTCTTGGGGTAAGATAGCCACAAACAGACTTGTATTCCACGTTCCGACATCTGTGATAAACTGGTCAATTGTTTTGTCAAGCTCCTCCTCAGCCAACGGGGAAAAGGCAAGGTTGCAGAGAGGGCCAAGTTCCCCGATCCAAGCATCAGACCAAAACCTTGCGGTGCTACCATTACCAACTTTCCACTTCATCCCCAAGTCCACGTTATCCCACACTGCTAAGAGGTTTCTCCACAGGTGGGAAGCCTGACGTGGTTTCTTCCGGTCGGAGTATGAATGATTATGCCACTTATATTTTGCCTTCAAAACCTGAACCCAGAGAAGGTCAGGCTTAGTTGCAACAACATAAGCTAACTTCATCAGAAAGGCTGAATTCTGAGCTTCAAGACTTTTTAAGCCGCAGCCGCCACACTCTTTAGGTTGGCACATAGTGCGCCAATTAATGAGATGAGTTTTGTGCTGGTGCGGAGTTGACCCCCAAACAAAATTCCTGATACTCGACTCAATCTTGCCGCATGTGGAGGCTGGTAGTCTCGACGATTGCATCACATAGTAAGGAAGGGAGGAGAGAACAGATTAGGCTAGAGTGGTACGGCCAGCAAGGGATAAAGAATTGGCCTTCCAGCCCGCCAGTTTCTTCTGCAAATTATCCTCAATATAATGGTAGGTATCTTTAGTCACCTTGCTGTGGAGAAGGGGAACACCGAGATACTTACCAAGGTTGTCCATGCGTTGGAAGCCCAAAGTGTTGCAAATGGTTAGTGTCCGTTGTGGGTGGACATTCTTAGAGAAGAAAATTCTGGTTTTGGCATGGCTCACCGTTTGCCCTGAGGCTTGACAGAAAGTCTCGAGAACTTCAGAGAGGAGGGCAATCTGGGAATCCTCAGTGGTGTTGAAGAGAATGAGATCATCCGCAAAAAAAAGGTGGGAAAGAGGCGGGCCACTCTTCCCAATTTAATGGGCTGCCACTTTTTCTGTTGCACCTTGTGAGTGATTGTTTGAGATAAACGCTCCATACATAAGACAAAAATGTATGGTGAGAGTGGATCACCCTGCCTGATGCCTCTTCGAGGTTGGAAGTGGGGGGGAGCAACACCATTCCACAAAACTTGAATGGAGGAGGAAATAGAGTAGACTTTGAATGCAAAAGTTTTGCATGGTCGTGTGAACATAAAATTTTTGGACTTGTTAATTAGATTAGTTAAAAAACGCAATTTTGTTTTTCTGATAAAAAAATGGAATTTTGTTTTGGTTGAAAAATTCAGAATATATCATGACAAAAGCAGAAAGAATCTGCCGATCTACATTCCAGGCTCATCCCCATTTCACTCATCCCTTCCTCATCCACCAAAATGGGTGGGCCCCACACATTAAAATCTTTCTCCTCTCTTTCTCTCACACGTCCTCACCTCTCTCACTCTCCAACCTCCACCCAAACCACCACCTTCTCCGGCCTCCCTTCCACCTTAACCGCCACCACCGCCACCGAAGCCACCGCCGCCCAAACCAACCGCCGAAGACGCCCCCTCCGCCTTTTCAACCGCCGTCCTCACTTCCACCGACGTTTTCTCCGCCTTTTCAACCACCGTCCTAACTTCCGCCGACGTCTCCATCATCCTCACGTCCGCCGACGGCTCCTCCAACCAACCTCTCAAGCTCCTCTCTTTGACGCCGCCATCGCCGGAGTGGAGGTTGATGACGTGGAGGGCAGATGAGACATTGATGAGTTGATAACGTGGAGGTAGGAGGAGAGGTGAGAGGAGTGGACAGTGTTGGTTTGGGCGGCGGTGGCTTCGGTGGCGGTGGTGGCGGTTGAGGTGGAAGGGAGGCCGGAGAAGGTGGTGGTTTGGGTGGAGGTTGGAGAGTGAGAGAGGTGAGGACGTGAGAGAGAAAGAGAGGAGAAAGATTTTAATGTGTGGGGCCCACCCATTTTGGTGGATGAGGAAGGGATGAGTGAAATGGGGATGAGCCTGGAATGTTGATCCAGAATCTGCACATTGAACGTACAGTATTTGGTTTGATTAGATGTTATTAACGGAACTGGAGAATAATTAGTGCTGTTATGAATAACTCCGGTTCGTTAGCTGCCAAAATTTTCCCGTGAACGGCAAAATTCCAATCAGTGATACTGCTTAGAATAATTGGCAAACAAAATGATACTCCTGTTTAGAATAAGGATCACATCGCGCCCTTTTCAACAAACGATTTGCTTCATTGGCTTCAGAAAAGTTCTTTATCTTTTAATAGAATCACTTCCGGAAATTCCTTCACGAGTTGTAGTTGAGACTGACCCATCATGCCATTGCATATGCCATCTTTCGTGATCCAAATTCCAAAAATCAACACTAACGATAACCTTTTACGCTTTGGTCCTTTTGGCAGGAAAATCCCTTTCATCACTCAACTGAGAAACGCTTCGTAGATAATTTAATTTCTTACCATAGATAATTTATGTATCACTTTTTAATTTCTTGGGATGTGACTTGTGAAACAGTGAAAGTGTGAACGGTGAAGAGAGCAAAGTACAAAGACTTGCGTGTTCGCCAGTGTCATTATGGATTACTAATCCAGTGAAAGAAACCTTCTAGTAAAATCCATCATCCATGTGAACCTCTGATCAAAGCTAGCGTAACAAAAAATAAAAGATGTGTTGTCACTGTTAAGTGATAAAATTTTGAGGACTTTATTATCAATTAATCTAACACTATTATGCCGACACCACGGACATGATAATCTAAGGTCCCAAAGCTGTGAAAAAGGCATGTGGGGGACGACCAATTTAATATGCACCCAATACCATCTCGACACCTTACACCCGCTTTCATCATATTTTATCCACATTATGAATTCAGATCACGTTTTCCCAAGTATGACCCAGCGACCAAAGTCAGTACACAATTTGTTTCTATCCTCAGTTCCTCACCTTCCATTCCTCTAACCTTTACACGCGTTTTCTAGTTGTAATCATTGAAATTGGAATGCTCATTTGTGTTTGCCACCGCTTGTAAAAAATAAGGCATTATTTTACACGATATTTAGGCCATTATATACTTCCAAAACATGTAAAAATTAATTTGACTGTTTGAATTTAATTTATTTTTTTCAATATTACAGTCATTTAATATGATTGTTATTAAAAGAAAGAAATACCTAAGTATTAATAAATATGAAAGAGGGGAGGGATAAAATAGAAAAATACATTAATGAGAGACAATAAGAATAAACTGTTATATTTTAAAAGAAAATCATTCAAATTTTATACTTTTTTTTTATATTATACTACCTCCGTTGCTAAATATAAGATCTAATTGATTTTTTATAGGATAATTGAGGTTGCGAAATGAGCTATTAAATCATGACATATTTGATATATTTTTAGATTATACATTAGTTTATATGTAAAATAAACTAAACTAAGGGAAAAAATTAGATAAATCAATTTATGGTTAATTTATTTTGTTTTTTTATAGAATTTTCTAAAAAAGTCAATTAAGTCTTATATTTAGTACAGGAGAGAGTATTATGGAGGGAGCTTGTGTGTCTATATATGGTTATAATTATATAGTTACCCGCCTTTTGTCGCATGATTTTTGGGTGTGGAAAAGAAAATGCATATTCTGAATCTGTTATGACTAACAAAAGTAAAATCTAAGCTCGTACAGATCAGCTGGGGCCTGGTGGTGAAATAATACGTACGGGGCAAAAACACATCACTTTCGGATTCGTTTGAAGGGGAGATTTTCTCTATGAGGAAGTCAATTCCAGAAGAAGAGAAGTTTAGCTTGCATTAGTGTATATTTGATCTGACGTGTGCAGAGTGGTGTCCAAGAAGGATGGAGCCATTGTTGAAAGGCGAAAGCAGTGGGCAGAGAATTCGGTCGCCGGCCTTATTCCACCGTCGCTCTCATGCCATCGCTTACGGCTCACCCTCCGTCAAAGCGGCCGCGCTTGTGGATCTGGTTCGCTCTTTTCCTTTCATCTTCATTTTCTTTAAATTTCTTATACTTTGCTAACTTCAATCACAAGCTAATGTGTTCTCTCTTAAGTTTATTATCTTAATCATGTTTTGATGAGCTAGCTGAGTTTTTTTTTTTTTTTGAGAAATTAATGAAGTTAGGTGGACCATTTACTCATAATGTAGTTTGCATATTACTCCTCCGTTACTAAATATAAGATCATTTTCCCTAATTTGAGTAGATTAAGGAAGTTAGTTAAGTTAGTTATTTGCACATGATATTACCAATTTATCCTAACTATGTATCTTTATCCTCACTCTCCCTCTTATGCTTGTTATTATAGATAAGCATTGTATGGTTAATTTGGGAAAAAGTTTGAAAGTGATCTTATAATTAGGAAGAAGTTAAATTTCAAAAGTGATCTTATATTTAGTAACTGTGTACTATATGTCAAATAAACTAAACTAGTACGGAGAGAAGATTTAGGAAAATCAATTTTTAAGTAATCTATTCAATTTTCGTAGGATTCTCCAGAAAAGTCAAATAGTTTTTATGTTTAGGAATGGTGGGAGTATAACTGTTGAGTTGCTTTTAAGCGGAAGAAATATTTGTAGTCAAATAGTTTCTGATCAGTTTATACCTGTGTTTTTGGTTGGAGTTGCATTGTGCAGGCTGAAGATGGTGTTGGCATTCCGGAACAAATTCTAGAATCTTCAGAGTTTCAGAGTTCTGCTAGATATTACTTTATATTTATTAAGTTAAACATTATATGGTCACTTGGTTACTTTGCCCTGCTTGTCCTGAATTTCCTTGAGGTTAGTCTTAATTGTATTTCCCCTAATTACTTGGGGTGATGGGCTTTGGATCTAAAGAAAAGTGATAACAAATGGAAGACTTGCTTTGTACCGTACAGAAACCCCTGTGGTGTGAGAAGTATTCTGCTTATTCTTGCGAGGATAGAGAGTATTACTTTCTGGGGCAGCTGCCATATCTAACTGGTGCAGAATGTGTTATTTATGAGGTGAGCGTACATGACTCTTTTTGTTTTTAATAATAAGCACATGACTCTTTAGACAGCACATCATTGTAATTGCATGATTTATTGATGTGACTTGTGAGGCCATCTCCCCAAAACTAGTAAATGCCTATGATGACATTTATGCCATCATCACGCTGAATGTAAGTTTGCCATTTATGCGTTCTGTTTCATTGCATATTTACTTTATTCATATTGGGGACTTTGCTTGTGTGATTAATTGTTAACATTTTGGAGGGATAAAGAAAGTATGAGTTTCACATTAAACTTCCACTGTTTCCTTTCAACTTATCACTGCTTCTTTCTTGTTTTTATTTTGGCAATTCCACTTTACTTCAACTGACTTGTTCAAATTGTTGCACAATTATGTCATAAATTGAAAATAACCCTGGATTTTCTTTCTTCTATTTTTGCCTTGAAACTATAATTGAGATTGGCTAATGCCAGACTAGTGTCTTGCTTGACCTTTGGTGTTGTTTAACTACCTTAAATTCCTTTCTTAGTTATCTGTGTTATAGTATGTTGCATGACCTTTTTCTTTCTTGTACAGGGAATAACTCTTCTTGTACTTATAGTACATACTTTTTTCCCGATATCCTATGAAGGCTCCCGTATATATTGGAAGAATAATGTTAATCAATTGAAGGTATGATGCTCCAAGACTTGTGAATATATTTTATATTGTTATATATTTTGGAGAAATTACTACATTTAGTGAATAATGGTACACCTTGTAGTGAATAGATTCAACATCTTGGTGTGTGCAATATTAAACCTTTTCATGATGACTTGGTGTACCGTTTACTATATATTGTAAGAAAAGTTGAAGTAGTACACACCGTCAATACAAAGAGCTGTAGAAAAATAAAAAAGATTGAAGAGAGAGATAAAGGGTCATATCAGACATGCGAATTTGGTGCCAATGCCCATTGAATTTTGGTATTCATAATTCATTTAATACGTAGTCCAAAAGTATGTAATGATATCTTCATGTGGTTCGACTAGCACTGTCTTAATTACTGAGGAACAAATCTGCAGAATGATAGCAAATTTATGGCTGCATTAACTGTATGTTTTACAGTTTAGTGGACACAATAGTCAGACCAGATTACTAATGCCTCATATTTACTGTATCCTTGGTTATTGACCCGATACTAGAATCCCATTATGTTTTGTCACAAAAGATGATGATAAAATATGAATCTCTTTGTAGTAGATCCTTTTTTAAGCTCACTTGATTCTCTATAATTGTCTTCCAATTTAGTTATTTACTCAACGTAAGGACGTATCACACATTTGAAAACCCAATGGAGTTTTTCTGTTTTATATCTAGTTAATGTGTGGCTCTAAATCAGAGCTACAAATTTGTTCTTACGGTTCTAAAATTTGAGGCTGTAAATACAATAGGAGAGAAAAGGATAAAACATCCTTCAAAAGAAATATGGGAAGTAAATTAAAACTCTTATAATACACTCAATGACATTAGTTTAATAAGTTATGATAATATGGCATAAGTAGTGTTGACAATTGTGAAAACAGATTAATGACATGACAACCAGCAAAAACAAACAGTTGATATGCTTGATTCCATGGTTGTTACTGCATGTGTTGTTTTGAAAATTGCTATTACTTCAAATCTGGACTTTATGTGTATGCATGCCCATGGACTTGAAAAGATAGGGTATTGTCCAAAATGGAGGGAGGCAATTTCGCATTGTTTTAGGCTTATCTTTTCTTTAAGCTGTATCATTTAGTGTAAGTTCGTATCTACTGATAAAATGATTTGTTGTTATATACAGGTATTGTGTCTGTTAGTTCTGGTTGCTGATATGGTGATTTATGCTCTGTATTTGTCTCCAGCCGTGACTTTTTATTCTCTGCCTGTCAGATTTGCACCTTATGTCAGGGTTGTTCTTTTCATTCTGCATTTTAGGTATTTTTGCATTACCTCTATTTTTCTCCCCAATTGGTGCTAAGGCAATTTTTAGAATACTCCTGTTCAAACCTGTATGTTAACCTTTTACATCATTGCCTTGTTTGAATCAAAAGAATATTCATGCAAGAAATTATCTGTACCAAATATAACTGGATAAATAGAATATTTGAAAAATCAAAAAGGAAAGGGAGTGTTAGAATAGTTGGCATTATAAGATCAGAGGTCATTATATCCTTACAGATAATAGTTAGTAATTTACCTCTTCACTTATCATGTTTCACATATCGTCCTTGTGAACTCTTCTATATTTGAACTAAAAGAAAATGGCCTTGTATCTCCCTTGTTTGAAATAATTTAACACTCTTATCAAATTTTAGGGAGTTACGAGCAACCATGACCATCTTGGCCGGAATGCTTGGCACATACCTGAATGTCCTGGATTGTTTACTTTCTTACCTCCGTTCCTAGCTCTTGCTTTCTCCAAATGCATTAGTATGTGCTTCTGAAAATCTTTTTGGTCATGTTGCATACAGAATCTATGAAGTCATGATAGGTTATACTCTTAGATTTGTTTCCTCTCAATTAGAGAAGTTCATTGCTTCTTCGCCCAATACTGCGTTCTGTCTAATTCTCATGAATTGCAGGCTCTGGGGCTTCTGTTTCTTCTTTTCTCAAGTTGGGTGGCCTATGTGATGTTTGAA
This sequence comes from Mimosa pudica, assembly GCA_029929735.1. Lineage (NCBI taxonomy): Eukaryota > Viridiplantae > Streptophyta > Magnoliopsida > Fabales > Fabaceae > Mimosa > Mimosa pudica. The sequence goes on from JAKELP010000001.1 coordinate 3,025,706, forward strand.
GATACAGCACAAGGGAAAATAGTATTCACTTCCTATGGCACCACATTATATCAGATGTTTGTTTTATTCACCACATCTAATAATCCAGATGTTTGGATTCCTGCATACAAGTAAGATGTTGGGAAAGTTTTGATTTCCAATTTTGTCATAATGTGGTTTAAAATGTTAGGTCTAAACTCTGTTATTTTTAACCATTTGAAATATATAATTTTGATGCCAACATTTTTTATGTTGGATTTGATGCTGCAAGTCTTTGTTTCTAGAGATTATAATCATGTGAGAAGTGTATTCTTCTTGAGACGTTTGCAACTTTTGTGAAGGCTTACTTTCATGAGAATTCACATATTAATAACTAGCTTTGCATGTAAGTTGGCCATTACATTTTTATTGAAGGAAAATATCATCATTATTGACCTAGGGATCCTAGATTGTAGACTTGTTCTGTTAAGGTTATCCCAAGCAATTACCATTCTAAATTTGTTTGAGCTGTTGGATGAAGCCAATCCTCTTGGAGGTTGGGCGATACTCAAATGGGATAGGGTACTCTTCCTTCAAAGCTAGCTATTAGGGTGGGAGAAACAACCTACCTAATTATCTCATCGAGGTTTTGTTCAAAAGAAAAAACTCATTGAGGTGATACCAACTGATGGGCATCAAGTGAGATGGGATACCCTACTCTAAAAGGTGGCTATTTAGACTAGAAAACCAACCTGAGGATTCCATGCCACACAATGTATCATTTAGACCTCCGATGCTACCTTAGTCTTCATAAATAACCTAGGACCAAACTTTTGGGCCATCAAAATCTTTAGTAGATAGTTTTTCTCAAGACTTTGTGGTGGACTGTTGATATCATTTGTGATAATATACACTTGACATGTCAGTTATGTGATTGTAATGATAAACTTGTGTTTGTTGTTTTCCAGACAACTTTGTTTCTTTACTCACTGATTATTTTCATAGTTAAATTTTTGTACTATTAAAGTTTGCAAACATTAATTTAAGGAAGGTATTGTTGACACAAATGTAACTCTGATCAAGTCCCCCTTCACTACTTTGCAATTTGCGTTCTGCCATTTTATTGTTGACACATTAATTTTTATATGGTGATATATCAATGTTCATCCATTTTATTGGCTTTTTCAGGGCTTCACGTTGGTATTGCCTGTTTTTTGTTCTCTTTGTGCTGTTGGGAGTTTACTTTGTGACAAACTTGGTTCTTGCCGTTGTTTATGACAGTTTCAAGAGTGAGGTACCCAGAACGAAGAAGTTATTGAATTGCAATGTTTGTTAATATTTTCTCATATATTTACTGATTAGAATTTCACTCAGGATGCAGAAGAGTTTTTATTGTGTATTATTGATGTGCTCTCTAAAGAAATTTGAAATGTCGGCTGACACCACTAAAATATGCTATTTCTTGCAGCTTGTAAAACAAGTTTTTGAGATGGACCAAATGAGAAGAAAAATGTTGGGGAAAGCATTTGATCTATTAGATCATAATGTAAGCTTATTTTTTTTTTATTTTTATTTGTTGTCATGGTCCACTATAACAAAACTATGTACAAATTTACAATTGCAAGCAGGACCTTCATTTCTTTGACCTAACTATATATTTGTGTGTATGCCCTCTTTTTGTGCTCATATAATCATTCCTTGGTAGCTGTTATTGCTTGTGATGTGCATTGCCAACCCTCATAGAAGTTACCTTCCATTCTTTCTTTTGGTCGTCCCTGCAATGTGTCCTTGTGCATCTTTAAAAGAATATATTTTTTCCTCTTCCTTCAAAGTGAAGGAGAAGCTTGTAGAATAGAATTTTTTCCCTGACACACGGAATAGTAGAATCCTCTAGGCAGTTTCTTTATTTGGGAAAGGAAATAACTCATTAGGGGTCTGTATATAAATTAGCAGTACAAAGACAACCATGAATAGGAAAATGAGGGGAAACAGGGTATATGACCTTTTCCTGTAGGCCATTTAATTATTTTTGTTCTGGTCTTTTAGCTTCCATGCTTTTGGAAGGGTTCCTTTTGTGATTATATGCAACTCATTGTTTTGGTTCTAAAGATATGGGAAATTCATTTTTGTGATTGTAGCATGTTGGGTATCTTAACAAAAACCAATGCATTGAACTCTTTCAGGAGTTGAACAAGTACAGGTAATATTGTGTTTACTTGTGTTCAACATTCCTTCAGACTTACTGAATTAATATTTCGGTCCTAGATTTGTATCTTTCTAAAATCTTTCTTCCACTTTGTGAACGTTGAAGCATGAATTTATCTGTATTTCGTTTAGGACTTTGCCAAAAATCTCCCTGGAAGAATTTGAGCTGATATTTGAGGAGCTAGATGATAGTCATGATGTAAAGGTGTGTTTTCTCTGCAACCTATTATTGTATAATTCTCCGATATTACTTTTTGTGTATTTGTAGATTAAATATCTTGTTGCTTGAACCCATATATCTCAAATGATAATGTATATTTGCATGATTGCATCTGTGCTTATAGCTTCCCAACATCTGTCTTTTCATATGATATTAATGTGTACAGTTGACAGGTAACATAGAGCTTACATTATCGAAAAAAAAAACAGAGAGCTTACATTTTACCATAATTCCAAAACGGATCTAACACAAATATTGAAATTTTTTTCCTGCATTATTCACCCTTTTAGCTTTAAGGGGAACATTTGTTGTATTGGAATTTTCAGCTTTATTCACCTTTTTGATTTCAGATCAACAAGGATGAATTTGCTGATATTTGCAATGCTATTGCTTTTAAGTTCCAGAAGGAGGATACTGTAAGTTCAGATAATGCAAGAACTGAAGAACATTTGGGAGCTCACATGTAGAATCTAATTTTTCTGTTTTCATTGCAGCCATCTTACTTGGAGTATTTGTCATTCTACAATAATCCCATTTCCAAGGAGTTGAAAGCATTTGTGCGGAGCCCGAAGTTTGGATACCTAATATCTTTCATTCTTTTGTTGAATTTGATTGCTGTTATTATTGAGACAACGGTATGATATATTATACCTTATGGCATATTAATAAATGAATACCTTGGCTCATTGGGCTCGAACAAAAATGATTTTACTGGATCGTTTTATTCTTGACACCAACTAATCTTAAATTTTGTTGATTCGAACTGTTTTTTTTTTGTTGGGGGGGAGGGTCAATCATTTAAAAAAACACTTTACTCAAGATTAAGCTTTAAGTTGAAATCCTATAATTAAAGAGGAAGGAAAATGGAAAGAAAAAAAGAAGAGACACTGAGAAAAGTATTCCAAGAACCATCTGGTATATTCCAAGATTATATTTAGTCTCTCGTAAAACAGAATATATTATATTTACTATATTCATTAAAGGCATCTCTCTATCATTTGTTGTCAATTATCTTACTGATACTCTGGAAATGATGTCTGACAAATGTAGCAGAAGCCATTTTTTTTACTATGCTTACTAATGAATTATTTTTTAATGCTCTTCCCCATCATATGCTCCGTTAATGGATTGAATTTCCCTTATGAGTTTTAATGAAGAGCACATTTTTGTTGAATGTTGTTGAATATTTTCAGAACACTCATATGAAACTTTTATTTTTGAAACATTATATCTACATAACTTAACAGAATAATTCTTCTCATTAATTCATGTTTCATTATATTCACCATTGCAGCTTGATATACAAAATAATTCTGCTCAAAAGGTGTGGCAAGCGGTTGAGTTTGTTTTTGGTAAGTGGATTCAAACTGTATGTTCGGGTTGTTATTTATTTCTGCAAAACATGTTGAACTAACAGTCTGAGTTAGAATTTTGGCACCTCAGCTGCATGTCCCCCCCCCCCTCTCCCCCGTTCTAATTTGAATAGATTTGATGTTGTACCTATTAGCTCAAATTAAATGTCAAAATATTAAAACATAGCTTCTGGTTTATATTCTGTTGATGATTTACTTGCTGTGTTACAGGGTGGATATATGTAATAGAAATGGCTTTAAAAGTTTATTCATATGGTTTCGAGAATTATTGGCGGGATGGTCAAAATCGTTTTGACTTTGCAATCACCTGGGTGATTGGTAGGGTTCTAATTATCTGGAACTTTTAGTTTCTTTAAATATCTGATTGATTTTACACATTCCCTGAATTTCTTATTAAATATTGGGGATAATTGTACTCTTGGGCATCTACATGTTTTTGCTAAATGTTCATGATCCTTCACATTCATTTTAAGGCCTTCAAATGTGATGTTATATGGGTAAAGCCTATTTCTAAGGCTATTTCAGGGTGTTCTGACCAATGATTTAAATTATTGCAGTAATTGGAGAAACTATAACTTTTGTCACACCTGATGGTCTGTCTTTTTTCTCAAATGGAGAATGGTATGGACTCTTTTACTCTGAAAATGTTCACGTGCTACTTGTAATTTTCTTTTTGTCTATAGTAGTAGTGCCTATCAATGGGTTAATATGATGAATGATTCTAGATTAATTTTTGTAGAACGAATTTTGTTATTGTCAATGAACTATTTTTTCTCATAAATATTATAAGATTAATTCCTATAACCTACCACGATAAGTGAATTAAGTATTTGCGTGAATTTTCAGTTATAAATAATTTTATTAAGTTTGACGTTATAAAATATGTTAAATATCCTATAATTTAACCTTTCTTTATGAATATGTAATCATTCTAGATCACTTGCTCAAATCTAGTTAAAATATATGGATCAATGTGAACGGCATCCAATGTGGGTGGGTTAAAGATGCAAGATAGGCATGTCAATGGCATGTCAAGGAATGACAAAATATGAGGTCAAAAGAGTAATCAAGGTATCGGCCAAAATAAAATGAGCAGAGGAAAAAGTATTGCACCTGCCTGTAATCTAAACTTGTGATAATATTGCTTAATACAAAGGTGTTTGCAGAATTTGTGATATTTCTCAGAGTTTTTTAATCATATATTATGTATGATCATTGTCACCTCGAAGGGGAAACGGTTTTATTTGAAGGATTTTCTCAATTGTTTCTGCATTCCTACTGCCAAATTCCTAAGTTCATGAGAAATTGTCTGAATTGATCCTAAAAAGTGTGGCAGTGCCCCTGATCAAATTATATATCTTGCAAGACATGTTTTAGCGCGTCTTGTCAGTTGAAGCAAAAAGTTTACAGTTTCAAGAGGAACCCAGTTTCTTTCCTGATAAGTTCTGAAGATATTATCCGTTTCTTTACAGGATTCGGTACCTTCTTCTTGCAAGAATGTTGCGGTTGATAAGGCTTCTAATGTATGTCCAGCAATACCGAGCCTTTGTGGCAACCTTTCTGACGCTCATACCAAGTTTGATGCCATACCTTGGAACCATTGTTTGTGTCTTATGTATTTATTGCTCCCTTGGTGTACAGGTGACTAAATTTCATTTATTTTTGTTTTTGGGGTTCTTTTTTTTTTTGTGGGAGCTTTCTTAATTGATTATTGCACTTTTTTTTTATCAATTGGTGGGTAAAATAAAGGATTATTTTGATCTTATCTTTAACTTTATCTCTTTGTTTATGATTTCGTGTTAAATAATTGTAGGGTTGTGGTGGGTTTCTGTTACTCTCTTCATTTCTTAATATAAGTCCTTTCCTGTTTTGATGAGATTAAATATACTCCCTCTGTTCCTAAATATAAGATCACTTTGGGAAAGTGGATAAGTTCCTAAATATAAGATCACTTCCTATTTTATCTCAAGTTTTGCCCAAACTACCCTTATACACCCTCTTTTCATTGAAAACCCCTCCTCCTTTTTAAGTTAAGTAATTGAGGGGATTTTGGGAAGATCTTGTAATTTTATTGTCTTCCTTAATCTCCCCAAATTAACCAAAGTGATCTTATATTTAGGAACGGAGGGAGTATTAGTTAAGTTAGTCAAAACTACACGGTATTGTCACAACACTTTATTCACCTACTTTTATTCTTACTCTCCTTTTGTTTGTTGTTTATTATTGAGGACCATCACTGGGGATAATTTAGGGAAAGTCTAAGAAAAAATAGATAGAGATCTTATACTTAGGGACAAGCTCACTTTCCCAAATGTGTCCTATTGTAAGAACAGAAACAGTATTTAACTATTTATTCTCTAATTTTAATTTGTAGATCTTTGGCGGAATGGTCAATGCTGGAAATCCCAAATTGGAAGCAACAGGTCTTGCTGACAATGAGTATCCTTTGTTCAGTTATAAAATTATGCTCAATGGGGGTAGTTAGTCCATTCCGAAAACAGCTATCAAAATTCAAAATCCTTGGCTCTTGGATGATTCTTCTTAACATATAATAGCTACTTGCTCTTCAATTTCAATGATTATCCTAATGGAATGGTTACACTTTTCAACTTGCTAGTCATGGGAAACTGGCAAGTATGGATGCAGGTACGAATGCCATTTCACCAAATCTTATCATTTTCACTGTTGTCATTTGTTTTATAATGACTGCTGTAGGTTAGTTGTCTGTCTTAAAAAGGATCATATGCTCCATGGGCATGTTCTTTCTTGTTGCATAAGGCACACCTTCAAAGGCAAAGCCTTTTGTTTTGCTAGATTAATTGTAAGGTTTTGAGTCCTTCACTAAAGTAAGGTTCAATACATCATATATATTTGAGAATATCCGAGTGCAAGTTATTGTTGTCAGATTTTGCGATGTTTGTTTTCATTATTAAATTGCCCGCATTAGATTTGTCGTTGTTTGAAAATGACTTCCTATATCATATACATTATTTAACACATATTTTGTGGTTTCCATGTCAGAGCTACAAGGAATTAACGGGCACTTCCTGGAGCTATGTTTACTTTATTGGCTTCTACTTAATAACTGTTCTGCTGCTTTTGAACTTGGTAAACTTTATTTTATGCTCATTAAATCCTTTATATTGCACACTTGTTATATTTGCTTATGTTTAGTAATTTAAAAGTGACCATGCTTTCCCTGTATTTTAGGTTGTTGCTTTTGTCTTGGAGGCATTCTTTGCCGAAATGGAGCTTGAGACATGTGCTGATTCTAGAGAAGATGATGACAAGGTTTGTGGTCAATCTTTATGTGTAACTGTAAATAAAGGCACCTGAACATTAGTTTGTTTTTGAAAGGTGATATAATGAATGGGCATCAATAATATATTAGAGTCCCATAGATTAGTGACAGTTTAAGAATAGGATTTGAGTTGGTTGTTTCATCAGTTATTGTCAATTATTCTTTTTCAAACTATACTAGTAAGTGTTGCATGTTATCTTGGTTTTAATGAGATGAATGAAATTATGATGTAGCAAATTATCCCTCTCTTCCTTGGAACTAAATTCTGGTTCTAGATTTCTTCCTCTCTGACTCTTTTTCACTCTTTCTCTTTTCTTCTTCTATTCTAAAACTCAGATTCCATCATATAATCTCATAGGTTGTGTATAATACCAACTCGTATTCCTTCCTGGGTTATTTTTCATCTTCCTTGGAAGTCCGTATCACTTTTTGTTGACCATTCTCACCATGATATAATATTTCAGTTCTGGGATTATTCTCAATGCAATGATCTGGGAATGTTCTCAATGCTGTTGGCATATCTTACATTGTTCATGTTTTATGGTTCATCGTGTGTCTATGTTTTCAACTTTTACAGAATCCTGTTGAACCTTTGTTTAGTTTTTGATACGATGATTTGCCATCTTACAGGATGCTGAAGGAGACAAACGTCGAAGAAGGCGGGTTGGGTATGTATAGCTGGCAACACTGTTGTAGTCACCGAATTGAACTACTATCTTTGTAAAGCTAACTTTAAGATGATGCTCTTATCTTGTTTTAATGCAGCACCAAATCACGTAGCCAAAGGGTTGATGCTCTTCTTCATCATATGTTGAGCTCTGAGTTATGTCAAGCACAACCTTCCAATCCGTAATAGCTGTTGCAGGTGAAAGAGAAAACTACATGTTCATAGAACGCAGTGGCCTTGTTGAGCTTCCTTAATTTAGTCGGCCATTACCTATGTAGCAGTGCACTTTATAATTATTATGCAGCAGGTTAGGATAAAAGTGAATCTGTGCTTTTTATCGTTATAGAAAGCGGTGAGGAGAACATTTCATTCTACTATCTAGTATATACGTATATCTATGATGCTTTACAGGTCTGTGGTGTTATTGTGCTGCTTGAGGAGAGGATCCAACTCCAGTTTATATATAGCATTCAAGGGGAGGAGAAATATCGTGTTTGCCAAGTTTAAAAAAGAAACATAATGTATCCTCGGTTTGCTCTAAAAGGGTCCACGTGGAGATTTGGCCTTACAAGTGGCTTTTAATTATTTGCCCAAGTTAAAATTGATGGATTTGAAGCTTCTTGACTAAATAAAGTGGTTCAAAGTAATGCCTCAATTCACCCTATTAAAGTTTATTAATGATAAATAAACAAGAGAGCGAGAGGGAGAGTAAGGATAAAAGAATATAGTTAGGGTAAATTGGTGGTATCATGTGCTAATAATTTACTTCGCTAATATCCTTAACATAATCAAATTAAAGAAAATTGTTGTATATTTAGAAATGGGGGAGTAGATTCAAGTTCTTTCCTAAAAATATACACTCTTTGTTTATAATATAAGATCACTATTTCAATTTGTTTATAAATATAAGACACACTAATTTTTTTCAAACTTTTTTCCAAACAAATACTAATATGTTTATCTATAATAAATAAACAAACAAGAGATGAAAAGTGAGAATAATGATATACAATTAGGATATATTAGTAATATCATGTCACATGTTAATAATAAATTAAGTAACACATTTTTTTTAATAATGAGTAACACCTTTAATCTAATCAAATTAAGAGAAGTAATCTTATATTTTAACAATTTTTTAACATTTTAAATCCCATTAAAAATACAAAAAAAATTATTTAATTATGAAATTGGACCAAACATAAAACAAACTGATTCAATTTCTTTCCTAAAATTTTTGAACATTTTAAATTGCATATTTAAAAAATAAAAGACACTTAATTCAGTCCCCAAAGATACACCCGACCCGATAGCCCAAAGCCCAAACCCATTACGAAAAACCTCAAAATTTCAGAGTTCGCGCGCGTTCTATTATAGCGCCAACCCCTCCCGCCTTCACCACTGTTCCCGCCAAATCCCTTCGAACGTCTTTATATAATCCTCACATACCATTCCTTTTTCTCATCTCTCACCAAAAACATTCTCTCATTTTTCTCATTTCTCACTTCACTTGTAGTTCTATTCTCCCTTCATTCTTTCACTCCACTATGGTACTCCCTGTGGGCCCCCTCAAATTCTACGGCTCCAGCCTTCCTCGCCCGAGGATCTACGACGACGTCAAATTCAACGACCACCGTGTGGACCCTCCTCCCTCGGTCACCGATCCCTTGCTTTCTTGGGCCCACGAGGCCCACTGGGCCATGGGCGGCCTCAGCTTCAAGCGCCTCCGTCTCCAAGGCAAGATCGAAGGCAACGTTCAGAAACTCCGCGCCGAGCGTGAAAAGATCTTCAAGAAACTCAATCGGAGTCCTCTTTCTAATGTCAATCCCTTTCGATCTGAGCCTGAGGATGTTGCCGGCGGTGGAAAAATGAGATCTCCGGTTTCTCCGCCGCCGGCTCCGGTGGCGGCGAAAAGAAAGCGATTCTTGGCCATGATTGAGGATGAGGCGGCGGCGGAGAGTGAAGAGGAGGAGGAGGAGGTTGTGGCGGTGAATCGTAGGGTTCGCCGGAGGCTGGTGAAGAAGCTTGGCGACGATTTCGATAAGGTCGCTTTGGCTACTGAGAAGGGCAAAAAGGGAAGTCCGGTCAAGAATTCTCCGGAGAGGTCAATCGATTCATCGAGGACACGTGGCAGTGAAGAAGAAGGGTGATGACGTGGCACATAGTAGCCCAGTTGTTTCTGGCAATAGGGTTAGGACTTCCCCTAGGTTGTCTAATAAGCGTACTTCAAGTTAGTTAGGTGTGTGTTTAGTGCCGTTTAATTATGGCTTTAATTCTTGAATTGTATTGACTTGTTTTTAGTCTTGTAGAACTTGCTTTATCTTGTGAAATAGAAAAAGAAAATGTGGTGAAAGTACTATTTCCTTGTTATGTAAATTCTCTTGAAATGGTGTAGGCATCAAATTCGTAAAACTGTAGTGCCTTATGAAAGCCAAGGAAACTAATGATTTACCAGACCTTAGTGATTATATTACGTTGATTTTGCAAGGTCAACTGGGATTTTGACTTTGTCCAAACATAAATGATGCATAACAAGTGAAGATATAAACAAACATTGAATTCAAAGCACCAGATACATGAAGAAAGCACCAGATTTATGAATGCAAAGCGCTAAGAAACTGATACTGGTACTGGTACTGGTACTGATTTGATTATTCACAAACAACCATTGGGATCGATAAATTTTACAATATCAACAAGTTGAATTCAAAGGCATTCCCTATACCTATAAACTCGTTTTCCTTATGGATTTTGTTTCATCAGGGGAACAAGCTGTACAACAACACCTTATTAGGAATCTGTTGTATGTTCTACCACTAAAATAATGCATATGACTATATCACTCGATTCACCAAAAAATACTGTAAACTAATCACTTGAAATCAACATCGGTGATGAAATATAAGGTTATGGTAAAAATGGCCATTTTTTCTTGGCTTCACTTCCACATTATGAAAACTTTGTCTTTCATCTTTATAGCTAACATAATTCTTTCAAACTTTGGTTCTGCAATGTGCGTCCCCTGAATTTAGCCAATCTGCAAGACTGTTTGACAAAAAGCGAATGGATTGATGAATTTGCGCTGGGTATCAACGTAAAATCATCTCCAAACTCCTCTATTCCTCTAACTAGGAATTGCCATACCAAAGCACCTGCTCCAGACCTTTTTTTCTTGGCAGATTTGTAGATTATATTTAAAATGGTTTTATACATCTTTTCTCTCTCAACTGTTGAGAAGTTCTGGGTCATGTCTGACCAGCCATATTCAGAGAACAAGACGGGCCGCTTCAATACTTTGTCACCATCTTCCATGTGAGAAAGCATCCACTTAGAGACAAACTTCAGGTGGTCTTCAAATGCTTGCTCATGAAACCTACATAACAAATTTATTCAAAATAATAAATCGAGAGAAAATTGTAACTATGTCTACAAGTATGATGAGATCGTTGATCACTAAAATACTATCAAAATAAACTTCAAGCCAACATCTTCCACAGTAATCCTTCAAGGTTGGAGAGTTTTTGCAACTAGCAGTTCTAAAAAATATTTCCACTCTTTTGTGAATTGTAGAAAAATCAAGACAACAAAAGAAAATATAATACAGAGCCTACCAATGGTCAGGATAAATATGAACAGATGTGAAATCGATATTTGAGGCATTGGAATTGCGAATAAAATCAGAGCCAAGCTTTGATGCCCAATCCTCAGGGTTAACAGTCAAGCGTTTTGGATCATTAGGACCATAAAAACCCTCGAGCCCTACAGTCACCAGGTGGTTCTTGTCGATTGCTTTGATAAAAGTTGACATTTCTTCTATCCATTCCTGAAATTCCAAATTTATTAACCTAAGGTATACCTAAATATAGGCGAAAGAAGCAATTATAATACTTAGTTTCTACATTTTCCAAACCACATCATGAAAGGAGTAGATGCTACTTACATTCTGTTCACTCTTTGAATTTACATGGGAGAGTAAAAGAAAAATCTAATATACTTTAAATACTCAAGTTACACGCTTAAACCTATTTCGCCTTCTGTTCTATATACCTCTCATGGCAGAACATTAAAATTGTTGCATCACAGTGTCACAAAAACTTGTAAATCATAATTAGAGTAATCTTCATTCTCAAATTTACCATAGCACTTGTTGAGAATTGACAGCTCCTGTTATGGCGAGACAATAACAAGGAAAGTGTTTGACAGAGATAGTAAGAACTCTTCAATGAACCATGAAATCAATGAACCATAAAACTAAGGAAAGAAAAAATAGAAAAGTGAACTATACCACTATATTCAACAGGCTTAGATTTAAACTTGAAATTACTATCTAGTATTGATAACTTTGTTTATAAACATTTAAGGTCACAGCAGGTTTAAACTTAAAACTCAGATACAGCACTTACTTGAAGAGTGTCCCCTGAAGGATCAGTCATGCAACGAGGTTCATTAATCAACTCCCAACCAAATATAATAGGGTCATTTCTATATTCAATTCCAGTTATAGTATTTTTCCTTGTCAGGACAGTCTACAGAAAAAGAAAAATACAGAAAAAATATTAGTTTGTGAAAAGCAGTTTCAACTCTCAAGGGTTGGAAACAATGACCCAAGTATGACCAGCCAAAAAAGAAGTGAGAATCAGTAACACAATTAGCATGAAGTGCAAGATGGTTTAAGATTTAGTGCAATAATGGAGAGTTTCTAGTTCATGATATCACCAGGCCAAACTTCTGAACACTTGAAAATAGCCCATTTCTGAGAAAAATGAGTAAGCCATTAGTTCCACCCATTACCAGACAACAGGCATAGCCAGCAGAGTGAAACATGCCACCTACTTCACATAGCCTCTACAATTTTTTTGGACAACTTTTCATTGGTTGCAAATGATAAGAAAAACCATTTACTTGACCTAAAATTTATTTTTTCTCTTCAGCCAAAACTAACATGACAACGTTGAGAGCAGGAAATTAGTTATCCTAGTGACCTCTGAATTATAAATAAGGAAAAGTCACATGCTTAGCCATTGACTATGTTAAATGTTAAAGCATGCTAATTTTGCTATAATGTTTTCAAAACATTAAATAAGAAAAATCTCGAGTCATTTCATCCCTGCACATACTGTCCAACACCTCCCTCCCTGAGGTCAATAAGAAAGCAAGAATTGGCATGTCAATTACCTTGATATAGTTCTTGAAATAATTACGGATGGACGGATCATAAAAGAATGAATCATTAGATGAGCTTAACCCTATCCCTTCTTGCCATGCCCAATTGACATACTGAGTCTTCCCACCATATGGCTGCAAGTTATTAACTAAGCTAAGGAGCAGCCTTATTCCATTTTGCCTTGCTTCTGCTATAACATAATCCAATGCCTGCAAAGTGCAAATCAACTCTTAGCAACGTTTTGATTGATCGAAAATTAAATCTAAGCTTATTACATAGACCCAAAAATACATCAGTAACACAATATAAAGCATTCTCATAGCATAACCTCAATCCCAGTAAAAATGTAAACAAATCGAAACAAAAAAAGAAACCAAAACACCAAGATGACAAATTCTAAAAGCAAAATAACTATAGAAGAATGAGACCATGATATGATATTAGATATAAGAATATTATGTAAAAAAATTACCTTGAAAACTTGTTCATTGAAGTGACCAGGGGAAATCTGAAGGGCATTATAATCGCCATCATTGAAAGCCCAAGTTCTACAAACACTAAGGCCCATTTTAGCACCAGTTTGAAGCATTTCCCGGACTCTATGTCTGGAAAATTCATCCACAGATTGAGCCATCAACCAGTAAGAATTCCACCCATTTACATAGAAAGCTTCACCATCCAACACAAATTGAGTCCCGTTTCTGGTCACAAATGACAACTGAGGCTCTTTGTGAAATCCAAACTTCAAGTCTCGGAAAGGCATATAAATGAACAGAATAAACGATGCAAAAAGAAGAATAGGGTAATACAGAGGATGATTCCCCGCCGACATTCTTTTATATTTGTTTATCATACAAAGCTACAAAATTGATGATGAAAACCAACGAAATTTAACAACTTGAAGCGATTTCCAGATACCCTCTTGAAAATTAAGACGAGAATATAACTGATCCCAGTAAAATTCACCAAAATTGAGAGAATTGTAAATTGCAGCACTGAGGTGAAATTAGAGAATTATTTATAACGATGAGAAGGCTTCAATTAAACAAGAAATGAGGAAGAAAGACAAAAGAATGAGGAGGCTTGATTGAAAAGAGTCAAAAATGAAGATGATAAGGTTGAAAATAAAGCAGAGATGATGAGCATAAGGTGAGACGTTTGTTTCAGCTGAAAAATGTAGTGCAAGCTTTTGTTGTTCTCTTAGCATGGTATGGCCGTAATATGAGAAAAGTGATTGGTTTGAGGAATTATGGTATGCTATCCCCTCGATGCACTCGCCTACTGATTACAGAAACGTTTTTGCCGAATGAGGCAATAATAAATAAAAAATAAGTAAAAAAACAAAGCTAACTTGGAACATGTGTCCCGCGTTCAGCTCCGCAATCATCATTAAGGTTGGTTTTAACTTCTAAGTCACCTGTCCGAGGAGGGGATATTCTTTTCTTTTTTTTTTGGGTTTCTATATCCTTTTCTTTCTTTGGAAAAACAAATTAGTTGACTTGAGTCGCAAAACTCACAAGGATTTAAAGCACTTATAAAATATGGCAAATTTTTTTTGTCAAAATATAAGAAATAATATGAAAAAATCAAAATAATAAATGGTGTCTTCCTTTTGTATCTTATGTATTAGTCAATGCAGAGAGAAAAGGAAACATGTGTGTGAAAAGTGAATATGAGTAAAAAGGAAACTTTATTAAACTTACCCATAATAAATGCTCAAAACAATGTATCAAAAAAATGCTCAAAACATGTTTTTATTAGTACATGTAAAACATTGATTATCTCTTATAATAGAGACAAGAAGGTACCTACTTAGTACTTACATACACTCATTTGGCTTTGGATTTAAGAACTCAAAAACTTGATTATATGACAATCATTTTCCCAACTCAACTAGTTCTTATTGGCATATTCTAAATTTTCTTACAACTTTGAGCCATTATTAATTATGGATTTTTTTATCGAAAAAGCTGCTATCATTGTCAATTATGGATTTGAAACAAATATAATCAATCTCACAATAAATAATGGATTCCAATTGTGCTTTAATTAAAACCCATTGTTGTCATTTACATGTATTTATAATAAGGATAAAATGCAAAAATGCCCACGTAATTATATGAAGGTACAAAATATCCACGTAAATTTGTTTTTGGAGCAAAACTGTCAATCAAATTTCAAAACTGAGTCAAAAATGCTCATCACAATTAATTTTTTTTTTTACTTTTCACTATCATCCTTTGTCGCATCATCATCACACAGGGGAAATACATAAACTTGCCACATGTTTTAGTGACAGATGAATCCACAGAAGATGTTGAGTCAAAAGGTCAAAGAATTATTTGTGACAGACATTTTTGCCTCATTTTTTAAATTTGATGGACAGTTTTGCTCAAAAAAAATTTACATAGGTATTTTTACACCTTAGTAATAATTACATGAGTATTTTTACACTAAGTCCTTTATAATGTGTGTGTGTGTGAGTATATAAGTAGGACATTCGCACTTCAGCTTGCCAACCGCGTTAGTTTGTTTTGCTGTTGTGTTTGGTCCGAATATGTGTTAAAAAAAGTCCTTTATAATGTGAAAGTCGATCCGGGCGACATAATAAGTGGGCCCTACTTCAAATATTATTTTGACGAATGAGTATTAGTTTTGATGAGAAAAAAAGAAAAAGGAAAAAAACGAAGGATCCTGGATATGATGATTTGCCCATAGTTCAATTTAGCAGGTACTTTTGAAGTTTTAGGAGAATTGAGTAAATTAACACGCTAAAGCGTAATTATATACGGGAAGCAGAATATCATTCTCAATCTCCTTTGTTAGGTGATCTGTATAACTCGTGGGCCAATGAATGGGTCAAACGTATTACTTGTTACAATCAAAAGGAATACATAACTCAGAATCAACCATCAACCACTAATATTAAGATGCATTCTCTTGAAAAAAGGGCTAATTTTACTACTCCTATTTACTAGCAATTCATTTCGCTCGGACCAGTCTAAGAATGATTTTTTTCTTGCGTGCACCTTTTAAAAGCCAATCATATGCACGTAGAATCAATTGTCACAATGATATGGTGCATGTTCTTGCTATTATTTAGTACTAGACGTAGTATTAGAGATTAATTAAGGGTTGCTTTAATACTTACATTTTCCAAGCATCATGAAGCTAGACTTTTCCATTCAATGGTTAGATAATTAGATTCGTCCCTGTCATGAGACTCGTGGGCGTCACGATTTTCTGGGTGGGCTTAATTTTCCATGAACCTTTTCTCATTGAATGGGTATACTTTTACCCCTTTTTATGGCTTTTCCATATTCAATCACCCCACGTTATTTCCAGGAATAACCGACAATATATAATTGGTCCAAAACTATTCGAAAATAAAAAACAATGGGCGAATATATATATTACCTCTAATTTGTTATGCTTTTATTGCTATTCATTACAAATTGATTGATTTTTAATATTTGTTATTCGCAGCTCCTACAATCTTTGGCCGCTTGAGGCTTGACAACGTTCTATCGACCAATCGGAAAAAATAAACCAAGCTTTGAGTTTGGACTAGCTTAGCAACGGACTCAGATTTTTATTTTGTTATAATCTGATAATCAATTAGATTCGAATTGTATTATAGCAGCAGCCATGTAGTTAATAGATAGAACTTGTTTTCCAGGGAAAGAGTAAATGCAGCCTTGCAGGATGGACTCTGTTTTTGGGCCATCGTTGTGTTAAGTTCAAAAGGAATCTTCATGTCCAAGGTTATAATAATAGTCAATAGGTACTTTCACATGGTAATACGGTGCATCCCATTCACAAAAGTTTATCTCTTTAGTGAGTTAGTCTTTATGTTGTTCTGCCACTGCAACTCAATCCAAATTTAACTACTACACCCGACAACAGAGGACAGTATAGGAATATTGTGTTTCACTTCTTTCCCGTGACAATGCCACTACAACCTTAGCCTTTGACCACAACTCGCTCATTATTGTATTTCTTTGCGGGTCTTTAGGGCTACCTCCTCGAGTCTTCTCACACTCATTTCACCATTCATTTCCCTTTCAATATTCCCTTGCAAACCCCATTTTCCTAGCTTTTTGTAATCCTTAAATTCTATTTATGTTAACGCAACGTAAAGGGTGCAGGGAGTATGATATAAACTTGTTCTTCATTGAAGCGCTTAGAGGAACAAATAAAGTGAGATAAACTTGAGGAATGAATCACTTGTTTAGCCAACTTTATTCAATGGAAAAGTGACCTAAATGCTTAAGAATATATGGTTTAATCTACAAAATTTTTTTAGGCTTCCAAACTTGAGATCCAAATCAAACTTGAATTGAGGGTAATGTATATCAAAAAATAAACACAATATTTGGACACACATGGAAGGCTTGCTTCTGATCTAATTCTGCCTGTCAACCTGTCATGCTTGAGAAATCTACCATGTTCCCAATCGAATATAGAATGGAGAAGCATAGATCAAGATTGATGATATCGTATGCAGATTTAGCATCAACAAAAAACATTCATTAACCAACTACTTCACATTCTCTGTAACACTGATATTATTTTAACCTCACTTCATGGCAATAGTAACTGATCAGATAAAATAACTAAAGCAGAGATAACTACATCTACATGGTATCTTCAAAAGCAAGTTCATTGACCCACACACCCAACCAACTAGCAGATCCCCTCTCAACCCATCTAACATGAAGCGAGGAACTATCATTGTCAAAATGAACATGAAAAAAAATATAAGCAACCACAGTCTTATGCACATGGTTTTGCCTTTTCAAGAGCTCAGACAGTGCACCAAATTCAACTTTACTTTGCGTACTGATCAAAATTTCAATCCCTCAATATTCTCCTCTCCCAGACTCAAAACTTTAAACTAATCTAATGGAAAAAATTAGGTAAATTAATTTATAATTAACTTATTTTGTTTTTTTATAGGATTTTCTTAAAAAGTCAATTAGGTCTTATATTTAGAACCGAGAGAGTATTATTTTTACAACGTAGGTTTGTTTTTTATAACAACAAAAGTTAATTACCAAAAATGTTACTGTAATAATTACCTAATTTTGAAGTTAATAAGAAAATACCAAATAAGATAACCTGGAGTGTGTGGTTGAGTGACAAGGACTCATTCACCCTTAACCTATTGTCTGGGGTTCGATCCCTGGCGTTGGGTATGGAGAAGCATTAAATCTCCCAGGCCAGCTGTCCCACCCTTTGAGGTGCCTACAAATCAGCGGGGGATTAGTCTCTCACTTGTCGAGTGAGGGATACCTTGATCATGGATAAAAAAAAATACTCCCTCCGTTCCTAAATATAAGAGCACTTTGACTTTTTTGGAGAATCCTAAGAAAGCAAAATATGGTAATTAAAAATTGATTTTTCCAAATTTTTTCATTAAACTAGTTTATTTGACTTATGAACTTACATATGATATAATAATATTTAAAATATATTATGATTAAATTGTTCATTTTGCTTTCTTAGGATTCTCAAAAAAAGTCAAAGTGCTCTTATATTTAGGAACGGAGGGAGTACCAAATAAGATGACCACATTTATTTATCATGTCCACCTTCTTTTGCTCATCAAGGGAAATGGTGAAAAGGGAATATTTAAAAAAAAACAGTTTTTTTGCCGAAATAAACATTTTATTTTAGGACAGAGGGTTATTCGGAATTCTCATTATTTCTTCCCTTTTTTATTCTCTTTCCTTTTACAGTGTTTCCATTTTCCACCCTACCAATAAGGCCTGAAGCAAAACAAAAAAAAAGGACTGATCCAGCTAAACAAAAATACAGCCTGACCCAAGTCCACCAGATTTCCAATCTAGGGCGGGCAAAAGTCGAGACACAAAGTCAAACGGCGTCGTTGTTGGCTTGTTGCCCTTTTCGGCTTTGACTTTAAGCATAAACTTACCACTCATACTATACAACCAAATCCAACCAAAACATTCAAGTCAAATCCCGTTAGATACATCTCAATCTGCATTAATTTTTTTAAATCTCAGAAATTTTATTAAATCATTAATTGTAACTGTCATCTCATTTTTTAATACACACGCTTTTATAAAAGAAAAAAATAAGCATGGACAAGGTAATAGAGGTTACAGTCTAAATAAGACCTCCTTTTTATGGCGTTGATCATTGGTGAAATAACCATCAAATCTATTCTCTGCTTATCTTACTAAAAATGAGTGTAAAAATTCAAGGACATAGTGACATACATCTCCATCTATGTGGGTGTGTGACTTTGAAGCGCGCATGTCCCACAAAGAAGAGGGCACGTATTGGTGTTCTATGACATTTATTGGATGAGCGAGATTTTTCATTTCTTGTTTATATGAGAAATTTTTCCCCAATAACTTCTTTATATATCTATATGGATATATATAACATTCTAACATATTATACTCATATCAACAACAAAATAGGAAACATGTCGCTTTAAATTTACAATATAAACACAACACATAATCATAAATACTTCCCCAAGTTATTAACATAATAATATCAAGATGATTTATTTACATGGAATAATTAAGTTAAATAAATCACTTAAGTACAACGTTAGATGTTGAGTAGATTAAGTTTGATTTTATACATTATTTTGATGTATCAAAAAAATTTTGATTTTATACAAGCGCAAGTCGGCAAGTGGAGCATGTGTACTGTGGATATATCATTATTAAATTATCACCCAACAAAAAAAAGGTCATAGCAAATAGAAATGAAATAGGAGTACTATTTTTTTTCCATGGGTCGAACTTGAATGTCTCAATTAGTAACTACTAATTTTATGGGTCGAACTAAGTGCTGACCACTGATTTTTTTCTCCCCCTCTAACATCATTAGTGACAACCCCAGAAATATATATTTTAAACCAGAGTCAATAACTATTAATTATTCTTAATATTGAAGATAAGAATACAGTTAAGAAAACAGTCATTGGTGGACGAAAGAAGAAATATATAAAAACGTACGCGTCCATGTGGCATTCAAAGTACCAATCCGAACTGAACGACATGCTGAACGCAATTGAAACGCCAATCATTCATTGACAGAGAAGGAAGCTGAACAATAGATTCACACTGTTGAATTTTGTGTAGAGAGAGAGAGAGAGAGAGTGGAAGCTTTTGACTTCATTCACTGGATAACGTTGTTTTAAATATTACTATGAATTATGAATATTGTGAATATGAAGACGCGTTCAACTTTCACCTATATCCCCAAGGATTAGCCAAAGCCACTCATTCTTCCTTCTTAAGCTATTCCTATTCCTTCCTCTTTGTCACTATACGTAATTAACACCTCCACCACCTCACTTGCTTACCATTATTTCACTATCTAGCTGATTTCTACCTTTTATTATTGGTGTATATAAAGATCTTCTTTTTTCCTGATTGGGGAAAGTTTTTACCTTTCCAAAGTTGGTTTCTTGGTGTAAAGTTGTTGGAGGGTTTTTTTCTAGAATTGGGTATTAATTCAAGCCAAGTCATTCTCTTTTTGAATTGGGTTGGTTTGAAATTTGCAGAGTTATGGTAAGTGTGAATTATTTGATTAAAGTTTGCAGCTTTTGGCTGATGGGTATGGCATGTATAGTGATGAGCTCATAATTTCAAATTCTCCCCTATAAGGAAAGTACTATTTTGGGGTTGTATATGAATCTTGAGGAGAATCTGAGTTAGTGATTAGCTTGTTGTTGTAATATGGGTTGCATAGGCTCTAAGAGTTCAGCTATAGAAGACAGTCGAGAAGGGTTGAATGGGAAATTGTCATCATTGAGTAAAAGGTCATCAGAGCAGAATGTTTCACGATTGAATTTATCAAAAAGGGATGAGGAAGTTTGGGCAAAAAATGTGTTGGATGCCAGGGATGTGAATGTTTCTTTGATTAGCAAGAAAGGCAATGGTCCAGTGAAGTATTATGGTGATCAAATTGGGTTGGAGAAAGTTGAGAAACCTGAATTTACTATTCTTAATCATCCTGGTATTGGTAAAGTACCAAAGGCTACAGAAGGAGAACAAGTTGCTGCAGGATGGCCAGCTTGGCTATCTTCTGTTGCTGGTGATGCTATCAAGGGATGGATACCTCGGAGTGCTAATACTTTCGAGAGGTTATATAAAGTGAGTTGCCTCATTTGTAATTAGTTCCTTCTGATTGATTTGGCATTTGCATTGTAGGGATTTTTCGCATTTGAATTTTGTGATTTCAATTGTTTAGATTTGATAGATTAGTGAAGTGAAGTGGAAAACGTTGATATACTAAGATTTGTATACACAGGATAATCAACTTTGGAGAGTGAAAGTGGTCTGTTTAGCATCACTCGGTTATCCTAAGATTAAAGTAGGGCTCAAGAAATGTTATGCTTGTGCAATGCTTTGTTGTTAGAAAGGGGTTTAGCTTTATTTTTTTTTTTCATTTTAAAGATGAATAGAGTTCCAGTTGTGGTAGCCTTTATTTTCAGGGTCGATTTATGTTTTTCTCATTTTAACTTTCTCTAATGTGTCATGAGATAAAATCTTACTCTGCAGATTGGCCAAGGAACATATAGTTCTGTTTATAAGGCACGTGATGTAACTCATCAAAAGACAGTTGCTTTAAAGAAAGTACGCTTTGATAATCTTGATCCTGAGAGTGTCAAGTTTATGGCAAGAGAAATTTTTGTTCTGCGTTGGCTTGATCATCCTAATGTAATAAAGTTAGAGGGCTTGATAACATCCCAGACTTCTCGCAGCTTGTATCTTGTTTTTGAATATATGGAACATGATCTTACTGGACTCTTATCATGTCCTGACATAAAACTTTCAGAACCACAGGTAGTATTCTCAGTCTTCTGATTTTTCTGCCTGTTTCACTTGGAATCAAATTTTTCTAAATTGTTAATTAGATATGGCGATGGGAGGGCCAATCCTTATTTGAAGTATCTGTTAAAACAATCATGCATGCTTTCTACTTTGATGTGTGGAATTCTTAAGTAGTGATTTCTTTATGCTAGATTAAGTGCTACATGAAGCAGCTTCTCAGCGGATTGGATCATTGTCATAGTCGTGGTGTACTCCACCGGGACATTAAGGGGTCAAATCTTCTCATAGACAATAATGGCATCTTAAAGATTGCAGATTTTGGCTTAGCAAGTTTCTTTGACCCCCATAATAGTGTTCCATTGACCAGCCGAGTGGTGACTCTTTGGTATAGGCCTCCAGAACTTTTACTTGGAGCATCTCATTATGGTGTTGCAGTGGATTTGTGGAGCACTGGTTGTATACTGGGGGAACTATATTCTGGCAGGCCCATATTGCCAGGAAAAACAGAGGTATAGTGTTTGGCAATCTAGTGTATATTTTTGGCCTCCATAATTTTTCACATGCCAGTAAATTATCTTTTTCATATTGGCAGCGTAATGTGAATATTAGAATTATGAATGAAAAATTAATTTTGGTGGGTATGATATATATGTATGTATATATAAATATAATGTGTGCATATGTATATTTATTCAAGTTAAATGGATTGCACTGGCTTACATGCAATTCCAAACTCATATGTACCAGTTTTGATCGTTGAGTCCTATTTTCCCCAATATTCATTGTATAGTGATGAAGGGATATATGTAGGTTGAGCAATTGCATAGGATTTTTAAGCTATGTGGTTCACCATCTGAAGACTACTGGCTTAAATTGCGCTCACCACATTCAACAGTATTCAAGCCTCCACACCATTATAGACGTTGTGTTGCCGAAACATTTCAGGAATATCCACCTGCTGCTGTGAGGCTAATAGAGACCCTACTTTCCTTAGATCCTGCACTTCGAGGAACAGCAGCTAATGCCTTAAACAGTGAGGTATGCTACTGTATGTTAACGGTAAATGCCGCGATTTATCCAATGTAATATGTACTCATCTTAATGTGTTGACTCTTTTTACTTTTCATATACAGTTCTTTACAATGGAACCCCTTGCTTGTGATCCTGCAAGTTTACCAAAATATCCTCCCAACAAAGAGATTGATGCTAAGTTGCGAGATGAAGCAGCCAGAAGGTACCATCTATGATTTATTCTTTTAAGTTGAAAAGAGGAACAAAATTTGTTATTGTCATGCAATGGTTTCAGGTTTAGAATGTAAACTTTCTTTAGAAATATAAATTGAGGTCAAATTTGAAGAACTCTAGGATAATGAAATTTTGACTTGTCAAATCTTGATTTATAGTTTTCCCACCTTTCCCTGAATAGCTTGAATAATTCAATTATGGCAAAGGGCAGCCATTATTGTCAGCTAAGCATAATATTAACAAGTGTACATTTTTTCATTCTTTCAGGCAAAGAGCTGTTGGAGGAAGGGAGCAGAAAATTGGCGTGGGCGTTAGACCTGAAAAAGAACTTCAGGCGCTTGCTGCAAATAAAAATGCTGGCCCACGCTTGTCAATGCAGGTAACTTGAGAAAGTTTCAAATTTTTGTTTCTTATTCTCTAGTATATTTTTTCTTGTCAAAGTAAAAGTGGATGACCTTTTATCCCCCAAAAGGAAAAAAAAACTGGATCACACCTTCCTTTGATTAGCACTCCCTATCAATTCTATACTCAATAGTGTACTGGGATTTTGCGAGAGAATAATAAAAGAGAGGAATAAATCTATGTGCTTTGGAGGTTGGACTGTATTGGTCTAACTTGAAGGCCATTTCAGTAGTTTTGATTTGATTTAAGATCATAACGGAAATATATTCTCGAATTGGAAATTCAATTTACTATAATTTCAACTTACTAGTTCCTAGTTTGAGTAAGTTCTGCCCTACCTGATCTTCAATCTTGTAGTGTTTGTTTTAGAACACCAAATCCGTCTATGGCTACTTGCAAATGGCCTTTAAGCTTCATGTTTACTCTCCCATTTTAATAGTGGGGGTAGAATACCCCATGAAAGATTGGCATAATCATATAAAGGAACAAGTATAGTTTTTCAGTTTACCAAGAAAAATATGTTAGTTGTTAGAGCTTCCTATTTTTTGGTTTTTGCCACCTTATGTTTGTCTATTTTGATCTTAAGTTTATATGATCCTTATTTCATGCAGCAAGGACGTCATTCCAGCTCAAAGAGTCGAAATGAATTGTTCGATCCTCCCAGAGAATCTGCTTCGGGGTTGTTAGTTTTTCCGTATAAACAGCCAGACAATGTTAAGGGAATGGAAAATAATTTATCTGGTCATATGTACAATAGGCCTTCACATTCAGGTCCATTGGTTCAGGGTCCTGGCTGGGTAAAGGTTGGGAAGGACATGGATGAGCAGCATCATGGTTCCAACAGAGTTAACCTGTCAAAACTATCTGGTTTAATTGCATCCAGGACTTCATTGTCTGAATATCAGGAGGAAAAATCACATTCCTCACGCCCCAGAAGGACAGTGGATGTACGAAAATCTGTGGAGTCAACTAGTGGATCAGAGTTAAGAAGGCAGGCTCAAAAACACCAGTCTCAGCGAATTGATCTGTATCATGTAGAACATGGAAGGACCCCCCCTAAAGAATCAACTCCGGTCAGTTTCTCATTTATGCTTTCCTATTTGTGTATATTTGACTGCAAAAGCTTTTGTTGAGCGCCAATAATGCCCACAAGAAGTTCTCTTATTTAATATCCTTCCATATTGGTCCCTATTTCAGGAAGGGTATGGCATGGGAAACAAGATCTATCTTTCTGGTCCACTGATGGTGTCTTCAAACAAGATGGATCAGATGATCAAAGAACATGATAGAAAGATTCAGGAATATTCAAGACGAGCTAGAATTGACAAGTCAAGAGGTGAAAAAGTTCGAGCCAAGTATAAGTAGATGCTGGTTAGTCAAATACACACTCAAATTCTTCTAGTACAGCTGGTAAAATATTTCTTCTTCATGACTACACTGTCCATCTCTCATCGTTGTTGAGAGAAAGAGGGTGGGTAGAAGGGTGAAGAGAGCCCTCGTTGTAATATATAAATATATATATCTTGTATTGAATTGAAGCCTTCTAATGAAATTGATGCTTCCTTTCTCCCTTCAACTTCTCTCCCATAAATATTTTTAACGAAGCTAATTGTGAGGCATAAGCTTGGCTTACCTTGTATATGGATGAGACTAATGCTTCCAGTGCCTTCTGTCTTCAACGTAAATACAAATACATGACTCAAGCTAATCGACCAAGAAAAAAAACAAACGTACACCGGAGCATTAGATCTTAATAATTCAAAAGTGCAGAGAAATTTACCAGTTTTAAGTTTTGTTTGCTTCAAATCTTCAAAAATAGTTACCATTATAATATATATCCCAGTATAATCATACTCTAATTCTATTATAGTAAAGGTGGCTCAATGTTTAAGTCTCTTTAACACTAAATAATTATAAGCATCTTGATACAAAACTCGATGTCGAAAATATTCTATGGTTCACAACTGTTGTATTTGCTATTTCCCATGTTCTTTCAGTCCCTTGTGTTCTCCATTAAGCTAAAATTAAGGCTGAGATAAAAAGAAAACTCCCATGCCTCTAAACATTGTAAAAGAAAATGTAATACTGGTTTGCGCATTTCCCAGATAATTGTGCCATATATCTTAAAGCAGTTCACCAAAAACCAAGCAACACTTCTGAACAACTTCAACTTCTTTCCATGTGAACTCCATTCTGTTTTACCAACTATCGTGCCAATTTTTATTTATAAGTTCTGCCTCTCCCAGACTCAAAAGCACAGGGCTTGAGTAACACAGGTTTTGCTATTCAATTATTGATAACTTTCTGTTTCAATTGAGAAATAAACAATATTTACACACAATGAATGCTGAAATTAAAATGCAAACACAGAATGAAGCTTCATTGGTCTAATTCCTATCAATAAGCCTCGATCATGACCCTGAAAAGAACATGCTGAACTAAAAATGTTCTCACCTTCCTTCTGAGACGTAGGCTTCTTCTGGTGGGAGGGAATAACAAGAATTGCTAATAGTGGTTGTGGTATAATACTTGGATTGCATGATTTCCTCAAAAGTTGGATAACTTTTCTCAGTGGAATTCGAAGAATGCCTTGACCACATTGCAGCTGAGTTTATTTTCTCTAGCAAGTTGCCATCAAAACACTCTTCATCGCACTCAGATCCGCCAAGTTTCTCCAACACTTTCAACACCTGTCTTATTGTTGGTCTAAGTTTAGGGTCTAAAGTTGAACATATCAAACCCAGATGAAACAGTCTTTCAACTTCCCTAATGTTGAACCCACCTTGAGCCTTCAAACGGTCATCAAGAGCGTCACACAAGTTACCACTCTCCATTAAGCTCCTAACCCAGTCAATCAATGCTGGCTTGTCTGCTACAAAAGGTCTTCTCCCACAGAGCACTTCTAAAACCAGAATGCCAAAGCTATACACATCGGTTGCTTTCGATGGTCGCCCAATTCTAACCAAATCTGGTGCCATGTACCCCAGAGTTCCTATCACTCTTGTTGTGTCAGCCAGTTGTTCCTGGTGATGCAATCTGGCTAGCCCAAAATCACCCAATCTAGCATTCATATCTTTATCAAGCAGCACGTTGCCTGCTTTGATATCTCTGTGCAAGACTTCAACTTCCCAGCCTTCATGTAGGTACAAAATCCCACTAGCCACGTTTTGCAAAACACTTCTACGTTGTTCCCATCTCAGCAGCATGCTATCTTCACACTCGAAAATCCTCTTGTCCAAGCTCCCATTCTCCATGTAATCATAAACCAGAATCAAGTTTCCTCTTTTTCTTTTACACCAGCCTCTGAATCCCACTAAATTCCTATGTTTCATCCTGCCTAGGCTTGAAATCTCAGCCACAAATTCCCTCATCCCGTACTGGGTGTCATGATGGAGTCTCTTCACTGCTACTAGTACTCCTTGCAGAACTCCTTTATATACTGTCCCACTTGTTCCACTCCCAATCACATTTTCTTCAGAGAATCCACCTGTAGCATCATGAATATCTTGGTAGCTAATCCTATGTGGCCAATACTCCAATTCCCAATCTTCAATGTTCTTCTCTTCATCCTCTTTCCCTCTTTTTCTGGCTCTGGATAAACTCAAGAACACAAAAGTGCAGAAGCAAATGACTAGCAATGAGCCCAAAGTAATACCTACAATGAACCCTTTTGATCTAGCCACCATCTGTTTCTTTTGATGCAAATAAGAGGGTAAATTTCTCGTAAGCAAAGCATCACCAATGGAAAAGTTGGAATTACTAAAACTCCAAGCTAAGATTCTACATATGTCTACCATTCTTCCTGTTGCTCCAGAGAAACCAATATACATCTCATTTAACAGGACATCAGAAAGGTTAACACGCTCACTAATCAAAGACTTTCGAGGCTTTGGTTTACCTGCTGATGCCATACTAATATTAAGCTGAAAATCCACAAGCTCAATCCACACTTGATAGTTCTCCCCACTATCTAGTTTCAACTTCTCCAATTGATCTCCATCCCAGAAGCCAGCAGTTTTCGAATACGATGAAATAAGAGAATTCAGATCAACACCCACATGATTATCATCAATATCATTAAATTCTTCATTTCTAAAATCATCAAACTCAATGCCAAAAATATGGTCAGAAGATTCACCATCATTGGTGCGATTGAGAATGCCCAGATAGTTTCCTGATGTTGCCTTATATATGTCCATTACAGGTGAGAACACAAAAGCAAAGCCATGAGCAGTGGGAAAGCCCTGAATGGGAGAAACAGAAAAGATGAAGGAGGTTGCAAAAGGAAGAGAAGTTGGAGAGTTGGGATGTTTCATGGCTATTTTGTAAGGATAAAAGGCACGTCCAATGGAGAAGAAGGACTGGTTGGTAAGAGTGAGAACTGAGTTTTGGATGGTGGCATTGCCTGAGAGGACAATATTTGTTGAGTTGAAGTCTCTATTATACACATATTCAGTAGATGATGAAACTGAACTTATTAGAAGAAGAGTTATGAAGGTGAAGATGATGAAGAAGCTGCGAGAAGCCATTAGAGAGATGATATTAGAAAGTGAGAAAGAAGAAGAAGTGCATGATAATATTGAGTGGGAGCTACATGCATTAGAAGTATGTAACTTTCTGGAAGAGAAAGCACAAATAGCCAGCGGCCAACCTATAAAGTTGAAGTCAACAATATTCTTTATTCAAAATTGAATCTTTAACTAATTCTTTTAGATACAAGAACACTTCCCACTTGCACTACTGCACTTTCCTTTTTTTTTTACCCGTGATGTACACTGCAATTTATAAGTTGTCAACGTTGTATGGCATGTGTTTACAGAAGTATGTTTTTGAAAATATCCTGGTTAGATTCTGTTTTCTTAAATGATAAGAATTCATGGTTAGAATTTTGAGTTACGTGAAAGAATTTAACATGGTCATCTGTTAAGTAAACTGTTTAAGATAGGGATCGATCTAGTCGATAGAAAGTGGGGGCAGATATCGGAGCACAATCATCAACAGAAAGCAAAGCAGGCACATATTGATCACGTGGTAAAGCTGGCATATGATATAATAGGAGCCACATTGAAATTTGTGCCACGAAATATAAAACAAAAATATGCACCCAATGACACAATGAATAATTTTGCCTCCACATCATTTTTTAAAAAATATTGTACAAGTTATGAATACGGCCAATTTACCAATTGGCATTGCAATGATGAAACGTTAAGATAATGATATCCAGTAACTTTTGGAGGCACCATTGTTTTGGGTGATATCTGTCCGTGTACGATGAAACTTTAATCAACAGTTGGTAGATAAACCATAGATAAAACAGGAAATGATGTTACTAATAATCTGGTATGACGTGGATTACAACATCCTTTAAGTTATAAGAAATTATCTAAATAGTAGTGATAAATTGAGAAATGTTTTTGTGGGAGTGAATGGCAATGACGAAGTCCACGTGTCGAGAGGATAAAATTTTGTCGGCTATGGAATTGTTAAAACCCAAGGAGTGGACATAAATTATAATTAGCTTTCCTTTTGGAGCGCAGAAGAAAAAGTGAGAAGAGAGAAGACTTGGTTTTTTTCAGTCCTACTTGTGTTGTGATGGATGACGCCACCCAGAACCAGAAGCAACGTTGTTATTTAAATCTCGATCCCACCCATACACTATATATTTACAACATATTTGGACACTTGGGAAAACCCAAATTCTCATATACATGGTTTCCAACTCTATGCATTACCAACAAATAACCACTAGCTGCACATGTTTTTGTGTGTATATTTTTAGTGATGAAAATGTGATGAGCAACATATGAGTGATGAACACCGAATCAGAACTATCCATTGTAATTACTCCCTTTCAATATACATATCTCTATTCACTTGAAAATAAATAACCACAAGCTCATGCTTGTGCTTTAGTTTCTGGCTATTGATGGCTCCTATATGGCTTTTTCTCAATAAGGCTAGGGTTTCGTTGTTTTTTAATACAAGGGGTTCTTTGTTAGATTACCGTAGTATTACCCTATCTTAGCTAGATGTTATGGTAAGAGTCTCGGACCCAAGTATAAAAAAAGGACTGACCTAATATTTTTATATTTAGTGATTATAAAAAATTATTTTTATATTTAGTTATAGAAGGTAATTAATTTCAATTACTTCCATAAAAGGTAATTTCAATCTATCCTAGATGTTGGACATAGTTATTTATTCTTTTGTTGTTGAAAAAACAATGATAGGGTGATTTAAAATTATTGAGTAAATTGAAAATTCTTTTATGTATTTAGGGTTAAAATAAACTTTCCAATCAGGCCCCTACATTAAAAAATAGAATACCACGCTCAAGTTGATTCCATATATATAGATAAAAGCTTTAAAATTGGGTTTCTTCGTCTAAATAAAATATTTATTCATACAACACATACACATCGACCGTAGGTTATATATATATATATATATATATATATATATATATATATATATATATATATATATATATATAGTGGGTGAAAAGGATAGTGGTTGAGCACATTTATCTTTAGCTAAACGCAATATGCAGCATTTGACGACAACATTGTTGTCTTATTCTGAAAAGAACTGTGGGATATGGAGTCCGTTTATTTTTAGATTAATTACCTGAAGCAACAAATTTTATTGGTTTATTTTACTTAGGCCTCAGTAGACCACAAAGTTACACTCACAGACGAAGACCACCTTACTATTTTCAGTATTCTACATCTCTTCTACTCATTCATCTCTAACTACGATCTCACAGACTCAACAATGCCTGAAATTTGTCTATCTGCATGGTTGTATGTGTTCTAAATTCTAATAATGGGTTAGGAATATGTCTAGTAATGGGTTAGGAGCACATAATAATTAATTGATTGTGAGGACAAAGTTGGTTAATTGGGCCCACATTTTGGTGGGAAGTGTTTTGTGTTCCATTTTTTACGTAAAAGAAGTAATTTTATTGATCAACTATACACAATGTACAAAGGCGCATGGAAAAGGAAAGACGATAAACTTAAGAAATAACGAAATTAGCTAGCTAGATACTACCGGAGTCAAGCTGTAACTAACAAGCTTTGATAGGGTGAAAAGTGACACATCATAATCTATCATCCATACATACGCACGCATGTCAATGCCCATAGTCTCCTCAAACCTTACGATCGATCCTAGCCTTTCACTTAGATTTTAACGCAAGAATACAAAAGGATACACCAATAACATTATTCTTCTCATTGGCAAGGGTGAAATTTAATCTCATCGTTAGAGATCAAGTATTATATACTCCCTCCGGTCCTAAATATAGGACCTAATTAGAGACTTCATTTTGGTCCTAAATATAAGACCTAATTACATTTTTAGTCACTTTCTTCCTAAATTACCCCTATTACTTCTCTTTTACTAAATCTCAATTCTCACTTTCCTTCCCCCTCAATTTCTACACCTCCTTCCCAATCTGACTCAAATGCCGCCACTCCAATTTCACCATGAACCTCACAATCGCCACCTCCGTCTCCGTCAATTCATTATACACAACTTCATACTCCTTCACTCAAATCTTTGTAACTCTCGTTGATTTCCGTCTCTCTCTTGCCCTTCGATATGATCTCTAGGTGGTCAGTGAATCCAACAGCCTTGATGATGGTGAGACAGGATGAACTATGTAAGCTCCCTCCTCCCACTTGTTTCTCTCTTTCTTCCTCCATCGGAGCAGAACTCAGGTGAAGCTCATCTTTCATCCTAAGGAGTATAATATAATAGAAAAAAGGAAGGGAAAATAGAAGTTACAAGAATCGGCGAGCCAAGGGATGCGAAGATGGGAAGGTGGGCTGGGACGAGGAACAGGTGTGAAGGGAAGAAGGTCAAGCTGAAGAGGTGGATCTGAGGAAGAAGATCTTCTCTCATCTGGGAAGTAATTAAACTAATTAAGGAGGGGTATTATTGGAAAGACATCTAAAATTAACTAACTTAACTGTCTTCCTTAATCTCCCCAATAAAAGTCATCTAGATCCTATATTTAGGACCGGAGGGAGTATATAATATCAATAACAACTTCAAACCAACATTGTTTTCCTCGACGTCCTGCATGTTCAATGCATATTGCATGCCCTAGACAAGGGAAACAAACGAGGATATATGCCTACCAAACAGATTAATTATATTACCCGCAATTGATGGGGGAGAGCAACCCCTCGTTTCCCTCTCTTCCTTTTCTCTCATATCCTTTCCGCCATGCATTAGATCAACAATTTAATTGACCGAATTTAGCTCTATATTAATTAAATAGGGCAAAGGGGCAAATATGCCCACGAAATTTGCACAAGGGGGCAAAAATGCCCATGAAATATTTTTTGGAGCAAAACTACCCACGATATTTCAAATGTGGGGCAAAAATGCCCATCTCCGTCAACTCAAGGTAACAGACGTTTTTTCTTGCCACCTTTTGCCACATGGCATGACATGTGGCAAAAAAGAAACACATGCTTGCCACATATTATCTTGAAAATTTAATTAAAAAAATGAAGAGTCTTTCTTAAAGCCCCAAATTGGATTCACGTGTATACCCATCAATACACTCCCTTCCCAATTCAAACCCTAATTCCCTTTCTTCCTCAGACTCTCCTCTCCTTTCTCTTCAATTGAACCTGTCCTCTCCCTTCTGTTTTGAAAAATCGAACCCATGGCATCATCATCTACGGCTACCACGCAAAGCACGTGGGTATCTTCACTAGGTAAGATAAATTTTTAATTTTGTTGATATTCATTCATTTTCTTTCTTCTGTTCCGATTTGTTCACGAAAGTCATTCCAACAAAGAAGAAGGGGTTGCTAGCTGACCCTTCAGGCTCATCAAGTGCTGTGGGCTGCCGTGGAGCACTAACATCATTCTCAGGGACAGAATCTTCATCCTCATAATCACTCCCATACTCTTGGACCACTTGAGACATTTCAAAGTCATTGAAAACACTCTCATCAATATCTGAACTTGAGTTTTCAACCATGTAGCTTACATCTTCACTGTCATCTTCTTCAGATCTTCCATCTACTTCCCCAAAAGCATTATTCGCCTCATCATCACAATCATGTTCTTCTAACATGCCATCTCCATCATCAAGATTATAATCATTCACATTCTCCTCTTCAATCTCTCTTATACCATCAAAATCATGCTGAAATTCTTCAATAGTATTATACTTCCCAATTTCTCCCCCAACCCCTTCATGAAATTTCTGCTTTCCAATATCCTCACTCAACCTACTAACTTCTCCATTAATATTTTCCAACACATGTAACTCTGGCTCAAAGTTTTGTTTATAAATACCTTCAACATACTCCCTTTGCAAAACAATCTTATATTTTTCTAAGCACCCCTTTGCCTTTTCAATGACATCAAGAAACTTTTGCACATGTCCAGGAGGCTCTGATGTATTTGACACATCATCTTTGTTTCTCACATTATCCCCACTACCAATCATCATTCCTAATAATATAGAAGAAACAAAAACTGTAAACTATTAAGAAGTGCAAGGAAACTGAAATTAAGGTCAAGGAAACTGAAATTAAGGCTCAAAACATCAAAGAAATTAAGTGCAAGGAAACTGAAACTAAATGGGCAACACAATCTTTTTCCTAGGCTATCATTCCAAAATTAATGGTAATCTTTTTCCCACACAAATAATTGAAAAAACCATTCCAAATATATCAAGCAAGCAAAAAGATATGTGTGAGTCTATCTTTTTTAAAAAATAAAAAAACTTCACAACTGTAAATATATTTCAAACTTTCGGCAGTATGGTGGTAATCACAGGACTGCAAGGAAAACTAAATGTGTGACTTAAATGGAAAATAGACATGACCTAGCTTTTGGTATTTATGGTCTGACATGAACAATGAAAAGACAAAGCACGAGGTAGAGGAGAGGAGGGTTACCTGAGTTTCAATTTGTCCGAAATTAATGGTTCACTTCGACTTCTTCATCTGCAACTCTGAAAATAATGGAGGGGCGGGTTCCATTTTTCATGACAGAGGGAGAGGACAGATTCGATTTTTTTGAACTAAAAGAGGACTTAGGGTTCGACTGAAGAGAAAGGTTTGCCCGCGCTTTGCACTGTAGCCGTGATTTTTCATGACAGAGGGAGAGGACAGATTCGATTTTTCATGATATGGGTTCGATTTTTCAGAACATAGGGAGAGGCAAGGTCCGATTGAAGAGAAAGGATAAGAGAGTTTGAGGAAGAAAGGGAATTAGGGTTTAAATTGGGAAGGGAGTGTATTGATGGGTATGGTATACACGTGGTTTTTCAATTTGGGGTTTATGAAAGGCTCTTCATTTTTTAATTAAATTTTCAAGATAATATGTGGCAAGCATGTGTTTCTTTTTTTGCCACATGTCATGCCACGTGGCACAAGGTGGCAAGAAAAAACGTCTGCTACCTTGAGTTGACGGAGATGGGCATTTTTGCCCCACATTTGAAATATTGTGGGCAGTTTTGCTCTAAAAAATATTTCATGGGCATTTTTGCACCCTTATGCAAATTTCGTGGGCATATTTGCCCCTTTGCCCTAATTAAATATATACTTGATAGCATGTTCTTTATTAGGGCAGTAAGTTATTCATATATCCAAATTTATGAAATTGTACATATAATTAATTATTTTCTTTTTATAATTTAGTATGTCGAACTCAAATTAATTAAATGTTAAATTTAGATCATTCAATATTTTATCTAAAGATTATGAATAAGAAATAAGAAAGAAGATGAGAGACGAAATTTACGGAAAAGGAGGGCTTCCTCCCCAAATCAACGTCAACGTGAATCCTATATATATAATAAATTTGCATTCAATGTACAAGAGATCAGAGTGACCATTAACGTATATACATGCATGCGAGCGACACATTGCAATGTTGTGTCAAGTATAACCGAAACTAGTGACATAGAGGTGTATGTTCCAGTCTTCCAGATGTACCCTGACTCTTATTTGCTTTCTGCCACCTATATCCAAAACAAAAAATAATAACTCAGGAACATGCTACGCAAGTCTTATGAGGAGAAAGAAAATATACACATAGAGCATAGAAGTGAATTGAAGTAGACACACACACACACAAGTGAGGCATGATGAAAACATTTGTTATACCGATTGAGCAATAGTATTCTTATAAGCTTTATCCAAATCCTCGAACACTTCCTCAACGGTTGGGCGGCCTTTGCTTGATTTGGCAACACACAAAACAGCAATACGTAAGATAGCCTCAAAGTCTGTCATGTTTACTTGCCCCTTTAGTCTTGGGTCTTCAAAATCCGCTAACGGTCGTTTTCCCATGCTCACGTCTCTCGCCTAAAAAGATACATAAATGTGTTTCTTGTATGTGTACATGGAAGGGCAAGAAATTAAATGCATAAATTTAGGAGTACGCACCTTCCTAGTGAGTTGATCTCTGGCGTCAAGATCTAATTCTATCACCTTCTGTCCTGATAGGACTTGCAAGGCAACTATTCCAAAACTGTAGATATCACTAGCGCATGTTAACTTGGCATTGCTCATGTACTCCGGATCCATATACCCTATGGTTCCTCTCACATCTGTAAACACTTTGCTCTCTTCTATCCCCATCATCCTTGCCAACCCAAAATCCGACAGCTTAGCTTGCAGACTCTCAGTCAGCAATATGTTTGTGAGCTAAAATTCCAAACCCATATCCATCATTAAATACCATATATTAATTCCCATCCCATCCCATCCATATATATGTGTGTGTATCAAGCACGTGATGTGGGTGTGATTGTATACCTTGATATCTCTATGGACGACACATCCCTCAATATGATGGTGCAGATATTTGAGAGCGAAGGCACATTCCCTTAAAATCCTAACTCTCGTTTCCCATGTCAAATGGCTGTCTTTTCCTGATGAATATGTGTGTGTGTGATGCATGCATACGTAGGCGATAATAATTAAATAAATAACACAATAAATAAATAACACGTGTGTTTGTGAAGTGGTGAGCTAAAAATATGCATGATGTTTAAAAAATGAGGTGTGAGAGAAGATCATAGGTAGGAATAGAGTACTTAGAAGATGTTGTGCGAGATTGCCTTCAGCGCAGTACTCATACACCAAATATCTGTCTCGACCTTCAAAGCAACAGCCAAAGAGGCAAACGAGATTGGGGTGGCGAATCCTGGAAAGGCCTTCAAGCTCTCGAGTGAAAGAATCAGAGCTATTGATTTTGTTCAGGTGTTTGATGGCGACTACCTGACCGCTGGGCAAAACCCCTTTGAACACCTGTCCTGCACTACCTCTCCCCAGGCTCTTTCTCTCATTGCCGTGGTTTACGGCACTCTCTATCTCTGCCTTGGAGAACCAATACATCCCAGACCACGTTGTTATCTCCTTCGATGCCACCGTTTTCCGAGGCTTCTTCTGTCCCATGCATCTCACCGCTATTGTTGTGAGGGCCATGATACCCACCAACAATAACACAACCATTAGAAATAACCCCGAGGCTGCACGAAAAGCAACAAACAAATGAAGTATGAATACAAGACACACACATGCACAAATATACTCCTCAAGTTTCTATTTATAAGTCATGCACTTAGAAAACATTGAACTAAGTCTCATTAACTTTCCGCTAAAATCTAATAAACTTCCTATTCTACCCATATTTAATATTCACAGCATCATATAGAAACAAAGTAAACATACAATAAATAATAAATAAAGACAAATTTATATTATACATTCAAATAAAAGTGATTTATATGTATGTGCGAGAAAAACCTTATCTTATAGAATCAGAGGAGTATATAAATAGGTTGGCCTATGTTGGATGTGATATACTACTCACAAGTGAAGAAGCCCGCAGGATGATCAGGTGGGAGGTCAGAGAGAGGAATCCAACAACGAAAGAACTTGTCCAAAAGTGCGGGACCGTGGGAGTGGGCAGCAGCAAGGGAAATAAGAGTAGCGACACCACAGACAACTCTTTCGAGAGATATATCATCAGAAGATGAGACTACTTGGTCATAGAGAGCGTCTCGGACAGAGAGGACAGCGGAGACACACGAGGCACAAGAATTGGAATAAGGAAGGTGAAAGTGGGAGCAGTGAGGAATGGCAGAGTTGAAGAAAGGTTGGCCCAAAATATCAGGAAGGTGAAGGCTGGAGCATTTGAAAGGGCTATCCTGGGAGAGTTGTTGGAAGCCGCAAGAGAAGGGAATGATGCTGTGGGAGGCATTGAGAGTCGGTTGGCAGGCGTCATAATGAGGTCTCGAGAGAAAGAGGGCTTTCTGGGGGTCCTCTTGGGCTTGGAGAGCCAAGGCTTGGGTGAACACTGCGAGTGCGTTGCGGCAACAAAGGGTGTTAGGGAGATCTTCCCATTTATCTATTCCATCATCCTCTACGTTACTACACTCCTCGTATTGCACCACGGGGTATGCAGTTAGGTTGAGCTTGCATTGAGCACTCACCCCTTTCAACATCATCATTATCATTATGGCTATGCATATTCTAAATTTCATTTCGTCCATTATATGATCTTCTTTAAAATTTCATTTCCCCCTAACATGCCTTTCTACATATATTCCTCCCTCCCTCCTCGACCTTATCACCCGTTTCAAGTGAATATTCTCTTCTTTCTTGCTTTTCTCAACTCATCCCTTGTTTTCCTCACCCTCACCCACCCTTTTTATTAATTTATAACTCTCATCCTATCCTGTTTACCTCACCCTTGTTTTGACCATTTTATCTTGCTCTTTTTGTATGGATTTTCATTCGGTGCTCATCGCCTATATATGTTGCTAATCAATTTCTCATTACTACAAATACACATAAATACATAAGCACATGGTGAGCCAAATATGAGAGATGTTTTGGGTACCACATCACCCATGTTGCTCATAACTCATGTTGTATACCTCTTAACAACGTGGTCACCCATTTATAATATGTACATGCACAATATATATCACTGTAGTTTATAATTGCTATTGTCTATTGCAACAAGTTTAAGTCGAACCCCTTTTCTCTTTGTCGTCCTTTTTTCACTTTTTATTAAAACTTATTCATCATTTTAGTATTGAGCTAGATACTTGAAATCCTTTTGAAATTCTACTATTATCTTTGTTGACTCTAATTACCGCGAGTGCGAAACATAATGTTTTTGTTTGTCAGAGAGGACACGTAATGAAAAAGTAACAGTTGCTTAGCTTGCGTCATTGTAAAATGATCTTTAGCCTTGTCTTGGAAATCTTGAACAACAATTTAACCAAATAGCAAGAGTTACTTATGTGTATATAACCAAGAAATTAAACACTAATAAATTACAAAACAATGTTAAATACTCCCTCCGTTCCTAAATATAAGATCACTTTGCTTAATTTGAGGAGATTAAGGAAGACAATCCAATTAGTTGGGATTACATGAACTTCCAAAAATACTCCTCTCTAAAGAAAAAGATTGAAGGGAAAGAGAGAGAAGCACTATCCTTTTGTGTATAGGGGTGATTTAGGCAAAACTTGGGACAAAATAGAAAGTGATCTTATATTTAGGAACTTATCCACTTCTCTAAAGTGATCTTATATTTAAGAACGGAGGGAGTATGTCCCTACTTTCAAATGAATCCCACAAAATAAATAAACTAGGCAACCGTAAAAGATAAGCAGCAACATTGTGACCATAATCTCCATCATTTATCACCAACCATAAAACAGGTGTCAAGTTTTTTTCCTTTAATTATTGTATTGTATTGTTTAGTATTGCAACAAAAGATCGAATAGACTCATTACATGGAGGTGGGTGTTTGGGCCTAATTTATTCGGGCCTGGGTGACTAGTAAGCCCAGCTGCGGCACTTGGATATGAAAGCGGTGACGTGTAGGTTGGGTGGCGCGTAACGAGTTTGTTTGTAGGCCACAGGATGTAGTAATGTTCTTATCCGCGAGCGATGGACCTGGCGCGACGGCGATCATCCTCTCTCATTCTACTTCTACACACAATACTCCCAATGCTATCTGCTTCCCGCCGCATAAGCCAACTCTTTCAATTCTCTCTTCATTCATACATACATACATACATACATACATGCTCTTTGTTATTGTTGCTAGCTTATGAAATAATAATAATAATAATAATAATAATAATATAATTGTACCTTCACATAACTTAAGTCAGGTCACATTATGGCTTGGGCTGCTGCTGCGCACTCAATGCATCTATTTCTCCATAAAAGGATGCTAAACATAAACATACCACCAAGGATTCCAACTTGTCGAGTATTGGCAGCTCATCATCACTTCCCTTCCAAGTCCCTTAGACAACACAAAAAAGACCTGTCGCGTGCTCCTCAATTTCAATTTAAATTTGTGCTGCTGGATAGAGTCACTGTTTTCCTCAATTCACGCTTATTAGAATTCACCGCCACTGTATTGTTATGTGCCTTCATCATTGTTCCCTCCGCCCACGCTGTTGATGCCCTCAAAACATGCGCTTGCTTATTGAAAGAATGCAGGTATGTTTTTTGGTTTCATTTTAGCATTGGCTATGTAGGTATGTATGTATTTATGTGTGTGACTGAGTGTATGCATGCATGATGTATATATTATGTGCAGGATAGAACTGGCCAAGTGTATATCCAATCCATCCTGCGCTGCCAATATTGCTTGTCTTCAAACCTGCAATAATCGACCTGATGAGACTGAATGCCAAGTTAGTCCTTCCTCCCCTTCCCTTACATAACATTCCTCAAAGTTAGGGAGGCAAATTGGAATAATGAATTATAACATATGCTACATGATTATATGGTACTCCCTCTCTTCCTAAATATAAGATATTTTTCTAATTTGATTAGATTAAGGATGTTAGTTAAGTTAGTTATTAACAACTCTCCCTCTATTGCTTGATACTATAGATAGGTATTATTAGGATTAATTTGGGAAAAACCGGAAAGTGATCTTATATTTTGGAACAAGTTGAAATGTGAAAGTGATCTTATATTTAGGAACAGAGAGGGTAGTTTGTATGTAGAGTAAATTAGCTTTGAGGAAAACTGATGAGGATTATGAATTTTGTATCCTTAATTTCTCAAAAAAAAAAGTCAAAGTCATCTTATAACTAGGACGTGAATGGAGTGTATTGACAAGTGTGCTGGGAATATTTTTTTACATGTCCTTAATTCTGTCTCTTGACTTTGCCAGATAAAATGCGGGGATGTGTTCGAAAACAAGGTGGTTGATGAATTCAATGAGTGTGCTGTCTCAAGGAAGAAATGTGTGCCTATGAAATCTGATGTTGGAGAATTCCCCGTTCCAAATCCTGATGCCCTTGTTCAGAGCTTTAACATCGCAGATTTCAGTGGCAAGTGGTTCATCAGTGCCGGCTTAAATCCTACCTTTGATACTTTTGACTGCCAACTCCATGAATTCCACACAGAATCCAACAAACTTGTGGGGAATTTATCTTGGAGAATCCAAACTCCTGATGGTGGATTTATTACTCGTACAGCTGTGCAGAGATTTGTGCAGGATCCTTCTCAACCTGGGATACTCTACAATCATGATAATGAGTACCTTCACTATCACTACGACTGGTATATTATATCATCCAAGATTGACAAGAAAGCAGATGATTACATATTTGTTTATTACAGAGGGAGGAATGATGCATGGGATGGGTATGGAGGTGCAGTTTTGTATACAAGGAGTGCGGTGGTACCGGAAAGTATAGTTCCAGAACTTGAGAGAGCAGCAAAGAGTGTGGGAAGGGAGTTTAGCATGTTCAAGAGAACGGATAACACATGTGGTCCAGAGCCTTCCTTAGTGGAGAGGTTGGAGAAGAAGGTGGAGGAAGGAGAGGAGACCATTGTAAGGGAGGTAGAGCAGTTAGAAGGGCAGGTGGAGAGGGTGGGCAAGACAGAGATGACCTTGTTTCAGAAGTTGGCGGAAGGCTTTAAAATACTTCAGGAAGATGAGGAAAATTTCTTGAGGGGCCTATCTGATGAAGAAATGAACTTGCTCGACCAGCTTCAAATGGAAGCCACTCAAGTAGAGAAGCTCTTCGGACGCGCCTTGCCTATCAGGAAACTTAGATAACCCTTTCTTTTTCACATATATTATTCATCCGGCTTCAAAATCATGAATATGTTTCAGAATGATCGCATTATTTCCTACTCATCGCCATTCGTTATGGCCACTATTTGTGAATATATGCCAATATCATAGTCTTCCGGTAGTAGTGTCTGTGTGTGTGTGTGTGTGTTATCACTAAATTAATCACTATATACCATTTTGATTCATGTAGCTTTACTAGATAGTAGAAACTATATGAATATTTAGACACCAACTTCTTCTGTTCATTTTTCGTGGGGTCATTGCTAACAAAAGTTTTGAAATCCATGACCATGCTCTCATGCTCCCCCAAATGAAAAAATTCTTTACATCATTCCTCCTTCCATAAAGACACGGGTAACTACAGGCCTATAACCCAAGTTTGGATTCTTTCAGTTGTTCACTTATGAAATTGAGAGGCGGGGATCCAAGTCCTATGGAATTCAAAACCAGCCTTCATAGTTAAGAAAGTGATCCCTTATCTGTGTTAAGTCATGTTCAAGCATCTCTGAGATCAAACCGATGTCAGCTTTTTCCACTCATAGCAAAATAAGATGCAATTTGTTAGTAAAATGCTTCATAGCTCATACATATATATATATATATATATATATAGGGCAATGGCCCAATTTTATACCCAAAGTAACCACCCTGGACCATCCACCACCCTAAACTAACAGGTGGTACAATATTACACTCAAAGTAACCAAAGTGGTCCAAGAATACCCTCAACAGACGGTCTTCAACGTTTGACCGTTATGTTGGATGATATGGCGCCCACGTGTTATATTTTTTCCACGCGGCACCTGTGTAAATGCCACCTGGATGCCCACGTGTTATATATCCCATATTTTTCCCTTGTGCAAATGCCACCTGTGCAAACCCTAGGTCTCTCTGCCATCAACAAAAGGGAAAAAAC
This sequence comes from Mimosa pudica, assembly GCA_029929735.1. NCBI lineage: Eukaryota > Viridiplantae > Streptophyta > Magnoliopsida > Fabales > Fabaceae > Mimosa > Mimosa pudica. The sequence continues at coordinate 3,067,100 of JAKELP010000001.1, forward strand.
ATGGGAAATATAACACGTGGGCATCCAGGTGGCATTTGCACAGGTGCCGCGTGGAAACAATATAACACGTGGGCGCTATATCATCCAACTAACGGTCAAACGTTGAAGACCGTCAGTTGAGGGTATTATTGGACCACTTTGGTTACTTTGGGTGTAATATTGTACCACCTGTTAGTTTATGGTGGTGGGTGGTCCAGGGTGGTTACTATGGGTATAAAATAGGGCCATTGCCCTATATATATATATATATATATATATATATATATATATATATATATATATATATATATATATATATATATATATATATATATATAGGCCTGAATATATGCTCTAACTTGGTATGCTCACAGCCTAACATGCAGTGTATATGCTAAGCTGCATGTCCTCAGATTCAAATGGCACATGCATGGTTCGATCCAACCAATGTCACACAAATGTAAACTCCTGTTTTCATTAACGGAGATAATCAGATTGTATATCTTGTCCAATGTTCCTACACTAATTTAGAGGACCAAATCCTCGCATTTACCTGTATTTCCATCACTAATAGGGAAAACCATTCCCCTTTTTCTTGGACCTGGGACTTGTTACAGAGCAAATTTGCCTCGTACATTTGAAGCCTTTTGTGTTCTTTTAATACGAGGCACTTGCATCTGGCTTGCACCCCTAACGCTTGCATAACTTGCCAACGAAAGCAAACCACCTAAAAATGGGCTGCTCTGCATGTATAATTAAGAGTTGCGAGGGTCTGACTTCCCTTTCACTCTCTTCATATTCCCTTCGTTATATTCCTACTTTAATTTTCCTTTATATGCTTTTATCCTTTTGTGGATTTGGCAGAGTAAAGTGCTGCAATTCTTCTCCAAGTGCCTCCTCCCTGTGTTTCCCTTTCCTCAACACCATCCTTAGCTTCTCTTCACCTCTCTTTAAATTTTAAAAGAAGATGGAAGTGAATGTGTAAAAGAAATTAATGTACAAGTAAAATGAAGAAAAACACATTTATTAGTCAAACAAAGTCAAATAAGACCTTATATTTTATATTTTAAAACAGGGTTATTAAAAATTATTTTATATTATGGTATGGAGGGAGATGTTGATAGTGGTATTATTATGGAGTAGATAAAATTTTTATCAAGCTTATTCTCCTCCTTTCTTCTGTTCCAGTACATACTAGAATGTGTACTCTGTTTACTTTGGAAGATCATATTGTGAGAGAAGACACATCATCTCCATTTTAGAACTTAGAATTAGAACATCATTGACAGGTCAACGCGGCAAGAAGGCTCATATTTACCTTTTTCAGGCCCATATATAGAGTCTAGTCAGACTCCTTTTAAACTCAAGTTTAGACCGTTTTGCCCATTCAATATTTGGGCTTTCCTTTTCTGGATAGATGCATTTGGGCTTTTCCCACAACATACTTATAAGCCACATTTTACTATTGCTCTTTTTGATGCATGAAACCCCGAAAGCAATATTTTCAAGATGAGGTGAAACTTGAAAGTTCAATAAGCAATATACAGGGATTTAGGCTCCCTATGCGGAGAAAGTCCCATGGTTTGAGACGTGATTCTATCTCACTTAATTAAGTGCAGAGGGGGCACGTTGGGGTTAAAAAAAACAGAGAGGTTAAATTAAGAGAATATTGCAACAGTTGGAGAGAGAAAAAGAGAAAGATACTTTTGGTTCATATACTATGTGCTTACGCGTGCACATGCACCTATATTCTATTTGGATAAATTTTCACAGTGATTGTTCGCTTTGGTTCATTCGTCATTAGGTGCTGACTCAAATTCAACACTCTCATTGGCCACCGATCACCTTCCATTCACTTTCCACCTTCCCACGTACCTACTCAACCATGGCTGAAAGTAATGATTGAATATTGTTCCATCTCATCTTTATTTGCCATCCAAGTGTTAGAATTCCATGTTATGATGAAAGCTTGCCACTCTTTCTAGGAAAATCCCCTTTCTCGTTTACATATCCATGAAACAGACTGACCAACTATATACTGTTACTAGTCTTCGTCTTAGTTTTGATTGCTTCTTATTCTTTTCTCAAATATAAACCTACACATTTAATTTGTAATATTGCAGTTGGATAAATATGAGAATGAGATATCTCTTCTCAAATCAAAATCTGCATGTTAAGGTGATTTCACATGCGCTTTGAGCGCATCTAAAGACATGAGTCTTAACATGTACTTTAATCACATGTAAAGAGAATTAATTCAAAAGAAATGTTAAATTTTTTATTTTTTTTAATCATTTGCATGCACTTTGATGGCATTATTTACTTGCCCTTTACCATTAATGAATGCTATGAAGGTGCACTGGTAAAGTCATATCCTGTGGTAGTTGATTGAGATCTGACTCTTGACATTAGCATATCGCATGACCTTGATGAGGCGATAATGTATGTTTTACACTCTATCCTGTACTCCTACATTATCAAATTATGCTTGCCGTTGAATTCAATATATTCATGAACTATAAAAATATTATAACAGCCGAAGTGCTTGTCATAATCTAGGGAAGTAAGCCTTAAAATGGAATTAATTAATGCTAGGGCTGACTGCTTTACACCGACTTGAAAAAATCTTATATTTTTGGACTGATACTTGCAAGTATTACTGCACATATATAGTCAACGGGACTAAATCAATATTATTGAGAAGATATTCCTGAATATATAATATATTTGACTAAGCCTGATCACGATGACAATATCTTAACTGCAAGTTTATAATATTGGAGAGAGAGAGATATCTCCCCATAAAAAGACAACATACATTGTTAGAGAAATAAGGTATCAAAATGTCGTCTTGGTGTGTTTCCACCATGATATACGCAAAATATAATCTCTAACTGCCTACGTGGCGGTTGATTTTTGTTCACTCGTTTGTAAATGGCCTTCTTATTTTAAAATAATACTCCCTCCAGTCCTGTATTTAGACCTAATTGATTTTTTTTTAAAAATCCTAAAAAAGAGCAAAATAAGTTAATTATAAATTGATTTACCAAATTTTTTTCCCTTAAACTAGTTTATTTTACTTATAAACTAATAGATAATCTAAAAATATATCAAATATGTCATGATTTAATAGACTATTTTGCAACATTAACCTCTCCAAAAAAAAGTCTTCTAGGTCCTATATTTAGGACCGGAGGTAGTAATAAGTAAGTAGGTAAGGCGTGACAAATCGAAAGGAAATTAAAGTTAATTAGTAGTGGACATATGCGTCAACAGAACTTTGCACAACATATTTCAATCCATCACACGCTACGTACTGAAAGTCAATTAGTGGAAATTTGCGTTCAACAAAATTTTGTACAACATTCACTCTAAATCCAAATACCATCAGGTCATCAGCCAACTATAATAAAAAAAAATACTCCCTCCATTTTAAAATAAAAGATATATTTATATTTTTTTCCTTAACTTTTTACTAAAAGATCTTGATACTCTCTCATTGACTAAAAATAGCGATAGTGTGAAAAGATAAAAATAGAACAAATCGGTAAACATCTACTCCCTCCGGTCCCTAATGTAAGAGCTAGCCGCAAAAAAAAAACTTTTTAAGAAAACATGTGAATGTTAGTTGGATGTCTTGAGTTAATGCTTCTTTTCCAAAGTTGCCCATATTTATTATGGTACTTTTAAGAGAGAGAAATACATAAGGATTAATAAATATGAAAGAGAGTTAGGGCTAAAGTAGGAAAAAATACATTAAATGAGGAGAGAATGTGGGGTGAGCTCTTATATTAGGGACCAAAACCATTCAAATTTTGGGCTCTTACATTAGGGACCGGAGGAAGTATTATTTATGTTACGATCGACGACTAAATAGTAGTGCTCTCCTAATTTTGAGATTCTGTTAACTACCACACACAATTGATTTATTTTCACTGATTCATTTCACCCTTGTTTAACCCACTATATAATGGATAATAATAATGGGGTAATGCTAGAAAATAGTTGCATTGCGCACCTTATCCTTCAAGTCAAGAGTCAATTATACTTTTTTTTTTCCAACATGGAGTGCAATTATACTTGGGTTGGAGTCCATTCAACTGCATAATTATCAATTTGTAAAGAGCAAAGAAATTAAAAGGGACTGATATTTTAATTTTGTAGTCAACAGCAGTACTCAACACCATAACTTGGACGGTAGAGCAATATAAGCAGGCAGGGGGGTTTCGATCAATATTTTGTAAACATACACCCTATCCAACCTGTTCTAAAAGTATTACTCCCTCTAATCCTAAATATAAAATTTATTCACCTAATTTGATTAGATTAAAAATGTTAGTTAAATTAGTTAAAATAACATGATATTATCAATTCACTCTAACCATCCATTTATCTTCATTCACAACCCTCACTCTGTTTATTATTAATATGTATTTTAGGGGTAATTTAAGGAAAATTAAGAACAATTAGAAAGATGTATTATGTTTAATTAGCACCAAATACATCTCCCCAAATAAATTTTATATTTAGGAAATCACATACAAACAAATCTGGTAATGTCTGGCAAGTCATAATCAGATTCATCTTAGCATGTTCCTTGTGATCTTATATTTAGGTTCAGTGAGACGTAGATTCGAGGAAGAGGGGGAGAAAAATATATTGGAAGTTTGGTGTGATTATTAGGAAGTTAACATGTTGGAGGGGAGGGAGATGGCGTCACTCGCTTGAGTAAGTGTGTAGTGTAGGTATAGTGGGAAAGCACATGCGCAGCCGCAATTCAAATAGTAAAGGAATTCAATTACTCTCTTCTATTCTAAATATAAGATTACTTTAGCTTTTATATGTGTTAAAAAATCAAATTAGATCATTAAATCATAACACATATCACATATAATTAATTTATAAGTAGAATAATTTTATTTTTGAAAAAAAGATTCATTTAATTTAAAAAAATTCATTTTGTATCCTTAATTTCTAAAAAATTAAATAATCTTATGATTAAGATAGAAAGAAGTACATGACATTTTCATCATTTTGGATGTATCAAATACATGGCATTTTTTTCCATTTAATTAATTTTTATTGTACCGTCTCAAACAGCTCCCCGCGTCCCTTCTCCCTGTCTTTCTCCATATACCTTCCACCACCCCCATTTTTCATCCTTAGTAATTATTGTAATTTATTTATTGCCATATAATAAACATCCTTGTGGATTTCCACAAAGTGGACTATCACATTTGATCTTTTTACATAGTCACTCCCTCTAATCCTTATTATAAGTCATCAGTTACTCATTTCTTATATGTCAAGAAATGGTAGTTGTGTCTTAAAATTCATGTTAAATTTAGTACTTTTTTCAATTTCACCTTTCATTAAATGATGTGTTTCGAATTTTCAATTTTGATTTTTTATTATAACAATAGGTTTCAAGTGGGAAAACATTTAATGTGGCGGTTAGTGACTTATATTAAGGACAAAAAATTGTAGGAAGTTGGTAACTTAAAATAAAGACCGATGGGAGTAATTTTGTAACAAACTATTGTAATAGTGCACTTAACAGAATATGAAATGTAAAAAGCAAACAAACTATTGTAATAGTGCACTTAACAGAATATGAAATGTAAAAAGCAATTTTGGGAATGATGAATTTAAAAACTTTCAAGTTGCCATTAAATCGGACTAAACACTGTTAAATATTTATTTTTTAAAATTTTGTGCCCAATTCCCCAAGTTTTTAATGAAGTATAGGCTGATTTAATAACATCACCAAATTTGCGAGTTTTTTAATTCATCATTGTATTATCCCCATTTGCCACTTCATATTCCTTTTTTTATTCACCACATTTATCGCGATATTTTATTACTAATATGTCTCTTTCTTTAACACAATCACGCACAATTTTTAAAATATACAATTAATTTATATTTTAACAAGGTACCAGATATATTCTACGTGTGGGATAAAAAAATATTTACATATAACTTGAGACCTCTAGAGTAAAAAAAGTGCAAGCTATGCAAAAAAATAAAATATATAGCACAAAATTAAAGCCTTTGAAGCTAAAAGAAAAGTAAAAGCCCACGCAAGAAAATGAAAATAAAGTAGTAGAAAGAATATTAAGATAATAAGTCCCACGTTAAAAAATTGAGACATGAATTAAAAGAAAATAATTTTGAGGTAATTAAGTCTTATCACAATGCATAATCTTTTGTGATATTTTTTTATCAGAAATCTTTTGTGATATTAATTAGAATTTTAGTGTGCAGTGTGATATGTATAATTTTGTTTATATTTTCTACTTTGGCAAAAAAAATTGTGGCAAAAAGAAAATGATTAGATGATTATTTTTTTTACTATGAGCCTTAGCAATGTGTTACACAAGCTTGGCCAAAACGATTATATTTTGAGTGTCTCGTTTAATAGCGAAAACAGAAAAGATGAAAAATAGAGAAGGGACTGAAATTTGACAAATGAGAAAAATTATAGATCAAAATCAACTACGTGCCTTGCTCATCTACAAATTTTGAACATGCATCTCCCACTCTTCAAATCCTAGACTATGCATGCATGAGAGCCTAACTTGTTTAAGTTATAATACTATACAATTAAAAAAATTGTCTAAGTGCATGGAATTAGCAAAAGTAATTGGCTAAGTTTTACCTTTTTATGTCCGGCAAAAAAAGTTTTCCCTCTTTATGGACGGCATTTTATAGCAAAATCTTTGAAAATATAGAGTTCCAACTTTACTTTGACTTGCCCATATAGGAAATGGTGGGCTAGGGGGTCACAAATACATCGGATCATATACCGCGGATATGGACACACAAGTACACAACGAATACCGAACGATCGATATATACAAAACAGGTGTGAATTCAATTTTTTAGTTTGAGTAACACCAAAAAGCATTTCAATAAAATTTTCCGTAATTAATTGAGATAAAACTCCTCACAGAGTACGTAGTATGTAGTACATACGCAGTAAAAAATGCAATTACTTTTAAAATTAATCCAAAAAAGCAGACACTTGATCCATAAGAACAAACAAACGAAAAAAAAACTTTCCTTTAGTATTAGCTTTTTTGAAAGCATTTTGGAGAAGCTAATCAAAGCACACAAGATGGATGTATTTCTGTACGCGTATAGTGAGATGAAGAACAAGAAGAGTATTGACGTCAAACGTGACGCTTCCACCGAGGTCTCTTTTTTTTCTTGCTTTCTTTTGCGTAAGCGCAGCCAAGTTGACCCACTGTTAACTGTCCCCACCTCATGTATGTTGTCTCGTTATCTCTCTCTATATATATCTTATTCAAAACCAAACATAACTCACCCATCGCCTTCAATTCCCATAATTCTAGTTCCTAATTGCGGACAAAAATGGATCATCATCAATATCTTCAGCAGCCAAGAATTCAAGATCCTTTGCACCCCAAGATCGAAAGAAGGCTCATAGAGAAAAACCGAAGAACCCAGATGAAGATCCTCTACTCCAAACTCAGCTCTCTTCTCCCAAATTTCAACCCTAAGGTCCTAATTTCTCATTCATGATTTCAAGCATAACGACGTAGCTTTTTTATTATTATATATTTACTTGAATTTATTTCGAAATTGATGTGTTAACTTGCTATGATAATTTAATTATATATGATCATTGAGCGCAGAAAATGATTCCGCTACCTGATCAGATAGACGAGGCTGTAAACTATATAAAGAGTTTAGAGGCAAAGGTGAAGATGGCTCAGGAGAAGAAACAGAGGCTAATGATGATGATGGGGAAGAAAAGGTCACATGCTTGCTGCAGCTCTACCAGTTATTCTTCCAATGAAACAAAGAGAAGCCTTAATTCACCACAAATTCAGATTCATGAAATTGGTTCGTCGCTACAAGTAATTCTGATGAACGGTTTGGATAATCGGTTCATTTTCTATGAGATTATTTGCATACTGCACCAAGAAAACTTGGAGGTCATAAGTACTAATTCCTCACTCGTTGGAGATTCATTAATGATAAATGTTCTGCAGGCACAGGTATAAATTAATTAATGTACTACTCATATAATACTTCCTCCGGTCCCTAATGTAAGAGCTAGCCGTAAAAAAAAAGCTTCTTAAGAAAACATGTGAATGTTAGTTGGGTGTCTGGAGTTAATGTTTCTTTTCCAAAATTGCCCATATTTATTATGGTACTTTTAAGAGAGAGAAATACATAAGCATTAATAAATATGAAAGAGAGTAAAGGGTAAAGTAGAAAAAAATGCATTAAATGAGGAGAGAATATGGGGTGAGCTCTTACATTAGGGACCAAAACTATTCAAATTTTGGGCTCTTACATTAGGGAGCGGAGGGAGTATCATTTTGAGTTTTATTGGAGGAATTAAAGGCGTAGAATTAGTTATCTCGAGTTGCCTATAATTAATTTTTCATCAAGTTAGTAAGTGGGCTTATCTTGGTAACAATGAAAATACGTGTTCGAATCTCGAGAAACCTATTATGAGGAGAGAGACAACTCTGTCTATGTGAGCAACACTCATATCCCTTGAGTTCAGACTAGTTGGTTGTGAATAGGTGCCGCATTGCATTACAAGGCTTTGTTTAACAAACAATTAATTTATTATACTTATTAATTATTCTATCATCTAATTTCACGTGACATATATTATAATTTAGTGATTTAATTTACTTACTTAATCTCTAAAAAAATGTGTATCTTATATCCAGGACCAAGGAGTATAAATCTTTCTTCAGGTGTATATGTTATTGATTAATATGCACGTATATGAATTGAATCATTGAGTTTAGTTTTTGTTAAGCAGATTCAGCCGTCATTGCATGAATTCGGCGCAACCAAAGTGAGTGACCGATTGAAAAGGTTTGTGTATGGATCCGCCAGTGATGTAGAAACACAGCCATCAGCCGAGTTGCAAGATTATTTCCTAATTGGTACGGCGGATACATGGGGCAGATTCTAAGTTAATTGAGTATCTTGTAATAATATGGCAAATCCTTTGTAAAAGAAGAAATTAATATACATTAGCTCTTGAATCTATAGAGTAATTAACGCGGTGTTATAATTTCCTGCAAAACGGCATCAACCGCGTCTTTCTTCTTCAATTTCCTCTTTTGAAAGCGGCATATAATTAGACTGGGGCCCAGGGAGATGTGTTTATTGATCTTCAGTTTTTGAGAGTTTGACACGATTCCCTTGTTTAATTCTATTCTAGCAAGATATGGTTACATCAATCGAATGAAAAACCTAGTTGCTTGGACAACTGGGCTTTTAATATCGAATTAGACTTCTTTCATTCGGTTCAAGAGCTGCACCGATTTCAGTTCAAAAAAAAAAGAGCTGCACCGATGATTCAACTGCTAAGAATGAATTGCTAATGATGATGATGATGATGATGATGATGATGATGATGATGTTGAATGCTAACCAACTCATTGTCTCCAGTTCAATCTTGTTGATCATAAAATTCATCTATAAAATGTCAAACTAATGAAAGTTTTTGTTCATTCGCGCATGTCTAAGCTAAGAACACTGCTGCTATATATGTTGAATCATGATCATATGTGTGTGTGAAGGGATCAGATCCAAAGCAAAGCATGCAGACATGCAGCATATATGTGATTTAGGTAATTAAGTCCGACACATTTTGTGGCACTAATATGTATTTGATCTATGTATGGATATGTTGAATAATATAGTACAATGAACGTTGTATAATACATGTAGCTAACCCCACACATGGGATAAAACTTTATTGTTATTGTATATGTATGCATATATTGATCGGACCCATATAACTGCCATGCATCTGCCGTTTTATTTGTTTAAAGTAAGACACATTCATAATACTCTCTCCGTTCCTAAATATAAGACCTAGATAACTTTCTTTTGGAAAGTTTAAGGTTGCGAAATAGGTTATTAAACGATGACATATTTGATATCTTTTTATATTATCCATTAACTTATAGGTAAAAAAAACTAGTTTAAGAGAAAAAATTAGCTAAATCAATTTATAATTAACTTATTTTTTGCTTTTTTAGGATTTTTCAAAAAATTCATCTAGGTCCTATATTTAGGAACGGAGGGAATATTATTTTCAGTCAATGAAGGATTAATTAGCATATCTATTTCCTAGATCGGTTTTGTCTGGAATATCCAATGCTGCTTTGCGTATCATCTCAAAAGCATCCTTCATGTACGACGTTAATTTCTTCTCATCTATAAATCCTTCTTCTGCTCTTGTGTTCAATCTTAACATTCCCATATAGCTTATTACGGTAATTACAAGACTCTGCAACATTAGCAAGGGCCGAAGTCACACACACGCATGTATGGCGGTGTTATAGAAAAGACCAAAAGAAAAAGAGAGAGAGAAATTAAAGGGAGAAAGGTATACCATTTAACTTCAATATATAGTATTACCTGAGGTACGCCGGACAAGGTAAAATACAAGCTTTTTATCGGAAAATTAGCCAGAGCTAGCTGATTTATGGGCCCCACCATGTTTGATATTAAGATACTGGAGTTTTTCATCGTCTTATGAAAGTGTTGAGCCAATGCCTACAACACATGACTAAATATTATATTGCTAAACTGGTTGTATTTTATATTCATCCATCGCATGTAATTTCTCAGTCATTTCACTACCTTCAATTGAATGCAGAAGGAGAAAATATTTTATTTATTTTAATACACAAGAAGGATGTTACAGTATATACTAGTAAAAGAAGAAGTCTCATCTGAAGGAGAGGTTAACCCTACATAGTGTAGGAACGGCATCCTATCAACTTGTTTAAGTCATTATATGGAAATTTAACACACACACACACGCATATACCAATACTCACTTCCGTTCTAGTGCCATGTTTGGTGCATGAAATTGATATCAATAGAAGTGTATGTGGAAGTGGAAGTGGAAGTTGAAGTGGATTAGAATTAGTCTATAAAGTTTGTTTGTTAAGTCGGACATAAACATGAAATTCATTGATGTGTATATTCTAAAACATAAATAAAATAAATAGAAGATGCATCAAAAAGACTTTTTTGACCTTAATTAAAAATAAATAAAAATATAAAGAGAATTTGTAGAACAAATGGTACCTAATTGTTTTGCATCAAGAATAAATTCGCGTATAAAAAACTTGCGAGAATGCTTTCAATTCCACTAGAATTTTTTTAGATTATATTTTAATATATAATCAATATATTTTAATATTTTGGGATTCTGTATAACAAAAATTAATAAAATCATAGTTATCGGTAATTTATTTACATATTTATTGTTTGAATGTGAAATTTTATTAATAAAATGTTGTAGTACTATTTAACATATACATATTGTTAATCAGAACTCCATAAACCAAAGCTTAAAAAAATTAATCATTCCCCAATAAAAAGTGATAAACGTTTATATGATAATCTAAAAATTTACAAACAAAAATAACTTATTTAATTCAAATAGAAAGCAAAGATGAGATATAGAAAAGATGAGATGGAACACATCACAATTGAAGGAGGAAATTCTTGAAATTGAGTCATTCTATTACCTCCTTCTCCCACTGTGTGGTGATGGAAGATAAGTCTCATGAATGTTTTGTGGCAAAATATTGATATTAGAAGTGATTAAGGTTTTATTATATAGATTTGGGGAAGGATGAAAATGTCCATTAAATTAATTATTTAGAGTGAAATTGTCCAATGATTTTCACTTCCTGAAAACTTATTTGAGTTCTCAAGTTTAATCAAGGAATTGAGTTCTAACTATTTTGGAGAATTAACAATTTCATGGAAGTAGAATCCATTGTAATAAATAGTCTAATTTTTAGTTCCAACCTCGGTTACACTTCCAAGACTTCGATTTCATTCTACCAAATGGGGCATAAATAATAAGATTCCTTTGACTTTTTTGTGGAAGTAGAGTAAATTAAGCCACTAAATCTTAACAAATGATATATACAATCAAAGTATTGATTAGTTAATGAGTAGATTAAATTAGTTTTGCGGGAAAAGGATAATTATAGACATTTTAAAACATCTTTAATTTTAAAAGAAAAGTCAAAATGATTTTATAATTAGAACCATAAGGAGTAATTAACATTATTAACCAATTTAGCGAAAAAAAATACACACATGTACGTAGGAGTACGTACTTACCTCAGGGCCATTGAATTGATACTTAATCTTTAGAAGCGAAGAAAGGAGAGAGAAAACCAACAAACTTTTCTTTTTATTCTTCATTGAACAATGAGCTTCCCAAACGAACTGAAGTGGATCGGAAACTCGGGTGTCTGTCAATCTCGGAACTGATACATGCGTGTAGGTAAATTTGTTGCCCCAGTTCCCCTTCCTCCCACTCATTCTCATATTATCACTCTTTGTTTCGTAGCTTTGAACATTTCTTATGTTCAACATTGGTAGTAGGGTGCACCTTTTAGTTCTTGAGGTATAATCAATATCTTGCATGTATAGCCGGACTCCGAGGGAAATTATTCCGGTGATCACATCATTTACCGTCTGCATTAAATCAAAACAAAAGTTGCATACACTAGTATGTGTGTATTATAAAATTGCATGTGCTAACACTACAATAAAAGAAGGTTGTATGTATTCGCACTCGAAATGTCGTTTGAACTAAAACCCTGATATAGCTATTAGTTATGTTACAGTTTTTGCCTGAATCGCGATATACAATGAGTTTTTTTAATAAAAAAATCAGGCTGCGGAATGTTGCGTGGCATGAAGCAAATTTTTAATTTTGTTTAATAAAAATCACGTAGAATAATGCATTTTTTTACCATATGTAGAATGCATGACATGAAGCAGTTTTCTTGTTTTTTAAAGAATAAAGTCATGACACAAAAAAATGTTGCTTCATGTCGCATAAAAAATGGGTGACATAAAGTAATTTTTCAAACAAAAAACTATGTCATGCGATGACGTAATTTACTGAAAAAGAGTTAAAACAAAAATAAATTTGATATGCTTCGCATGGATCATCTGCCAAATAGTATCAAAATGATGAGTCTAATTTTCATTTAATATAGTTCAAAGAATGTGAGAAGTTAGTTTATTTAACATGCAAGAATTTTTCACATTTTTATTATTAGCAACAAATTAAAAGGGAGAAATAAATAATAATTTTACCACTCCAAGCTTGGACTTGATGTCTCTTATATGATCAACTGGATATGTGATACTGCTTAAGGAAGCGGGTCGAAACTCGACCCCTTCTTGAGCAGATTTTATTGGTGTTTTGTCATCTTCAAGGAGAGTACTTTTGAGTAAGCTCCACCCAAAATCTTTTATAGAAGTGCAGATAGTGGACACGAAACTTGGAATTCTCCCAAGAGAGGCTTGATAATTAGAAAGTGTCGTCTTTGATGATTTGAGTGAAGGAAAAGTGACTGGGAGAGAGGGATCATCGGCTCTTTTGAGACAAGAGAGAAGGACACCCATGAGAGTGTAGCCATCTCCAATGGAATGATGAACCTTAAAAACTAGAGTAGTAGTGGAATTGTTGATCACATGAACTTCCCATAATGGTTTCGAATGAGGTAGCTGAGGGGTTGCTCTATCTCTGATAAATAATCACTGAAGCTTTTGTCATATACATCCTTTGACATAGAATCCCAGGAAACTGTTGTTTCAATGATATGGTCCTCCAACTTCACTTCAAACTTTTCCCATCTTCTGACCCCTTTCTTGTCTATAACCTGTCCTTCGTTATGTATGCACATCATCAGATCATATATATAAAGTTGAAAACTAGGTATAGCTAGTGATTGAAAAATTAATAATGCAGATTCGTGTGTGTGTGTGTGAAATATTGAAATAGAGAGAGAACCAGTTTAGAGGTGAAGCGTGGGATGGAAAGAAGGGAGTCAAGGAAAGACATTAGATGAAGATGAGGGACAGGAGCTTCAAACTCAAAAACACCAAGGACGTATAACCAGAAGCAAGAACTGTCTAAGCATTGTGCCATTGGACTCAATGGTTCAGCTAAGTGATCCATTATTAAATTGGACAAATTAAACTCCAAAGCTCGAATAGTTTTTTTTTTTGGTTGAGTACGCGGATGGATTAAAACTGCGTGAGAACCGCGTGTATATCTGATCAATAAAACGAATGGTTCATTTATGATTTATAAGTTTATTATTTTAAATAACAATTATATTGTTGCAAGTACAAAAACTAAAATAGAGATAGTTTTTTCAAATATAGTTTATAAAGAAATATTTCCTATTTCAAAATATTTTATCAAAACCTTTCATATTATATTGGGCTAAGGTGAAAAAATAACCATGTAATTATGGTTAAGGTACAAAAATACCCCTTTGGTAAAAAAAAAAGGGTACGAAAATACACATTTTCTGAGCAAATGTAACCATAACATTTCAAAATATGGGCAAAAGTACTCATCTCTTATGTGCACTTTTGCACTTACTTTGAAATGTTATAGTACTTTTGCCCATGTTTTGAAATGTTATGGTTACTTTGGAAATTACATGGGTATTTTTGTACCTTTGCTATAATTAGATGAGTATTTTTGCACCTTAACTCTATTATATTTGTATCTTGTGAGTAGAGAGGTGGGGCAAGGGTTGTCTTGTCTTTTACTCCCTCTGGTCACTAATATAAGAACCAAAAATTTGAATGATTTTGGTCCTAATATAAGAGTTCATCTCACATTTCCTCATCATTTAATGCATTTTTTCTACTTTATTCCTAATTCTCTTTCATATTTATTAATAGTTATGTATTTCTCTGTCTTAAAAGTATCATAATAAATATGGACAATATTGGAAAATAAACATTAACTCCAGACACCCAACTAATATTCACACGTTTTCTTCTTAAGAAGCGTTATTTTGGCGGCTAGCTCTTATATTAGGGATCGGAGGTAGTACTTCCCTTCATTTCTCTATAAATTGTTTTTAGATCACATTTTTTTGTTTGATATTTTGATATTTGTCCCTCCATTTTACCTTTTATCTGTGATATTTTGATGTCTTATCCACAAAAAGTGATTCTGTTTTCAATTTTATATGATGATTTATTAAAGATTCCTCGCTTAAAATTCTTAATTTATTTTAAGTTACACTAAATCTGAAAAATCTTATAAAATTGAAAATAGAAACATTTTAGTGAATAAGATATAAAAATATCACCAATTTTATATAAAATCTAATAATAAAATTAAGAAAGATGACCCAAAAGTAATTTTTTAAAAGGACGTGAAGGGAAATGGAAGTAGATAGGTCGTCTCTAGGTCGTCTCTCAGAGAGGTGGCGGCCCTATTCGTCTTTATAAGTGGATCCTGAATAGTGATGACGCCATTTCTAAGTGGTTCCTGAATGAATGATGACGCGGGGGTACAGGTACAAGACATACAATAATCTCCCCAACCAAATCTCTTCGATTGGTTTTAATGCTAACAACTTCTATTTTGGAAGCTTCTGTTGAGCAATAGAATGCAATGCACGATTTTCACTCAATTCCCACCTTTATTTTTGAAAAAAGTGTACCTTGACCAATAGTTGGTTGGGAAAATCCCAAAAAAGATCTTCAAATTAAATATGGAAAAAGATAAATGAAAGAACTTAAATTTGTATAGGATAAGTAGGGTCTTTGAGCTTGAATTAAAATTATAAAATGTTACACAATGACTCAAATATCCTCCCCTCAAAACACACTAAAGGGTATTGTTAATGACTATATTGATATTGTTATCGTTTTTCCTAATTGTTAATAAATCCCTATGAAGATGTTAATAGGAATGATAATGTTGTTAATTTTTGAGAACACATCAATCCCCAAACGTGAAAGTTATATTACACTTTTTAAAGTAGTTTGTCAATGAGTATGATGAAGTTTTTAATGTGTATTAAGAATTTGTTAATCCTACGAAAGTGTTGTTAATAACAATTATGGTTGAGTTGGGTGGTGTTTTTTGAGGAGAAAGACATTTGAGTCCGTGTATAATATATTTCATAATCTCAGTTTAGACCATATCATTTTAAAATTTTCATTATCTGATAGAGAATTTGGCAATTATTTTTAGATATATTCAATGATCTTATACAATTATTTTTTAGGCAAAAATTGATCTTTACCTGTGTTAATATCACGCAATAGATAGTGAGTCATTCCTACTTTGAATAACAAAAAGTGTTAAAGTAGGACTTGAATGCTCTCCTCAACTTTTTAGGTATTTCTTCCCTTCTCTAGAAATTGAATAGTTTTAGAACTATTTTTTTGTGTTTAACTTCATCATTAGATTCTACATAAAATATCAGACCAAAAAAAATTCTACATAAAAAACACGTTTATGATTAAAAAAAATAAAAACCACGTTTAATTTGAATAATTATCAATCAATATTTTTTGAGTGGGAATGTTAACAATTAAATATTGATGTATATTAATTGCCGATTGCTCTTTCATGAATTGACCCTCGGCAGTCTGCAGCCAGTGCCTGTTGTGCCTTGTGAATAGTGATCAAGTGCTCCACTCAAGTACAAATTGCACACGTATAAATTGTAAAGACTAATGAGAGATCATATTATATATTACTTCCTCCATTCCAAAATATAAGATCACTTTAAGGAAGTGAATAAGTTCCTAAATATAACATCACTTCCTATTTTATTTCAAGTTTCGCTCAAACTACCCTTATACTCTCTCTTTTCATTGAAAACCCCTCCTCCTTTTAAAGTTAAGTAATTGAGAAGTATTTTGGAAAGATCATGTAATTTTATTGTCTACTTAAATCTCCCCAAATTAATTAAAATGATCTTATTTTTAGGAACGGAAGGAGCACTATTTTATTATGTATGTATTATATTCCCAAATATATTTTTTTTAATGACTTTGTACTGAAATATAAAGTGATATTATTTAAATTTGTTGAATATATAAATGTTGCCCCTTAATGAATAATAGTGTCCCACATGTTCTCTTTCCCCATTTTTATTATTACTCTCGCTATACACAAACATTTTTAGAAACAAATTGTTTCTTATACATTTATTGTTTTGCATGCAGCATGATTTAATAATTGTTTTACTTACTAGACACAAGTTTTGATGGGGTAAAAATAACTCTTTTTTTTACCATAGAGCAAAAATAACTTAAAAACTTAAACAATAAACAAGACATTATATGACATGTTGTATGAAGGACTTTTAACATATGACATGAAAGATATAGCAACAAAACTTTATTACAACTATGTGGAGTCGGCTATGATATGACAGATGAGAGTGAAATAATAAACAAATATTAAAAAATTGAAGCAGATGAAGAGAGGGGAAGAAGGAAACTAAAAAAAAGATTAAACCAGTGTTTTTTTAAAAAAAACACACACATAGAAAATTAAAAAAGAAAAATAAAGCAAAACCCTAATCGTTTACTTAAAGAAGAGAGGAATGCTCACACAAAGAAGATGAGCACCTAGTTCCTAAAGTCGTGATCGACGACGCATGAAGCAAGAGGGGAGAAACATGTAGGAGATTAGGTTCCTTTCATATCTTTGTAGGAGATTTGGTTTCCTTTCAATTCTGGAATTGATAAATGCACATGTAGGAGATTTGGTTCTCCCAATTAAGTTAGTGTAACATCCCTAAAATCCTATTATTTAAAAATCAATTTATTTAATAGAGCAAGAATATTATTTTGGTATTCTTGAATATCATTTACTTAAAGAGAATGGAGAAATTTAAAATTAATATATACACTTGGTTAAAATATTAAAAGGAAAGAGAAAATAAAAACATTAGGAAGAAAAAAAAATGTAGACCACATAAATATATGTGGTTTAGGTGACTTGGGCTTATTTTAAAATTCCAAAACTACCCCAACTTATAACATATAAACTCTCTTATTCTTTCCCTCACCATCACCGACACACAACCCTCCTTATCTCTTCACCTTCGCTGAAAACACTCCTCTCTCCTCACCAATTCGTTTTCTTTCTTTCTTCTCTTCCAGCTCAATATTTTGCCGATTTCCAGCAGGTTTTGGCGAGAATTTCATATGCAAAATCCAGATTTTAGCTTAGGTAAGTATTCTCAATTTTTACATATAGGTTTACATAGTTTTGGGAAAAGATTTGGGGATAATCCGATTTGGAAAATCTGGTTTGGGAAAAGGAACTAGTTAAAACTGAACTCACATATGAATGTGAGTTGGGAATTGATTATGCAAAGAACTCTCATGAAAGTTGGAAGAAAGAATTGATGCTCACACCTTCCTTGTTCTGTTTTCTTTCTTTCGTTCCAGCCACTGTTGGGGAACGATTTGGGAGTTAAAAATTCATAGCAGCAAATTCTTGGAGCTTCCAAAACAAATTGTTGGTGAGTTTCTTGCCTTGTTTCATTTTCTGTGACTTGGGAAATTTAGAGTGAATGGCCGATTTGAAACATAGGATTTTGGGGGATACAAAAGCTTTAAAAATACTTGTGTGAAAGCTTAATTAAAATAAAGTTGGGTATGTAATGTTGTGATGGATTGAGTTGTGTCGATTTGCTTATGTTGTGAATTTTTCTTATCATGGCTTAATAGGGATTTGTTTTGTAAATTTGATAGGTGTAAATTGGGGATTATGGGGCTGTAGTAGTGTTACTGTAATATAACTTAAGTTCTCATCATTTTTCAGATTAGAACTGATTAGAAATTAAAAAAAAATGAAGAAGCTAATTGGTTGAATAAAAATCTGATTTGAAGGTTTATGTTTTGGGGGATAACATGATGTATAGATGGTGTATATACTAAATTAAATATGATAGCTGCTCCTCTTGTTTTGACCGAATTAAATAGAGGATTAGGATACAAAGGACTTCAACTGTACTTGTTCTTAAAGTTTACTTAAGATGGAACTAGTAATCACTTGTTGATTTCTTGGATTCTTGCTGAATAAAAAGGGGGTGCTGTTAGCCCTTTTTGCTTTGACCAAATGGTTCTGTTTATTTGATCAATTTTACATGCGTAATGATGCTGTAAAAATAGGGATGAATGTGTTAAATATGGCTTTGTGGTTGTAATTGTGTTGCTGCACATACAAATAAAATTCTCCAAGCATCTTTCACTATTATGTCCAAATGAAACTCAGATTTAATAAGGAAATAATAACTGATTGAAGGGTATTCTTTGCATGTCAAAAACTGATTTTTGTTCACTACATATATTATAGAAACTTCCTAAAGTTGACATTAACATGGCTGAACTGTTTTGGAAGTTAGGAAGACATTGTTTTGCATGTACACTGTTTGTTAAAACTAAAATCTTTGGATTGATGTAAAGCTGATTGTAGTGAATTGGTTAAGGGTTTTACTAAATTCTGGACTTAAAGACATGCTAATAAACATCAAAATGATTACTTGGAAATATGAGAAACTCAACTTAAAAACATTAAATGTTGAATGAATGATTAGAACTGATATGACTCTCTGAATGAGTTAATTAATTGGACTTCATTCAATTTTATTTGGTGGATTTGAGTTGGATGAGAGTAAAAACTTAACTCTCATCCTATTGCTGCATTGTTTTGATTATTAAAGTAATGTTATATGCTGGCTGTTATGAATTGGATTGAGAATTTTTAGGAATGAAGATGTTTGGTTTGATTAGGCATGGTTTGGTTTGAATTGTGATTTATGTATTGTAATAATAAATTGATGTTATTCCAATATGCATTTGTTATTCTAAGATTGTTGATGTTGATTCACATGATGCTGTTTTGACTTGAAAACTTAATAGGTAATCTGTGAATTGATTGTACGATGTATGATTGTAAGCACATTGATTTTGATTGAAAAATGGTGTGTTGATATGATTTTACTTGTATTATTCTGATTCGCAGTGGATTAGTGATTGATGGATACTAAGTTTCTCTTTTGAAATGTAAACATGTATGTGTGTGATATGTATGTACTCGATGGAAAAGAAAGAAAATAAGGAACAATATAATCAAAAAGGGATTGGGTAGTAATATGGATAATAGAGAGAGAGACATTAAGCATTATGTAGTGAAATAATATGAATTTATCATTTTGTATCCTATCATTATAGGAGGAACTAAGAGAAAGTATTTGGAGGGAATCTACGAGAAATGGTAAGGAAGAACGTCAGAGTGCTAAAGGGCGACAGGTAATCACACTTACCCTTGCTATAACATTGAGGGTGACGTTAGCTGGGATTTTCAAAATCCCTTTTCACCCTCCATATAAATATTATTTTTGAAAAGGTATTTTTATATAAAACAGGCTATCGGGTGCCTTTCAAACACGATTACTTTCATATAAAGAATTTGACTTATTATATGTAGTATCCTGGCTGGTGGTATTGCTGGATATTATGGAATTGTGTGATATATTTGCAGGTGTTGGATATTGAGAGGTTTTGAGTATAGAAAAGGAATTAGTTGTGAGTTTAGATTTTGGAAAGATATTGTGGATAATAGATTGAAAGGTGATGTTGATGTTGATGTTGTTGTTGATTATTGAGGTTGTGATATTGAAATATTGAATGAGGTTGAGGTTGATGGATATGAATGATGTCATTGTGGATGGGATATTGATGGTTAATGTGAGGTTTGCATGACACTGATATAAATGTACCATCGCGCGATGATAACTGTTCGATAGGCCAATCGACAGTTATTTGTACAGATGATCCTTTTCGGTTTGATTGGATCAGGGTTGATAGGTCAACTTATTGAGAAAAGTGACCTACGGTTATGGGCATTGATTAGAGTCCAACCGCCCCTACGGTTATGGGCATTGATTAGAGTCCAACCGTTCCTATTCTGTAGTGGAAAACAGAATTGGGGTTCTCTCTCTGGAGATTGCCAGAGAGGGAAATTTGCTCCCTCATCAGAGAGGGGCACAGTGTCAAATCATATAGAGAAGATTAGATGCTTGAATGCCCCGGTATGGCACAATGCATCTACAGGTGAGTATGAGAGTTGTGGGGTGGTGTAGTTGTAACGGAGGTAGAGGTGTTGAAGTACATTGATTTGGAAAATGACAGAGAGACTGGTGTAATACATGGGAAGAAGGTTTGATATATATATATATATATATATATATATATATATATATATATATGTGTGTATTATTGATTTTATAACTGAGGTACCCGTTAGACGCCCTCGCTACCGCACATCTCACTGTTATAGTGAGTTAAGCGGTGATTACTGGGACAATTTGTCTCATCCCACGATTACTGACATTTTTGCAGGTATTCATGCATAGGTGCAAGCTTCAGGAAAAGGGAATTAGGTAGTAGGAGTTTTATATAATTTATTTGGTATTGTATATTGCCAATTTGTATAGGCCTGCATCTGCTTCCGCATGTAGTTATATTTATGTATTGTTAAATAATAGTTGGTTTTGTTAATTAACCATGTTAGGTAAATCCTTTCTAACATGGTTAGCTTTTAAATATCCATGATAGCATTCATATTGTATCAGGAGATTCTTTTCTATCATGGATATTATGTAATCATTAGGAAATTTCTTTTCTAACTATGATAGAGATGTTGTTAATATGAATATTCCTTTTCCTATCATAGTTAGTAAAGAGGTAATAGAATTAAATGAGATGTGACAGATTAATTAAGGAATTAGTAACACAATGTTACAACTTGGTTATCAGTATTTGGTATACGATAACCTAGGACTGTGTTGCATTGCATGTAGATTGGCAATATACATTCTTAGTATTCCCTTCCTTATGTGTATGAATATCTAGCCTTTTGAGAGGAATATCACTCATCCCATGGTGGGGAGAGAGTGATAAGAGCAAATGAATAGGTATTGTGGAGAGAATGAGAAGAATATAGGAAGAATAACAAAATAAATAATGATATTGATAAGAATTTAGGAAAAATGACGGAATAAAGATGTTTCTCTGGGGTTTCGATTATAATTATGAGTCGACCATAATCATAGTCGAAGCATCATGAGATACCTTATTGGGTTAAGGGATTAAAATAATTCAAAAATAACAATAAATTCGAAAATATGAGGAGGAATAATAAATTATCGACTTGGTTTCATGCTTTGTTTGTTAAATTGTTTGATTTATTGATGATTTGACTTGTGCTGTTTGAGTGTTTAGAATAAAATTCTCTTGGAATTGTTTGTTTTTATAAGCTTCAACATGAGACATGCTTTTGTTTTTTTTTTAATGTGTTTTGTTTAACTGTCAATTAATAATGGTTGGAGATCACCATCATTCGTAGTAAAAGGTCGTTGCCCATTTATATTGAACGGCTGGAGGTTTCCTCACTATATTTAGTGACTGGAAGCAGCCCCCTTAATAATAGATGCTGGTAGCCCTTACTACTGCATGAGTGGATGTTTCCCCTCCATTGCTAAACGAATAAACGGTAAGTGGTTTATTTAAAAGTAATTAAGGATTGAATTTCATGCAGTTCAGGTGTTTGATGTTGATGAACCAATCAAATATGATTATCTATTGCGTCTTTTGTCAAAAAAAAAAAAAAAATTTTCTCTTGCTTGCTTGTTATGTATATGATGGATTCTTGAAGAAAGTTGTGTAGTTTTGACAAATTGATGACTTAAATACTTCCTCTTGAAATTGATGGTGCTGCTTCCTATTACTGTTATGAAAGAAGGAAATAATTTGGGTTGTTTGTGAAGTTTAGAAATCTGGACTGGTTGATAGCTAATGAATGATGTATGGGAAGGATGTGGCTTTTAATGTTTGGTAGATGGAAAATTTATAGTTGATAATTCTTGGTGAAATTGTAAATTGTAATTGTATATGTGAATTGATTTAAGTTGGAGTGAATGTGTATTGGCTGATTGCAAAGATTTTTATTTATGTTAAAGTCACTAAAGTTGTTAAGTTGATGTTATTTGTGTTTGTATTAATAGTGAATTAATTTGGAGTATATGAAGTTTGAATTATTGATTATGTAGTAATGGATTATATATGAGATTTGGTGACACAAATTGTATGATTAACAAAGTTAAGACTTAAAGTCATGAGGATGAAGTTGATTATAAGATGTTTGTTATTTGAAAATTCACTTCATTCTGTGTATTTTCCATTTCCATAAGTGTTATTTTCGAGTATATGGTAGAATCTGTAACAAGTTTTGATGCAACTCAGTGTATGTGACTGTTAGGAACCAATTTGGGTGTTAATTCCAATGTGTAATCTAATTGGGTATTGTAGGGATATAGCTCAAATTTCAGTGAAAGAGTGAATGACTCACAAGAAAATTTATAATAATATTGTTTTTGTTTTGCAATGTTTAGGTGGGTGCATTTTCTCTTTGAGAAAGTTTAGTTGATATGATTTTATTTTGTATGCCTTGAAATCTAGCTTGGACCATGGGAATGAGTTTTATTTCCTTTCCCTATTTGACCAAATGTTTTTCTCAAGAAATGGAGAATAATTGAAATCAAATGGTAGGAATTCATAATTGGAAGACTTGAGGCATTTAGGGAATTATGAGTGGTCACAATTGTCGAGTTGTTATGATTGTGTATTGAGAGTTGAAATGAAATTTAGAAATTTATGCTTTGAGTTGAAGTTAGGGTGATTGCTTAATTGTACACTCTGAGTTATTGACTTAGAGTAATGTACTGATATTGAGAGATACTGTGACTCGGTGATGTGTTAACATATTAGGTTTTTATGGATGAGAATGAAATGAGTTGTTGTTTGTTTGTTTAGATTAGAGTTTATTAGGTTTTTGGAATGAAAGGATGGCTAAAAGTAATGATAATAGACCTCTAGTTCGGTAAATTAATTGCATAAGGATGATTGGTAATATGAAAGCTAGAATATGACCTTATGAATTGCTGGTGGTGTACTCATGATAAGAATTGGAAACTCGATTTTGAAGGGAGATAAGGGTAGAGGAAGAAAAAGGGATGTAAAATATTAATGATTAATTGGGTATTGGTTGAAGAATTATGAGGAATCAAATGAAATTTTGATTTGAAGTGGCAAGATAGTTGAGGTTTGTTACCCATCTTAGGTTACAATTACGACTTAGGTATGTAGGACAATAAAATTTCATTGGAATTCGATAGAAATTTTGTTCCAAATGTTAAATGACTTACTCTAAGAACGGCTGTGATTGGAAGTGTGACCATCTAAATAGTTGAAGGATGAAGGACTAAAGTCTAGGAAAATCAATAGTTTGATTAAATATGGGGAAAGATAGTTGTATATGTGTTGTGTGATATTGTATTAGTTGCTAGATAAGATGCTAGTGCAATAAAAAAAAAATGTGTAAAACTTTGCTAGAATGTGAGTGATTTTTTTTTTTTTTTTTTTTTTGAAAGTGTGTTTGCTATTGTGACAAGTTTTAGATTTGAATCTCTGTAATGTGTTTTGTGTGATTCTGTAGTGAATGTTCTGTTTGACTAAAAGTGCTTAGAATTATGACTGTCATTGATTGTTAAAGTAATGGTAATTTTGTTTTCTTCTCTGTTAAGCATTGCTTGTGATTCTTGTGTGTGTTCATATTAATATGTTAAAGCTGTGTGTGTGATTAAATTATGTTTATGATGACTTTTAGTGTAACTAATGATAGCTGAGTATGTATTTTACATTCTTTGTTATTCTTGCTTGTCCTTTGTTATTAAGTGAGCAGCGGGGTCTTTGCATTGAAATAGTTATTGGTATAGAAGTAACTTCAAAATGACTTTATCTCTCAGCTTCAAAATAAAATTATATAGATGCAAGCTTATCATTTTTCTCTTCTATATTATTCTTCCCTATAAAGCTTATGTTCTCTTCTTGGTGCTCAAAAGCTTCTTATGATATGACTTGAGAGTTCTTGGCATCTTTAAGAACCTCAACCATATTAATCTTCTTCTCTTCCATCATCGTCATATTGTGATAAATATGATTATCAAACTCTACATTAATCTCAACAACATTGCTTTCCACAACCACAATCATTCAAATACAAAATCATACGGCTATCTATGGGCTCATTCTTAAAGTTTGTCATACAAACTAATATCCCTAAAAGCTTAAATGCTTGATTCTTTTCTGTACTTAATGAGCACTTCTCTCCTAATTTCGAGGACGAAATTTTTTTAGGGGGAGAGATTGTAACATCCCTAAAATCCTATTATTTAAAAATCAATTTATTTAATAGAGCAAGAATATTATTTTGGTATTCTTGAATATCATTTACTTAAAGAGAATGGAGAAATTTAAAATTAATATATACACTTGGTTAAAATATTAAAAGGAAAGAGAAAATAAAAACATTAGGAAGAAAAAAAAATGTAGACCACATAAATATATGTGGTTTAGGTGACTTGGGCTTATTTTAAAATTCCAAAACTACCCCAACTTATAACATATAAACTCTCTTATTCTTTCCCTCACCATCACCGACACACAACCCTCCTTATCTCTTCACCTTCGCTGAAAACACTCCTCTCTCCTCACCAATTCGTTTTCTTTCTTTCTTCTCTTCCAGCTCAATATTTTGCCGATTTCCAGCAGGTTTTGGCGAGAATTTCATATGCAAAATCCAGATTTTAGCTTAGGTAAGTATTCTCAATTTTTACATATAGGTTTACATAGTTTTGGGAAAAGATTTGGGGATAATCCGATTTGGAAAATCTGGTTTGGGAAAAGGAACTAGTTAAAACTGAACTCACATATGAATGTGAGTTGGGAATTGATTATGCAAAGAACTCTCATGAAAGTTGGAAGAAAGAATTGATGCTCACACCTTCCTTGTTCTGTTTTCTTTCTTTCGTTCCAGCCACTGTTGGGGAACGATTTGGGAGTTAAAAATTCATAGCAGCAAATTCTTGGAGCTTCCAAAACAAATTGTTGGTGAGTTTCTTGCCTTGTTTCATTTTCTGTGACTTGGGAAATTTAGAGTGAATGGCCGATTTGAAACATAGGATTTTGGGGGATACAAAAGCTTTAAAAATACTTGTGTGAAAGCTTAATTAAAATAAAGTTGGGTATGTAATGTTGTGATGGATTGAGTTGTGTCGATTTGCTTATGTTGTGAATTTTTCTTATCATGGCTTAATAGGGATTTGTTTTGTAAATTTGATAGGTGTAAATTGGGGATTATGGGGCTGTAGTAGTGTTACTGTAATATAACTTAAGTTCTCATCATTTTTCAGATTAGAACTGATTAGAAATTAAAAAAAAATGAAGAAGCTAATTGGTTGAATAAAAATCTGATTTGAAGGTTTATGTTTTGGGGGATAACATGATGTATAGATGGTGTATATACTAAATTAAATATGATAGCTGCTCCTCTTGTTTTGACCGAATTAAATAGAGGATTAGGATACAAAGGACTTCAACTGTACTTGTTCTTAAAGTTTACTTAAGATGGAACTAGTAATCACTTGTTGATTTCTTGGATTCTTGCTGAATAAAAAGGGGGTGCTGTTAGCCCTTTTTGCTTTGACCAAATGGTTCTGTTTATTTGATCAATTTTACATGCGTAATGATGCTGTAAAAATAGGGATGAATGTGTTAAATATGGCTTTGTGGTTGTAATTGTGTTGCTGCACATACAAATAAAATTCTCCAAGCATCTTTCACTATTATGTCCAAATGAAACTCAGATTTAATAAGGAAATAATAACTGATTGAAGGGTATTCTTTGCATGTCAAAAACTGATTTTTGTTCACTACATATATTATAGAAACTTCCTAAAGTTGACATTAACATGGCTGAACTGTTTTGGAAGTTAGGAAGACATTGTTTTGCATGTACACTGTTTGTTAAAACTAAAATCTTTGGATTGATGTAAAGCTGATTGTAGTGAATTGGTTAAGGGTTTTACTAAATTCTGGACTTAAAGACATGCTAATAAACATCAAAATGATTACTTGGAAATATGAGAAACTCAACTTAAAAACATTAAATGTTGAATGAATGATTAGAACTGATATGACTCTCTGAATGAGTTAATTAATTGGACTTCATTCAATTTTATTTGGTGGATTTGAGTTGGATGAGAGTAAAAACTTAACTCTCATCCTATTGCTGCATTGTTTTGATTATTAAAGTAATGTTATATGCTGGCTGTTATGAATTGGATTGAGAATTTTTAGGAATGAAGATGTTTGGTTTGATTAGGCATGGTTTGGTTTGAATTGTGATTTATGTATTGTAATAATAAATTGATGTTATTCCAATATGCATTTGTTATTCTAAGATTGTTGATGTTGATTCACATGATGCTGTTTTGACTTGAAAACTTAATAGGTAATCTGTGAATTGATTGTACGATGTATGATTGTAAGCACATTGATTTTGATTGAAAAATGGTGTGTTGATATGATTTTACTTGTATTATTCTGATTCGCAGTGGATTAGTGATTGATGGATACTAAGTTTCTCTTTTGAAATGTAAACATGTATGTGTGTGATATGTATGTACTCGATGGAAAAGAAAGAAAATAAGGAACAATATAATCAAAAAGGGATTGGGTAGTAATATGGATAATAGAGAGAGACGTTAAGCATTATGTAGTGAAATAATATGAATTTATCATTTTGTATCCTATCATTATAGGAGGAACTAAGAGAAAGTATTTGGAGGGAATCTACGAGAAATGGTAAGGAAGAACGTCAGAGTGCTAAAGGGCGACAGGTAATCACACTTACCCTTGCTATAACATTGAGGGTGACGTTAGCTGGGATTTTCAAAATCCCTTTTCACCCTCCATATAAATATTATTTTTGAAAAGGTATTTTTATATAAAACAGGCTATCGGGTGCCTTTCAAACACGATTACTTTCATATAAAGAATTTGACTTATTATATGTAGTATCCTGGCTGGTGGTATTGCTGGATATTATGGAATTGTGTGATATATTTGCAGGTGTTGGATATTGAGAGGTTTTGAGTATAGAAAAGGAATTAGTTGTGAGTTTAGATTTTGGAAAGATATTGTGGATAATAGATTGAAAGGTGATGTTGATGTTGATATTGTTGTTGATTATTGAGGTTGTGATATTGAAATATTGAATGAGGTTGAGGTTGATGGATATGAATGATGTCATTGTGGATGGGATATTGATGGTTAATGTGAGGTTTGCATGACACTGATATAAATGTACCATCGCGCGATGATAACTGTTCGATAGGCCAATCGACAGTTATTTGTACAGATGATCCTTTTCGGTTTGATTGGATCGGGGTTGATAGGTCAACTTATTGAGAAAAGTGACCTACGGTTATGGGCATTGATTAGAGTCCAACCGCCCCTACGGTTATGGGCATTGATTAGAGTCCAACCGTTCCTATTCTGTAGTGGAAAACAGAATTGGGGTTCTCTCTCTGGAGATTGCCAGAGAGGGAAATTTGCTCCCTCATCAGAGAGGGGCACAGTGTCAAATCATATAGAGAAGATTAGATGCTTGAATGCCCCGGTATGGCACAATGCATCTACAGGTGAGTATGAGAGTTGTGGGGTGGTGTAGTTGTAACGGAGGTAGAGGTGTTGAAGTACATTGATTTGGAAAATGACAGAGAGACTGGTGTAATACATGGGAAGAAGGTTTGATATATATATATATATGTGTATTATTGATTTTATAACTGAGGTACCCGTTAGACGCCCTCGCTACCGCACATCTCACTGTTATAGTGAGTTAAGCGGTGATTACTGGGACAATTTGTCTCATCCCACGATTACTGACATTTTTGCAGGTATTCATGCATAGGTGCAAGCTTCAGGAAAAGGGAATTAGGTAGTAGGAGTTTTATATAATTTATTTGGTATTGTATATTGCCAATTTGTATAGGCCTGCATCTGCTTCCGCATGTAGTTATATTTATGTATTGTTAAATAATAGTTGGTTTTGTTAATTAACCATGTTAGGTAAATCCTTTCTAACATGGTTAGCTTTTAAATATCCATGATAGCATTCATATTGTATCAGGAGATTCTTTTCTATCATGGATATTATGTAATCATTAGGAAATTTCTTTTCTAACTATGATAGAGATGTTGTTAATATGAATATTCCTTTTCCTATCATAGTTAGTAAAGAGGTAATAGAATTAAATGAGATGTGACAGATTAATTAAGGAATTAGTAACACAATGTTACAGTTAGCATCCTTATTTTTAGCATCTTTTTTCGTACGCTTAACTAACATGCATGTTCATGATACCATGAATACTATGTTGCAACTTCCATGTGATATACTATCAGTGACGTTCACGATCTCTTTATGGGGCCATATATGACTTAACGTAGACCAATCCAATCCTAACTTATGGAGCTTGATCGCAGCATTAAATAGATAATGATAACACTCAGCCTGATACACATTGAAGTACGTAATTCACAAGTCAAAAACTCCATTATTAATAAAAGTCCCAATTCTTGCGTGCCATTCACCTAGTAAGTAAAGTCAAACACACGCTAACCTGCTTCTTGGCACTAATCCATGACTCTCCCCAAATGAAAACTCCATGATTACGCACTAGTACCGCATTTGTTCTCGGGTAAGCTTCCAGCTAAATAAAAATAATAATGATAACATGGACCATTACTTGTATATATACATGCAAAAGATAAGACTTTCATGGAGTTTATTAAAGGGACAAATATGAAATACCACTTCGGTCATAGGATTAATCAGCTCGCCTTCATGCGCAGCATTCTCAATAATCGGAACTACAAGTTCATCATGATACTCATGTCCATCAATTCCTTTGATCATTTCCATATGAGTGATCTGCCATATTAGTAGAGACTAAAAAACCATATACCGAGGGGAAAAGCCATCATTCACCCCTTACAGTCATATAGAAACTGAGTTTTAACAGCAATAATCTATAGATAGTAAAGTGAATCAAACAAATCATTACTTGAAAATCTTTAGACATAGGCCTGATCATAGTTATAAGACAAGCCTCCATAGCATGACTATGTATAACAGCGCCAGCATTGCGCATCTCATAAATCTGTTCATTTAGACAAGGGACGATACCATAAAAGCAATTAAACACCAAACAAATAAACCAAAACATAAAAAATTAATGTTAACTAACAAATAAACAGAGAGAATGCTTGTGTTTATTACCTTCATGAACAGAGGACTACAGTCGCTACACTTGGGAGGCTTGTGAGGATATGGCTTAATATGAGGTGTTATAAAGTCTGAACCGTCTAAACTCTTCACAAACATGTCTTCTGCAGTCATTCTCTCCTTTTGAACCCCTTTGTTAATTTGAAAGTAGTCATTATTTTTCATATATTTAAATGTACGAAGTAAACTTGTTATGAATATGTAAAAATAAAGAAGGACCGTAATGCACCAGAAGGGGTCATGATGATGAGACCAAGATGGTGCAATTTGATAGACATAGCCCCTCCAGTACCTGAAACCCAACCCAACTTGTAGAATTGCCTGCACAATTCTGCAACTAAAGCCATAGATTCATTCACTTGCATTTTGTTCCAAAATCTACCAGACTCTGAAGGCGATTCCATTTTCTTGGTTTTAAAATATAACACTCTGATATGGATCGGAGCAGTCAATAATATAGATGCAGAGAGAAACAGAGACGCAATGTTTCGTTATTGTCTATCAATATCTATAAATTATCGTTTGGAAGATCGAAAACATTATTACTAGCTAGTCTGATTTATAGGTATCTTGTGAAGCGACATATTTTACATCTTCGTTATCTGTTGCTCGAGTTTCAATATGTCTCTTGATGACACTTGGCAAATTTTTTGTACCATGAAAACTTATGTTGGAGTAGTTCCCTTCCTATGTACGTGATCTTTGGACTATTCAAGGTGATAAGGCCTTTCGAGTTTCAAGTAAAGATTAATCACTTGCTATTGTAGAATTAGTTGGTTTCTATGCACAGTACTCCCTCCGGTCCCTAATATAAGAGCTAGCCGCAAAAAATAGACTTCTTAAGAAAACATGTGAATGTTAGTTGAGTGTCTGGAGTTAATGTTTTTTTTCCAATATTGCCCATATTTATTGTCATACTTTTAAGAAAGAAAAATGCATAAGCATTAATAAATATGAAAGAGAGTTAGGGGCAAAGTTGGAAAAAACGCATTAAATGAGGAGACATTGTGAGATGAGCTCTTATATTAGGGACTAAAATCATTCAAATTTTGGGCTATTACATTAGGGACCGGAGGGAGTAATACTTTCTTCGGTCCATAATATAAGATCTCAAAATTTGAATTTATTTTATTCTAAAATATAAGAGCTCATATTACATTCTCTCCTGATTTAATGTACTTTCTCCTACTTTGCCCCTAACTATCTTTCTTATTTGTTTTTCTCTCATAAAGGTATCATAATAAATATGGACAATATTAGAAAACAAACATTAACTCCAGACACCTAATTAAATTTTAGATGTTATCTTAAGAAGCTTTTTTTTGGCGACTTACTCATATATTACGGACCGGAGGGAGTATTAATGTAGAACTCAAATGACTTAAACTAAAGGCAATGGGTGTTTCTAATAGTTAACATTTATGACATTTTTACGATATTTAGAGAAATTTAGGTCACTTCAGCCTTGAACAAAAAAATTATGCTTTCTGTATAAAAAAAAGATTTATGATTTTACTAATGAGTAATTGGTTGAACTATTAAATGGTCTCAACCCCTAAGATGAAAATGCATGTTCAAATCTTGGAAGTAAGCACTTTTATTGGGAGAGGGGACGGAGGGGACGACACTGCCTATGTGACCAGCACTTCTACCCCTCATCAAGTTCGGATTAGTCATTTTGTCAATAGGCGTCAGACTAAGAAATATTTAACAGAGAAAAAGGATTTATTGTTGTAAGGAAAACTCATCAGTGTTTTCATCCGTAATTAACCATGGATTAAAATACCACGTCAAACAAATAAATGTATGGTGCTACATATGTCAATACCTTTTAGCATAGCTGCATCTTAAGACGTGGTAGGACAAGAATAGGATTGAACAAAGCCATGAAGTTAAGAGGTAAAATAAAAACATAAAATACACAATTACACATAAACCAAAGAACTAAAATTAATTCTCATGATTCTGGCGCTCTAACTTGTATTATTATACACATATATAAACAAATTGAAAGGGGAGGGACTAACAATTAGAATAAAGTCTTGCCCCTTTGTCTGGCTGGGTTCACAGCGTGATTCATGTCAAAGAAAATAAAGGAGACAGACATTGATATATGGGAATAATGTGGTTACATATTGTAGGTGATGGGTTATGAACGAATTATTGAGAGATGACGGATGAACATGTATATATATAATGTTTGTACGTATGTGTTTGAATATGGTAAATCAATCAGTGCGTCTTGCGCAATGAGTAATGCGAGAGCAACCACGGCGATAAGGATTGGCCTTGCCACGATGGTTGCAATTGTAATAAGAATGGCCACGTCGGCTGCAGGGAATGTTGTTTTTCTTAAGAGCATCATAGCTAATATAACCAACAGTTCTAAGGTTTCTGGACCTGGTTTTTCCAGAAGACATGATTAGTGACATTCCTTCCATCTTGTAATCGAAACATTCTCCATCCAATCCATCATTGCATGTTTCTGCTGCAGATTCCATTATGGAGTAGGCTTTTGATTTTGACGCCCACCCTGACATCATTATCGCTATCAATACAATTACCAAAAGACAATGGTACTTCATCTTCACGTGTCAATGGATTAATTAACTTAATTATGTTCTAATTGATGGTCAGGGGCATTAGAGACAGGAATGTACGAGATAACATAAGAGGGAAGGCCTGAGTTGTAGTGATCTCCTCGTAACAAAAAAAGAAAGGTGAGGCCCAATTCGGTTTGCTATATTATTTTTCTGTGGTTCCCTTTTATTACTTCCCTATTTCACCGTGCGTGCGTGTATTTGAATACTCTTGTCTCTGATACCACTCGCTCAAATTTTAGCTAAATATAGAGATTCTGTTTATAACTGGCAATAATGCTTCAACAACATTTATGTTTCACCACACCCGCTTCTATATTCTCGGGTTATTCTTTATTATGAGTAGTTTTTTCGTCTTTTGTGCAACAGAAATATTTATGTACACTAACAGAAAAAAGAAATCGTCATTATTTTAGGAGTAATGTTTTCGTCTTTTAGCCCTCATTTATGACTATGTACTAGATGATAAGATAATCTAAGTGGCCGCTTAGTTACGACTTACAAGCCTCTCCAAGTGAGAATTTTGAGAGAAGCTGTGCTAGGGATTAAATTTTTTCACGTGCTCTCAATGTAGTTAATGCACGATTAGTAATAAGTAATACTCCTTCCGGTCCCTAATATAAGAGTTAGCCGCCAAAAAAAACGTTTCTTAAGAGAAAACATGTGAATGTTAGTTGAGTGTCTGGGGTTAATGTTTCTTTTCCAATATTGCCCATATTTATTATGATACTTTTAAAAGAGAGAAACACATAAACATTAATAAATATATAAGAGAGTTGGGGGTAAAGTAGGAAAAGTGAATTAAATGAGGAGAGAATTTGAGATGAGATCTTATATTAGGGACCAAAACCATTCAAATTTTGGCTATTATATTAGAGACAGGAGGGAGTATTATATAATAAGACAAGAGGGAGTACCCGATTTTTTAAACAACATATGGTGGTGAATAATGATATTATTTATTCTGACAAAAAAAGGATAATGATATTATTTAAGGACCTTACTTAGGTCAAGTTCCTTTCTCCAGGTTCTCAAGTTCTTTTAATATAAGAGTGACACGTGTCCTTTTATAACAACTATTCATTCAATCTAATGGCCTATATTGAAAGAACTTGAGAACCTGAAGAAATTAACTTGATGTAAGTTTTTCCCATTATTTAATACAACCCAAAATTCACTCTCTTGTGAGAGAGATATTTCAAGACTAATATGTTAATTATATTTTTGTCATCATCTATATTGTATCTGGTATCATTTTGTTCCTTTGAATTTGAAAAACATACTTTTAATTTTTTTTACTAATGGTTTTAGTTTCACTTACTGAAAATAGTAGTATATTGACTTAACAAGTCCAAAGAGTGATTTTATTATATGCAGATAAAAAATGGCAATTTTTCAAATACAAAAAAGATCATGCTAAAAAAATTAAAACATAATCATATTTTGTCAATGTTTTACCATAACTCACCAATTTACTTTATCGGGTTAGCATTTTCAGTTAAATGAGATTAAAATCATTAGTTAAAAAAGGACTAAAATGCATTCTTTAAGGTTAAGGACCAAAATGATATATACGATTCAAATAGTATAAACTATCAAAATTATATTTTATCCTCCCCTCCAATGTACGTGTCCAATGATCTCAAATGCTGGAATTCAAAACTCAAGTGATATAATACAAAGTTAGACCAACTATACATATGTCTTCAACTCTTCATAATCCCTTTTAACTTCCTTTGGGCTATCCTTAGTTTTATAATTAAAACGCATGAAGTATACAAATATGAAATATATGTATCCTCTGGCAAAAAAAAAAAAATATGTATCCGAATTGTTTGCAAAAGGACAAAAAAAGTATTTAAGTTCCACATTATTAGAATCATACTACCATTTTCCTTAATTAATAAGCCTGCTCCATGTTCGCAGTTGACCGATATACAAGGAAAACAAATTCATACAGCCATTCAAATAGTATAAATTAAAGGAAAGAAGACGCCAATATATAATTAACCAGTCAGCATTGACTGGTCTTCAAAACGTCTATTGAGGCATTAACCACTAATTAATATCAAACCGACCAACCAAGATGAAAGTCATCCCAACGCTAACCCAAAAAGCCAATCCCACCACCGAACCTCCGGTGGCCGAGTTGGGAGCCGGGGCCGGAGCGGGCGTGTCGGACGGAGATGGGCCCACATTAGGTGTTGGAGCAGGAGGTGTTGGTCTCACGGCCATAACCACGACGTTTAGCTTTTGACCCTTCTGGCACCGCTCAGATTTCCCACTTATGAAATAGAAGGGACCCGATTTATCAAACACCAAAGATGAATCGCCACCATCCAACCTCTGCAAAGGATTATTAATGTTGCATGAATTGTAATCCTCCTTATTCACCACCAAAACCGAATCAGACCCTTTCTGGTACTTGAAAACTACACATCGTATCCACCAAAATAGTTATTAGAACATGCATGAAACATATTGTGACAAGTTATATATGTTTGCATGTTATATATATAATAAAAAAAGTTATTTACTACTGGACTTACAGAGAGTGTCATTGACTTTAAACCTCATTCTTTGGGCCCAGTGCTGGTAGTCTTCAGAAGGCTTGGTCACCCAACCATCTTTGCCGCCAACGTCAAATTTGCGTGCTTGAGATGGTGAGGAGAAAAGAAGGCATGTGAAGATGGTGAAGACGAAAAAGCTTGGAAACATGGTAACAGATTGAGACCCCATTAATTTCACAGAGTAGTCAATGTTGAGATGATATTTGTGATTGTTGGTGGAGTGGTACTAGTAATGATGGTATATATAACGGAGATTGAGGGCAAAATGACCGTTGTGGGGGTAAAAATGTGATATATATATATATATATATATATATATATATATGTATGTATGTATGTATGTGTATGTATGTATGTGTATATATGTATGTATGTATGTATCATGTATGTATATATGGAAGGTCAAAAAAAATAAAATGTATGTATATATGTATATGTATGTATATGGAGAGGAGAGGAGAGGAGGGAGGGTATGCATTGTACTGTGACCAGGCTGCGAGGGAGCGTTTTGCTTCTAATTTCTACGCGCTAAGCCTGCGTTACTTCCACATGGCGACATGCAATTTACTCAACGGTAACACTGTTACAATGGAATCGTGAATACGTATCTCCAACACATTTTCTCAATATTTTTTTGGTCATTGAGAAATTCATTAATCTTTTGCCAGCTATTGATATCAAATTATTCAAAAAGGATCCAATGAATTTGTTTAGAGATATTCAAAAGGGAATCCAATGACTTTTTTTTTAAAAAAATAATTGTATATGTATTTTTGTTTCTCTTAATTATAAATTATAATGTTACATTTATATTAAAGTATCAGCTATAACTTATTACATAAATTTAACCGTCCAGAACTTTGAATTGGGTAGAAAAGTAATCAAGGAAATTAATATCTATTAACCATTAAGCAATATTTATGAATTCAAAATTTTACAAAATACACACACACACACACATGCAAACCATATGTACACACATATATGTAAGTACTCAAACTTGGTCTTGATGATATATAGTATAGAGTAAAAGTGTGTAACTATATACTATCTTCAGCAAAATATAGGGAAGATTGGTTAGTTAATAAATGTGAAATTTGGCAGGGGTTTGACACAAATAATTCTTGAAGTGATTTAATTTTATCACCAATAATAAAGCTTTAAACTTGAACATTTTCACCAATTTCGTTACCCAACCCTAAATGACCATCATATATCATGTGAATTCGAATTGGTAATGTTAGATGTTTTGGGCTGTTACACAAATTGGCTAGATTGCTTAGTTTCAAAAACTTGTTGATAATCAAGATATATTTAAGGCTTATTTGTGTCATACGCACCACGGTAAGATTTTATTGTTGATATTGCACAATCTCACCCTTAATTTTTGAGGTTAAATAAATTAATTTGATGTGGTTATATATATGTATAATATATTTTTTTAAAAAAATTCATTTTCTTACTTATAAACTTATCGATAATCCATTGATTTTGATCAAGCTAATACAATTTGCATACACTTAGTAATTCTTTCAATGTTTTGTAATCCTTTTAAATTAAGTCAACTAGATGTTGGACAAATTTTTACCTAAACCTACATTATGGTGTCATTTCACAAGCAAACATCTTAAGTCTAAGGTAGATTTTTTTCTGATAAATTTTTTAACTAGCGAGATTAAATTAAAATGTCCACATTATAGTGAAGGTGTGGTTGATATGAGAGATTTAAAGAGGAGGAAAAATCCTGGTAAGACAATTTTTTAAATATTGAAAAGTGGGTTGTAATATATAAAATATAAAATAATTATAAATAATTTTCAATCTCACTTCTTAAATTCTGCGGTCACTCCCTACCCTCATATGATTGATTATTATATTAGAGTGACTAGAAATACAAATGAAGCGGCGGGAAATTGTTGAAAGAAATAGAAATAGAAATAGAAATAGCCGGCGTTGAGTTGAGGAGTATTGTCTTCCATTCCATTCCGTTCCTTGTGATGTCACTGCGCGCTTTCAAGGAAACTCTCAAGCCCTGCTCTACCCAACTCTCTATCTCTTCTTCCTCTTCAATTCCAATTTTGGGAGATTCCAACCCCCAAATCCCTAGAATACCCCCCAAATCCTCTCTCGCCCACCAACTTCGCCGCCTCCATCACCCACTTTCTCCTCCCCTTATCCGGCCCCACAATTCACCCACCAAGCCACACATTCAACACAAAAATACTGACGATGCCCTCGATGACGAGGAGGAAGAAGAGCCAGAATTGAAGAGGCCCAAATTCGGCCCATCCAAATTGCCTCACTTTCAGTTCGATCACAGTGGGCCCCTTGAACCCCTTCTCCTTTCTTCTCACGGAGAACTTCCTCTTGTACAGGTCACTCAATCCTTTTCACGCACTTTATTTCTTGCAAACATTGTGCTAAACGGTTCTGATGGGAAATAGTAGGATAGTGAATGCTCGAGGCAGTTGAAATATGGAGAACGTTATTCTTTTTAAGACCAATTTATTTTTTGTTTCAGGTTCCTGCTTCTATCAACTGCAGACTACTTGAACATCAAAGGGCAGGAGTGAAGTTTCTGTATGATCTGTATAAAAACAATCATGGGGGCATTCTTGGGGATGACATGTAAGTCACATGTTAAATCTTTTTACCTTCATATGTTCTACTAACTAAAGCTGTTGAGATTCCATTTAGCGGTATTCATGGTTAGTTTCTTTATTGCAATCCCTTATTTACTTATCTTGAATGATAGAAGAAGTAAGATCTTACTTGTGAAAAAGTCGTAATTGAACTTATTCTTTTGAAGTGCATGCTTATAGTGGACATATTCTGATAACCATACTATGGCTTTGGCATTCCCGTATCAGGATGTGAGATTTTGTGAGCCTTGGGAGTTTTCTCATGTAGATAGAAGTACTTTAATGATTTTGGGTTATTTGTATTCATTATGGATTGAAAACATGGTCTATAGAAGCGTGATATTAGAGATAGTTCTTTACTGAGCCATGTACATGTTGCTTGATTCACCCTGTGCAGGGTGAATTATAAGTTGAAACTATAAGTTGCAGGGTGAATTCTAAGGTTTCACCCTGTGCAATATGAAAATATTGATTATCTTTCTTTGGGGTGGGGGGTTGGTTTTGTGTTTTTTCTCAGTTTCTTCAGCATTTTTTGCTTATTTTTATTGTTGGGATTTTGAAATAGGGGCCTTGGGAAGACCATTCAAACAATAGCATTTCTTGCTGCTGTTTTCGGCAAAGATGGTGAATATTTGTCAAAGGAAAACCAAGCTATGAAAAGAGATCCTGTATTAATAATTTGCCCGACTTCTGTTATCCACAACTGGGAGAGTGAATTCTCTAAATGGTCAAGCTTTAGTGTTTCCGTTTATCATGGTTCAAACCGAGATCTAATTCATGATAAATTGGAAGCACATGGAGTGGAGATACTTATTACCAGTTTTGACACATACCGAATTCATGGTAGCATCTTGTCAGAAATCAAATGGCACATTGTGGTTATTGATGAGGCTCATCGGCTCAAGAATGATAAATCAAAACTCTACAAAGCATGTTTAGATATAAAAACTCAAAGACGTTTTGGTCATACTGGCACAGTCATGCAAAATAAGATCATGGAACTGTTTAATCTCTTTGATTGGGCTGTTCCAGGAGCCCTGGGAACACGGGAACACTTTCGAGATTTCTATGATGAACCCTTGAAGCATGGTCAAAGGTCAAATGCTCCAAAGAGGTTTGTTGAAATTGCTAACAAGCGAAAACAGCACCTTGTGACAGTTCTTCAGAAATATATGTTGAGGAGGACGAAGGAAGAGACCATTGGACATCTGATGATGGGAAAAGAAGATAATGTTGTGTTCTGTGCCATGAGTGAATTACAAAAGCGGGCATATAGGAGAATGCTACAACTTCCTGATATCCAATGCCTTATTAATAAGGATTTGCCTTGTAGTTGTGGAAGCCCACTCACACAAGTTGAATGTTGCAAGAGGATTGTATCAGATGGAATCATTTGGCCTTACCTTCACAGAGATAACCCTGATGGTTGTGATTCATGTCCCTTTTGCCTTGTCCTTCCTTGCCTTGTCAAGCTTCAACAGGTTGAGTAAGATCTTGAACATTTATGCACCTCTCATTTGGTTATAGCATCTCTGAAACTTGTACTTCTTAAAAGATACTTTATTCATAGCTATGTCCTGCTTTGTAAGTTTTGTGATGAAATAGAATGGATATGACTAACTTTGTTTGAAAGCTTATGTCCTGAAAATCATAAAGTCTTTGTTAGATGGTGCTGAACATTGTATGATGGTTCATGACACCAGTCTGGCCTTATACTAGACTTTCCCCCTTATTTGAGTGAATACCGAAAAGAATGGAAATTCCCGTTTTATTTTATAGACTAAATAGAATGGTTTCAATTCTTCAGATGGTTTATGTGTGGCATTGGCATTTCCTGTTGTCAATATTCAGTTGAGTTGAATGTCTCCATTTCGCAATTTGGAGATAGCATTTGCTCGCTTGAATTTATCTGACGATTGAGACAAAGGGAATTTCGGGAATGAATGCTTTTGGATATTATTCGAGTATGTTAATGATTTTTGACTTAAATAGACTACTTCTATCTGAGCCTTGGATTTGCAAACTCTATAATTATGCATGGTTCTCAATGGCTAAAGTTCAAATTTCACTGTTATTTGTGAACGCATAGCATTCTTTCCTTTCCGTTTGAACTTGGTTTGGCTCTATTTCTTTGAAGAAATTATAGTTTCTCATTCATGCCAATGGGATGTGTTTTCATGATTTTGATGTTGCTTGTTTGTGTGTCTTATTGCCAGATAAGCAATCACCTTGAGCTGATCAAGCCAAACCCCAAAGATGACCCAGACAAACAGAGAAAAGACG
Source organism: Mimosa pudica (assembly GCA_029929735.1). Taxonomy (NCBI): domain Eukaryota; kingdom Viridiplantae; phylum Streptophyta; class Magnoliopsida; order Fabales; family Fabaceae; genus Mimosa; species Mimosa pudica. The sequence continues at coordinate 3,107,268 of JAKELP010000001.1, forward strand.
CAGAGTTTGCTGCTGCTGTCTTTGGCCCTGATATTGATTTGGTGGGTGGGAACGTGCAGAATGAGAATTTTATGGGTCTTAGTGATGTGAAACATTGTGGAAAAATGAGAGCACTTGAAAAACTTTTGTTTTCATGGATCTCTCAGGGTGATAAAATTCTTTTGTTTAGCTATTCTGTAAGGTGATACACCTTGGAACTTTTACTTTTTGAGTCCTTCCTATTCGCTAGATTTAGCTTGTATGGATCATTGGGTTATTATATTCATTGTTACTTTTCTCTTTTTGGCCAATGGTAGATAGTGATTTTAATGTTTTAAAAAGTCTCAAGAACCCACTGCGGATGATGACCTAACTCTTTTTGGCTAATATCGATTGTAGAGATTCCTCCAATTTTTTGCTTATAAACTGTCCATGGTTGCTTATGCTATAAGATCCTGAACAATACTGGGACTTGTAAAAGTGCTATGCCTTCTTTTTTTCTGGAACACAGTTTTCTTCTTCGGTTGATATTGTGCTCCGTTTGCAGAATGCTTGACATACTGGAAAAATTTCTCATAAGAAAAGGCTACTGCTTCTCAAGACTTGATGGTTCTACTCCATCTAATTTACGTCAGTCTCTGGTTGATGACTTCAACTCTAGTCCAAGCAAACAAGTAAGCCTGTAGATTATACTTGTGGTTTTTTGGCCATTGCCTCAAAATTATCCTAGAATAAGGCCATTCAATTCAATTTGCCATTGAGCTATTTTTTATGATTGTAGGTATTCTTGATATCGACTCGAGCTGGCGGGCTTGGATTGAACCTTGTCAGTGCAAATCGTGTGGTAGTATTTGATCCCAACTGGAATCCAGCTCAAGACTTACAGGCACAGGACAGATCATTCAGGTTTGGGCAGAAACGACATGTTACGGTATTTCGGCTTCTTGCGGCTGGTTCACTTGAAGAGCTTGTTTATTCTCGTCAGATCTATAAGCAGCAACTATCAAACATCGCTGTCTCTGGAAAAATGGAAAAGCGTTATTTTGAAGGTGTCCAGGTACCAAGTCTATGTATTTTCGTTGTGGATATCCATTATATCATCCGCACGCACACACACACTTGAAAGCGATTCAATGCACATTATTATTTATGCAGGACTGCAAGGAATTTCAAGGCGAACTTTTTGGAATTAGCAATTTATTTCGAGATTTGTCTGACAAGCTTTTTACAAGTGAAATAATCCATGTGCATGACATAGAAGGAAATGAACATGGGCCAGGAATAGAACGGGGAGAAAAACTTGTTCATGCAGAAGACGATATATTAGTATTAGAGTCTGGGAACATGCAGTCAACCAATGTTAAGATGACTGCAACGAGTGAAGCAGATCTGGAAGATCTTGGTATGCTTCAATTACTCTAGAGCCCATCTAATGTTAAAGTCCCTATTTTTTGGAACATGAAACCTGCGTGTTGCCATTCAACTAGTTCCAAAGTTGAAACTGATCTAGTCATTTTACCCTTCGTCTTTAGGATGCGATAGGTATTGTCTTTCTATATTATTAACTGATGCTTTGTATCGTAGGCATTGTCTATGCTCATCGGAATGAAGACATAGTCAACTTTGGTCCTGGAGAGAAGACAAAGACCAGCATCAATCAAAGTGAAAGCCAAGCCATGCCTGTTGTCCAGAGAAAAGAACCCAACCGTGTGGTTAAAAAACAGGAAGTTCATATCATCAATGAGAGAAAGAGAGCCCAATATAGGCTGCTCGCTCGGTCTAGAGGCATGGAAGAACTTGAATTTAGCATGTGGTTATTGTCAGCTACTCCAGGTGAAAGAGAGGAGGTGCTTCAAGAATACAGGAGGAGGAAGATGCGTTGAGGCAGTGGAGTAGATCTTCCTCTTCCTCTTGCACGTGAAGGCTGAAGAATTATACCTAATTGTACATACTCGCGGACTGCGGAGCACTTGAGAGAAAATGAGAACATTGTACAGTATTGTATTGTATTGCAGTATGTACAGTCATAATTGTCTATGTCAATCATTGCTGTTTAGCAGTGTTCTAAGTAAGGCTTTGTGCATTTGGTTGATTAATATTAGTGTTTGATGCTGTACTTTGAGGATTTTGAGACTCAGGCATAACGTGAGGTAAGTGAATGCGTCAATTACTCCGATTGGGATAACATTAAACAAAGGGTGAATACGAAGAAACACACATATCAATACTTTTTTCCACCTCCCTCTAACTTACATGTCAAAGCAGGGCAATTCGATTTAGCAAATGGCGTTCAAAAAATTCAATGTTCTTTTCTACTTTGTAAGAGACTCACAAGAAATTCCACATTTTTCTAAAAAAAGGGAGTTCTATATGCAAATCTAGTGCCTATGTTACCAAATCCACGAGAACAACTGAACAAGAAGCAAAATTTGGTAACTATTGATCACAGTCCAAGAATATCAGCAAAGAACGTTGATGATCACTTTCCACCATTTCTGTTTATCCTGCAATAACTCCTTCCCTATTGATTCTAGCTAAGACATCCTTAAGCAGTTATGGTCTTATGGACGTCATCACCATTGCCAACTAAAACAACCCTCACATTTTCAAAGGAATGCAGTTATCTTCTGTGCATTTTGAATCTTGAGACTGGTTTCGAAGGTTGAGAACCAGAAACCTGTAAAGGTCCATGATTATGATTCATTAAGGAAAAGAGAATCATGTTCATTAAGAAACGCCACTTAAATTCACAAATATACACATTACCAGTGATGTTGAATTTTGTTCTACTGAAGGTTTTGGTAAATTCTCGGCATGCTCTATGATGGAGCCTGTAAAAGCCTGCAGAAAATATTATCAGCCACTGAATGTATCATGGAGGTGAGATTATAAGCATACCTTGCGACTATCAAATAATGGTTCTGAAGTCTGGTGTTCGACCTGTGAAGGAAATAATTGGACATCATGCCCATGATGATCAAGCTACCAAGCATCGTATAATAGACATTTCTGTACAAGTGAATCTACCTGTGATGAAGTTGAATATTCGTTTCTTGAAGTTCTCTGTGTATGGTCAGCATGCCCAACAATGGAGCTTGTAGAAGCCTGCTGATAGTGCTCATTTAGTAATGGTCCTAGTAAGCGAAAAAGAGATAATACCCCCTCGGTCCTAAATATAACCCATTTAACTACTTTGATATTTAGTGATGTTAGTTATATTATTTAGTATGTTGTGTTTTTTCTAACATAACCCAATCATATTCCCTTCTTCCCCCTATTTCTTGATTATTATTGGGTGAGCACCAATAAGGCTAATTTAGGAAGAAGTTGACAAGAATTAGAATTAGGGCCTATATTCAAGACCAAGACTAACTTCTTAAATAGGTCCTATATTTACAAAAGAGAAAGTAGTTGTCAATTTACCCTTTGACTATCGACTGATGGGCGGGAAGCTTGGTGGTATTGGACCTGTAAAAGAAATAATAATTCTAATACAAGGCTGCAATAAGTTTCACATAATCTAGAAGACTTCATCACAAGATTAATATACCTCATCTTTTGATGAATTTGTTGCTGGAAGTATCTTCTCTTTAGGATAAATAGCTGACATTTCACTAGCATCAGAGTTTCTCAAATTTTTTGCCGTAGTCTTACCCTCTGAAAGTTATAAAATGACAAAAGAACTAGTATCAGAATAAGTGAGGAACAGTGGAGCCAATTTTATGGACAATGAATCACAAACAAGCTAATACAGAAGAATGAGAGAGCACAGAAATCATTGAAGGCTCACCTGTAACTTGAGATTGCAATGCAAGGCTTCCAAACTACATTTTAAAGGTGCAATGCAAAAGAGTACTGCGTCAGCTGAATTAAAGAACTTTAAACTTAAAACTAAGAGAGCAAGAAGTTGATATCTTACATGATCAGCCATATCATCTTGATGCTTATTCTCTTTAGGAAATCTGGTTGTTATATCATTAGTCTGCTTCCAAGTCATCCTTCGTTGGATGTCCTATATAAGCAGTCATCAAAATCAAGTGATAAGCTATCATAGTCCAATAGTCTTACTAACGAGATTTATAAAATGAAACCCAGCAAGCTAACCCAGAACATTACTTCTGAATTTTGAAGAAGGTTATCAATAGGTCTCTGACATGAGATATCATCAAAATCACTTATAGTTCCCTCATTTTCATCACCTTGATTATCCCTTTCAGCAGCAAGCTCTTCTTCTTCTAGTTCGTCCAACCTGGACATCATGCGAGCATATTCCTCGTCTTTAGCTGAAGCACCTTCTCTCTCAGCACCAGCAAAACCAGAATAATCTTGCTTCAGTGGACCTGAAATAAAACATTGGCATCTTCTTACAGACTAACCTCAATATTTTTTAAAACAAAGTATGGTCGTCAGCTTCAAGCATTGATCATCAAACAAAATTGGTTCAAAGAGGCAGGCCTCATTTCTGGTGTTTCGCATTCAACGCAACATATAATCTCACAGGAACAAAAGTGAGGGGATCAGGCCCTAACCATAAACTAAATGGTTAAATACCACTACAAAGCGATAGCTTTCGTAAACAAGCAATCTTATCAGATAGGCTAAATAAAATTTCAATAGAACTTTTGAGCATCCTACCGGCTTCCTTTGAAAGGGAAATACCTACTGTTATGTACGCTATCATAAATCATCCAAGGTAACAGGAGGCAAGAACATACCAGATTTAAATTCTTCTTTGCTTGGAATTTCCTCCACATAATCTTCATATATCTCCACAAGACCCCCCTGTTCCATAACAAACAAACACAGCAGGCAATTGTCCAATGATAGTAAGTATCAACACAACAATACATAGAAAAATCGCAAAATTTAAACCACTAGGAAGAAAAGTGCTTGTAAAATTAAGATTGCAATATCTGCAATGGCATAATTCTGAAGTGTTCTCCTACAAACATGGATCAAAAGCAAAAAATCACATAGATAACTTCACACAAAAAAGAGCTTATTGTAATTCTAGAAGTCTAGGCAGGGCACATCTCAATCCAATGCATCTACAGTTCATGGTAAAATTTGGGTACAAAAAACAGGTGTCTCACGTACAAACTTAAAAAAGAAATCATCTTTATGATATCAAAACCTACCTCAGCTTCAGAAGCAGTTGTACTGAAAAATGATTGCTCGGTTTTAAGGTCATTAATATCAGCCTCAAGAGAATGAACCTGAGAGTCCAAAGACTTGCCTCTTCGTCTCAAAATATCAATGGTCTGTTTAGAAGTTCTATCTACATAATACCCTTCTCCTAAAAGAACCTGCAAAAAAAAAAAAAAGCTTTAGCTACTCACAATAGAAAATCTCGAAATAAAACAAAAATTGAATACCAAAAACTCATTGGTGTGAATCAAACGGCCAGGGAAGAATGCTGCTTTGCCAAAGGGGACCTGAGAAAAAAAATGACATGTTTAGTAAAGAAAGCAGAAAAGGAAGAAGGAATTGAGTTTAGTTTGGTGAAGTGAGAGGACGATGATGTCGTGATGGAGGTGATCGGGAAGTTTGTGGAGGAGGTTGATGAGGTTGGAGTTGTCGGAGACGAAACCTCGGAGACTGTGAAGCTCGTTCTGTTTGTGGGCGATGGTGTGTTGAAGTCGCTTGGCGGCCTTCTGAGCTTCCTCTGCAGGGAAGAGAGAAGCGAGAGGAGTGACCGTTCCTTTCCTTGCGCCTCCTTCTCCTTCCATTCGCTTCACACTCTGCTTCTTCTCCACTTTTGGCGTCTCTATTACATTCCAGTAGGAAGGAGTAATTTACAGTTGTGCATCAAATATTATTTTTATCCATACTTATATTTCAAAAGAGTGGTGGGAGATAGCAATAATTAATAATTGATAGGACTATAGTAGTATAGTATTAGAATTCAGTTAATTCATAAGTGTGACATTAAGGTGTGTAGTTGAGTGAGAATGACTCATTCACCCTTAAACAATTGGTGATAGCTCGATCCTTACTTCTATGGGATGGGGATGGGGATATTTAAAAGATATCACTTCAAATTTACAAAAAATTCAATTTATTAATGTTTAACTATTTCTTGTTAATTCTATAAGTTGGTGATTTACTACTTTATAAAAAAGGAGAGAGACCACCAATTCTTGAATGAATTGATTTTGGATTGTTCTAAATATGACTAGTGGTATCAAGTTCATTACCTGTGTATGCAGCTGGCCCATCGCAATAATTACTTGAAAGGAGGAAGCTTCTATGCACTGTGGTACTAAATTCACGCAGATCAGATTAGTCAGTTGCTAACATAACCAATATATTCGAATGGGTAAAGATCATTTTTAGTACTCAACAATATTGCAAAGTGCACTCAACATAATAGACAATTTTTGGGTGCATTTATGGTAATAAAAAGTTAATTTCGTAGCTTATTTAGTGTCTTCGTCTATCTGGGTTAGTTTGACCGTTTGGGGGAACAATTTTGACCAAAGTAGGTGATGTGGAATAAATTAAAGTGTGACGTGGCAGCATTCTATTTAATACTCCCTCCAGTCCTAAATATAAGACCTAGTGGACATTTTTGAAAAATCCTAAAAAAACAAAATAAGTCAATTATAAATTGATTGACGTAATTTTTTTCTTAAACTAGTTTATTTAATTTATAAACTAATGATTAATCTAGAAATATACTCCCTCTGGTCCTAAATATAAGACCTAATTGACTTTTTTAGAAAATCCTATAAAAAAGCAAAATAAGTTAATTATAAATTGATTTACCTAATTTTTTCCCTTAGATTAGTTAATTTTACATATAAACTAATGTATAATCTAAAAATATATCAAATATGTCATGATTTAATAGCTTATTTTGCAACTTTAACCTCTCCAAAAAAAGTCAATTAGGTCTTATATTTAGGACCGGAGGTAGTATCAAATATGTCATAATTTATTAACATATTTTGTAACCTTAACATCTCTAAAAAAAAGTCAACTAGGTCTTATATTTAGGACCGGAGAGAGTATTTAAGTAAGGACATCTGAATCATAAATTAAAAGACAATCTTGACCATTGAAATTTGACATGTGTACTTTTCTACACCCACCACACCATATCTCTCTCCCCACCTTCTCTCCTTTCCTCTCTCTCCACCACATTGTATCACTTACACATCAGCCTTCACACCCCACCGCCCCCTCTCCTCTGGCGCAGCAATCCTCCACAACTTTCTCGCCTTCCTCCCACGCGCCGCCCAGCACCAGTGCCGCCTGCGTCAGATCGCCTTCCTCCCTCCCCTTCCTCCGCGACACCACGACTCCTCCGTCAAATCGGCCTGCGTGGAGGCCGTCACGGTGATGTAGTCTCAGATATGCAAATCGGGAAAAACCATGTAAGGCAGGTTCAAAGCTCTGAACTTCAACATCTATGGTGGATTGAGTTTAGAGAAGATAAGTGAAGTGAAGCAACAGAGGAAGACCTTCAACAGAGAAGATAAGGAAGTGAAGTGAAGTGAAGCGACATGAAGTGAAGTGGAGTGGATTGACCTTCAACATCTGTTTGTTCAAGGTGAAGCAATTTGTAAGGGTAAAATGACAATGCCCACTAGTCAGCTCCTTCACCTAGGGAGTTCCATCTCTAGGCCGTGGGGATCTCGTCATTTTGTTCAAGGAATTGTGAAGCAATTTGCCCATTTACTTTCTTGTTTTTGTTCGAGGCGGGGGTTTCACCGGAGCCACCGTTAAGGTCACCATCAGCCACTTCTTCTTCTTCTCCACTTTCAGATTCAAAGACAGCTACAAGGGAAGAAGACGATATGGTGCTAGTGGCCACTTTGTTTCTTCTTAAAATGATGATGTGTAACACCCCAAAATTTTTAATATCCAATATAATTAAATTAAATAAGAATGAAGAATATAAATTATAAGTTTAAGTTTTATAAAATGGAATAAAAGAGAATTTTTGACAAACTGTTAGAAATTATGAAAATAATGTTAATATTTCCTATTTTATTATATTAGTAGACTACTTGAATATTTTAGTCATAATTGTGAAATATAATATTAGGAAATAATTAGAGTAGAAAGATATTTCTTCAATTTTATTAGGTAAACTTATATGAGACATTTATTATTTTTAGGAAACTTTTCATATTATAAATATGTTATTATATCAATGAAATAATCCTTAAACTATTCACTCATTTTTTTCCACACAAAATAAGTTTTGTTAAATAAAAATACAAAGAAGAGAGTCAAATGGAAACAAAGGGATATAAGTGTCATGTAAAAGATGTTGATGTTAGAAATATAATTAATAATGAACAATTAGGTAGATAATTAGAATTTCCACTAATAATTATACATGTACACATGTCAACAACCCTAGCCACTTCCTCCTTAAACCTAGCCGTCACCTCTTTTCTAAATTTCATTCCTACGTTCTCTTATTCCCATTTCATCTGTTGCACTCTCCTCTCTTCCAAAAACACTTCAATTTTTCTCCTCTCTTCTCTCTACAAAATTGTACTCGTCCGACTTTCTCTTGTTATGAATCCAATACACCTTTTCCTTAGTTCATCTCTCGCTGAAGTTGTGATTATTGTCCATGTTTGCAGCGGTGACGGTGAGCCCTCCGACGACGGCAAGACGGTTTCGATGTAGGCAAGCTCAACTTCCCTTCGTCCAGCTTCTCGCGTCTTCGATCTATAGCGTTTTCATCTCTGTTTTGCGAAGTGAACAATGAATCTTGGTGAGAAATTCCTACCTTTCTATATGTTCTGAAATCGGTGAGGAGTTTTGAGAGAGGACTGAATGGGTTTTAGGGACTTGGAAATTATAATTTTAAGTTAGGAAGTTTGTAGGCTTATTTACATGTAATTTGATTGTGCTATTGAGTTATCAATGTGGAGTTTAAGGTAATTCATGTTCTGTTTTGTGATTGTCTAATGAGAATTTGCAAGTGATATATTGCTGCTGGCTGGTGTAGGGTAGTCTGTATTTTATTTTATTTTATTTGTGTGGACAATATGCTAAAGTAAAGTTAAAAGTATCAAGACTGAATAATCATAACTTAGCACGTGATTTCCATGAAATTGAAAATATCATGTCATGATTAAATACTTGTTTGCTGGGGAAGGTATTAATCAAAATGTAATGACCCTTTTGGATGGTGTATGAAACATTCCACAAGAAAGCCATGGTTTGGGCTGAACTATAGTTATTTTGGGATTATAGATAAGTGTGGCCGATTGGCCTTCTTGAGCATGGTGCCTCCAATTGTGAATTAATTGTTGTCAAAGATGTTTTTGTGCTTGCATAAGGAATTTTGTTGAACATTGCTTATTTTGTTGTTTAGCGTGAGTATGTGCAGTGATGCTTGTATTGTTTATATCCTTGATGAAATTAGGTGTGTATGGCTGAAAATTCAGAATTTCTTTCTTATTAATTATGATATTTGTAAGATGGGATGTTGTGGTAATCTGGCTTGGTGTTATCTCAACTAGCATGTAACCCCGCGGCCAGCGCGGGTAGAATTATTCTCTTAACAAAGTTCAAAAGTTTGATTATAGTACATAACTATTATAAGGTACAAAAATGTTATCCAACTTTTATCATGTGATAAAAATGATATTTTCATTAAAATGAGAATAATATTAGACATGAAAAGTCCAAAATGTCCTTATAAATTAATCGCTGTCCGGTAAAAGTTTATTTGATTATAAGGGCATTTTGGACATTTCTTCTCTAATATTATTGTCATATTAATGAAAATATCATTTTTGATCACATGATACAAGTTTGATATCATTTTTGTACCTCACAATAGTTATGTATTATTTTTGTTCCTTGGCCAATAGTTATGTATCATTTTTGGGTCTTCGCCCTTATTTATATTATATTTTATGTTGATGTAATCCTTATTTACGTATTGCACAAACATGCTGCAAAGTATTTTAAAAATATATCATAATAAATGGAATAAAGATCTTTAAACACTAAATTTACCAACATAATCAAATACAAACATTTAATTATCGAACTAAGGGCGTAAAGATAGAATTATAAGAGGTTAAAATCGATTTACTTGTTCGAAATCGATTTGAAGATGTTAAAATCGATTTGAAGAGGTTACAATCGATTTTAAAAAACATTAAAGCTAACCATTTAATTCATCTGACTTACCATTACTACTCTTCCTTTTCTTGCACTTGCTTGACTAATCTTTGAAACTAACAGGATTAAGGGATCCACTGGACTTAGTTGAATCTATTAATCAATTCAATCTAGCACTCCGCCACTTAAATACCTTGTCAATCGGTTCCAAAAAATCACAAGAACTATGTCCTGATAGATGTAGTATTAAAAAAACACATTACCAAAATAACCAAACATATAGACAAAAATGAATTAGTAAAATCAAAGCTATACAACTAACCTATATCGCGCTTTGGCACAACACAATTAATATCGCATGTATTCCAACCCTTTCCTCGTCCATTTTCAGTTGACAGAATATCAATAAATCGATGTCTTTATATAGCTAAAATTAGGGGTGCACAAATGACGGACATGACCGGGCCACCTATATGCCCTGGTCATATCCTAAATAATTGTCGGGCCTGAATTTTTGGCCTGAGACCCGGTCATGTCCTGTTTGGCCCGACACCGAGATCGGGCCGGACATGACCACCGGGCCACATGACGGACCATGTTGGTCCCAAATTTTTTTTTTGTACAATTAAATAAAAAACTTCCACTTTTCAACCATTAAATAAATTGATGTATTATGTAGGAAAAATAAAGAATTGTAATCAACTATTTTTAAATTAAATAAGTAATTAATTAATTATGAAATAGTTTGATAATTGTGTTAATTAATCAAAATATTTTTACTAAAAATAATAAAATTATCGGGTCGGGCCGTCCTGTTGGTCATAGAGCATATGCCCTGGTCCTGTCCTACCCGATAGCCGGGTCGGTCATGTCCTAATCGGGCTGGTCTCGGGCCACTTCGTGACAGACCATTTTTGGCATAGGACCGGATCGGGTCATGACGGGCCAACCGGGCCGCCGGGCTTTTGTGCACCCCTAGCTAAAATGATGTGAAAGATGAATAAATGGAAACGTGGCAATGATTCAAAATATAATAGATAAAATATTGTAGATTGTCTTATTCAAAATGTTGGCAGTGCTTCCGTGAGGAAATCATGGACACATAAATCATGGACACAAAGATATGATGACCGCCTACAGAGAAGTAAGATATAGATACATTATGACATAAATTCAATATAATTAAATAATTTTCTTTTTTTATGAAAAATATACATGATGTTACAAATATTAAAAGAAGAGAGAAACTACAAAAATGATACTCCTACTAAACTTTGGCCCAAGTAGCGTTTCTATTAATAAAATTTTGTAACGTGTAAAAAGAGTACTCAGCTTGGGATTCAAGTGCAAATAAAAATTACATATGGAAAGACTCTTATGCTCCCATTCATCCCTCATTAATTAAATTTTAATAAGGGGCACAAGAGTCTTTCCCCACACACACACATATATTGTTTCCCTTAAGTGAATATACTATATTTGCTTGCACTTGAAACTTCAAGCTAGGTACTATTTTTGTAACTCGCGAAATTTTAGTATTAGAAATGCACTTTTGAGTACAATTTAGTATGAGTATCATTATCGCATCTTCAACCTTAAAACAATTTATACGAGTTCATTTATTTCATTATATTATCCAGTTCAGCAATAACCCTTTTAACACTAGATTTCCTTCGTGACCTTAAAGGTGGTGGAGACACATCTTCAACAACATCAACAGCTTGTCCTTCAGCGCCAACTAATGTTTCATTAACTATCTTTGAACTGGCAGCAACATTATCAAGATTCATCGCAATATCAGTTCCACCTCCTTCCTGTTCCTATAACAAACACAAAAGTAAAAAGTAAGAAAGAAATGCAAAGAAGAACACTTGTTAGACTTACTACTGAGCAGGTCACGCGCACTTGTCCCAAAAAACAACGGAGCAACTCCCCATGGCATCACCAACAGTATAATGAACTGATTGCTGAAGGATGGTGATGAAATTTTATCTCCATTTGATGAAGAATACGTGAATATCTTTAACACAAAGAGAAAAACTAAAAAAAAAAACATAAACTCATGTACTTATATTTTATAAGCGAAACATCACTTAAAACAGATTAAGAATGGATAAAGCCTACACACTGAAAAATAATAGGACCATTATTTAAAAATCACATGCAAATGATTACAATTATAAAACTAAAAACAGGGGCATGCTTCATTTACATCGACGACAGACCTCTCTCATTGAACGTGGACGATGTGAATTGACTGACAACCTCTGAAAATCACCGAAAACAATGTCAGCTTACGAAAAAAGTAAACAACTCGCATTAAATATGATATAACAAAACACTAAAAGTCTTACATAGCAAAAAATAGATACATGATCATTTTCTTCATTAAATGCGAAGTGCAAGAACACAATAATATGAACTGTCACAAGACGCCATACCCATGAACGCAACCATTTCTCCTTTCTGTGACTGCATAAAGTTTTCGGTGATGTAACAACACAAGTGGAAGACTACCAAACATACGTATAAAACATGCATTAACAACCACTACAAGTTAACACACCATGGCTATACCGCCAACATAAGCAAAGATAATTATACCGCACGTTTACCCTTTGGATGAACGGCGACGATAGAGAAGAACTAAAAAGTTCTGATAAAGGAGAAAAACTACAGGTAAAGAATAAAGAAAAGACATGGCTTTTAGTGTGATTCAACAACACTCTGAAAAATCATATATATGTGTTAACGGCTTATGATTCTTTGAACAGACCAACTTGTATGTGTATATAAGAAAGTGAATACATCATGCATTTAATATGAAATGAAAGAACGAAAAACATGACCTGCAGCAAGCCTCCATCCATAAGAGCGCAGCAATTCCGGACTCAGTATTTTGAGGTGTACAGGCGGAAAAAATGACGGGGTAGATTTCAAAAAACACAAGAAGCCTGAATGAATTACTTCTATATGAAAAGATCACAAACACATACCCTGCTGTGGCAGTAAATAAAGAACGAAAAAATCTAACATGATAAGATCAAAGAGATACAATTCATGTTTGCAAAAAAAAATAGTAACAATGCAATATATGATATTAATAAGAAGCCAATAAAAGATATCAATATAACAGTAAACACAAATACCAAAAAGGCACAATGAAACAATGGAAATTGGAAAATGTGTGATGTTAATGCAGCCAAAGCCCATCGTCAAAGGAACGGTGATTTAGGCTCTATGAGGTTGAATATAGATTGCTGATTAATTAATATCACACACACACATATAGTTATATAAGCATATATACATATATTTATATATATATATATGTATGCACATATATGCCTATATATGTTGATGTGTGTGTATGTGTGTGTAATATATATACGCATATATACATTTATATACATATATAGGTGTACGTATATACATATTAGAGCATACTCGAACGATCTCATATATAAATATATAAGAGTACATAGATATACACGGCATAAAATTTTTTTGACTTCATTGATCCCTTCACACCAGTAAATACATAGTTTTAACCACACTAAATCTCCTTTTAAATGCAAGTGCATGTATATACAAGCAAATACACTAGAATTCATTTTATCTAGAGCTTTGCCGATTTAACACGTTAAAAAATTGCACATAAAAATCAAGAGTTCAAAAAAAATTAACAATTAAGAAAAAAAATAGAACAAAGAAAATGAGCACATTAAACAATAAAATAAAAAATGAAATATAGGAGATTTTGAACTAACAATTTTCTTATGATGTAACATGCATGTTAACAAAAGTACATATAAAAATAAAGAGTCCAAAAAGAAAAATTAACATATAAGAAAAAAACAAATAAGGAAAATGACCAGAATAAAAATTTAAAATTAAAAATACATGAAATACATTAGACTTTGAACTGACGAAATTTTTTCACAATACATCATCTTACAAAAAGTATATATAAAAACCAAGAAACCAAAAACAAAAATTAAAATAAAAAAAGAACAAAAATTAGAATACGAAATACATGAACCAAAGGAGAATTTGATCTAACGATTTTTTAAAAGATACCATAGGAAATTATCTCACAATTTAAAAATATACAAAATGCAAGAGTGTTTGGTTGGAATTTCCACATGAAAACTATAAAATTGTTAGCATGCCATATCATTGAAAAGTTCTGATGTAATACTAACACGTTATTAAATTCATCGGTCAAATAATTAGCTGGTTGAAAACATGGTAACTCGATATTTTACTACTCGTCTAACTGAAATGAATATTTCACGTTGAACAGTGCATACCCATCGCTCAATGCATACCCATTGCTCAGTGCATACCCATCGCTGATAACCAATAATAAACTATACTACACAAGTCTATATATTATACTTTCAGGTATGAAAAATAATATTCTAATTAAAAAGGATAAATATGATAAATTAAATTAAAAATACACTGCCCAACTAAGCCACACTGTGCACGAAAATAAAAAAGTTAAAGGAAAGGCATGAACGCAATACGAAGTTTGCTTAAACAGGATTACACAAATGAAACGAACTGACACAACAAATCACTGAATGAGCCAGCAGCTATATCACGCACTAACTACGACCTCTAAGGAGGCAGCCAAACATTAAACAGAAAATACAACATAACACCTGGAATACACCATAACCCATAAACACTTTCAAAAAAACTAACAAACTTTAAAAAGCCAAGAACAACGACAAAGCATCAAAAGTGCCAACAAATTAAAATAAACAACCCCACAGCTCGGACCATTGAAGGCTTCACAAGTCCAGCACTGACACGACCAACATGCATCCTTTCTCCATTTTCGAAAAGCTAAACCAGAGGCAGGAACTCAGACGAAGCGGGACGCTCAAGACGTCCAAGTGCAGCGAGTCTTTGATGAATGACATCCGGATAGGGCGGGTTGAAATGAGGATAAGTTGCATTATGATAGGAATAAAGAGTAGGAGCACCTATATTCCAAAAAAAAATTGAACCTTTAAGTACTGGAATTAACAGATGCTAAGTCCTAAGTAAAAAAAACACAACTAACCTTTTTTCAGTTGGCTTGCAAACAACATACTGAAGAACCACAAAAGGGATGGTGCCTGCAGGAACATTCATATACGCATCCAAAGCAACATTAACACAGGAGCCACTCAAGGTGAAATTCATCAGTATGCTCTGCCTATAATAGAAAAATAATGAACAAAAAATTAGCTTTAACAAAAGGCATTTTCAAGGCGCAAACACTAAAGTTTAGAACAATACCCAGTCGAAGCACGATCCTCCAAAATAATTACAAGTTCACGGTGCATAGAACCCGGTGTATAAGCCAATGGGGTCTCGTACAAAGTGAAAACAAAGCCACAAAAATGACGTTCTGAGCAGGCACTGGAGCTGATTCCTGCACGTTCTCCATTGGCCACACACCTAGAATAGAAGAAGCTAAGACAAAAAAAATAATGGTGAACAACGTATGTGAGCGACGGGGAAAAAGAACATGACTACATTTTATAGTAAAAGCTAAAGTAGGATAAAGTTTATATCCTCCAGGAGAATTATTAGTCCGCTGGACATACCCAATAAAGCTGCTACAAAGCAGACATGGCAATAAATAAAAAATGAAAGCAGAGACATGTGAGTTAAAAAGAAAGACACATCCTTATACTGCGGGAGAGAAAATAAAATATATTTTCACAGTAAATAGTGAATTGGGGTTCAGAACAGTAAAATTTAAAAGAAAACGACCCCAAGCTCTTGCGTTTAGCATTGAATGGTGAAAGAGAATTATAATAGATAGAATTTGTCCATGGAAGTGGTGATTGACTGAGAATATTACATTTCTTAATTGTAAGCTAGTATGTGTGTGAATTGTATGTGCTCATTTGGAAAAGAAAAATTAGAAATAATATAATCATGAAGGGTTGGGTCATGTTATTAGGACCGAGAGAGACACGATATTTGATCACATAGAATAATTTTGTAATCCTATTACTACATGATATAACAATAGGAGAGTCTAGTAGGGGAGATACTTGGAGGCACATTACAAGCGCGAATAAAGATAAACAGTGAAGTGTCAAGGACAACAGGTAGCGGTTTATTTCATGCACATTAGGTTTATTTTCTGTCATAACTAATATTACTGCTTCAGATATTGGTAGGGTTTATTTTCAGCATTTTAAATTTATGTGGAGTACTCCAGGTATAAGGAGGGTCGCTCCCCCTATACCATATTGTTTTGTTGAATTTATTTTTCCTAGAAAATCCTGTCAGGTATGCCTACTACGAAAGATGAATATATTACTATAAGTAGTGAGGTGGTGCAATAGGCACATGTATTTAATATTCTACCTATAACAAATATATTGTTAAGGTAGGGGCCTTGTATGAGTGTTTTACTAATAGGTAGTAATCACCAACGGGTAGCGTCACTATCATTATCTGAAGTAGGATTAAATGAATCAGCTTCTAGGTGAAGTATTAGAGTGTGTGAAATAAACTGCGGTAAATTTGGTTTAGTTTCAGGTACACAATAGATAGAGAATTTCGGAGTTATGAGAGGAAAGGAAGAATGCAGGAATGTCTGGTCCTAATTGGATTTTTATTTATGTAATTTTTTTTTAAAGGAAATTGTATAATTATATTTTGACATGTAATGTATATAAATTATGTAGAAGATAAACCTTGGATACTTTATGTACTTGATAATTATTTTGAATTCATATCTTCATTTATATATGTGTAAAACTAAGTATTTTAAGAATAATGTATTTTAGGATATGTTTTTAGTTTTGGAAATAATAGCTAGAAATATGTTTTTTTTAAACCTTGTTATTTTATAAAACTAATATAGGTATCTTATGTATTTTAAGAAAACTTCATTTTATTTTAAAAAGTTTATTCTCAACTTATTTAAGAAAGAATTATATCAAAAATCCAATTTCATGAAAAAGTTTTAATTTGGACTGATTTTCAGTTACCCATTACATATTTTAACTTTCTTAATATTTATTTTATAACAAAAATCATTATTTTCAATTAAATTATATTTAGTATTTTAAGAAATTGGTAAAAATAAACTAGGTGTGACATGATGACATGGAAAATAGGGGTGAGGTGGATGCCAGTTCAGCTTTCCCTAACAGATGTTATCTAAAATTGACGGTGGCACTAAATTAGCTACGAAATTAATTGTGTCTTACCATAAATGTACCTAAAAATTGTCTATTATGTTGAGTGCACTTTGCAATATTGTTGAGTACTAAAAATGCACCTTTACCCTATTCAAATTAGTCCATATTTTTATCAAATATTGAATTCTCAAATATTTTTCATGCATAATTTACCAAAGCTTCCAAATAGCTCCCAACAAATCTATGTGTAGTCATAAATGTTATCATTATAATTTCAAATATTGGCTTATTCACTTCATGATCAATATATCAACTAATAATAACCTGGGGTGTGTGGTTGAGTGGTAAGGACTCATTCACCCTTAACCAATTGTCTGGGTTCGATCCCTGACGTTGGGTATGGAGAAACATTAAATCTCACAGACTAGCTGTCCCACCCTTTGAGGTACCTTCAAATCAGCGGGGATTAGTCTCTCACTTGTCGAGTGAGAGATACCTTGATCATGGATAAAAGAAAAATATATCAACTAATAATACACGTGAACTTCTTTTTCATACTTGCAAGGATGAATTTGAAGCGTTGTGAATCTAGTACCAATTTATCGCATAGGTTGGAATAAAATGTTGCCAATACGCCATCATTATGAAAATTAATCGGTGTAGTTATTTTTTCCGTTATGATTTGGAATATGAGTCATTACTCATTACATCTTAATTATGAAAATGAGACATGATTTATTATTGGGGCAAAAGAGCTAATATAGTAATTAACTATTTCACTTTGGGCAAAAATAATAAATGACTGTTTCGCGGTGCATAAATAATAACCTACTTTGTGACCCGGTGCAAAAATAATAAAACCGGTACTAAATGTTAATTTGTTGTTTTGTGGAACCTTGCTGATATTATTTTCTAAAGTAAAAATACCATTTTACCCTCTCACAATTAAAACTTAACCCTTTTTTCTTCCGCCCTTCATCTTCCTACGCTAACTAGTATCAGCAATGTTTTAATTGGGAGGGGAAAAATGTATTTTTCACTTTCAAAATAATATCAGAAAAGTCCCACATAACTAAAAATTAACATTCAGAACCGGTTTTATCATTTTTGCACCGGGTCACAAAGTTAAATATTATTTATGCACCGCGAAATAGTCATTTATTAGTTTTGCCCAAACTGAAAGAGTTAATTATTAGATCAGCACTTTTGCCCTTATTATTGTTAGTGAACATCTGATTGTATTTTAAAATATGAAAATGAGTTAAAGTCTACGACTTGCATAGCATGAGTCACATTGTAACGAAATTAGGAAGCAAAAAAAATTTAAGAAATACTCGTAATTAAATCAATATGATTATTTAATATCAACTTTAAACAA
This sequence comes from Mimosa pudica, assembly GCA_029929735.1. Taxonomy (NCBI): domain Eukaryota; kingdom Viridiplantae; phylum Streptophyta; class Magnoliopsida; order Fabales; family Fabaceae; genus Mimosa; species Mimosa pudica. Next base: position 3,125,889 of record JAKELP010000001.1, read on the forward strand.
ACGAAAAAGAGGAAATAATCCATAATAAATTGTACGCAATAATAAAGTGCATTTATTGATTTACTAATCCGTTTTATTACTAATCTAAGGGCTGTAAAGTTGATTGAATGATGCTTCATTTCACCATTCTTGTATTCTTGCTTGAACGGTGACAATATTAATGTACTATTTTGATAATTTTTCTTGAGTAAAAGAGATTTATTTGCCATTAAACCTTCATCATGCGGCAACTAACTCACAACTTCACGTGTAAACCACGCATACCTCTCAACGAGGTGAACAACCAACCATTGAAATGAAATCACTCTGGGTTGTTTAGATATATTTCCAAAAACTATTTTGACTCATAAAACTAGGTTTCACATAAAGACATCTAAACATTCAATTTTTTTGGATATGCTATTTTGAGAAAAAAAGTTAGGATTGTGTTTCAAAAGCTATTTTGAGAAAAACTACATTTTTCTCTTTTTCCAATTGAAAGCTTGATCTCTCATTTAGGAAAAACACTTATTTTAAATAAAAGAAATATGAAAAACTATTCATCATAATTATTTTTCAGAAAAACTATGTGCCTGTTTGGATACATTTTCAAAAGCTATTCTGACTCCAAACCTAGGTTTCACACAAATACATCCAAACACTAAATTTTTTTGGATAAGCTATTTTGAGAAGAAAAACTAGTTTAGGTTCCAAAAGCTATTTTGAGAAAATCTACATTTTCTCCTTTTCCACCTGAAAGCTTCGATCTCTCGTTTAGGGAAAACATTTATTTTAAATAAAAGAAACATGAAAAGCTATTCATCCTAACTATTTTTCAGAAAAGTTATATTCTACTCAAAAGTTATTCTTAAAAGTTATTCTCAAAATGCTTAATCCAAATACTCTCATTTCATCAAAAGCTATTTTTCAGAAAAGCTATTCTACTCAAAAGCTATTCTCCAAAAGCTATTTTCCCAAAAACTATTCTCAGAAGCTGAATTCAAACAGGCTCTATATTTTACTCAAAAGTTATTATTAAAAGCTATTCTCAAAAGCTTAACCAAAACACTCTCATTTAATCAAAAGCTATTTTTCAGAAAAGTTATTCTACTAAAAAATTATTCTCAAAAAAGCTATTTTCTCAGAAGCTATTATCCAGAAGCTGAATCCGGGCCTCTATTTGGTTTATCCGAGCGTGCTTTTCACTCTCGCTGAAGCGCGTGAGACATCTCTTCTATCACTGACTTCCGTTTACCAAAAACCACTGTTGCGCGCCGTCTGAGAAATTTTCCTTCTCCCTTTTGTTTTCCAATTATTTTTATTATTATTTTTTTTGGCCAATAACGTGAAATTATTTTGCGCGCCGTCTGAGAAATTATTTTTATTATTATTACTTCTCTAATCTAATTACCATTCGTATGAGCAATAACGTGAAGTACAAGTCTACAATTATTACCTATCACAATTAACGAGAAGTACTACCATTAGGATTAGGAGTATATTATTAATCTTAATATATTAACTAGTGTGTTGCTTGGTAAATTGGATTTGGGGGGTCAATTTGATCGTTGGGCTTTCATTTTCCGTTACTGATCATCTTGTTGTGACTCGCCGGACACCACTTTAGTGTTCTTCTCCTCTTGAAGCAACCTTTTTTTTTTTAATTTTCGTTTTTTACTTATGAAGGCCTTCGCTTTATTACTCTCCTGTTTTGTTATATGCAATCAGCTGATTATTACTACTGCCTTCTCCAATTGCAGTTGAATTTCCGTTTGTTATGCTTAAAATTTGATATGGTTGCTTCTCAAAATTTGAACTTTTTGTTCCTTAAGAAGAAGGGATTAGGATTAGGGTTTTTGTTCCAAATTTTGTACCTTTGGTGGGTTATTGTACTGTTTCTTCAACATGTGGATGGTCTGAGACCGTTAAGAGAGAGAGCTCGTTCATTGAGCGATGAGGTTTGTATCTGAGCTTTTGTTTAATCACTGTTTTGCTTTTTGACCGTTGTGGTTTAGTGAGTGAATTATGTCTTGATCATTGGGTGTTGCATTATAAGAGTGTTGACGCTAGAAATTGAAAGTTGTGTTTATCTCTTAATGTGCTTAATGAGTAGGAGAATTTCAGAATTATGAATGGTTGGAACTGTTATTATTGCTTTCTTATCGTGCTTTAATATAGTTATGAATCTGCTGAATTGAAGAATTTGATCAAGTTAGGGCCTTTATCATCTCAAATGATGTTTGAGATTGGAAATTTGCCCATGACATTATTGCATTCCTTGTACAATTCGTAGCTCTGGCTTTTTGTAGCTGCCCGCACACCCAAAGTGCCTGTACTAAAAATAGCTCAAGCATACATGTACTCTTTAATGGAAAATTTGCAAATTCACTTGCTTTAAAGGAAGGGACAGTTTGGCTTAGCGGTAAGCCCACTTGCCGTGGGGTCTGAGGTCGTGGGTTCGGATGAGTCTCTCTCCCCAGCACCCTCACCAAGTGGGGATCGAACTGGGTTGACCTTATTTTTACTTGCTTTAAAGGACTATTAGGTTTATTTTACATGATTTAGTTGTAAGGCCTTTTAAAAAAAATCATTGATGTTATAGCATCTTAAGGACATATAATTGATCCTTTTGTTTTGACTTTTACCTAAACAACATGTATATAGTCGGTTTTTATGCAAATCAGATGATTTTTCTGCTCATTGATATATTATGATTTTATTATTGACGATAAATCTGACAGACATGTGCCTTTATTTGATTGATATTACTTCTTTCAGTGGCTATTTTCAACTAAAGATGAAAGTGATCAATTTTCACAATGGAATATAACAGGAACTTACAAAGGTCTGTATTCTTCACTGCCCCTACGCATGTGTGGCTTGGCTCATATCGTTGAGATGGGAAAATGTTAAATGTATTCACAACCCAGATTTACGAATGACAACTAAGTTCTTCCTTTTTCAAACATAATTACTTGAAATCTGAAATTGTTGATTCCCACGTATTTTTTTTTTATGATATCATGTTCTGTATGGATTTATTATATTTTTTTCTTTTTATTGACCAGGATCTCTTACCCTGTGTTTTTGTGTTATTCTCTTTTCTCATCAATAAATTTTCCTTCTTTTTACTGTAAAAATTGAACTGCCATTGGATACAGTTTTTTTTGTGAGGAAATCATTGCCAAATGTCTGTGGCCCTGCATAATGTAGGACACTTAATCCTTTCAGTTTCAGTCACTTTCAATGAACTTGTGTCCTTTGGAATGCTCCTGCACTGATTCTTGTTCATTTACAAGACTATATTGATGGAATCTGTATGCTTCAACAAAAGCATGCTTTATGTTTGCTTTCATGATATTTTTAAGTGAACTTTGTTTATTTAATTTCATGTATTGAGTTTTATGTTTGTCAGAACTTGAATATGTCTGTATGTTTGTTAACCTTTGGATTTGCAGGGACATGGAAATTTTTAGATAATGCAAATGGATCTTCAAGATTTTCAGACATCAGAAATGCAGAAGGCAATTCTGTTATCGAATTGTTTAGTAAGCCCACAAAAATTACTGGTGTGCATTATGTTCAGGTGAGATGAATGATACAACTAATTTTATATAGAAGTTGGCTTTCTTCCATGTTATGCATGTTATGGTTTCTGATTATTTGTTTCTTTATATTTTCAAATTTAAAATTAATTCAGCTTTTAATATCAACACTTATAATATAATGGAGTGATCGGGTTATGATCATTTATTGTGTTTGTGTGTGTGTTTTTTTTTTTTTTGAAATATCAATTGATGCTGTGATTTCTTGAAGTTGTGTACTTGATGATTTATACATTGAGTTGTGTACGAAAAGCTTATGACCATCTGCCACTTTCATCTGAGGGTTTAAAGAATTAACTTTTACTAGAGGGTTTGCTAGACGAGGATCTGTTTTGTTTGGTCTGGTGAATTTCCATGCATAATGGATATGAGAATTTGTATCCGTATCTAGGAGTAAGAGAAATGGTTTCTATTTGGGTCATAGCTCTGTCATGGATTATATTATGTACAAAGCTTTTCTTCTGTAAATGAGTTATTGAGTATTATTTTCTTTTTTATTTTTCACTTTTTGTGCACATTAGGAAATTCGATCTCGATCTTCAAACCTATTTTAATTTCAAAGTTCATTATCAATCTGTCTGCAGATGCAACTTTATGTTTTGGTAAAAAGTAATGTCATTCCCTTATACTTCACTTTTACTTTGGGAAAATCCTGTTTACTTTTATTATCATACTATCAAAAATCAAACTGTTAATGAATGTTATTAGGGGGTGGTCATATTCCATGATGTGTATGACAATGAGTACAATGTTGGTGGTGCTCAAATCAGAGTGGAAGGAGTGTATATATGGCCTTTTAAACAGCTTCGAATGGTATCTAACAGGTGAATTCTTAGACGCCTCAATATTAATATGATATGTTGCTCAAGTCTATTGGACATCTTCTGCATAACATTGTTCAGGTTGATATATGATTAAATGTTTTCAGATGACATCAGGAAAGATAAAATTAATTTCTTGAAATTATGCAGTATATATTGCACAATGCACATGACTTTAAATAAGATTATGAATATTTCAATTAATTATAAATTAGGTTAAGATTTAATGTCTTAATGTATTTTAAATTTCCCAACTTTATTTTCTCCATAATATAGCACTACACCTTGAAACACTTATTTTGTGTTTTTTGTTTAAATTCTTTTCATTTGATATCATAATTCTATTTGCTATTCAAACATCATATTTCCTTCCTTAGATCAAAGACTAATTTATGAATATTCTAAGTAGTTTCTTTTATTCCGCTTATTGCAGTGGAAAAGAGGGTAATTCATATCAGGATGAAGATTATATCTTATCTAATCCATATCATCTGGTAACACATCTTTTGGGATATACCATTAATCTTTTCACTATTACTACTCATTATATGGCTTACAGTAGGAATAGACATTGTTTTGTTTATCTGTCTGCCATTTCATAATATGAAAAAGTGAATTGTTTACCTCCAAAAATTGCATGTCTTGGAGTCCAAAAGTGTCCTCAGAATGATACTTTTTTATGGTCTGAATTGGCTCATCCTTTTCTCTGGCAAAATTTTCTGGTTGTTGGTTGTTGGCTTGCTCTTTACTTTTTGTGCGCTCTTATTTGATCTTTATAGCTGGACATCAATGTTTGTAGTGACATTTTTATGCCAGGGCCTGCAGACTGTTGTAATGAAATTCTTAGCGTTTGAAGTGTAAGAATGCAGCTCTGAATTTTGAGTCCCATATCCAGGATTAACAAATGTTAGAAATTAGAATTTTCTCTAGTCTCCTTCTTGAAAGTTTTCGCTCACTTTTGTTCTTTATGGGATTTTTAAATGACTTAGATCCCATGCTTTAGTTTCAATAAAGCAATATAGTCTTGGAAAGAGTTCCACTTCACAGATCCTATTTATGAATATAAGATCTTAAAGAAATACAGTTTTTATTTTTTTTTATTACTTTTAGCATTCAAAGTACTTATTTGCACATGTCTTTTTGGGCACAGCTTGGATTGTTCTCATCTCAGGTATTCCAAGAATCCTCACGAGATAAGACACGGAGAAGAAAACATTGTAAATTTTTTACTATTATAATATATTTTTTTTATACTTTTTTAGTATATTTTGAACATGTTTGTTTTCTTTTGTTTATCTTGTAATTGACTGCCTATTTTCCTTCTTACCTCAGCTCCAATGTATGACATGGATAAACACTGTAATATGGAAATTTCAGCACAGTTTTCACGTCGATCATCATCAAAGAATGGTATTTGAGTTCTCTCAGCCACATGAAATACTGTATGAGATACCAATGGGTAGTTGGTTGAACTGGTAAATGAGCTACAACCCCCTTAGAGATGAGAATGCGTGTTCAAATCCCGGGAAGTGCTCTCATTGGGAGAGGGGACAACCTTGCCTATGTGGGCAACACTCCTACCCCTCGAGTCCGGATTAAACCGGGCGGTGATTAACCAAAAAAAAGAAATACTGTATGAGATTATACAGATAGATAGTACTAGATGTGATCATCATTTCTGATTTGTATCTACTCCAAGCAGCAAATTTCCTCCGTTTTTATATTCATTGACTACTTCATCTTTATTGCTGAAAGAATATTAAATTTATGTCCTATAAAATTCACCTAGTTGTCATATACTCTCCTACAGATGGGGGTCATGATCGATTCCGCCTAGAAGGGTTCATGGAGAGTCCCTCAGTGGATGACGATGGCGAATGCTTTCCACCTTTATCTTTAAATGCAACTTCTGTTAACATTGAGGTCTACTATAACAAAGCAGTGAACTACACCTTGATGGTTACCTTTGTATCCTTTTGTCTATACACTTTTCAGCTTTACAGTGCGTCTATGTTAGTGGTCTATCACTTTTGAGGTCCTTAGTATAACTGTATCAGATCTCTTTCTTGCAAGTTCTTCTATTGATTCGGCAAATGGAACATAGCAACACTCAATCTGTGAGAGTTTAAATTTTATTACATTAATGAATGTAGTTCAAACGCTACTTTTTATCTGTTAAATAGATGTACCTCACTTCTATTTCATGTTTCACTGCAATGAGTATAGGAATAACTATAATTCTGATATGCCATTTCAGGGGGCTGCTAAGGTTTCAAAATTAATGATTGGCCAACAGGCTATAATGGATGCATATCTTTGCCTTTTACATCTGACTGCAGGAATACTGGTTGGTAAGTTTTTCAAATCAATGCTAGCTCTTCTACCTCTCAAATAATCCCATCCAAAAGAAATACAGAAAAATAAATAAAAAACATATGTTTTATATGCCATTAGACTGAGGTTTCAGCTTCAGAGTGATGTGTGTGTGTGTGTGTAGCAAAATATCTTCTTCAACTTGGATCATGTTGGTTTTTTTGGATCTTTACCGAAAGGAGTAGTTTGGATCTTATTCTTACATTTTAGGCATTTTGGAAACATTGCCTATCCTTTTAATCCCTCCTAATTACTGGGCAAAAGGATTTTGTGTGAGATGCAGGCTTGAGTAGCCAATTAGTTTCCTCTTTGCATCATTGGATGAGTAACTTCTGCTTTTGCCATGCAGAGTCCTTGTTTAATGCTTTTGCAACTGCTGCTTTTTTCAAGTTTGTGGTCTTCTCAATATTTGAGATGAGATATCTACTTGCGATTTGGAAGGCAAATAGGCCTTTGAGTAATGGGGAAGGCTGGGAGACAATGAGACGTGAACTTTCATCTTTATACATTCGTTTCTGTAAGTATTTATTTGAAATCAAAGTATTTATTTCTCGATTGTTTTGTTTTTGGCCTACAATGGGTCTGTCCATCGTTGAAGTATGTTGGACAATGTAATTTTTGTTATAAGGTTCTCTATTGTGAAATGTGACGTGATGAGTTGCTTTGTTAAGTGTAGCTCAAGTTGAGTTAATCATTCAATATATTTTACAGATGGCATCCTCGTGGGAGGAATTCTGTTCATGTACCAGTTCCATAATTATTTGAGACCGATACTTCTTCTCATGTACTCATTTTGGATACCTCAGATCGTTACCAATGTTATTCGTGATTCCCGCAAACCGTTGCATCCTCATTATATATTAGGGATAACTGTCACTCGATTAGCAGTGCCATTATATATATTTGGCTGCCCAAAAAATTTCATGCGCATCGAGCCAGACAAGAGCTTGTGTTTGTGCTTGGCTGTATTTATTGCACTTCAGGCTGTGATTCTTCTACTTCAGAACTATCTTGGATCCCGCTGGTTCATTCCTCGTCAGGTTGGTTTAGCTCCTGCCTTCTTCGGTTTACCTTGCATCATGATCTGGCATGCTTACTTTTCTTGTTTTCTTGACTCTGCCTGACGACTACAATCTTGACTAGCTTTCTTCATCATTCACAGATTCTGCCCGAGAAATACAGTTATTACAGGAGGTTTGGTCAAAGTACAAATCATGGTACAGATTGTGTTATTTGCATGACAGCCATTGATCTTTCTCAGCGATCAAATGATTGCATGGTATTTGAACATAACCTTTGTCTTCATTTCAGAATCGACTTTCACTATTTCAAAGAAGTCAGTCTAATGAATTTCTTTCACAGGTGACACCTTGTGAGCATTTCTTCCACTCTGGTTGTTTGCAAAGATGGATGGATATAAAGATGGAGTGCCCGACATGCCGGCGCCCTCTGCCGCCTGCTTAGAGGGATTGCCACGGTGTTAATAGCATATCTGTAGGATCAACTGACACTGCTGAACTTACAAACAAATTTTGGTAAACACGGCCCCCATGGGTTACATTATCAAAGCTATCTGCTGATTCTGACCTTACACCATTTTTCTTTGATTTTTGACAAGTTTTTTCACAATAATTTGTGATTTGATTTTTCTCATCGGTTCTACATACTGAGAATATATGATTTTTGTACATAATTCAAAAGGAAATGAACAGTTACAAAGACATGTTCTGTATTATTGCACCTCAAGTAGGGTGCTGGAATCCGCAATTTGTTCTCTCCTCGTTATTGTATAATGAAGCATTGGTTTATAGCTGATTATTTTTTCGTTTTTTAAACTGCTGTGATGTACTCGTAACTTCATACATTGGAATCCGGTATTATAATTATTGCCAAACCACTGATTTACATTTATATACTATATAAGACGCATTGCTGAGTGTGGTACAGAGTTCAAATCCAGTCATGTTACTGTGTTTTTTCCTCACAAAACACCTTGTATTTTGCTATTAATCTCAACCGTTCAAATTCATGACTTAATATATTACTGCATCTGGTCTTAAATATAAAATTATTTTAACTCTTTTTTCGGAAGTTAAGAGAAGAAATTGGACCATTTAATTATAAAATATTATGTTTACATACATGTGATTAAATTATATGTTAGTTTATAAGTTGAATACATTAGTTTTGTGGAAGAAAGATAACTCTAGACAATTTGAAGTATTTAGTTTCACCCCCTAAATTTCTTTAAAAAGGGACCAAAATGATGTTATAATTAGAATCAAAGGAGTGTTGTATAAAAAAAATCAAAAGTGTGATATAAATTCGTATTCTTGAAAAAAATTAGTTTTCTTCGTACACAAAGGGGTTTATTAATCAGTTTTTCCATCTCTAATTATATACATATAAATAGAGGAACGAATGAGGTTTTACTTGATAAAAAACGGTTGATACTATATCCACTATCTAATATATTTCAGCCCCCTTACGTTACACATTTCAGCTTATCTAGTATCTGTAGGAGGATTCTTATAACAAACACTTAGTAAGAAACAAGACTAAATGATACAAATAGAATGTACATAAAACTGAACACGCAATCATCAAAAAAATAAAATTGAACACACAACTCAAAACATAATGTATATGCACAACATAAATCATTATCTAATTCAAATTTAGACCTTATTTTGCCAATGTGTATCAATAGTTGTATACTTATTCATGGATATGCTGGTGCAGAAATAGGTGAAGATACAGGCATTCCCATTGGAGTTAGAGCAGGTGGGATAGCCACTGAACTAGAATTCACACCTCCAACACAGCAAAGCTCAAAACAATCAACTGGATGCTCAAGCACTGCATTGCACTCCTTTTTGCTCCTCTGCAATGGCTTCTCCGGCAAGCAATTCCGTCTATCATCGAATACTATATTTTTAGACGTCAAATTCTGACATATACCCTCTTCTTCACAGAAGAAGTTGTATGAGAGCGTGAAGTTTTTCAAACTTGGCAGCTCACAAACTCCCATTGGCACTGCACCAGTCAACATGTTATGTCCCAAATTTAGCTGCTCCAAATGAGACAACCCTGAAAGGCTGTAAGGTATGGGGCCAACAAGTTTGTTAAAGCTCACATCCAAAACTCTTAGTTTATACAGAAACCCAACTTGCTGTGGCAAACAACCAGACAAACTTGTGTTTATTAAAACAAGCTCTTCTAAGGTATTAGCAAAGTTTACTATGCTTTCAGGTAGACACCCTCCAAATTTGTTGTTAGCAAACACAATCACAGAGGCTGAGCTTTGGCCTAAATTTGTTGGGATTGAACTGGAAAAGCGATTATTGTTAACGAAAATGGCATCAAATGTTTTGTTGAAAAGTTGAGGAGGTAATGACCCTTCAAACTCATTATAGCGAATGTCAAGATATCGAAGGCTAGGAAGGGAAAGCACAACAGAAGGAAATGACCCTACAAATCTGTTATTACTAATATCAAGCTCATATAGAAGAGTAAGATTGCTAAAGGACATTGGAAGGATTCCACAAAATCGATTACTATTCAGATGGAGAAGAGAAAGATCAGAGAGAAGGCCTAGTTCATTGGGCAAGAACCCAGCTATGTCTCCAAAATTAAGATCAATGCCAGCCACTACTGTGACTTTAGGATCATCTTGAGATGGAGCACAATATATACCATTATAGTTGCAGACTGAAGGGCCAACCCAATTCTGAGTATAGTTACGTGGGTCAGAATATATCACACGTTTCCATGCTTGGAGAGCAAGAAACGCTTTGTAAAGCTGTGGATTTAATGGAGGATTATCGGTATGGTGGTGATGGCGGTTGTGACGGCTGGTTGCACTGTGTTTTGCTGCACAGAAATTGTTAAAGATGGAAGATGAGTACAAGAGAAGAAGAAAAGGCACACAAGTGAGAAAGGAAGAGTAAGAAACTGAAGCCATATTAAGTTGTGAGAGTCTGGTAATGAGGAGGAATTCAATATATGAAGATGTCAAGGATTCTTTCACTTTCAAGCAGAAAGGCTAAGTCTTTAGCTTAATCATTTGTTGTCATGTTGGTGTATGGATTAGAACAATCCACATGCTTAGGCTAATGATGATTCCAGAGTCTAAAAATCATCACAACCACCTATTAAAAGTGACAGATAACAGTTATAAAGAAAAACAAAAAAAATAAACCTACGAAAAATGTTGGTAGTTGGGATTGGTTGCATCTATATTTCTTCCCTCTTGTTAGATAAGCATCGTATAGGATTTTTGTCTCTCATATGAGTCGTTGTCTGTTCCAGAGAATGTTCAAATAAACTTGACATACATTCTGATGATGAATATGGTTGAAGATAAGACTTGGTCGAGGAGTGGCCCAGAAGCTTGAAGAGGATGACTAAGCGCATTATAAGGACTTGTTACCTCCTAACTGGTAATTTAAGATGCTCTTTGAGTGGAGTTAGAGAAGGACAACTTCAGAAAATATTTGTGAATGTGAAACAGAAATGAGATTACTTAAAATCTAAGGGATAAACAACCGCATTTAATTACATGTTGAATTTTTTTAGCATGTAGCTCCGAATGTTCAAAGTCACAAGAGGCGACTCCTCCTGCTTCAAGTTTGTCTGGTGACTGACCTTTAACGTTCATTATTTCATTGTTAATATTGCTTAAGGATCACAGTGAATGGTATCCTTGCCATTATTCATATTCTGAAATCAGTTTTCGCCATTTTTAATAACTATACTTTCTGCGTATGTCATTCTTGAATAATTTTATCGTTAATATTTCTTGGTGTGTATATATTGTGCACACTGTTTTCTTGTACAAATCATGTTAACTATGAAAGGTGGAACCATGACCTCTTATTTAAATCAAGATTTGAAAATATGTTTCGCGAGATTTGAATCGGACAGCTATAGATGAGGTTCAAATTAATAACGACAAACCAATCAAATTTAAAGTAATTCAAGACAATACCTATATGTAATATGTACGTTATTGAAATATTAAGTGATGTTTGTATGAATAGATTAAAAATAAATTTTAAGTTTTATTTCATCCAAACCAAGACTAGTATCTTATAATATATTGCATGCTGAAAGGCACGAACAAGTCCCCCCAACAGCACATTCATAGCTACATACAAGTGGAGATTATTTTTCTTTATTAAAAACACATACTAACTACTCACTGTCGAAACACAAACTATGCAATAGGTCCATTAGTACTATGTCATTGGTGTTGGACTGATAGAGATTTCTAATAAATAACACTTGTATCATAAAAAATTGAGGTTGATTCAAGATCCTAACAATGGACACTACGACAGTCATGCCTACACCGGCTTAGAAATTACTTTACATTTACGTACATCTAACCAAAAACTCTCGATTCGAGGTGCTGCTGCTGCTGCTGCTTTTTTTGGATAAAAAGTATGCATTATTATGCACTCAACATGCTGCAAGAGGATCGCAGTAACGGCTATAAAGTATATATACAGTTATAAACTAAGCAGAACACAAGGAAGTCCTTTGCTTCACGAGTGACTCCTTTAGCTTTCTAATAAGCTGGGGATTGGAGCCCATGTAGTCCTCGAAAGACTTTCTCAACTCCTGCAGCAAGCTTCTATCATCATTGCCAGGATACTGATTTAACATCTTGGTAAAGAAAGTCTTCCAGAGCTCAACGTTCCAGTAACTGGTTGATCCAACAGGCAAAATATCAGAATAAAAGAGAAAATAGACTACCAAAAGATCTAGTAGCTGAAACTGACCTTTAGAAAGATGGGAACTTTCGTACAAACCTTTACTTTTAATGAATTACAAATGGGTGTAAAACAGAAGTAGCAGTTTCTTAGAGTTAGGTATTGAGGAATATACCGTTTAAACGGCAGTCTTGGTTGATAAACATAGCCCCCCTCGGATGATTCTTTTTTGACAATCTCCATATAATTATTATGCAACATCAAGTGGACGGCAACACAAAGGCCATATGCGTCTACCTGTGGGCAGGCAGCGTGGAACTTTGAAGGTATTCAAAATGAGAGCATTCGAGTAATATTTAAGAGACTGACCTGAAATTTCCACGCTCTTTTCTCTTGCATCTCAATGCAACGAAACCCAGAAGTTCTGCAGTCACCATTAAATACTGTGTGATCTGGAAAGAGACGCAGATCAATCCCTCTTCCCCAGTCTACAAGGCAAAGACCCTGCATGACAAAATCCTTGAATAATGAATAAACTTACAATAAAGAACAAATTATTCTGGAGAAAAACTGACCTGATCACGCCAAGGACCACTTTTGTTCAAAAATTCTTCTTCTTTAAGGTCACCACTGAAACGGCAAGAAATGTAAAGAAACTATCAACAAAATTTGGCGTACCACGTGTAAGCAACTTGATCCACTGCACTATCTAAAATAGAATCCTAGATGCATTGTTATCATTCCATGAAGTTTCTTCTCAATAGCAAGGAACTTAGCTCATGCCGTTAATATTTGCCGTTGACAATAAACTAAAAGGGCAAGATTATTTATATACGCCATATGGTTTTCCATAGCCCACTCCAACTTTGATATTAACACAAGCTCAGTAAAACCTTGTGGCTTTGCAGACTACTACAAAACAATAGCTCTTGGACCAAAATTTTCTCAGTTCTCCAATTTGGACCAAAACGTCCAAATTTGCATGAAATGTCATTTTATTGCACAAAACATTTATTGTTCACCACTAGGTGCATAGTACATTACTGTGATGCTGTAGGAAGCTGTAGCATATACAGAGGGTCTGTGTTCATGAGCATAGCATGAAATCTTGTATTTACATGCGAATGCAGCAAATTGATGCTACTGATGTGTACTTTACATAATTGAGTCGTGTCTTTAAATTTGGAATGAACAGCATTTACAAACTACACTCGATACAAACAAGCCAAAGGAACAAATAGAATAAAAGCAAAGAATAGTTAACAGATTTAAGATATTAGGAATCAGATTATTCAAGAAGGAGCCATGCCCGTACTATGTGCCCCAGTATCTTTCTGCTACAGAAAGTTATTAAGTAGCGCTTAAGTTTATACCTAGCATAGCGAATGAGCAGGTTATCTGGCTTGAAATCACCATGAATTATGCCAACATCGTGCAATGTCTCAAGCATATGCAGCATTTCTATAGTGTAGTAAATACACAGCAGTTCTTCCATGTATTTCCCCAGGACCGCATATGAATTTATGACATCCTGTGTAATATCTTAATCAGGAAATTATTCATGCTTAGGGATGAAAATAGGAGAAAATGAATAAAACAACTGACCTGCAATGTCCCGTGAGCTAAATAGTCGCAGACGAGTACGCTACAGTCAGAATAGATATGAACTCTATGGGCAAAGCCATAGCTTGGTCTCTGATAAAATACGTTTCATCAATTCACAATAAGTATTTTTTCAATGAAATGGCAGGTCGATGGAGTAATTGGAAATGACATACTTCACTCTCTGAGATACGTTGATCAAGCAGACGATAGATATAAAATTCCCAAGGGAATGCTGGTTTTTGGATCTGCCATGCAAGATTGAAATTTCAGTCTTATGAAACAATCGGCTTCCCCATTTGGGTAAAAAAAGTCAATTAGGCGAATCAATCACCTTCAATGCTACAACTTCATCTGGATTACTATTAACATATGCCTTGTATACTTGAGCGAAACCACCTTGTCCAGCACAACCCTTGACTTGATACTTCTTTCCACCTTTAAGTATTATAAGTCAGAACATCAACATTCAAAAGCAACGGCATCCTCAAGGTAAGGAACTGAAATTATCCCCCCCCCCAAAAAAAAAGTAAAAAAAAACATCTAGATAAATAATGACTGACACAAACAGATAGAAAACGAATAATAAATTCATTTTGATCTTTCTCCCGTAGAACCAAGTTTAGAATCGCAGTCTAACAAAGTAAATATAAGAATGCAGGTGAGAAAATAAATGTAAGCTCATAAAAACTGGCTCTGCTAGTAAATCCTTTTCATGTAATGAAAGCTGAAAAATAATCAAAATGTTGTTCAAATAATCTGTGTGCGATTTAGAAAATAACCTATCTCTACAATTTTATTTCTTGATGAATTCTTCAAAGAAGATAAGGCAACTTTTCCGGTGTAAGCTTTGTTACTTGAATGGTACCCCTGAAATGCATAGATTATAAAATATCAGTCTTATAAATTTTCCAACGAAAACTAGTCCTATCTTATTTATTAATACAAATCCATGTAAATAACAAGCTTATAAGTTGTCTCACTTCAGATTTTGTGAGCAAAGCATTTATCCTCTTCAATAGATCACCCATAGTTGAGGGTATCCATGGATTGATGGCGTCATTTTCAGATTTCATGGATTCGGGTTTATCATCAATCTGAGACAATATAATAGACAAAACGGTTAAGTTTGTCAATATAGTCACCCAAGTAAACGACAGAACAACTGATGGAATATAAGAATGATAACAGTTTAAATCAACAGCGGTATGTAATTTTCATGACACATATAGCACTAATTGAAATCAGTGAGAAAGCCTAAAAAGTTGCTATCATTTGGATTTATTTTATGATATGTTACCTTTTGGCTCTTATGTTATAATTTAAGATAAGAACCATTCCAATATTCATACCTTCTGAGTTGGAGCAGCAGTCACTATTTCAGAAATTCTATTTAGGAACAATTCATACGCTTTCTTCAACCAATCAAGTGGTTCTGCATTCCTAATCCATTAAACAATAATTAAAACCATTGCAGTGCAATTTGTGATGACAAATTAAACAGGTAATACTGGCCACAGTTAGATCAATCACTGACCTAGAGATGCCAAGCTGATATACAGTGTGAGCATCATGCAATCTCCCTTTGGATTCAAAAAAAAACCCAGACCATACATAAAGTGAAGCCTGGTCGGCACATATATTACTATCCAACATTTCTTTGAACACATTATTGAAATCCTCACTAGCATCCATCTACGAAAAACAAGGAAATCAATATAAGCTCTTCAATATTTCTAACTAACCATACTGAACTTAGCACATGTGAACGAAAAGAAGGCTTCACAATAGAGAACCTAAATTCACTCACAAAATAACTCTTAGATTTACAACAATCTACCCTAATAAATCTATCAGACACCAAATTGGAGAAATTAACGTGAATCTGAATGGAGGCAAACGGAAGCTAAACATACATAAAGAAAATTGAAATAAATATAAATTAAAACTGACAGATAATATTATAAATTACATATAGGAGCCAAATCTTAAGAAATCTGATGTCGTTTTTGTACTGAACATTGTGCTTGAACTTTGCGATGCAATCTTGTAGAAGAGTCAAGAGATTCGAATCGGACGTTCGACCGGAGACGGTATCATCAAGAGCTTCCTTAATAGACCTATAATCAGAGACGAATATTACAAGTTTTTCGAAACGCGAATTTAAATAGGGCGTGATTATGGTGAGATTAAGGAAGAGAGGGAGTACCGAAGAGAAGGCAAGAGAGGATCGTGAGAATCTTCGTAGACTTTGGAAACGAGGACTTTATCGATCATCGTCATGGTGTATGTGGAAGTGAAAACTGAAGATTTGTTTGTGGCTTGTCGATTGAAGCTGAGCATCTGAGAGATGAATGAAGACGAAAAGGCGGGAAATGTTGAATTTTGAATGTGCCTCATTTTTTTTGTTCGTCCTTTAGAATGATATCCAAGAAAACGTTGGGCCCCAAACCATGGCCCATTGGATGTCAGATGGGCTGAAAGGGAAGAGCCTTCTTTCTTTTATACTCCAGTCCTAAATATAATACCTAGTCGACTTTTTTAGAAAATCCTAAAAAAACAAAATAAGTTAATTATAAATTGATTTACCTATTTTTTTTCCATTAGACTAGTTTATTTTACATATAAACAAATGGATAATCTAAAAATATATCAAATATGTCATCATTTAATAACATACTCCCTCCGTTCCTAAATATAAGAGCACTTTGACTTTTTTGGAGAATCCTAAGAAAACAAAATATAGTAATTAAAAATTGATTTTCCCAAATTTTTTCATTAAACTAGTTTATTTGACTTATGAACTTACATGTGATCTAATTATATTTAAAATATATTATGAATAAATTGTTCATTTTGTTTTCTTAGGATTCTCCAAAAAAGTCAAAATGCTCTTATATTTAGGAACGGAGGGAGTATTTTGTAACCATAATCTCTCCAAAAAAAAGTCAACTAGGTCTTATATTTAGGATCGGAGTTAGTACATGAAAGAGGCTAAATATCAAATCCGCTCAAGAAGTGTGTCATCACTCATCACTTGTCAATCTCAATTCCACCTTAAAAGTTTTTTTCTCTCAATTTTACCTTGGAAGTTTAAACATAGAGCAATGTTAGCCCAGTTCAATAACAATGTTACCTTTAGTAGTTAAAATGGGGCTATATTTTAGAACTCTCGAGGTAAAATTGAGCTAAAAACTTTAAATGAAATTGAAATTTATGATACATTTATATAGGTGAATTTAGTATTTAACTCTTAAACACTTATAGTGACTTCGTTATTTTCAGTGGAACGTGCTCCTTTTGCTATTAGCCACGTGAAATGTATTCATAAAGTAAGACCTTTAATTTTTTTTTTTTTTGGTTACTAGTAAGACCTTTAATTTTGTATACAAAGAAAGACCTTTTTATGTAACCAAAATTGTTTGACCAAAAAAAACATGTAACCAAAATTGAAACTACCGATGATGTCAGATAAAATGATATCCACTTGACTTTTTTGAAAAAAATAACTGTAAAATTAAATAAATCGCATATAATTTAATTTGTGTAGATATTTTTCCAAATTAATTTATTCACCTTTTAAAATTTATCATTTAATAGTATATATCACATATTCTTTTATTGACCCACTTGAGAGAGAAAAAAATTAACCAACTTATTTAACTTTTTTGCCCAAAAAAACTTATTCAAATGTTATAATTTACATAAAAAGTTAACTAAATCTTATATTAAAAGTATAAGAGTGTATGATATTTTATGTAGGTTTTTTCCTAGAAAATTTTCAAAGCGCAAAAGATTTGAGCTGAAATGAAGAAGAGGCCGTGGTGGTTAATGTAAAGCTTGGAAACCCAAATCTTTTTTTTTTTTTTTTTTGAGTAAAATGGAAACCCAAATCTTACATCCATATTATCCACCAAGAAAAAGAGAGAAAAGTCAACAATTTAATTAAGAATCGTGAAACAAAGTTTTCATGAAGAGACTGGGTCACATAATCATAAATAATCCTCGTCCCCACCACTATCTCAGAAGGACAGAGACAGATCCTCTCTCTAACATTGAAAACCCAAACGTACGATAACACGTTTCTACTCTACATTGGCCCCCTCAAACATTATTAACGCATAACCAACCATGTCATGCCATCTCACCGGCTGTAGGCAGATAAAACCGCACAGGATCATGACCCATAGGATACCACCTTCACAACCTACCACACACGTACACTCACTTGTCCTCCCAACAATCTTCAAGGGCCCACCACATCACGGGGATGCTTCCCCCACTCTTCCCCAGTTCAGTTCTCTAACAAATCTGCAACATCCTATCCAAAATAATTCAGCCATCATTTGGAATAACAGACAATTTGGAAGCTTAAGTGTAACACTAATGAAGACACTAATAAGTGTTTACTTTGGTAATAAATGCTACTGTTTTTACCGTGCATGTAATTGATTCGATGTAGTGATGAGAATGGCAATAAAAAGATAGTGATTTTAGCAAATCTGCGGGCACATATCCATGTTGTCGTGAGCGTATTGCTTGCTTTTTTTTATTTTCTTTTTTTTCACCCTATGGACGTACAATGACAAGAAGGAAATTAATGGAGCAGCTTAAGGACACTTCACATCTCGCTTTTTCTCTCAATATAATTCCCCTTAGCTCCGTCCCTTCCTTCATCAAAATATATCTATATCTCGTGTTCCCTTCTCAGCCAGAATAATGGATGGGATGAGAGAGAAGAGGGTGGTAATATTGAAGAATAAGGAGGTAATGAAGATGGGGGAATATGAGGAGAAGAAAAATGGATTCTTGTTGAGGGAAGAATATGATGATGAGCAAAGGAAGAGGGTGTCTTTGAAGAAAGGGTCTACTGGCGGCTGCGGAGGGAGCAGTGGGTTGAGGTGTTGCCAGGCGGAGAACTGTACGACGGAGCTGAGTGATGCGAAGGCGTATCATAAGAGGCATAAAGTGTGCGAATATCATGCCAAGGCTCAGCAAGTTGTCGTTTCTGGCATCCCTCAACGTTTTTGTCAGCAATGCAGCAGGTTTCTTATGCTCCTCGCCAAATTTTGGTTCCTTTAATTTATTACTTTTGTATTAGGCATATGCATGTATGTATATATATATATATATGCATGGTCTTAATGTTCAGATGTTCTACTTCCTGTTTTTATTCCTTGTCTTGTCGTGATTTGGTATGATAGATGTGTATTTGATCCTGATGATGGGATATGCTTCCTTTGTGGTGGTTTGGGGGAGGAGATATTCCTCACAACATAATGGATTGTTTTGTTTTCTCCCACATTGTGTCAGAAACATAGTGATAGATAGCAAGTAGCTAGCTAGTACTACACAAAGACTAGTGATCGATATTATATAATATATAGTATCATCATAACTTATAAGTCATAACACGTGGATGTTGATTATTGTGTGATATTATTTTTTAATTGACGTGGTGGGCAGATTTCATGAATTAGGTGAGTTTGATGAGACGAAAAGGAGCTGCAGGAGGCGTTTGGCTGGACACAACGAACGAAGAAGGAAGAGCTCTGCGAGTGAAACTACTCAGTCAGAAGGGTTCAGCCAGAAAAGAACAGGTACCACTCATCAGCTGACGGATAGAGTTTGTGGTGGCAGTGGTGATGAAAGAGGCAGGACTCAGATCACTATATAAAGAGAAGGTGTTTCATTATATTACCAAATAAAATGATTAGAATGCGAGGTGTCATTCCACTGCTTTGATTGCTTTTGCTATATTAAAGCATGCTCTCTCTCTTCTGTCATATCCTTGGCGTGTGTTCTTTAATTGCTCCTAAGAATTTCCTTTGCGTTTAGATCAGAGAGTGTAGTAGTATCAAACAAGGCAATAACTTCAGTAGAGCTGCTACTGTTACCATCCTAGCAGTAGAGATTATGATTGTTATGATTCTGCAGATTGCGATTATGAACTTAATTAGCTTCTTATTGTGTTCACTCTTTGCTTTCCGTAAATTACTTTTTGCTCCTCTGTCATCCTTTATTCTGCACTCCCACGAGACAAATTTGACCGGTTTAGCTATTTCGTACAGTTCAGTCTTTCAGTGAGCTCATGGCTAAAGGGTTATAGTCCAGTGATCCAGTCCATGCATGATCATTGTGTTATGGACTGTCATTTGTTCCCTTCTAATTCACTCGCATGTGCTGTCATTAGATCTAGCCAGTCCAAATCCAATAACTTACTAGTTGCTTGTTAACTAAATTAAAACCTTTCAATTTTTATGAATGTTGATCAGAAATTTGTCAGATTGTTGAATTCTAGCTTGCACCATTCTTATGGCTGTTTTTTTTTTAAAAAAATATCTATATATATTGTGTGTGTGTGTGTGTGTGAACTCGTGTTGGGGAAGTTTCCATGGATAAAATGTGCGCCCCGCGCGTACAAGAAACCAACATGCCTTTGTATGCTAATAAGATAAAAAAACGGACAGCAAAAAGGCTTCTCTTTCCCGCTAGGGACTTGGGTGTAGGGTCACTACTCTGTCTTCTATAAAATATGAGTATTATATATCACTCCATTCTTTTATTATAAGTCTAACTGCCAAAAAAAATTATTTTATAGAAATTATTAATAGCTTTATTTTCCAACTTTAGCTTTTGTTTAATGCTTGTTGGAAAAAGAAATAGGAAAGAGATGTGAGAAGGATTTACAGATGTGGAGAGAAAATTTTGAGTAAGAGTCGCCTTAGAAAATTAAATTTTATCAAGACATATGTAATGATTTAATTAACAATTCTTAATGTGCAAGAAATAGTTAAAGGATCGGAGTCTTATAATAAGGAACATGTAGGATTATTTTATGATTTTAGTCTTCTAAATGTTAAATTATTATTTATAACATTTCTATTTTATTATCTCTTTTTATACAAAAATGTAATGTAAAGTCCAATGGTTCACCAAGTTCAATGCAAGTTGTTCCTAAATCCTAATCATGCAGGTTAAGTTTCCCCACCTACTCCTGTATAATTTGGAAGACTGTTAACAGAAACGGGAACAACATTTCTTTTATTAAAGATCCGGGAACAACACTACCGTAACAGTAGGGAAGGGTAGACCCGTTTTTTACGTATTTTTTGATAAAAACCCATTTTTTACTTGCTCGGTAATATAATAATTTATGAAGTCTTGAAATTAATCTTTTGAATGGAAGACTAAAGATTTGTGGGATGTATCCAGCGTAGTGTGAGAACATAACCAATTAATAGGATCACGTATTATTAGGAAACAAAAGCTCGGCCCACTGAGCCTTAAATTCATCCTCAATTAATGAGAAAGCCAGATGGTTGTTGGAGAGAGTGATGTGGACATGAGCAGGGAAAATGAAGGAATTTGCGGTAGCCACACCTCTCTTGTCAATGATCTGTCTGCATGTTACCTTCAAGATTGGTTGCCCCCTGATCACAAGTTGATATTTTCCAGTTATCTCAAACATTTGCGGCACATACATGCCTCCCACAGCTAGCATTGTTATTATTTTCTTTTAAAAAATTATTATTATTATTATTATTATTATTATTATTATTATTATTATTATTTTTATTATTATTATTATTATTTTAGTTACAGTTAAAGGAGCAAATATTGATGGCTTTAAAGTTATATGCGAAATCGAACTCACAACCACCATCACTAAAGGGTTATCATATCACTAGGCTAAGGTTTTTGATTTTTTTTTTTTGCCAACAAAAAGGTCCTTGATAACATTATGTTATTAATTTATTATTGAGTATCTTGGGTTCCTTGCCTTTTATAAAAAAAAAAAAGAGTATCTTGGGTTCCTCTTCAGTCTTCCCTGTTGAGTACTAGCAAATTCGGTAATAACCCGCTAACTTGTTGGGCCTTCTTGTTTTCTCACTACAAGATGCACATCAATACCAGTTTGAGAAACAAGAGAACATGGTACAGCGGAGCGGAAAATAATTACAAAAAACCAATCCAAACACCCACTTAATTATTAGTGTTTTATGTCGTCTAAATGGGCCGAGCCCATGAAGATCTCAATTGAAACTAATTAGCACGGGGTAGTCGATCAGCAGCTAGTTGTCTTTGCCATGCTTAGATGAGCTTTTAGACTAAAGCTTGGTGTTAACACATTTGTTTGCGCTTGTTTAAATATTATTATTAAAATTAGCAAGGATCGGAGTAGAAATAGTAGAAACCATAGGGAATAAATCATCTTAACATATAATAATACATCTACATACATATTCACACTTTAATGCTTACTATACAAAACTTTTATCGGGAGATCATGGTTTGGTTGAGTTATGCATGAGTCATCGCTGGTTTAGGTTTGGATAATGTAGGCTTAGCACTGGCACTCGATCATTAGACAATTGTATGGTTGTTGTGGATCGCCCGTCCGTGACTCAAAAATGTTGTTTAATTTAACCATGAGAAACAATAGTGTGGACTAAATAAAAAGTATACAATGCAATGTTTTTACAGATCAGGTTGCATTGAAATTAATTGCCTAAAGTAAAAATCCAGATGCTTACGAAACCCTCTTGCATAAAATATTATACATCAGCCAACCAATCCAGCTCATCACTCAAAAGAAGTGTTCCCTCGTTTTTTTCTCACTAAAGTCGATCTCTTTGATCATTTCCCATCCAGGTGGCTCTTAATGACTGAATCAAGCCATCAACCACACCACCTCTTCCAAGCCCCCATGATTGATCATTATTATTATTTTTATTTGTATAACAAAACACCACGTCTCTGGAATCATAATCCTCTGTTTTCTTACTCTATACTACTGTTACATTTATTGCTGACGAAAGGATGCACAATTATACATTGAGCGATTCAGTGGAATATATAGGAGCTTATTTAAAAAATGAACTTTGATTTTTATTTTTTCTTCAGTAAAGAGCAAACGAAAAATTTTCTCTGGACCAAAAAAGTCACAAATTAAAACGATATATGTCGATATATTGATGTGAAGGCATAATGAGAGGAGAGCAAAAGATGGCCAAGAAAAGAAAAGTCATACTCAAGAACGCGTCCTTTTTCGAACAACGCGGTCTATAAAATGTTAAAGTTACAGGGTGATCACGTGCCCTCAAAGTCAAACCTCTCTTATTTATACACCTGTCCCCTCTCTCTCCTGGATCTTCATTCTCCCTTTCTCTCTATATACCTCAGAAACTCTCTCAATAAAACCATGACTGGCAAAGAAATCCTCATCAAGATTAAGGTAAGCACGCAGAGCATAGGAGAGTACCCAATATAATGTTCTTATGCTATGTTAAACGTGCCCAATGTTCTCATCTCTCCTTCTCTTCTGATGGCAGTAGACTATTAGTGAAATTAATGTGTTCATGCTTCTTCTATGCAATTGCAATTTCTTGTTACATATTCTGTAGTCCTCTTCAAGTTATAGGTTTTATTTGAAATGAGTGATGCAGCGTGTTTAGTCATTCCACTAGTTTGATTAACAATATACGAATATACAGCTACATGTTTCCCACAAACCAAAAAGTTAGAGCTTCGTCTTTATGCTGTTTATATGGGTTTGTATTAAGATATGGGTTACTAACTCTTCTTGGAGAACACCAAGATACAAATTTATGTTATCTGGTAGTTATTATATAAATCAGGGGCTTTTATGTGCATTGCATCATATACATGCTTAAGTAGAAAGTTGAAACCGATGAGGAGTTTGCTTAATATATAGCATGTTAACTTCTTAACTGATGGTTGAAGAGGTCAAGATGGCCTTAGAGAGCTGTGCCAGTTTGAAGAAATTGATGTTTTTGACCTTCCTATGAGCCCATATATGCCATCAAATATATGTTATTTATATCCGTATTCTTTTTCAACTTGAAATGACCATATACAATTTAATACTCCATTTTGTTTGTCCTTTCAATATTAAAATTTGGATTCTACGAAGCTTAGTTTTAATTCCAGAGCTTAAACTCTCAAAGAAATGAAGGCTAAGATTGATTTTAAACTTTCTTGTAGGCCAAGGCTGGGTTTGGGACATCAGCAACTGACACCGGAAAAGGAAAAGGCAAAATGTCAAAGCATATCACACATGGCTTTCACTTATTGAAGGGAAAATCAGGCCATGCTATGGAAGATTATCTAGTTTCAGAATTTAAGCAAGAAAAGGACAAAGAGTTAGGATTATTTGCTATATTTGATGGCCATTTGGGTCATGACGTTGCAAGCTATTTGCAGAACCACCTTTTTGACAACATCTTGAAACAGGTAAAGAGCCAGATTATCTCTTCCATTCTCCTTGATCCAAACATAAGCTTAGATTTGATGTTTTCCATGATGAGTTCTTCTTTAATGAATTTGTCCATGTGTTGCATGCAGCCTGACTTCTGGAATGACCCAGAAAGTGCAGTAAAGAGGGCTTATGTTACAACAGACGAGAAAATACTGGAACAAGCACTAGTCTTGGGACGAGGAGGATCAACTGCAGTAACTGCAATACTTATTAATGGTCGGACACTTGTAGTAGGAAATGTTGGAGACTCTAGAGCTGTGATTTGCAAGAATGGAAATGCAGAGCAACTATCAGTTGATCACGAGCCAAGCAGGGAAAAAAGGTTGATAGAAAGCCGTGGTGGTTTCGTGTCAAACATTCCAGGTAGGCCTGCTGTTTGAGTTGTTTCTTAAGGTCTTGTTTCATGTTTGAGATGTACATTGGCATGAGTGCTATATGAACTCTGATTCATGTTTGTTTCTTGCAGGCGATGTGCCTCGTGTAGATGGCCAGCTAGCAGTAGCCAGGGCTTTTGGTGATAAGAGTTTGAAAATGCATCTCAGTTCAGAACCTGATGTGGTAATAAAGGAGATAGATGATGACACAGAATTCCTTGTTTTGGCCAGTGATGGAATATGGAAGGTAAACTCTCTACCCATTTCCTTATCTCCCTATTCATGCTTCATATTCTAAGAGACTTCATGCTTCATAGTTTGATTATCTAATATAACACTTAATGCACAGGTTGTGTCAAACCAAGAAGCAGTGGAGTGTATTAGACAGATAAAGGATCCTCAAGCTGCAGCGAAGCGATTGATAGAGGAGGCGGTTACTAAGAAAAGTAAGGATGACATATCCTGCATTGTTGTGAGGTTCCAGTGATATGTTCTTCGAGTATTTTCCTGAGTGCTTACATCAGATGAACTTAGGAAGTCATAACGATTGATTGTGTGTATAAATGTATGATATGCTTCTACTTTTTTCCTCAAGATTCTTTAATATGTATGTCTAAATGATAGTTTAGATGTTTGCAGCCCCATTACAGGATCTGTCTCATCTTGTTAGCATTTATTTAGGAGAATCAACTTTCAATTCTCAACAAAAGATTGTAATCACAAAAAATCAGTTCTACTCGTAGTGATTACATTCTTTCTTTGGAATTTCATAATGATTCTCTCGATTGATTATCTAATTGTAAGGAGTATCCTGTTTGAAAAGAGCCAACTTTTAAGCTGGTTCTTAGATCACAATCCACGTATATGTATAATGTATTGATTCATTAATTGTAAGGAGTATCAGTTTGTTGCCCAGAAGGAATTTCTAAACTCATGGGCTGTGTAGATGACTGGGTCCTTGGCGAATCGTTTGATGATGGTTGTTTTCCAGTCGCTTCATTTATAACTAGTGCACAAAATATTGTGTGAAGTTTCTCCAATGGATCCACAAAAACTAAAACATCCACAATTTTTTTTTCTTTATATCCAATCAATTATTGCTCTTATGGCTTGGAAACATGATAATGAATTGCCCGTGTTCAAAACTACCCTGAACATCATAATGAATTGTCCATAGGGAACACACCATGCTAGCATATCAACCAATTAAATCATCTCACAAAATAGATGACTTAGATGTTAATCTTGCTATTTTTGATACAGCCACCTGATCTTCCAAGTCTACTCTTTGAGAGGTTTCGTTGTTTCACTTGTTTGTATTCTCTTTTGAGATGAATGATATTCAGTTTCTAGTAAAAAAAATTTGCCTCTTTTGCCTTTGTTACCATCACTTTCACCAAGACTACTCTGTTGACCAACAACATTATTATGCACCGGATGAAGCAGTAATTTTATTCCTGACTTGATTTATTGCAATATGTCCACTGTCACGATTTGCATAATCCCTCTGTGCTGCATTTTTTTTCGGATTTGTTATTAGACAAATTAGACACACCCTATTGGGAAGGGAGCTCACCCACTTGCAAAAACAAATGGGCATGAGACGCCAATTGAGCTTATCCATAAAAAAAGCAATAACAAGATCCAGTATATAAATCCGCTGTTCATGCATATTTTTTTGATCTACAAAATTATATTTAAGTCTAATGCACTCATCTGTACACCGATTTAGGGGGTGGTTAATTCTAAAATGAAAGTTTACTTTTCTTTTCTGACCAAATAAGTTTACTTGTTAAAAGTGTGGAAGAAATTGTACTGCATTCTGAAAATAATTGATAGCGAATGTTATAAAAATAGGCCAAATACTATACCTGTGTGTGTATATTTAAGTGGGCTCATATTTACGATTTAAAAGCAAAGAAAGTAAAATTTAGGGTAAATTGGGATAAATCCTCACTTATAAGAATAATTTAAAAATGAGATCTAACTTAAGACGATTAACATATGTGAGTGTTAGATCTCGATTCTCAATTAATTTATCATGAGGTTTATCTCCAAGTTTCCGTAAATTTTATTTGGTTTCACATTAATAGTGGATTTCCATGGTTAAAATAAATACTAAATTGGCTTTAATTGAAATCAAACCACATGGTCATAGTGATAAGTTTGAAATAATCACTTTGTATTAATCAAGGAAACAATTGCCTAGTTTAATTAATAAAGATATCCAAATTGTAATTTTTTCCAACAACTGCTCTTTTTTATAGTAAAAATAAGTTAGAGACAAGAAATGCAACCATAATAAATATCTAGACAAGCGCCCTATAAAATAAAGTTGATATGAGAATATTTTATAACACACCCCTCCAAAAGAATCAAAACTATGGAGGCAGAGACGAAGTATTGAATTGTGAAACGTGGAGAATGGAGTCATGGGAGTCAGCAAGGAGTCAATCAGAAATGGAACAAGTGTACTTGTTGTCTGCTTGCTGGTGATGGTGAATCACTATTTTGATTTCTATTGGGAAGGGAGGCGGTGGAGAGTTGCAATCAACTTACAACGTGGTCCTCAAAGTTTGTTCCAGGTGATTTTCATTTTGTACTTCTCAACTTTCAAGGTTAACTGCCAGTGCACTGCATATCGTGGATGAACCATCGGCTTAATTAGTGGTATGGGCTTCACATCTCTGGGTTCCCAGAAATCAATGGGCTCGGTCCAAACTCAAAGCCGGCCTTATTCTCCTCCTCTTGTTCCAAACATGAGACATCTGGCTCTCTCTTGATTGCTGCTGCTCTCTGATTGGCCCTAAACGGAACAACTAATAGTGGCCCAAAAACAAAGTAAATCCACCTGGCAACATATACGTCATCATTGATTATGGAGAATCGGATCACTTTGTGTACCGTATAAATCAACTAAATGTATCTATCCCCTTTATATTTATCCTTTTAATGCGAGCTTGTAGATCAAACTCGCGGATCTGAACGGATGCATACATATCCCTGAAGTACAGTTCACTTTAATTTAATCTTTGCAACCATAAAAATCTGTTTCTTTGACCATGATCCAAAAACTCAATCTTGAATTAAATCTGAAACTAATTACTGTTACAACAGAAAATATTTATATCTCCTCTAACAAGTAACACATGTCTTTATATGAAACCACCAACTTTTATATTTATTTTAAGATTTCACATCATAACCTTTATTTTATTATACATTTTGTACGTAATATTTCCTCCAAAAAACACGCAAAGAGAAATCAGCCACAACCACATGTTTTAGTGTAACATTTTTTAAATAAAGAGGAGGTCACAAATTTAATCTAGTGGAATGCGGGGAATAATGTCATCTGTAATTTCATTATTTACCAATGATATTCCATTTAAATAATATCTCCTCACATCTTAATTGTAGGATCAAGTTGATTAATTAGTTTGTAAAAAATAAGATCGATCACTTTAAATTATTTATACTCATATTTTTTCTCAAAACCAAGATCATGCGTATGAACTAACCTAATACTCCACACACACACACCCACACCACACCCACGCACACAATTTAATGGTTTGCCTTACTTCTTTAGTGAAGATACATGGATTACTATATGATATTTCTACAAAACCTATTTTAATTAAAAATTGAAAAATCACAAATAATTAAACTTCATAGTAATTAATACTCCTCAGTTAAATATATGAAATTTTTTGAATTTCAATTTGTATCTAAATACATGATCATTGTCTAATTGTTCCTAACTTTTTTTCAAATTAAATCTAATAATACTTATATATAGAAAACAATAAGAGAGAGTATTGGCCCAAAAAAACAATAAGAGAGTAAGGTTGAAATTATATATTTTGGGCTAATTGGTAATATCATGTGGAGATAACTAATTTAACACACATCCTTAACTTAATTAAAATAGTAAAAGTAGTCATATCTTATATTTAGAAGCAGATGACCTTATAAGTAAGTGCTAATTAATTAAGAAAAAAAAAGAGGAGAAAGGGAGGGGTAATTGGTAATGAGTAAGAGGGATGGAGAAGGAATTGAATCTAGAACTTTCAAGGGAGAAGAGGACAACACGAAAATAGGGCCAGTGAGAGAGAGATTTTAAGGAAGAGGAGAGAAAGTAAGGAGAGAATGAGAAAGCAACACATAAGAGAGAGGAGAGTTAAGACAGTGCCACATACCCCCCTTTGCATGCCCATCTCAAATGTGACTCAGCCACGCCTCCTAATCTAAGCTAATCTATCTAATCACTCAACTCCTCTTATATAATCCCCCCACTTCCCATTCTCCTTCATTTCATTTCTGTATGTTCTCAGTGAATATCTATATATATACCATGATGAGCAACCTCTGTGGTGATCACCACCACAACAACAACAACGTTAACAAATTCCCCACCTTCTCCAAAAACAAGTCCCTCCTCGACATCCCTCCCCGCAAGCTCCTCACGCGCCGCCACGACGACATGTTCTCCGACGACACCGCCTTCCTCCACAAGTTCCTCCCCCGCAACAACCTCGACTCCTCCGACGACTCCGACTCCGACTCCGACCCCTACTCCTCCGACCACTTCCGCATGTACGAGTTCAAGGTCCGCCGCTGCACCCGCAGCCGCAGCCACGACTGGACCGACTGCCCCTTCGCCCACCCCGGCGAGAAGGCCCGCCGCCGCGACCCCCGCCGGTTCCACTACTCCGGCTCCGTCTGCCCCGACTTCCGCCGCGGCGCCTGCTCCCGCGGCGACTCCTGCGAGTTCGCCCACGGCGTCTTCGAGTGCTGGCTCCACCCTGCTAGGTACCGCACCGAGGCCTGCAAAGATGGCAAGCATTGTAAGCGTAAGGTCTGTTTCTTCGCCCACACGCCACGTCAGCTCAGAATCCTCCCTCCCAATTCTCACCATAACAATAATATTCCCTCCGACCACCACCATGCCTCATGCAATAAGAATAACCATAACAGATTATTCCTGAATCCAACCTCTGGATCATCCAATAATAATGCCTGTTGCTTGCTTTGCCATCATTGTATTGGCTCCACTAATTCCCCCACCTCTACTTTGTTTAGCATGTCACCACCGCTGTCGCCGTCGTCGTCCCCTATCTCGCCACCACTGTCTCCGGTGAAGCGGCGGTCCGCCGTGACGAATGGTATGTCTCCTATATCGCGATATTGCGATAGGCTTGCAGGATGTGAGGGGACTAGTAGGTTGGTGAATAATAATAGTGGTGGTGGTAATAATAATAATAATGGGTTGGCTAGTTATAAAGATGCTCTCAATGAATTAATGAGCTCATTGGAGGGTATGAATTTTGGTGAGGCTAATAATTGTTCACCTGTTTCTGCTACAAAGGCTCCAAATCTGCCGTGGCTTGATATGTCTTTGATTAACTGTGATGATCAACAGTATCATCAGCATCAGCAGTTTGTTCTTTCACCTGATCAACAGCAACAGTTTATTCTTTCGCCATCGCCTCGTAATACATCGATTGCATCTTCTGTTTCTTCTGCAAACTTCTCTAATGGAAAATTATATCCAAACAGTACATTCCTCAGCAATGAAACCAAAGCTGTTTCAAGTGATAATGGTTCATCATGCACCGTCCCAGATCTCGGATGGGTCAACGAGCTGCTGATGTAGAAGATGGGGACGAGATTATTGGTCGGTGATGAAGACGGAAAGTGTAAATAGAATCAAGCGATATTAATTACTTGTCTGATCTCTGGCGTATTGTTATTGTTGTTATTATTATTATTATTATTGTTTTAAGGTCATTTATTTCTGAATTTGCAGCTGAGTTTGTGATCGCATATTATTGTTATTGTTAATTCCTGTGACTTAATTTTATGCATTTTTAGATTTGAATGTCATATGTCCAGTGTTGTGTAAAGGGAAGTTGATTCATGGAGTAGAAATGAGCCATGATTTTGGTTTTCTTCATATGGATCGATGTTTTGGCATGTTATTATTACTTGCGTCATCTATTATTGCTTGTGTGTCATTTCTCATTTCATTTGCTTGTGGTATATAACGTGTCAAAGCTAACCATAATAAAAGCCTATATAGCTATATATATATATGGTTTTGCCAAGTCTTGATTCCGCTGTACACATGGCGAGCATGCAATGTTCATCTTGGATTTGATCTTTCGGGAATCTCGTTGCTAAAATTAAGATGGGAAGTTTTACTTTTACCCTTGTAATAATGGCTAATAAGTCAAGATGACGAGAGGCCGATGCCATGGGCAATGAGCCATTTAAACTTTTTATCCGCTATTGCTTATGCATTCAATCTGTATCGTTTATGGTAACAAAAAAAATCTGCATCGTTTAAATTAAAAAAAATAGAAAAACAATTTTGTGTGGCATCCATTAAAAAATGGTGGTTTACCGATACAGCTGATTTGAAATAAAGTTTTTTTTCTATTTTGGGTAAATTAAATTAGTATCAAAATTCTTTCTTTTTTGGGTCTATTAAAGCTCTTAATTACTGGCCCACTTACAGAGATGGGATGTTCATAGAGACGAAGCGAGACGTGTTTACTAAAGTGTGATATATTGGTCCTTTTTTTTTGGACTGAAATTTCCTTCTATTTATTAATTAAAGCAAGCAAGTTCCAGAAATACAAAGCAACAATACAAAGCAACAGCAAAAGCTATCCTAACAATAATGATAAACTAAG
Organism: Mimosa pudica; assembly: GCA_029929735.1. Lineage (NCBI taxonomy): Eukaryota > Viridiplantae > Streptophyta > Magnoliopsida > Fabales > Fabaceae > Mimosa > Mimosa pudica. Next base: position 3,157,343 of record JAKELP010000001.1, read on the forward strand.
GGCTTAATAGCTAAGCACGATCAGCCTATTCCGGAACAGTGCGATGAGGGAGAAGAAGGTAGAAGAACTCCTCTCATATCTTGGACCCATTGAGAAGTAGAGTCGTAAGCAGATCGAGGCAATTTGTTCAGCCTCTTAACATCCAAAGCTAGAAGATGAGACAAAAGAGGTGATGGCGTATGAACCCACCCAATTGGGTTCACCTCTTTATGAGCTTCAGCTGCAAGATGGTCAGCAATACCATTTCCCTCCCTAGGAGTGAAACAAATAGAAAACCCAGCTTGGGAAGAAAGAAGCTTCACAATTTCGAGGATAATGCTACGACTTTGCCATTCATATATTTCAGATCCATCCTTAACAATATTTTGTTTCAGCAGCATGCAATCTGTTTCAAACATGACCATATCATAGCCAAGATCAAGAGCTAGCAGCAAGGCTCTCTTCAATGCAAGCGCTTCAGTCATAAAGGCCGAGATTGACTTAACTTTGTCTATAAAACCCCACTTGAAGGTGCCCTCATAGTCTCTACAAACAATGCCAATTCCAGCTTCATTGGAAATATCAGTGAAGGAGCCATCAGAGTTAATTTTCAGATAGTTAACTGGTGGGTTGGACCAGTGTTTACACTTAGAGACATGGCTTCTTTCTGTGGTTTCCTGAATAAGCAAAGGAATAGAAGCCATATAATCAAAGTTAAGTTTATTTACAGCCTTAATAACTGCAAATGGGTCAGGATCTTTATCGTTGAACACTTTCTCATTCCTCTGCTTCCAGATATGCCATAAGGTTAAAGCAATTTGAGAGAGTTTAGTGTCATCAATTTGTTCTGGATTCTCCGAAATATCCATCCACCAAGCTGGGAAATTATTCACATTCAATTCCTCGATTCGCAAACAAAGAGAGCATCCAAACCACACCCATTTTGTCCATGGGCATTTAAAAAACAAATGTTCCAAAGTCTCAGGCTCTAATCCACAAACGCTGCAAGTATTGGATGACCCACGATGTCGATGGCATAGTGCTTCTTTGGTAGCAACTGAATTATTTAAGGCTCTCCACAAGAAGTGTTTGACCCGTGGGATGACTTTGATCTTCCACATTTTATTCCAAGTTGTTTTGGATAACACCACTGAAGTTGAGGCATTATTAGCAAGATGTGCTCTGGAGTTGTGTTCTTTAAAGTAGCCAACTTTAACCGTGTAATGACCATTTAGTGCAGATCTCCATACAAGCTTATCTTCAAGTGGAAATGAGGGAATAGAGATATTATAAATTTGTTCCTGTATAGCCTGAGAAACAAGGCCTGCAATTGGAGATAAATTCCACTGACCATCCACAATTAAATCAGCCACTTTCCCATTTTTCACAATATAATCATTGCTACCAGTTGGCTTGGGAGGGAATTTAATATTAGGAACCCACTGGTCATCCCAAATTCTTATGGAAGCGCCGTTACCGATATCCCATGTTAAGTCTTTTTTCAATAAATCACGTCCAACAATAATACTACTCCAGCACCAAGAGGCTCTGTGACCCTTTATGGCGTCAATAAACTCCCCTTTCGGGAAATATAAGCTTTTAAGTACCTTGACCCATAACTCATTAGGATTATTCAATATTCTCCATGCAGTTTTGGCTAATATGGCATCATTCATAGTAACGAAATCGCGGAAACCCAACCCTCCCTTAGATTTGGAATTGGTGAGAAAATCCCATGCTTTCCAATGAGTAGCTCCACCATCCGCAGTACCGTCCCACCAGAAATTTGACACCATCCTGTTCAGCTCCTTACAAGTTTTGATTGGGAATTTGAAGCAGTTCATGGGATAGATGGGAATGGCATTGACAACTGCTTTAATCATAACTTCCCTGCCAGCATATGAGAGAGATTTCTGAGTCCACCCTTGGATTTTTGCAGCAACCTTTTCTCTGATATAAGCCAAAGCCTGGTGCTTAGTTTTTCCCCAGATGCTAGGAATACCGAGATATTTACCTTGATCAGCTGCCTCCGGGATATTTAAAATCTGGCTCACCATCGCCCTGACCTCCTGAGGTGTATTTGCTGAGAATACTATGGTGGATTTATCATGATTAGGCTCTTGACCTGAGGCTATGCAATACATTTTCAGAATCTTAGCAAGATTGATACAATTAGATCTGCTGGAATTCATAAAGAACAGGGCATCATCAGCGAAGAAACTGTGAGAAAGCTCCGGGCAGTCTTTGATTAGCGTGATTCCTTTGATAGTTCCCTTAGAGATGCTCTTGTGGATCATCATGGACAAGACTTCTGCCGTGAGGATAAAGAGATAAGGAGAAAGCGGATCTCCCTGTCTAAGTCCACGACCAGGAATGATAGAGTCTATCTTGTCGCCTGAAACACACAAATTCAACTGCACAGATTCTATACATTTCATTATTAATAACACCCAATCCATGCAAAAGCCAAATTTAAGGAGACACTTTTTAAGAAAATCCCACTCTACCCTGTCATAAGCTTTACTCATATCCATTTTAAGAGCAAATTCATATTTTGGCCCTTTTTTCTTACGTCTGAGATAGTGATAAACCTCATGGGCAATAATAATGTTATCATGAATTAATCTACCCTGTAAGAAGGCACTCTGATTTTTTGAGATGCATTTATCCAAGATTGGTTTCATCCTTAGAGCTAATATCTTAGAAATGATTTTATATGAGAAGTTACATAGCCCTATTGGTCTGAAATGTGAAACATGATCAGGTTTATCCGATTTAGGAATAAGCACAACATTAGTTTCATTTATGGCAGTTAGATCAGATTTACCATCAAAGAATTCATACACCATACTACAGACCTGTTCACTGATCTCTGGCCACGTTGAGTGGTAGAATTTACCTGAGAAACCATCAGGTCCTGGAGATTTATTGCTACCAAGACTAAATACAGCTGCCCTAATCTCTTCTCTAGTGACTGGTGACATTAACTTAGCATTCATGTCAGAATTGACGCATGGGTCTATAAACCCTAATGTCTCCTCCATACTTCTTTCGCCTGTTGAACAAAACAGTAACTTATAGAAATTGGAAATATTATTATTAATATCGTCCTGTTCTGTCAACCATCTATTATCATCATTTTTTAATCTAAGGATACTATTGGTTTTCCTGCGCTTCATAGTAGAGAGGTGGAAGAATCTGGTATTTCTATCTCCTGCTTGAAGCCACTGTACTCTAGATCTTTGACACCAGTACTCCTCTTCTTGGTCATAAGCTGCTTCAATTTCATCTTTTAAATGCTCTGCTCTTTTCTTAGAATCATCAGTGATATAACCTTGAAGACAATTGGCCAATTCATTTGAGAGTCTCTCTATCAACTTCTTGGAATTTGGGAATTCTTTTCTGCTCCACCTGGATAATACATCTTTACAAGACACAAGACGGGTCAGAAAAATTAATAGTGATGTGGTATCATTTACCTCTGTTTGGTGCCACCCTTGCTGGACAACTTGGAGATAATCTTTGTGGGCTGTCCACCGAGCCTCAAATTTAAAATTCCTGGGGCGAATTACTTTGTTGAAACAAAAGTTAATCAGGAGGAGATGATGATCGGACCCTTGGGGGTCAATATGAAACACTTCTAGCTTAGGAAAGCATTCACAGAGCAACACATTTCCAAGGGCTCTATCAATTCTTTCTCTAATCGTAGCTTGACCCTCTCTATTATTACACCATGTAAACTGATAGCCATTAAAACCAAGGTCAATGAGCTCACAATTAGAGATAAAAGTCTGGAAGTTAAGAATTTTCCTTATGGCTCTAGGCTTGCCTCCCTCTTTTTCATCTAGTGAGGCAATATCATTGAAATCACCTACACACATCCAAGAGTTATTCATATGATTGGCAATATTAGTGATTTTTTTCCAGCATAACATTCTAATTCCTTCATCAGTAGGGCCGTACACAAAAGTCACATAGCTTGGTGCTTCAAAAACAGAACCTGAGACACTAGTGTGGATAAAGTTAGTAGAAGAAGACAAAATATTGATCAACACATCATCATTCCACCATAATGCTAATCCACCACTAATACCAATTGGATTCACTACCCATTCATTTGAATAATTGCATTTTTTCCTAATTTTAGTCACATAAGAACTTTTCTGTTTCGTTTCCATTAAGAAAACTACATGGGGTTTATGTTTAAGACATTCATCTTTCAATTTCTTGACTGTCAGGGAAGCCCCCAGACCCTGACAGTTCCATGATAAGAGATTCATTTTGAACCGGTGGTCGGTTCCATCCGGCCACCGGCGTTTTGGCTATTACCAGGAGAGATAAAATGACCATTATCTCTATTGGTGACTAACCATTCTGTTGGGAAATCAATTTCTTTAATAACTTGAGTTAGAGAACTTACCTCATTTAACTTGATTTGAGTATGAATACCTGTGGTGCGCCTGAGATTCTTGCTGGATTTTCTGTTTTTTGGAGCTCGTTTAGCCACTACTTGTTTCTCTTCCTGAGGACTGAGATGATCTTCAAACTCAAGCTTTTTCTTTCTTTTAGGATCAGGAACCTCATCAAGCTCACTATCTTTACGTTTCAGCTTCACGCTCTGGAGGTGCAGAGTAACTTGAGAAATAGGTGATAAGGTCCCATATGGAACAATAGCACGTGAAGAATTGATTGGACTGTCATTTGGTTTATGGTCTTGAGGGAGAATGGGCTTATGCTTGGGTTGGTATGGCAATATGGGCTCAGCAATAGGAGAATGGCTAGGTATGTTTTGAATGATGGCCTTATGGGTATTCTCAGAATCTTGGGGTCGGCCCACTTGGATTATTTTCCTTTTGTTCAAATCAATATGTTTAATATTCCTAGGGGGGCAGTAAGCATCAATTGCGTCATCTTTTAAGGCTTCGAATATCTCGTTTTGGTGCAGAACAATACCACCGATTTGGCCGCTTAAATGCAGAGATATTCCATTATTATTGGAAATATTCGCATTAAAGTCATTAATTGTTTCTACCGTTGGAATATCTGCAGTAACGGTCATCGGATCAGATAATGAATGGCGGGAATCAAGCAAGGAACGATTCTTACCAGATATATCACTTGTTGACTCCGTTTGGTTGTGGTGGGTATGATACGGTGGTGCTACCGTCTGTTGAACCTGAGGTGCTTCAACCCAACCTGCTTTATGGATGATTAAGAACTCCTCCATAGTTTTAACATGGGACGTACGCAACCAATGGCCAAACTCATTGTTTTCCTCATCCTTTTGGCCATCACCTGTCTTATACTTACAGGTTTTCTCATCATGACCTATTCGACCACAGTGATAGCAAAAATTTTGTAGTCTCTCACAAAGGAGAGGAAGGAGAACTCTCACAGAGGAGAGAAAACTTTTTTAAGTTAGATTTGAGGTATATGTATGATATATTGGTCCTTGGCTAGGCACATCTTCCATCTCTAAACTGACCAGAAACTTTTATTTGTAACCAAACAACGAAAAACATAAAAATTTGTTTAGTGGATGAGTGAATTAATCGTAAAAAGCAGGCGTAAACATAGGGGTGATCTCATTTTCTAATTCGGATTCGGATTCTCCCAGAAAAAGAGGTGGGAATGAAGCGAGAATCAATAGCCAAAAGTGTCACATTACCGAACGGAATTATGACTCAACTTACGCGACCACCTCAATTAATAGGATGTTGAACTAAATCGTACGAACTTACGCGACCACCTCAATTAATAAGATGTTGAACTAAATCGTACGAGTTAGTTATTCATAATGATGTTAATTATGTGGCCATAGTTGATTATAGAAAATATCCGTACTCTGAAAGCGCGATAGAGGTTAAATCTATTGCCTTTCAAATGAAAAGGAGTAGACGGAGAACTTTCGAATCTTCAGTGATATATATAAAGTCAAGCTATATACGAGAGGAAAAGTCATTTCATCAGCCGTGACCCGCGATATTATTTCCGACAACCTTATAGGAAAAAAATGGTACAGTGCACAGATAATATTCATGGCGAAAACTACAGGAACAATAGATAGTGTGACAGTAGTGTATAATGTGCGATTGAATTCCTACTACTAATCAATAAGACAAGAATTGAAAGATTTCCCAATTTTTTCATACAAAATAAACTTAAGCATAACATTTATAGAAATTTCAAATTTGCATGAGATGTCCTGAATTCAATATATGAAGGATTAAAGTGCAAAAATATTCATTTAATTGTCATGAATGTGTAAAAATATCTATGTAAAATTTTTTTTGAGCAAAACTAACAATCAAATTTTAAAATTGGGACAAAAGTGTCTATCACCAATAATATAATTTTTCGACTTTTCCACTTATCAAATTAAATGAGTATATATATATATATATGTATATGTGTGTGTGTGTGTGTGTATATGCTAAAGTGCAAAAATGATATTACCCAAAAGTACGTTTATAATATTAAACTTTCGCGGGATGCAAAAATAGTATCCAATTTGGGGTCCAAGTGGCCAAAACTGATTATATGTTGAGCAATAATGATGCAATTGTGCCAAAAAAAATTCATAGCAATGGTTGTCAGGCATATATTGTGTGAATTAATAAATCCTTTATCTACAACCAATGAAGGAACGATTTTATATTCAAACATCGTTCAATATTTTTTTTTGTCATTGTAATTGTAATGAATATGGTTTGCAAAATTGCCCATTTACCATTATATGTTTTATATATGGACTCGTAATAAAGTGTAAAAATGCCCATTAAATTGTCATGAATATGAGAATTGATATAATAATCCCATAATTAAAGTTTATAGTATCAGTGTTTTTTCCTCAAGATGTGCTATTTACATTGATATGACATTTTTTATCAAAAAGAAATACTGATGATGGCAACTTGTTATGAGTTATTACTTGCTCATGACATGGAGATGGTCGTGCGGGGACCTTGTAAGTACGATAAAACATTATTATATATCCATTTAAAATAATTAACTGTGTGTAAAATTCCACTTTATTGAAAATTGAGTTATGTTATCTATTTGGCGTTTTGATTTTCATCGTTCATGCATATATATCCAGTATTTAATTTTCGTGAATTTGGTATTTCGTTATTAAATTCACGCGCTGTTAAAAAATATCCACGACAAGCTAAGGAACTGTGTTACATAAAGTTTTCCATATATTCTATTTTATTTTGAAGCCATCACATATTAAATAATTTAGACAACAAATAAAATTGCATGTTTATCCTGAACAACCAACACATATACGGGTGACGCATATCACTAAAGTATTAAGTTCACTGATATGGTATGGTGATTATTTGACTAGGGTTCATGCACCTTATGAAAGTGTTCATTTATTTTATATTTGTTTTCTAACCCAATAAGGATAGCCACCAAGCCAATGATACGTACTCCCTCCGGTCCTATTTATAAGTCGTCAACCGCTCAAATTGTACATACCAAGGAATGGGGGTTAATGGAAGTTGAATCATTAAATTAGTCTTATTTTTTTTGTCTTTTCCATTTTTGCCCCTCTCATCTTTATTACTATGGTTCACTACCTTTTTCATTTGTACATGTGTCTTTTTCATCTTCTCTCTCTTCTCATCTTCTAATGTTCATTTTCCAATGTCAAAGGTATATTGGGAAAATTTTAATAAATGAGTTAGTTAATGTTAGTTGGTGACTTATATTAAGGACCAAAATTTAGTGGCGGTTGACTACTTATAATAAGGACCGGAGGGAGTACGTGTAAGCATCCGCAGTTGTTTGTGTGTTCATAAATAACTTTGTGTAATTAATTATTTGCATGAATCCAGCGTTCACGAATTTAATTATAACAATAGTTGCTACATTCAATGTCTTTCATGTCAATAAAAATGTCTAAATTGATGTTATTAAAAAATGTAGATTGAATTTGACTCTAGACTTGGCTCATCCACCATGAGTTGCATTCTGGGATTATCGAACAAATAAAGTAAGATTTTTAATTTCAAGATTATTATACCCAAGAAAATATGTTTTTGATATGAATATTTTTTTAAAAAAATTTGTAGTCAATATATTAATAAAAAATTGTAAGATGTGAAAATCTGACATCACAGTCTCACAGAGGAGGTGACAGAAAAAACAAGGAAACAAAATCCTCTATAAGTTGAAATCTTAATGGATGAATGAAAAATGGCAACATGGAAAAAATAATAAAAAATGCATGGCGACAGGAGTAATAACTAACAAATTGTAATTTTTCAATCAATAATTAACGTAATATGTAGTTAGTTGTTTCAATTTGAAATTTTATCTATTAATTTTGCACTACTGAACTGTCAGACAGGGCCATATATATGTAATTTTAAAATTAAGGCCGAAAAATCGAAGCTAATAGTGTGAAATTAATATAGTAACTAATTTTTTTGACAAAAATTTAACCACATTCAAATAATGTAAATTATCAATATCTTCATTTACTTGTCTAGCTAGGATGGAATAATAGCATCTTTTGTCCTCCTTCCGCACCAATGCGAAAATTCGGAGGAATGGCAGCGTTTGAGGTGAGTAAAAAGGGAATCATTGTTTCATGATACCATTCAACGAACATTACCAAACCTGCTAGTTGAACATTATTCTGGCCTCCTCTTTCACCCTCCCTTATCTTGCATTCATCCATCACTACGCGCCAAACTTGTTAAAATGTAGTGTAACCAAAAATCCTTGGATCAAAGTCGATACTAATTACAATTTCATTATCACATAATCCCTCAAAACCAAGCACATACATATAATGTAGTAAAAAATGAAAGTACGCTAAGAGGGGTGTAGCTAGACGCAAAGAATTTAAGAGAGGAGGGCATTTCAATATCAAAATACCTTATTGGAGTATAAATCCAAAATAGGTAGAGTAATAAAATACAGATACTACAGATAGGTGTCACTGCTGAAATTGCTGAGCAAGGAAGAAAATGAGTAGTCTAGAACAAAATAGATGAGAGCTATATGGAGGAGCTGAGTATAGAGCAATACTAAAAGCATATATAATATACTTGTTTCCTAGGAGGCAAGCTTAACTATGTGCAAGTTGTGGGGGCAATAAAAACCCATAGGGGTGTGTCTGGAATAACTCTTTTGGTGGGGTTTGGTGATGAGGCACTTAGGGTTAGGTAGTGATTGCCAAAAAATCTTGCCATGGAATGGCGTGGGTATAGGGGAGCAACCCATGCTAAAATTAAAAGACCCTCCATTATCTTTCGTACCAAAGGGTTTTGTGTGTGAGGTCCCCTATATCTAAGCTATCTTCATTGCCCTTTGATTTGATGTGCCTCCACCTTTGATTTTTGTTCTATGGTACAAAAATTAAATCTAAGGCCTTTTGTGGGACAAGAAGCCCATACTGGCCTGGTGATGTATGTTTGTGATGTATGTTTTGCTTCCTGTGACTTTAATTTCTCTGCCTCTGGAAAATATTATTGCCGACACGTCTTGATGGGAACGTTTCTAGCTAATCATCTATCTTTCTGAGGTGTCTGGGCAAAGAATAATATTTCATTCTGATATACTCGATTTTCTTTAACTAATTCCTGATAATGGTTAATTGGTGTTGGCCGGGGAGGAGAGGGAAAGGTCTTTGAGTAGTAATAATGCTGTCTCTTGCATGTTAGAGAGACTTCTTCGCTGAGAAGAGGCTAAGGGGATACATAAGAAAGTTTTTTGTTATTGTGCACACAGGCGCAATAATGAACGATCAGAGTTTGAAGTTAAGGAGCCAACAAGCAAAACATGTCCGGAATTCAGGTGTCTTGAGGAAGAGAATATGTGTATGTGCAACACAGATATGTGTGATGTGTGTTGCGTTTTGCATCAAAAGCGTAATTAGTTACATCAAACAACATATTCCCTGTATGTGCTGTTAAATACAATATATATATATATATATATATATATATATATATATATAGAGAGAGAGAGAGAGAGAGAGAGAGAGGTAGGTGACTTTCTTCCTAGTTAAATATAAGAGAGGGGTGAGAGTAAAGGAATGTTGTTCGGTATATATATATATATATATATATATATAGAGAGAGAGAGAGAGAGAGAGAGAGAGAGAGAGGTAGGTGACTTTCTTCCTAGTTAAATATAAGAGAGGGGTGAGAGTAAAGGAATGTTGTTCGGGTGATCATTACATGTCTAATGTAATCAAATTAAATAAACAAGTTTTATATCTTGGTTTATATATCTCGGAACAGAGGCTTTATAGGTGAAAAGAAATAGATATATAAACGTGTATTTGTACTGTAAGACTCTAGAGTTCTTTTTTTTTTATATTAGGCGTTGGTGTATGTTGTTATAGAAAGATCTATTTACCTAATTTAATTAGATTAACAATGTTAGTTAGTTAAAATAATATTACCAATACATGCCCTAACCATCTACCCTACTTAGTAGCCCCACTCTCCTCCTATTCATCTATTATTGGAACATTGATAAAGATAATTTACGAAAAAATTTGTAAGGATTAGAATTAGGTTTTATATTTAAGACCAAATTCATCCCTAAATATGTCTTATATTTTGAAATGGAGGGAGTACATGCATATATGTTTACATATACACACATATATGTTTACATAGACACACATACTGCGTGTGTACACACACATCCATATAACCGTGTTTCAAGGGTTGATCGTTTTTATTGGACATCTAGTGCAAAGATTAGACCATTGGAAGAGAATAGAAAGGAAACAGCAATGAAAAGGATCGGATCATCTGGCAATGAGCAAAATGAAATTGTATAGCTGTGCGTGGACATTTTAAGTACACAGCAATGGAAAAGACTGATCGTGGAGGAGAAAAATGAAATGAACTCATCAAATTGGACCGTGCATGATAATTGGACCGTGCATGATGGGACATAATTTTCTTCTTGTGTAAAAATTAAAGATGTGAGCGGAGAGAAAAAGAGAAAAAGGGAGATTGTGGTTGGACTTCACGTGGCCTATAAACCATTTTCTTTTCTTCCTCTACTTGAATTCATCAAGGTCTACTTTTTAGAGAAAATAATTTCCAAATTTTAATTGAAATTAAAATTTATTTAGATTTAATATTATTATACTTTTAACTTTAGAATTGTCTTAACCCAAAAAAGCTTAAATAACTGTTTTATTTATTTTCAAGCATCAAAGCTTATAAAGTAAAGGTAAAAAAAGGCTTATAAAGTAAGTGACATGCATAAACCGTAGTAGGTAAGTAGTCACCTATGCTTAGAAATAGATGTATTCTTGGTTACCCAAGGATATCCCCACTCGCGTGTCAAGTGAGACTAATCTCTCGCTGTTCTGAAGTCCCATATAGGGGTAGACAGCTTGTGAATTTGCTCCATTCACAAGAGTTGGGGATCGAACCCCCAACCACTTACTTAAGGGACGAGATGTATTCTAGATGTACAAATAACACTGCGTGCAATGAAGACTAATGACCAAAAGTTTCAAATAAGTGGAGCATAAAGTGTGTATTTCTTCCTTCAAATAATAATAATAATAATAATAATAATAATAATAATAATAATAATAAAAGACTTAGATGGACGGGTTGGTGCCCACTCTTCCCTTATTTGTTTGTTCCAGAGAGGAACTCCTTTTTCAATTAAAAAATATAATCACTAAAAAAATGAAAACGATTTCATGAATCGGGCCGATGAGCCCACTTGTCGAACCATCACAATTCTTTGAGATTTATTGACCGTTGAAGCGGGGGCAAACATTCAAAAAAGGACCCATCTTTCCCCAACGGCTACTTCACTCTCACTGTCGACTACATTCAACAATCTCCTCGACAACCCCATAAATCTTTCCCAAAACTCCATGAAACGTTAACTAGGAATTAAATTCACCTTCACATCTCAAAATCTCCAGGTCATTAAAAATGGATTCTTGTACCCCTCCATATCATCATCGTTCCAACAAGTCTCGTACCAAATCCTCCTCTCGCTTGCCCAATAAAGAAAATCAAGAGCCTCTTCGTATTTCTCTCGACCTTGTTCCATCCCCCATAAAATCCCTCTCTCCTTCTGCTTTATCTGTCAAATCTCCTCCTTCAATTCCCATAAAAGACCTCCTTCTTCTTTCACCTTCACCTCGCAGAAAGTCTAAAACCCGTCTTTCGGATCGCCTTGAAATGTCAGAAGAATATGTGGAACCTGTGGGGTTACATAGAAGATGCAAAGGTAGAGGATCTCAGATGGGTATTTTGGCTTCTCCTAGGAATTCTCGAAGGTCAAGGAAGCGATCAGAGCTTGAGATTCGAGAAGAGAAAGATGTGACCTTGGTGGATGAGATCGCAAAGCCAAGGAAAAGAAGGAGTAGTGGACGTTCTAAGAAGGAGAAATTGAGTTTGGTCCCTTATGTACCTGCTTCAAGCTCATCCCCAAGTATGTGTAAATGTTTTTTTAAAATACTCTCTCGGTTCCTAAATATAAAATCAGTTTCCCTAATTTGATTAGATTAAAGATATAAGTTAATTTAGTTAGTAACACAGGATATTATCAATTTATACTAACCATATATCTTTATCTCCACACTCCCTATGTTACTTGTTATTATGGATAAGTATTAATAAGGTTAATTTGGAAAACAATTGTGAAAAATTAGAAAATTATCTTATATACAGGAACAAATTAAAATATGAAAGTGATCTTATATTTAGGACCGGAGAGAGTAAGTGATTCACCTTTCAAATTAAATGTTTTCGGTGTGGGGATCAATGTGTGCTTATCTGTTTTCTCTTTATCTCTTGTTTGTGTGTTCAGAAGCTGATGATGAAGAAAGTGGGGCTAATCTAGATCGTATTGGGCAGCTTATAACTGATTTGATTATGTGGAAAGATGTATCAAAATCAACCCTTTGGTTCGGCTTGGGATTTCTATGCTTCTTATCTTCCTGTTTTACTAATGGTTTTACATTGAGGTATGCAACTTCTCTCTGCTCTTTCTGAATTTTTCAGTATTTAAGTTTGTCCACGAGGCAGAGAAAAAGTCTAAAGGAATTTTGAACTCGTGATTTCAGCATATTCTCAGCCATGTCACATCTAGCAATTTTATATCTGGGTGTTTCATTCATCTCAAACTCAATTTGTCAAAGGTAAAATCTTTCAACACTTTTAGTTACACATGAAAGACCAAATTATCCTTATTTTTCTATGTGTTATAAATCTTAGAAATTTTTGTTTCAGAAACCAGATCAAAAAGAAAAGTGAAGTGATGCTGAAAGAAGATGACATTTTACGTCTCGCAAAATTGATTCTTCCTGCTTTAAATCTTGCAATTTCAAAGACACAACATCTTTTCTCAGGGGAACCATCCATGACCCTGAAAGTAATCCCCCGAGACTCATCTTTCAGTTTCAACATTATTTCTGAAATTTATCAAGACATGTTAAAACAACTTCTCTTTGATGGATACAGGTAGTTCCTTTCCTTCTTCTAGGAGCAGAATATGGCCACCTTATTACAATTTGGAGGCTGTGTGCCATTGGTGAGTATCTAATGAACTCCATAGTTTTTTTGCGGTGAAAAGTGAAACTATAAATGAGTTCTATCAATAGATATCTTAGCTTTTCTGCAAAATATGGAATCGCAGGTTTTTTTGTCAGCTTCAGTGTCCCAAAGCTCTATTCTTGCTACTCTGCTCAGATAAATCAGAGAGGTATAGTCAGTCCTCTAGCTCAGTGAAAATATATAAATAGGTCTTTCCCAATTTTTAATACTTGAAAAACATTTTCTTACAAAAAAATTGTTATTGTGATACAGCTGACCGCTTCAAATTGCGTTTGATGGACACATGGACTGGTTGCACTCATAAGAAGTTGGTGGTAGCTTCGGTTGTCACGGTTTTCTGGAATCTATCATCTCTAAAGACTCGAATTTTGACAGGTAATTCCGAGACAGATATTTGACTTTAATTTAGTGTGCACCTTAGATAGTAGTAACTGGTCAGCACTTACAAATAACTATAAATCAAACTCAAAATACCACCTTGTTAATTCATATCCACTAGAAAAAGGTTGCATGACTTATTTAGCATTCATCTGGAAAAAGTGAATGAAATTAAAATAAAAAAAAAGTGATTCCTCTCGGTCAACTTTTGTTGACTGAGACTGTGATTCTGACATACGGTACTTCTTCCTTTGCAGCATTTATAGCGCTCGTAATAGTTAGATATTTTCGGCAACATGTGGTGCAAGAAGTAGAAGATGGTGTGGAAGAAGTGGTTGAGAAGGAACAGCAGCAAGGTTCGGTGGTGAAAGAAACAAAGGAAAAGGAAGAAGAAGAAGAAGATTTGGTGCTGTCAGAAGCAGAGAAAAAGGAACAGCAGCAAGCGTTGGTAGTGGCAGAAACTGAGGAAAAGGAAAAGAAACAGCAGCAATAGGTCTTTTGCTGCCAATCTTAGCACTTCACAATATGTTGACATTTAACACATCAATAAGTATATTTTAGATATCATATACATGGAACCGTATGTTGGTAATTTGGTGAAAAAAATTGAATTGTTTTCGCCTCTGATCAATATAACCTTCTGCATGTGTGATTATGGATATTTTAGTAGCAGGTCGTAAATACGCCCAAATATTTCAAATATTCAAGGGAAAAACCTTAATACCTAATGAATATTTCACCTTTTCTTAGTCATAGAATATTTCACCTTAATAACTAATGAATATTTAACAACCTTTTCATTCAAATTAAATTACCTCCAAATGTCATTTTTGAGCTTTATGTGCTGAATTTGATTTTGCATTTTTACTACTTTAGATTCCATATACTTCCTCCGGTCCATAATATAAGCCCAAAATTTGAATGATTTTGGTTCAAAATATAATTGCTCATCTTACATTCTCTCTTCATTTATTGCATTTTCCTACTTTAACTCTAACTCTCTTTCATATTCATTAATAGTTATATATACTTCTCTTTCTCTTAATAGTATGATAGTAAATACGGGTAATATTGGAAAATTAATTTCAGACACCCAACTAACTTTTATATATTTTCTTATGAAGCGTGTTTTGACTGAGCTCTAATATTACGAATGGGAGAGAGTAACACTTAATTAAATTAAAATAGAGCTTATGTGGAGGGAATGAAGTTTTAATTTTCATGAATTGCTTTTAATCACTGAATTCTATTGAAACATTTTACTGATAATGTCAGAAACTCAAATTAAAATGACTTCACTAAACCCTTCATGGAATTCAACTTATAAAATCTACATGTCGTTATGTTCATTTCAACCATGCTTGAAAATTGGGGGAGAGGGGGGGGACAGAAAGAGGACTAATCAAACAATCCAAATTTATTAACGATGGATAGCAAATTTATAGACTTACAACGTGGAAATTAAAAACAAAAACTGAACCTAGAAAATATCAACATCAATAACTAGATTTTTCCATGGCAAAAAAAAAGGGAAAAATAATTAGAGGTCCCCCACAAGGGAGTTAATAATGCAAAAATCCCAAAAGTTGAAAATATTAATGTAGGGTCCCAAGGGACCTCGCATTAATATATTTGAAAAGTGAAAAGACAGTTTTGCCCCTAGTCATAAAAAAAATTTACCCCTCCTCCCCCCCACCCCTCCCTCACCAGCCTCCCTCTCCAGCCACCCTCCCCCTCCAGCCCCACCCTCCCCAGCGCCACCCTCCCTAGCGCCCCCCGCCCCTCCCCCACCCCCACCCTCCCCAGCGCCCCCCCTCCCCCACCTCCACCCCCACCCACCAGCCCCCCCACCCTCCCCCCTCCCCTCCAGCCGCCACCCACCCTCCCCCCTCCCCCTCAAGCCCGCCCCCCACCCCTCCCCCCTCCCCCTCAATGTGAGGGTGGTGGGTGGCAGCTGGAGGGGGAGGGTGGGGTGGGGGGTAATTTTTTATTAAGGCTAGGGGCAAAACTGTCTTTTCACTTTTCAAATATATTAATGTGAGGTCCCTTGGGACCCTACATTAATATTTTCAACTTTTGAGACTTTTCCAGTATTAACTCCCTTGTGAGGGATCTCTAATTAATTTTCCCAAAAAAAAAACAACTAGATTTTTTCATATTCAAATAAACATAAAACTACTCGCTAACTTAATCTTCAATTTCAAATACAAGAACTAGAAAAACATGAAAACTAGTTTTAAATTAGTCTCAACACTCTCATAATGAACTTTTTTTTTTGGTTAATCACTGTCCGGTTTAATCCGGACTCGAGGGATATGAGTGTTGTTGCCCATATAGACAAGGTTGTCCCCTCTCCCAATAAGAGCGCTTCCCGGGAATCGAACAAGCGTTCTCATCCTTACGGGGGTTGTAACCCACTTACCAGCTCAACCAACTACCCCTTGGTCTCTCACAATGAACTTTAGAATGTCTAAGAAGTGGTGATGATGGGGAACATTCAAATGAAAATATGATGAACGAAAAACTGATCGCTGTGAACTTGCGGTTCATGATTAAGAGATCAGAAAAATGATTAAGAGATGTTTTTGTCGGTATGGGGTTAGGATTTTTATCATTTAATCAAATTTAACTTTTGGGGGTAAATAATGTCTTTAACATGTGCTCCCTCTTTCCCTTAATATAAAATGAAGAATATGTTTGAGTTGGTTAACATAATAAAATAAATGCAGTAGTGTTCTCAATATTTCCCTTACTAATGTATCATATATTTTAAAAATTATGTCATCTTTATTTCACGAGAGAGAAGAGAGATGACATTTCAACCAAATGACATCATTTATTCTCCCACATATATATTTTCTTTCCTCATTTTTAAGATAAGCCATTTTTGGAAATAAGATTTTGTGTCTCCCAAATAATCATTACTTATTAACTAATTTTGGCCAACTTCTGAGAATTTGTTATTCGATTAACTTCACCTTATATTAATAGACAGAAGAAGTATTATTGATGAGGGCAAGCGCACAGCCCTATGAATGAGGCTTTCCAAAAAAAATGTGCATTTTTTCATACATATGCAATATGTTTTTACCATGTTTAAAGTAACCAAACATGTTAATTAACGGTAATGCAATGAAGATTACCATTGCACACTTGCGATTGCAATGAGGTTGAAACAAACAGCCCTTGTTCTTTGCACAAGTTTGAGCAAAAAATCAGGTAAATATTATCGTGAGTTCAGTTTGGATGATGACGATGAAAACTCATATTTGGTGGTCCACAACGGATAGACCCAATCACCAACAAATTCTTTATAATGGCTGGACTTTGTCAGCTAAACAAGATTTGGTTGAATTTATATAATGACTGGGATATTACAACGAGAATGCATCTTTGTTCGTTAAGATTAATTTTGTTGAACACCTAGTTAGTTACAAAAGCTGCATAAAAAGCTTAACTGGTCAAAGCCAGAGTAAAATTTAAGAGATAGAAGATTTGAGGAGAATAAAAGAATAATTTCACTAATTTGTATTAGACTACATTCAATTGATCAAAGGAATACACATGAATAATGGGAAAATAATGGAAGCCTATACATGTGAATAATGAAAACACTATGGTCAATAAAATAATGGAAGAACCACATTCTCAACTGTTGAAAAATGGAAAAATCATCATCACAAGGTCTGAAACAATACAATCACTAAAGAAGACAGCTTATGAGAAATAAGGACAGGGTTCACATATTGTTCATCAATAGTTATTGGGACTTTCTTTGTGATTGCATTTTTTTAACCTCATGATAATTTCCTACAAAAAGATGGGAATGTGATTGATTTGATAAAAAATGACCAACCCACCAGGTGCTAGGAAAGGAATATATTATTCAGTCTAACCTCTGATTTTTACAGAGTGGCTGATTTGAACCCACGACCTCATACCCACACGACAAGTTAGCTTACCGTTGAGTTAAGCAGGTTCTTCTGATTGATTTGATAAGCCTAAGGGTTAATCACTACCATCTCGGCATCTCTCTTGTGCTAAACAACCACGTTCGTAACGATTAATAGGTTGCTCAAAGCATGGTTTAGGGGTATGGGGGCCGCAGCTGGGTCCTTTATCCCAATTTACTGCACCGTAGTTAAGGTATCTCGGCTTCCCTGGATTTATCGCTCCTACCTTGGGGGCCATGCACATCATCATCATCAGACCCATTATCATCAGCACTTCCACCACCACTCTCATTTTTTTCATTCCCATCATTGCCATTATTCTTCTTCCTTTTTGATCAATTTACTCCTCTCACTTTTGGTTCCTTCTCTTTATGTAAAATAAATACGTAATACGTCTTGTATCACCTACCGTTCCTCTCTCTGCCGCTCATTCAATTTATAGATCACCTATTTTTATCTTTATGGAATCTGTATCGTGGTAACATCTGTTAAAAAGTTCATAATAATCGGCGCTAGATGATAGTAGGTGTAGTGGATTTTAACCGATTCTTTTACTATTTAGGAAAATAGCTACGCTAATGAATAGTTGGAGCATATTAACGACAACGGTGCATTTGGCTCAACCAACGGTTCTTCTGATGGCCAGAAAAATAAAAGGACACGTGGTTTTCATTGCTCAAATGTTGCGAGATTCTGAACATCAATGGGTGAGCAGGTAATGTGGACTCCTTATTCCACATATATATGGAACTCAGGTTGGAAAGTTAATCAAACAAGACCAAATGATTAGTCTTATAAGTGAACCGTAAAATAATGATATCAACTGGGTCAATATAATTAATCTGTCGTGAATCATATTATCAATAATATGATTTACGTGACACACTACTCATTCCAAAATATTGATCAAAACGTACGTGAAACAGAAATTTTGTTAGCTTTGTTCATTTTGATTTGAATCTACTGATCGATTATATTCTGATAAAACAAACCTCTGATTATGTCTGTTCTAATAGAGAGTAAAATATTTTTCTGGGACGACAACAGTAAAAATAAAGACAATGAAAACCATTTTGAAATATTGTTTAAAAACACAATAAAAATCTTCACATTCATCAAACTTGAAACGTCTAACAATCAATAAGTGACTACTATCATAAAAACATTTTAAGTTTTGGACATGCTAAAAATATATAGACACTAAAAGTCGATTCATTTAGAATAATAGTAGGAGCTAGAAGACTGCTTCAAGATTCTTAGTGTACTATAATTAGAAAAAGATAGTGAGATTACTATATTCTATTAGAAAAATACTTCAATTTACTCAATATAGTAAAAAAATTAATTTAGGATACAGGGTGTTATCGAAGAAGAATACTTCAAGCTAAGATACCTTAAATAAATTAATCTAAATAAATAAGAAAATTGAAATCAATAGAAGAAATAAAGATAATTCCTCCCATAATGATGTTGTTTTGGGACATGCGGATTCATGGAATAATTAAGCCACTAGTCAAGTATAAATCCAACATATCTATTTCACTTCAGGCCGGCGATAATGTTGTTGAAAATGATTTCATTGTTTTCTTCTTGTTCCTTAATTTGCCCTTGCTAAGTGTTTAAATTACTCCCTCCTAGTTTTAAATATAAGACTCATTATTTTCTTTCTAATTTTTATAAACTTTTTTTTAAAAGTTATCCTTACTAATACTCTTCAATAATAAACTAGCAAGATGGGGGAATGGAGATAAAGCTAGAAGATAAGGGTGCATTGGTAATATCATGTGATTTTAATCAAGTTATTATTAATTAATATTCTAAATTTAATCAAAGTAGATAAAGATATCCTATATTTAGGATCGTGCTATGATAGCTTTTGACTCAACTTTTGTAAATTTAAAACCGTTTTACAGCACTTTATCACTACAAAAAAACATGATATTAGTGATGGAGTGTTAGTGACGGAATTTCAGTCGCTAATTGGGTTAGCGACGGAAATTCCGTCACCAATTCCATCACAAACACATTTGAGACGGATTAGTGACGGAAATTATTCCGCCTCTAAAAACCTCGTCACTAATTCTTTGTTTGTGACAGAATCTTAGATTCCGTCACAAATTTGGGACGGATTAGTAACATTTATTCCGTCCCAACTTTTTGACTGAAAATCCGTCCCTAACTATGAATTCTGTCACTAAAATGCGAGATAACTCAACATGTATTTGAGATAGATGTGTGACAGAAATGTCCGTCACTAATTATTGGAATAAGTTATTTTGCTACAGATTAGTGACAAAAAATCTAGTCTCTATTTTGTCAAAATGTTGATGTGAAGAAAATATTTGTGACGAAATTTTCGTCACAAATCTGAGATGATATTTGAAAATTAATTTATGCTTGTTCCTGAATTTCCGTCACTAATCTGTCTTTAACTTTATTTTATTCAAATCAAAATTAATACACATCTTTGTAGAAAAGAAATTCTTTATAAGAAAACAACTTTAAATAAAATTACACGAAGAACACATTACAAAAGGTATGAATAAACAATCTATCATTAATATATTTGGAAGTTGTGTCTATTCAAATATCACAATGTGTGTGTATATACATACATGGGAAACTCATATCCCTGCATTAATGTGATTGACCAATAATCTCTCTCTCACCATCATATCAAATATTTACATTAATGTCATATATTTGCATATCAACTAATATCTCTCAATCCCACATATTATGATAGAATCATATCTTATCTTATCATCTCTGACAATCATCATCATTGGAATAAAGTACAAATTAGAATTTATGCATCTTCATCTTCATCTTCATCTTCACATAAATCTATGAAACCGACTTGGTCACAATGTGACAATCATTACATTCTAATTAGAACATCTGGAGCGGAGCTGTACTTATAAGACCAAATGGCCGACTTTTTACTGTGATAATTTAACGCGGTATCATTCTCAGTGATTCTCTTCCCCATCTCTAATATCCTGCAACACAACCTGTCACACAAAGAAATAATAACGGGACTCACTGTCAAAAAAATATGATACAAATAAAGCTATCCTCAACTAGTATATATCATATTCAAATTTCATTGGAGAGAAACAAATAAATGAATAAGGCTCTTCTCTAGTACTCACTCACATTAACCAATAAAGAAATTAAAATGAACCAAAGAAGAGCTTAAGCCAAACTGAATTAAACTCAAATAAAATGAGTAGGGAAACAGAACCGATGATAATCCCAAACCAACCAGAATTTTTCATTCACGCAAACATGATATTACCAACAATTTTTTTTATTTAAGGCTTTTAATCAAAATTTTCAAATCTCCAAATATAACTGAATTGGTCAAAACAGAGAAGTAACCAAAATTCATCAAACACTTACCACTTCCAAAAATCTGAACGACGGTCAACTCCACCGTCTTTCGTCACCTAGAGCCGCTAGTAGTGGTGAGGACGAAGAGAAAGTGAGGGAGACCGAGCAAGAGAAAGATGGACTCATTTTTGGAAAGGAGAGGAAGTGAAGGTGTTCGATGGTGATGGTGGGTTGCTGAAACTGCTTGGACGGTCACTAAGAAAGGAAGAATCAAAGGGGAGGAGGAAGAGAGGAAGAAGACGATGAAGTTGAAATAAAATGGGAGTGTTTGTGTGTGCTGTATGTGTTTGTGTGTGTTGTATAGGGGCGGCTAATTTTCAAAGGGTAAGAGAGGAGTGAGAAAATTAACTAGGATTTTTAGGTTTTCTTTTTATCGTGGGCTTGACCCATTTCCAATGGTTCTCTTCTTGTCCTGAGCAAAAAAATTATTCTCTTCTTTTAGGGTTTAACTTTAATCTATTTAAAAATTCATTTAAATTCAGTTAAGTATAATTATTTTTCTCTAGCAAAAGGTAAATATAATTATTTTTCATCATTTATATTCAATTGATATCAAACAGTTTATTTAAACTTAGCATCATCAAAATTTGTTTCAATTTAGATTCTAAGATGTTATAACATTCTAAATAAAAATTTCTAGAAGAACGTCTTATTAAGATAAGATATTTAGAAAAAATCTATAAAAGTTAGTGATAGAATTTAAACCAAATCTGTGACGAAAAATCAAAAACAATTTTTTGTTTTTGAAATGAAGTGTAAGTGATGTAATTTAGTTTCTAATAAAAAAGCAATGGAATTTAGTGACTGAAAACTTAGTGAAAAAAATTCCGTTATAATTTTTAATTAATCTTAAACAAAATAAAAGTTTCACCTTTTAATGAAGAATAAAGAAAATTTGTGAGGGAGAAATTAGTGACGACATGATTTCCGTCACAAATTTCCGTCACAGATATCCGTTATAGATCTTAGCTACCAGCATGTTTGTGACAGAATAGAGACGGAAATTAGTTAAATTGTTTATCCTAATATAGTGACGGAATTTGAGACGCATTTGTGATGGAATTGCAACGAACTTTGTGACGGGATTTTGTGACAAATATTAACGACGTATTTTCCACAGATTTGTGACGAAAATTTTGTGACAGAATTTATTTCGTCACTCATCCATTACTAATTGTCTTTTGCGACTGAAAATAGTGACGCATAATTTCCGTCGCAAATGTCTGTCACAAATTCATCTACAATTCTGTCACTGAAATTTGTGACGGAATTTGTGACGTATTACACACAGATTTGCGACAACAAATATTCTGTCACTAACATTCCGTCACTAATATCATGTTTTTTTGTAGTGTTAGAGGATTTCTGGACAATAATTTGGGTTTCTATAGTGATTATAATTAATATTTAATAATTGGTGTATCTGTTGTTAAGAGAAAGGAGAAATCACCCTAGTTCTTGCTCCGATCCAAAGCACACATACAACCTTAGTCCAGCCGATCATAATATAATAGTAAAAATTTGTTAATGATTAAATAAGGTTGCAGAACAAAGTTAAGAGACATATAGAAAGAGATAGTATGTAAGAATGATAGAAGTAACAAAATAATTATTCTATTCATGGAGAGTAACCTTACGCCGTTAATCATGAATTAAAAGAATTTCGAGAGAACATTAATACATGTTCACATTGCCAACATAGTGAGAGAGATTGTGGGTTCGATTATGATATAACCACGTATTATTCATGCAGACTTACCCCTCTAATTAAAAAGAGAGAAGCGTGATCCCCGTAAGCACGAATTGGTCAGTAGATGGAGTTGCGGCACTCCATGGCGGTCTCACAACCTCGACTGTAAGTATGAGCAACAGCCATCATCCCGGTATGCAGAAGGGTGCTTTGGCGAACATCCAATGCCTCTGTCACGACCAATTGCCCCGTAATTGAGATAAGTTTTATGCCTTGCTTCTGCCTCATTTACCATCACACCCATTATCATCATGCCATAGCATCACTCCCACCATTACTTCCCTTGACATCATCATCTTCCCCATCTTCCTTTATTTCTTGATCTATTCCTCTCTATAGCTCGGATCGCTCCCGCACGTACAGTCTCTCTATGTTGCTTATCTTCCTCGGATTACTGTACGTATACATACATGTGCTCATGAATCTTCGTCTGTTTATTATTTTGTTGTCCATAACAAGCATGTGCACCAAATATTTTTCGTTTTATTTGTATGCTATGAAATTGATGGATAACCCGCATCCCCTAACGATATACAAGTCACTTTGCGTATGGGCAAGTACAGATGGGTGGTCGTGACTAAGGTTGAATGTTATACTTAAGATTTGTTGATGACTTGTATTGTTTGATATATGGACAAGTAGTTATTTGAACAAAAAAAAAAGATATATGGACAAGTAGTTTTAGTTTTCTGGTAATCGTTTTGGAAATAAAAATTATGTCATTAAACCACGGATCTTCCATCTATTTTTAGAATTCATTTGCCGTTCATTTAACCATCTCGTGGATTCCAGGTATGTTTTCTTTTGGCGAAATTAGGGCAATTACATTTTAAATGATATATATTATTCAGCTGTAGATCCTTTCCAGTCGTCAATACAAAACTCATGACACTTATACTCACGACAGATAACTTGTGTGTGTGTGTGTGAAGAATTGTAAAATATCATCTTTTTTCACTGTCAACAATAATTCATAAGATGCTGGCAAAAAAAAAAAACAATGATCCACAAAGATACTCTGAAGTTTGGTATGATATTAGAGTTGCCAGCCTCTGGCAGCGCTCGGAATAATCCTGAAAACCATATATTATATATATATATAATTGTTGTGTTGCATCATACAAAAATTAGTACATAAAGTATAAACTCATCCAAAGCACTCCAAAAATAAGTACTACCTGAATCCCTAAATATTTCCCTAATTTGATTAAATTAAATATGTTAATTAAATTATTTATTCCCTCCGGTCCTAAATATAAGACCTAGATGACTTTTTTAGAAAATCCTAAAAAAGCAAAAAATAAGTTAATTATAAATTGATTTACCTAATTTTTTCCCTTAAACTAGTTTATTTTATCTATAAACTAATGGATTATCTAAAAATATATTAAATATGTCATCATTTGATAACATATTTCGCAACCTTAATCTCTCCAAAAAAAAGTTATCTAGATCCTATATTTAGGACCGGAGGTAGTATTACATAATATTATCAATTCACCCTAACGATATACATTTATCCCCACTCTCCCACTCTTATTTGTTTGTTATAGAAGTAGCATTATCAGAAAACTAAGCAGTCTTATATATGAGGGGGTTTGAGGCGCCTCTTATAGTTAAAGTTTGATGACAACGTATCATCATAAAACATTTTTTACGAAACTGTGCATTCCAACACATTCTATCATATAAAATTTGATACCATAATTTCTCTAAAAATAGAAATAGAGATAGAAATAAAATTCTAATTAATACTGCAATTTGATTAATATATACCCCAAAACCAGTACGTCCAAGCACAACTATTACGCCAGAACACCTTTGAAATAGCCCAATCATTACACCAGTACACCTTTGAAACATGTTGGGTTACCTATGTCTTAGGCCACAAGCCCATTCATGACCACAGTCCGTTCCTAATACTCTCTCCCTTCCCAAAATATAAGATCACTTTTCATAATTTGATTAAATTAAGGATGTTAGTTAAATTAATTATTATCTAATGATATTATCAATTCACCATAACCATAAACTTTTATTCCCACTACCCATCTGTTATTTATTATTGATAAGTATTGATGTTGATTTTGGGAAAAATTGGGAAAAATTATAAAGTGATGATATATTTAGAAATAAATTGAAATTTAAAAGTGATACTATATTTATGAATAAATATACTCCATAATTTTACACAGTCTTAATTCTCTCATTTTCCCTCTCCTTCTATTAACATCCTAACATTATAAGAAGGATGGAGTCCGCACCTCTCATCTAATTTAATGGGTAGATGTGATAAAGGTGCTTGATATGGAATCAAATTGAAAAAATTAATTTTAAGTCCCACTCTAAAGACAGATAATGAGATAATATTAAAAGGTTCCACTAAATCACCAATTGGCCTCTTTGGCACATATTAAAACCGTTTGATTTTAAAAAACAATTAATACTCCTAAAGTATTAATTTAGTTTAATTTTGTAACCTTAACATTTCTAAAAAAAAATAGAAAAGTAGAGCATTATATTTAGAACTAGAGGAGGGAGTATTATTAATTAATTCAGTATCATTATTACTAGGCGGGGAACGAAAGTGACTGAAAACAGCTTAAGCAAACACAAGCGATTATTATGGTCAAAAGAAAACACAAGCGATTATTATTATCTCTGCGTCGTTTGCACTTTGCACCTTTCCTTTTGGTTTCCAAGAGAAATGGAGGCCATGGGAAGTGGACACTATGGACTGTGGAACTGGAATCCTTTGCCTAAGAAGCCCAATTCACACCGACACCGTCCTCGACGCTTCGATTCCAAATCTCAGTCTCACGATTCCGCCGCCTCCTCCTCCGGTCTCCGCTTCCCCTTCAAGCAGGCCGTCACCGCCGGCTCCCTCGCCCTCACCGGCGACACCATCGCTCAGCTCACTCACCGTTGGAACAAATCGCACGCTATCAATAAACGCTCTCACCAGGTCTCTTCATACTACCTCCTCCGCTCCTAAATATAAGACCTAATTGACTTTTTGTTTGAGAGATTAAGTTTGCTTATAGGCAAAATAAACTAGTGTAAGAGAAAAATTAGGTAAATCAATTTATAATTAACTTATTTGCTTTTTTTCTAGGATTTTTCAAAAAAGTCAATTAGCTACTATATTTAGTACAGAAGGGAGTATCTTTTATTACAACCTTCCACTTTATTGTTCATTCAACACCATGACTGATTGGAATACAGTTAGGTTTGGTAATTATTAAGATTTTTTTTATTGTTGGATTAAGATAGGGGCATATAAATACCTGCTACTTTTTAATTTACTTGAGATTATGCACATGTGCTATATTTTCTGCCTTCATTACGTTGAATTGATTAAATTATAATGGCACTGGCCACTGATATACATTCGTTAGGGTTATGTAGCGACACACGGATCATGTTGTAAAGTTTAGTTATGTAAACTCATAGTGGCCTTTGCTGGACCTTCAATCTGTTATTCATGTATTGACTACAAAAGGTTTGGACACATCTAGTCATCATACACCCATTGCATCATTGGATAATATGTAAACTGCAATCAGAACAGTCAAATCTTTTCAAAATCCCGTTTAGTGCATCTAATAGCCATTTTGCGTGCAAAAGAGGGCTCCTGAGATTTATTTTGCTATTGCAAGTAATGTGATTGTTGATAAAAAAAATTTCTGTTAGGATGAACTGTGGAACCAGCTTTTAGACCATGATTGGCTCCGTGCCTTGCGGATGACTTCCTATGGTTTCCTCTTATATGGCCCTGGATCTTATGCCTGGTACAAGTATCTTGACCACATTTTGCCTAAACCAACAGTGAAGAATATAATGGTGAAGGTATGTTTAGTTTACAGCTTTATGCTTTTCACAGCCTCATAATGTGGTGGTTATACATGTAGGAAATACCCTGTCATTTCATTTCCCTGTTTCCCTCTCCTGGCAGGTTTTACTAAACCAGGTTGTTTTGGGCCCTTCTGTCATTGCTGTCGTTTTTGCTTGGAACAATTTATGGCTGGGAAAACTCTCAGAGCTTCCTGAAAAATACAGAAAAGATGCCCTTCGCACATTGCTTTATGGTAGAAACTGCTATTCTTTATCATGATTTCTTGATGCATAGTTCTGCGTTGATGTCTTTTAATTTGATTTTTTTTTTTTTGAATTTTTTTTTTTTGAAATTTAATTTGATTTTTGTATGTAGGATTTAGATTCTGGATCCCTGTCAGTGCATTAAATTTCTGGTGAGTATATACATAATCCCTTTTAGAATCTTTCATTGTTTTATAATCCTTTTATGTCTCTTAGCTGTTCTGGAATTATGGGTAAATGATGGGATGTTTTTCGATATAAGTACTGTAGGGAGATGTACAAAGATTTAATAACTCAATCACTAACATGAAGCTATTGAAGTGCACTTAAAAATGAAAGCCACTCGAGCTTGAATGAAATGAAAGATGGTATTCTGGTCATTAAATTGCTTGATGAGGATTTTGTTCTTGAGGTACTCCCAAATATTGACGATCTTGTCAAAATATAATGTTTAGTTTATTGGTTTCTCATATTTGTTTCTCTGACACTGTTACATGGCGGTCATAATCTGGTTAAACTTAAATTGCGGTAATGTTCGTTGACAATGTGCATGGCATCTGAGCAGGGTGGTGCCACTTCAAGCTCGAGTGGCTTTCATGTCTATGGGCTCAATCTTCTGGAATTTCTTCTTATCTTCAACAATGAGCAAGTAAAATGTGTGGAGGAAATTTCTTAGCAACTTGAATCGTTTGAAAACTTCAGCATGAGGTATTAAATTATTACTACATTTTCTTCTAATGGACCACCGTAGTTATAACATCAAGCCTTGTTTCTCTGTGTAGAGTAGCCCATGGTTTACGAACGTGGGAGAGGATTGTCGTGCACTACAGGCAATGATATCAATCTTAGCATTCTTGGGTCGCATTTATGTCGCATTTATTCATTTCCTTTGCACGTCAGTTTCTGTGGAAGCCCTGCGGAATTTTCGTCATTGTATCCCCGAGCTCGAATGCATTAGAGAATAGAGACGTATGGGCAACAGGCCTATGATAAGTAAAATGATAGTAGTAAATAATATCAGTGTGCTGAATACTTTTTTGGGCCATAGAGAACGAACGATTACTTTTCAATTCTTGTTTCTAATCACTAATCACCCCAATAGAAGTAATAGATTTATACCGAAAATCTGACTTTGTTTGATTGAAAATCTGGTATTATATCATACTTGTTTAATTGATTGACATGATGGAATATTGCAAATAATTTATTTTAAATGTCTATCAAAACCTTCATAGTATGTCGCTCACTAAATGAGAACTAGAATTGGATTGACTCTTTTTAATCAAAATGTTTATAGTAAATCCACTAATCAATAAATCAATATGCTAATTTTGAATGAGCCACGTGTAATAAGGACAAAGACACCCTTCCCGTCGTTTTACATTTGTTTCATGACATGCGTTTCTTAAAATTATGTCGCGAAAAAGTCCGTATGATATTGTGAGTTGGGAATTTTGATTCATTTCCTTAGGGGAGTATTTTTCTCTTCTGGAAGAAAATATTGATTTACACATTTATTTTTAAACACATAAACCTAGCATAGCACATAAAACATTGGGCCTATAATGGGCGAGTAGAAAAGCCCATTAACTTCCCCTAAGGAAATGAATCAAAATTCCCAAATTCGAATAAACAAGGGCATTAGGGTTAGGGTTTCACTTGGACGTCATTGATCAATCAATCGATTTCGGCCTCAATCAATCTCTTGCGATGGCAACGGCTGGAACAACAAAGAGAAAGCCAGTGTTCGTGAAAGTGGAGCAGCTAAAACCAGGTACGAATGGGCACACGTTGACGGTGAAGGTGGTAAGCTCAAATCCTGTGAAGTCTGTGAACAACAAAGGAAGTCGATCGTCCATTGCTTTTGGCCGCCCTTCTCGTCCCACTCATATCTCTGAGTGTCTCCTCGGTGACGAGACTGGCACCATCATTTTCACTGCTCGCAACGAACAGGGTATGTACTATTATGTTAACATTTCAAACTTTTATTATCACTGCGTTATTTTCATAGACTTTATTTCGTTCGTTTGGAAGGTCATGTTAGGATTTAGGAGTTTTTTCATTAGCTCGAAAAGTATGTACAATCTCTTAAGAAATGCTAAGACAGGATTATCATAATTTTACTCTGCCTAATAGAAACGCACAATAGGTGTCATTTTTTAAGTGTCACACACTGTTCTGTTAAATTACTTTATTTTATTAGTAGCTGGAAGCATGTTATAATGCCCAGTTGACTTTTTTGGGGGGGGGGGGGATTAAACGAAGCTAAACAAACACTTAATCATAACGTAGACATGTAGTTTACATATTATTTTTGGATTACATGTTAGCTTACAGGTGAGGTGAACTTATTTAGAGAAAAAAAAAATAGACGAATCAATTTATAAGTAACTTGTTTATCACTTTTTAAGGTTTTCCAAAAAAGTGAGCTAGTCATATGTTTTATGAATTGAGGACCGAGTATTCTAGTAATGTTCAAACGTCTTTGCCAGTGTTGGAAATTGGAACTTGTTCTGCAATTAGCGTTTTGCAAGTTAGATGGGTGGAATATGAGGCTACGTGCATTATTAACCTTTGTTGAAATTATATAATTTTTGGGGAATCTTTCTTGTTTGCAGATATATCAGTTGTGCAATCCTGTGATATTTGGAACTAATGGTTTCAGTGATAGCTCGTTTTCTGCATTTAGTCTTTTGCTAAACGCCATATTTTCTGTTTGTGTTAAAAAAATATGGTACTTGTTTAGCTCACATGTTATGGATGGAATTACTAACTCGTAGCTTTTTGTAACAGTGGATCTTATGAAGCCAGGCTCCACCGTGATTTTGCGAAATGCTAAGATTGACATGTTCAAGGGCTCTATGAGGCTTGCAGTTGATAAATGGGGACGCGTTGAAGTAACTGAGCCAGCTAATTTTGAAGTTAAAGAAGATAACAATCTTTCTTTGGTTGAATACGAATTAGTTAATGTTGTGGAGGAGTGACTTCATTGACAGGGATCGAATGCTTTGTATTAAGAGAGTGTTTATCTTTTGCACGTGACCATTGAACAATTAACTTATGTCTGCAGTGCTGAGCAGTATTTATGTGGTATAGCCATGATTGTTTATCTTAAAAATTGCTCTAGTAAAAGTAAAATTTATATTGCAGGGTGAGAATTCAGTTCTGATTAGCCATGGTGCTTGTTCTTTATATGCTAAGCAATCATTTTAATCGAAGGATTATGTATCCGCTTTGATCTAGAAAGCTAATTTCCCGTGGAAATGAAAGTAAATCTTTTACGCAATAGATTCACGGAAACTTGAGATGTCACATTCCGTGCTATTTAAGAAAGATTGATGAAAAATCTGTTCCTTTTTTTTTTCAGTCGGATCATATAGCAGTTAACCCATGATGGAGTTCACTGTGAGTACGTTGTTGCTACATTGGCTGGCATCTTCACTGATCTATTTGAAGCATAGCTAAGCATTGTTGTCAGTTGATAACAGGGCCCTTAGATGGTAGTACATAACTAGTTCAGTTTTGACTGATATTTGGGAAAAATAGTGCATAAAAACTTATTTTAACCTCACATAAGGATGACACATAAGGAAACAAATCTTGTATTGTAGACAATTGAGAAGCTTAGAAAACCAGCATCATGAATATGGTTAATCTCGAGGTCCACTGGTGCCGCGTTTAGGGAAGTCACAGATCTAAATAAACAAAACACTGAATTAGATTTTGAAAAAAATGAGGCAAAAGTGTAAGAGTTTAAATATACATAGCTAAGAAGCCATCTAGGAGAAAAGAAATCCACCAAGCAGGCGGAATCGCCAACCTCTTTCATGGTGGAAGATAACATGTCATAAACAACCACTACAAAAGTTAACAGTGCATTTCACACACTTCTCATGTAACATTCGTAAAAAATATTCACCCGATTCAACGAGAATACAGGATAAACTAGAAAAACAACTTTGATAAATATTCAATACTTTGAATACATTTTCCACTTTTCAGTTATGTGCCTGCGTTCTAAATTTTGAGCTTTATGGACGGCATGAATAATGTAACAACTCTGAAATAGAGAAAAGTGCAACGAGTCTAGTCCAACTAATTCATCTTGACCCACCAATCCAAAGGCTCAGTCAAAACTCATAATTTTTCAGCAGTGAGGAATTCACAACGCTGATTTGTACACAATAGATTGCTTGGTTCTTCTGAACGTTTATCACACATCATCATTGCAAGCTGATAAAACAAAAGTCATCAGTATAATCTCCTTATTACATTGCCTTCGGCAAGAAAAAACAAAGAAACGCCATGTATTTAAATCACGAGATATCACGGAAGGTTTTGAGCTGAAGCACAAATGTGCTACACATAAGTGTACAATTTTTTAAAGTTATATAGTACGTCCCACTGAAAAAGGTATATAGGTATGCATGGCCAAAAACCAATGAATCAATTTACTTGCATTAAAGTGGGGGTTATGTGCCCGGGGGGGCGTAGCTTGATGGTTTGAAGAGGATCCCCAAGGTGTGGATCCCGCCATTTAGCCCAAAGGTGCCAAGTTCGAACCCCCGGGAAGTCAGTCACCCCGTTTAGGGGAATCCCGGCTGGCGACTCCGGATTAGTCTGCACCCGAAAGGGTGTGGACACACGGGGGAAGTAATTCAAAAAAAGTGGGGGTTATGTCTTGTCATTTCCATCAGATATCCACGTATATTTGCAAACTTTTTGAGTAGTTTACATCAAGTCAGCAGCTCTCATCAGTTGAAAAGTGCACATTTATTCTTTTCCTAATTCCTGACAAGTGTCTTCTACAAGTGTAAAGAAGTTTGGACAATATAATTGAAACATAAAATACATTATTATATTCTACCACGCTGTATAAGTTAGGATATAATGCATCCATTCAAAATTGCAAATCAATAAAAATTTGGAGAGCACACAAATTGCTCTGAATAATTTTAAGCCTGTGGTTATGGTCATCTACTAATTCTTCCTAGTTCCTATGATCTAGAAAAAATTATTCAAAACCCAACACAGCAAGAAGTCCATATCATCCATCTTTGCTTCTTGATCTTCATCTAGTCTTCTGTAGGCCTACAAACAAAGGAGTGTGTATGGTTTCACTAAAAGCTTTAGATGCAATAGTGGGGGAGTACTAAAGATATAGTCCATCAAATTGATGCAGCGGAAGTAGTAATATCATAAACATGTGATCGAGAATCATTATATGTTAGACCTCTTTCCATGTGTATATCAAAAGCATTTATAACACCTCTCTCAAGACTCTGGAAAGTTTAACCCAAGGGTCGAAAGAAACACTAACCTGAAGAATTTATTGAAGAAAGAACATCAAGGAATCCTACAGATGTTAGCTACCTAATTCAAAAGTCAAATCCAATCATCAGACACCCTACTAGGAGAACTACCATCTTCAGTGCATATGAATAAAATATGGCCGCAATAGTAAACATATCTTTTCCAGGAAATCTAGCTTATGTTGTCAAAGTGATCATGCAATTGAAAATGAACTAAGACCACTGACCCAAACAATCCAACAGTGGGACTCCCGTTACATGATCTATTCGGTCCAGATTTTACAACATAGTTGAAGTGTAAGTGGATCTAAATTTTAATTCTTAATCCATAAAATCCTATTTCCTATCAAGCCTCTGTACAGTTCCAACTACCAAAACGGGAAAAAGTATAATGTCTTACGATCAATCCATCAAGACTGCAGCATCTTATTGTTACTTCAAATCACAAAATATTAAAAAGAAGAAGTCAATAGACTCTTAAGCTACAAGTCAGAAGCACACTTCATCTTAAAGAGCTACATTTTGTAGCTCAACCTCTCCTTCCCCACCCACCATGAAAAATTCTAAATATAACAAAAATTCCCAACATAATCTAATCAGGGATGAACATCAAACAATTGAATCTCCAGCAGCAAATGAAACAGTGCACTTCAGTGGCATAAATTAAGCCATCGAACCTAATATTAAGCCAATCTAAACACAACCACATCTACTATATTTCGAATTTGAACCTCATGAACTAAAAAAATGATCGTATAAGAAAAAACACAGTGATTGACATAAAGAAAAGGGAATGGAAGTGAAGTTACCATCAGGAAGCCAGGCAGAAGAGGAGCGAGAGACGGAGAGCATAGAAGTCATGAGAGCTGAAGCAGTGGCAGTGTGATATGGCAGCATGGATTCCACACAAAAGCTCAATTCAACAGGACACCTAATTCAATCACACATTATCACTTCCATCCATACATTAAATTTATAGACAATTCAAATTGATGAATATGTATGTATATACCTGAGAGTGGATGGGAAAGGGGAATTCTGGAGGGGAGGCGGAAGGGAGAGGGAGAGGGAGAAGGAGAGGCCTTTGCTTCGGAAGCGATGCGGAAGACGGAGGAGCGAGAACGGAGGAAGGACCTGACGGCGGCGGAGGAAGCCATTTCGTGACTTTCTTTCGGGAATGGCTATGTAGGTTTTTGAGTTTGCCTCTCTGCTCCGCAGTGCACGAAGCTAAAGCCCTCAATTTTGTTACTTACACGGTTACAACCCTACATGTCAAAATGGGAAAAACTTACATCAAGTTCCTTTCTCCATGTTCTCAAGTTCTTTTAATATAGGAGTGACACGTGTCCTTTTATAACAACCATTCATTCAATCTAACGGCCAGTAATTGGAGAAATAGAGAACCTAGATGGAGGAACTTAACCTAAGTAAGGTCCAAATAAAAATGTTAACCTGTCTCTCCTTTGGGTCGGACCATCCGCCAACCCATTCCTCTCCTTATATACTCCCTCCCTTCATAAATATAAGATCATTTTCCTTGATTTGAGTAAATTAAGGAACTTAGTTAAATTAGTTATTTATACATGATATTACCAATTTACCCCGACTATATACATTTATTCTCACTCTCCCTTTTTTTTGCTTGTTATTATAAATAAGCATTGTAGGGTTCATTTGTGAAAAAGTTGGGAAAAATTAGAAATTGATCTTATAATTAGGAACAAGTTGAATTTCTAAAGTGATCTTATATTTAAGAATGGAAGGGTATATTATGAACATGAATAAATTGTTTATGCCCACCCAACATTACAACTGAAGTCTTCTATAAGACTATAACAACAATTATCACAATTAATCAGGTCACAAAATTACATCAAAAAAAAGTTTCGTGTATCTAAGTGATATACTCTCTTCAGTCCTAAATATAAGACATAGTTGATTTTTTTGGAAAATCCTAAAAATGCAAAATAAGTTAAATTTATTTTACTTATAAACGAATGGATAATCTAAAAATATATCAAATATGTCATACTTTAATAACCTATTTCACAACCTTAATTTCTCCAAAAAAAATCAATTAGGGTTTGTATTTAGGACGAGATGTAGTATATTACAAGGTTTGTTATTGACAAGGCAACTCTTTTTAAGTTGTGAAAGACAACTTGTCAATAACAAATAATTCCATATATCCTCCATATTCCTTAACATTTTGATGGATTATTTGGGAGTTATTTGTGCCTTTTATAAATGACCTTGTTATGATTCTCACTAGAGCAATAGCTTGTTGGGCCGTTAAACTGTTCTGGACTTCATATGGTTGGTATGGTAAAGACTGCCCTTAACATTTTTTTCTTAAAAAAAATGACTGAGAATAACGATAGGCCTCCTGCATCAATTAAATCTGGGCTCGACCATATATTTTTGAATCCGAAAAAAAATAAAAAGGTAAATTAGGCTCAACTTTTGCAAAGGTAAGACAAAATTAATATTTAAATCAACTCAATTTTGCACCATTCTTTATCTTGAGTGTGTTTAGTGTTTACCCTCGGGTAATAAACTAATTAACGGGACTTTAATAGTTTGTCAGCTTTTATCTATCCAAGAATAAGCTTTTACCGATCGTCTTTTCAAGGAAATTTGGCGTGTCTGGATTTTAACTCCTGGAGAACATATATACGAAGCAAACCTGAAGGTACACATGTAAATTGTAATGCAACGACTCTGAAGTTTATACAATTCATTTTAACCCAAGATACTGATGTCCTTTCTTTTATATTTCGTATCAATAAATGAATGTTTTAATTCAATGTATATACCATAAAATTCATTTATAAATTAAAATTACCGGCTTTTCCTGCTGCTTCTCATGTATCTACACTTTCATGCATGGTGTTAAATTCATTTAGGTGATTGTGTATCTCGTAGTACAAGAGTAACAACAAGTTTCACCCTAAGCACTTAGTAAATTCCCTGCATCGTACTCATCACATGCATGTTCATACAATTGTTGACATAACGTACATTTTAAGTTCATCAAGTAAAATATTGATTTGATCGATCTCAGGCACGAGCGCGCGCGCACACGGCGAGGAGTATAAAATTTAAAAAAAAAAGTAATAGTGCATATATATATAATAAAGCTTTTTGGAACACTTATTGTCTTATTTAACGTTCTTTAATTTGCCTGATGTCTGACACCCAGAAATAAACTACAAAATGAAGACAAAATTAAAATTAATCACTTTTATTATCACACGTACACAAAAAGAGGGTAGTGAAGAAGTTGAAGCTAAGTATGATGGAAATTAAAGAGAGAATCCAAAAAGCAACTCTATTGGAGAAAATGAGAAGTCGTCGAATTAGGGTTATGTGGGGCCTTCACAGCATGCAGCAACCCAGAAAGGGGAAAAACCTCTGATGTAGAAGAAACAAATATTGCTGTAGAAGGCAGTGCGTGGGAGGGTCTTAGGTTCATGCACAAGAGGGTGGAACTTTTGGAATTCCTTGTCTCTGCAATTCACCCATCACACTGTCAAGTTCTGGAGCTTTAAGCCCAAGAGGAAGTGGCAGCCAAGGTTTTGATAAAACATCTCCAATAGCTGCGTCTACGCTCTCCTTTGACTGCACAAACCACACACCGCATTAAATATTATTTCATCCCACCTTATACCAGCTTATAATCTCTTACTAGTGCCGGTAATTATGAATATGTAAGGTGTACTAGATAATTTAAAGAGATTAAGAATGTTAAATAAAATAGGTTGTTTTTAAATATGTTACACGATGATATTTATAAAAAAAACTGTGTAACTGTCATTGTGGCTAATTAAATGAAAAAATAGGAAGAAAATCTTTGAGAAGTGCGTGCATGAAACCAAACAATAATAAAATTAAGCTCGAGAGGAGAAAAACAGCTCATCAATTGTAAGAATTATAATTGTTTCTTTCTTGTGTTATGAGCGG
Organism: Mimosa pudica; assembly: GCA_029929735.1. NCBI lineage: Eukaryota > Viridiplantae > Streptophyta > Magnoliopsida > Fabales > Fabaceae > Mimosa > Mimosa pudica. The sequence continues at coordinate 3,193,740 of JAKELP010000001.1, forward strand.
ACACACTACAAAAAAAACGGCACTTTCCGGCGTACACCTTCCGCCGTTTTCATCAAAAACGCCGGAAATGGCATGCCTTTCGGCGTTTTCTAAAAAACGCCTAAAAGAAACGCCGCAAAATTTGGCGCGCGTTTCCCGCCTTCTTTCCAGCGCACACATACCGGCGTTTGTGGATACAAAAACGCCGGTATGTATATTTTAATAAAAAAATTTGTTATTTGCTTTTCTTTTTCTTTTTTTTTGAAAAAAATAACACATATCGGCGTATTTCATTCTTAAAAACGCCGGTAAGTATTAAATATTATTTTTTTAAAAAACATGCATACCAGCGTTTCCTGGAAATGCCGATAAGTGTAAGAAAAACGCCGGTAAGTATTAAATAATATTTTTTTAAACAAACCATGCATATCGGCGTTTGCGAAATCGGCGGTAAAATAATAATACAATATCACTTTCCGGCGTTCCCATCATAAACGCCGGTATGCTCTACCTTCCCTATAAATAGCGATGCTCCCCCCTCATTTTCCCTTGCTCATTCGTTTCTTGCTCCTTCCTACTTCTTTCTATTTGTTTCTCAGCGATCATTATAAATAGTGGTGCTCCCCCCTCATTGCACATTTGGTGGTTGCTTATTTTCATATCTCTTTTTATTTATATTTGCTTCATTTTTGTTTATTTTTATGTAATTGTTAATTTTTATATTTGATATACTTTAGTTGCTCTTATAGGTATTATTTTCTTTTAATATGTGTAATATGATTTTTCTATCATTATTATTTATTAATATTTTTTATTTATATCTATAATACTAAATTTTCGTCCCAATTTAATGTGAAATTGGGACGAAAATTATTTTTTTTAATAATTTTTAAACACTTTTCGGCGTTTCTGCAAACGCCGAAAAAGTTTATATTAAATAATAGCATACCGGCGTTTCATCAAAATGCCGGTATGTCAATTATTAAAATAATGGACATACCGGCGTTTCGGGAAACGCCGGTATGTCTGAATATTATATTATTTTCTGCATCCCGCGTTTCGGCGTTTGTGGGTACCCTACGGCGTTTGTAAAAACGCCGATGTGCTACTTTTCCACGTTTTTTTTCGGCGATTTGCAAAAACGCCATAGAGTTGTTTCGCCGGAAAAAACGCCGGAAAGAGGCAAAAATAAACGCCGGTAAGCGGCAAGTGTTTTGTAGTGACAAGCCAACAAAAAAAATTGTATGGACGTTGGCCTAGGTATTAATAGTATGCAACTTTGGCTTCTCTTGGGGAGCTAAGAAATTTATGGTCTGTAAAATTGCACACAAGCTAAGGAACAACTTTTTGTGACATCATATGTACCCGTACACTCTATCTAGCTAGTTGAATGTGAGAACATAAGATGCAATAAGGAGGCGTACAATTCATATAAAGGAGAAAGAAAGAGGGAGAGAAATTAAACTCACAGGATGAGAATCAACTAGTAGTGGGCGAGGATTGGGTTGTGCAGTGGGGAGGGCGATGGCAGGATCTACTTTGTATGTAGCATGAGGCGGGATGCCCGGCATAGTTGGTGACGCAAATCTCTGCTAATAATACACACAACAATTTCTTACTTTCTTATATTTATCTCTCCTATAACTTGTCAAAGGCTATAATGCAAAATAAATTAAAATGGAAAGGGAAGAAGACAGCCAGAGTGGCTCCAAAAGAGGCAGGGAGGGAACAGTGACGTACCGTTGTAGGCAGAGGCTGTGCAAAGCAAGGCGCTCCTGGCGTTAGTGCATTGGGGGCCTGTATGGTACACACACAATTATTTCCCTATTTAGACACGCACACTTATATCTACATGCACTTCAAAATCTATAGGCTTGATTGTTTTCAGATACATATATATTTCTCTATGTATGGCTTAATAGGCTAGCCTAATTAACCTATTGGTCCCTTAATTATTCCACGATCTTTTTCCTCCAATTAGGGTACTCCCACCAATTTTAGATATAGATAAGGAGATTTTATTTTAAAGGGTTCCACCAAAGTCATATGCATAATTTAACTAAAAAAAATCAAAAGTGATCTTGCATAAAATTAGAAAATGTATTTTGCGGTAAAAATTTAAATGAACAACAAATCACTTTACTAAGATATGCAAGTTTGTAATTATATATGTGTGTGTGTATGCTCCTTAACAATAAAAAGGTCAAAGGTTCTGATAAAAAACAGGTGAAAGGGACACGGTGTATGTGGGGATAAAAATATATGATTAGAGTGATTCAATAATATTGTGCAATTTTAACTATCTTAACTAAATTTGTAATCTAATCTAGTTAGATGTATATGTCTTATATTTAGGATCGAATAGATTTGAAGATTTTCAATCATATATGTTTTGGGCAATTATGAGAATAAGGCTAAAAGAAGTGATATTAATTAATATCATTCGTAGATATAAGATTTGGTTTATATTAAAACTAAATGTTGAAATTATAAATAGGTTTGTTCAGATTTTTATCTATAAAAACTAGTTTATTGACTTGTAAGCAAACATATAATCAAATAATACATCAAATATGTTATGACTATGATGAGACTTATTTAATTTCCTTAACATCTCTTGAAAAAGTAAAAAATATCTTATATTTAGCATGAAAGAGTAACAAGGAAGAATAGGGAAAATAGGAAATTACATGATGGTGCCAAAAGGAAGCAGCATCAGGAGGGTGGGGTGGCCAAGCAAGAGGAGGCGGCGGTGAAGCATGCTTATTAGGCCACAATGGCATGAAAGACGCATCCATCATTCTTGGATGTCCCCACACATGTAACGCCCTATAGTTCTGCATTGCCGACGGCTGAGCATGTGTCGTCACCGGAGGGAACCCTATTGTCGGCGGCGCCACCGCAAGCCACGGGCTACTTCCCTCCATAACATTGCCTTTTCCTACTCCAGTTCGCCGCTTCCGCTTCACGTGCCAACAAATGTTTCCTATGCGATCTGTATTTCTGTATTATATTCCCAAATTAATAAATCACTCATCATCTTAGTTATTCTACTTCCCTACTTCTTAATTTGTAAGGGTATTTAACTGCGTGTTAAGTGAGATTAATCACTTAGCTCGCTGTTTTGAAACAAGGGTAGACATCTGATTTACTTCCCTCCCTTTTAAGTATACACCATATATCGCACACATATGTGACGAAATTAATTGAGGAAAATGTGAAGGAGAAATATTGGAGTACGTACTTGAAGGTGGCTGGCTATGTTATGGCGAGTGAGACAATCAATTCCCATGATTTCCAAAATCCTGGATGGCACCGCCTTATCCACTCCCAGTTGCTCCACTGCCTGCACGAACCTCCTGTGCAGTTCCGGTGTCCAGTCCACCTTCAATTGACACACAATTATATTATATATTAGTTAATTAAATTCATTCATATGAAATGAACATGCCCGTACCATAAGCCTTTAGTTATATGCATGGTGTTGGGCAAAAAAAAGTTATATGCACGGTAAATAATATTCTTATAATTCTAGATACATATATATATTTTTCTCTCTCCTGCCTATATACATCGCTCACCACCCGTGATCTCTTTTGAAACACAGGCGCCTTGTAAAAGCACGCCCATAAGGCCATAATTAATGAATGAGACGGAGACTGGATCGGACCTTCTGGTCTAGCTAGCTCGATCTGCTCCCACATGAGATTATTCACTAAAACCTAGGAAAGCTGGTACTACAAAATTAAAATTAACTGAATTAATTGCTACTACTTCTCCTAAATATAAATTGATTTATCAATTTTTTCCTTAAACTAATTTATTTGAGCTTTAAACTAATGGATAATCTGACAATATATTAAATATGTCATGAATTAAATCTATTTTGTAATTTTAATTTTTCAAAAAAAAAGTTAATTAATTCTTATATTTAAGAGTGTAATGAGTACTAATAATTACTTAAATAGTGTAATTACCTTCACTTTTCTTTTGGCTTGAGAATTTTTTGAATCAGCTGATGATGATGATGATTTCTTTGTTCCCTTATCACCTTCCTTCTGATGAGATCCCTTCACCACCACCGACACCGATTCTTCCCTCTGGCTCACTATCTCCTCTCCCGAATCTGATGACACCTTATCTTCCTTTTCTTTCTCCCTTGTCCTCGTAAAATCATGCTCAACTTTATTATCAGTCTCTACGTTTTCCAGCGAGACCGATGATGACGTGGCCATGTCAGAGTCGTCGCCAGTGCTGAGGGAGAAGTCAGCGAAGATCTCAGGGTCCATCTCCAGATCTGGTAACACATCTCCGTCGTCGATTCCCACAAATATATCGTCAAAGTTGATGCTTTCCAATAAGTTGCCATCTGAGAGGTCACCAAAATCATGGCACTCCATTGAAAATCTCTCCATCTCTCCTTCTCCCTCTTCATCTCTGCTGATGCTGCTTGTGATGAGTGGTGACACCGCAAGCATCAATAATCCAATATTAATTCCCACCCCCACCTAATCAAATATCAACTTAGCTTCCAAAACAACAATATAATAACAATCAAAAGTGATGATGATTTTTTTAGTTGAGATAGTGCATGGGATCTGAATGGATTTGTTGCGTGCTCTTTTGATGAGATTGGTAATTGGGAAAATAGTGTGGAAGAATTGAAGGGCTTTGGATGTGAACCAGAACTTGGGAAAGAGTTTTTGAAAGAGCTAAGAGAGATTTCTCTGTGTGTTTTGTTTGGGAGTGTGCTAGTTGCACTGAGCGTGTGCTGGTGTGCATGTATATAAATTTTGGGTTTGTGGATGGCCTTTTTTGTTACTGAACGACCTTTTTATTTTTGGTCATTTTTTCTCTTTATTTTCTTTTTATAAGCGGGAATTCCGAGAATGATGGTTTGATTGATATACGATAATTAATAAATGGATAGCATTAATAATAACTGAATATATGTCTGCAACAAGCAGCGATTGTACGTTGAAAATGAAAGGGATGGGTACCTACTGATGTTGTTACTTGAGCAAAGTAAGCGCTGTATTTTTGTGGCTGCCTCATTAAGTTTATGTTTATCCATTTCCAGTCTTATCTTCCATGATAAATACTACCAAATAACCCACTTAATCATCCCAAGCAAGTAGCAGCTGACTAATAAATCTCATGTATTTTAACTTTCTTATATTATCTACCTTTTCTATTTTGGAGATGGGAAGTTCTGTGCCCTTGAATTCGGAGCACCAATCCTCTCCCTCTAGTAGCACTACAAAAAACGAGGCCCATATCGGCGTTTTATAGGGCCTCGAATCGGCGGAATTTTCCGGCGGAATAGCGCTACGGCGTTTTGGCAAAACGCCTAAATATTTGCGGTGGGAATGCGGCATTTAGGCGTTTTGAAAAATGCCTAGACGAGGGGCAAAACGCAGGTATGCGGGAATAATATTTTTTTATTTATGCACATAGGCGTTTTATAAAACGCCTATTTGAGGTATTAAATAATAATATTTCATACCGGCGTTTTCCAAAACGCCGGTATGTGTTTTCCAAAAAAAATAAAAAACATTTTTCTTCCTGATTGTTTAGAACCAGGAAGAAAAATGTTCAAAAACATAAGGAATAATATGTTAATCCCAAAGTTACATACACATAAAGAATAATATATATAAACATAAGCAATAACAAGAGTAATTCATAAAACATGATACCCAAATATATAAAATCAAAACAACAAGCAATATGTAAAAGAAAAGCAATAAGATCATATCAACATTATAAAATCAAATATCACCAAAAAACACGAAATAAAAAACATCAGCAAAACTAGCCAAAAAAACAAAGCAACAGCAACATTGAATGAGAGACAAAGAGAAGACAAATAGAAGAAAACGAGAAAATGAGCAACTTTGCGGAAGGAGGGAGGTGCTATTTATAGGGAACAGAGGTGCGTACCGGCGTTTGGAAAACGCCCATATGCATTTTAATATTAAATAATGCATATAGGCTTTTCAGGGAAACGCTTATATGCTTTCTAATGCATATAGGCGTTTGGCGGAAACGCCTACATGCATTATTTTAATGTAAATAATGCATATAGGCGTTTCCTCAAAACGCCTGTATGCGATTAAATATTATTTTAATCGAATATAGGCGTTTTGAGAAACGCCTATCTGCATTTAGTGCATTTAATATGCACTTAATGCGCAGATATGCGTTTTTCAAAACGCCGATATGCGCATAAAGTGCATATTAAATGCACGTTATGCACATAGGCGTTTCTCAAAACGCATATGTGCGATTAAAATAATATTTAATCGCAGATAGCCGTTTTGAAGAAACGCCTATATGCGGTTTTCTGAATAAAAAAATAAAAAAAAAACTGTCAGCCCCTCTTTTTTAAATTTAAAAACCATACTGGCGTTTGTTATACCCAAAACGCCGATATGGAAACGCGGGAAAAAAGGCGGGAAGCGCGCGCCAAATTTATTGGCGTTTTCATATAGGCGCTTTGGGTAAAAACGCCGGTATGCGTCTCATATAGGCGTTTTAGACCAAAACGCCGGTAAAGTTGCGCCGAAATGGCCCTTTTTTTTTGTAGTGTAGATTTGGGAGAACACCGTCCCTCTACCGTCAAGTTTACTTAATTTCCTCTCCAATTTTAAGATGGACTTATTATAAAGATGGTATCAAGTAGTAAGCCAGCCCATACTTATCAAACACGCTCGTGCCAATTTATAATAGGATCTGCCAATTTATGGTCTGTCACAGACTCACAGGTATGAGCATGCATGTATTTATTTATGTTAAACGGGCACATGCACTCGTTTAATATCTTATTATACGGGCATGCAAGTACCGTTAAACATCTTATTATTTCTTGAACTATTTTATTCTCATTTCTTATCTTTCTTTCCTCAACATATCATATTAGCCTCACAAACATATATGGACGGCTTACACGCACTCTCCTTCCTCGATCATCGATCATAATCAATATGAATTTGAACAATTCGTGAGTCGTGACATATTTTAGTAAGTTAGATTCGTAAAAATGATAAAATAAATTAGAAAATCAACTAAAAAGTTTAAAAATAATGTCAATAGGTGAAATGTTCTCAGCAACAATGCATTAACACTTCAATTCAATTGAACCAAGGGCCATGTATGTAATCTAGTGGTATGATACTTTAATTTTAGTTGAGAAGTTGCCGGTTGGATCTTACTCGCTCATAACCTCAAGTTTAAGTTTTTGCTCATTTAGAGACTAGTATTTTTAATTTCTAAAAAAATTATGGCTGAAAATTTACTTTATTTTGAATAAATCTTTACAAACAAAATTATTTAAAGGTAATATCAGTAGGGAGGTGATACGGAGTCCAAAAGTTTCCTTTTTTTTGAAACATCCAAATCCTCCACGTGAAACATAACAATTATTTTTGTTTTATAACAAAACATAACAATTATAATTAAGCATTTGAAATGAGTTTAATTTTCATCAAGATTAAAGGTTTTCCTGAGATGTTTTTCATTCACTGTTAGTTTAACTCTTTGAAGAAATTAAGGAAACAAAATAAATAAATTTCAATATATTTAATATTTCTTTAGATCACCTGTTAATTTATAGAGCATATGAATTAGTTTAAAGGGAAAAAATCAGGTGCCTTCACTTTAATTATTATGAGTTACTTATTTTGTTTTCTTAGGATTTACTAAAAAAGTCAACTAGCTCTTATATTTAGTAATAGAGGAAGTACAACTTAGATATAAATATCATAATTTTATATTAATCAGTAATAAGATATTAAATCATCATCAAGAAACCTTTTTAGTTGCATGCATTTAATTTCTCGAGAGTTAAAAACAATGACTTATGAGTCTAATTTTTTTTACTGAAAGAAATAAGTTATAAATTCACACACACACAGCTGTTAAACGAGAATTACATTTAAAACTCAAATATCTTATTGTTAATAATTGCAATTGATCACAATTAATTATTTTTTTTAAAATTTTTCATGGACTTCACTTTACTGATCCACTCTTTTGAATACTAGCAGGCATTTCTTCTGACGAGATTTTGTTCTCTCTTTAGGGAAAGAGATCTCATCACACATTATATGAAGGATGGACTTCAAGGTTGCACATGCATATGCCTAGCTCTTAAATTATTATTGAAGCACTCATATCTAGATAAATTTGCAAAAGACAAAGTGTTTCAAATCTTCATCAACAAAAATCTGATATCCTGTTCTTGGATCCCATAAAATGCCTGTGCATTCCGAAACTAATTCACGGTTCCGAGTTTTTCAAATTAATTCAGCCCCTCCTAATGTCCGTTTCCCCTCCTATCTTTTTCTTTCCCTCTATTTTATATTAAACAATAAACACCTTCCCTAGAATATACTTTTCTCTCCGGAAGACATAATGACACTCAACCTTTTGTACTTCTTTTTTTCTGGTTTCAGTTTGACCTCTGCATCAAACAGAAATTTATAAACTAACAAAGAGGCTTTCAAATTTTTGTAAATTTTATTTAAATGGGAAGGTGGCCTAACAATATTGGATGGAGATTGTAAAAGATCAGACCGCACATAAATAGAAGGATAATCAACTACCTCAGGTTAATAAATTTATTGATCTTGCACATATTCGGCGAGTTCAAGAGTTTGATGCAAAACATTTAAGGTAATTATTAGACATGCTTTGTCAAAGACAGTACTACAAAAAAGACATTAAGTGTGTCTTCACCGGAGAGTGGGGTGTGGGGCGATGAATGACGATGATTTGTTACCTGCAGTGAGACATTTATATATAGAAAATTATATGTAAATAGAGCGGAGCAATTCACAATAATTATTATGCGTTTTGTAATTTTAAACAAAAGAATCTGACTTTCTCCATCAAAGGGTCACACTCATAGCCAATATGGAGGTCCCCATATTTTCTCACTCATTAAAATAATCCAAAACCACTTAGCACTATGACACAGGCCCACCGTCCTCAATAATTCAATAATCCAGATGATCTCTATATCACTGTGTCCTAATAACAAGATAGTGCTTTCTTCGTATATTTGTAGGCCCTAACCATACAGATCAATCAACCCCCCCCCCCAACCCCACATGCACATTCACCCTTGATAAGCTTTCAATTTAATCTGCCCCTGCATGTCAAATGTCAATGAAAAGAAGTCATACAATATCAAGCTGCATACAATAATATTTCTCATTATTGCCTTTTTCTCCCTTATCTTATTATTATTGCCTTATACATATACATTATACATATAAATATATGCATGTGGATATGAAGCAATAAAGAGTGAAAAGTAATGTAGCGGGGGACTTCACGATAAAAGGGTAAATTTATAATGAAGCCGGGAAATAAATAGGAAGAGAAAAGGACGTTGAGAGGAACAACACGGGATATGCCTGGAAATGATATTTTAAGAACTGGCCCAAAAGCATCGGTGAGTATATGTGGAGAAGAACATTTTGTCTTTCTTGCATGGAAGTATTCTGAGAAGGTTTTTGTGGTGACAAATTTTTTGTTCCGTTCCGTATACAGTAACACGCATTTGTTTGTATTTGCCCCTCTCAAACGGTGAATATAATGTGTGTCTACACACACATATTAACTCTCATGCTAAATATAAGGCGTATGGAGAGATGTCCCCAACTTTTCCCTCAATTAACCCAAAAAATGCACATCAACGATAAACAAACACAAGTGAGAAGTGTGAACATAGATGGTCGGGGTAAATTAGTAATTTTATGTGTTAATAACTAATTGAACTATTATCCTTAACATAATCAAGTTAGGGTAAATATGTCTTATATTTAGGATATGAGAGTATATTAATACACACATTGATCTTGATCTGATGTGTATATCTATAAGTATATATATAGCATACAGTTTACACTACACACAGAGGAGAAAGGTCCTTGTTAATTTGTGGGGCGCAACCGCGCAAGAGGCAGCCAGGATGGGATAATGTTGCAGGGATTGGGCCCCAATCACTCAAGTCTCTACAAACTCGTCGAAGTCAATGAATTTTGAAAGTCTCTCTACACTCGACGTCCTTCTCAATCTGCCTTTCCCATATTAGTTGGCTTTGATGAAACTCAAAAACTAACAACTTAATTAATCCACTTGCTCTCGACCAAAAAAAAAATTAATCCACTTGCAGGACTTGGATAGTTGTAATAATTAGCAACATACTAGCTATTAGCATACTAACTACTCTCTGTTCCTAAATATAAGATCACTTTTGTTAATTTTGGGAGATTTAAGGAAGACAATAAAATTACATAATCTTCCCAAAATCCCCTCAACTACTTAACTTTAAAAGGAGGAGGAGTTTTCAATGAAAAGAGGGAGTATAAAGGTAGTTTGGGCAAAACTTGAGATAAAATAGGAAATGATCTTATATTTAGGAACTTATCCACTTCCCCAAAGTGATCTTATATTTAGGAACAGAAGGAGTATTAGCTATCCCATCCCTTTTAATATAAATAAATTAAAGCAAGTATATTTTAGGGAAGTTATTAGTGAGTTCAGAGTAATTATACAAATGTTGTTAATTTTAGTTTGAACAAGTCTTTTTAATGTATAACTCCAGCATCATCTAAACTAATTGATAAATAGAAGAAATGGTTGAATTTTTTTTGGATATTAATAAAGCAAAACTATCAACTTAATCATAACCTATTTTGTATGTTATTAGATTATGTTAATTTATGAGTAGAATAAATTAGTTTAAAAAAATCTTTGTTGGCAACTTAATTATTTAACATTTTAAACATTTTTTAAAGAAATCAACTAAATATTATATTTAAAAACAAGATGAGATAATTAATATTTATATGCAATTCAATAAATTACGCCGTTTTTTTATTAAAATAAAAAGTTAATTAAGCTATAAATTGAGAATCAGATCCCAAATGCTCATGAGACGTAAGCATTCGCTTCGCGTCTAGATATAGATAGGGGTGCACAAATGACGGACATGATCGGGCCACCTATATGCCCTGGTCATGTCCTAAATAATTGTCGGGCCAGAATTTTTGGCCCGAGACCCGGTCATGTCCTGTTTGGCCCGACACCGAGATCGGGCCGGACATGACCACCGGGCCACATGACGGACCATGTTGGTCCCAAATATTTTTTGTACAATTAAATAAAAAACTTCCACTTTTCAACCATTAAATAAATTGATGTATTATGTAGGAAAAATAAAGAATTATAATCAACTATTTTTAAATTAAATAAGTAATTAATTAATTATGAAATAGTTTGATAATTGTGTTAATTAATTAAAATATTTTTACTAAAAATAATAAAATTATCGGGCCGGGCCGTCCTGTTGGTCATGGAGCATATGCCCTGGTCCTATCCTACCCGATAGCCGGGTCGGTCATGTGCTAATCGGGCTGGTCTCGGGCCACTTCGTGACAGATCATTTTTGGCATAGGACCGGATCGGGTCATGACGGGCCAACCGGGCCGCCGGGCTTTTGTGCAGCCCTAGATATAGATGCCCAACATTTAGAGTGAGTTTGGTTGTGTGAAAGAAAGTAAAGAATTAGAAATGGAAAGGGTAAGAGATGGAAAGTAGGGGTAATGATGAGAGAATAAAGTTTGTGGGGCCCACGATAAGTGTGAGATGGAGAGAAAAAACTTGTGAACCCGGGATATATGTAAATGACCATATTACCCTTAACTTTTCAAATTATTTACATTCTCATTTCTTTACTTTCTTTGAACCAAAGGTACCCTTAAAGAGATGATTTTGCCCAACATTTCAAGGCCCAAAATAAAGAAAACCAGTTGTTGCCATATCCAACCCGCTTCCGGAGCACCAAGATCCGCGTCACGGTCAAATACTATCAAATATCACGATATTACTTATTCCTAAAGTTTTTTAAAAAGGAAACAGATCTAAAAATAGCGTTTTAAAATTGGAGAAAAAGTAAAAGACCAAAGTTTCCTTTTTTTAAGAAAAAGGTTTTACCCACCCTGCTTGAATAATTTATGGTAATTTCTAAAATTGCATCTCAACTCTTGGGAGAGAAACTAAAATAAGGATGCTCTTACTAAAATGAATTATTCCATTATTGATGAAACCTTCAACCAAAACAATTAAAGAATAGATAAAACTTAACCTGTGATGAGTTGGCGTGAGTGGTAAGTACTTTCGTCTCTCAAGCAATTGTTGGGATTCGATTCCTAAACCTTGTGAATGAAGTAAATACGCATGTCAGGTAGCTACCCCATATATAAGAGTTTAGAATAACGAGTAATTAGTCTTATTTGACAAGCAGATGATGATGCCCTTAGTAAAAAAGTTATAGACGAAACCAAAACCCTGTAACAATTCTTGTATTTATTAATTGGAGGAATAATAAAGGCCACAATAGGAAGTGGCAAGAGAATAAAAAATGGAAAATTGGGAACTAGGCACATCTGGTTAGTTAATTTTTAGTTTATTTTAGAAAATGAAAATGTTAAATAAATCACATTGAATTATTTATGTTTACTTCTACTTCTTAAAATTAAGTTACCTGACTCACTAACTAATGTATATTCAATTACATGGAAAAAACATGGAGTTTGTTACAGTAATAAGTTTGTGATATTTTTTTAAAAATAATTTATCATATACCTATTAACATATGTTGTAAATTCATAAATATATTTGGTTTTGTCACCGCCCCATAAAAATAATCCTGACCTTATATTTAAGTGGGAATTTGATTTTGTGGGTTATTTGTATTTCTTGTTCTTAAGCAAATGTTTTAGAAATACTTTTTTTTGTAATTTTGCCATGAAAATATCAAAAATGAATAATTTTACCTTTTTCTTTAAAATATTAATGCACAATGTCAAAAAAAATATTAACCCAAAATAACTAACTCATTACCTAAAAAAATGAGGGGGTGAAGTGGGAAGTGGAAGGTGGAGGGATTATGAAGAAGTAAAACGTGGGAAGAAACTGGAAAGGAAAAAAAACTTGGAACACTTGGCGCGTAATGTTTGGCATTTCTGAATGAAGAAAACTTCCTAAATGGTGCGCTCTATGTTTGACTGCTATTTATCAACCTAGTTGCCTGCCTTCCACGCGTAATTCAAATTGCTACCTCACCATCCTATAAACATAATCAGAGTCTAACATTCAGAACATAACAGACAGAATCAAAATTTGAAGGATATGGGAGATTGCAGGCCGTTGGGGTTCCTCATTGGATTGCCTTTTGCTCTTATTGCTCTTCTCTTAGCAGCCGTCGGTGCTGTTATCTGGGTTCTTGGGTACTTACTTTTTCTCCTTGATCTTCTAGGACTATTTTCTTTTTGATATGATGATTTACTATTTGCGGATCTGTGGTTTTGGTGCGATTAATGCAGGAGTCTATTGAGTTGCATATGTCCCTGTTGCTTCTGTTGCAGTGCATTGGCTAACTTGGCCATGAAACTTATACAGCTTCCTGTCAAAATCATCCGATGGTTTACTCATCAGATCCCTTGTTAGATTTAAATTTCGTTTCCATCTTGTATTTCTTGTCATCATGATTATTTACAATAACACGTTCCCATTCTTCAAATGCCCTTAGCATTTTTGCCCTATTATTGCCGTGTTGAAAATTATAAGCCGGAACATATACGCGTACGCTTAACAGCTCATATCTATCTCAAGTCTCAAGGAAATCGTTACATATATATTATTGAATATTGACTATAAAATAAAATACTGACTAATTTTTTGGTCAAAAAAATACTGCCCATTGAATGTACGCGTTGTTGATTTTTTATTATGAAACGCTCGATTGAACTTTAATATTTGATTTTTGTTTTACCACGTAAAACAGAGTTAATGGACTTTATAATTTATAATTGAAGTGCTGCTTATTGAATTGAATTAACATGTTATGAATCCACTCTTGTGGATCAGGATTAAGCTAAAAAGGGTGTCTTAACATGTACCAAAACCTGATCCCATCCATGTCAATGAACCAGCTCTGACAGAATTAATCTTGTTACAATTTGTGTGACCTAGCAAGCGTCATTTTATTGCAAAAACAGAGTCTATATCATCAGGGCTCGGGCATTTCTTAGATACTAACTCGGCCCAACTTTTCAATTCTTTGTTCTTAATTATAGGGCCAGCAGGCCAGGCCCACAAGCCCAATTGCAAAGTCAGTTCTCTCTAATGAACTCAAGAATAAAAATAGAAAGTGCAGCAACTGAACAGCACCGATCATGCACCTTAATAATGAGAAGTCGTCTAAATGAGGAGTTTTATTACAAAAGTATACAATTAATATTAGTAACAATAACGAATCTTCTGGCAAAAAAACAACAACAAACCATTTAGACAAAAATAAAAAATAGAATTAAGAGCAAGGAACTAATCACGAGAGAGAGGGAAGCCAATGCCATGGCGTTTAGAAGGGAAAGCAATGAAGAACAAACTACAAAAGAAGCCAATGGCAAGAGGCAAAATGGCGAGAAGGTCTCTTTCCTCTTGGGAAGGATTAGGATCAAAGCAAGTGACCACATTCTTATCAAGCATGGCAATGGCAAAGAACACCATAACGGAAGCACATGCATGAAATAAATCAACCAACTTAAGGCTACACTTAGCTGCTTCTTCAGCCGAAAGCTTCAAAGAGCCATCAATCACCCAAAGCCCATTCAACGAAGCCACGCCGTGTCTAACTTTCCCTCTTTCGTCTCTAAAACTATCGGTGAAGCTAAGAAGGAAGCAGGAAATGCTACAAATGGCTAAGAGACAAGTCGTGGCGCTTTGGTTTGTGTGTGTCGGACAATGACCTTGCCTTGTCACCATGGGTGACAAAATCTGAAATGCCAGGACAGTTCCTGTGGGAAGAAGATTTGAAAGATTTGCTGTGCTTTTGAATGTCTTTCTTAGCACCTTTTGAGTGGGCGTTTTGGGTTTTTTTAATATTGACATGTTTTCCACAAGAGGTTGTTGAATTTCTTGAGTGATTGCATTCCCTGCCATAATTGATTGCTTCTCAATGTAATCCCCCTGTTCTTGAAATCTGTAGTTCTCTGGTGTATTAATGCAAGTAAGAAGATGTGTATTAGTGTATATATAAACTATGGATGGGGAGATCAGAATGTGGGGGTTCGGTTTGTTTGGGGGAGGATTTTCTTGGTTTGGAGGTTTGTTATTTGTTACCATCGAGTTAATTAAAATTGGGCAAGGGTTTGGTAACTTATGGGACTATATGAACGTTATGTTTGATGGAAATGGGAAGAGGGTTAATTTGCTTTAATTATGGAGGTTTTCATCTTTTGTTTGTGCCGTCGGTTACTTACATGTTTATTTAAATTATTGCTCCTACAATGAGATTCTTATTTCTAGAATCTATTTTTGTTTGACTTGTTTGCATCAACCATATTATATTTGACTTACTCCTAGAGGTGTTCATGTGACGGGACGAAATCTAAATACAATAAATAAAATTTTTCTTGTTAGGAAGTTTTTTATACGAAGATTTTCGAAAAAGGATTGGGTATTTGGGTAATTGGGTGCACCTACAATTTAATGACAGTTTTTGTTTGAAGATATTTCCATTCATACTTTCATTCATTATTATGTGTGTGCCTTGATGTCTATATATATTTTTACTTATTATCTATGTGGAGCTGACTCTCACGTACTCGCATGTATTCTTTTCATTTATAAGACTATAGTTGAAATTATTACATATTTAAATATTGTTTTTACTAAATCTATCCAACAATTTAAGCCGCCTAACTGTGGTAGCTGTTCTTTATAATGCAGAGATAGTAGTTTGTCTGCATATACCCATTCTCTTTATAGCTTTCATATAATTTTTTTAGCTTTTTCACATGTTATTTTAGAATTTTCAAGACAATAAAATACTAATGACAAATTAGGAAAACTTAGAAAATCAATTTGCTTCTCAATCATCGTATTGAAACTTAAAACACCATTTACAAAAAATGGAAGTAGTATGCTACATGTAACCAAAATGCGAACGAACCCAAACAGTGAATAATATAAAAATCTTGTAGCTCTTTTCTTGCCCCAGACGTGAGGAATCCCAAATAACGTGGGCAAGACCCTCATAGCCATTTTAGTTTCCCCGCCTTTTTCATCTCATTTGCGTGAACTAGCTTACGTACACCCCCTCCCCTTGAACCTAAATATAAAATATATTGACTCAATTTAACTCAACGAACAATGTTAATTAAATTAGTTAATATGACAAATTTTTTCAAACATCCTAATCATATTCATTAATTTTCTACATCTCTTATCTGGATTATCATGCATGAGAGAACTAATATAGATGATTATGGAAAAATTGACAACATTTAAATAAGAAATAAGTCATACATTAATAACTAAAATTAACTCCCCTAAAAATATTGTTGATTATTCAATATAGTTCATTCATTCTAGACATACGCCACATAGATGATATAAAGGTTCTATTGGATCATGAGCCCTGCCTTTAGATTAAGGACACTTAATCCCATCCTATAATTTCTTGTATAAAAAACATATGGTTCATACATTAGGTAGTATCTAGCAAATAAAAACTTGACGAGTTATATACAAGCATGCATGTAATATTAGCTATAAACTCTAAAAAGAATTTTATACATAGATTTTTAGAAGAGCTAAGTTTGACTAATTCACAAAGGACAAGACTCTTAACTCACAGTCTAGTGCAGGTTCTAAAGCATGTTAGGTATTAGATAATTGGTTGTAAATGGAGAAAATGAGGGAAAATGGGTCTAGCAAATTGTAGTTTTGTGCCAGTTTAGCAAACCTTTTATTCTATCAACACAAATAGTTTTCAGTCACCTTCACTTAGCTGTAGAGATATCTTCATAATTGTCACGCTAGAATCACAATTAATTAAGTGATATTTACCTAAGAATTGAACACCTGTCACGATGGTGGAACATTCAACCCTTTCAACCCTAAATGACCACGGGTGTAAACTCTAAAGTTATGATCAATATCTAGGGCACTCAAATTTTTAAACTCCGGGGCTCACCCTTACACGCCATGAGGCATGTCTTCAGAAAAAATAATTCGACAATGAAGAACATGTCATACCCTAATTGTAATTGCAATTAATTTCAGACAAAAATGGAAAATAACTTGGACAGAATAAAAAAGGCCAAAAAGAGTATTCCAACTGTCCTATATTTTCCTCTTTCCAGTTAATAATATGATGATGCAAGGCATAGTGGCTAACTAATAAAATAAGTGAGTGCGTCCTTTGGGGACATCCGATAAAATAAGTGAGTGCCTTTATATTTGGATTTGGTTACGTTCTCTCTATTTTTAGGAAGAACAAGATCACAAACTAATTAAGGAAATTAAAGTAGACTATTCTCATCTATATATGGGTCCCATCTCCGGCCGTGAATCATGATAAACGTTCCCCGTATAGCAATATGATTTTGCCAGCCTTATAAATTAAATGAGTTTATGTTACGGGGGAGTGAGGCACTATCTACTTATTTCTTCTTTTTATCATTATTATATGTGTAGAAAGTAAAGCACGCATGTCGAATAATTGCCACTAAAACGTTATTTAAACATTTTTTATATCTCTTCTCATGTATCAGTTTCGGTTTGAAATTGTGTACCACTCCGGATCCATATATATACTTCAGAAAAGAACATCGAGCTACTCATTAACTTTTTTTATTGCAAAAACAGAAGCTAAGGCACACAATGTTACTAATTAACGTATATAGTTCCAATAATGTGTTGATAATCGTATTTATCAAAAATAAAATATGTTAATCATTGATAAAAAACTTAATGTGATAAAATAATGTGTTTAGAGATAAGAGATGCTTTAAGCATAACCATTGTCAAACAAGCGGGCGGATATATGTGTGCGACAAATGTAAAAACACAACACACGAATGTACATTTAAGACCTTTTTTATGAATTAAAATGAGAAAAATCAACCATTTGATATTGCCGATTATTTTTTTTAATTTACTTAACGAGTTCGAGTCTAATAAGACGTATATGGTATTTTTTATGCACGTGGGCATGAACAAAAGGGTATAACAACCAATAAATCGCAACAATATGGGGAACCGAAAATAGAAATGTAGGGACAGATTTCTTCCGAACTATTGGTGAAGTTGAGATGACATTACGAGCGAAATCTTTTTGGTATATATAGATCAAGTATATATGCTTGTTTCATGGAGATGTATGTGTTAGAGTATAATCTCAAGGAGAAGATTAAAAAAAAAAAGAAAACATGGGATTCTAGTTCTTAATTTAAATATTGTCTCTTTCCTTCACCTAGTATTGACACATTGTCAAGTCTTCTTTACCATATGGCAGCAGATAATATGCCCGAAACCATTGTTGACATGAAGGTTAGGACTCTCAAAATATATAAACTGAGAGAGAGAGAGAGAGAGAGAGAGAGAGAGAGAGGTTTCTTGCTAAGCATGAAAAGTCTACGTGAAGGAATGGAATTTCTGGTTGGCTCAACATATATGGCCTAAATATTTTTCACTTACAATTTCTCATTATTATGAGTTATGGTATTTATATAGTTTGGCTTTAGCTACACTCCAGGGTGACTTGGGACCTAAATTCTTACTCTGTGCCTTGCGTTTTATATATTAGGTTGCCCCAATCCCACTCAACTCCCTTCCCTGCACATATCTTATATTTGTTTCTTTTCAAGTTAGAATTTGATGCAAGAGTCTTGTTTTTTGGGAAAATTCATTAAAGCTGCCTTTAGTCAGAGTTAAAAAAGGACAAAACTCTACATTTATTCTTCTACAAGTTTTCATACAACTATATGTACACACAAAGCGCACAACTTAACTTGAGGTCAAAGCAAGCTTATAAAAATTGTTTTATTTTATTTTTTCTTTATTCTCTTATATCTGCAACCAACCCCTATATCTCTCTCTTATTGTTTAATGATTCAATCTCTGTTCAGTTTTTAAGCCTTTTATCTGTGCGTGTCCCTCTCCTCTGATCCTTCTCGTCGAGAGCAAAGGAGGTTGGGAATAGGTCACTAATTAGTGAGTCTATGCAAAGGAATTAAAGGTGTTAAAAGTGAGAGAATTTAATTCCTTCCCACTCCTAAACATGAAGTAGCATGAGGGGGCCAAACTTTATAAGAGGCAAGTTTCCCCTTTTTGTCCCCTCTACTGTTGCTTTTATATATCTTCTTAATCATTCTCTTCTTTTCCTCGCTTCTATCTCTCTCCATCTCCATTTTTTTTAGCACCAGATCCAGAGAGTAGTACTGGAATGTGTGATATTTAGAAGATTGGGAGGAAATGACTCATCAGTGCAATGACGACTCTGAAAATAGTCACAGCAATACCATCGTGGAGAAACGCAACGACAGCTCAATTACTACATGCCCTTCCTGTGGACATCACATCAAATGCCATGAACAGGTTCTTCCTCTCTATAACTAGCTACCCCCCCAGTTCTAAAATATGATATCGCTTTTAACTTTTTTATCGAGTTTAAAAAAGACAACTGGACTACTTAATTTTAATGTATCTTAAATGTAATTGTATTATACGATGATGATAATAATACGTAAGTTGAATTAGTTTAGAGGAAAAATAATCATAGATATTTCATATATTTCGCATCCTTTTTTAAGAAGTCAAATTGTCGAGTATATATATATCATCTGTAGTTACTCTATGTATTTTTGTCGTATGTTTTATACAATAATTAAGTTATCATATGTGATATGAACTTGTTAGGCTGGGATCCATGACTTGCCTGGACTGCCTGCCGGAGTGAAATTTGATCCAACAGATCAAGAGATTCTCGAACATTTGGAAGCCAAAGTTCGATCCGATATTCATAAGCTTCATCCTCTAATTGATGAGTTCATCCCTACTCTTGAAGGCGAGAACGGAATCTGCTATACTCATCCTGAGAAGCTACCAGGTCATTCTTCAATTCTCTACTATTACAATATCCCAAACGTCAACCCATGTTTATGTTATTGATATATATGGTTATTTCCTCTTTTACTTTTTCCGTCTCATCATCTACGTATACTCTCATCTGATTTACAAATATTTTTCATTGATAAATGAATTGCTGGTCATCAGAAGAAAGCTAAGGTTGAATCACTAACTGAAGAATGAAATCTGCTGTTATAACCAGTCCTAAAATGTTTCCAAGTCATTCATCAAATACATATGTGTGTGTATTTATAAACTCCCTAAAATATTTATTTTGCATTATTAATTTTTATTTCTTATACTATTTTTTTTAAGACTATTACACAACTGCTCATATCTGATGAGGTTGCTGTTCTCAAACTTGATTTAATGAAAGCATAAAATAAGTGTGCTAAATAAACGCCTAATGGTGGTAGATGTATGTGACCATTTAATGGCGCCCTGCAGTTACATATATCTCTCTCTTCATATTTGGATAAAACCCTTGCAACCAACCTGCTATATTACAAGGCACCTAACTTCTGTACTTTCCACTTTTCTTTCCCTCAATTATTATTGTCGCATAATTTCATGATCTAATAATAATGACTACCAAACCCAATATAATAATATCATCATCATTTCATCACCTTCTGGATTAGAAAACATCCGATACGTGAAATAGTGTCAACGTGCTGTACGTGAAGTGAGTGACAAGTATATATATTATATACTATCCAAGCTAAAAATGTTGCTGGTTAATTAATTAATGTGAGTATGAAATGGATTGAGTGCAGGTGTAAGCAAAGATGGTATGGTGCGCCATTTCTTTCACAGGCCATCGAAAGCATACACAACAGGAACAAGGAAAAGGAGGAAAGTACACACCGATGACGTGGATGGAAGCGAGACACGGTGGCACAAGACAGGGAAAACGAGACCAGTATATATGAGTGGTAAGCTAATAGGATACAAGAAAATTCTTGTGCTTTACACAAATTATGGGAAGCAAAAAAAGCCCGAGAAGACCAACTGGGTCATGCACCAATACCACCTGGGTTATAATGAAGAGGAGAAAGAAGGAGAGTTAGTTGTTTCCAAGGTTTTCTATCAAACACAGCCAAGGCAATGTGGTTCCTTGCTTTTGAAAGATCAGTCAAAAGTGAAAGCCCACCAGACCATGTACGAGGCGGCTGCCAGTAATAATCATAAAGGCAATAATAATGGGTTTGTTGAGTTCTATGGTTCTTCTTTCTTGTCATTTGATCAGAGCAACCAACACAACAGGCCTAGCAGTAATAGTAACTCTCAAGTGATCTCACATTTTCCTGTCCAGGATGGTTCTTCTTTCAACATTCCTTGAGAATGAGATTCACATATACATATGACGATATATACACGACAGTATATTACAATATTATTATGCGGAAAGAAAGAAATAAGTTAATAACCAAGAGTTTAGTTCATTATATTAGGAGGGGGAAAAGGAGGACAACAATAAACAAGAGATATTGCTTCATCTGAGAGAAGGCAAGGTGACGAGGAGGAGGAGAATCCAGATGTTGCTGTGACCTTTTTTGGTTTATTTTAATTTTGGTCTTGTTGTTTTTGGAAGAAGTCGTCTGTATCACGATTTGTACAGTGTCAGGGAAACATAAAGCTAATGTGTGGGTAAACTGAAAAGTGAATACTAACTAGCAAGCTGTACAAACATGATTTTTTCTACTATGAGCAATTATATGCATATGTTCCTGTTTAATTGCAAGTATATGAATTTATATTTATGTATATGTGATAAATATTTATTGGCTAGAAAATCTAATAATATTAATGCATATGCTGTACACATACTGAATAGCCTGAATGAATATAGCAAGGTTGGAATAGAGGCATAGAGAGATATCGGAATGAATGGGCTTTACACAATTCGCAAATACGGATAGCAACAATTTTCTTGGGCCCATATGGGGTCTGGGGCCGTTTAGAGCAGGCTAAGTAACTTTACAATATATCCATATCATATATTTATTTTACGTTTTGATCCCTATTATTTTTCAATAAACATATAAATTCGTCTTTCAAAATTTGTTACTCTAATCTATCATACACTCTGTGGTCTACGAAGATAGCAAAGCGTAGGGAAGGCGTTAGTGTCGGAAATTCCATAGTTATGGGATATTGTACTATTACTACATCTGGTCCTAAATATAGGACCTACTTTACTTTTTTTTGAAGAGATTAAGGTTGCGAAATACTCCCTCCGTTCCTAAATATAAGACCTAGATAATTTTTTTTTGGAAAGATTAAGGTTGCGAAATAGGTTATTAAATGATGACATATTTGATATCTTTTTAGATTATCCATTAACTTATAGGTAAAATAAACTAGTTTAAGAGAAAAATTAGGTAAATCAATTTATAATTAATTTATTTTTTGCTTTTTTTAGGATTTTTCAAAAAGGTCATCTAGGTCCTATATTTAGGAACGGATGGAGTAGGTTATTAAATGATGACATATTTGATATATTTTTAGATTATCCATTAGTTAAGGTAAAATAAACTAGTTTAAGGGAAAAAATTAGGTATATCAATTTATAATTAACATACTTTGTTTTTTTAAGGATTTTCTAGAAAAAGTCAATTATGTATTATATTTAGGACCAGAGGGAGTATTTTGTAATTTCTTTGAGCTTGTAAATCAAAAAAGAAAAAAGCGCACACTTTGCTCTTCTCTTGTCTAAGAGGCATCTTAATTTATCATTATGTTTTTAAAACAAATTTGAATGAAAGAAGAATAATCCCACTGACAAATCCTATGATTTGTATGATTTTATTGTATTAACTTGATGTTATTAACATTTTAAAGATGCAATATTGGTTCATTTATGCCTAATTGAAAATCTAAATCTTTAAGTAGAAATTAGTTTAACAAGTGAATTAATTGACTTAACTTATGAATTTAATGTGTTAATTAATTTTGAGAGCCAATTGATCTATTTCCTTCTCTTCTTTCACTTTTAGGGTTGTTCTAGGACCAAACATGGAGGAGGCTAGATGGGAAAAAGCAAGAAAAAATGGTGCAAAATCTGAAAAATGAAGCTTGGGGACAGATTTGGAAAATGTCAGAAAAGAACATCGAATCTCAGAATTTCAGTTTAGTACCAGTGTCATAATTACAATTCTGCCATCGAATTTCAGAAAATACACTCTGGTCCACCTGCGAACTGAAGAATTACAGCACCCGTTTTTGCTGATTTTTTGACCATTTTGACACCAATTTGGACCCAAATTGAAGCCCAATCATTGACTCAACTTCCATTTGATATTAATTGAAGAATTAGGCTTAGAAAACTTAAGTTTTGGGGGTTGGGTGCTCCCCAAAACCCTAGCTTTCTCCATCCCTTCCACCATTCCTCTTCCATTTTCTCACATTTCCCTTCCACCTTCCACCTTCCACCTTCCTTCCTTCTTCCATGCCTCAATAAAGTTCCTCCTTGCTCTTGGAATTGATGGGAAGTGGCTTGAGCTATGGTTCTACAAAGGGGAGTCCCAATTCCTTTCCTTTCTCTTTATATTTTTGATTGCCTAGGTTTAGGTTAGCATTTATGTTTTGAGATTGGACTGGATTTGGTTGTTATTATGGGTATTTGTGGTTTTGACTTGTAATGAGGGATTTGGACTCAACAATATGTATGGTCATACATATGTTCTTTATAATTCATTAGATATTTCTATTTACTCATATTATTGGTAGATAATTTATTGAATTGAATTGTAATTGAACCATGTATTACAAATCACTAATCACACTCTAGGGTAATTAATAATGTCTATTTGAATGGGTTCATGAGACTAGGCATTAGACTTACCGGTTGGTGAGGTTTGATATTTCAGGAAACCTAGAGAAAACTCAAATGTGTTAAAGGGCTTAACAATTTCTAGTTAGTTGGGGTTCCACTAATTAGGTAATTGGACTCATGGGTTCATGAGGTTTGGTAAATTAGGAAATTAGTGCATTAAACTCCCCAAAAATATTTAGAAATCTATGATAGCCATTGAAAATCATTTCCAAGAGTACCTCACTTCAATTCCACCCTTTTATCCAAAAATACCAAAAATATTTATTTGTTTTGCACCCTTCATTCCATCTTTAAAAAAATCAACAAAACATATTTTCTTTACCTAAATTCATCTTGCATTGCATTAAATTTACTAGGTTAGTTTAATTAAACAAGTCTCCCTTGAGAACGATACCCGGGGTAACTTCCGCTTACCTTGAGGTACTAAAATATTCTTGAAGGACTAGACCAAAGGCACACTACACCGACCGCTAAATCGGTGTCCTTCACCCACGTCTCAGTCACTTAATGTATCTTTTGATTTTCTCGCCAGAAAAAAAAGTGAATAAATAATACTCCCTCCGTTCCTAAATATAAGACCTAGATAACTTTTTTTTGGAAAGATTAAAGTTGCGAAATAGGTTATTAAATCATGATATATTTGATATCTTTTTAGATTATCCATTAGCTTATAGGTAAAATAAACTAGTTTAAGAGAAAAATTAGGTAAATCAATTTATAATTAACTTATTTTTTGCTTTTTTTAGGATTTTTCAAAAAAGTCATCTAGGTCCTATATTTAGGAACGGAGGGAGTAAATTGTTGATAACATTCAATAGTTTCCTTTTTTTTGAAAAAAGTCTAAGCCTACAAACTAAAATTACATTATTATATATTCACGTGTTTTACTTTCAAAGCATTATTCTAGAAAAACAATTTACACACACATAAAGTTTTAGACGAGTTAATCATGTGACTGATTATATATATAATTTCAAACTCAAGGAGCATTTAAAATAATATTACGAACGACGTTTGAATTCACAATCGTATAATTTATGAATAATATCTATTAAATTGATTTGACTCTTGATAGGATCGGATCATGAAATTGCTAAGGTATGTGAATTAATTTTATTCATGAAAAATGAAATTTAATTTGTGCATGTTGGAGCCAAATTATAATATTGTGAATCACTAATTAAAAACCCAAAACGCAAAACGGGAACGCACTACAAAAAAATAGGCTGCTAGTCACGTTTGAAAATGGGCAAAATTGTGAAGTATGTGGCGTATGAAAGAATTTTGTGGCGTTGAAATCCATACGCCACAAATCGAGGCTTAACAAACTTGTGTCACGTATCATACGCCACATAATTTTGATGCAACAAAATCATGTCGCGCATAACTCATGCGCGACATAAGGTGAAGTGAAAATAAAAAAAAACTGCAGCTTGCCGAGGAAGCTTCTTCCTCGGCAAGTTGCAGTTTTAAAAAAATAAAAAAATAGGAGATAATAATTAGGAAGAAGGAAAGAGAGTGTTTGAAGTAGAGGGAGTAGAGGGAAAAATAATTAAAAGCTAGTATTATAATGAAATAAAAGAATGAATTATAATGAATGAGAAAAAAAACAAAGTATTAACGAATGATAAAGTGTATACCTTAGATTGTGGAAGATTTTAAACAATGAGCCTGCAAAAAAAATTAAGGATAATTAGTTAAATGAGAAATTAAATACGAAGAATGGAAGTGAAGAGGAGGAAAATAATGGAGTAGAGAAAGAGGAGAAAAGAAAGTGGGGAGAGAGTAGGAAAAAATAGAGAGTGGGGAGGAGAAAATGTGAGAGAAGTGAAGTTTATATAGGGAGAAAGTGGGGGAGAGTGGCGCAGAGAAAGTGTGGAGGGTATGTGTGGCGCATGAATCCATACGCCACATATGTTTGAATTTTTGAGAAAAATTTGTCGCGTTTGGAGGAAAAAAGTGACGCTAGTGACATGTGGCGTATGAACACATGTGTCCCATGAAACAATGTGGCGCATGAAGAAAGTGTGGCGTATGAAATATGTCACGCATTAAACAATATGTCGCGCATGTAACAATATGTCACGCATGACTCCATGCGCGACATAAAACAATTATTATTATGCATCCATTTAACAATATGTCACACATGACTCCATGCGTGACATAAAACAAATACCATGCGCGACAGAATATTAAAACAATGCAAGAAATAAAAAAATAAATAAATATATTCGTTTGTCGCGCTCATACATCACCCATACGCGACAAACATAAACAAATATTATTTCCCCATAGTGTTTGTCACGTTGGGGAATATCATGCGTGACAAAAGGTTTTGGTTTGTCACACTGACTCCATACGCGACACACCGCACGTGACTAGCTCCCCATTTTCTTGTAGTGACGAAGGCTTTTTCGTCTTGATGATGATGGACAATCAACCTAGCTAATCAATAATTTTATTCAAATGCATTATTGTTATTAGTTATACTTTTTTTTTGTTTTTTGTTATTAGTTATACTATACATGAGCTTTTTAAATATATTACGGCAGCAAACAATTAATCGCGTGTCCCACTCATCATGCCATAATGCATCCTAAAGTGAACACAAAATCAAAGAGTTAGTACGGCAAATAAGGCAGCAGAAAACGCTTCATTCCTTTTCGGGTGAAGGTGCAAAACTAGCCACCGTAAATTTTCAAATGGACAACTTTGGAACCCGTAAATTGGATGGTGCAAAACCGTACATTATAAATTAAAATGGGACAAATTTAGCCACGCCGTTAAACTGAAGCTAACAGACGTTTTGATTTAATGAAGGTGGGCCCCACGCCAACACAAACGTCTGTTAGCTTCAACTTAACGGCGTGTCTAAATTTGTCCCATTTTGATTTATAATGTACGTTTTTGCACCATCCAATTTACGGGTGCTAAAGTTGTCCATTTGGAAATTTACGGTGGCTAGTTTTGCACCTTTACCCTTCCTTTTCCTATCTTTCTTTCTTCCTTTCATTATTTTTCATTCATTTTTACATGCAAATTTTCTCTTTTTGTACGTTCTGATATAACCAAACTCAGCATACCAAGAAATTCATCCAAGAGAAACTAAATTCGGCGATAACGTTCTTCTCTTGAAAAAACTATAAACGATCATCAAAACGCAAAATAAATAAAATCATTATATTTGCATAGGATATAGCATGAGAAATATTTGTTGTGCTTGTGTAGTTGTGTGTAACGTGAAAATGTAAATAAAAAAAGTGCGTTAATCTTCTTGAAAGTTATTTACAGTGAGATCATTAATTAGTTGAATGTAACATTGAATAGGGCGTAGACTATTTCATTTTTAAATGCACAGGCTAAAAGCCTAGCCAAGTAGTACTGGAATTATGTGTAACTTCTCTTTTTGTATGTTGACTGAACATGAAAAAGGAGAATCACATGAACATGGGAACCACCACACACATGAAAAACACTTACTAATTCTTACTTAACACGAAAAAAAAAACAACTTAAAAAAGAATTTTTTATTCCCCATGGAAACATAGCCAATAAATATGTAAATAATTTCTGTTTCATGTTAAAACCATTCAGATCAGATAAGTCTTATGTCGTTTGAGTTATTTAAATTTGAAGAAGCTAAGTCGATAATATTGTGTGTTTTTTTTTAAAAAAGATCAAATGTAAACCGAGATGGAAAAATATAACAACAGGGCATAGTGGATACGAATCAAAAGGGCAATAATGGAGAAAAGCTGCCCACTTCAAAAGAATATGCATGCCCACAGATCTCTCTTTCTCTCTCTCATACCATACTTTTAACCTCCATCATCACCCCCACTTTTTTCCTTCTTCGTCGTTGATCATTTTTACTTTCTCATGAATTAAACCATTCATATAATTACCTTAACATTAATCACTTACAACATTATCCGTTCAAGTAATTACATATGGAACATCCATTATGGATGGCTACACATGCATCATCATATTTAATTCAGTGTCTCAAATTAAATCCAGCCGTTGATAGGAGCAGCATGGCAAATGGATTCTACACCGACACCTAGAAAATCCCTAGTCTGCTCTTCCCCATTACTCATCATCCCATCTCTCTGCTGTATCTTCCTGCGTTTTGCTGGATTCTCTGTCTCCACTAGTACAGATGAACCTGCACCATACATGCCACAAAGTTTGTTCCCTTGTTGTTCCTGACTACTACTGTTACTGCATTTCAACCCTAAGGTTCCTAGGAATGACGTGTCAGTTGAAGTTGCCCCTATTTGTGCAGCTTTCTGCAGCAAAGCAGTGGCAGACATGTTTGCTGAGGATGCTTGATGCGATTGCTGATGTTGGGAGCTGTATAATGATGGAACACTGATAAGCTGATCTTGATGATGAGTATTATTGTTCTTATTGCTATTATTATTATTACTCCCAAACACCCAATTATTCATGAGCTGGGGATTTGAGCATGAAACAAGAGGGTGGTTGTTCCCGTATAGTATTGATCCTGATGATGAGGAGCTAGTGAGTGAGCCAAGTTGATGATAAATCTCAAACATGTTATTGTTGTTGTTATTGATTGTTGTATCCTGATGAGTTTGGGTTGGAGGCATCCATAGAGATAGTCCCCTAGGTGCCTGGTGATGATTTGTTTCATCAGCAGTGTGTGAAATTGGCTTCAACATGGAAGGAAAATGAGTGGTGGTCATCATGCTGATGCCAGGCACTCCTTGGGAATTCCCCATCATGCTGTATCCAAGAAAGGAGTTGGAGGCATTCACTCTTGCTGTCTCTTCTGCTAATGCATCGCAGAATGCCCTGTGGGTTATGAAACTGTCCCTCCTGCTCAATCCGAATTTCATTAGTTAACCTTAAACTGACACAAACTAGTTATAGCTAGCTAAATGTCCTAAATAAGTAAGACTATCAAACATTTAGATCAACTTGGCTGTACATTGTTCCAGCTTAATCAGTGATGTTGTGATTAAGTCTAGTTTTGTAGTCACGATAATTATTACTTGAAAGTAGCGAATTTTTCACATTATTTTGTTGACCTATATTCCTATATTTTCGCAAATCGGATTAATCCAAAAAAGGCGCACACAATTAGAATATTCCTTTAAAATTGTCTGGATGTGATTCACTTATTGTAGATCAGGCATAATGACTTGCTTAGTGATAATATTATTAGCCTATGGGAATCACACCTAGGTCAGTCTTATAAACAGGAAACAACAGTTAAGTTATTCCAAAATAATTGAGGTACGAAACTTTATCACTAAGCAATTAGGGACAACGATATGCATCATTTTGTCTGTATTTTCATCTAACCAATTGTTGTCATGCAAGAACTGTGATGCACTATATATATTTCGTCAGGATTAAAGCAGTGATTACCTTGTGTGATTCTAGACAAGCCACCACTTTTTGCACAAAATTGATGTATCATATCAAAGAATCAAAGTCGATATGAGGAAAGATTACCGTGAAAAGATAGTGCCACAATCACATTTGTATTCTCTGGTACCACAGGTTTTAGAGTGGGCTTTCCAGTCAGACTGGACAGCATATCTCTTTGAGCACTTCTCGCACTTCCACTTCTTCTCTCCATGTTTTCTGCAAAAGTGCTTCTTTATCCCTGTCAAGTCCCCTAGTGCCCTTGAAGGGTCATGGTGCACACACGTCTTCTCTGGGCACACATACACTCTCTTCCTTGGTTCTTTACTTGTCCTCTGCTTCAACTTCCATGGAAGGTTGTGTCCTCTTCTATGCAGCTGCAAATTTTGATCCCTTTGGAAACCTTTCCCACAGATTTCACACAGGAATCTGTTTGTGGCCATCAGGGTTTTTGGTGACAAGGCTATGACCTCTGCTTCAGGATCTGTCATCATCGCAATATTATAATTCTCTCATGATAGAAAAGCTAATCAAAGAGAGACAGAAAGAGTTTATATTTACCTGGATTTCCCGGGAGGTTTCTCTTCCTCTTCAAAACAGGAGGATTGTTGTTAGTAGATTCAATAAGTTGATCAGTTGGTGGGTTGTGATGAGGGGGAAAACTACTTGAAATCTCTGCATCATCCATCTTTTGTTGCAGAAGCATCTCAAGCTGTATTTTTCCCCTTTGAGAAGTTTGACTCTTTTTATTATAGAAGGAAAGCTAGAAACAGTTAAAGGGTGGCTAAAGTGATCGAGAGAACGAGTCTTAGCTAAGTGAGAAAATAATGAATTATGAGAAGACCTTGAGAGGATGGGCAAGCTTCTTAAATTTATATATGGTTTAAACCCTAAACAACACAAACTGATGAGCTTGGTTGGTATATGCAAGATGGGATCTCTGTGAGAGTTGGAATAAAATAACACTATAAGATGCTATAGCAGCAGGCGGGGAAAGTTAAATTAAAGTAGAGAGAGAGAAGAGAAAGTGGGTGTAAAGACTAGGAATTAGAAAAGGGTGGGGAATGCGACCCCCCAGATCAAAAGATAAGAGAGACCAGGAGAGGAAGATGCATGAAGCAAAATAAAGGTGTATATTATGATCATGACCATATGATGAGGTCGGAAAAATAAAAAGTTCTTCTCCATTAGCAATTAATGATTATCCCATAATTGTTTCCCTTTTGTTTTCTTATTTTCTAATCCCTCTCCTCCAATCACCATTTTCTATCTGTCGTTGGTTAAAATTTCCTTTCACAGAATATTTGATCATGTATATACTTACTGGTAATTAAGTAAACCCACTAATGTTTTTTAATAAAAAATTAAAGTCCTTCCTTCTTCAACGCACATTGTCCACAATGCAAAAGAGGGAACTGTGACTATTTTGAACCTATCTATTAAAAGTGGAAGCGTCCAAAGAAGATTGCTGCTAATAACAAGGCAAAAATTGTTGTGAGACGCATACATGGCCTATATATAGGATTGAAAGTGGAAGAGGGCATGAGGTCCTTACTAATATTTGTAATCATGTTTTTGTTAATTAACTATGTAATTATAGTTTAAAAGTACTAATTAAGAGAGGAGACGGCTAGCTGTACGTTATTTTTGACACTCTTGGAAAACAGCCATGCACGTGTGTCCATGCACAATCCGAACTGTCAATAGAGGTAATTCCACAGGAAACGACGAAACAACACAGAAAAGGGAATAATCGTCCAGATGACAACATGGTATGTCTCATAATATTGGCTGGATCGCTCTCCCCACTTGACTTCTATTTTATATACGCCCTATCAAACTATTTTGTTTCTTTGCTGTTATTATTGTTTATACACAAACACACACATATATATATAGTCACATCATCTATGATGTGAGTCTGGTAAGTTCTAAATTATATTCTCGTATTTATAATATAATGACGTCGTGCGTATCATGTAGCCAACCCCACTTAATTAGGGTAAGATTTTATTATTATTGTTGTATTTATAATTAACCGTGGTAGAAAAGGCCAACAGTATTAGACTTCCCTTATTGGTCGGACTATATTTGAGCCATATCCCTGTAAATATGAACTTGAGTAGTAAGTACCTTTTTATAGTCAAGTTTCGGTTGGTTTGGTAGATCACTACGTAGCTTTTCAATCACTTCTTTAACGTACGTCCAAGTTCTTTAATTTTTTACTTTAAAAGGATCTCAATGAATAATATATGGAAATGCATAATTAACTTCCAAGCATATATGGTTGAGTACTCACATATATATCGCACATATCACAACTTTGCAAGAATTGTTTAAAATAAAGCCGGTCGACACCAACTTTAATTTCTTCTCTCATCTATGAGTGTATGAATATTTCAGTATTTTAGTATTTCAGAGGATATGAAGATAGAGCAGTGTCTCCTTTATATTATTCTACCCACCAAAAATGTTTTGCTTGACCTAAAAATGTATGAGGTGGTTTTCCAGGCTTATGTATACGTATATGTATGTAGTTTGAATTCACACGACCTTGGAAATGGGATTGAGTGAAAAAAGGGGGAAATGGTAATAATATTTGAAGAGAGGAAAATGTTAAAAGACAAAGAGCTGACAAAGGCAGTGAATATTTGGAAGTTTGGGAGTCGTCACCTTGTGGGCTGACTTTTGCCTGCAACATTGGCAGACCCTTAATCATAATCTAATGATGTTCTTGATTTGAGCACTTTCTTTAAGATTAATATTTGGAATTTAGCTGTTGAACTCTGGTGGCCTTAGAATATTCTCTCTACCTTTCTCCCAGCACTCCTTTCAATGGCTTCAACTTTCAAGCTCCCAAAAATTTTCAATATTTTTTGAAACTCAACCAACCCTCTTTATCTCCCTACAGCTTCACATACTTCCATAGAAAATTCAAGGAAATCCAAGTGCTATTACTTCTTATTTAAAAGGCATGTTAAAGGTAATTCATTGAATTGTATCAAAAAAAGGTAATTCATTTAAACCCAACATTGGTAGAACTACTCTTGATGATATATCATGACATTAATGAGTTTAGATTTATTATGGGACATGGTTAGCATTTAATTGTCAAGTGAGATGAACTACGAAGTTTAAAGTTAAGCTTTTTTTTTTCGCTGGGGATAAAGTTAAGCATTTAATAGCTAGCTCTCAAAAAGTCTATGTTTTTAGCTTTAAGTCATACTCCCTCCGGTCCTAATTATAAGTCGCCTTTGACTTTTTTTGGAGATGTTAAGGTTACAAAATATGTTATTAAATTATGACATATTTGATAAATTTTTATATTAGTCATTAGTTTATGGGTTAAACAAACTAGTTTAAGGGTAAAAATTAGTTAAATCAATTTATGATTGACTTATTTTTCTTTTTTAGGATTTTCCAAAAAAATCAAAGTCGACTTATAATTAGGATCGGAGGGAGTATTAATTATATGTGGACATTTGGTCTAATCAAGAGTTTGATTTCTGCCTTAAACATTTTTAAACCCCGAACTTTTGTGTTATTCTCAGAATGATTTCAAGATTGGATCAAACGAACAGTGTAGGTTTAGGTGGGTAGTGAAGCTACTATATATATTGATAATCCTGTTAGTTTTAGTCTGAAAAAAGATAATTCTGTTAGTGGCATAAGATGGTAGCATAACAGGAAAATAGTTTCCATTATTTAAAGGAAACCACATTAACAAAAATTAAAAGAAATTACATATCATTAAACAGTATTATTAAAAAAAACAATAAAACACACTCATTTGAAACTAAGTAAGCGATATTATGGGCTATAGCTTGATGTGCATGGGAATGGATAATGATGAATTGTCGATGAGGAGGTTTGGAGGGTGAAGAGGCAAAGCACTGTGTGGTGGCACGGGAAAAGAATAGACCACCACTATACCTTATTTCAAATGCCATCTTTCTCATATAATATTAGTAACACTACGAGGCTTTCTCTTTTTAGATTTCAAAAGCATGACTCAAAAGCACGCACTTCTCTCTTAGCTTCCTTTAGAGGGGTAGGGACCATCCATGCAAAAATAAAAAGAGAGAGAAAAAGAGGGGTGAGACCAAATAATACCCAAATCAGAAGTTTTGTTTAATTTCAAATCAAGATCGTGTTATATGGTAATCAAATTAATTAAAAGAATAGAGTCACTATCTCTTCTCTCTGTTGCGAGGAAGGTCACCGTCACTATATATGAGTAGTGAGCACTCAAGGCTCCACTATGGAAAATAAAAGAAAATTGAACAAAGGTTTGAATTTGATACGATCTCGATATATAGAAGAAATGAAATATGGATATGATTTGTCACCAGCTCCTTCTTCAATTATTGGCAAATAATTTTGCAGCAAAATGACATATTTTCAAAACCCTTGTTCCATCCTCATGGGAATCATTCACAGACAATGGAGGCCCATCTTCCACTTCCACCATTTTATCCACTGGTACCGTGCTTTTGTAAATTTCACACACTTCTTACATTATTTTATTGGCCACGATCAAAATAGTGCCGTGGCTAGAAAAAGTGATTTTTGTTATCTTCCTTCTTGCTTGCCTAAATTTGTGGTGCTTTTCTTTTGTAATTTGAATTAGTTACATGTCTGATCTCATAACAAAAGTACTCCACAATCAAGATGGATCCATGGGTTGTTTGAACATACAGACGAATGAATACGTGCAAGATGCAACTCTATGGGGAAAATAAATCTAATAAATTTATCGTTAGCAATTGTTATATTGTTTTGGAGATATATCTTTTATATCTTCAAGTGTAATCAAATACGTCGTGGGACATATGAATCAATTAGTAAGAAACAATAATTTCCTCCCACCTGTTCTATTTATTAAAATTAATCAAATAGAAGTTATTTCTGAGAATAAATGTAACAATTCAATCTAATTATTCTCACGTGTATATAGTTTTTTCTACTCAAAGTAACCGTTTGTTATAACTTATAACTATTTAGACCACTCGGTATATATAGATGATGGTACTCTTTCTAAAATTTATTGCTAAATACTAAATATCTGAGCAACCAATATAACAAGTCCCTCACCATGCATGGATCTTTTTTTTTTTTTGGCCAAAGCATGGATCTTTTTTTTAACCAAGTGGGAATGAACATATTCATTCACTTAATGATTTAGTTGTTCTTCCATCAAACCAAATATTAACGTAAAAAAAGTAATGATACTAATTACATGTTTGAATGGAGTTTCCATCAACATTAGTGTCAATAACTTCTATTTATAAACCGTACTCTTTACGTTTTATTACCAGCTACCGTCAGTTCTAACTTACAAGAAAATATACTTACCAAATATTGAGCTTACAAACTACCTTCTTTTTAGACAGTACCGCTTAGTGCTTACACATGGCATACATTAAAAAAAGACAGCCCCTGTCTGAGGAGATCAATTTAACATCTGAAATTGAACACCTAGGGTGCAGTCATTATATGCCAACTAATAGGGGGCTTTCTTTCGTTTCTTGTTGTTGAATTCAAATGATGAGTTTTTTTTTTAACTGCAAACAATGATGGCTGTAGACATAAAGTGAGTTGCGACATGAGGCCCTTTTTTTTGCCAAGGTGTGAATGTCCATAAATGAATGAGAAACGTCGGAACGATAATCAAAAAGCAAGGGCCCAATACTCTTTGTTCCATTTCATTATTCAGCCCATATAGTAGGCCCATCAGTTTTTCATAATCTTTATTGGCATCCATGTTTATAATTTTGAATTAAATTGTAATAAAAATAAATTTTGAAGTAAATCTTCTTTTTTAATGATTACAATTCATGTTTAAGGTGATAAAAATATTTGGAACCTGAGAATAAAATGGATCATAATTTTTCTGTCTACAAGAATGTGCAAAAATATTAACAATGAAGCATTTTTTAATTGCAGAAAATAACCCAATGATTTACATTACCAAAAAAGTTAATGATGTTGGGATGAAAATTGGGAGAGGGCAAGAATTGTGGGGCTTTTTATTGCAATAAACCAATAAAGAAGCTATGATGTAATTGGTGAGTTTGAAGTTTTCACTTGTGGAAAAAAAAACAATAAAGAAGGTGGCCAAAACTGAATAGCAGAGGAAAATACGTTTTGAACATGTTTTCCTTTCAATTTTTTTCTTTTTTTTTTCTGTGATGAAAAAATTGTAGTCATTTTTCGTAATGATGGACGACTACCTTTTTAAGTTGGATTACGAGGAAATAGACCCCAAAAATAAATTAATTAATCAAAGAAACTGATGCACGCAAGCTTGTTTTAGTTATAAAGAACGAACCAGGAGATAACGTGAATAGAATTGAAAGCAACGGCTAATTAAGGAGGGCAAACAAAGGAGACGCATCTTTCATATGTTTATTCTATTTTCGTCCTCAAATGAAGTTATTCTCATTTCTCGTAATGATACATATTTTCTTAGGTTGGTACGAGAAAAAAGAAAATAACCAAAACACATGGCTTTGGTTATTTTTTTTTTTATCAGACATGGCTTTGGTTATTTGGTGGACTGGAACAAACCAATATAGATAACATGAAGATCATAAAGAGTATTAGAACGAGTATATGACATTTTCATCTATCATCGTCCATCATTATTATCAGCGCTATCAAATAAAGTTATGAAATGACGATTTCTTTCAGTATTGAAGCCCTAAAGTTTAAGCAAATGTGTCCCTGTTTGATTAACTTAAGGAGAATAGTTTTTGAGAAAAAAAGGTGAAAAAAAAGTTCAAGAGAGAACCATAAAGGAAAATTTTTGGATTTTATAGGTAAACATGCTATGGTTATTTGAGCTTTAACGTAAATATCCAGAAATCCGAATAGAATTCAAGATAAAACTATGATTTGTTCGAGAGAAGGGTGGTCGAGTAGGTCTAACGTCTGATACAACTTTGGCAAAATCAAAGACAGCTCACACCCATCGTGCATGGCGAATAACAGACGTGTTTTTCTCTATCACGAACAATTGAATCTCAACACACACACATATACATACTGCACATTGATTTTACCACCTGAATCAACCTTACGTGGCCCATTTTTTCAGGTGTGCGTGTACGAATGAAAGGGAATTTGGATATTGCATAGTGTTGTTAGCAATATGCAAGAACTGGTAATTGTGTAAAATTAATATGATGTGTTGTTCAAAAATCAAAAGAACAAAAGAAATGGACGATGTGTCAATAGCTTGTTTTTGTTCAAATAATAGCATACTCCTGTTGGGACGGAGGTAATATTAATTGCTTACATTACTAGGAGTGACTACATGCTATTAGTATTATTTGTTCTTTTCTGCAAACAGAGCAGTGCTTTGGCAAAAAATGAACCTAATATATACAATTAATTCATAGTTTAACACGGATCAATCTCAAATGCAAATGCTAATCAATCTCTGTTAGCTGTAGTGGGGTGCCAGGATATACCCAACTCTTTCACGAATCCGCCAACCTTTTCAAGTATCATCACCTCCACATCTCTAATGGCACCCAATTCATCGCAAAGCAATATTCTATGCACAAACGATGATATCCTCTCCACAATGATACCATTTGTTTTAAAATGAATTATACATCTGCCAGTGAAGACCTCTCCGATTTGTAAAACGAATTGCAATCTCATAATTCACTGAACAAAATGGATAAAATAATGGTTTAGGCCAGCACAGATTCAGTGAAAACCTCTCCAATTTCTCGATAACCTTTCTCTTAAGTATTAAAAGAAACCTACACAGCGATGGGCCAATCCTTACAAATCATAACAGATCAGACTCGAGGATCATTAAGTTCGCTCTCATTGTTTTTTTTTTGCCAAGCCTCGTTCTATTGGAATCCTGCTAACGCAACAGAGAAACATAGAGTGAAAAAAAAATGTATACTTCATCAACTTGTTCATGACAGGGAATTAATCCTTTTTCTCAATCTTTTGGTTCTTTACAACTTAAAAGGAGAGAAATTTGAGGGAAGCAAAAAAAATAAAAGAAGAAGAAGAAGAAGAAGAAGAAGAAGAAGAAAGAAGTGGTAAAGAAAGTTGGTGAGAAATGAAAGAGTCAGAGCCACAAAGCTCCAGCCTTTTTAAGAATGGGGACTAAGTCACCAGAAATATGTGAAGCCATAAGACGATCCAAGCCTCCAAACAATTTGCCCCCAATGAATATTGCAGGCAACTGAACCTCATCATTATGTTGAACCAAAGCTTGAAGCTGTTTAACAACCTCGGCTTCATCCTTGTCGTCCACGTCATAGACAGGAGGATTGACCCCTAGTCCCAATAGAAGACGCTTGATGACGTGGCACATGCAGCAGCCTCGCCTTCCCACCACAATCACCGCCTTCTCCACCACCATCTTGGTCACCATTCCGTCTGAGGCGGTCAACACAGAGGACGCACCGTGGTTTGTTGTGAAGGAGTGATTGTGAAAAGAGGTCCTGTACGGTATGGCTTCTTGCATCCTCAAACTTACTTTTACAACAAGATATCAATAACTAACGTTGTAGTTGGAGGGAGAGATTGTATTGTAGTTAGGATGATATGGAAGAGATGACTAATGAAGATATATATATATATAGAGAGAGAGAGAGGAGGGAGACGCGGAGTGTGATGATTGATTTGGTCATAGATCATAGCTAGGATGGGGGAATGTGGCTGACGTTAGAGGTTGGGTCACTCCCTCTATATATATGTCTATGCTTTATGCTGTGAACCTTCTTCTTTGGACGGCGTCCCACTTGTGCCGTTTTCCATTATTATTCCACGTCCCCCTAGCCTCCACTCTCTCGTTTTTTCTGTCCCTCGTTGAATTAAATAATCCTATTTTACTATCCTCACTTGATTTTATCACGTTCTCTAATGGTTTTCCCTCGGTAAACGCTTCCATGAATGGGGATGAAGCAACGCGTTTGCATCCATCACTCCACACAGCTTGGTTCTTCTTAAATATTGAGAAAATTAATTTGAGGTCCCCATAAAGGACTTAATACTAGAAAAGTCACAAAAGTTGAAATAACTAATGTAGGGTCCCAAGGGACCTCACCTTAATATATTTGAAAATTGAAAAGACACTTTTGCCCCTGTCCTTTTATTGCCCAAACTCAGTTAAGTTAATGGGAAAAACCTGACAACTTAATGGGCAGCTGTGACAACTCGATGAGCATAACTTGACAACTGAATGGACAAATGTGACAACGTTTTCCCATTAACTTAACAGAGTTTGGGCAATTAACTTAAAGCACATGCCCAACAAGTTGTCACATTTGCCCATTCAGTTGTCAAGTTATGTCCATCGAGTTGTCACGACTGCCCATTAAGTTGTCAGGTTTTTCCCATTAACCTAACTGAGTTTGGGCAATTAACTTAAAGCACATGCCCAACACGTTGTCACATTTGCTCATTCAGTTGTCAAGTTATGTCCATCGAGTTGTCACGGCTGCCCATTAAGTTGTCAGGTTTTTCCCATTAACTTAACAGAGTTTGGGCAATAAAAGGGCAGGGGCAAAAGTGTCCTTTTAATTTTCAAATATATTAAGGTGAGGTCCCTTGGGACCCTACATTAATTATTTCAACTTTTGGGACTTTTCTAGTATTAAGTCCCTTGTGGGGGACCTCAAATTAATTTTCCCTTAAATATTCTCTCTGTTTTTTAGATATAAGAACTACTAGTATTTAATTAGTTTGATTAGATTAAATATATTATTTAATTTAAAT
The DNA here is from genome assembly GCA_029929735.1 of Mimosa pudica. NCBI lineage: Eukaryota > Viridiplantae > Streptophyta > Magnoliopsida > Fabales > Fabaceae > Mimosa > Mimosa pudica. The sequence goes on from JAKELP010000001.1 coordinate 3,232,702, forward strand.
ATTATCACAAAAGACGAACAATCCACCCTAATCATCATCTCCACATTTATCCTATTCCTTCATCTCTTGCTTATTTCTTATTAATGTGCGTTGTTATGGTCATTTTGGGGAAAATTTAGGACCAATTAAAAAGAGATTTTATATTTATAACCAAATTTATTTAGCAAAAAATTTTATATTTAGAACTAGAGGGAGTAATTGTTTAATGAAGATTGTCTCATACTATGCAGGGTGGTCAATTATGGTAAGAGTGGTTTTAAAAATTTGTAATCACTTTTCTTTTAAAAAATTGTACCATGTGAAAACATAATAATATCCTAACAAAAAAGGAAGTGTTATAAAATTAATTAGGGGTCATGTTTTTCTTTTTTTTTTTTTGAGAATTTGGGGTCATGTTTAAGGCCACAATAAAATCATAAAAAAACAGGGGAGGCAAAAAAAGGCGTGTGGGATGATGTGAGATGAGGGGAGGGAGGGCCCGCCACGTGTGAGGGAGAATGGCGTATTAACTATTAACTCCTTCCTTCCCCCTGGTTTGGTTGTCGCCAACTAACCCCTTCCTTGTCCTCTTCCTCCTCCCCTTACGTCACCCCAACGTTCTTCCATCTCAATCCCCTTCCCTTTCCTTGGGCCCTTTCAATCCTCCCTCCACGCATCACTTCTTACCTCATTTTGTTCTTTTTCAACTGTTTTGATTCTCAAGATACATCTTCCCACTTCAATCAAAATCAAACTAAGCTTAGCAGCTACTTTCTTTGCATCCAACACATGACGCCTCATTGAGATTACACGTTTAGTTTAATGTTTGATTCAAGTTTATAAACTTTTCTCCGAATTATCCTTCTCTATGAAAACTATTCAATTATAAACACGCAAGAGAGGGTGTGTGGGGGATAAATTTAGATATGTTCAAGTGTAATGGTAATAAATAACATGTGACTTTAACTAACTTAACTAGTATTATTTTTCTAATCAAATTAGGTACATATGTCTAATATTAAGAATTAGAGAGAGCATTTTAGTCACTTATAAAGTAGATAATGATCCAGTTACTAAGGGGGAGTAAATAAGGTATTCCATCTATTTATTAATATAAGACATATTTAAAGAGTTGTTATTGATTTTAAATTTCTAATTTAATCTATGTTTTCTCAATTTGCTCTTATAAGAGAAATGAAAAGAACTTAAGATGATTTTGAGTATGTGATAAAAATATATTTTATCAATTAATTCAAATGACATCTTTATGAGATTGAATTAAATGAATGGATACTATATTCATATTTGAAGAAATTATATATAATATTCAACCAAATATTAATCATGCTAATAAGAAGCGACAAAAGCCATGTAATTGCATGTTCATTGTCCAGCCACTCCATCATCTCATAAATTCTATTCTATCCATTGGCAATGGATAAAGGACAGGTTACAGCAGCGCTCACCGAATTCCATTCCATCGTTTTATTTTCGGCTGCAGCTTTAAATATTTATATTCATATTTATATTTTTTTTTGAGTAAATATATTATAGTAAAGCATAGGAGTAACCCATGTTGATTTAATCAAACTTGCCCCTAAATCTATATTAAAACGTCTATGTTCGGCTCACTCTTCATGCTACCTAATCTTATTCATTCCCACGTCAACACATGACGTGCCCCCGATAACCAAATTCCAAATGGAAATTGCCAATGGGCCAATGTTCATGCCCCATTACTCTCATGCGTGACGTACTTGTGACCATCTGTAGCATCATAATCTTGTAATTATGTTTTCAAAGACAAATCGCGCGCCGTTGCTTTTAGATATGCATCACGTTCAACGAATGAATGAAACTCATATTGGGATCACACACACATATATGGGAACCACCGCCACCATTACGCAGATTTAGGAATTTGGAGACGTTGCCTCTAAACTTTTGACCAACGAAAAATATCATTATGCATCAAATTGTTGAAGCTGGAGCCCATAGGAATAGATTGGAGGCCGTCTTCGCAGTTCCAAGTGAATGCGGTCCAAAGCCTTAGGTCGCCCACAGTCACCACAATTTGTAACCACCAACAATATATACTCTGTTGGAAATTAAAGAACAAAAGAATGACGAGAGAAAAGGAGAGGGGGGAAGCCACGTAAATAATACTGGCCACACTTTATTAATAATAATGAGCCTATTTATAGGCGTTTACAACGGAACTAGTCAAATAACAACTTCTTAAAAACATGACGAGAAAATCGCAACTGACAAATTTTCCTAATTATTAATAAAAACAAATATGCTAAACAATAAAACAATTGACTAAGTCAGTGTTGAATTATTCTTCCAACACCCTCTAGTCCTTAACATAAGATATAAAATTAAGGACTGTATAGAATATATCACATCTATTTATATAATCATACACTTGATTTAAACACACAAGGATTCAATCGCCAGCAGGGCAGGAAAACTTTCTTGTATATTAAGCCATCCACCTTACTCAATACTCAATAGAGGACAAGAAGAAAGAATTAGATGCCATTAAGATTAGGAAAAATAAAAAAATTAAATTTTTTCTCACTAACGGCAGAATGACTGATGTAGTTTGCCGGAGAAAAACATGTCCAACAATGCAGAAGTATTTTCCAACTATGGTCTTTTTTATTTGAATATAAAACAAACATTTGAACCTCACATAATCTTTGGCTAAACTGATTCTAACTAATGAAAAAAATAGCCAACTACTGAACCGTCTACTATATCAACAACATTCTAACTTGCTACAGAGATGTTCAGTTATTCTTGGTTTCCAAATTCATCTCTTGAAGATTCAGCAACAGATCATCGGAATTCAAGTACACCTTGCGATTTCTATCTTCTTCAGCGTGACAAAAACCGAATTGTCGGCAATAGCTTGACCGATCAACTGGGCACTTTTTGCCTCACCCTGGTAATTAAAATAACACTATAAGATAAGCCAGCTGAATTAACATATAAATGAAGCATAATTGTTCTGTCATGGAAGACAATTAGGCATATTGAGGAAACTTAATACTAAGTGGTATGTTCATGTGATTTTGATTGCTCAAAATTCCTACTCTCACCTGTACTCTGATTATGGCGCTTTTTTTATTCTTTTCAGCTATTTCCACTTCAAATTTTGCCCTCTCAGACTTTTTGTGCAGCAATCTGCTTGGCTTCAATTGCAGCTGTGAACTCCCTGCTGAAGGTCAAAGAGGTAATTGACACATCATCTAGTTCAATATTGAAGCTGGCCGCCCTTCTTTTCAGAATATTCCTGATTTCCCTACTAACAGCCTTCAAGTATAGAGCCAATCAAATTAAAGTACTTCCTTCTTTTCATTCAAAACGAATATTTAGTTTTAATAAGAAATAAATGGACGAATTTTGGCAAGCAGTGCTTGGATTGATTACAAAGCAAACCAAAAAAATAGAACTCCTCCACTTTACAACAATGCCAAAGCAGTGATAATCAATGTCCATATAAACTAATGTATAAAACAAGTTATTAGCCTAGTAAATGGAAATTCAAATAAATAATGGACTCAAATAGAATCGATGTATGGACGACGATCCCTGGCGATATACGCGAGTGAGAAAGCGTGGACAAGAGTTCAGGGTTTATGCTTGAGGTTTTGGCGGGTTTAACAGTTTGACTTGCCAAACAAGAAATTAGACTTTTTAATTTTTTCCCCGCAATAAAAGGAAACGGAAAATTGCCAACAACGAAAGTGGAGCGCAATGGTCAGGCAATGGGCCTTAATGTTAATGTGTGCATGGCCCATTAGACCATTTTGTGGATTCCCGGTGGCTCAATCAAGCCATATTAATTTTAATCAAAATTGTGATCACGTCGATTTCTGGTTTCCCGATGAAATCCAAGAATTGCCAATTGAGCAAAGAAGATTGCAATATCTCATTTGTAAAAATAAAATTAAAATCCTCGATTTTCGCTGCAAATTAGATGACGTTGTAATTGGTTTCATTTAAAAGAAATTATCTTGGCAATTGTTTTATATATATAGATATACTATTAGCGCTTAGAGTTACAGATAACAGAGATGATCGATGGAAGAATGGGATCTGTTATCATTATAAAACTCCTAGCTTAAAAAGGCGCGGGTGGATAAGTGTTTAGATGTAATACTTGACCAGTGTTAGTTAGTCGTGGATACTTATAGAGTTGTTGTTAATTATAGAGTTATTGTTAATTTGTTATGCGTGGGCGTGGTTATAATAGAAAGGGGGTCTAAGAATAGAGAAAATGCGAGAGCATATATAGGCGCGCGAGACGTACAGGGTAAGCAAATTGAAGCATAAAGGAATTAAAGTGAGATATACAGAAGTTGATCGAGGAAAGATATATATATCGAGAGATATATAATTAATGGCAATGTCGTCAAAAGCAATGAAGGGAGTGTTGCTGTGTGCGATGCTGGTGTTATCGGTGATGAGCATGGAGGTAGAGGGTACTAATATTAAAGAATCAATTTTTGGCACTATTTCTACAACGCCAGTCACACATAAACCTATTAATAAGTACACCAGAGGGTGTAGTAGATTCTCTCGCTGTCGGGATGGCTCTCGTAGGCCTCTCTTTTTTTGATCAGAAGCAAGCTTCTCTGATACATTCTCATTTGACCCTCCCATCTTCAACATTCTACATTCATAATCCATATAGTCACCCTAATTGTGTCTTTATGCATGACACTTAACTATGTATTTGTTAATTAATAATTTCTCTCGATAATTGTTGTATTTATCTTTGTTTCGTGCATGCATGTGTGTACGACACCCTATTTATACATAATACATTTATGTTGTATTGGTATCTTTCTTCTTCTTTTTATTTTTACGACTCCGATCCCTATTTATACAAAATACAACTTTCTTAGCTTGCTTAATTTATAATGATTTATTCTTATATGATAATCATGTAAACAACAAACTGTAATGATTTGTAAACAGAGAATTAATTTGGGTTCCATAAAGCAAACATAATATTATAATAGTTATTATACTATGTACAAATTAAAGTAAGTTCCAAGAGACATTTTTCCTATTATATCTTTCAAATCCAAGAAAGACAATAACCCTCTCATGATTAAAAGAAACAGATGGCCAACAACTTGCTACGCATGGTCACAAAACTTCTTACACAAGGTTTAAAATTATTCTTAGTTAAATTTAACACCTTGTAAACATTGGTCAAACACTTGTAATGACTCAAAAGAAAAAATAATTGTCATTTAAGTTTTGAAGATAATAGAAAAAATGTCCCTTAGAATTCTACTTTAATTTGAGCATTTAGTGAGACTTTTCATATACACTTGTCCTCGATGGGATCCCATATAATATCCCATTTATAATCTTATTTGTTTTTTATCAAAGACTAGATGATAATAATTCTAAAATAGTAATTTTAAACAATGAAATTGAATGGAAAATAGATTAAAATGTAACAAATCAAACTTATTTAGATAGGCCGAACAAACTAGCTAACTGCAATAAAACAGCAAAATTCTGAAGTATTTTATTATAACATGAAAATGTTAAAGCAAAAACATCAAAAGTTGCTATTTATCCCATTATGGACAAGCATGCTGGTGGACGGTGGTAGAGAGTAGAGACTCCCTGGACAGAAGGTGCAAATCCACGGGCCACTGACAACGCCCCTTCTTTGCCTACATCTGTTATCTGCTTATTCATTCTCTTCTCTACTGAGGGATGGATATATGAGCTACGGAGCTACCTATTGTTTACTCAACAAATTCGGAAATTCCTGAAGTAATTTTAACCCTGTTCAAAGTAATAAACAAATAAACTACGCTCCTGTACACCAACTTATTATTACTATCTATAATCACTTTTATAAAACAAAAGCACACCCGGCCCTTTTTGCAACCCACTTCTCAAAATTATAGTTTTTACTCTAGCTTCTTTTTTTACACAAGAGAAAGTAGTAACAAGTATACTACTCCTCCGGTCCTAAATATAAGACCTAATTGACTTTTTTGAAAGATCCTAAAAAACAGCAAAATAAGTTAATTATAAATTGATTTACCTAATTTTTTTCCTTTAAACTAGTTTATTTTACTTATAAACTAATGGATAATCTAAAAATATATCAAATATGTCATCATTTAATAGACTATTTCGCAACCTTAACTTCCCCAAAACAAGTTATCTAGGTCCTATATTTAGGACCAGAGGTAGTATATTAGAAGAAGTAAACAAGTGAACCATGTAAAGAACCCGGGTATTTAACTTCTAACCAAACACACTTTAGAGAGTGAAATATCAATATGTGTAGTACACATATAAGATAATGAACAATGGAGGTGGGCTGAAGCGATGGGCCCATTCCGTGCACAAGATGACCCACCCAAATAACGACTGGCCGAATTCCAGTTCCGTCTTCCCGTCGTTCTCTTCTCCTCCAGCTACAATAAAAAATACCAACTCCATTCCATCTTTCTCATCTCCGTCTTCATTCTCATCTTCGAGTTCAATCCCAAAAATCAAGCTGAAGCTGCAATATTTGATAGTGGTGAATGGCAAAGAACAACAAGTACACTTCCATTAACTTCAACCACATCCACGACAAAAACACCACCTCATCTCCCAACACCAACTTCCCCACCAAGACCCCCTCTCCATCTCAATCTCCATCACATTCCACCGCCTCTTACTCTTCAATCTCCGCCCCCAACAAATCCCACCATGCCCGCATGCTAGTCCTCACCAGGCCCACCCCTAAACCTAAACCCCCTCAACCCAAGCCCACCCAACAACAACAACAAGTCCCACATCGACAAACTCAACCACCCTCTGACACTATTTCAGACCCCATCTCTCTTCGCCCTTTATACTACATCTCTCTCGTCCACTACTACTACTGATGCTGCTCTTAATTGTGAGAAAGATAAGGACTTTTTGATGATTGCTACGAAATCGGATAAGTTTGTGCCCCCGCATCTTCGTCCTGGGTTTGTGCCCAGGGAGGATCCTGAGCCTCACTTGGGCCGTGTTGGGCTTTCGGGTCGATATGCCGACAACGGAAGGCCCAAGTCTGGTGGCTATGAGAGGATCATGAATCGGCCTGGATCTAGTGGCAATCGACCAAGTTCTAGTGGTTGATGGTATGTTCTGCGTTTTCATTTATTGTTGATTGTGTTACAGCTTTGAGCTTTTTGTGTTTTGTCATTTCTCTAATTTTGGTATCACATGGTTGACTTAAGGGTCTGTTTGGTACGGTGGGAGGGAATGGGAGGGAAGGGATTTTAATGGAGGGAAGGGAATGGGATGGGATGAGAGGGATTCTATTTTCCCTTGTTTGGGTGGAGGGGATGGGAGGGGATGGGAGAGATTTTCACCTTACCTTGTTTGGTATGAGAGGGGAGGGGAGGGAAAATATTTTTGTTTGGTCATTTTTGACCCTAATCTCATTTGAGTTTTTTGAAGCATTTAAAATATTAAATAAAATATACTCATAATTATATAAAAAAATTATATTATTGTTTGATCAACCTAGCATAAAATTATGGTAATGAGGGGATGAAAAACAATTATTTTTGCCAATTTTACCCTTGTCTCATTTAACATATTTTTAAAAATTTCTCCAACTAAATATTTAATTACAGATTAAAATATAAATAAAATGAAAAATACTAAACAATAATTGCTTCCCTAAGCTCCAAAACTGAAGAAATCATAGCTTCATTTCCGGTAAATTCGATTCCATATCTTAAACCAAATTCACACACACCACCATACACTGATACACCATGTTCTATCATATATTTACAATAATCACAAGATCTATTACATAGATCCAAAGATTTATACTCTCTCACAAAACAAAGTAAAATAAAGTATCTTTGACTAAACATTTATCACCAAAGTCTCCAAACTACCCAGAACTAGAAAATCAAACCTCTTAAAAAACAAACAACCAAACCAACATAACAGGTTTCAAGTTTCAAATCATCTTAAAAGAATCAGCTTTCAAGAAAGGAAGATTGGTACTGAATCATAATGAGCAAGACAACAATAAGAGCAGCCACACCCCATGGAGAGCTTTCCTCAGAAGGATAATAATGAGTCGTCCTTTGTGAAGAGTCAAAGAAGAACCAATCTAAAGTATCCACAGAAGACAACCACCTAGCTAAGATGTAAAATAGCAACTCGTGTAGCAAATAGAATCCAAGTGTCTCACCTGAACAAAATTCTACCATACAAAACACAATTGCGTTACGCAATGATGCATGTCGAAGATTGAAGATAATGCCAAATCTTTTTTTCAACACCCCAAAAGTCCGGCACTTGATATAATGCCAAATCTTTTTTCAACACCCCAAAAGTCCGCTCAATTGCGTTACGCAATGATGCATGTCGAAGATTGAACAATTCTTTATGGTTTTGGGGTGGATTTCTCTTAGAGTACTCTTTCAAATGATAGCGAACTCCTCTATATGGAGTAATGAGGCCTCCTGTTAACATAAACCCGACATCGACCAAATAGTACTTATCTGCATCAAGTAAAAACAAACACATTATTAGTTTTATGAACATGATTTACTATATTTCACTTCCACATTATTAAATGTTAAACGCACTATTACCATTAGGAATCTTAAGATTATCTTCTCGCCTTAATGCATCCTTTATTATTCTTGAGTCTGATGCGGTGCCCTCCCATCCAACAAGCACATAAGTGAATTTTAAATCAAATGTGCAAGCTGCTAATACATTTTGTGTTGGAAATTCCTTCCTACCACGATAACGAGGAGCATCTACCACAGATACTTTTGCACGTATATGTGTACCATCTATGGCTCCAACACATTTTTAAAATATGGGTAGAACTTCTCATTGCCCTCAATTTCACAAGGAACTCCAGAGCCATCCGGTTGTACAAGGAATTTATTTTCTAATTCAATGATAGCCCACAACACATTATGTAAATGACGACTAACTGTCTCACCTGAACGCCTAAACCAAAATTTAACAACTCGATTTCTTTCTCTTTGTGATAAGATGTAAAGGGTTTTAGCAACTTGTTCTTCCACACTTGAATATCGTGTGGGCTTTAAGCCACCATCTTTTTCCAACATATGACATAATCTTATAAAAGCTTCAGGGCTCATTCTAACTATATCTTGCCCTTTGGGAGTACAAGTTATTTGATACATCACTTCTTCCCGTATCCTTTCTCTTGTGGAACTCATATTATAAGTAATTCTTTTCTTATGACACATTGCAACCGCACAATACTGGATTACAAGACAAATCAGGTAGGTTACAACCCTTCGGTGTATTTCACACCATTGCATAAGAAATTCTTCCTCAGAATCCATCTAAAAGAATATGTTAGGACCTATTAGTAGTTGGCAATGACTAAGATAGTAAGGTAAAAGTCAGATTCCACCAGCGTAAACCAATAAAATGCTTTAGCATGAACAATAAATCTGAAAGAAATAGAGATTGAGGAGGAAAAATGGAAACTCAAAGCCAACTCAATTTATTCAGACTGAATTGAAGTGAAAACAGAACCAGAAATGCAGGATTTGAACATGATTCAATCCAAACACATATTAAAGCACACAAATAACATGTTAATCATCTAATTCCTTCATTCTTATGGACATTCTATCAAAACAGCCAAATGCATTAAGTTGAAACTATATACCAGATTTGGTGAAGATGTGATTTTAGCCAAATGCAGCAAGGTAAAAATTTGGCATGCAGGAAAGTGTTTTTAGGACCAAATATTACAAAAGTGAATTCCATTATCTACTATATACCAGATTTGGTGAAGATGTGATTTTTCTAGCATTTCTATGACAAGCAAAAGCCAAAGTATCACTGATTTACAATGACAACAGGAACTATAAAAAAGAGACTTTCCTCTTATTTATTTTAGAACAATATATGACCAAAAATAAGAGTATGAACAAAATTCAACGAATATATATATATATATATATATATATATATATATATATAAAACACACTGATACACACACACACACACATATATATACATGAACAAAACATATTAGAAAAACATCATAGCATCTGCGAGAGAGCCGTACAATACCTTCTTTGTAATTATAAATCCAATGGTACTGGTGCATTGATCTCCACATGTACATGAGTCTATAATTTTTATACAATAAATGTCAGGGCAAAACACAAATTCAGCAATTAAACGCATCTTAGAGACAAATTATACTGTTACATAGACAAGCAAACAATGGTCATTGGTGCAAATACACCCATGAATAAACAAATGAATCTCAAACATATGTCCCTGTTATGCTCTTATGTCATGACATGAACCCATTTTTCATATGCAACATAAAATGTCGAAGGTTCAAAATAAACTTGGAACTTCATATGATGAGCTAAGTTGCCATCCACCCGTGAGTAAATAACAACTTATAAAAAAATTGTTCAGTCACAGACTACATAAAAGAATATACAATTAACAATCGTATTAAACAGGATATATTCCCATTACTCTTTGGCAAAAAGAAAAAAAATAAATGGATATTTAAGTCAAGGTAATTAAAAGTCTGACCAACCTATGGTCGCATCAAAATCAACTTGGTCATCAAGTCTTAATTTGGAAGCTATATGACTGTTTACAATTTGATGTTTTTAAACCATTATCAAGCTATCAGGTCTACATCATTATGATTTGGAACAATCAATTAAATTGGATGTGTAATAAAAATGACATTAACTAGAAAATATAATCCACACTGTTCTATTTTCAAAGAAAGCAGAAAGGGTCTCACCATATGCTTGCCGTAACACACTTAACTCTAAATTAATTGATATCTGAAAATAATAATAATAATAATAATAATAATAATGGTTACTAAATTATATATATACACGACATAACATTTTGACAGGTACAGTGGTGGGCCAGGGACTGAATTTATAGGCTAGACAGTACTTAAACAGCCCAGTACGTTCCGGCACATGCTTTTATACAGAGATGAAGCAAGTTGCTTAACAGACCAAGGAGTTATAATGTTTTCAACCACCATATCCAACTATTACTATGATTCACACACTAGCATAGTTCACACGGCAAAATCATTTCTCCTTTCAATAAGAAATAGTTGGATATAAGCTCAGTACCATTGGATTTAAAATTATAGACTCATCATATATAAGCTCGGACACACTATGAGAAGAATTCTCGTGGGAAATGATACTCCTTAGATAGCTGCAACAAAATACCAGAACAAAAGTGAACTCCAAGAAGATAACCATTAGTTTTAGTCAAAAGAGGGTACATCAAGATCACTCCCCATCCCAAAAATTTGTGTACTACAAGAAAATTTAGGAATAAATAATAAGTACCTATCAAAGTCAAGAACTGCATGAACTCCATTTGAACTTCGCAAGGCAGCCAATGCCAACTGCAACGGAAGAAAAACGAAATGTTAAGTAACATTCAGAAGAAACAGAACAGATGATCCTATACTAGGTTGATGAAATGTGATTCATTAATTGGGGAGAGTCAGAATGTTGAGCTAGCAAAAAGCACTGGTTTGGCTTCTTGTCATGAAATATAGGTAAGAATATTATAGGAAGCATCAATATCTACAGAGTATAGTTAAACTCATATACCTATATTCTTATTTACATTTATTATCATTTAAGCAATATGAAAGTCCCTTTCTAACTTAAATCCACTGAAGCATACTTCCAAGTTTCATCCTACAAAGACCATACAGTTGCACTGTCTGTTTGACACACCAGTCCAGCAAGAACAAATAACAAAGCAACAATTCAAGTTCTTGAAACTTCAGAAATTTCGATTGACATATGTGCCTGTTATATATATCATCATAAGTTTAACATTAAAGCAACTGTATATTTATCCTATACCATTTATAACCAGCCTGAACAGAATCATAATCATCAATGAACAGAAAATAATCAAGTATATTTTAAATATATATAAAACTCTCAACCAATTTTCAGAAACCACATATGCTTCTCCTATCATTAACATGCTATCTAACAAGAATAAGAACAAAATGAACAGTCCCTTTTCTCCATTCATTTCATTCAGCTCAAAATAGAAAACAATTAGGATTTTATAAACACAAACAAAACTTAAAATATCAATACCCTTAAATCCCAATTCAGTTCGGCCAGTGTAAGAACTAAAAACAGAAATCCCAAATCGACATGCAAGCTTAAAAACACATAATCTGTCACATGTAATGATTTTATCACAAGTCTTCACCTAAGTCATAAACTTCATTATTGCACTGTCATACGTCATTATATACGGAATAATATGGAAAAATAGATGACAGAGAGATCGATTAAACTACCTGCGAAGTGAGGAAACAAGATTGAAGAAGATCAATGGAGATGAACGAGGATAGATGGAGATGAAGAAGAAATCGATCGATGGAGATGAAACTTGAACGAAGATCGGCGAGAAAAAATGAGGATGGGGATGAAGAAGAAATTGATTGATGGAGATGAAGCTTGAAGAAGAAGATCGGCCAGAAAAAAATGAGAACCTACGGTTTTGGTGATTGATTGGGTAAAATGTAAATAATTGAAAAAAATAAGGGTATAATAGTCAACACAACAAAAATAGGGTCGGGCTCCATCCAAATCCCCCCACTTTTGGAGGGTAAGGTTTTAAGGGAAGGGGAGGGGAAATTTTAAAAAAAAATCCCTCCCCTCCAACAAGATTATCTCAGCCAAACAAGGGGAGGGGAGTAAAATCACCCAAATCCCTTCCCCTTCCCTCCCCTCCCCCCATACCAAACAGACCCTTAGAGTTAGAGTTAGAGTTAGAGTTAGCTTTTTTGTGTTTTAATTGAGCTTGACAAAATAGTTTTTGGTTGTTTGTTGACTTCTAATTGGTGAACAATTAATTTGAGTTTGAACTCACTTATGGAAAGTAGTGGTAGGGAATTAGGATTTAATCTTCATTAAACATTTGTGTTGGGCAAAAGAGGACTATTTAGCAATGAATAGAGTGAGTCTCTTAACCTACTTCTATGTGAAGGGTGATCAAATGCTATGTGAAGGGGTGATCAAATGAATCAATGATGAATCATTAGAAGGAGAGCAATGAACTTGTCTATGAGGTTGAACTCCTTTAATTAGTCTAAACCTAGGATGCATTTGATGCTACCGCGGACTCAGGACATAAAACTGTTGCCTTGACATGTTGATTGACGAAATTTGAAGCACTTACATGGCATTTATTGTGCGGCATAATGTTGTGTTGTGCCCCATACAAGTATGTAATACAGTATGTTTCAAACACGGAACTGGTCTTTTTCAAAAGTTTCATGCTTTAGAGGTCCACACTAAATGATCTGGATTGGTTGTATTTGCATAGAGTGTTTGTACTAGACAAGTTCAGTTCGCGCTTCTTCATGTTCGTTCAGTTTGTTGGTGTTTAGAATAAATTATGCGGTCCTTATATTGGGGATTGAGTTTGGTTTGTATTAACCCTCGATATTTAGCATGGTGAAGTTTGCTTGTTAAAGGATATAAAGTGATATTCCTGAGTTTTGCTTGACTTTGATTCTGTGTTTACACAGAACGCACAAGAGATTGAATTCTTTCCCGAGGGCAAGTTGAACTCATCTCGCAATTCGCAGCATAGATGGGTTCTCTTTGGCAAATTCAATGACAGATCCTTTGTCCCTCTGGAATTGATATCAATTTTCAACAGAGATTCATTAAAGATGGATCATGGAACCTGATCAGGTGGCAACCTTTCAATCTTCCTTTTGTGAGAATCTGTATGGAACTTTTGTTGTGTCCAGGAGGGTTCAAAAAGTTCTTCTATTTGTTGGTGTTTGGCCCATCTCTTATCACATGCCAATAATCGAGTGTTGAATCAATATAGTTTACATATATAGTCATAGCTGAACTGGTTGCTTTGATAGACAGTTATATGTACTTTTGTATATTACACTCTGAAAGACAGCATGACACTACCAATCAAAATTACCCTTTGGTTATCCAACTTCTACCAATCATTTGATTCTGATTGTGATTGTGTGCAGCTACAACTCCTTGTCGTTTCATATTTAATCTTTTAAATAAAGATAAGTTTTTCGAATGGTATGCTCGAAATGGCAATGTAAAGGGTTGGACGGTTGCCAAAGGATTACTCCGAGACAATAATTGCAATGCTTCTATTAAAAAAAAAATACTCCCTCCGGTCCTAAATATAAGACATAATTGACTTTTTTTTGGAAAATCCTAAAAAAACAAAATAAGTTAATTATAAATTGATTTACCTAATTTCTCCCTTAAACTAATTTATTTTACCATAAACTAATGGATAATCTAAAAATATATCAAATATGTCATGATTTAACAACTTATTTTGCAACCTTAATTTTTCCAAAAAAAGTTAACTAGGTCTTATATTTAGGAGGTAATATGAAAATACTCCTCTTACAATATTCTTTATTTGCATCCCCATATTAATGAGCACGTATGATACCCATGTCTTTTAGGAATGATTATTTGCACGAATGATGGTATGGGAGACAAGTTAAAACTTTTACAAAGCAAATTTAAGAAAATTAAAAGCGGGGTTAAAAGTTTTTTAATGAAAGTTCATAGTGGTTTTTTTTTACCAAAAAATTTTATAGTGGTTGACAAACTAGAAATAAAGCTTTATAGCCCTTTATCTTACATTTCTCTGCATTAAAATTTTATAACCCCGCTTTTTAAATTCCTTAAAATTTAAGCAGCAAAAGTTTTTACTGTCCCTCATAGCCCAACTAACCTCTAAGGGTAAAGTTCAATTATAGACCTTACGCCCAGAACACAAGTTATCTTGTAATTAGTGAAACCAGCAGAGAAAAATAACTTGGCCCATTCTTGCTCACTTCTTTCTCTTCCAGCAGAAAGCACCATGATCAGCATATCCAAGAAAAGCTGTGTTTCCACCAATTCATGATCCTTGTTCTGGCGATCCACCACCATGTCCATTATGATCACTTTGCTACCCGTCTTCCCATTGCATGAAATGGCCTCCTTGCACTTCTTCAGTATCCTCACACAATCTTCATCCCCCCAATCATGCAGGACCGACTGTTTCACAAGCAAAACTCAGGTCAAAGCCTAAAACAAAATCTAAGCGTTCACAGCAAACTAAGTCATTAATGAAGGGAAAGTGTACGTGTGTGTGTGTATAGTTCTATACGTGCTTAGTGCTTACCTTAAGCAAAACTGCATCTGCATGAGGAATTGCCTCAAACATGTTTCCTCCAATATAGTTCAAGTTGCTAGTACTAGTAGTCCCTTCCAAGCCAGCGACCACATGTGAAAGATCGAGCACAGTGCATTTCATGGATGGGAAGGATTGAGCTATGGCTTTGGCCATAGTTCCAGTGCCTCCTCCAACATCAACCAGAGACTTCAATCCCTCAAACGCCCATTTGAACTTGTGAGGCATCGCACTTGACATCAGACGAGAATCACACATCATCGCATTGTTGAAAAGATTATTTAGCTTCGGGTTATGACCTGCAAACTCCCAAATAGCCATTCCATGTGCCGTGTGATATGCAGTGGGGTCATCATTCTTGAACCAATCACTCAAATGATGCCAAGGCTCCATCTGAATTGGATCAAGTGACAAAAGCAAAGATGAGGTCATACTTGTATGATTCTCCTTAACAAGAAGCCTACCAGCATAAGTCAGGGCATAGGCCTCTTCTTCTTCTTCACCTTCATCAAGTTTCTTTTTGTGGAAGAAACCTGAATGTGAGAGAATAGACATGAGGCGTCCGATTCCATTAGATTTTGCAGGGTTGATTGGTAAAGCAGCTGTGAGTTGAGAGAGAGACATGAAAGGTTTGACATGATTGTAAATGAGGTCTGGTATGTTCAACTGAACTGCACACTTGAGGCACATGGAATTGATGAAATTGTAGGTTTGGTTCCATATGTGGGCTTGTGCTCTGAACAACTCGGTTACATCATCAAATCCATTTTGCAAATCCATTTCCTCTGAACTCTTTCAGGCTTAATATTGAATTGTTACTGCAGGGTCTTCACAGAACCACTTCCTCCGGTATATATAGTGTGAAATTTCTACCCGCATAACAAAATGATTCATTTCACACCCAATTATAGTTTGTCCTTAATTATTTTTTTATTGTATGGATTGAACAGGAACAACGGCATCATGAATGGGATTGATTAGCTTGATATGATCGATAACTTAGAGCAAATATTTTTTTTTCTAGTGAAATGAGATTTTATTGCATTAAGATATTTTTACAGTGATGGGTGACTATAGGTTACATTGGGGAGCAAAGGTGCAGTACTCAGACATTGTAAATTGTGCTAAGAAAGTACACTTAATAACTTAAGCGCAAATATTATTTATATTCTTTGAATGCAAAACGCGTCCCACGATTCCCTCATGGACCTCAATCAATTATCAAAATATATCTATATCTAGGGGTGCACAAATGACGGACATGACCGGGCCACCTATATGCCCTGGTCATGTCCTAAATAATTGTCGGGCCAGAATTTTTGGCCCGAGACCCAGTCATGTCCTGTTTGGCCCGACACGGAGATCGGGTCGGACATGACCACCGGGCCACATGACGGACCATATTGGTCCCAAATTTTTTTTTTGTATAATTAAATTAAAAGCTTCCACTTTTCAACCAATAAATAAATTGATATATTATGTAGGAAAAATAAAAAATTGTAATTAACTATTTTTAAATTAAATAAGTAATTAATTAATTATGAAATAGTTTGATAATTGTGTTAATTAATCAAAATATTTTTACTAAAAATAATAAAATTATCGGGCCGGGCCGTCCTGTTGGTCATGGAGCATATGTCCTGGTCATGTCCTACCCGATAGCCGGGTCAGTCAAGTCCTAATCGGGCTGGTCTCGGGCCACTCCGTGACTGACCATTTTTGGCATAGGACTGGATCGGGTCATGACGGGCCAATCGGGTCGCCGGGCTTTTGTGCAGCCCTATCTATATCTATATAAATATTTAATCCCGACTTAATACCACATTAACTAATCGTTTAATTCTCTTCATCTTTCGCTCAAGACGTTAAGTGGTTATTTACGTTCCAATGTTTAGTTTACTTATCTTATGATTAAGAGTGTAATTTATGATGGCTCTTCATTTAGTGGTTAAACTTTTCTCTAATGGAATCTATGTAACGTGTCCATTGTGAACTTGTAACTCTCGGGTCAAATGATAATTTTTCTTCTGCTTGTCAACCCTTTTGTATTTTGTTTGTTTGATTCATAATTATATTATGTAGTGGATAATTTTCTCTCTCTACACAATTGTTATTTGGATTCTATGGTAACTCTCTACAAAGGATAATTTCTCCTCTTCTTGTCAACGCAGTGTATTTTGTTTCTTCAATTCGATTCATATTTATGCTGTTTTGTAATTTTGTTGCTCATTCATTTTTCTTATGTATCCTTCAGGTGATAATATATTTTTATCCGTCACCTTTATATTTTCATGTAAATATGGATATTGATGCATTGGAACAGGTATTGTTTCTCTATTCTTCTAATTTTATTTCATATGGCACTGTTGTTTTCCTTCCTTTTTTATTTCCCTCATCATCAACATGAATTAATATTTGTGTTTTAGGGTGGGTGTTATGGTGGGTTTAGGGTGGTGTAGTAATTTGTGTTTTAGGATGAGCAATTTTGTCTTTTCGCAAAATTTTAAAATGACAGGTAGGTGCTGGTTCCTTCATAGTCCTTTTGAAAGTTTAGATTCCTCACTTGTACTTTTGGGTATTAGAATCCTTTTGGGTATTGAGATTGATTTATTTGGGATTTTCCCAATTTAAAACACAACCCTCAACAACTCTCGTATGTCTATGTTACGTTATTTAAGAGAAGAGGGAGATTACTACTTTTTATGTTATGTTAGAGACGCAAGACTGTATATATATTATTGCATGAATTCTCTTTTTTTATCTTCAAAATACTTTTACCTAGTGTTTGCATTTGATCCTTTATTTTTATGTCAGTTTTTAGTTCAATCCTTTATTTTGAAATTTTTTTAGACTTCTTTCTCACACTACAAGAAAATGTGGGGCTAGTCACGCGCAATTTTGGGAGTTAGTCGCGTTTAAAAACGTGACAAAGGGGGTATATCACGTTTTATGCATACACGATTTTTCGTGTCGTAGCAAAAGTGTGTCGCACATGCAAATGTCGCGCATGGGGCATCCCATGCGAGACAATCATATTTTATGTTTAAAAAAAATGTCGCGCATGGGGCATCTCATGCGTGACAATCATATTTTATGTTAAAATAAGTTTACAATCTTCTTAAGGAAGCTTTGGACAAATAAGGGATAAAGAGAATTTTTGAATTAGGAAGAATAGAGAGCAAAATGAAAAAAATAGTAATAGATAATGAAAAGTAAGTTACAAAGAGTTGAAAAATTAGTAGAGAAGAAAATAATGAAAGAAATTAGTATTAGATGATAAAATAATAGATTTAGAATTATAATAGATGATGTAAAACCAAGTATTAGAGGATGTAAAATGTATACCTTCACTTGTGGAGGAGTTTAAATAATTAACCTAGGAAAAAAATTAGAGAAAATTAGTTGAATGAGGAATGTGAAGAATAAATGTAGGGAGAAAGAAAATTAGAAAAATTAGATGGAGGAGAAAGGAAAGTGGGGAGGGAGGAGAGAAAAAATGAGGAATGAGAAATGAGAAGGAGTGAGGTATATATAGGGAGTAAGTGAGAAGAGTGGAGGGAAATTCAAATTCAAAGAGTGGAGGGAATTTTTTTATTTTGCATCACTTTGTCGCGCATGTAAAATGCGTCATAATATTTAATATATAGTTTATGTCGCGCAAGTCAATGTTTTGCGCGACAAAACCCATAAATTTTTTTTTAAAAAAAAATTATTTTGTCACATTTACCTTGTGCGTGACATATTTTGCGTGACTAGCTGTCATTTTTCTTGTAGTGTCAACACACTGTTAGTTTCACTTGAAAGTAAACAATGACTCATCAAATATAGATTATTTTCTAATATTAAATGGGATAAAAATGATAAACATTTAAAATAAAAGAATAATTAAATTATAAATTTTTAATTCAAGCCTATTGCATTAACATTTAATCATAGATTCACTATTTAAAATTGTCAAGTTCACATTTTTCATTAATTGAAATTAATAGTATTAATAAAAATGGACTAAAAGTTCTTTCCAAATATAAAAGAATAAAATAATGTGGATGCATAGACAATGGACTAAAAGTATACTTTTGACAATACTATTAAATTTTGAACACTTCTTAGATTTTAAACCACATATGAATGATATATAGTTGTGGATGGTCTTTTAGTAGTGAAGACATATTAATCTACCATTTTTCACTTTTAGGGGGAAAATGAAATTGAGGTGAGCAAGATGGTAAAAAAAAAGGGAAAATTAATTTGTAAAGGGACTTAATAGTAGAAAAGTCTCATAAACTCAAAGTAGGCTCCCTAGGGATCATACTTTAATATACTCCCTTCGTTCCTAAATATAAGATCACTTTGAGAATGTGGATGAGTTCCTAAATATAAGATCACTTTCTATTTTTTCTCAAGTTTTGACCAAATTACCCCACTACTCATTTTACAAGTAAATTAATCCCTCAATCCTTTTAAATTTAAGTGAGGATATTTTGGGAAGATCATGTAATCCTAATTCATTGGAAAGTCTTCTTTAATCTCTCCAAATTAACTAAAGTGATCTTATATTTAGAAACGGAGGGAGTACTTCAAATACAAAAAGACTAGATTGTCCCTCCCTATGACAAGGTCACGAGCAGAAAACGACGAGGTTATGTGCAAGTATAACAAGATCATGTGCAACTTTACCAAGCATTAACGAGGTCAAGGGTAAAAAAGATAAGGTCATGCGCACGTATAACAAGTTAATGAACTGGGAAGAGAGGAAAATTTGGTCTTTTTGTATTTAAAATATATTAAAGTAAAGTCCCTAACAACTCTACTTTAATATGTGGAGTTTATGATATTTTTCTAAAGGGACTACAAATTAATTTTCAAAAAAAAAACTCAAAAATGAAAAATGTTTCGACCAAAAAAAAATGGCGCAAAAATGTTTCGACCAAAAAAAGATGGCGTAAAAATGAATGGAAGTTTCTCCCAAAAAAAAATGAATGGAAGTAGGTTGATACGCAGGAGCAAGAAGTGAAAGGGTCCCACCATTTTCCCTTACTTTCATTTCGCGAGCGATCTTGGCGCCACTGTGCTCATCAACTCATCAAGTGTTCTCAATTTCCCCATATTTCTGGTTTTCGATGGGCCTAAACTACTAGTGACATATTATGGTGGTCCTTCCCGTGGTGAAGCTAGGAACTCTCGCTATAAAAACACTATGCAAACCCATTGCCAATAGGCTCAAAAAGCAGGCTGGCTATCACCCCAAGTTTCGTCACTTCATCATCAGTATCGCCCAGGTGCCTTCCATTTGGTACCCACTTTTTTTATTATTATTATTATTCTGGGTTTGGTATTATTGTTATTTGGGGTATTTGCAGTTTAGTCCAGGTATGGGAAATTAATACAGGTCCCAATACATTCCAAAATAATTATAAAGTCCCAGAGGTCCTTTCCTGTAATTGTTTGCTTAACTTCAATGACCATTTTGCCCTCATTAAAGATGGTTGTCATCTCACTGGTCCCCTACAGGGACTATGCTTTCATCTTATGAGGGCAAAATGGTCATTGAAGATAAGCAAACAATTGCAGGAAAGGCTCCTGGGACTTTATAATTATTTTGGAATGTATTGGGACCTTCCAGTATTAATTTCCCTTACCAGGGACTAAACTGCAAATCCCCCTTGTTATTTTTGTTAATGAAAAGGCCAACTACAAATGAGTAGTTGGTTGAGCTGGTAAGTGGGTTACAATCCAGTAAGGATGAGAATGCGTATTCGAATCCGGGAAGCGCTCTCTCTGGGAGAGGGGACAAACTTGCCTATGTGGTTACCCTCTCCCAAAGAGAGCGCTTCCGGATTAAACCGGGCGGTGATTAACCCAAAAAAAAGAAAAGACCACCTTTGTGATATTTACTGATTTTTTGTTAGGCCTTTCTCTAGTCAGAAGCTTTAAGTGGTGACACTTGTACATGTTTTTATTTATGTTAGGCGAATCATAGATTCACAACAACATTACAGAGACGCTTATATGGTCATGCCACTGATGTAGCCATACGCCCTTTGAATGAGGAAAAGGCTGTCCAAGCTGCTGCTGACCTTCTTGGGGAGCTCTTTGTGTTCACGGTAATTTGTAGGGTCAACGTAATTCGTATGCTGCACACTATATATTGTTCATAGAGTGGTATTCAGCTTATGTTATTGTGTCTATGGTCGTAAAGAGCATGTTATACTTCTATTTTACAAGCTAGTACTTGTTATGCATCTGACATATCCCTTGACAAAATCATGAAAGGAAAGGGGCACACACCTTACATTTAGTAGGCTTGATTACCTCTTTTGAAACTTTGTATTGTATAAACACAATTCCTAAACATTTATAGTAACTGAATTGTGAGCATGTTTTGTTCAGTTTTCTCCTTTTATGCTTGTTATTGTATTTAGAGAGGAAGATTCAGTTCAATTGAATTGGCTTTGGACTTCCTAGTATTAATATAAGGAGATTTACTCAATTTTTTATGTATATGGCTTTGCGGAGTAGATTAATTTTGTAGACTCTGCCCATGCTTAGGCCACTCCTCAAATGTGAGGCTTGTTCAACTAGGTACTCAACCCAATATATTTGTAGTGCTGGTTTGAGCCTCATAAAGTATGGTGGTTGGCCATTTTAAATCGTAAGCTTTGGGCTAGCTTCAGCTGCCGCTGGACTGAAACTCTGTACAGGAATTGAGTAGTATATTGCTGACTATAAACATTAAAATTGGTTTTCTCAAGAAAGGTTCAGAGCTCATTTATGCTATTGTACATACGCTTACATAGGACATAAGAAATCTTATGATTGCATGGAGGAGACCTCAATGAGGTTGTTATCTTATCTAGAAAAGAAATTGAACTAGCGCACAAGGTTGTTAGGTAAATTTATTTAGTTTGAGAGACTAGCTTCTGTCCATTGAAGTTGTGACAATTCTAATCCAGATGTGCTTGAATTCTCAACCAATAAATATTGACGAGGAGGCTCATTGAGTCTGTATGTATGTATATTATTCTCTCATAAATTGTTTGAACAGATGAAACCTGATTGGATTCTCATCTACTTTTTTGTGACCAAACAAAATCTTGAAATTATTTGTAAGCAGAAGTATTTTCTATAATCTGAACTAAGAGCTGCCAAGTCAGATTGTATACTTCAGATATCTTGCAATCACTGTTTGATTTGCCTAATTTCTTTCTAACAAGAGTAGTAATAGATGCCATTGTATTCTTTTGGTGCAACTTATTATAACTGCCATCTTCATCAGGAAGTTTCCCAAAAAGAAGTTAAAACATATGAAAAATTCAATTTCCTTTTTATTTAGGTTGCAGGAGCCGCTGTCATCTTTGAAGTGCAAAGAAGTTCTAGATCAGAAGCAAGGAAGGAGGAAATACGTAGACAGGAAATACAGGTTCTCTTTGATGCTTCCTCCTACTTTTGTATGTAATCTAGTGTCACACACACACACATACATATCACAAAGGGACTTTACTGTAGCAAAATTGGTCTTCTTGTAGTCCTTACACATGGTACTATCTGCACCTGTTTTTACAAAGTGTCAAAAATTGTGGAGGTTTGAAATAGAAAATAGGAAGCATTGATGATCTCTTGTTTATTTACCATTCCATAGGAAGGGGGTGCAAGCAGTTGTTGAGGGTTACGATATTTTAATCTAAGATATGTGTTTTTCTTCCCTATTACTTTGTAGGCTATAAAGGATGGGAATGAAAACTTGGCTAGAGAGGTTGAACTTCTTAAACAAAAGCTTGAAGAGCTGGAAAAACTTGCTAGAGGCAGAGGACTTGCCGGCATCCTTAACTTCAGACACACTCATGCAAGTGAAGACAGAAAAACAAGAGCCAGCTAATTGTTGCAATTAGCATTGAGCATGGCTTGTGGTAAGTATTAACTTATTTGATTTGGACCATAGTTCATGGTATTGAATATCCCTTTTACAATTTACCATGTATAATTTTGCACCATTAGAACCATTTCTAATTTTTTTTTCCTTTTGGTCCATGTCGGTACAAATTTGCCTGTGTTTGACTAGAAAGATATAGCCGATATAGTTTTTACCTCTAGAGGGAGATCTTATATACGTTCAACCAAATCCACTCATTAAAATTGAGGTTGAAAAAAGTGTCCCATTGCACTTGGTTAACTACTTTACGTCACAGTTTCTTTGAAGAGGTGTAATCTCTAAAAACGTGGGGAATGCTCTCTGGTTATGGTGCTTGCTTATTCATTTATATTCATTCTTAGTGGGAAGTAAGAAGTGACTTGAAATAGAAAGCAAATATCAATACGGAGAATCACTGGATTAGGGATATTCACAAAAATAATCATTTTTCAGTAAATTGTTTGTAATATAATTGTTAACCCCTTCTATCCTCACGGTAAAATCAAGTTAATTTTATTGGAAAAATTAAGGATACAAAATAAATCACTTTCAATTGTTTATGTTTAGCTTTTTTCTTTTCTCAAAACTAATTTATTTTACCTATAAACTAGTAACACATGATCTTACATGCAACATTAATATCCACAAAAAGTGAAGTTGATCTTATAATTGAGATTGAGATGGAGGGGGCATTAAATTAAATTTTTAACACCTAACCACAATTCTAACCATTTTTTAGTTGATAAGCATAGTTATACTATTAAGGATCCTAATCAATTTAGTCAATTTTTATTTCTTGGGGAGATATTTTACAAACAATATAAAAGTATAAACTTCAAAATGATTTTATTGAATGCAAACCTTATTCTCTATATAATATTTTAAGTAAGAAATTCAAATTTATAAATAATATAATTCATCTTCAATTTGACATTATTTATCATATATTGGTATAGTAACAATGATATATTTAAAGACTTAAAAGTTAAAAAAAAACAACCAGAAACCGAAACTTGCCTCATTATCAAACTTAAGAGAATAAAAATCAAAATATAAGTTATTAGTAACTGAAGATTGATTTTTTATCTAACACAGGGAGAAATAAAAAATATAACCATTACCTTGTAGAGTGATTCAATTATAAAATACCACGCTAAACAAGTTCTACTTGTTAGGTTTCTAAATACTATTTGATCAAAAAAAGTTACTAAAAACTAACGTATTTGAAAATGTAAGTTTGTTCTCAAATATTAAACTTTTTTCCATTTGTGAATAAAAATTAAAATCAAACATATTTGATCAAATTCATGTAATTGAAATTTGTTTAAGCTAATAAAATTATGATGCAACTCTTTGGCCAAAAAAATGATGACGTATGTAACAAAGGGCTATATTTACTTATTATTTAGAGACGGATGGAATATTATTATAAAGCCTAATTAAATTATGTCGGAGGCTATATGAGTAATAATTGGCGGGTAATACTTACCTTGGCGCGGAAGATAGAAGCTACGCCCTAACGACATTACATCACATTGGGAATTTCCAATTTCAGTGGAAGTGGAAGCGTTAGAAGTACGCGACTCTATGTTTTTCAAGTGTGCTTAGTACAACAAAAAAAAAAAAAAACAACAATGGAGAATAGGTCTTCTTGCTCTGACCCATTCATGAAAAATGAGGCGAAACGTTTGGTTGAGGATCTTCAAGGTGTATTTACAAAGCTTCGATGTGCGAGAGAGGATAATAGGTCCAATGATATAGTTATCTTTGAGGAGAAGGCGCATCAGATGCTCCATCAATTGAAAACTGAATTCAACAAGCCATCACCTACTACCTCCGTAACAGTATGTTTCTCACAATAACTCTTTCTTTCTTTCTTTCTTTCTTTTCAGTTTGGGGTTCCCTGATCATGATTAACACAGTGAAAAAATTATTACTACAACCTCCGATCCTAACCTAGTAGACCTAGTTAGTTGACTTTTTTTTCGTAGAGATTAAGGAAGCAAAATAGATTAGTTAATTATGAAATACTACCTCCGGTCCTAAATATAAGACCTAGTTGACTTTTTTTTGGAAAGGTTAAGGTTGCAAAATAGGTTATTAAATCATGATATACTAGTATTTGATATCTTTTTAGATTATCCATTAGCTTATAGGTAAAATAAACTAGTCTAAGAGAAAAAATTAGGTAAATCAATTTATAATTAACTTATTTTGCTTTTTTAGGATTTTCCAAAAAAGTCAACTAGGTCTTATATTTAGGACCGGAGGGAGTATTTGCTATATTTTTAGATTAAGGGGAAAATCAGGTAAATGAATTTGAGTGACTTATTTTTTATCTTAGGATTTTCAAGAAAAGTTAACTAGGTCTTATGTTTAGGACCGGAGGAAGTACCATGGGAACAATAAGTTAGTGTTGCAATGTGAAAACTACTCATGGGGAGAACGTGATAATATTTTGAAAGCAGAATGTGGCTCTGTATTTGTCAGTTTACAGTTAGATTGTCCTTTTATTGAATGATTTGTAAGTCCTGGAGGTAAATGTTGGTGATGTCTAGGATGGAAATCTTGAACTTTGGACGGATGAGGAATTCGCCCAACTTTTGCAACTTCGTGAGGTGGGAGATGATGCCACTAGCAAACTGGCAATGAGTGCACCATTGAAGACTGAGCCAGATCTTTATCCTATTGACGAAACTAAACGTTCATTGATTCCAGAAGTGAGTTCTTCTCAGTAGTTCTACAGGGCTTTTATGGGTTATAGTTCATTCTTGGCTGAGATTATTATTGATTTGAAAACATGATTTCAGATTTATTGCTGCTATCAGATATAATGCTATTTGATAGGGTGTAATATTCAATTGATTGTCTACCTTTATCAAATGCATTGGTTCTCTATTGGAACTGTGGATGTTTTTTTGTTCCATGATACAAGGAATAATCAAACAATTAAACCTTCTAATTTCTTTGCCCATCAACTTATGTTATGTGTGTATACACAACATATCCTACTAATTCGACTTGAGTGATTGAGTCATACTAGAGTTCTCTTGGTTTTAGAGTAGCATGATGGATCAGTATCCAATGCTAAATGGGTTCCTGTGTGGCCTTATATGTTACCCATGCAAACCCATTGAACAAGACATCAGGGTTCTTGATTTTATCTGTTGACATTAACTTGTGAGGAAATTTGTTGGTTGAGGTTTAAGGACAACATTCATGAAATCATGATAAAGGAAAAGGAAATATGAGAAGTGCACACGTGCACAGAGAGATTATACTTTTCCTTTTTCTCCTTTCAAAGCTTTGAGTGATTCATATTTCATTTATTTGCTGTTTTTCATAGGTTTTTCTTGATTATTAATAATACTATGTACATTGCAGAAGTGTTCCGATGAGAATCACCAAGGTCATGCTCTGGAAGACGTTAACCAATATGAAGGGGCTGCCACCAATTCAACTCCAAACGGCCAGAATGCTGTGAACAGCTTAGACAAGATTACTCAATCAGATAACTGTCTACTCAATTTAAATCAAGATGCAGATTACTTCACAGGATGTCATAAATGTGATTTTTTTGAACAGTGCGATGAATATCAGGAATACCTGCAAAACTCAGCAATAAAAAGCACAGAGTCGGATCAATTTAGTTTAGATGAAGACTTTGGTTGCAATGTGTTTCTTGCAACTGATGATATCCAGCAGTCTGGAGAGAATGTTTTGCCTAATATTCTTCCAAATATATGCCCCCCACCTTCTGCTTTTTTGGGCCCCAAATGTGCTTTATGGGATTGCTCTAGGCCTGCTCAAGGGTTAAATTGTTGCCAGGACTACTGCTGTAGTTCTCACGAGATTTTGGCAAATAATGAGGGTCTTCCAGGCATGACTCCAATTTTGCGTCCTGGGGGCATTGATGTTAAGGATGGTCCTTTGTTTGCTGCTGTTAAAGCTAAGGCAATGGGTAAGGAGGTGGGCATCCCTAATTGTGAAGGTGCTGCTTTAACAAAATCCCCCTGGAATGCTCCTGGTAAGTTTGCATGATCAATCATTCTGAATATCTCATTGCGTAAATTATTTGTGTAATTTTTTATATGCCTCTAGCATAAGGTTTACTTGAATCATGTGTAGTGGAAGATTTTTGTTTTCCAAAAAAATCAATGGGCCGTTCAGTGCAATTGTTGTCAGTATTGTGTTGTTTGACTTATTGGCTTCTCTCTGTTTTGCAGAGTTATTTGATCTTTCTCTTTTTGAGGGTGAGACAGTGCGGGAATGGCTTTTCTTTGGCAAGCCTAGAAGAGCTTTTGATAGTGGAAACAGAAAACAGAGATCACTTCCGGATTACAGTGGACGTGGCTGGCATGAATCAAGGAAGCAACTGGTGAAGGAATATGGGGGACAAAAGAGGTCTTATTATATGGATCCTCAGCCTCAAAGTTATCTCGAGTGGCACTTGTATGAATATGAGGTCAATAAAAATGAAGGTTACACATTATATAGGCTGGAGCTTAAGCTTGTGGTTAAAAAGAAAAGTCCTAAAGCAAAAGTGAACAAGGAATCTCTTGCTGATATACAGAATAAGATGGGAAAGCTAAGTGCCGTTGCTCCGTAAAAAAAGGGACCAAGGATTCTATTTTAAGGGTAATAGATTACCTAATCTGGGCCTGGAAATATTGTATCTCATAAATTTAGAAAAAGTTTTGCCATATGTAAATATTTGAATATGGAAAATATAGCATTTGGAAACTTTTGAGATTCATTGGAAACGGTCATATCAGTAATCTTTGATTGAATGACTACAATTGGCAAAGCTCATTTCACTGGTTATTATGCTGCTTTTGCATATTGGTGTCATGTCAAGTCAACTAACAATGCCTGATAAAAAAAAAAGTCAACTAACAATGAAGTTAGAGACCAATTATCTTTTTTGCTGACAAGATTTTCATTCTTGAGGAATGCAAGTGATTGTTATGGTGTTATGGAAAATTCGTCCTCTCAGAAAGTAATATCTTTCCACTTTTATTCTTACAGTGTGTGTGTGGATGTTTGATTACTCTAGTAAATTACCACAGCGTCTGCTGCGTCTGTAGAAGTAGAAATCAAACAGTTCAAGCATCAAGCATTGACATGAGAGTAAAAATTTTCCTAATTAAATTGTGAAGATCTTTACAAAACCTGCCAAAGTAGAAGGACCTCAAATCTTTTTGGAGCAAAGTCTCCCAAAATCTGGCACAGTTCATCCATACCCTCCTCCCTATCTCATTGTAATTTCAATTCTCTGAAGTATTTTGCCTAACGTAGGCAATATTAAAGTGTTATGTAAATATTTCTTTTAAAGTGCTATGTAATTATGTTTAATCGTCTTTAACGCATATGCCACTTCAAAACAGCCTCTCTATTGGAGAAAAGACAATACCGCAGAGCTTCAGCAATAAATCTGCATCTGTTACAGCTTTACTTCAACAGAGAAGGCAAATAAGTCTTTATTAACCTTTTATAGAAAAAAATCATGGGGAGAGAATATTCCAAAGAACAACATTCCAAATGCACATAATACCCTTAATAACACAGTTCTAAGCAAAACAGCCTCTTATTGTAAATTTGTACTGCATAAGAGTAACACTGAATAATAATCACCAGTTAAAAAATAAATACACTTCATACATATAATCTTATTTAAATTACAAACAGGCCAATAAAATAAAAATATCTTGTTCACGGAAGTTTTTTGAATCTAGCTGCTATTACATACAAGCTAACATGAAACAAGTTGTGTGCTATTCATAAGTTATGAATAATACAACTCATTCTTCAAACTCCATATATTACATGGGAAATTGTGTCTGCTTGACAGCAGGTACTTATGACATCATTATAGGCACAGACATTAACCACCAGCGATTAATGTTGAACAGAGGCCCAAGAATTAGAGTCGATCCAGTCATAAGCAATAGGGCTCAAAAAAGCATCAGGAATACCAAAGGAACTGACAAGGGCTAGTGCATGGGGTCGAAGTTCAGCAGAGAGTTTTGTCACTTCTTTCCTCACTGCGACAGCTTCATCTCTTGACAGGTATCCATATCTGAGGAAGGAGGCATCTTCATCCATGCAAATCAAAGCATACATGGATCTCAAAAGCCCTAAGGTATTCTGCAGATTAAACAGATGCAAATATGAGTGAAGGGGTACAAAAATTCTAGCTGCATTTTATGGCATGCATTTAAAATATGGAGCAAAAAGAATTAGAGTTTGACCTTCAGGGAACCAGCTGGTAAAGTAGATTCAGTATCCATGAAGGTTTGCAGTACTGCTCGTTCTGAGAAAGCTCTACCCAAATCCTCAGCAAGCTGAAAACTCTGGTATATAAAAGAGACCCAAACTATAAGAGAGGGAAAAATGGATGAAAAGTAATCGACAAAAAAGGGAAGAATTCCTCACTTGAATGAAGGCAGACTCAGCACTTTTTCCCTGAGCTTGATATTCTGATACCTCTACAGCAAAACGACTCAACAGATCTCTCTCTCTTAAATGGAATATGTCAATCTGTGTCAATAAGAGGTAAGCAATGTGCGCCAAAAAGTAACAAGAGACAGGTAGTAAATTTCAACCTGATAACTCCAAATTTAAAGAAGCTCTGATGAAATCACCTGATATTGGCTGCTCCTGATGGAAGAACTAGTCAACGGTGATGAAATAACAAGCTCAGGTTTGTTCATGTATTCCAAACCCAAACCTGCGAATGGCTTGTTTTTCTTCCGATTTGCTGTGTATTCTGCCAGAAGTGCTTTGCTCACCTGAAATGAAATATAGCACCCTTGAATTTTACACATCCAATAGAACAAAAAAAAGGTTAGGTAATTAGCATGAATAATATCATGTAACTCAGTTGGTGCCAACATAGAAAGCCTAAGTGCCTAACAAGGTCTGCAGATCTCACTCTGGAAAATAGTCTGTTCTGCATATCCCAGGTAAACTAGACAGTAAAATTAAGGATATATAAAATGAATTCATTTCTGTCAATACACCAAAAATCCTAAAAGTTTAAGATCATTGGGTCAGCCTAAGAATATATTTTGCCTCCAATGGGCAGTAAAGTAGGATCCAAAACCCTCACTGCCAAAACTCATTTATATTGCCGACAGCACAACAATTAACTTCTAGGGTAGACAATTTTTGGCTTAAACATATAAAATCGCGATCAACAGCATGCTACTGCACCATACCTGCTGCATCAGAACATGGTTGTCCCCCTCAAAAGTTGACTGCACATCATAATCACCCTTCAATTGACCGACACGATTGTCAGTTTTATAGCCTTGGCCACCACAGGCTTCACGACATTCCTGGTTTGTGCATAAATAGAATTTTGGTGGGGTCAATAACAAATAATTTATCAAACATAACCATAATTTCTATGCTTACCTGAAGAATTTGCATATTATTCCACGTAAAAATAGCCTTGTAAGCGCTCGAAACAACATGAATGGTTTTGTTTGACTCAGGTGTCCTTTTCACATACATAAATTTCAAGTCATTTGCAGCAAAACTCATTGCATATCTGCACAACAGAGGGCGGAAATGAATATTAGCAGGTAACATCTCAAGCCACCATGCATCTGTCAATGGTTGAATCGACAAAGTGACCTTTTACTATGTTTAGAGTCTAAAAAACAATTTAGCAAATTACCAGAAAACAACATCTAGAATTACTAGATCAACATTCCTCTAAAATTCAAAGAAAACAAAAAATTGCTTGGGACCCTCATATTGCCAATTTATTTGACTTTTAACTGGGTTTTATTACACCACAAGCCAAAAACTAGAGAACATCAAGAATTGGATAAAATTAAAATGATGTAACTGAAAGAATTGAATAAAATTAAAATGTCTGGCATCAGTGAACTCACACTTTTGCGAGTAAAGGCATTAAACGCTGCTGGTGAACTGGGTAATCAAGCAGTAAAACTTCAGGCTCATTTGGTTTAATTGAAAAGGCCCGCCTTGTCAGTGCATACCGTATGGCAATGGCTAAGCCAATCTGGCAGCAAGCAATTGATGTGACAATGTAAGACATTGAAGATTTGTCAGAACATGATCAGAATGCAGCAATGGAAGCGTAATAAAGGCACAAATTACATTACCTTGGAAGTGTAAACAGCACTGGTAGCAATAGTTACACGGCCAAAAGTCAATGGAGCCAAGAATGCAGCAAATCTCTGGAGCAAGAATGAAATTCAATAAAAGAGTCACAAGACATTTGGCAACGATTACTGGTGAAGAGAAGAACAATACAGGCACCAAAAAGGACATCATCACTCCAATAAAACAATCACCTGATCAGGATTTTTTATGGAACTCAAATATTGGCCATTTGGTGAAACATCAGCCACTGAATTCAGAAGATTCTCTCTAGGTATTCTCATGTTGTCAAACCTAAATATCAAATGTCCAGTAACATCTGAGGTTAACACTGTTGAGATGAAAGTTGCATATATAAACCTTGTAAAAGAAAACAAGAGTAGTAATTATTACCATATACGACCATTATCGACTCCATTTAACCCAATTTTATGACCACAATCAGCTAATCTGATGTTTGGGCATGTGTTCCCATCTGAGTCCCTTATTTGGGCAATAAATGCATGAACACCTTGATTCTCTCCATTGATGATGAGTTGTGCAAAGACTATAGTGTGTGTTGCGTGCTGAATATAAACAAAAGGATATAAATCAATCCTAAAGGACATTCCTCTGACACATAGGTTTATGGAATAACTAAAAAATTGTGTAAAAGCATTATCACTTTTCCAGCACCCCCAATCCAATACTTCTGAGCTGATTCACAAGGAGTATTAATGACAAACTCTCCAGTGCTCGAATCATAGGTAGCAACCGTTTCAATTCCTCGGACCTACAAACATTGGTGCGAAAAACATTATTCAAAACAGACAAGCCAAACCATAACAAGCCACATACATGGGCCCTAATACCCAAGAACCATAAAACAACCTTCACATACATTACTTCCATGGCCAAGCTCAGTCATAGCAAAACAACCCTTGACCACATAATTTTCAGTGTCTTCCAACCACTTGTCATGATGGCGCTTGGTTCCCATAAACCGTATGGCTCCACCCCTGAAATCCATCATACATTTGACAGCATAAGAAATGCAAAAAAAAAAAAACCTCTTCAATTCTTGTTTTAATAGCAAAAACAAAAGACATTACCAGTCCCAGAAACCATGAACTTCTATATCAATTACTTCCTCCATTCCTAAATACTACCTCCGGTCCTAAATATAAGACCTAGATGACTTTTTTTTGGAGAGGTTAAGGTTGCAAAATAGGTTATTAAATTATGATATATTTGATAAATTTTTAGATTATCCATTAGTTTATAGGTAAAATATACTAGTCTAAGGGGAAAATTAGGTATATCTTCAATTTATAATTAACTTATTTTGCTTTTTTAGGATTTTCCAAAAAAATCAATTAGGTCTTATATTTAGGACCGGAGGGAGTATAAAACAACGTTTGACATTTTTTTGAAAAAATTAACCAAGTCAACTAGACTTATATCATCTGTTAGTTTATATGTCAAATAAACTATTAGTAATTCATTAAGCTTTTGTTTTAAGGATTCTCCAAAAAAAAGTCAACTAAAATCCTATGTATTTACAGGAATCAATGGAGTACAGGGACAGTATACACAACTTTTCTCACCTCTCAAACCCCTCTTTCTAAAGACTAAAACAAGAGCTAACATAAAACACATACCAATATGAAAGAAAGAAAATTTCAAACAAGTAAAATAAAAAAAAAAAGTGAGGATATATACCACAAGAAGAAATGAACACCAAGCTTAACAGAGAGGGAGTGATCAAAAATGGCAAGAACCTCTTGGGCAGCAAATTTCCTCAACTCAACGTGGGGCCCAGTATGAGTAAGCCAACCACGAAACACCCCACGATCCAACAAACACTCAATGCGCTTCATAGTCATATCTCTTTGCTGCTCCATGGAGTGGTTATAATCTGCACACACAAACACCCTCCCACCTAACTTCCTGGGATTAAAAACATTGCTTTGCATCATTAATCCAAACAGCCAATCGCGATCCTCCAAATTGTGAGCGTCCATGAGGTTTCGCATCTCCTTGAGGCCGAAAGAAAGGGAATTTGAGAGCTCCGGCGGAGAATAGCTGAGGCATGAGGTGGCGTGGAGAATCGACGGCGGAGACGGCGAGGGGAGGAGGTGGTTGGAGAGAACAAAGGCTCGCCGTGAAGCACGATGACGATGACGATGATGTTGATCCATATCTGAAAGAGAATGAAGATAGAGAATCTAAGTGAGATGATGAAAATGATGGCGCGAGTGTTTTGTGTTTTTGGTTCAACCTTTACCTACCTACCTACAAGGCTACACCTACTCGGCTACTCCTACCCCGGTTATCCAATATTCAACCACTCTTAAATCTACTTGCCCTTAGCTTGCTGGTTGGAAAAGAAACTCTCTATCCCTGGCAGGACGGATCACATTAGCCAAATCCGTACTCACCAACATTCCTTTCTACACTATGCAGACCATTCTCCTACCGATCTCATGCTGCAAAGAAATTGAGAAGATAATTCGGAACTTTATTTGGGGCAAACCGGATGGCTCACAAGGTATTAGCTTGATCAAATGGAAAGACATGTGCCAACCATTGAAATATGGCGGCTGCGGGCTTTTGAACTTGGAAACCCAGAATAAAGCTTTCATTGCTAAACTTATATTCCAGCTGCATTCACAGCAAGACGCCTTTTGGGTTCGCATTTTGAGAGGGAAATATGGATTGGGTGGGGACACACGCCCATTGAAATCAACTTCCTCTTTTTGGAGAAACATTAAGGGCCTTTGGCAGGAAACTAGCTTTCACGTCAAACATAACCCTGGTGATGGTTCCAATACTTTATTTTGGGAAGATTATTGGGTAGGGGAGCAAGGCCCCCTCAAGAATTTAGCTTTCTCTCCTATTTCTGAGAGCGACATGAGCAAGACGGTAAGAGATTATCTTGACTGCAATGGCAACTGGAAATGGAACTCGTTTAGAGACCTACTTCCTTCACCCATTCTTGATGCTATAGCTGCCATGCGCATTCCCCTTTCCCCTGTTTCTATGAAAGTACATTGGGACCTTACTGAGAATGGTGCCTTCACAGTGAAATCCACATATCGGTCTTGGGAATCATTACATTGGAACAACTCTGACAAAATTTGGAGCTTAATATGGAAACTCCCCATGGCACAACGAATCCGTTCCTTTGCATGGCTACTTCTTAAAGAGAGACTCCTTACTAATAAGGAGAGACACAGGCGTCACTTGACAGCTGACCAGACATGCTCTATTTGTACTCAGGCTGACGAGGATCTTGATCATGTCTTCAAAAGATGCCTGACCGCAGCAGCCATCTGGAGACACCTCCTCCCTCCCACCTTGTATGCCTCTTTTGTCCATACACCGATAATTCCTTGGATCAGATCCATCCTTTTAGGTGATAACTGGTCGACCTCTTGGAAGACTGGAGTTCTTATTACGTGTTGGCAACTCTGGAAAGTTAGAAACCTGAGCATTTTTTCAGATGATACATTTACAGTTGATGGCATACTAGCCCAAATTAGAGCTATAGTGTTGCACTCCCTTAACACCTTTTCTGCCTTTCTTAGGAAATGTCTTACTTAGTGAAAGGCCAGGTTTTGTTTCTTTCCATTTGTTCCGCATGTAAGCTTGTCACACTGACAAATTTGTATATGTTTTGATCAATACAAATTCCTTCCATTCAAAAAAAATCTACTTGCCCTTTGGAGTAGGGAATAAAATGAAATGTAATAGGATGTATAGGGAATAAAATGTAATTTAACATCCTTTGGCCAAAAAAAATGTAATTTAATACGTTGGCCAAAAGAAAAAGTAATTTAATACGATGTATGGAATAATGGAATATTGGAAATTTGGAATGTAATGTAATGATGATTATTAGAATATGTTTGGTTAGTCATTAGGTGATGGCATTTGTTTGGTTAGGTTACCTTGAACATGTTAATAGTTGAGAATTATAGAGAACTAGAATAGACCCCGCGCTTTGCGCAGGGCATTCTTCATGTAATTGTTTTACATCTCAGATTATAAATTAAATATATTAGTTTGTGTCGTAATATATTTGAGAAGATTAAAGAACACAAATGACCTAATTATTATATAACATTATTATACCTAGGTTTCTGTTAATGAGTTGTGTTTGTGTTATGAACTAATTACAATGATACATTACTTACAATACTAATTCTCCCATATTCACCATGCCCATATTATTTGAATTTTCGTGACAATTACATGAATATTTTTGCACTTAAGTTAATTTTTAAACCATCATTTCAAGTTGTTGGAATAATCCTTAAACAATGGTCTAAGCATTTAAAGTGAAGTATATAAGACTACAACAAACTAAAATGTTTTAGAAAATAAAATAGAAATTATACTGGATGTAATATTTAAGCTACTATAAAAAATAAATACACCGATGTCCTTTAACTAATACAAATATATTTCCTTAATTCGCCTAAAAATGATATCTAAAAATTATATTTATCGTGTTATATAATCATTATGTAAATCATCACTCTGATGTGATATTTATGATTAATACCAATAAATTGTTTTAAAAAATATAAGTTTAGATCACATGTAATATTTTTAGCTTGAGTAATAATCAAATTCACATGTGTATATAAACAAAAGAAGAGTCATATTTCATCTTCAACCTCCCCATCAACCCTCCCCCCCCAAAAAACAAAAAAACAAATTTTTCTCACACATGCACCTCCCCCACTCAAAAGTTTACTTAGACTACATTTTTTGTAGTTGACATTTCCAAATAATTTCAATTTCAATTACATGTACTATTTTTTAACTTGGTGAAAAATCAAAATCACCTACGTATGAAAACAAAAGTTAAACTCTATCCCCAACCTCCCCTCTTCCTGGTCCAAAAAATGCCTCAAATGTTGTCTAGTTTAACACAATATAAATAAGTACATTCGTACTTGTAACTCTATCCAAAACCAGTCTACCTAACCGCAATATTCAAACTTGTAAATATGCGCATCAAAGTGACTTTCAGAAATATATAAGTAAATTCATGATGTCTTGCAAGTCTGCAATTATAACATGGGTCTCATGCACATCAATGACAATGAAATAGCGCCACAAAGAACGGTTAACATATTTTTATTTTAAAGATACATGAATATTGTTGTCAAAGCTTTCTAGATGGCCTATGTGATTTTACCCCAAATATTAAATTAATTCCCTCTCAAAACATGCACTTGAATCAGACCAAGAAGAGGGAACAATGGAAGAATGGAGACTTACCTATGGAAGAAAAGAGTTTGGTATTTGTGAACTTTGTCCTGGACTGTGTGAAATATTTGGTCTTCCCTTGTAAGACTTGATTAATGCAGCTGATCTGTCACTTAAAACAGGTTGGACAAAGTGCAACTGCAAGGCATAAATAAGGGGCTTATAAGAATATGTCTGCAGCAATTAAGGTTAAAAGTTTGCACAATCAAATATACTACTTATTTCAACTATCCAGAAATAGCATAAAAGCTCTTACCACTTTTCTCATCTCTATCCAAACCAGTAATGTGATGAGAACAAATTTAATCTTTCATGCATTAGACTTTGATTTTTCATGTTTTACAGAAATTCTTCAATGCAACGGGTAAAATTAAACAAAATATGAGAAACAAACTTACATCTATATGCAATATGGCCTCTCTAGAGACACAAAGTTCCCATAAAATGTTGATCTGTCATCATGCATTAAGGGCATATTGACTATGTACTGATGTTCTGGTGCTTTGTGCTCGTATCATATCAACTTATTATTTGTTCAAATATATATTAAAGTAATTTATTAGCTAAATTAAAGTACTCGTACATATCAACCATGTACGGAGGAGAAACAATGTGTACAGAAACACCTACCTTTCTTTTAAATTAAAAGTTAAATAACATTTTAAAAGAAAACGCATAACCACAAATTATCATATGCAAATAGAGACCCAAAATACACAATAGCATTCAATTTATACACTCTTCAATCATATCATGTCAAGTTCTGATAAAAAAAATTATATCATGTCAATAGAATCATATGTCATCGTCATATACAAACAAACATAGACAAAACTTGGAGTCTTCAAACAAAATAAGTGAAACCCCAAATGATCTCTAAAAACCTCAAAAGCAAAACTCAAACTTCATCTAAAAGGGTGTGGTAAAACTTATCATTTCGGGTTATTCAACACACTTCCCCAAAACATCACTTGGATCGGCCAAAAAGATGGGACAATGGAAGAAAGAAGACTTACCTATGCTAATTATGTATTTGGATCCATCTCCACCTAAAACCATCGTATTGGCTTTGATGTCTAGAAGAAGAAGAATAGATGGAAAAAGTGAAGTAATGATAAAGGAATATGAACTCACAGGAATTGGGAAGGCCATCGAGAACATTAAAGTTGGGCATTAAAAAGCCACAATCGGTGTGAATGGATTTAAAAGCCACAATCAGGTTATTAAACAGGGTGAATGCATATATAAAAGGATACGAATTGTCAATCATACTCCTATTTCACAAGATTGGGAACTGAAAAACTTAGAAAACCACATTAAAAATAGCATCAGGTGTGAAAACAAGGGAATATTCTTTACGGCTAATTATAGTAGATTATAAATGAGAAAAAAAGTGTCCTTACATGTATATACATGTACTCATTATTATTAAATTATACTCCCTCCGCTCCTAAATAGAGTATAAGACATAGATGACTTTTTCTGGAGATGTTAAGGTTACAAAATATGTTATTAAATTATGACATATTTGATATATTTTTAGATTAGTCATTAGTTTATAGGTTAAATAAACTAGTTTAAGAACAAAAATTAGGTAATCAATTTATAATTAACTTATTTTTTGCTTTTTTAGGATTTTTCAAAAAATTCAATTAGGTCTTATATTTAGGACCGGAGGTAGTACATTATTAAACAAAAGATTCGTATTATTGATTTTATGGGTGATTACAGAGGTACTGTACTTACATATCACCTATCAACAAGACTCTGACATCGACAGGATTCGAGCCCACAACTAGTTATGAATTAAACCCTTTTAACAACAGTTGTTGGTCACATGGTTTCACTTCTACTCTCATTGCATATATACTTTTTGGTAAGCAAATTTCTCAATGAGGGCGAGGAGAGAATGCGAACCCAAAGCGCGCTTTGAGAGCTTCCTTTGCAAGAGTGTCCGCCTTCTCACTCTCGTCCTGTGGATTAAACGAGCAGTAGAATTTCGAAAATTGTCCTCAAAAAGTTAAGATTTTAGTATTTTGTTTGCTGAAAATAACCAGCTGTAATAGTAAAATTACTCCTAGATACGAAACGCTAGGCAACAGAACAAAGGGGACATCTCAATCCACATGTATGGAGGAACTAAGGTATCAAGTATGGAGGAACTGAAACCAAAGAGGTCAAACAGAGCAAGATGATGATAAGTTGGCGTACAATGTGTCCCAAAAATATAATGAGACTTCAAGAGCAAGAATCGGGGCGCGACTTCCTAATTCGTAGCATTATGTTATTTGCGCAAAAATATATATGTTGATTATCATGTGCTTAACTGTATTTTCTTTCGCGCCAAACCATGAATTGACTTTCGTCCATGTTCCAACTTCCAGCGTACCAGCTAGTATAGCTATTAGCTATTTAAGTTACTTCGAAGTCAAACCGGGTTTATTTTATGATAAAAAAACGGGTTTATTTAGAAAACAAAATTATAAATTACTTTTGAATCAAATTTTTAACAACTAGGGTCAAAAATACACATGTCTTTTACTTCAATGGTCACTTATTATCATATATATTTTTGGTGTCAAAAAATATATATGTATTAGGTGACCCTTGAAATAAAAACACATGTGTATTTTTCTTCCTTAACCCAAGTTTTTAATCAATGGTATATTGAAGTACATGATAAAACTCTTGCTTTTGTTAATAATCTCTAAACACCCTTCGGGTACTAAAATTGGGACCTTATTTATTACTCCCTCCATTCCTAAATATAAGATAACTTTGGGGAAGTGGATAAGTTCCTAAATATAAGATCACTTCTTATTTTATTTCAAGTTTTGCCCAAACTACCCTTATACTCCATCTTTTAATTGAAAACCCCTTCTCCTTTTAAAATTAAGTAATTGAGGGGATTTTGGGAACATCATGTGATTTTATTGTCTTCCTTAATCTCCCCAAATTAACCAAAGTGATCTTATATTTAGGAACGAAGGGAGTATATATTACTGTAATTTAAAAAATCAATGTGACACCAGATTTATTCGGTTAATTATATCGCCAAATTATTAGTCTAATTTCATTTCATTATATTAATCTCATTTAAACTGAACTTATTATGAAATTATTTTTATACAGATTAGTGTGAAAAAAGACAAAAAAATTGAACATGTATTCGAAAATTGAATTTGTAACCGTATTATAGACGAAATATTTAGGCTTTTGGAGTCACCCTTGCAGAGCCCTTTTCAGGTAATTAAGAAAAGTCAAAGGGAGTTTTTTCATGGGATAATTAATTAGAACCCCCACAAGGGAGTTAATACTGGAAAAATCCCAAAAGTTGAAAATATTAATGTAGGGTCCCAAGGGACCTCACATTAATATATTTGAAAAGTGAAAAGACAGTTTTGCCCCTAGTCTTAAAAAAAATTTACCCCCCACCCCCACCAGCCTCCCCCCCTCCAGCCCCACCCTCCCCCTCCAGCACCCCTCCTACCCCCCACCCTCCCCAGCGACCCCCCCTCCCCCACCCCACCCTCCCAGCGCCCCCCTCCCCCACCCCACCCTCCCCAGCGCCCCCCCTCCCCCACCCCCTCCCCTCCAGCGCCCCCCACCACACTCACCCTCCCCGTCCGCCTCCCTCCCCCTCCAGTTCCCCCCCACCCTCCTCCCTCCACTCCCCCACCCTCCTCCCTCCTCCCTCCCCCCTCCTCTCTCCCCCCTCCACGCCCCCCACCCTCCTCCCCACGCCCTCCTTTCCTCTTCCCTACATACTCCTCATCTTCATTTTTAAGTTTTAAATCACTTCTTATAATATATTATTATTAAATTAATTAATTAATAATTAATCGATTTCAAATGGGTAAAACTTACCCTGAACAATTTAAAATTGTGCAAGTTGCAAAATATATAAATGATTGCATCTGAATCATTAAATGATAATCTTATAATAATCAGAAAATTGAAGAGGTGGGAAAAAGGATTACAAGGGAGGAGGATTAACTATCATACATATATAGTAAGTAGTAAATATAAGCCAAAACATATCTCAAGTTGTTCCTCTTAATGTTGTTTGTGAGAGTTTTTATAATAAAAGGATTTTACCGGTTGATTTGACATGACAAACTAATTAATGATGATTGCATGTGGAATGAACGTGGGTAGTCCCTACCAAACCTAAATTGAATACAAGGCGGAAATTAACCCATTTTGGTCATATCTGATGATATATTAATTTGTTCATGATACTGAAAGCACGCTGCTTGTATCCAGGAGATACATTAAGAACATGAAGTAGAACCGCATTGAAAGACAAACAAGTACACATGTTCAAGGACAGAAACCTGAACATAAAAACTTCGAAAGGCCGTAAATTATCACAACATCATAGCCAAAAAGTAGTATTAATTAATCATAGGACTACACATGGTCTGGTCTTCTTTCTCCTTTTCCTCATCTTAGGTGGCTGTAACACAACCTTGATTGCTGCATCAAACACGGCCTTCACATTCTGAATATTCCAGCAAACACACAAAATTCTTAGTTCACGTTGACGCCATCTTTGTTAAGATCAGTTATAACTCAATATTTGTAATCATCATCTTTGAATTCTTGATTTACTACTACTAGTCATGCTGATGAGAAGTTGTCTCATAATAAGAGAGCATTCAACAGAAATTTAGACATGTGTAACTTAAAAAAAAAACCTGCTGAGTTTTTGCGCTGCACTCTATGTATGAAGCAGCACCTATGGCCTTCTTCAGTTCTTCTCCCTGTTGAAGGATTACAACATTTAGGAGTGAAATTTAAGAGAAACTTGTTCACACTCCTACAACATTTAGGCACTTACCTGGGCAGTAGTTATGGGCTTAGCACCAGGATGATCAATCAAATACTGCCTGTCTTCTCGCAAATCTGCAGTAATTACCACCATTTATAGTTGCATTACTATTTCAGCTCACAAATTGTCAGCTTTCAACTGACTAAAGTGTTCAGTAAATTATGTACTTTTAGCTGAAAATAGTTACCTAGCTTGGTTCCCACTAGTATAATAGGCACATTTGGGGCATAATGTCTCAGTTCAGGAATCCACTGCAAAAATAGAAAAACCCAGTGTCAGATTCTGCTATATACAAAAAAAAATAATGTATTTGGTGAATTTGAGGATAACCTTTTTAGAGATGTTCTCATAGCTGGCTCTGCTGATGAGAGAGAAGGCAAGCAAGAACACATCTGCTCCTCTGTAGCTCAAAGGCCTAAGCCTATTGTAATCCTCCTGCCCTGAACCAACCAAACAACAAATTTAGATCATTAAATTGTGCTAAATCACATTATTAATCCACCTCATTTGAATTATCCTCCTACTAAGTTACCAGCAGTGTCCCATAATCCCAGGTTAACTGTGCTGCCATCAACCACCACATTTGCACTGAAGTTGTCAAAAACTGTTGGTACATAGTCCTGCCCAAGGAAAAAAATGTCTTTTTTTATCAGACACAACACAACTAAATTGACAGGACAAGCCATCAAATAATTTTTTCAAGACAAAAACATTGAATAGTGTCATACCGTAGGAAAAGTGTTGCTGGTGTAGGAAATGAGCATGCAGGTCTTTCCAACAGCTCCATCACCAACAGTGACACACTTGATGAATCTTGCTGTGTTCATTTTCTAGAGAATCCTCTTTTTTTTCTTCACCTTAATTATTTTACTGTCTTGCTGCTCCCATGACAAGAAGAAATATCACTTTCACCTGAAAGTTTGGGAATAGAACTACAAAAGGGGACAGGAGAGGGGATATTTAGAAAGAGAGAAAAAGAGGGGTTAGTTTGAATTTGAATAAGAATGGAGGGGGAGGATGGTGGCATTTAATAAGATGAGTCCCAAAGCACCAACTTTAGTGTGTGTCTTTAATCTTTACCATTATTGCCTTTGGCTTTCTGTATCTTCAAGGGGAAGGCCGTTGCTTTTATATCAGCAAAGAAGGCGTTTGGTGAACTAGTGTCAGTTGGTTAAGTATTGTACAAGGCACAGGCTGAATTATGAGCATTTTGAATATACATGTTGCTTGCCCAACAAAAAACTCGTGATACAAAAAGAGAACCAATAGACTCTGTAGAAAATTAAAAAAGCATTTATGGTTTAAATGTGGAGGCTCACAGTGCATCATATCATGTTGAATAGTGTCATAAGGCGGCAGAGACTGTGTATAAAATGGAATGACCATTCTTTTTCAAGTCACCATATCGCATTCCAAAATCCCAATGATGAATCCATTGTTCCTGATCTGTGGCTTTAGTGGATTTATCTGTCTTACTTTATTAGGTAGTTGGTGTTATTGAAGATCCATCATGTGTATTATCACCAAAGCAAAGTTTTTTTCCTCATAAATCAACTGTTTTAATATGCTTTAATACATCGTGTTATACTATTCGGTACCAACTGCATTCATGAGAAAGGGGAAGTCTGAAAGAGAACCTCTAATAATTTTCCATTAAGTTGTTATTGCAGTACACACAAATTAGTCATCACTATTTCAATTTTCAAACTTTATTAGTACGCCAAAAATTATAATGTCACTCACCTCCTCCTACATCTCCATTTTCCTTTTCACTTTACACTTTCTTCGAGCTCTTGAAATTTGTGTTGTGGATTTTCTTTTGCTCTCTAAGTGCTTAACAGATTCACATAAAGCTAGCTTTAACAGTTTGAGTTGATTTATGCATCATATGTGTGAAGAATTATCTTGAATCAGACAGACAACGGCTCCAAAAACAATCGCTTTAATTTCAATGATGAGATTATGGGGAATCCTATCTTTCACAGTCCTTTATTCCTTGAAAAATATGTCTGACTCAGGAGTCAGGACACCAACACCAACTCGGTCAATTTGCTTAAAAAAAGATAGAAATAGATAAATATATTAAAATTTTGCCTCTAATGCAATTTAGTTAGGGACAATCAACAAATTTGCCGCGAAAATTTGAATTACATTTTTT
Organism: Mimosa pudica; assembly: GCA_029929735.1. Classification (NCBI taxonomy): domain Eukaryota; kingdom Viridiplantae; phylum Streptophyta; class Magnoliopsida; order Fabales; family Fabaceae; genus Mimosa; species Mimosa pudica. Next base: position 3,276,257 of record JAKELP010000001.1, read on the forward strand.
ATAGGCAAAAACTGAAATTCAATTTTTAAGTTTACTTTTTAATTGATTTAAAGTATCTGCATTATTAATTATTCACGTCAATACATTATGAATTAGGATAAGGAAATCCTAATTATAAAACTTTGACTTTTTTAAAGAAATTAAGGATACAAAAGTAATCAGTTTAAATAGTCTATATTTGTATTTTTCTCTTAAAACTATGTATTCTACTCATAAATTAGGAGTAATTAATAATTTAATGACATGTGTCATATGTTATAATTTAGTGTTCCAATTCAATTCCATAACTTACACAAAAAAGTCAAATTGAAATATTTAAGACAGCGGATATATCATCATTCTATTAATATTCATACATAAATCTTATTTGAGAAGAAGTGCCTTTTTTCATTGAAAGAAAATTATCTTGTTATAAGAGATAAGCCGTAAGCTTAAATCTTGGGCCTGGGGGATGTTTTGCTTTGCTTTGGAGAATAGTACATTTTTGTTAAGTGAGAAAAAAATAGACATTTTGATTTTTTTGGTTGGAATTTAAGAAAGGAAATTAGACACTGAATTATATAATACTCCATACATTTCAGATTTCGGGTTAATTAAGTGAGAAAACATGTAATGATGATAATCTGAACTCTGAACACGTCATATCATACATTTCAGATTTGTTTCACTGACGTTCACTTTGGTCTAGGCGGAAGTGTTGAAGAAGACGAAGATGAAGTCAACAAAATAACAAGTCACCGCACTTATTGTGTAAAACATAGGATGGCTCTGTAGAAAGCTTGTGTTGTCTTGCCGGATATCCAAATGGGAAAGCACTGCTCCATCCATTTCATGTGCCTATGTTTCCTCCTAACTTCTCCACCTTATTGTCTCTCACACCCTTCTCTCCTTGGAGTTCATCCCCTAGGTATATCCTTCCTCCTTATTTGGGTTTTACCTCACTTTGTCTCAACTTAATAAAGTTTCAACCTTTTCTCTGTTTAGCTCTTCTTGTTATAGCTTTTGATTCACTTTTGTGGATGCAGATCACAAATATTACAGCTCCCAACTAATCAAATGCAGGGATGGAACTAAATCTTTCCCCACAAATCGTCTCAATGACAATTTTTGCGACTGCTCTGATGGCACTGATGAGCCTGGTAATGTATCACTCCTAATCCTTAAACCAATGCCTTAAATGTGCAATTTTTAGATATGGGCATATGCATATAATATTAGATATTTCATTAAATATTGTAGTATGGAAATATGTAACAGTTAGACACTGCCTATCACTGGTATACTAGATATGTGCATATGCATATATTACATATCTGATATGCTACTACTTTTTAATTTAATTTTCTGGTTTAATTATTGATATTTTATGTTAATATGTAACAGTTAGACACTGCCTATCACTGGTACATGACATAATTGTAGTTCTTCTATTTCATGTGTAAACTGAGATATGCACGAACAGTAATATCTGTAGGTGATATGAAATACGTTGAGTAATGATCAGACCTTTGTTTGTATATTTATTAAATTTCCCTACCATCTGTTACTTGATTGTTGATAGTACAATCTTGCTTTGTAATTACAGGAACGTCTGCTTGTCCAAACGGAAAATTTTATTGTCAAAACTTAGGAAGCAGGCCACAGTTTATATTTTCTTCTAGAGTTAATGATCATTTTTGTGGTAAGCAAACAAATATCTTTTTAAGCCCTGTTTTTTGTTTGCCATTTTGTTCCCACATAGAAGCATTGTATTTTTGAGAATGATGGATAGTAAATGTCTTCCTTTTAAGGTTTATATTTTGAGGCACCTAACTTTGCACAACACTTTATTTCTTCTGTCTCCATTTCCTCACTCTTCATTATCGATAAATGCTAAGTAGTTAAGGGGACTTGACAAAGATCTCTTGACAGTTGTTTTTATTCTTACTCTAAGTCTTCACCCAATTTGAACACATTGCCTAGGTGAGATTAAATGCTAACTAGAAATTATGCTTCACCCAATCTAATTTACATTGCTGCTTGTTTGGTATGTTTTCATTATACTTAAACTGAAAACATGTCAAAATTGGATGTGTAAGCAAAGGTATTTAGGATTGCTCTTTTGCCTTCAAGTTTGAATTCCAATTTTCATCCAGTTTTGCTGCAGATTGTTGTGATGGGAGTGATGAGTATGATGGCAGCATCCATTGTCCAAACACATGCGTCATGGGTGGACATGTAGAATACAGCAGGTCTGATCTGGTTTTCAGTGGGGCAAAAAAGACAAATGATGGAGTGAAGTCAGAGGATTCAGTTTATAACCTTACTGGTAAAGTTTTTTACGTGAAGTTTTTACATACCTTTTAAACCTATGGTAAATATAACTTGAAATTTTCTTATTTCAGCCCTGAAGGTTGCCATTATTCTCCAACTGGTTCTGGTTATTTTTGCTATTGTTCTCTGGCGTTTCCGTTGCCTTAACAGAAATAGAAGGAGGCGTTTCCATTGAACAGAGGTTGTCCTTGTTGGATTTGAGATTTATGATGTGGTGCTTGGATGAAGGTGAGCATGTTTTTGGTGGAAAGATTGTGATGAGGACAATAGTGAGAGTTTAAACATTTTGGGGAGAAAAACTTTTTTTCTTTTGAACCATGTACCTAAGTCCGGCAGAAGATGCATTTGGCCCGTCATTACCTGTGATAAATAGCTTGTGCCATGTAACATACATTTTTGTGACAGTTGTAGCTCTGCTGTTATTTATGGATCCGACCAAGAAATTTCCAAAGCATAAGATAAGCATGGTATTGTGAGATGCCATCATCCCTAAATCACCCTCAGTAGGACAACCTTTCTCTTTGAAGCTAAAATGTATACTACTAAGATCGCCTTTGCAAAATATTTTTGAGTCAGATTTTGCTTAATTTTTGCACGTAAAGACTCAGCATATGGGTGGTGAAATTTATTCTTCACAGTCTGGTGTAAAAATTGCTAATTTCTTTGTGTAATTTCCAAGAGAAGTTTGTAAGTTTATTGTTATAACTTATAAAAGAAAAAGTAAATATGTAAGGTGCAAATACAATATTATTTGCTGCTATCTCTGCAGAATGACCAATGTTTGACTTCTACGTGTTCATCAAACTTGTTTATTAATATTTATTTAATTGTGTTCATCTGCTTGATAAGCTTAGCCTTTTTAGCAGAACAATTGTGTTATTTAATTTTGCATTTCATCAGGCACCTTATTACTTGACAGGGTAGCTTGGTAATGTGGCAATGCCACAAACGCCCCTTTTTAACCATAATGTCTCACTTCATCCTATCACAACCAGATTTGCCCCATTCTTCACACCAAGAACTCTTCACTAGCCGGTTCTTCTGATCATTATCTTCACCATAACCCAATTATTGTCACTCCATGATTGAGGTCCTTTCTGCAGATGCCAGTGAATATTTCTTCAGAATAAAGTTGAAAGGAATAGCTAGCTTCATCAATGGCTAAGGAGACGAGCTGATGAGCAGCTGCAGCTTTCACTCTCTATGTTCATCATTCACAGCATGAATTGCAGCTTAGGTACAATCTGTCCCTTCATAAGGATCATCTCTCTCAGTGGTGAGCCTACCATTGTTCTCAATGAAAGCACATGCTTTCTTTGTCCATGTAGCCACCTAGTAAGCCTTGGTTCCCATCATTAACGTCAAATTCTATAAGTTCTTGCTCTGACAGAGACACCAGTTTCCCTGTCTATATTTGGTTGATGCCTTCTATAACCGCCACTGCAGAGAATGCCCAACAATTATGATTTACTTCTCACTTTCTCAGCTTGATCTGAAATTAAGACATACTAAAATGAACAGGTGCAGCCTTAGCAATCGAAGTCAGCATCTGATGAATATCAGCACACTATATCTACCTTTACCGTTTTAGCTTTTGAGGATCTTATTTACTTTGTTCATGCTTCCATGTTTCTGTAAATCTGATATATTGTTTTTTATATTTAGGGAATGCATGGTGATAATATACTTATTCTTGGGTGCTTCTAAACCATGCCCCCTTTTTTGCAATAAACTTTACCTCATAACAGTGGCCTTGATCTTTGATGGGGTGATTGCACTTGTTTTCCTCCAACCTATACTTTCTGACAATGGCCCGTCATGTTTATCGTACTGGAATCGTGTCTGAAAATACCATCTAGCTTGACGGCCAAGATATCAACGTCTAAACTCTCCATTTGTGATGTCAGCAAATCTGTTATATGTGAGCCTGTATGTAGGAGTAATTGTGGGCATTAACACAATCTGTAAACTCTAGATTGGCTTGGTAAATGCGAAAACGGATAGCAAATTCTTCGCCATCCTTTATGCTGTGTTTTTCCAGCCGACCTTCATACCTCTTTTTGATCACTTGTGTCCTACTCGAGTTACCCTTGTAAATGTCAGGACATACCCCTCTTGTTGTTGTTGTCCAAAGGTTGAAGATGGGAGATGATAACAATGAAGGATGTTATGGTTGTTTTCATGGCTGACTAATAATACAGATTCAGGATGAGAGTTAATTTCACTTGCACGAGTATTTAATACGAGCAATAGCAGCATGCTGCTGCTGCAATCTTTGCATTTCTTTCGAACTGGAGAATTTCAACAAGACAATACTACTACTATGTTTCATCATATTCTCTTGGTTGCCAGGACAGATGCTTTGGCAACTTCTCACACACGCCCAGCTCTTAATAGTTGCCTTATAAGGTTGTCAACTTTTCATGCACAAGCCATCATCTACTAAATTTGCATTTTTTTAATTATGTGAATATTTCACATTTATATAGTCCACCTAAAATTTATGCAAATTTGCACTATATAAAACAACAACAAAAAATTTATCCTATTAAATGGGGTCGGTTACATATATTATACGACATCAATCTACGCTATCAATTTAGCCATTTTCATCTAAATTATTGGTCAAAATATTTCGCTAAATTATGGTGCACTATATATGCTTTTCAATATTAACTCTCTCATAATTAGATGTTAGCTCTACCTTAAATGGGGAGCAGGGTATTCTCAGAAGCAATTTTTCTCCTCTTCTCTCAGAATCATTAATCAAGGGTTAGAGATTAAGCTTTTTTTTAAAAGGGCTCATTATGTGGATTGTATCAATAGTGAGGATGTGATACTGAGAGAAAAGGAGAAGCACGGATTCTGAGGAGATCCGGACCCCTTAAATGGACTCTACAACTGCAATGTATGAGTATCTTCATTAACTTCTATACCTAAATAAGTTAAATATACACAATCCTCCGGGAATTTGATTATTAGTTGAAAAAAAAGTTTGTATTATAGCTGTAGAAAAGGCTTCCCGCGCATATGCCATTGCTAATTCTGGTTATTGAACATTGATTGTTAGTCAATTTTTTTAACAAAGTCTAAAAGGGTTCAAATTTAAACAAAGTCTAAAAGGGTTCAAATTTAAAATTTAGCCCTTTTTCATTATATTAGAAACTAGGTCTGCATTAGATCAATCGTCAGATCTAATCGTGAACGCAACTGATGATGCGTTAGGCGTTAGATAATTGGCCAACTAGAAGGCTTTAAAGTATTTAATAAACTTGAAAGTTGAATGCATATTATTTTGTAGGGAGAGCTAACACATTTTACAGTAGTGCGGTTAATAATTGTGATATTGATTGATTTACTAGTTTAGGAGTTAATTTTTGTCATTCTTCAAATACCGGTGAAAATTATCATGTAATCAAATACATTTCCATAAATTCATACTCTGCATCTGTTACTTTTTGTAGAAATTGAGTAAATGACTTATTGGATATTTGGATTAAGCATTAACTCCATTAAATGCAGGTAAAAATAAAACCCGCGAGTAAACTTCATGATTGCAGATTCTAAAAAAGAATCAAAGTGGTTCAAATAAAGTGCCTTATAATAACTTAAGTGACATTAAACACTTCTCTCAAAACTTTTTAAACGTAAGGTTTGTGAATTCATATCCTTTAAAAGATTATAAAAAGATGTGAGTTACTATAATAAAAAAGAAAGTGGTTCAAACATAAATTTCATTTAAAAAATCAAGACCTGCATGTGTATTAGTAATGGTGACTGGTGAGAGTAGGAGAGAGGAGGGTGTAGGGCCATGAAGAGAAAACTAAAGGCAGGAGACCACAAACAGAGATGCCAAAGTGGTAATAAATTAATTAACTAGTGACACAGATAGTCCTTGAAGATGCCATGTGTGTGTTGGCAGGCAAATCCTTGATACAGATCAAGAAGAAAACATATATATTAATTTATATATGTATTTCTATATATAGTATATGTAATAAACATAGACGCTTTCCTGACCTGTAACCACGATTAGGGCTTTGTCAAACTCTTGTGTGCATTAATTAATTTAATTACAACTTGAAAATAATCCAGTTCATAGAAGAAGGTGCCTAGAAGCACACATATAAATAGAGACAGTGGCATGCATAGAGATAAGAACACCCGGATAGAGAGAAAGGGTATATACCCTACATGTGGGCATGGTTTGGAGACAAAGGAAAGAAAGCGTAGAGCTTGAAAACAAGTCACATGGGAGCATAACATGATCCTTCTTTAATTTACACAAGGGGCAGAGAGGGGGCTTCTCTTTCTCACAGCTCATGTCCATAAAATAATTCTAATTATCTTTATACTCTACCTACACTCTTTATGTTTTTAACTACGTTCATATTACTGATTTACTAATGCCCCCCTCCGTGCGTATTGCGTAACTACTCCAAAATAATGATGCAATCTTCGAGCACATGCACATGAACTCCTTTCCTACTCTCACCTGAACACTAATTAGTAATTACTCACCCTCTCGCTTGATTGGACTTCATTGTTAAACCTTAATTCGGTCGCAGATGTATTAAGAGAACATAAGTTTCATTTTCCTTCTAATGATCTTAGCAGTGGTGGGACTTGTTTTGATATTAAATTTAAGATTTGTACAGATTATAATTATTAATTGTATGTATTAGAAATGCACGAGAATAAGGGGTTTTATATATATATATATATATATATATATATATTGATGAATCAACCTATACGGCTATACTTGTCAAAAATAATCAATTTAATCGAATTTTTTAATTCTTATAAATTAATTTATAGAAACCAAACGAAATTAGATGGCAAAAAATCAAACTTATTAATTTGTTTCTTTTGAATCATTTCTTTTCATTTGACATTTCAAACCATGAAATATGCTTGTATTAGTTGTCATCTGAAATCTGGTTTTAATGTTATTATATGCAATTTTACTGAAATTCTTATATAAACTAGTTCACTATATTATTTGTGCTCTGAACAATTTCAATCAAGAGAAAACACGTAATTCCTGACCTAGAGATCCTATGCATCCTTAAAACAATTAGCTAGTAAATAAACTTTTTTTCTCAACTTGTAAAATTAAGTTAACATAAAAAGGGTAGGATATATTTATTTCCTCCATTTATAAATATATTATCTAATTACATGATTTGATTAGATTAATGAAGAAAATTAGTTTTTATGCACTTAATGGAGTTAGTTAAATTAGGTAAAATCATTTAATATTACCAAAATACTCTTATCATTTACCTATGTTTGCACCCTCACTCTCTTATTTATTTATCATCGAGGAGCATTGATAGGAACAATTTGGGGAAAACTAAGAAAAAATTAGAAAAAAATGTAATATATAATGGAACAAGCATACATCACCAAATAGGTCCAATAATTGTTTGAGGGTGTTCGTTTAAATTAAAATCTCCACATCAATCATTAATATGTGTTTTTTGTAATTGATGAAATAAAAAATAACGTGATAAATCGGGTTCATTTAATAAGAATTTCTCTTAATTTTGACCCATTTAAAAATATTTAATTTAGTTAAAACAATTCCAAATTTAGCGCATCTTTGTATATTCTTTTTTATTCTCCGTTTTCAGAGCCAACATCATGTACCTATCCAACCCCTTGAAATGGTTAGACAAGTAATTTATGCAATGCAGGAAAACAAATAAGAATAGAAAAAATGTAATTTCAATTGTTAAGCAGATGGGCAAAGGGTATATGGTGAAGTGTAATATACCAAACATAAATTTAGCAGTTTATTTTCAATTAAATTTTTTTTTTCTGTCTACCCTTTCAACATAACCGAGTTGTACAAACATAGCGATTCGCATTTAAAATTGAAGGATGAACATGGAAAACAATAATGAATTGAACACAAAAATACGGCTAATATATTTGGTTAGAACTCTCGTTCTTCCATATATGAAAGCCGTGGGATTTTGATCGTGTATTTCGAATATCAATTCGAAAAAGTCCTAAACCATTTCATAATATTTCAGATCAAAATGTCATCATATTCATATATATCTATACACAACGCATGGTAAATATTCTTTCTGTTTTTAAATATAAGACTATTTTGGGAATGCATATTTGTTCTTAAATATTATATCACTTCCTAATTTGTCTCAATTTTACTCAACGTCCACATTAAAACTACTAATCAATAAAAAACAAGTGATCTTTTGTGAACGCAATATATACATAAGGGTAGTAGGATATTATTCTAATATCATGTGATTTTAATTAACTTATAACATCATCAATTTCATTAAATTAGGCAAAGAGATGTTATGTTTAGGGACGACGTGGGTACATCCTCTAAATATCTAATTTATTTAATATAATGCGCCATCAATCTAAATATGACATATATCTATATCTAAAGGTAGCATTGTATGCAATTCGTGATAATCCCATGATATAACTAAGAACGTAACTCTCTTATATGGACAAGTTTCCGAACCATGAACAGCCTCATGATGTAAAACAATATAATGCAGCATGTCAAATTGTCAATGGTCTCGTGGCATAGTGCCATAAAAGGTTTGATACAGGCAAAATGGAGTAAGGAAATGCAAATTAGGATAAATATGGAAATGAAGGTGTTTGATCCCGCTCATAACTCCGATAATAGATGCCGGTAATATAGGTAAAAAAGAAAAGAGGAGAGAGAGAAGATATAAAAAGGAAAATGGCACGTGATGAGGAGTGAATGAGATCGAGTAGAGTCATATAAAAGAAAAAAAGATATGAGAGGCGACTTTGCAGTAACACCATTGAGAGACTCCTTACCTTGCTCCTCCCAGCTGTTGTATAGCTGTCCATTCTCTTGTCTTCCTCCATGTGACCCCACCACCTTCATTCCCATTGGAGGTCTCATCCTCCCTCCTCCCTCTCTTTTTCTTTCTTCCATTATATTCTTCTCTTCTTTTTTCTACCACCAGAGATATATATATCATATATACACATAATAATATACACTCTCTCTATGTTACTCATCACTTGTTTTATGTTTTTTAAAGTGCCACCTTTGCATATTTATTATAAGTGTAACTCCCTCCCTCCATTCTTTATCATTTCGCCTCTGAGATAAATCCCTCAACAGATTTGTTGTGATTTTAAAGCACGAGCAGATCAATATTTATTTATTTATCAATGAATAACATGTCTGCGTCACATTGCATACAAGCTAATAACTTCATGATACCTCTCTTCTCCTCTATTTCTTCCCCCTAACATTAATACTCTCTGCCTCCTTCCCTTTGTTTACCATCATTTCTTTCCTCTCCCATTGGCTTGTCCAATCCCTGCATGCAAGTTTGCCACTTTAAGTATTCATTTCTGGGTTTGTGTTTGTCTTCTTGGTTGTGCACGAAAATATATAAATATATTTAGCATGGCGCAATTGCCTCCCAAGATCCCAAACATGGCACCCAATTGGCCAGATTTTTCTTCACATCAAAAGATACCTTCCCTTACAAGTATGACTCCAAACAATGTAGCCACCACAAACAGCAATGCCAACAACAGCAATAACAGCCATCAAAATCAATCTTGGGTGGACGAGTTTTTCGACTTTTCGTCGTCCAGGCGAGGAGCTCATAGGAGATCCGTGAGTGACTCCATTACCTTCATTGAGACGCCAATGCTGGAAGATTGTCGTGGTAACTCAGGTGCTGTTCCTCCGAGGTCAGGAGGTGACAATAATGAGTTCGATAGATTTGATGATGACCAGTTCATGTCTATGTTCACTGATGATATATCTGGCAATCCCATGCCCCCCACTATCTCCTCTTCAAATCCTTCAAGCCCTTCTGATCATAACAGCATCAATGATGATAAAGAAACTACTTTACTTCAACCCACTGAGAAGTTGAATAAGAAGGAGGTTGAACTGCAGAAACAAGTGAAGAATGAATCTGATGAGGTTGAAAGCCAAGATGAACTGGATACTCAAGCTCCAAATAACACCAATAATAATAATAATGCTCCTTCTTCTGCTGACAAAATTACTGATCCTAAGAGAGTCAAAAGGTAATAATGTACTGTATTAATTGTTCTTCTATTTATCTTAGTCCATTATTGCTTTTCAGCCCATCACCCAATAAAAGACCATGTCAGATTTTTAAGAGCATTGAGTAATAGTCATGGCTCCTTTTTATTCTCTTTTGATTCATGAGTTTTTGCTGGTGTCTTCTATGAAGAAAATATTATTGGGCGTGCTTTAAGTCTGTGCTTCACTTTATTTCTTCTATCTTAATGTCTATACTTATTTTCATTGAATGGTCGTCGACCCATGTGACTATGTTAAGGTAAAAAAATCATTTTTTTTTAAGATCTGCCTTCTTGCTCTGATCCTGGTTTTGCATCAGAATTCTGGCAAACAGACAATCTGCACAAAGGTCACGAGTGAGGAAGCTGCAATATATATCAGAGCTTGAACGGAGTGTAACCTCATTACAGGTTAGTTAATATTTGCAGTTTGATTTTTTTTTCATGATTGGAATTTTTACATGGCATGGTTTAATTTGTTATGATAGTTAAAGTATTTATTTTCCATCCTGTTGACCAATGAAGGCCGAAGTTTCAGTGTTATCTCCAAGAGTTGCTTACTTAGATCATCAACGGTTGCTTCTAAATGTTGACAACAGTGCGCTGAAGCAAAGAATCGCCGCCCTGCAACAGGACAAGCTCTTTAAGGATGGTAATATTATATTCTTTTGACCTTAAACTATGTTATCTGCATTACACATGCTTAATAAGAAGCTAACGGAGTTCTTATCTATTTCACTAATTGAAAAGTACTTGAGTTAACACGCAATTAAGAGAAATATTTTGCAATGGTACTGTTACAACATGTTGTAGTCTAGTAGATATTCAAGGCTCAAAAAGCTATGAGATTTGAACCTTCAATTGAGATGTTCAAATTTCTTGGATTTATAGTTAAATTTAAAGTCGCAAAAGTTACACATATGAATGAATCCGCGGTTGCTTTTGTTCTTCTTAATCAGCTCCATTAGCTTAATTGATTTTACAGTTTTAGCACGTTAAGAGCATGAGAAGAATTAAAAAAAAAAAAAATATGAGCATAAACGATTTCTATGTAGTGCGTTAAGAACTGAAGCTGAAGATTCTGTACTTTTCAGTTGACACAGTGCCGTTATCGAATTGAGATCATAACAAAGCAGGAATGACATAAAGAAAAGAAGGAATGCACCACTAGGCTATCAGTTCATTGGATCTAGCTAGTTTGGTTCTATAATTTGGAGAACGATGAACAAAGATTAATTAATAAACTTCTTTTAAAAAAAATATTATTGTTATTGGTTTTTTGCCCTCGTGAAAGCTGCACATGTATTTTCATTACTTTAGAAGGGAGGAACAGCCTAATTATGAAACCGGACAGTCCTGTATTGAGTTTAGTAAAAGCATTGCATGCACGCGTATTTAAATCTGTGTCCGATCATGTGCCCTCCTCACAAGTAGTTGAGTATGCTTTAACAAAGTCTGATATATTATTATTACCATTATATTTACATGCAGCTCATCAAGAGGCTCTGAGGAAGGAGATAGAGAGACTGAGGCAAGTGTATCACCATCAAAGCCTCAAGAAAATGGAAAATATTGCAGCAGGGCCACCATCACCATCACCATCACCATCACCATCTGCAAAACTTAACACAGAATCTGGTGCTAAGACAGAAAAGGAAAAACTTATCGATGTCTGAAAACTCCCTAGCTAGAAGACTATCCTAAACCTAAAGTATGATAATCAAGTAGCTAGCTAGTTTTGTATTTCATGGGTTGATTCTATTCATTATTGGATAAAAGAAAAATTGTAGAGAGTTTAGAATGTGATGGGAGAAAGAAAGGAGTCAGATAAATAAGGGGCAACAACACTTTCTTCTCAGCCTGTAAGGTATTGAATGGTATTGGTACCACTGATATGGGTCAGTGGTGGTGGGAATTTTTAATAGCCAACATGAAGAAGAAAATATATAGAGAGATGCATCACAATATTGTATGTGGTGAGGCCAATGGTACGCTTCTGCAATCAACTGTGCAGTCACGTGATGTGCTTCCTTTAAAGAAGGGGACCACTCAAAGTTTGCATGATTGGTATGCAGGGAAATACATGTGCACCAGTGGCAATCTAAAGATGGTGGATGGAACAGTTGTGTCTGCTTTAACTAAATAGTCTTGAGATATAATGGGATCATTCTTTCAGTTTTTTTATTATTTTGGTTATTGTCTTTGATTCTTTTTCTTTCTTCCCTTCTTTTTTTCCCTCTTCAGTTTGGTTTTCTTTTTGTTGTTGGATGAGCAGTGTATTGTTTAGTCAAGCTGGAAAGCAAACACTAGTGGGGCTGATGGAATGGATGGAAGGAAAGAAGGCATGTGAGTGGATTGAAGGGTCCTCTGGGTTTTGATGTATTTTTTTTTTCTTTCTCTTGTAGAGAGGTCTTCAAAACCCGGATAAACATGGAGAGGAATGGGACAAGGTTGGATTGTATTGTAAAGATTAGTCTCTAATTAATTTTATATATTGAGATTATTGTTATGTGAATGAGTTGCTCATGCATGGGGAGCTTAATTTGATATGTATTCTGTCACTGCTTTCTTTTAATGTTTGAAAAATAAATTAAAGAAGTGTAATATCGTTTTTGTATTCAAAATTTACTGTGATCACAAATCTTACCATTTGCACAAGATAACACTTTTTTTTGGTGAAGACACAAGATAACACTTTGATCACGTTTAATTTGGTTGGAAATTGATGCAAGGAAAAACTAGGAAGTGGAAATGAAGATGGGATTAGTATTAGTATTGTTTTGCCCCTATACCTTATGCTCCTTTTCCTTTCCTCTACCACACTCTCAGCCAATGCTCATGTCCACCGTACCAAGGACCACGACATCTATCGCATGGTAGTTTAGCAAAACCCATTGATGGGCCGCGCATCTGATTCATTCGGGCTTTTATTATTTTTTTGCAGATCCATGAATGGGAGGAACTAGCCAAGGATATATGATATGATTATATTAATGTAAAGCGGATTTAAATTTTAAAGCAAAATTTGTTACTTGCTACTGCCTCTAGTCCTAAATATATTATTACTTTAACTTTTTGTTTTAAGGTTAATGAAGTAAATTAGTGTACTAAATTATAAGATATGACATATGTAATTAAATTATATGTTAATTTATAAGTAGAATAAATTAGTTTTGAGGGGGAAAATACCTTAAAATAATTTAGAGTGATTAATTTTGCACTCTTAATTTCTCCAAAAATAGTTAAAATAGACTCATAATTAGTATTAGAGGGAGTATTAGCTAGTGGCTTCCTACCTAGTTCCTCCTATTTCATATTTCATAGTTGAAGACTAGAAAGTTACATCTTTGTCAACCATTTGAGGGCAGAAACATATCAAACCTTTTGGTCTTAGGTTTGTCTTATTTCAGAGATTTTCCCAACCAAAGCTTAAGGGACATAGACTAAGGCCAAGATTTTTCTTGAAGTATACTAAAATGTCTAGGCCTATATGCCTTTTGAAAAATCTATTAAGAATAATTGGTTGGTCTAGGCTTGCTATATTATTTTTAAAAATTATTTTAATAATATTACATTTGTACATTTAGCTTAAGAAATAAATGACATTGATATGTAAGTGGATTTGTTCTATTCATTCTCATCAACGACTCAATTCTCATATATGTGTTCTCACTTTTCAGTTATGACTTTTAATATTCCCCTTTCTCTGGTCGGTTGTATCATATTATATGCTTTATTGATATGCACTTTGTTTCGCTTTTGGACTCTTATGGGTTTGTATTGAACTTGTGTTGTTGTGTTGTGTTGTATATCATACTGTTATTTAATGTAGTAGGCTTTTAAACAAGCTTCAAGTCTAGAATAGAATGTAACATGTTAGGCTCATGCAAAAGGCTTACACATAACAAGTGACCGAGCCAAACTTATTGAGAAACTATATCTTGAACTTGGTGTACCATGTTATTTCTAATTTGACCAATTACAACTAAATACACTTTCACGTGGAATATTCAATTTGACTTAACACCTTAAAAACATTAACTAACACAAAAATATTGGATACATGTGTAATTTAAGTAACGACCAATATGTCATGAGAACTCGAAAAAAAATTAACAATTTTGATGTTGCAATTTTGCACATGAAAAATTAAATTAAAGGCAATTAAAACACTCATATCGCCAAGTGAATTGACATTGCTTAAATTCAAAATTAGATAAAGGCTTAGCAATGTCAGTTGTTAAGCTAGATGAAACACTATTTGCTTGGATGGAGAGGCTTAATGATTTGAACATGCTTATGCTACTTTTTTCATTACCCTTTGGGATCTCAAGCACTCTCATGTGACAATGGCCACTTTCAAAGTCTCCTCTCTCTCATTATTACACGTCACTCTCTCCCTTCTCTCCACCACGCTTTCCCCATTTTCAAACGCCGACACTCACCAAAACGCCCAAAACGGCGTCGTTCCATCTCAGGAACTATGGTGCGTTGCGAAGAACAATGCCGAAGATTCCGCCCTTCAATCGGCCATCGATTGGGCTTGCAATACAGGTGGAGCAGATTGCGGGCCCATTCAACAAGGAGGACCTTGCTATGACCCTTCTAATATTCTCAATACGGCCTCGTATGCTTTCAATGACTATTTTCTCAAGCATGGCCTTTCTGATGATAGCTGTAACTTCGATAGTAACGCCGCCGTTACTTCCCGTAACCCTAGTCTGTCTTCACTTCCCTCTTGTTTTGATATTTTTGGAGATCTTCAATTTGATGTTCTCTGAGGTGAAATTTGGAGCTGAAATGATTTTTTTTTTTTTTTTGAATTTCAGGTCATGATAACTGCAAATTCCCCTCCAGGTAACTCACATGCAATGCAATTTTTTTAACATTTGATTTTTAAGTGTGTTATGGTTTGACTAGCTGCATTCTGTGCTGGAATTAAAAAAAAAAAGACAGGGAGAAAAAGAGAAGGGGAAGCCAGATAATAGTCAATTAGTCACCCAATTTTATTAATAACAACTAGACTATAATAGGCTTGTACATATACATTTAATAAATACTCCCTCAATCCTAACTATAAGACCTAATTGACTTTTTCTAGAAAATCTCAAAAAAGCAAAAATAAGTTAATTATAAATTTATTTAACTAATTTTTTCCCTTAAACTAGTTTATTTTACAAATAAACTAATGGATAATCTAAAAATATATCAAATATGTCATCATTTAATAACATACTGTATTTCGCAACCTTAATCTCTCCAAAAAAAAGTCAATCATGTCCTATATTTAGGACCGGAGGTAGTAATAATCAATGAGATAACATATGAATGACTTATAATTAACTTATTTATTGAAACTAATAGAACCAGTAGAAACATAATAAGAATAAATAATCTACTGCAAGTTTGTAGCACACATTGAACATTCTGCTTCATGTGATGGAAAATTGTGTGTTTTGAAAGTTGTTACTGTTTTTTGGTTCAGTTTGAAAGCAGCAACAGCTAGCAATGGAAGCTTTTCTGGTTCGACTTCTTCACCCATTGGGGTGGGACCCAGTGAAGATATGAGTGGCTGCAGTGATGTTAGTGGGAAATGGGCTTGGGTTCTGATTATCAGTTATTTGGTGCTAATGTTTAACTTTAATGTTTTAGGATAGTAGTTTGTGTGTGAATCATCATCATCCCCTTTGATTTGGTGGGGGATTAGAGAAGGCTTTCTTTGTTTACTTGGTAGGTACATCAAATTGCGTGTGCCAATGTAGTTTCCAGGGAATGGAGATACTTTGATGTTGTTCATGTGTTAATTGCAGTTTCATTTGTTTGGTATATTATACCATTTTTGAGGAGACCTTGCCTAAATGATGTTTTTGGATCTGAGTTGTGCTTTAGGATTTCGTTGACTAGTCATTGACTTGAGAAAAAAAGTGTGCTTGGCTTCACATTAAAATTATTCCTATTTAATAATTAAGTTGGTGAAACCAACTAGTGACCCACTTTAAGTATTTCTAACATGGGCCAAAGACTCTGTAATCATGTACTTCTTCCGGGAGTTTTGTTTATTTTGCTTCTACAACTTACTGATATAAATAGTCGATGTAAGAGGCTGCGGTTGCTGCCAGAATTTGATCCGGTTAATTCTTGCCATAGTGATGTTTTATTTGACAAAATTGCGTAATAGCATCCACGAGCTAACTTGTGGCATTACGATGCTCATATGGCGAACAATTACTACAATTTACTGATTTGCATTAAAAACTGCCACCTTCTGTTTTTGAGTTATCATCCATGAGATCAGCAATACCAACTTCAAGAAAAGAATGAACAAATTTCCAATTCCAAGACTACGTGACTCGACCTCTTCACTGTTCTGTTCGTGAAGACCACGATGATGCCAAATCCTGAGGTAAGCCATAATTAAGCGGGGACCAAGGATGAAGAAACGTCTCATTGAACTTGAAATATTTCCAAACTTAACTGAACATCTTCTAATTTTTAGCCAACATTGCCGGGCAATTGTGTTGGGTTATTAGTTCTCCAAAACTGAAAAAATCCAACCGTTTCCTTTGAGGCTTCAAATTTGAACTCGATGGGTGATAAGGTTTACCTACTCTAATTGATTACTGCTGCCTCCATCCAATGAATCAGTGCATTGTCAGCCATTTCAGAATTGAAGTAGTCCAAAGAAGTCAAATTTGCTTTGACAGTAAGTAGACTTTAAAGACAAACAACCGAACGACTCATGAGAGTTGTTGGCTTACGAGGTCTTACTTTTAACCAAACTCTCTGTTTTGTTCCTCTGCTTTGCAATAGATATTGGATAGTGCGCATGGTTCATTGGCTGTTCTTTACTAAATGACGTTACAAAAAGTCAAAACCCGTGAAGACAATAACTCCGAAATCCAAAACAGAAATATTATAATTAAGGCAAGTGTCATACAACATGAGTAAAGCAGAATTGATTCAACGTAACGAACTTAATGGGAAACTAAAACATCAATGCAAATGCACGTGATAAAGATAAGCTGACTAGACTTGAGATATAGTTTTACAGATATTTGCTATTAAGACCTCCAATTCACAAGACAACAGAAAATTCTTTTTGTAGGCTATTCATGCATCATTTGTTAATTGGAGAGCTTGATATTAAATAACAATAAAACTGTATCTAAGTTTTCTTTCAGAAGGAGAAGAAAGCAAATAGTTGAGCTCAACTAGACAACTGTTACATCTGTTGTGGGACTTCGTTGGTTCTCTCATCCTCTCTTGATTGCAAATCTGGTGAATGACAGAGATACTCCTGCTCACAATGATGAATGGAAAAATCTGTGTAAGTCTACAGCTTTGCAAGGGAAATCATATAGAAGAAAGGATGCATTTATTATTCAATACAAGCAAAAGATGCCATCTTTACACAAATCAAGACAAGTAGTGGTCCCTTATCACTTTTTATCAATCTCTGAAATCGTTCAGGCAAAAGAAAAATGAGAATTGAGTAGAGTACCTGATGGATAAGGATGCAACACTGAACTGCATTGTCTAGTTTCAATGACAAGAATTAGGAGAGGCAGAAGAAGATGGCCTATGATTACCACCATCGTTCTCCTCACCTTGAATTCTTGCTGGAATGCAAAAGCCACCAGGAATTCCCATTCCATCAGACAAAAACCTGCTCCCAAAGATGGAAGCTTGGGACTTGTTCTGTTGCTCAGAAGAAGAACAAGTCATAGCAATGTCATTCCATGCTGAAAAACTGGACTGAAGGGTCCCCCTTTGAGAAAACGTCGAACCTTGCCCCACCAACATAGAAGAAGCATCATTGTTCCAAGCCACATATCCTGCGTTATTCCCATCTCCTTGTGATGACTGGCCATGAATGAGACCCGAGTCATGAAATGAATGAAGAGAAAGGCCAAGATCTTCATTTGGGTTGATGGTTCTAGAGATTATATCAGCTGGGTAGTTCTGAAAATTGATGGAAGAACTCATAGTAGCTGTGGTGGTAGGAAAAAAGGCTATGGCATCAGTGCCCATATGGGATGTAATAAAAGCAGAATGGTTTTCTGGGTTCTCACCAAACTGCCTTTGAAGCTGAATGTTGTAACCAGAGGACTCAGTCTCCTCTGCAATTTGCATTTCAGGAGGCTCTTCAGTGTTAGTGGCAGTGTTATTACCAGCTGGATGCCATGGAGGAAGCTCTTCAAGTTTATCAATGGCTGATTTGGCCTTCTTGATGAGCCAGTCAACGGCCTTGCTTGGTCGGTCATAGCCAAGACGGTCTTGAACATCATAGAATTGAATGGCTGTGTGAGCTGAGAGTCTTACCCTTCTGTCACGAGGTCCTTTTGCTGTGTAAACCTTACTGTGACGATCTTTTCTACCAGTGGACCGTACAATGTGGCCTCCTTGGACTTGAACTATCTCTCCTCCTGTGCTCTTCATTCCCATTCGTCTCTTTTGTTTTGTGTTGATGGAGCTTGGTGGTTCTTCTTCTTCTTTGTCCTCTTGCTGTGGTTGTGTGTGGTGGAAAAATATGCTTTTTACATGTGGGTTTTGGTGCTGGACAAGTTGGTGCGGATACTGAAAATGATGGTTGTATATGCTCAAGTTTTGTTCTTCTTGTGATTCTTGTGCTCTTCTTGGTTGTATAAGCCTTTGTGATTGTTGATGATTCCCACTGAAATCCAGATTCCTATGTTGTTATTTTTTTCTCTCCTCTCTGCTTACTTTTGCCCTTGGAAGGATTTTGATTTCTTCTAGGTTCTCCTCAGGCAAACACCATTTTCTGCTTTGCTTGCTTGTTGTTTCTACTGTGAGTTCTGATTGTTGGTGATCCCCAGGAAGAAAAGACCTGCCATTGCAATCTCTTCTCAGATTCCTTACACAACGTTGCCTTTGATCCCCAAAAACAAACCCTTATCAACATACAAACAAAAGTTGATTACTCACTGCTTCTTTATAGGAATTTAGGTATATTCATCTGGTCTTATCTACAGGGAGTAAAAGGACAGTGTAAAACTAGTAAATGGGGGTGGTGTCTCTTTTTACTACTTGGACACTCAAAATTTGTCCCTACAATATAAGCCTTGGTTTCAATTTTCAACCCCAACTGAATTTAACCAAGAGCTGGAGGTGGTGAAAAACACAAACTAACAAAAGGACATTGGACTTGGTGATTTAACTTTGAGTTGTGGAGATATCACATGGGTTCCAAAGAGCTTTTTGGCAAGAAAGAATGAGAGAGAGAGAGAGAGAGAGAAGGGAGGCGTGTGTGGAAGTGGAGCATAGTGAGGGAGGGAAAAAATTGTACCTTTGGCCCCTATAAGGCCTCCTTCATGCTTCTGCAAAGTGTGGCAGAATTATTGTCAGAAGAGACTAAAGATCTTTTTGGCCCTCTTTTAATCCTCACAGACTCAAAAACCTTAACTTGTTAAAGAACTGTGTCTAACACCCACCATATTGTCATTGAAGAGCTATAATTAAGGTCATAAATGAAAGAGGGAACTCTCAAGAGCTATCCCTTGCAGCCACACCTTTTGAAGGCTTTGATAATGACATATAACAGCTTTTATTTTTTGGGTTCCCTTTTTTTTGCTTCTACAAGTACTTTTGCTTGTTTTCACTATTATGAATTGTGTGGTTGTGTTAAAAGGCATATAACGCACTCACCTCCCTCCTATATGCCATTCTCTCATTATGATGCTCCTTTATATACTCTACTTTCTACCAACTAAGATCACGCTTCGTGGATAATTACGTTATTTTTCTTTTTGGGGCTGAGATTTTCTAGGCTGATTATCTCATTAATACGCCTTGTCTAAAGACTTTTATCATAAACTAAATTATCTAGAAGGTGCTTACATTAACATACATGTGTAACCGCCTTTTTTGTATCAACAAAAGTGGGCAAGTGACTTTTTTCTTAATAAAGAAATTAAAGTATATTCTTTTTTGATACAGAAATTAAATTAAAGTATATTCTATAAATATATTCTATTAGTAAATAGTCGAGGTAACATTTAATGAGGTAAGGGTGGTTTTAATCTTGATTTTTGTCAGTGATCCAGCAGGTTAATCATTCAATGTTAGAATCTCAGACTTCAAGACGGAAATGATGCAACCAGTTCATGTAAATGTGTGCGATGATAATGGTGGCCAATGGGGTTGAGCACGAAAAATCAGATCATGTGCAAGAAGGAGATCGATGTGACCGGGTGCGATGACAATGGAAGTCTTTTGTGTATTAATATATTCTTATACTACTAGTATAAATTGTCGGAGTTTGAGGGAATTAATGAATCCCGTTAGCACTGAGGACAACAGCTTTTGCAACACCACCACCACCTCGTATCATGTTTCTCTCTGAATAGTGTTTGATGAAGTTAATTGAAGGTTACCACTTACCAGTGATGTAATAATGGGTTCGTACAAAGTCACCGTGGGACGACAATCAATTTTATTTCGTTTTAAGTGTTTTTTTTCCAAATACAAAGCTACTTACATGAGCTATGCATGTGGCACGGAAGAAAACCATTCCAATCACACCATTTCTTTTCCAAATTTCAAATTTAAGTTGGCGAATATTTAGTACATATATTCATTACGTTGTACTAATAACTAGCCTTGCTTAATTCATCTTTCGGACTGTACTGTGGTGTAAATAGGTTTGAGCTATGACCATTCACGCCTTCAGTAAAGAAAAAGCGATTGTCTTCAATTTAGTTTATTAATGAATAGGTAATTAAATAATGGTTAATTACTTTGTGAGAGTTATCTGGCGTCATCGAGTAAATGATAGTGTAATTAAGAGTTGGTCGTATATGGGAGAGAAGGATAAGAAATCAAGTTGTTTCCAACTAGAAAATTATATTGAAGAAATATGTTGCTTTTAATCTTGATGTATAGATATTCAAATATATTGTTTTAAAAAACGTCATCGAGTAAATGATAGTGTAATTAAGAGTTGGTCGTATATGGGAGAGAAGGATAAGAAATCAAGTTGTTTCCAACTAGAAAATTATATTGAAGAAATATGTTGTTTTTAATCTTGATGTATAGATATTCAAATATATTGTTTTAAAAAACAGAGAAAGAAATAAAGGAACTGGAAGAGCATATGAGATAGTGGAAATGTGGAGGGATATATATCCACAAATATCATTTTTAGGCATAGAAAAACACTTTGTATGTAGACAAAGATTAATTCTTAGCTTGGGCACTTAGCTTCGACATTAAATTTGAACGATGATCAGCCCTCCCAGTTCTGTATATATATTACGTTATTGGTTATCAGTCAAAATAAACGGGAAAAAAACTATATTATGTTGTCCCTTTCTCCAAATTAAGGAACTAGAAAATATAAAAAATTATGCGCTAATTTTCCTGAAATACCTACCACCTTTGAGTATTCACAGGAAAACTAAAATACTTTTTAATGAAAACCTTTCAATTTGTGTAATTAATAAATATAGTTATAAAAATTATAAAATTGAGATACTAATGTCTAACATACATACAGAGGAAGAAGTGCGTAGTGATGATCATTTATTAGAGTATAGTTCTACTTACACTATATATAGCTAGATAGGCGATCCATATGCATAGTTGCATTGGTGTGGACCAGTGGCTAGGCATACAGCTAGAGTGGATTCAGTACACATAAGTCATTCCTTCTCCTTTTTATAATTACTGTTGTCTTTCATATGGCCATGAGTTGTTTTGTTACGCAGATTCATGTGAAACTAGTATAGTAGAGTAAGATGAAAAGGGTAAATTACAACTAGTGTACATTCATCAACTAGAACTAGCTAGAATAGTCTTGTTGATGAGAAAAAGTCAAACATGGAGGCATGTACACACCACGTACAATTAAAATTGCGTCAAAAAAGTTGGATGCAAGGCAATTTGGTGGAGATGTTGTGCAACATGTAAGTGAAACTAAAAGGCAGCTCATTAACGTGTTGCCTTGTAATTTCTTCCTCAACCAAGAGATTGGGAGATAAGTATCGTCGCTTTTTCTTTTCTAATTTGGTGCTTTCACTTTTTTATTGTTATTAATCTTTCCTTGACTTAATTGACAAATCATTATTTAACTTTTTGTAGGATCACCAAACTGTCTCGTGTGCTATACCTAGGCTAGATGTGTGAATGGATAGATTTATTTTTTTCAAGTATAAAAATAAGGGAAAATGAGAAATAAATTTCTCTGAATGTCTAGAAGGACAAGTAAGGAACTCAAACTTCTAAAAGTACAATTAAGAAATCATCTACTTACTTGACATTTGTAATTGTTGTGAAGAGACTTAATGCCCCCACCCCTATTAACAATTGCAACTTACCAATTAACAACAATAATTATAAATGTCAAGTGAGGACCTAGTTCCTTAATTATCTTTTTGGAAGTTTGAGTTTTTTACTTATCCTTTTAGACATTTGGAGGGATTTATTTGTTATTTTCCTTAAAAATTAACCATAGTCGAGCCTATGTGATTAATCAATGACCACCCAAAATTGAATAATCAGCTGCATCCATCTTTTTTATCAAAAATCAGCTGCATCCTTTGACACAATAATAATATATTTTTTGTCTTAGTAGTGTTAGTAAAGACTCTTTATTCATTACACTTGACAATAATGAAAACGTGTATAATAGATTAAATTAGATTTTGCATTGTTGAATGCACGTGAAATATACATATGAATAATATACAATTATTTCCTCTGGTCCCTAATACTCCCTCCGGTCCCCTAATGTAAGAGCCCAAAATTTGAATGGTTTTGGTCCCTAATGTAAGAGCTCACCCCACATTCTCTCCTTATTTAATGCATTTTTTCCTACTTTACCCCTAACTCTCTTTCATATTTATTAATGGTTATGTATTTTTCTCTCTTAAAAGTACCATAATAAATATGGGCAATTTTGGAAAAGAAGCATTAACTTCAGACATCCAACTAACATTCACATGTTTTCTTAAGAAGCGTTTTTTTGGCGGCTGGCTCTTACATTAGGGACCGGAGGTAGTATAAGAGCTAGCCGCCAAAAAAACGCTTCTTAAGAAAACATGTGAATGTTAGTTGGGTGTCTGGAGTTAATGCTTCTTTTCCAATATTGCCCGTATTTATTATAATACTTTTAAGGGAGAGAAATACATAAGCATTAATAAATATGAAAGAGAGTTATGGACAAAATAGGAAAAAACGCATTAAATGAGGAGAGATTATGAGGTGAGCTTTTATATTAGGGACTAAAATCATTGAAATTTTGGCTCTTATATTAGGGGACCGGAGGAAGTATGTTATATGATTCTAACTTAATCTCGATGTGAGTAACCCACCAATCGCATTTTTCATGCCAAAATGCTACGCATATATACTCCGTATTACTTACGCATATACATTAGTTACCGGAAAAAATGATTGCGTGATTACTGCAAATTTTATCATGCCAACCGATGTCTTCCCCGCGTGCGCGCGCGCGCGCGCGTGAGAGAGATGAAAGCTACCAAACAGGGCACATGATCCAATGCATATTTACAGTGTCATTCTTCTTTTTCTGCACATACCAACGTGCATTTGTACCTTTCCTCTAACCCACAGAGAAAGAAGCAACCCCTACCTTTTTTTTTTAAAAATCATGCATATCAAGTGAGACTAATCTCTCATATTCTTAATTATCATATGCTCCCTCCAGTCCTTATTATAAGTTATCAATTATCTCTAATTTTTTGCCCTTAATATAAGTCACTAGCCGTCACATTAAATGTTTTTTCCCACTTTACTCTTATCATTAATGAAGATTCAAAATTGAAAATGTGAAACACGTCATTTAATGAAGGGTGAAGTCGGAAAAAATGATAAAGTAAACATGAATTTTAACACTCAACTACCATTCCTTGGTATGTGAGAAATTGGTAGTTGGTGACTTATAATTAGGACCGGAGGGAGTAGGAGGTAGACAATTGACCTATAAATTTGCTTATTTCATAAGAACTAGAGAGCAAACCCTAACCACCCATTTATTTAAGGGACAAGAATACTTACCACTCACACCAACCCGCCAGTTTTTAAAATTTTATTTTAGGAAGATTAATTTCAGTTCCCACACACATAATATTGAAAAGATTCTACCAATTGACCAAATTAAAGTAGGATACTAAAGGACCTTACTTTAATTATTCTACAACACAAAAAGACTTTTATACCCTCTTTGAGCCAACCCTTTATAAAATCAACACACTAATCTCCCCCCCCCCTACCCCACTCCTTCTAGACTTTGATTATACTAGCTCATGTGGACTAATTTCTGAAATAATAAAAAAAACTAAGGAAGTAATTTTAAAAATAGACTGTGAATAATAGATTTTAAGATTAAAAAAAAACTTCTCACAAAATTTAAGGTTTTTATTTGTTCCAAACCTAGGATTTTAAGAAAAAAAGAGATATGTTATAAAAAAAAATTAACACTGTTGGTCTAAATCAAACAAAACATAGGTTTTGTCGATAAAAAAATATTTTAGAAAGTTTATGACGTTTGTCTTCTCTGCTCTAATTTTAAAATATAGGTTTGAACCTAAAACCAAACTTATGAATTAGACAAGATATTAAAAACAGGTACTTGGCCTTTTCTTAGCTTTAGTAACACTCTTCCTAAGGCTTTTTTGGTTTTCATGAGGAGAGGTTTCAAATCCATGACTGCTCTTCACTCGTCTGGTCGTGTGAAACTAGTTCAATTTTTATCCTTTTCCTTTGACCAACAAACCCTCCATGTCTATCCACACAGGTAGGTTACTCCTAGTTTCACTTAGCGAAGATGCCTCCCCAAGCGCCGCGATGGAGACACAACAAAGTGTCACTCCCTATGATCGAACTTGCGACGTGGTGGTCAACCCGACGCTCATTGTTCAATTCCTTCGCCACTAAACTCACGGACAATGGGTGAATTATTGTGTGTTATTAATAAAAAGAAACTGTATATAAAAGTGGAAAAGTTCAGAGAACGTGGGTGGGCAATTATTATATAAATTTTTATATTACCTCCGTTCCTAAATATAAAATCACTTTAGCTAATTTGAAGAGATTAAGGAAGGTTTTCCAATGAATTAGGATTACATGATCTTCCCAAAATACCCCTCACTTAAATTTAAAAGACAAATAGGGATTTGAGAGAGAAGTGAGGGAGCTAAGAAGTATAGGGGTAATTTGGACCAAAATTGAGACAAAATAGAAAGTGATCTTATATTTAGGAACTTATCCACTCCCCCAAAGTGATCTTATATTTAGGAACGGAGGAAGTAGTTTATATGCCAAGTGATTTAGGGAGATTATCAACGTACATACATACATACACACACACACACACACATATATATATATATATATTTTGCCCTTTACATCCACCACATGCACACAAATTAAATAAGTATCTTTCTTGATGCTAAAATATTGCTACATATGACATTTCAAAGTATTTGCTTCCTATATAAAAAATGCAACTCCTCAATCATATACATTTCTGGCCAAAAAATATTGTACATAAACATGGTTTGTCTTCTGCTCCAGTCGTTTCATATGCATGGTCCTACGCAAATAGTTAAACTTTAAAGAATGAAATATAGTGAGCGTATAAGCAATGTATATAGCTAGGCATCAAATTTTTTATGTTAGCAGAAACCATGAATGGAACTGGCAACAAAAAAACGATGAATGGAGCCGAGGAGCTTGACGGGGAGGAGGGCAATAAATTGAATGGACAAGAAAGAAGGCGTGGCTTTGATATAAACGAAAATGTTGAAATTTCAGAGCCACATGGGTAAGAATATGATCATCATCAATATCATCATTCGAATTTGCACATATCATCATAAAAATACTCCATCCGGTCCTAAATATAAGACCTAATTGACTTTTTTGAAAAATCATAAAAAAACAAAATAAGTTAATTATAAATTGATTTATCTAATTTTTCTCTTAAACTAGTTTATTTTACTTATAAACTAATGGATAATCGAAAAATATATCAAATGTGTCATGATTTAATAGACTATTTTGTAAATTTAATCTTTCCAAAAAAAAGTCATCTAGGTCCTATATTTAGGACCGGAGGTAGTAATAATGGATTCGTTGCGCATGGCTGAGACTACTGTCCCACTAATACTGTTCACTCGTACATTTTTGGACTCTCAAGTTCTCCTTTCCTTCACCCCACTTATTTTCAAACTCGTAATTATCCATATTATTCATAGACATCAATCATGTCCAATTCTAACGAACTTGACACCTATATATGTATATAAATTACTCTACATTTTTACATTAAAGTGGTTGGCTCATTGACTTTAATCACAAACAAAAAGTTCTATTAACTTCGTTTATATAACACATATGCAT
The DNA here is from genome assembly GCA_029929735.1 of Mimosa pudica. Classification (NCBI taxonomy): domain Eukaryota; kingdom Viridiplantae; phylum Streptophyta; class Magnoliopsida; order Fabales; family Fabaceae; genus Mimosa; species Mimosa pudica. Next base: position 3,303,053 of record JAKELP010000001.1, read on the forward strand.
ATGTTTTATAGAAAATTCCGTTCATGTTTATTAAAAGTATAGAAATTATTAAAACACCCCATTATTTTGTTACAAATTGTAATATGAATAATCCTCACAGAGTTTACTGTTGAGCTTATGAAATGGCTTATATTATATAATACAAATTAAATTTCTTAGACCTTCTACACAAGCTAAGATCACTACAAAACACTTGAAAGGAGTAATATATGATTATCCTTACTCAACTTAATTCCAAGATATCGTGACTTCCCCACTCGATCGCAATTGCTTCCACATATATCGATCGAATGTCCTAATTCAGTGTGTAACTATGAATATTTAAAGCCTTGTGCGGAAGCAGTAATCCTATAGTTAAATAATTTCTATTAACTCGGCATTCTATGATTATAGTACTTTTTATGGCATGTAAAGCTCCCATTGGTCGGTCGGTTCAACTGGTGAATATGACTCACCAACTTGAGTTATTAAAAGAGGGTGTCGTCTTTATCAAGAATCATATCCCAGCCATGTATGAACAATCTGTTGAGGATGACCTAACTTCTTTTGTAGGCATATACAAGACTCATTGGAAACAAAATAAATATTTAGATGCCCGAGCTTTTGGAACGGTATTATTTAAAAATAAAATGCCAACTTTTATATTTTGTTGTGATTTGTGAAAGTAACGTGACAGAAGAAAATGGATCCCCACTATACCCAATTAGCCATCATCTTTGTCATCCTATATTTTTCAAAATGAGAACATATCGCAAGTTATCATAGACACTGGAACGTAATAACCCGACTCTCATGTCTACCCATATATACATGTGTTCCTGATATAACCTCCACTATTGTATTTTTCAAAAACCTAAATTTTAGAAAAAGGGTTAGTCTCATCCATAATCTAATTAAGGGCAAGATTCTCATCCACAAGCGATGAATTGTAGGTGAACATGATACACCACATCATCATTTGCAGTCTGACCAATGACAAATAATAAACACATTAGGTCTAATGTGAAACTTTTTAAATCTTACTTTGCACCCTACATCCAAAGTTATATTTAAAAAATACATGCCAAATGTAATGTGTTTATACTTGTGATTGGATAAATCACAAATGATATGTTGTACTGGATTTATATAATAATTCCTCTCCATAAAGAGGCCTTACATATAACTAAGATCAACTCCCTATATAAGTGTTACATAAATAAGAGGAGGGGTATATTATAAAATATCCGTATACTAAGTTGTGATTATTGAGTATCATGAAACAGGGAACGCTGACAATCACACGCCAATTTCCCAATCTCACTACAAAGAGGCTTACAGAATGTGCACTTTGTTATTTTTTTGGGCCAATAAAGCCTTGTGTTATTGGATAAAAATATTTCCACGTTTATTTTTTGGATGGCTTTGAAGTGGATAGATGAAGCTTCTTTGATAACAGAAATTAGAGCAAGTAAAATTACGAAGATGTTTTCACCAAAATTTTTTTTGAAGATGTAATGCTGGGTCAAAAACCTGGAGGCCCAATTTTAAATGAGAAATTACGAAGCCCCTTTCTGAAAAAACAAAAAGGTTAGCACTCTCTATTTCGCCAGGATTCAGAAATTTGAAAAACAAAAAAGAATACGTATGGCACCTGCCGTTCCAGATCCTTAACAATTGGATTATTAAGTCATTCAGATTGATGATCGATTACACTCAAAAGTCAAAACATATATTTACATCTGTATTAGTTTTGTCATTTATGATGGGGGAGAGTTTTAGCACAATTTTTCCTCGATCATAATTCATATTTAGAATGAGTACGTCGATTTAAAATTTGAGGAAATAAACAGAGAAACGAGAAGAAATCAAGATATGGGGAATAAATAATGTAGGGGCTGTTGAAAGTTGCAAATAAAGCGCAAGAGGGAGTTTATGAACACAAATACACAATGTTGGGGAGCTTGTGATCCTATTAATGCTATGTTATTAAGAAGAAAATGCAAGATGGCAATAAACATTTACGTTTATAAAACCAATTTTTAATGTAAAATTACTAAAATATAATATGCGGTAAAATCTAGTAATTTACCCACAAGTTAAATTTTATATTAAAGACTAAACTTAGTATTATATCCTCACATCTCAGAGATACATTTAACTGCTCAACTTCATTTATTTTCTTTTGTCAGGAATTTTATTTACATGATATGTTGAGTTGAATTTGGAGCAATTTCAACAAAACAATGATTTCTAGCAGAATTCAAAATTATGAAATAAAATAATGATAATATTGACATTAAATTGTTAATAATAGAAAAGGAACTTGGTATTGTTAATATTAACTCGCCTAGAACTGATGAAATAGATAAGATACATAGTATAATTTTGATTCAACCAAGTCTTTTTAATAACCTTTTCTTTTCCGCTAAGCTCTTTTGATATACATATAGTTCAAACCACGGATTAAAAAAATACATCATCCGTTCCTAAATACATAACATCTTTAAGGAAGTGAATTTTTGCGTAAATATAAGATATTTCTCTAATTTTTTTTCATTTACTCAATAATAAATAAGTTATATGTGATAGTAAGGTTAAAAAAAAAGGTAAAAGGGAAGTTTTACAGGACAGTCATTAGACCAGCAATGCTATATGGTAGTGAATGTTGAGCTATTAAAAGACAACATGATGAATATAAGTAAAATGAAGGTAGCAGAGATAAGAATGTTGAGATGAATGTGTGATCATAAAATAAAATATATGATGAGCATATTCGAGAAAGAGTTGAGGTAATATCAATTGTAGAGAAAATGGTATAAAGTCACTTGAGTTGGTTTGGACATATTCAAAGAAGAGAATTAAATGAGCCAGTAAGAATAGTTGATCAAATGGTATATGAGATCCTTACAAAAGAGGGAGAAGGAGATCAAAGAGAACCATTCATGAAATTATTCAAGATATTTTGATCAATGATTTATCTCCAAGCAATTGATGGATCAGAATGGCGTTGTGTAATCCATGTAGCCGACCCCACTTAGCTGGGATTAAGACTTTATTATTGCTGTACTCAATAATATAAGTAAGAAAAAAAAGGATGCCAATAAGGTGAAGGGTGATGATACTTAATGGCGCCTTTATAATTGCAATTAATTTAAGTAATTGAAAACTTGAGGGGGAGATGGGATTGGATTTGGTTTGAAGGAGATTTAAATTTTGGGGGTAGCTTCGCTTCTTAGAAGGTGGCGGGAGCGCCCCAAATGAAATGTTTTAGAAAACAAGAGATTCAAATTATTTTGATTAATTTTGAGAATCTCGCTCCAGTCTTTTCCTCCGTGGCGCTCCAAATGCCACCATATTTGGCATCAAAATTTCATTTTCAATTCCCTCCTCCTCCCTCCATCTTTTGAATCCTTCAATTAAATCCCTCTCCATATATATTCACAGACTCACAGTACCTCCTCCTCTCTCTCTCATCTCCATTACTACTTCAATTCCATCTCATCTCTCTAATTAATTCTCATTACCATCATCTGCAATTATATTAATGGAGGAAGTGGCCGTCGTGGTGGTGGATGAGAGTGGTAACAACAAGGAGAATATTCCTCCGCATTCTGCAAAGGCCCTCCTCATACCTCCTTCCTTCAAGAAGATTAACAAGAAGAAGAGAAGAAGACGCGTGGTGAAGCATAATAGCAGAATCAGAATTCCTCTCCAAGACATCACCAATCTCATCATTCCACTTTCGCCCTCCAGTTCGCCCCAATCTCTATTTTCTCACACTCCAATATCTCCTCTTCAACGCTTTCCTTCAATTCGCTCCTCCAAATCCTTGAGGACGGGATTTAGATAGATACATACATACATACATACATAGCTCCATGTTTATTTATAAACATACATCACTGTATCTGCTACCTATAGAGAGTTGTGAACTTCAATTTTGTGATGTCTAGTACTTAATGTCTGATTAATGATTTAAATAAAATTGTCTCCGATCCTTTACAAGGATATCTACTTAAACGTCAATTATTTTTGAGTTAAAAAGTTTACATCCAAATATTAATATGGGGTTATATGGAGTAATATGCTTGAGAACATTTCGAAGTAAAATAGTAGAATCATATGATAGAAAGAAAATATTGATGTGTTGGATTGGAATTGGAAGTTTGATGAGAGAGAGGTTGAAAAATTGAGGGGAGAGGCGAAACTGAAAAATATACCCGCCGCCGCCAAATCCACATCCCAATATTTCCCGCCCAAATACAAACCCAATAATCTCACGCATCATTTCGTTATTTCGTTTTTAGAAAATTTTTTCGTATGTGAGTGAAATAATATCTCCATATTTTATTTATCTGTAACCTTTAAACTGACATCTCGCTTCTTATTATGTGAGGTCCTTTTTTCCAATTATTTTATCCTTAAATATAACTTCCTATTTGGCTCTGTTAAGTGTAATACATGTGGTTTCTTCTACACAATCTCTTTTGTTTTTATAATTACCTTCTCCCTTAATTATTTATAAATAAGAGAAATTTTAGAAAGAAAAGGGTAATTTCTTACACATCCATTGATGTTAATTAATTTTAATTTATTTTTTAGGAAACCACAATTCAGTAAATTAAAAATGGCTTAACATTTTGAGAGGGAGGGAAAATAATTTTAGATTTTCATTTAAAGAAGTGTGCTCTTAACTAAATGAAGCCACGGTCTATGTTTTCTTGGGCCCAGAATATGGACTTTGGACGTTATTAGAGGCCTCACAAAGCATTACATTTTTTAATGAATTTAATGAAAAACTTATAGAGAGAGAAGATAAGATCTAAGAAGCATGATTAAGAATAATGATCAGACCTGGAACTGAATTTAATGAAAAAAAGGAAGGTGAAAACTGAAAAGGATTGGGGAAATTACCATATATTAACTAGTTTAGTTAGCTTCAATTTGCTTGTTAATTTATTTTTCTCTTCTACCACATCACATTCTAATAGTCAATGTCAGTAAAAATTAACAATGCCACTAAAATTGCACATAATTTTATTTTTCACCTCTAAAATTGAAACCAAAAATACTTTGTTCCACCAAGTGCTCCTGTATAAGTGTTCGTTACTAAAGTTGCACATTTACCCTTATTTGAAACACACACTTTTTTTTAATCAAAGACAATTTATATACGCAAAGATAAAATGATACATATAAGATTCCATACCAACCTTAAGAAAAGATTAACTTGGGTCCAATAGGATGAAAATAAACTCAAAACACGCACTTGTTCTAACCTGGAGATTATCACGTCATATTTGTATTATATTTCCTTGATCGCTGAAACACTTCTTTCAGGTACAGGCCGCTTATCTTCCCTCATATATGGTTCTTTGTTAATTTTCTCGGGTTCATAAACAAAATAAATGCTTGACTTTTTAAAAAAATTATAAGAAAGCGAATTAAGTCACTTATAATATAAATTAATTATCTAGTTCTTTAAACTAACATATAATCTAATTATTCACGAAATATGTATAACAATTAACAAAATGTGTTATGATTAAGGATCGGACCTATATCAAACAATTTCTTCAACATTCTAAGAAAAGTCAATTAGATATTATATACTCCCTCCGGTCCTAAATATAGGACCTAGATGACTTTTTTGAAAAATCCTAAAAAAAGCAAAAAATAAATTAATTATAAATCGATTTACCTAATTTTTTCTCTTAGACTAGTTTATTTTACCTATAAGCTAATGGATAATCTAAAAAGATATCAAATATGTCATGATTTAATAACCTATTTCGCAATCTTAATCTTTTCAAAAAAAAAGTTATCTAGGTCTTATATTTAGGACCGGAGGTAGTATAATATTTAAGAACAAAAGGAGTAAAATTTAAATAAAAGAAAACATGAGCCAGAGTTAGGGCGAGAGATTCTAATAACATCATCTCTCCAGTATATAAAATGCTGTGATTATAATTTGTTTAGTGATGTCAAATTATTGCTCTCTCTGTGTTACTTTGTGATGTCAGCGATAACATATGCTCCGTTATGTCATGTTAGCCGGTTTCTTTAATTAAAAAAGAGGGTTTCTATGTCATTATCAACAACCATACCATCAAAAAGTACCTAATAGTAGTAGCATAAAATTAATGCCTTTTTGTCATCCATCAGTACTCATGCTAATGCGTGCATGCATATATAATAATTATTGAGCATATTAATTTGAAATCACCAATTGACTATATGCAGTATATTGTTTTTTATCACGTTTCTTAGATCATCCGATTTCAACATCTTTCTTTTCTTTTTATGTGGAAAAATTATTCATGAAGACAATGCAACTCGTCAACTAACAACACCTGACCCTCAATCAAATGACATGACAGAAGTAAAAAACCAACTTATGATGATGACATGTTAACTTTTTCTAATAAAAACACAATATTATTCTTAGCTTCTACTCTTACCCAGCATAACCTAGTACGTTCTGAACTTCTGATCAACACGCTTTGATTATCAACCACAGTAAAGAAAATTGAATTTGTCTATGCACATGGCATTCACAATTGCATGCACATATATACCCCCCCCCCCCCCCCCCCAAAAAAAAAACAAAGAAAGAAAGAAAAAAACTCTAATACTAGTATAATGGAAACTAAAATTTACATCGAAATCATGTTATATATTTACAGGTTATGAACGTGGCCTCATGCATGCAGCCGTGTTCATTCTTTCATATTTTCCTACGGCCAAGAGACGTCTCTTGGTCGTTCTTGCCTTGCCATCCAAGGGACAACTCGTTGCCTATTTTCAACATGAAATTCTTTTTTTTTTCTTGATAACATTTTCAACATGAAATTCTTCTTAAACATAAGTTATGCTTTTGAATTGAAGTAGTATATATATATGATCCTTTAAAGAGTCAAATAATACCGAATAATTCAAACTTAATATTAGTAACTTATATTTTTCAAAAAAATAATCTGAATCATTCTCTCCCTTAATCATTTAAAAGGGCGTAATAAATTATTTAATTAAGCTAAGCCAGCCTCGAATGTACTTCAGAGTTCAGCCCCGTTTATACCGGCCGTTCCTTTGACCTCTACCGGTAGATGCCACTCGAGACTTTATATACGAAGAATAGATATATTTGGTAGCGTAGCAGTACTACTTAATTAGGGGCGATAGGGTATAGCTTGTAGATTGAGCTATGCGCACACACAAGCAAGTTTAGCCCCGGTAAAGATAAAAGAAGAAATAGATGGTAAATTAAATGCTTGTACAAGGAAAAGTAGAATGGGGTTAGGAGTAGTAGTAGTTTATAGTTAAGTGGCCTTTGAAAGGTCTATAAACGTACATGTCCTTTCTACTCTTTGAAAGGTCTTCATATTATTCACTACTCAAAGAGGCACGTCGGCGCAAATTAATGTCTTAATTAAATTCATTCATCACATGGTTCGTCGTTTCTTCGATCAAATAGTGAATTAGCTAGGATACAAGACTGAAATGGAACCCATTATTTGACCAAATGGTCATTTCAGTTAACTTCTATTTGTTTGGTACAAATTTTATATTGTAACTCATTCGAGGAATCTCGGTTTGGATTATATAAGGCGTCATCATGCATATGTTTACTACTCCTTTCTTTTTCGTGTTTGGATTTCACAGGTTAACTACAGATTATCATATATTATCTAAACAAATAAGATGGTCATAACTTGTCAAACTGACTATTATATTGCTTCTAATTGATGTTTCGAAAGAAAGTTTACTTTCTCAAGAAAAATGTATCAAAGCAAATAATTATCGTCAGCCGCAGCCTATGTGTTTAAAACAAGCTTTCGGCGCGTCCCTGAAGAATATGACCTCGATCCATTATATTGCACTAATTAACTACTTGCTACATACTGAGCGAATTCTTTAGGTGTGGTTATATTATGATCAGGAAATTGTGACCGAATCAATCTATAGGAGTTAGCATTATAGAAAAAGCGTGCGGGAATCAAGACCTAATCTAATGTGTACGTTTAAATGCTCATCACGTTGCCTTCCTTAGTGCCATTTTGGCCGTTATATATATTTGTTGGATCTGCCATGTTAGTGACCTAATTTTGTTAAAAAAAATGTTAGTTGCCTAATGCTTTTGCATATAATATATTTTGATTTCTTCACGACGCATGCACACAAAAACGTTTAATTTCTAACCATTTGCACCATTCACACAATAACGAGATAATTTTCTAACAGATCAGAGAATTATATCCAGGCCAGCCAAATTCAATTCTACCTAACTAATTAGTTAAATCAGTCAAATAAAATTGAAGGTGCGTGCCATTGCTAAAAGAGAATACAAACCACTAGCTTAAGCCATGCATTATTTCATTATTTGAACTCCAATAATAAGATTCCGCAATTAAATATTCTCCCCGGTCCTAAATAATTATTATAACACTATAATACTATATTGACTTTTTTGAGAAATTTAGAATGTAAAATTTATCATTTTAAATTGCATAAAAATATCTATTTTCCTCAAAAATAATTCACTCTACTTATAAATTAACCTATAATTTAACTATATGTAGCTTATGTTATAATTTAGTAGTCTAATTTACTTTCTTAGCTTAAAGTGACTTTATATTTAAGACCAAAGACAATATTTAATATTTTTATCCCAATCAGTTAATGATTACATAATCCATTATCTGATAAAAGTTGCCTTAGACTGGCTATAGAGTTTTATTTTGAGTGGGACAAGCTGTATGTAGAATATATTAGTGTAACTGTGTAAGCCGTCATCAAACAATTATATCCACTGTGACAAGAGTTGACCAAAATGTCTCTCGTTTCTAATTGATAATTAATTCAGTTAATTTGGCACTGAAACTGATAACTACACCATTCGTATTTAGTTCATGCTAACAATTGGGACCCTGAAATAAACAAGTCTTGTGAAACTCAAAATAAGTGCTCCACGTATACATATATGTGTGGTTAATACTAGGGCTGCACAAAAGCCCGGTGGTCCGTTTGGCCCGTCACGGCCCGACCCGGTCATATACGAAAAATGGTCCGTCACGATGTGGCCCGGAACCAACCCTATTAGGACATGACTGACCCGACTATCGGGTAGGACAGGACCAGGGCATATGCTCCATGACCAATCGGGCGGCCCGGCCCGATTATTTATCAATATTTTTATAATTTTTTATTAATTATTTTTTATAAAAATGTTTTATTAATTTTTCTATTAAATGTTTTTTTTCTTTGCTTGTTTCTATTATAATAGCTTCCTATATAGTTAATATTTATTAATATTTCTATAGTAAGTTATTAGGTTATGTTAACAATTGTATTTGCATTTTATTAATCTTCAATTAACCATCTTAATTTAAAATTCACTCAACTATCTCTTTAATTTTCAATTTAGAGTAGCTAGTGCTATATTCAAAGTGATTTTTTTTGTCGAGAGCTATATTCAAAGTGATCACTAACTCCTTTTTGTAGTAGCTATATGTGACTCATTATATTTATCATTGCATTAATGCTTTTTAATTATTATTGATGAATGATGATCAAATTTTTCCTTTGTTCTTTCTAAAATTGGGGTTGAGTATTCTCTCATTTTGTGTTTGGCATGACCAACATGGTCCGTCATGTGGCCCTGCGGTCATGTCCGGCCCGATCTTGGTGTCGGGCCAAACAGGACATGACCGGGTCTCGGGCCAAAAATTTTGGCCCGACAATTATTTAGGACATGACCAGGGCATATAGGTGGCCCGGTCATGTCCGTCATTTGTGCAGCCCTAGTTAATACTCCCTCCGGTCCCTAATGTAAGAGCTAGTCGTTAAAAAACGCTTCTTAAGAAAACATGTGAATGTTAGTTGGGTGTCTGAAGTTAATGCTTCTTTTCCAAAAATGCCCATATTTATTATATATGGTACTTTTAAGAGAGAGAAATGCATAAGCATTAATAAATATGAAAGAGAGTTAGGGGTAAAGTAGGAAAAAATGCATTAAATGAGGAGAGAATATGGGGTGAGCTCTTACATTAGAGACCAAAACCATTCAAATTTTGGGCTCTTACATTAGGGACCGGAGGGAGTACATTTTTATAATACTACACAGTCAATTTCTAAATATAATGAGACATATCTTAATATCTTAATTTGATTAGATCAAAAAAGTCAGTTAAGTCAACTAACTTCCTTCATTTCTACCCCAATCCTCTTGCTTGAATCTAGCATCAATAGTAATACTTCAAAAAAAGTGTGAAAAGATATATAAAAACCTTATATTTAGTGGCAAGTTAAACAATATAATACACCTCGCCAATTCCTATTTCAGTAACGGGGTGTGCGCACACACACACATATTTATTGCGCATGACGTTCACATATGCGTGCCATCTCACTACCTATATATATTCGTCTTCGCCGCATCACATTTTTGTTTCCATAGCTTTACAGCTTATCGTACTTCTTCATCAATTTGTGTTTATTATTCAGAATTTAATGTAAATTTTAAAATATACATATATATTAAGGTATATATGATGCAGGCGAACCAACTATTAATTAGATTCGCCTTATAGCCAATATATTTTGAATTTGGAGGAGAATAACGTAAGTTATAAACAGAACACTACTCTTAGTGAAAGCTTACGTATTTGAAGAGAATATGAAGAGGGGCATTGTCCTATATAAGGTGGGGATATTCGTTGGGGATGAGCACCAAAGTTGGTATATAAACGTGTGTGTGATCGATGAGATGGCCAACACAAAGAAGACGCTTGTATTCTGGCTTATTGTATCAGTGATATTTTCATGTGTGTATAAGCTTGAAGGTCGTCGAGTATTATCAGTTGAGAGGATGAAGGCCGCTAAAGAGGATTCTTCGTTTGAACTGCTCAAAACATCAAAGCAAATTATGGAAAGCTTTCACAAAGCAAACCTCCTTCTTGGCAACGTATATCACTCCTCCAAACGTCTGAGTCCAGGAGGGCCTGATCCTAGACACCACCGATGACCATTTGATATTTATATGACCCTGTTCTAAGAGTCTAATGAACTACGAGTGAAATTTAAGGATCGTGAGCTAGTTGTTCTCGACCTTGTTTTTTTCCCCTTTTGTACTGTTAAACATTGGCAATATTATGACTCTCTCTTTTTCCTCCCATCTGATCTCTTTTTCTTATGATATAGTTGAGCATCTCAAGTTCTCAAGTATTAAATCAATCAAATTATTATAATTAGTTAAGAAATAAATAAAATAGAATTCATATTTTTTTTTGTAATAAAAAAAAAAGAATTCATATTTTTATTTTTCCAAGAAGTATGTCAAATATACCGTTAATGATTAAATTTGCCTCTATATCCTCAACTCATTAGCAATTTTAACCCAAAAATATTTAGCGTCTAATTTTAAAGTGTTAAAATAAGCAATTTCGTTTTTAATAATAATAGAATGTTAACTTTTTTAACTGTCAATACTTAGTTATTTAATTGAACATGACAATATTGTTACGTTTTCAATTTTTACAAAAACTATAATTGAAAAATAAAAAACTCCCTCAAATAAATAGATGATTAACCCAATATATAAGTTTAATTGATTAGGAGTATTTTTAGAGCACCAAGCAATAGCATTTGTCCAAAATTCTGCGTGATCTGACCTGTGATAAGAAGACACTGGCCCAATAGTCCCAAAAGTGGCCCATTTCAACAACGACCGTCGCAACCATCGTCTTGAGAATCATCCATCGTCGTTACGCCGTCGAGCTTCTTCAAATCGGTTCGTGCTTCTTCTCCTTCCTATTCTATTTGAATCTCAAATTAGTGTAAAGAGGTAACCTTAGAGGTAAACTCAAGTTTAGTGTAGTTTATTAATTGCAATCATGCAAGGATTTACAAATAGTTAAGTTACAGTTAAATCAAGTTATTGTTTATAATTTCACTTGATTTCTACCTCTAAACACATTTTCCTTATTGTTTATTGACTAGTAGACGAGAAGTTGTGTATTTAGTGTTACGTTGCTGGTTGTGTTTTCAAGTATCATGAGATTTTCTCTTTTTATGTGAAAGTTGAAGCTGGATTGAACATTCATAGGTTTAGGTCAATAGATTAATTGAATGTTACTGATTTCATTCATTTTTCTGGAGTCAGTAGCATTTAGCTTGAGTCATGCTTATCCAAGACTTCTAGAATAATCCTGCAAAAGATCTTGATGTATTTTTATATGTATTAATTGAACTTGGTTATATACTTTTGTGGAGAGAGCTAATTTAGCTTGTATTTAAAGTGTTGTGGATTATGAATGGACTTGAATTGAATTGCAAAATTTATGAATTGAATATTTGGAACACATTTGTTCTCAATTTGCTATACATGTTCATGAAACAGCAACAGCAAGGGGCAGCTATGTCAACCTTGAAAGAGATTCTTACTCGGAGGCCTGTGGCAGCCACCATCAGGCTGACTGTGCCGGCTGGAGGAGCACGACCTGCGCCACCTGTGGGTCCGGCTTTGGGTCAGTACAGGCTCAATCTAATGGCCTTCTGCAAGGACTTCAATGCGCGAACTCAGAAGTACAAGCCAGACACACCGATGGCAGTGACAATCACAGCCTTTAAGGATAACACCTTTGAATTCACTGTCAAGTCTCCCTCTGTAACTTGGTATCTCAAGAAGGCAGCAGGCATCGAATCTGGCAGCAGCCGCCCAGGTCATGTGGTGGCTTCTACGCTCTCTGTGAAGCACATATATGAAATCGCCAAGATTAAACAATCCGATCCTTATTGCCAATACATGTCTCTTGAATCCATTTCTAAGTCCATCATTGGCACAGCTAATACAATGGGAATTAAGATTGTGAAGGAAATAGATTGATTCCTTGATTGTTGCTTTCCTTCTATCCCTAGGCTTGAAGCATTCCCTTTCTTAAATGGTTTCTTATTTGGGTTATGATAGCAGTGATTGTGTATCCTCTGATACTGGAACTTGAGAGAAAAATGAGAATGAAATTTTGCACTGGAATTTAGTTCAAGCCATGGCTTTACTTGTATTCATATCAGACGTGTTAGGGATGACTAATTGAAATGATGGTTCTTTTACTGCTGACTTCTGAATGTGTTTCATATTTTTCTTTTCAGTATTCATTGTGTCCTCATTAAACAGCAACTAATATAAAACACATGCTTTATAAAGTTTACACTTGGAGACATAGTGGTGAATCTTTGAGGTTTCAAACTTTGCTGGTATGTGTTAGCCATGAGAAGGTGGATGTTTCAATTTCTGCAGTCTGTTTTATTTTTGCTGGTATGTGTTAGCCATGAGAAAGTGGATGCTAGGTGTCAAAACTTTGTGAAATGGTAACCGTGCTTGAAAATTTAATCCCTATGTGATAGTGATGCTGTGTTTTTAAGAAAAAGATTTTGTGGATGACACAGTAGACCATTTCTTTAATTTAAATTTTCGTAGCACTCTGTTAAGATTTATTTAGTGGGTATTCCTCTCAAAATGTCATCCATTCTAAATATTTATATTTTATAAATATAGTTATAGTTAATTAGCTATTAACATTTAGTGCATAAATTATGATTGTTTCAGCTGAGAGAATTTGTTATAGTAACTCTATTGTAATTGAATGGTAAATCTAATCTAATTTATAAATATCTTTTGAATAATCAATTTGAGGTGGTAGCTAGAAAAGACATATCATAATAGATCGATATTTGATAAACAATTGGATAGCAATATAACATAACAACATATACTAAATCAATAAATTTAGCCAAAAACAATAGTTTATGTTTAGAAAAAAAATACATTCAGACTCCCAACTAACTCTTACGTGTTTTCCTAAAAAAAAATTATTTTGGCAGCTGAGCTATTATATTATGAAACAGACAAAATAATTTTTCTCATGGCTTAATATATGACATAGACAAGGAATCGATGAAATTAAAAGTAATTTTAAAATTCTTAGACATTGAATGTGAAATGGGTGAAAGAAAATGGCATGAACAAAATAAATAATGAACCTCAACCTCCTAGTCTTAGTAGAAACTACATGACCAGAGCATACTGGCCCATTAGGCCAGTAAGTGGCCCATGGTCATGTTGGCGGGAAAATGAGGAGCGAGCAACAACGACCGCCACAAGTGAGAATCACTGATGAGCACACACAGCGCATGAAGAACTGTGATGAGCTTCTCCGACATGGCCATCGTCTTCACAGACTCCTCAACATCCTCTCTTCTATCCATTCCCTCAAACTCACCAAATCTCTCCACGCTCTCACCATCACAATGGGCCCCACTCTTCACCAACCTTCCTTCTTCCACAACAACATCATCTCCTCTTATCTCTCTCTTGCCCACCCTCTTCTCGCACATAACCTCTTTCATTCACTGCCTCACAAAACACTTGTTTCCTATAATACCCTCATTGCTCATCATGCTCGAAATGCAGATATTGCCAATGCTTGGGCTTTGTTTTGTGAAATGAGGCATTTTGGGTTATGGCCCACCCAGTATACTATCAGTGGGCTTTTATTGTGTGAAACTCTTGGTTTTTCTCAGGGTGTTTTGTTACATGGTTTTAGTGTAAAAAGTGGGCTTTTTTGTGTGGATGCTTTTGTGGGGACTAATTTGGTGGTGTTTTTTGGGAGGCATGGTTGTTTGGATGAAGTGTTTTTGGTGTTTGATGATATGCCTCAGAAGAGTTTGGTGACGTGGAATTCAATGTTGTCTGTTTTGGCGAATAATGGGAGTGTTGATGATTGTTTGCTTGTGTTTCGTGATCTTTTGAGGATGGGGGTTTCTTTGTCTGAATATTCTTTTGGTGCTGTTTTGTGTGCACTTGAATCAGAACATGGCTTGAAACATGGTGAACAGTTGCATTGTTTAATGACTAAATTTGGATTTGATTGTCAAGCTAATGCCTCTGGTAAACTCGTTAGAATGTATGCTAAATGTAAAGGCATAGTCTTGGCTGAGAAATTGTTGGACCATATGCCAATTCAGAATGTTGTGTCATGGAATATAGTCATTGATGCATGGGCTAAAAGTGAGAGGCCTCAAATGGCTTTGATGCTTTTTTCAAATATGTCAGGCAGAGGATTGAAGCCTAGTCAAGCCACATTTGTTATTGTGATTAACTCCTGCACTAATTTGAATGTTCTAGTTTATGGTGAATTCATGCATGGCAAGGTTATTAGGGGTGGTTTTGAATCTGATGTTGTTGTGGGCACGGCACTTGTAGACTTATATGCTAAATGTGGTGAATTGGAGTCTGCTCATAACTGTTTTGATGAGATAGAGCACAAGAATTTGGTATCTTGGAATGCTCTTATTCTTGGTTATTCAAATAAATGCTCTCCTGCCTCTGTTATTTTGTTACAGCAAATGCTTCAATTGGGTTACCGACCTAATGAGTTTTCCTTTTCAGCTGTACTCAAGTCATCATTGGCATCAGACCTGAATCAGCTTCATTCCTTAATTATAAGAATGGGATATGAGAATTATGATTACCTATTGAGTTCTCTTCTGATGTCTTATACTCGAAATGGTTTCATGAATGAAGCCATGGCCTTTGTCAAGGATCTTGATTATCCACTTCCTGCTGTCCCATCAAATATCATTGCTGGCATGTATAACAGAACTTGCCAGTATGATGAAACACTGAGATTTCTTTCTTTGCTAGAGAAACCAGATGTTGTATCTTGGAACGTTGCCATTGCAGCGTGTGCTCGAAGCAACTATTATAATAAGGTTTTTGAGCTGTTCAAGCGTATGCAATCTGCTGATATCCGTCCTGATAAATACTCATTTACAAGCCTTCTCTGTGTGAGTACCCAACTTTGTAATTTGGCATTGGGAAGTTCTCTTCATGGACTTGTTATAAAGACTGGTACCAATAATTGTGACACATTTTTGAGCAATTTACTTATTGACATGTATGGGAAGTGTGGAAGCATTGGTTTTTCAGTGAAAGTTTTTGAAGAAGTGGAAGGTAGAAACATAATTACTTGGACAGCTTTGATTACTGCCTTGGGGCTGAATGGTTATGCTATGGAGGCAGTTACTAGATTCTGGGAAATGGAGATGACAGGGTTGAAGCCTGATGCATTAGCTCTCCGAGCAGTGCTATCGGCTTGCAGATATGGTGGATTGGTGAGGGAAGGGATGGAAATTTTCGGGAAGATGACAATCATTTATGGGATTCAACCAGAAATTGATCACTATCACTTTATAGTCGACCTACTTGCTAAAAATGGATGTGTTGTGGAAGCTGAGAAAATTATTGCAATCATGCCTTTTCCTCCAAATGCTAACATCTGGCGTAGCTTCCTTGAAGGCTACAAGAGACCTGAAACTGGAAATCTACTTGTATAGGAGAAAAACTAATTTTTACACATGACTTTTTTTTTTTTAAAAAAAAGGAAAAATTATGACCAATACCCTGTAGAAGGGATCTGGAGGATGACGAAGGTTTAGAATAACTTTTATTTGTTGTGTTTTGTTTTGAATTAATATAAAGTTGCAGCCTTCAGTAAAACAATGATGAAAGTCTGTTTGGTGTGACAAATTAACTTGAAAAAGAAAGGGCCGGATAATGGTGTATGGTTAAATATATGCAGCATTTAGTTTGTATGAAACTCATTTCCTCTGCCATTCTTTCTTCCCTTGAACTGTACTGACCAGTCCAAGGATGGCTAATGGAACAAGACTGGACATGAAGGAATAAGAGATGATGAGCTAGATTTGTTTCTTGCTTTTTGAGAGTTTGTTTGTAAGTATAATTTGGTCCTGATATTATTTTAGTAAACAAATTACCATAAAAATGCTTCATTGTCTAGGAAATATCAAACAAAGCATTTGGATTATCATTTGATTTCATTCTCATCTATTTCTGTTTTCTATTCCTTTATAATGCTAAACATACAGTACCATGAAAGTACAGTGAGAGGAAAATTATATCTGACCAAATTTGCTTGGAAAGAATAATTTCTGATCGCCAATCCTTCCTCCAGTAATGCTAAAGGTGGTAGCTAATATAATTCATCAATTATATTGTCCTTCTGTAGTTTGCATTCTCTGATACTTTAATTCTTTATCATCACTGTTCATAATTGTGGCAGATCTTGTCAGTAAAATATGAAGTATGATAGAGTGAATGAATTACTGCGATCCATTCATAAGCAACAGTTTGTTATTGCCTTAAACACATTCTCTGTGGCAAAATGGATTTTAATGATAATAATTTGCTAGGATATCACTTGACTGCAGGTAATGCATATTCCTAAAAGAAGAGAGCTCTATTGAACTATTATATTTCTAGGTAGATTCCTAACGTGATTTCTATTGCAGATGATAATTAGGTACTACAGGAACAAGTGGTGTAAAGAACTGACCTGCTTTAGCTTTTAAAGTGATAAAGATCAAGCACTTCCCCACCATATTTGTGAGTACTATTTACCCTCAACAAGTTCAGTCTCATAATATGCTTTAGCTTTTTAGGACTAATATTTTGGCATAGGCAAGTTCATGCATAGCAACTTCTGTCAGTTTTAAATTCAAAATATGCAGATCAGTGAATCCCTTTGATCTCTTTACTGAACTTTTGAAATGTGCTGTGATGGACAGTTAATCGTGCACAGTATTATGGCTTCCACTACCTTTTGATCGTGCTTTTTTTTATAATGATTGAACTTCATTCATTACTATGATAAGTCAGATTTGGATTTAGATAAGAAATATTGAATAAAGGGCGCCCATATACAAAGCTCCCATCATGTGATGTATGGCGAGGGTTCAATGTGTGCAACCTTACTCGCATAACCATACGTGGAAAGATTGTTTCAAGGATTTAAACCTGTAATGCCGTACTCATATGACTCTAAACTTATTTTTACTCCAAGGCTCACCCACAGATATATAATAAAATTTGAATGAAGAAAATGAAGCAAGCCACAAAATGAAGAAAATTAAGCAAGCCACAAAAAAGTTAAGGATCTTTCCTTCCTAGGTCTTTACATTAATAGGAATTGAGAAAGCAACTCTTCCACTAAATTAGTGCAGCAACTAACGAACTTTTAAAAAGATAACGCTATGTTGCAAAGTTTTTTTTAGGTATATTACTTTTCATTAGGATTGGGATAATTATTATTCTATTGTTGACCTCCATTCTAAGTGCCCGTTGGTTAAATAAAAATGGTAACTAGGTTTTTTCAATAGAAGTAATGGCCAGTCATTGTTGAGAATCTAAGGTACTCCCATTGAAATGGAGGAGATAGTGCATTCCATTAGATGAAGGTTTATGGTAACTCAACGCCATGCCCTTGTAGGACTTTAAATCCATTTCTTCAAAGAGATGAAGGCACATCTAAATTGCTTGGAGAATTTCTGTACAATTGGCACGGATTCAGTTAATTAGCTGAAAGCTTTTGTCAGAACTAATTTGAAGAGACTCGTCAGGTCTTGAAATGAATAGAAAAAATATGGTATATGTCTATGCAAAAAGCTATGATCAATGAGAAACTATAGTTGGCTGTATTATTATTCCAAAGCTAAAGACATTTGACAATGGTTCGATTCAGGACATCAGATGTTCAGGGGTGGATGGCTTGTTTGCACTTTGCAGTTAATTTTCTATTATACCGGTTGTTCTTCAAGTATTTGTACCTCATTTGGTTATTATTGTCATTTTTTTACCAATTGTTTTGTCACTATTTAATCTAAAGTTTGTGGTGCAGCAGGCTCTAACTTGCCGTATGAACATAGTAAGTAAAGTTTTTATGCCTTATTTATTATTAAGTAAATAATTAGCCAGCACAGGTTTCCTACGAGTCTGCAGGCTGTAGCCCATGTCTGAGCTCCTTTAATTGTGCTTTTAAATAAATAACAAGCTAATTTACAGCTTTCATAAGAATTATATTAATTAATGTTGACGGATGGCAACAAGTATTGTAGCATCCAATTTTAGTCAGGTATACATTTCCTTATTTGGTGGTCCTAAAAATGCAAGATTTGACTGTTGAAAACCTAAATATTCTTCTAAGTTTCTACTTTCTAGGGTTATATTCTGCTGAATTCCTGCTTCTGTTTTTTAGTATTTAAATGGACTCGTTGTCATAGACATAGACGACTTCAGCACTTACTCTCAATTTTATTCAGCAAAAGCGTAGTCACCAGCAGAAGAGCTGGAGCCAGACCTTTCATCACACACACACACACACACACACACTCACACACACACATACACACACAGGAATTAATAATGTTGATTGGTGTTATACACCAAAAGTTTGATCCTATTGATAATGGCCAGCACTTGCATTTTTGAATCTGTTGTTCTAATTGTTGATTCTCCATTTATATATATATATAAACTGAGATTTGACCTTTAAATCTCCGAGGGGATCATAGTCAAGCTTGTAAGTGAGACTAAATAATCCATTAAATAATCCATTATAATATTATAAATCTCTCTCATCAAGTTGATCCTGGTCTGTTCCATGGTATTGGTCGATTTTCCTGATCAGTTGTGCCCTCCAACTTCAAAAAGCCCCATGCCTATATTGACTCCTACTTGACTCCTCTACAACTAATAATATAGTGTTGTTATCATAAATTAAAAGATCTCAACACAGGCATAGTAGTTAAATTTATTTACTTGCTATAAATGGCAATAAACTACACATAATGAGTCTCGTATATATAAATATACAATTAATATCACATCAAGTTTTTGAGATTTAATTTGTACTACAAATTAGATCTTATATTAAAAGTTGGAGGTAAAATTTATCACTATATTAAGCCCATGGTGCTATATGTGTACATGTCTGTGTAATCCTGGCAAGGGTCCAGCTTTGCCCTTGTAGCAATCCCTTAGGACCTTCAAGTACTTTAAACTAACAAATGGAGTATATTATTGCCACGTGGACGATGCCCATTGGTGGCTCCGCCTGGTGAGAGTGAAATGGCTACACATGTACTATTTTCGATGTAAATATGCTCCTATTTTAGGACATTGGATGGTCCTAGGGAGTTATTTTACTTTAAAATTGGACCTTTGCCCAATATATTCCAATATTAAAATTAAAGAATCTGAGTTGAAGATGAGAATGAGATATAGAGAGAGATGAGAATTACAAGAAAATCTTCATGCAGCTTAATTAATTGAAACATTAAGGTAGGCCCGTTTTTATGAAAGATTTTGACCTTATCATTAAGCAATTCATAGAGAATCCATATTATACGAGAGATTTTTCTAGCCAATAAACGATAAAACAATATATAATTTTATGAAAGTAATTATCCTCGGTTACGAGAAACAACAAAAGCGGAATTTGGGGTGATACTATAAATAGGTAGTGCCAATATGATCACAGCTTGCAAGCCACTTCCAAGTCTCGATTCTCACCACCATTACTGCATGGCTAATAATAGAGGTGTAACAGGAGTATTGTCCTTACTTTTCTTAATCCTGATCATGATGCTCTCTAGCTTCTTCATGTTCATGTCTTGGTCGGAGGGACGTGTCATTGCAGGAGGCCACTTGAAGACTCACAGTAAGCATCATAATGGTTTTGATGTTTCAAAACGAGGCGTTCACTTTGGAGCATCTCACACTACTCGTTTTCCCTCAGCTGATTCAGATAGAATTTCACCTGGAGGACCTGATCCTCAACATAATAATTGATACTGCGTGCTATAATATTATTATATACATGCATGCTTTCAAGTCTATACACTATATATTGATACTTTCGCGTTTTTCTGTGAAACCTCTAAGTGCTTTCAGTTCCTAGTGCTCTGCAGAATCAAATTACCTCATAGCAAATTATGCGTCTTTATGCTTGATTATTAGTGTTTTACTGTCATCCTTTGTATGTTTGATCTTTATCTGGCTGTTTTAAGCAATATAGACCCTTTACCATTTTTGTGCTTGCATAATCATCACTTGCTTATTTATTTATTCTATTAAGATCTAGAAACAACCGAAATATGGCTGTATGCATGAACTTTATAATCTCAAAAATGAATGGATCATAGAAGCATAATGAATACGAACAATTTCTGATGGGTATAATATTACATTGAATAAAACATGCATATGCGTGGCAGAGAGAGAGAGAGAGGAATACAAATTGTTGTGGCTTCTTGTGGCAAGTTAGATTGTGAGTTGTGACCCTTCCCATCTACCACCTCTCCACTTCCCATTTCCACGGTTAGATTGAAATCTACGGCGTCAAAATGTAATACATAAATTTATTTTTTATTGCATCTATGTTATTTCACTGAGTCAAGTGTATAAGGTTATAACCGGTAGGCCAACATGTATACTTTGGAGGATCGGTGACATTAGTTAATCAAATGTGGATTTCCATCGTCTTCTCTCGACTAATACTTACTTTGAATGAACAGGAAGAAACTAATATATTAAAGAATAATAGCATTCTTCTGAATCGGTGTCCACTGAAAATATGATTAGCGGTCACTTCCCTATGTGTGTGTAACTATATACATAGAAACAAACACTCAGCTTGTAGATCTTACTGCTATATAGCTTAAGATCCTCCAAGCTAGTTTGGCACATCAAAATCACGAATATCCATGCATATGGCGAAGACAGCAGTAACAAGAGTGTCACTACTTGGCTAATACTCCCTCGGTCCTAAATATAAGACCTAATTGACTTTTTTAGAGATGTTAAGGTTACAAAATATGTTACTCCCTCTGGTCCTAAATATAAGACCTAGTTGACTTTTTTTGGAGATGTTAAGGTTACAAAATATGTTATTAAATTATGTCATATTTAATATATTTTTATATTAGTCATTAGTTTATAGGTTAAATAAACTAGTTTAAGGAGAAAAATTAGGTAAATCAATTTATAATTGACTTATATTCTGCT
This sequence comes from Mimosa pudica, assembly GCA_029929735.1. Taxonomy (NCBI): domain Eukaryota; kingdom Viridiplantae; phylum Streptophyta; class Magnoliopsida; order Fabales; family Fabaceae; genus Mimosa; species Mimosa pudica. Next base: position 3,324,954 of record JAKELP010000001.1, read on the forward strand.
TTTTTTTAGGATTTTTCAAAAAAGTAAACTAGGTCCTATATTTAGGACCGGAGAAAATATTAAATTTTGACATATTTGATATGTTTTTAGATTAGCCGTTAGTTTAGGTTAAATAAACTATTTTAAGAGAAAAAATTAGATAAATCAATTTATAATTGACTTATTTTGCTTTTTTAAGATTTTCTAAAAAGACAACTAGGCCTTATATTTAGAACCGGAGGGAGTATTACTGATGATGGTGAGTAACGTGGAGGGTAGTGATGAGGCTGCAAGCATAGGGAGAATAGGAAATGAAAGGTTTGAACATGATGAAGACAACTAAAATAATCAGTCTTAACGGCATAATTGCAAATTTTCAATCTCACAAAGCTATCCATAACTTTATAAATAATTTAAATTATTGTAATTTATAATAAAAATAAACAAGGTATTAAAAATTTGACTCTCATTGATGCAATCTCACAAAGTTATATATGGGCTCCCATTTCGAGTCAAGAGATTGATATACATATCCTTTGCACTAATTGTGGGTGTTCATTGTGATTGTAAGGGCCCAAAACCAAGAAGTGAATCTTAATAAAATACGAAAAGTATTTTTTTACATTTAAATATTTTTTTAGGTTATCAGTAATTTAAAAAAAAAAAACACTTATTGTGGTCATTGCTTTTTTTTTTTTTGGAAAGTATTGTCCCCTTTATTACACAAAATATACTTATATTCCCATAATCATACAGATTTTTCTTTATATATATTCTATATTTTTTCTCCTCTTGCTCTTGAGTCAATGCCCGAATCAAAAGGCCCAACGTATAATGGACTGGGTAGACCCAAAAGAACGGTGAGAAAGACTCATCTCTAATATCCTCGTCACTGAAAATGTCAATGCAAAATCCAAAAAGAACCTCCAAAGACGAACGTATCCAAAAAAGGAACCTCAAAAGAAGAAAACATATACCTTTATTATTATTGTTTCACTTTCACAACATACAGCAGAACCACAAATTATAATCTAACAGCCCCCCTCCCCAATTAAGAAAAATTAAAGAGCAGTAGAAATGGTGGATCCATAAATCAGAAGCTAACTGAATTTGCCGTCGCCAGAATTAGAATAGCGTTCCTTGATTTCCTGATAACAAACCTGTGTTGTTGCAGCCTGACCTTATGTTCATATACAGAGTCATTCACAATTACATATTGAGAAGAAGGCAGAGTCAACCAATCAAGTAAATACTATAGACCATAATGACCAATAGTCCCTTTTTATTCCCCAATGACACATACACATCAATTGGAAAATGATGAATTCCAATTTCTTCTCTGCCTATTAAGTTATAACAATGTGGAAAACAATGGGTTTTCCTATAATAATGAATGTGAAAAAGATAAAGGATGATCAATTAAAGAGAGCTGCATGGAGCAGAACATTCCATGTATCGGGTAGGCCAGGAAGACACCAATGGCTACAATCAGTGTTCATAACACCACTGTAAGCTTCAGGATGAGCATCTATCCTATACTGAGACATAGTAGTCACGTCCAGAAAATAAACAGGCTTCTTCATCCTACTCAACACCTTGTTCACCACCACCCACGCCATTGGTGTCCCAGCTGGGTACTTCAGCCCAAAGTATGGCTGTGTCTGCTTCATGCACGACCTCGTTGGCTGGTTCCAATCTTTTCCCCTGCACATTTATTGTTCATGTTACTAAACATCACATTCTTCCTACACTGCCTAGTACTACTTTACAATTATGTACTCTCCAATCTTAATTACAAAATCACCTTTACTTTTTTGGAGAAATTAAAGATATAAAATTAATGACTATAAATTGTCTACAATTATTTTTTTTGAGTTAAATATCATTTTGGCTTATAAACTATTTTCAATGACTCAATTTGGCTACAAACAATAAAATGACTCATTTTGACCTACAAACAAAACAAAAGGGTCAATCTAACCATAAAGGGTCGAAATAAAATGACTCATTTTGGCCAGATTGACCCTTTTTATTTTGTTTGTAGGCCAGGATAAGTCATTTTATTGTTGTATACCAAATTGAACCATAGAAAATAAATTAACATATAATCTAATTATAGTAGTATATATTATAATTTATTTTTTTAACTTCCACCAAAAATAAAGTCAAAATGATTTTATATGTAGGATTAGAAGGAGTATGTGATTAGAAGGAGTATGTTGAGATGAGTTTAAAGGGGCTTACTCGTAGTGAACAGGGGAGATTCCAAGGAAGAAGACCTTGGTTTGGGAAGGACTGACGTTGGCGTTGACCCATCTTGCCCAAGTGGTCAAACCTTTGTAGTATGCAATCATGCGGTTCATGTCTTTGTACAGTTTGTTTCCGTCTTCAAAATAATCAAATCTGGGAAGTTTCGGTTGAACCAAGAAGTTAGCACACTTTTAAGTGAAACATGAGTTATAGTGAAAGAGGGTAATTGATGGAAGCATACGGTTGGGCAGAGCCAGTGTGAGTCCACCAATGCCAAGTGTTGAAGATGAGAACGTCCATGCCTCTCCAAGCATCGCCATTTTTTATGGAGTCCAGCTTCAACACTCTCCCTTGTTTCTCTCCATCAATATCCACCAAGTATGGCGTCCTATACAGATATAAACTCAATCCAAAGTCCTGCAAAGATATTCACCACCTCAACATCATCATTACATTTCTTCATCATAATAATTGAATCAATCACACAAGTAGTTTAGGGACAATAAATCATAGTGTTGTTTGGACTTGGTTGAAAGTTAGTGTCTAGACTTGAAGCCAATACAACTCAATCTTTATAATTTTGAGCTAATTAAAACTCAGTTCCTGTTTTTGTTATCAAAAAAAAAAAAAAACTCAGTTCCTGTTTTGAATTGTTGCAGCTAGGTGATCTATATTGTGTTAAGCGTTAACTGTTAACTATTAAAAACATCAGTCAATGCCATTTGGAAAATAAAATTTATGAGGACTAAAGTTACTTTTTTAAAAAAAATTGATGCCATTGAAAACTGTAGAAACTGTAGAGACTCAGTTATACCGAATCAAATTTTAAAACTTGGTTTTAATTAGATTAAAACGGTAGAAATTAAGTTATATTGCCTTAAAGCTTAATTAATGGATTGAATTGTATTTCCAGCAAAACTATATATCTTTAATTTTTTGTAGATCTATTTTGTATTCTAATTTTCTAGTTTAATAAAAATTTCTACTTCCTCATAAAAAAAATTGGTACCATAATTAGCAATCTAATACCTACATTAAAAGAATTATATAATGCATGAGATAATCTTCATGGACAAAATACCAATAGAATATAACCGCTGGAGTGTGTGTAAAGCAAGTCCTGAAGTCCCTGATTATAACTTTATAGGTTTAACACTTTATCTACATCACATTTATTGCACTTTTTTCCATTGTACCCATTTCTATATTTTCATTGTATATTATTCTCTTTCATAATTATAATTGCTTATTTATCATATAATCTCTCATTATCTCCTCCCACATATTCTCTTTCATCCTCTTATCTCTTTTATGTGAAGTATAATAAGAAAACAAATTACATTTTTATTTAATTATTGCTTTTAATTAATTTTATTATTTTTTTAATATATACAAAGTAATTATTTGAAACTTAGAACAAAGTACTCAAGGAGGGAGTATAGCAGTTTCCATGTTTAATTAAGTATTAATTCTAATAAAGTCATGCACACTGCTTTAAGCGGGATAGTTTTTACTTTTTAGTAACCTTAATTAACTAGTAAACTTCCCTATCAAAGTTGACAACAACTTATGCCAATTCCTACAATCTTCCCTGGATTCTCTTCAACTTTCGTGAGTCAGGTTCCATCTTATCAACAAATTATGAAAAAATCTTTGTGTAAACGACATCAAGTTTAGCAAACCATTACCCACGGGGTTGACGAAACCAGAAAACTACAGACAAAAGAGCCTTCGTTGTGACAAATGGTCGTAAGTTTGACACTTGCCAGTTCACTAACAGACCCCTCAATGGCATAGCCGTGCAAGTAGAGAACTCCCTCTATACCTTGTTCTACATCTACTTCCCGTCCCTACCAATTCTACCTATAATTTAACGCCACATATTACACGACTTGACCCTCAAATATCATAAATCAATCTAATGACCTGTAATGTATCATCCCTCTCTAATACTCCCTTGGCTTCCTAATTCGGCCTAAAAAAAAACGCATCTTAAAAAAACATGTGAATATTTGTTGGATGTCTGGAGTTCATGTTTTATTTCCAATATTGCCTATATTTATTATGATACTTTTGAAAGAGAGTTAAGGATAAAGTAGGAAAAAACACATTAACTGAAGAGAGAATATAAAGTGAACACTTATATTTTGGACCAAAACCAAATTTTGATTCTTATATTAGGTAATCCAAGGAGTATATAGAAGCATAGGGAAAAAGCAGACATGAAAAGATCCGCATGAACAGTGTCATATTACGCGCTCTATTTTAAATGCAATCTGGTATATAATTTTTTAGAAAGGTTTTTATCTAATTATCATCAATCATTACATTTAAAGACAAACACATCAACAAGACATGGGGCTTGCTTCAATGTCTATGTTCCACTCATGACTCGGTTATACCAAACGGCGATATACTAGAAGTCAAGACTTACGTTTCCAGCATCAATTATTGCTGTTCCCATACATTCATTAGTGTCGTAAAGTTTCTTCATAAAGAACAGTGTGAGGTCGCTCAGTTCATAAAAGTTCAATGTTTTCTGTATCAAAATAGTCTTTCTGAGCAAGTTGGGGTGAATTTTTTAAGAATGAGTTTTCTCCTTTAGCTATAACCAGAACAAGTCATTTATGTCTCATGTTTCAAGATCAAATCCAAGAAAATTATGAGACCGTGTTTCAATTCTGGGATCTAACATGTCAGAAACATTTATTGGGTACTCATCAAATTATTTAACTTTTTTAAAATGCACGTTTCCTGCAAAAAGGAAAAGCCTTCAAGTTCCAACTTAACCTGGTTGCTTCATAGAAAAACGGCAAAAAAAAAATAAAACTTCAATGTATCAAGTATTTTGGAGCTCAAGGCTCAATAGATTCATCCAAAATTCAAAATGGTTTGCAAGTTTTGAAGTTGGAGTTTCAAAGAGGAATAAAAAAACACAAGAGAGAGAAGAGAAAATGACAAGACTTGCATGGACACAGTGCCAAGACCACAATCATTCAATTGCAACAATTTCAAATCATCGAAAAATGAGAAAGCAAAAGACCAACCTCGAATGTGACCGTAGAAAGAACACCTCTTTGTGCAGTAGAAGTCCTATGGTTTGGTATCGAAGCATGAATCATACAAGCCAATGAATTGAACTGATTCAAACTCAATGAATCACCCACAAACATAATCTTCTTCCCCCTATATTTCTGCAGAAAATTCAAAGCATTGAACCTGCACAAAAAGTAAAAAAAAAACACCACGACACTTAAACACAAAAATTTAAGTATCTATAACTGATTTAAATCAACAAAGTAAGTACCTTGGCAAGGCACAAGAAAATGGCTGCCATCTATATTTCTCATACTGAGAATCAGGACGACCATGCTTTTGGCAGTTGAACTGGTTATCAAGGAAGGGACATGAATAAGGACTATAGAGAGGATACGAAGAGTCATAAACCCATTTTCCACTGAACCAATTACATTTACCACCTGCGAGTTTTCTGTCTCTAACATTGGTCGCATTACCTAAGGAGGAATCTGAATCCTCTGCTTTTGTTTGGTGGGAAAACAGAGTGAGAAACAGAGAGAGAAACAGAACACGTAGCAAGAAACACATTTCTTGGGTTTCGTGAAGAATTTTGTCCTAAAGAAAAAGACTAGCTGAAGCGTGCTCATAGTTGTACAGAACTTGGCCTTTATATATAAGTGTGTGTGTGTGGGACACAACTAAGCATTAGAGGTGGGTGTGTGTGGGGTCTACTGAACGTAGTGAAAACAGATTATTTTTTCATTTTTTTTTTTAATTTTTCCTTTTCCTGTTGGCACAGTAAGTGAGATTTCAGATTTCACTTAAAAATCATGTTCTTTTCAAAAAACCGTGGCAGCATGTGGGGTTGATCCAATCCTTGATCTGGAATCATGATTGGCTTGATTCAAAAATGATTTCAAAAATGATGGCTACATTTTTTCTTTACTATGAAGGATATGATATAAAATGCTCTCTTAAAGTTAATTTATTGTGGGCGATAGGTGGTCTAAAATTTAAATATATATTAACAAATAAAGCAAGGTGTACAAGGTAAAGTAAGATCTTTTTTTTTTTTTTGACAAAGGTAAAGTAAGATCAATGTATGTACATTTGGAGAAAATATCGAAATGAATCTACTCCACTTCAGCAATATTCCTTTTATTATGAGTTTGATTTGGATGGTTTAAACAGAGTTCACCAGGTTTGACCAATAGTTTTCAACTCATTGTTTAATGACCGACCAATAGTTTTCAACTCATTGTTTCATGACCCTGATATGATTCTTTTCTATAAATTTGGGGGTTTTCGTTTTGCAGGACATGGTCATGGTCATGGTCCTTTGCAATATATTGAAAAATAATTCTACCTCCAGTCCTAAATATAAGATCTAATTGACTTTTTCTAAAAAATCCTTAAAAAAGCAAAATAAGTTAATTATAAATTGATTTATCTAATTTTTTCCCTTAAACTAGTTTATTTTACCTATAAACTAATGGATAATCTAAAAATATATCAAATATGTCATCATTTAATAACCTATTTCGCAACCTTAATCTCTCCAGAAAAAAGTCAATTAAATCCTATATTTAGGATAGGAGATAATACATGATGAATCTACGAGAAAAGGCTGAACAGTGTCAGACTTATTTTTCAACTCATAACATTTTTTCTGATCAACTTGATCTGGATGGACGATGGATTATTTTTTTATTTTCAGATAAAGATCACGGAGTGTTAAACTCATCACACAAATTATTAATCAAAATATTCTTTCGCTCATAACGAGGACTATAAGAAAACACGAGCATATTTCATTTTCATAACATGCACCTCGTAAGGCAACCAATCAGCACAAGAACTTGTAACCAGAAAAAAAATCAGCACAAGAACTTGCCTTTTTTAGCACATGTTTTTAGTTAAACTATTAAAACTAACCAATCTTTCATCGACATATCCTTGATCTCGACAATAATCTTGGGCAAGGGATGGTTTTTAATTAAAAAAATTAAGAAAAACACACGAGAATTCTAGAGTTTTAATTGTGGCAGGGTGATACCGATAAGACATTCGCCAAAGATTTTAGAGTTGTTTTGAATTATGCAAGTGAATCAGCTAGTGAGGTCTGGTCACAAATACCAGCTTTTATCTTAAAAAAATTACACTACATGGGTTTTGCGGAGTAAGAATTGATTGGTTTATGTAAGGTAGGAATTTGGATTAGTTCATACCAAATAAAATAAATAAACCAGTTTACTTTTGTGAATACCAGATATTTTTATTGTGTGTGTGTATATAGTAAAGGACAAACTTCCCTAAGCTTGCAGGCAGATAGGTTCATAGTACAAAAGAGATAATCTGCAACTTGTAGTTCAAGATCTGTGGGAAGCATCCTTTGTGATATCATTATCTTATTCCAGCTTTGATATTTATTAACACATTTGGAATATTTCTGTTCATTTAAAAATGGGGAATAAATTAGGTAAATGAAGAGAGGAAAAGAACAAAAGCAAAGAGGGGCCAGAAAATTAAATGGAAGGTGGCAACTGGGAAGGGACCTTCCATGTTTTGTTTCTATACTTCTAGTATTATTAAAGCTCAGAGAGAGTGAGAGAAAACGTTTTTCCAAACTGAACTAGCACGTCCCACCAACCACGAGTTTGATAATTACAATTTCCAAAGTCAAAGGGTGAGTTGTCCCTCACTACTGACTACCCCCATACCATTTCAATCTTTTCCCCTAAAATACTACTCCCTTCCTCCGTCATTATTATAAGTCATTAACTTTCAATTTTTCTTGTTCCTTTTTATAAGTCACTTCATTGTTTTTAATGTGCATTAATCACTTTTTTCCACATATACTCATATTTAATAGGAGTATAGGAGAGAGTAATAGTTAATAGTTTTGGAAATAAGTGTAATTGTTGGGGGTAGTATTGGAAATTATTTGAGTTTTACGATAAATTAAATGCATTTAACCAATTTTATTGGTATGTGAGAAAAGTTAGTTGGTGACTTATAATTAGGACCGGATGGAGTAGGCATTATTCTCGATTAAATTTATACTCACACAAATACACCTGCACTGGCTACACATGGATGCATGCATATATATAGATGTAAAATTTAAATTATTCTGCACGTAGCGGAAGAATAATAGAGGGAGGAGTGCTAATGCATGGCAATAATAAACATGCTCACATGCCATCTAAAGAAAATTGAAGTGAAGGAGCCAACATTTCAAAATAAGTTCATGTGCTTGGTATGTATTGGAGCCTCGCTCTTAGTAAAAGATGAGTAGAACTTGCGGAAAGAATGGTTGGTGTCTGAGCTATTATAATATATATGACTCGACAAATTATATTCCATGGTCGTTGTGTGTGTGTGTGTGTGTGTGTGTGTGTGTGTGTGTGTGTGTGTGTGTGACAGATATTGCAATGAAAGGTCCCAAAAAGAAAACTTTTTCGGTATTTGAAGGCTAAATGGATGAGTTTTGAAGGTGATCACTCATTGCAAAATTTGTGAATTATTATAGCTTTGAGTATAATTATATTTTCGCGGAGCATGTATTTTGATGATTTGAACAATAATGAAACTCAACGATGTGTATGGAGTGATTTGAAAGGTTGGAAAGGGACGTGGGATGAGAGCTAGGTGTTTGATTAGCAGGTTTTTTCTTATTATGCTTCAATGACACGAAGATGGTGGGGTAGTTAGTTATTTGGAATGAGAGTTTAGTGTTGATTAAGCAATGTCCCATGAAGGCAACCTCTTAGGATAAGGCTTCTATGTCTTAAAATAGATTTTAGGTGATACAAGTGGTGGGTGGGGAGTGGGGGCATTATATGTATTGTTATGTTTGTGCACCACATGATAAATTCCCAATAACTCCCACTTGCATGTATGTGTATGGCTGTTCATATATAGTCAGATTAAATTTATTTATAAACCTATATTTCTACCAGAAAAAAGTTTTTTTATATGTAAGATTCTAACAACATTGATACCATGATTGAAATATTAGAAAAATGAGCACGCACTTGATTCTTTTTAATTAATTAACCACTCATTCCTATTTAAAAGTCATTTTTTAACATTTTTTAAAGACTGGAAGAATAATAATCTTATATATAAAAACTTATTAATTTTATTAAAACAATGTTACTCTATATATAATACATTATAAATCATTAGAATTTTCCTACATCATCAATTTTAAACGGGTACGAAAGACCATAGAAACGACTATCTACACAACTCCTCCAAATTAAATATCCTACAAATAGACGTAGAGATGAGAGGGTAATTGATGACAACTAATTTTTATTACATTCATTACTCCCTCTGGTCCCTAATGTAAGAGCTCAAAATTTAAATGGTTTTGGTTACATTCACTCCTCATTTAATGCATTTTTCCTACTTTACCCCTAACTCTCTTTCATATTTATTAATGCTTATGTATTTCTCTCTCTTAAAAGTATCATAATAAATATGGGCAATATTGGAAAAGAAACATTGACTTCAAACACTAAACTAACATTTACATGTTTTCTTAAGAAGCGTTTTTTTGGCGGCTAGCTCTTATATTAGGGACCGGAGGAAGTATATTAATTATAATCAAAGATGAGGCGGTTTGAGAATAATTATGGAAAATTTCATTATATAGTTAGGACTTAGGACAGCGGTGTATATATAACACTAGATTGTTTGGACTCTACTTGAATTTGAATTCTAAATTATACGCTTTATTGATTTGTGAGGGGAATGAAGTTACAAATTAAACCTTAAAAATGGCAATAGTAGTCGATTGCTTGAATACCTATATTATAATATTCTACAAAACAAAAAAACATTAATTACCAGTTTATGGCAGAGAAAAATAAACATGGAATCGCATTATTTTTTTTATGGAAGTTACCTTCTTTGGTTAATCAAACCCGGCCCAATACCTATTGAAAAAGAAATATGGAATTAATAAATTAGTTATATATCATTTGTATATTTTTCCATATGGTTATTTGATTGAATGATATTCAAGTATTATGACATCAAGATATTCAAGTATATTAATGTGCTCAGTTCTTACGGCGGTAAAAACTTTACCCAAAAGTTTTTGAGGGTACAATTTTATTGAAGCCGTACGTTTGGTTTTTGGGCGAGTGGAAGCACACTCCAAAACACACGCAAAGCAATATTTGTAAGATAAGCCAAAGAAAATTATGGGTGTGTTTGACATGAGCCATAAGCAAGATTGCACAGCAAAATTTTTACTTTTTTTTTTATTATTGCTTTTTTTTGCTTCTGGATATGTTTTGGAACAAATAAAATGTAAATTGCTTCTGCCTCAAAAGCAAGGTAGAGTAAAAGTACTCGAGAGTTGCTTTTTTCTTCTTCTCACTTTTAACTTCTAACTTAAAGCTGTTGCTAACCAACCAATTTTCTTTTCTTGACCCATATTTTCAACTTATTTCTTGACCCATACTTTTGACATATTTCTTGTTCAGAAGTTTCAAAACAAGTTTCAAAACCATTGACTTTGATTTCTTTTTTGGGTCGAAAAAACCATAGACTTTCATTGATGTTTGCTATTCTAATTTTATATACACACACATACATACACACACTCCTTTCAGTTCTCATTTTAAGTCATCAACTACTCATTTATTGCATACTAAAGGATGGTAGTTGAGTCTTAAAATTCATTTAAATTTGTCATTTTTCCAACTTCACCCTTCATTAAATAATGTGTTTCGCATTTTTAATTTTTGAATTTACATTATAACATGAGTAAAGTGAGAAAAAAAAGCATTTAATGCGGCGGTTGATGACTTATATTAAGTACAAAAAAATGTAGGTAGTTAGTGACTTATAATAATGATTGAAGGGAGTGTGTGTATTCTAATTTTATATGTATTTTATTTTAAATTACTATTTTCAAATTTTAAATTTTAATTTATGTATTCTCTTTAAATTATAACAATATTTACATATGTTGTATGTAGTATCTAATAAAATTAATGTTTTGATATAATATTACTTTTTTTAAAATAACTATCTAAACATATTTCTAAAAGTCAGATTGAAAAGAAGTCACTTATACCAACAACACATCCAAACATAATCACAACACACAGTCTGACTTTTTTCCAATCTTACTTCTAAAAAAGTCAAATTAAAAAAAAAATCATTTTTCCACTGTCATATTGAATGATCAACATTTTTCACATCAGTTACTTTTGGAATCTGTATGTTTCTCAATTCTCACGCCAAGTACAAATGCTTAAGAGAGCCGTAAAAGAGTGAACTCTCCGAATTTAATATTGTTTAGAGTGAAAACTAGTTGTTGAAAAAAATTAATATTTATGAGACCATCTTTATTTTATGTTTCATGCTTATTAAAGCGATATTTTCAAGAAATATAAATTTTAAAAATTAAATATAGACCACACAAATCAAATTTGAATGTACAGTTTTGATTGGCTCGGTCTCCTAACTAAAGTTTGTGAGTAGTAGGGAAATTGGTTTCATTTTACTCCACCTCTTGTAGTTTTGACGGACACCACAATAATAATCCATGTTTTTGTAAATATTAATCAACTTCTTAATAATGGGGTGCAATTTTTTTGTTCTTTTCTATTTGGATCATTGAAACAGTGCCTTAAGATAAGGGAAATTGACAAATAGATATTATGCAACGTAGGGACGTTTATTGAGTGGTATGCATCACAAAATAACGTTTTCCTCATCCGCACTTTGGTGCCTAGTGAAATGACGGGTTTCTTTCACTGTTTTCTTTTCCATATACTTGGTCAATTATTCGAATTTAGTTTCATAATATTCACACATCCTCACGCTATCAAACTTTAAAATATTGACATTAAATAACACCATATATATATATTGTTTTATTCTAATGATGATATAACAACGCACTCACACCACTAATTACTACTCGCTTTACCGGTAAAGTTACAACTTACATTCACATGCTGAAGCATCATTTGATTCTGAAACTTGGGGAAAGCTTTAATCCAAACTTAATCTCTCTCATATAAAATATAACGATCGAAACGGGAATTCGTGTAACATTGTTCTTAGTTGTTCCTTATATTCCGTTGTGGGGGCAAAAAAAAAACGGGATTTTGCTTAGATTGTATATCAAGTCGCATTAGTTAATAATCCATATAATCATTTTCTCACTTTCCTTTTGAACCTTAACAATATAATGTTCTATAAATGTTTGCAATACTTGCCTATTAGCTAGTAAGGATCGGATAATTTGGCGGCTCAGATATAGATGTGTATGCTTACCACATGGGTTGTTTGCGTCTTCGTATTTGATACACCTGCTGCTGTTTTCAAATAAAAATAATTATATCAAACAAATTTTCAATGGAGAAATTTTTAAAGAAACAATCGTGTATCTAAATTGGCTTACTTCAAGTAAAAAAAATGGCTAACTAATTTTGCATAAAAGAAATAAATTGAAAGCCTTGACAGCAAACTTATTTTATGGCAATAAGTAGACAGAAGGGAATATCATTACTAACTTCTGACCACTTAATAATATATCCGAGCCATATACAAATCATTATTGCACCCTAGTATTGATTATCTACACCAACCTAATAAAATCTCGTTACCACTTTTCTTCTTCCTCTATCATACCAAACAATGCCAATTGGCAATGTTCACTCATATCCCTATTATAAGTCGCCTTTGACTTTTTTTGGAGATGTTAAAGTTACAAAATATGTTATTAAATTATGATATATTTGATAAATTTTTATATTAGTCATTAGTTTATAGGTTAAACAAACTAGTTTAAGAGAAAAAAAATTAGTTAAATCAATTTATGATTGACTTATTTTGCTTATTTAGGATTCTCCAAAAAAGTCAAAGGCGACTTATAATTAGGACCGGAGGGAGTATGTCATAATTTTAAAATTATATGCGCAAAATAACAGACACAATGACCTACTTTTAGGTCCTGTTTAGCCTTTATGCGTTGTCATCTTTTATTGAAAGAAACAATCCAAAGAAGCTTTATCAAGTCGTTAATTTGATGATAATGAACGAAAGGAATAGGTGCTTAAGGCCACATGGGTATTGTGTATTTGTGTTCATCTATTGGCTGAAGACGGATAAGATTAAGAATGTGTGTCTTTGTTATGGAGATAATTCTATTTCGAATTGGGCTGTGTAGGCCATGCTCACCAAAAAATGCATGGCCCATTCTTTCTTTTTAGTGGACTTGGAACACAAGTTGCTTACGAAATGAGTAAAATTCTCAAGACACTTGGCTTTCTTCTCAATGTTTTCCATATTCTTTATCCTTTTCTTGTTGAAATTACATTAAGTCAATAATCACAAGCGTTGTTCCTCATCATACCAAATACTACTAATTAATAGCTCTGTTGAAAACCCATACTATCTTAAATAATAATCCTAATTAGTATGTACATAATTATACTCACATCTTTTTTTAATTCATCGTTTTCCTTCAAATTATTTTGTTTAACTTGTAAATTAATATATAATATAATGACAATTTTTTTCACAAATAATATGCTAATATATAATATGTTATAGTTAAATAATTTATTAAACTTCTCTAATACCTCTAAATCAGTAAATTTTATCTCAGATAAGGTACAGTAAATGATCTTAGCTTAGATAAAAATAGATTAAGACGGGAACAGTGATGAAGGTTACAAAACTTTCTAATTATTACCGACAAAAAAATTTTCTAATTGAAAAAAGAAATAAAAGGGACAAGAAAATTTAGTGATGCACAGCTAAACATTTTCTGCTTTGCCTAATGCTTAAATTTAAGCGCAATGGGCTTTTCGGCTTACACTCACGTTATCATAATCAGGAACGAATGAGAAAACAGGATATCCTTCAAATTTTAAAAAAAAGGAAAAAAGAAAAAGAAACAGGGTGTCCTTGTCATTACAAAAAACAAAGGGTATCATTATGAATAAATAACTTGATTGTTCAAAATAGCATATGATGAAACAATGACGCGCTTGTTGTTTCTTTTCAAACTAAACACGATTAATAAATCGTAGAGTTTGTATTTTGCACCGCTATTTGCCACAAGAGAAAGTGTCCATAAAGTCTTGCAAGCGCACAAGTCAAGCCATTTCAAGTTGTCATATAAGTAGCTATTATATATATATCAAAACATGTTAGTAGATACTCCTTCCGGTCCTAAATATAAGACCTAGTTGACTTTTTTTAAAAATCCTAAACAAGCAAAATAAGTCAATTATAAATTGATTTACCTAATTTTTTTTCCTAAACTAATTTATTTAACATATAAACTAATGACTAATATAAAAATATATCAAATATGTCATAATTTAATAACATATTTTGTAACCTTAACATCTCCAAGAAAAGTCAACTAGATCTTATATTTAGAACCCCAGGGAGTATTATCTTTTTTTTTATTAGAAGAGGGAGTATTATCTTACTCGGCCTAAAAATAGATATCTATTTTCTCTTACAGCATCAACCATTAGATTCACGGATATACTCCTCGAATGACGAGTAACTATCAAAAGCGATAAGCCTTTGCCTATGTTATGTTATTCTTTCATAAGATTTCGTTTGTGTACAAAACTCATACATTTATAATATTCGCGTCAATGGTCCTCATCATCTACCACAGTGTTCAAGCTAGAGAATTGATATTCCATTCCACTTGCGTGCAGTTACAGAGAATAGAAAACCTTGAAACTCTAATAGCACACCTCCTCCATTGAGTGCAATTTTTTTGGAAAAAAATCTAGAATCAAAGGTCAAAGCAAACGGAATGAAATAATTATCCCTTAAAATGATTATGCAACAACAAAGGGGCATATAATTGTTAATGATAGAATGTAAATACATAAGTTGCATTCTTTGGATGTTCTCATTAACATGGCCATATTAAGGCTTCCCTTCTCTTACTCCATTTTCTTGGGAAAAGAAAATAAAAGGCAAAAGGAAGAGCAGCAGTTCAGAGGCAGCATATATAGATAAATATGAACATAAAATAGGAAATTAAACCCATCTCAGCTCCTCCAGGACTTAGCGAGGAGTGGATGTAAGAGTATTATAACAGTGGAAATTTATGTGCATGCATGATTTTGTCATGGTGATACTTAAAGAATCTCCCACTCGGATTCAGATGTACTTGGAAGAGTCGGTTTCTTCTGATCCCCTTCAGAACAAATTGCTTCTGATTCCTCTACACACCCTTTTTTACCTTTCTCTCCTTTCCCATGCCATGCTGCAAGCTGCTCATACTCTTGCCTCCTCCCAGAGTTCTTACCTAAACTGAATACTCGCCTCATCTTTTTCTTCAAACAATGGATAATAGTAATAATCAGTTAAAGAAAGGATGGTAAAGAGAGATATGCAGAGAGAATCAGTTAAAGAATGGATGTTAGTGAGTGAGTACCTTGCTAGTCTCTGAATTATCCCCTGCCATGGGGATTAATCGGAGCTCATCTTCACTGACCACTACACAAGATTGGTCAAGCGCCAGTTCATCACCTTTTTCCATGGCTTCAGGGTCTTTTTCTATGGTAAAGTCAATGTCGAAATTCCACCCATCTGGAATTTCACAAAATATTAATGCATGTGTATATGTATATATATCGGGACATGAGAAAATAACTTTATGCCTGCTTAAATATGCGTGCATCTAAAACACAATATATCCAGGATCAGCACATAATGGCACACCTAGCAGTAGGCCCCCTAAAATGCTGTGCTATAGCTCAGCATGCAGAGATAGAATTCAGGTGGCGGTTGAGCGATTAAATAATGCCAATGGAGGACAATGTTAGTTACCATGATATCTCATCCCACTGTAAGTAAATGACACCATACAAGTAAGCGTAATACAAGATTGATTTGCCTCTGACGTTGACAATTGTGCCATTAAGATAGGGCACCCTCTGTCAATGACTCTTGATTCCTAAACACATTCGTTGCCTCGCTAGCTTTCTAAAATTTTCAACGAGATCCCTCTATTTCAAATCAGACGAAGTTCTCCTATTTTTAGAGTGACACAGCTTTGTACCTCCGCCTCATAATCATCTTCACCTAAAACCCCCAATCTTGCGTCTAGTGCTACAGACCAGATGATGTTATTCTATGTTTCATATCAGATATAACAGAGGGGCAAAGCTTAAACTTCCAAGAAAGTTTTAGTATCTATCGTATACACTCAGAATAACATAAACAAAATACATAGGCTACAGAATAACACGACAAAGCTAGAGAATTTCTGCAAATTCTCATATGCTAGTGGGTGAGAATTCCTTTATTGCAATATTCATGCACCATGAGACTAAACAACAAGCAATAAGATAAATTTCCAGAAATTCAACAAAATGGGGCCCATACTCCCGTGGCATGCACATTAATATCAGGTTGACATAGAATGACTATGCTGTAAAAACAAATAACGTCAGCAGCCAATATCAAGCAACCAACAACATTGAGGAAACTTATGAGGAGATTGAAGAGGGTAAAAACGAGAAAACATATGCTAGAATACTCACCATTTTGTTCTCCAGATTGGACAGCAGAGGAAGAATAGCTCACATTCATCTCTTTTTCATCATCAGGTCCATTATCAAATACTGGAAGATCAGGGAACTCTCCAGAACTTTCATTTCCACTACAACAATCTGAAACCACGTCTGACTTTTTTACTTCAGCCGAAGATTGATTTGAAATTGCAGCTGCAGGACGAAAAGGCGCTTCACGATTTTCATTTATAACATTACTGGACAATGTCCTGCATGTTTCTACTTCAGGTTCAGTTGAAGTATTTCCATTCACCATCATGGTTGGAGCAAGTTTTGATCTGATATTTGTACTCCTAACACGTTGTCTTGCATTTGAGTTAAACATGTTCACTTTGAAAGAGCTGCTAGGAGCTGATGTCAATAAAACATCGGTGTCACAAGATTTTTCATAAGACGATGCACAGGTGACATCATTATCAGCGTCATCATATATCCATAAATTTTTGCTTAATCGCTTGATACCCGCCTTTGGAGTTCTTTCATTTGGACCCACAATTTTCTTCTTATGGACATCATCATTAATGTCTTGATCCACAGGAAAATCAGACATCACATTTTCATCCAGGTCAGGGTGGCGCAAATCATGCATGATATCTGCATAGAATTTTTTAACACTTTCCCCAACAGTCTGCACCTGATTCTCCAAGTATTTAACGGTGTCCTATAAAAAAGAAAATGGAAAAGCAAACGAGTTCATAGTGGGATTAGATAGTGTATATTCATGGCAGGGCAGGGCAGGGCAGCACATTAGCTTGAGAAACCAATTCAACATATTTAAGCTCCTTAAATATTACATTAAACTTCCATAACATGACAAACGACATGTATAATCAGCATACTAATCAGTAATGCGAATTATGGAAAGAATACCACGGATATTTTTTCAAATATGAAGAAATATTGCGACTTTGCCAATATTAAATGTCAGGAGGGAAATATTTTATTTTAACTTTCAAATGAAATTTATAACATCAACTGATAAATCTGCTAATGAAATTCCGAACATCCCTTGTTAAAGACTTGAGTGGCTAAGATAGGCTAAAGTCTAATGCTAAATGGACAACAAATGCATACCTCATAAATCATTTCTTCCGCTTCCAGACACATATTTTCAAACTTCTGGTATATATTCCCAACCCAAGTTATGCCTTTTACTTCCATCATGACCATAATAACCTCGCCGGAATTATGAATTATTATCCTCCTGGTTGAACATCAAGACATTATTACCTAATCATCTTCATTATAACAATAGGCACACACGATACATTTACACGCACACAAACATGGGGCTGAAGTGAAAGCACTAAACTTCATATGCACAACACAGCATTTAGCAGATAGTGTTTTATAATATACAAAGACATAGAATGGCTTGTACAAACGATCAATCCTACAACACCTTTAATTCAAGAGACATTAAAGGTGATAAGTTTTAAACCCCAATAAGTTTAAAAGCGATAAGCCTTTGCCTATGTTATTTTAAACCCCAATAAGTTTTTAAAAAAGTCAATAATATAATTAACATGTGAGACACAAAACCTCGCTGGCCACAAAAAAAACATAGAAAACTCAAAACCCCAACTTCCCAATCCTAGTTCCCACCAACCAACAACTTAACCTGCCCATACAACCTTGATCAAACAAAAAAAAAAAATCAAAAGACTACCTACTTGGGAATTTGCTTGATCAAAGCTGTAATAGGAAAGGCTTGGAAGAAAGCTTAAATTTTTACCTAGGAACAGCTATGATCATTGATCAAAATGAAAGACCCACCTTTAAAAAAAAAAACAGAGCCCCACATAAAATAACCGAAAAGGAAAGATATAGCGATAAGAACATAACTGAGTTCCAATATTATTATGCGATGAACTAAAGGGTTGGAAAGTTGGGAACTTTAACTTACTTGCTGAGAGAAAAGAGGAGCACCCAAATACAATTACTCAAACTATTAAGCCTTTAAAGGGACTTAAGGGTAAAAGAAAAATAAAAATTAAAATAATTATATACTCCCTCCGGTCCTAAATATAGGACCTAGATAGAGACTTCATTTTGGTTCTAAATATAAGACCTAGATACATTTTTGGTCACCTTTTTCATAAATTACCCTTCTTCTTCTTAACAACTCCTTTGATAGGAGAGGAAGAGCTACTAAGTAATTAAACTAATTAAGGAGGGGTATTATTGGAAAGACATCTAAAATTAAGTCTTCCTTAATCTTCCCAAACAAAGTTATCTAGGTCCTATATTTAGGACCGGAGGGAGTACTATTTAGGAATAGGGGTTAGGAGACAATGATCAATCTGCCGAGGAGGGAAGGGAAGGGAAGGAAACGTATGGAGTGAAGCCTCAGCCGCTTGGGCTGCGTATTATAGCCATACCATTGACACGTGGATCCCAATTCCTAGTTCACCTTTCCCCATGTGTGGGTCCCTCTTTACTATTTTGCCTTTCTTTCTTTTTTAACAGTGGGACCTACCTTGTCGATAAGCTTTCCATTTTATTTGCAGTTTAATCTCTGGTAAGGGAAATTAATACTGGAAGGTCACAATACATTTCAAAATAATTATAAAGTCTCAGGGGCCCTTTCCTGCAATTGTTTGCTTAACTTCAATGACCATTTTGCCCTCATTAAAGATGATTGTCATCTCACTGGTCCCTACAGGGGACTATACTTTCATCTTATGAGGGCAAAATGGTCATTGAAGATAAGCAAACAATTGCAGGAAAGGGCCCCTGGGACTTTATAATTATTTTGGAATGTATTGGGACCTTCTAGTATTAATTTCCCTTACCAGGGACTAAACTGCAAATTTCCCTTTTCCATTTCTTTTGTCACCTGAGTTAAATGATGTTTGATTAATTGATTATTGATAATTTAGCTTGGTATCTAGTATCTACCAAAATTATTTATGTTCAATGCGTCAATTCCTACGTAATATAAGACTTTTATTTGATCATTTAATTACTCATTCATAAATAAACTTGAGAGAAATAGTAGCGATCAAAAGTGACAATTACACTTAAGTTATAAACAAAAGATATGATATTTGATAGGTCAATTGACAATTTTTCATTTGTTAATCAATATTTTTGTAGTTGTTAATAAGTGATCATTGACAGCTCCTTTGAGATCTCTATAAAATTAAACTCTTTTACTTATAACTAGTGTGTAATTATCCCTAAAAATATGAAAGAGAATGAATTAGCCTTAAAAATTTACTTTTTTAAAAAATCAAATGTTTTTTTCTCGAACAATTTCAAATACAACCTTATAAATAAAATGAGACAAATCAATTAAATAAATACTTTATAATCAGCAACAGGGGAAGTGCAATAATAATGTTACTTATTATTATTGTTAAACCGTTTGCCTTGTGTGAGAATTCAAGTTCACCTTATCAAAAGGGAAAGTGTACGGCATGATGTCTATTCTTAGTTAAATCCGAAAGCATACCTGACTCTAGGTGAGCTTTTTCCTTAGATTTGATGTTCTGATTCCATCACGTTATTCAAATAAATGTAAGCGTTTGCAGTTAGCAAATCAATTTGAAGCGGTGATATTGCATGAAATACAAGATGTACTGGCAAAGACCAGATGTTGTATAGTCTGCCTAGTAACAACTAACAAATACTGCATGTTAAGGATTTTAGCATCATTTTCAATTTTTTTTCTTTCATCATCCATTCACCAGAGGAAATGACACTTCTTTATCTTGATCATTAAGTTAATCAAAGTACCGCATTTGAGGTATAATTGTTATTGAATTTAGTACACGGTGACTGTATATTATTTTTTGAAATCATCAATCCATATTAATTTCTCATGAACTATGTGCATTGCATGAAATGTTTTCTGGTGTGGTAAAAAAAATGTTTTCTAGTTATGCTTAAATTGCTTGTGATTAAAAAACTTTACTCAAAAAATTGCGACAGAATATACTTCAATTAAGACGAAAACAGGAAGTTCTACGTATGTGGGTTCACACGTGTAAAAGTGGATCCTTACCTGCAATTAACCTTTTAGTCTACCTTTGAAGCAACAAACTTGTAATCATCCAATCTCATAGTCTTCAAGTTTTGTCTTTGTGTATTTAAAGTTACTCACAATTAAGCTTACATGTTTGGCTTATTAGGCTCTCTCACCCCCTCAAATATCAAACCCAATTTATATAAAACAAGAAGTATTCTAAAAAATAATTAATTACGAACAAATAACCATGAAATGGATGTAAATATCCTTACAAGCTGTTATTCTTATATCACCTTTAAGGAACAAACCAAATAATAGGAAAATGATTATTAATTGTAATCCATGGCCCCTGAGAAGTTATCCAATATCCACCAAGTTGGATAATGAGCACCGATAGGAAGCAATACAGATATATCTTTGACGTATGGCTACCACAAAGCATATTTGCCGTCCGCTTCTACAGTTTGTCCTATCATCTAGCTTTCTGTTTCCTTGTGCCTTTGACCTTGGTTTATCTTCAACAATTCACGGGAACGACTCAACAAAACCATAATAAACTATTGTTTCGTCACCTTCATCACGAAAACGTGACCAAAAGTATGTGTGTGGATTCTTGAGAACTTTGTTTGCTACAGAAGAATACGAGAAAAAAGATACGCATATTCAATATCTGAGCTCAATCATATTTTTACGTTATGGACCACAAAACAAGTCCACAATTTCACACATTCCTTGTAACCCTCAAAGATTCAAAACGTACAAGATAAAGGTCAAAGTGATGGAACAGACATGTTAGAGTGGTAAACAAGATTAACCAGCTGTTTGAAAATCGCCAAAATCATCATCCGGTATATCCTGTGTACTCTGATTTTCTGAAGAACTCGGATGATCTTGGTCTTCATTGTCTATTTTACGAGGCTCGTTGTCTCTGGGAGATTTCTCAGGGCTGAAATTTGTAGGAGACTTCTGCAAGGCAGTAGAAGGAGATCCTGGAGGTGGTGGAGGCGGTAACTTAATGCTTAGTTGTTTAGACTCTTTTGTATCATGCTTTTCTTCCGAGGGGCTGTTCTGACCTTGTTCAAGCAACTTGGACTTTAAATTGTGGCCACTTTTCTGCAGACAACAACGAAGGATCACATGTTGATCATGATACTAGACAAATAAGACTGCACCTTTATAACCAAAGGACAAAGATTACAATACATTCGTCTTAATTTGCAATTTGAGAGTCTCTCCTTCTTTTAAACTGTAATCAACTGAGGAAGTGTGCTGGAAATGGTGTTCCATCTCTTCTGCTTCTTTCTTCTTGTTCAGATATCTTTAAAATAGTTTAGGAAAATAAATGATTTTTTTTATTGAAAAACGGTGCAAGGCATTCATTTCCAATGCTATTGAGGAGGTAAAATACATGGAAAAAAATACCAGGTAAATTGGATGGACAAGGAGAACTATAAATATGTTAAGGATACTTCATATGATCATGCAAGGCAGCTTGAAAGTCATAAGCCTCTGTTCTTTCCCGAAATCCTATACCAATAAAGGCATGGCGAGGACGGCCACCTGCAAAATTTCCAATTACTAAGGATCGAGTTTGAAAAGTAATATAAAACTCAAAAGAAGTGTAGTGAAATATCGCATCGATTTTTGTGGTGCCAAAGCTCACAAATCTTTCAACTACTATGTTGAGAGAGAAGAGGCACACTTCTGCATGGCAAATTTGCAGGGCATAAAAATAAGAAATTAAGAGGTCAACAAGAATGATATCTTAGATATACTCGGTAGCATTTCACAGCGAGGTGTATGACTGATTCAATCGATACATACAAAACTAAACTAAAAGCCTGTTCAGATCATTGTCAACAGAACTACTATTAAAAAAATCATGACCGTGATGGATGAGATTCACTTCTGGTCAAGGAGGAACTCACAGTGGTCATTATGAAACTTGATTTTTTTTTGGACATTCTCATCAGTTCTTAACTCAAATCACTTGCCTCTAGTGAATTTTTCAAGATTACAGATGCAAAGATGTTTGGCTCCTGAATCTCAAAATATTGGTTGTCAAGCCACATGTCAACTAACTCAAAAGGCCTCAAGAGAGAATGCTTATATTTGGAATCACAATCTTAAAATCTCGTCAGCATGTTGATGCACCATTCATGGGTTTAGAATACAAAGGTTTAAGTTACTTGGATATAGAAAGTGTAGATTTAGAAAATACAAAGGTTAAGGTTACTTGGATATTGAAAGTGTAGCTCTGAACAATGGGGCACACAACTCTTACAATCATGTCTATAACCCACCCAGTATCGATAGCACCCACAGAACAAAGATAAAAAAATAAGAAGCCGCATCTTATGTGTAAAGTATCAGATGGGAGGACAGCATTGGCGATTATTTCAGAAATATGCTACCAAGAAAATGTCTGGAAACTCTCTCTTTTAGAAGGAATTACACCTTCTATTTAAAATGTCAGATGGGGTAACTCCTAGCAATGCTTCAGAAATATGCAAGCAAATGTCTTTCCTGAAACAATCTCTCGGGACAATACTATTACAAAATAAGTTGAAGTCTTGATAATTCATTACGGTAAATTTTCACTCTACTTTAAGCTGGGAGGAAAAGAAAATCACTGGAATGATTTCACATGTTATTATGTTGAACTTCAGTTCAAAAATATGAACCCTGAGTTTCATGCGTTATTATATTATGTTCTTTTCCTTTTTAACTCCTTTGTATCCCACTTGTGTCACATGTATTTCTTTTGGGAGGACAACTTTTCCTCCTCAGCTCTTGCACAATGTGGAGGAATAAAAGGAAGCAAAGAAAAATTCAGATATCAGGACTCACCTATGTTCTCTTCTATCCGAAGAACAAAATATCTGAAAAAATTCAATAACTAAGCATCAAGAAGCAGAAAATGACATGATTACAACTAAGAGAAAGTAACAATAGTCTTGCATACCTGCTGCTGTCAATAACAGCCTCCACAGGATGCAGCTCTCCACTTCTTAAAAATGCCTGAGCATATAGCTCACCTGATTAAGTAAAACATCTTTAAATGCACTAAACAGCAAACAAATTGAAATCAGAACTAAATGTATGATCCTATCAAAGCAGCTCAAATATAACCTCACCTGTTTTTTTATCTTCTAGTCTTATAATGCATAATTCTCCCTTGCTAATGACTTTCAATGTCCCTTCCCACGCCCATTTATTCACATCCCATTCATCGGCCCTGAACTCAATCACCAACAAAATCACCAAATCACTTAACTATGAACAACTTATACTCAATTTCCTCCCAGAAAACAATTCTATAAAATGTTGGCTTTCTTTGTTTTAGGAGCACATTAGAGAGTAGAAATTGTTGTGCTAAATAAAATCACCAAATCACTTAACATCCAACAGATTGCAAGTGTAACAGATGAGGAGTCATAATTTAAAGCTAGGCAGAGACCTGTAAGAAGCAGCGCTCTTTCTTGGGGGAATCTGCATACATTGGAGTAACCAGCCATCAGCTACACATTACTGAAATTCCAAAATTCATCAATATATCATGTCATCTTCTCATAAAAAGGAATATAGTATATCAAGTCATCCATTCGTTTTGATTTAACTAATAAAAAAATCTAAAAATGTAATTTAATGGCAACATAGTGATTGAATTGGATTACACCATACTCCTATTAAATAATGCAGCTACAATACCACATGGATAGGGCGAAAATACACAAGAGGGAAATGCAAATATGATTTTGATTTGGATTGTGAGCTGAAATAACATATTTGATCCTTTGAACTCTAATTTCATTGGAAGATACTTACAATATAGACGTAACATTCAGGGACTTGGAAGAGAATGAGTTGAACAGCCTCATCAATGTGTTGGCTTTCGTCTCCGATTTTGGGAATGTCAGATTCCGTCTCTTGCTGCGCCATGATTGAGGGAAAAGGATACAGAAATTGAAGAGAGTAAGTAAGGAGTATTTGAGCAGATAGATTAATTAGAGGAATAAGCAATCCAATCCAATCCAATCCAATCCAATTTTGTTGAGGTTGCCAAGAGGTTGTTTCGACGCCTCAACAGAACGACGCATCACCAGAAGGCTTCTACGTCAGACCAATAGGGGCCGTAGGATCAGAATACTTGAGGAATATACTATACGCTTCTAAATTCATCATCCTGTGCTGACTGAGGGCTACAATGTCTTTTCCGTACTACTTACCTATGTTACGTTTTTTTTTGGCCAACCTTAGCTATGTTACTTTGCTGTTGGCAAAAGAAACAAATTAATGTAATGTGAGCTTAGTTTCATGGAAATAAATAAAGATTAAGAGTATGTTTGGTTGTGTGAAAGAAAGTAAAAAATTAGAAATGGAAAGGGTAAGAGATGAAAAGTAGGTATAATGATGAGAGAGTAAAGTTTGTGGGTCCCACAATAAATGTGAGATGGAGAGAGAAAACTTGTGGGCCCCATGATATATTTAAATGACCATATTACTCTTAACTTTTCAATTATTTACTACCCACTTTCTTTCATTTCTTGGAACCAAACAAGCTCTAATACTCTCCCGTTATTAATTATAAGTTAACTTTGACTTTTTTGAAAAAGTTAAAGTTACAAATTTTATTATTTTAAATTGTTTAAAATTATCTTTTTTCCCTCAAAACTAGATTATTTTAGTTCTAAACTAACATATATTGTAATTACATCAGTTGTATGTTATAATTTAGTGGTTTAATTTACTTCCTTATATTGATTGCAAAGTCAAAGTAAATTTATAATTAAGAACGGAGCGAGTAGCAATTTTTGACCATTAAATCATGTAAGTGATATATTGATTGCAAGAAACGACGTTTTAGACAAATAAAAAAAGTGAAATAATATATTTTTAAGAGGTAGAAATTCATATTAAATAAAATCTACATTGTAAGTTGTAAATCACTTATAATAGTGGAAAAGTTAATTGTGTTATGGGGAAATCCCATTTGAATTTTAAATCGATTTAATTAGTTGAATAATATAATTACCAGTGGATTAGCTGTATTTGCTACTTAAACTCAAAATCTTTTTTCTATAATTTTGAAATTCAACTGTTATTTATCTGTGATTTCTCCTTTATATTATTTAATTGGGCAAAGGTGCAAAAATATGACTAAACTTTACCCTAAGTTGCATTTCTATGACTAAAGTTTCGTAAGGAGCAAATATACCACCAAACTTGGGATCGAGGTGCAAAACTATGATTTTCGTCATCTCTTAGTAACTTCTGTCAATGAGTGGTGATGTGTCAAAATAAAAGATGACATGTGGCAGGTGGGTGAATATGTGGCAGGTGGGGAATTTTAATTCTTCCATTTACACCTCACCAACCAACCCCATCACCAGCATCAATCAATTAAAAAACCTTAACCTTCCATTGTCCCTCTTCTTCGTAACCAAGGGGGAGGAAGAAAGGACGAAGTTGCGAGAGGTTTGAAAACAAACAAATCGATTACAAAGGTATAGACTTAGTATTTGCTCCTTCTCGTGTTGGAAGGAGGGGATGCCCAAAGGAACATTTGGGCTTGCATCAATTGAGGTGAGGGGAGGAGGATGCCGTCGCAGTAGCCAGTAGGCGTGGGTTGAGACGGCGGAGATTGGTGGCGCCGGTGGACAACGACGACGACGAGTAGGAGTGTGGTGTGAATGGTGGCTGTGGGATTAGATGAGGTTAATGGAGAAGAGGGAGTTCAAAGCGCAGCAACCCGGACTCAGTGAGGCAGAGACGACGAGTAATAAAGGAGAAAACGGTGGCCGAGCGGAGATATGGAGGTGTGATGACGAGGTGAAAGGTGGTTGGTGGAGATCGACATGTTGGGGAAAGAAAAGAGGTTGAAGAACGAGGAAGGAAACGACGAGTGACATAACAGATCCATGGTGGTTATGGAGGTCGGCCGCCGTAGTGAGTGGTGGCCGACGGAAGTTGAATGACCGGTGGATGAGGGGTTGTGGCTTTGGGAGAGATAGAGGAAGATGAAGACGGCTGAATTTTTACATTACTTTAAATACATTTACCCCTTATTCCATGTAATACCAATAAAGAGTCTATTCAGCATGTCACATGATCATTATTACACACTTAGCATCTTAAAAGTTGAAGACTAACGGTCAACACTGTTATAGTTGACGGAAATCCTATTTTTGCACCTAGATCCTAAGTTTGGTAGTATTTTTGCTCCTCACGAAACTTTAGTCATAGAAATGCAACTTAGCGTAAAGTTTAGTCATATTTTTGCACCTTTACCCTATTTAATTAATTAATTTTCACATATTTGTCAATGATTTGGATATTGATTTTTGAAATAAAAGTTGTGAACACAAAAATGTAAATGTTTCACTTGCACACACGGTCATATTATAGATTCGTCATCACAAAAAGACATGTGATGACATAGTCAAGCCAAATAGAGAAGAGGAGCAATATTTCTCATTGTTTCAGTGTACTATTTAATATTATAACCAAAGTTTACATGGCAGAAAAGCACATGACACATTGAGCCAAGTATCTTCAAGTTTTTAACTTCAGTCACTCGATCAATTCCTCACAGACTCATGTTTATAGGGAGAGCTATATAAAATTCCTCCCATATTCTACATAATTAATTCTCCTAGAGATGATGAATTGAACACAGAAATCCTCCTCCTCTTTCTGATTCCCAAGAGCTCCTGTGAAGCAGAGAATCTATCAACCACAGACTTGATAGCCTGATGAACAGAACCAGCAAGAAGCTGCCTATACTCTGAATCTTCAATATTGCCATACTCTTTGCAGCTTATTATCACAAACACATTCTTCATCCTCCCTCCCAAAGTTGCTATCTCTGCCTTCATTATCATCATGTGGAGAGCATCAAGTGCCTGCCTTATATCAGACAATAAGCCAGGTTTATACTCACAACACAGAGATGCCCTTATTGAATAAGGAAAACCATCATAGCCACCCTCTTCTTCTTCCACTCGTATCTCATCACTGTCCTTTGGTACCATTGACCCTTCACAAGCTTCTGTTGCACTCCCTTTTAGCTCTTTCAAATGCCTGATCACTTCAGCAAGTAATGATGCTTTGTCCATCTATTAATTCATAAAAAATTTACTCAGTTTTTTTAAACAAACAGGAATTCAATGATTATAAAGAGACTTGTAAAAAACTGACCTTGTTGGCACCTGGAATCACTGTACGAAGAGTATCAAAATGAGAATTGATCCTTGCTCTTCTCCTTCGTTCTGCTTCACTATGGTTCTTCAAAGCTGTGATGCTTCTCTCAGAGGGGAAGTCCTTGTTTTGTTTTTTCACTGAAGGATCCACGAGCTCACCTATGTGGTTATCCAAAACCATAGAAGAAGATGAAACAAACCCACTTTCTATAACACCATAATTTACTGGAAAACCATGGCTACTTTTCTCTGGGGTACCTTCCCAAATATTTGAACTCCAATCAAAAGCTTCCATTATTTTGTTACTTTCTGTAAGTTCCATTGCAAAAAAGGCAAAGCTTGTGCTTGAGGGATGGATTTAATGCAGAAATGAGAGTGAGTTCTTGCTTGCTATAATGGGTGTGGACTAGAAGATGTAGTGAAGTGGAGAATCTGAGGGAGTCAGAGGGGATCAGGAGAGTACAAATATTTCCAGTTTAGGTGGGGCGAGTCAGAGAAATGCTCGGTTTTAAATAGCACAGAAAAATTGGTCTCGTTTGTTTTGAATAAGATTATAATTGTATATGTAACTAGAGTACAAATTGCTGCCTCGTGAGTGCAAGATGAAATCTCAATCCTCCTGTCTCGAAATATTCTTTATTCAAATTTGGCCTCAGTTTGGATCTCTTGCATAAAAATTGGAACATCACATTCGAGACTTTTTTTATTTTTTGCCCAAGATCTAAGGCTATTCGTCCCGACCAAAACTAAACAGTAATTCAGTGAAAACAGGCTCAAATGGTTTGCGACGTGTAGTGACTTGTGAGCTTATTTTTCACCAGAAGAAAAGCTAATTGGTCCACAGTAAAGTTTAGGTATGCCTGAAAACTTCAGCCTTTATTGTTGTTGGTCAAAATTATGGCCAGTTTATAATCAAAGTATCAAACAAATCTTGTTCACATTCACCCGACAAGCCAGTCCACAATATTATGGCTTAAAATAAGCGCCCTCTCTTCGAAGTCGAATAAGCAATATGTTTATTTGATTGTTCCAAATGCAAATATAAGTAAGAAGATAAATTTTAAAGGCCAATGTTAGCTCTTTGTCCAAAAACAAGGCCAATGTTAGCTTATTATGGTTGTTTTTATCAGAAATTATAGTTTTTTTTTATCAAAAATCAGAAATTATAGTTTTGGATCTTACAGTTTATTGTTTTTATATTTAAAAGCTTGGGTGTTCGCTTGGAAACACTTTATGATATAATAAAGTTCCTATTTCATTCAAACTAAAAGAAACGAGAAGATAAAAGCAATGTTTTTAAAAAACTTGTATATGAAATTTGTAGCATTTTTATAATCATTATCCACGGGTAATTTAGGACTAATGAGTGAACAAATATTTTAGGACATATTTGGATATGTATTGTTGTCCAAGTTATTTTTTCATAGATATTATTTAAAAGTATTTTTCATTAAGATCGTTCCAATCACCCTTCAGTGAACTAGCATCCATATAAGTTTCAGGTCTGATTCATTAACTAGCAATGACTGAAACAAGAGATAAGGATAGGGTGTGTCTGGCCAAGGGACCAGTGAGGCAGTGACCTGATGGTTAGAAAGGTGAGATAAGACATCTTCCCACCTTCAAGGTCCTGGGTTCAATATTTGGCGCGCCCTCCCCGGGCAAACTCCGGATTAGTCAGCACTCAAAGATTGTCAGATACCGGAAGCTCTAAGCAAAAAAAAAATGATAGGGTGTGTCTGGGTTTGGTGGTGAGTATTCAGTGCAGGATAAGAAGAAGCTTTTGCGAATTTACATAACCCAAAGAGGGTGTTCTTATATTTTTACTCTTACTCAACAACCCACTGAGACATACAGACATTGTGGGTAAACAAAGACTATTGTAGGTAAACAAAGACTAGTGAATAATGCCAAATGATGATTTAAGGCACATTGGGAAGAGAATCTTCATATCTTTATTTTTATAATATATCTATACACAAAGGGAAAGAGAGTCATCCATTGGTATTGGCATTTGAATGAGGAAGTCGTAATGGCAGCAATATAATAGAACAAATGGGAGCAATGGGGGGATCTATTGAGATCTCCGAAGAGCAATAGTTAATTGAAGATATATGGATTCCTGTCTCTTCCACGTATACAACGCACACTATTCTTGAATTTTCTTTTGGAGCGATTCACAAAATCTACTGGGAATATGTGTTCTCTCTATTAGTTTTTTTAACAAGTGAGAATACAACAATTTGTCATGTTCATACTTCATACAATGGAAAAGGCACATGATTTTTTTTTTTTTCAAAAGAAAAGGCACATGATTGATTCTATGCCCTTTACACTTTTTAGCCTCTTTCCCACTTTTTTGTTTTATTGCCATCTACATGTCTCCCAATTTTACGCCTTCCCCCCGTCACTTTGCTCTGCTTTCACATTAACAAAATTATTCAACCAAATTCCCTATGTTTACTCAGTTGAACAAAATTCCCTATTATATTTATTCAATTATTGAATACCCTCATTAACATGACCCATCTATCAGTACCTCATAACCAAAAACAAAAAAAAATGTTGGTGCATGCTGCATATTGCCAACTACTTGAGCCCATTCAAATATCTTTCAGCCCATTTCTTTACCTCAGGCTTATATATTTCTGTATGACAATCATACATGCATGTATGGTAAGATGACTTTGGTAATAAATAAAAGACCTATATCAAATTGTATTTTAACTTTTTTTTGGTTCATATTTCAAGGATAATCATTCTGAAAACCATTAATGTTTCTTTTTCTTTTTCATTTTATGGGTAGTTTAGTGTTGATGATTGATATCATATGTTGTGGGGTCATGATTTCGTGTGATTGAATAACTTCAATACTGGCAAGTTTTGGTTGTATCAATTTTCATATATGGGAATACTGTCTAAATAGTTACAAAGAAGTGCTTTCATGAAAATGTCAAGTGGATCACGCCCCCTCTTTGATTCACCAAAGAAGACGCAGGTTGAAGGCAATACTTATCCTCATTCACTAACACTTCTTTTTCTTATCAAAATCCTTTATTTTGTGTGCCTAGAAGTCATGTTTTCATTCTTATGGATGTTTCAGTTACCAACTCGATTAACTGCTTATTAGTCTTACTATGTTTTTGAATGTAATTAAAAAAATAAAGATTCAAATATATGAGATATCTGAGAGAATATTTATATGTCGAGTGACAGTAACACTCACATGAGAAAAACATTTGTCATTGCGTGGGACACGCAAGAGGTATTTACACATCAATGACTTTATTTTATTCCTATGCCAAACAAACAGTGACCAACTTTAAGTATAGCCAATTTATACCTTCTGCAGTTAACGTTTGTCTTGCCTTTCACAGAATATTCGTTTTATAATCACTGGTAATAATTATAAATTATTTTTAATAAAATTTAAAGTGGATAAATGTTAACAAAACATTAACAAACAAACAAAACAAACATTCCTACAAGTAAATTTTTTTATCACTCAATTAATAGGTATTAATATCATAATTATCATTAAAATTAAAAGACACAAATCAATTAATTATTAATGTTAGTACTCTTTTAAGATTATTCAACCTGGGTCAACCCTGTAACTTGCTTGATTACACGGGTTGGTCTCAAGTTAAGTTTGCAACGGGTCGTTGGCTAACCCAAGTACCCAACCCAATCTCTTCTTACGTAAAGGAAAAACACAAGAGTCAAAGACAGGGTTAGTATGCGGCGGCCAGCGATTCAGTCTTATTGAGTCCAAGACATAGTTGTTTCCTTTTGGGGACTCTGACAAGTGAGAGGCATACATTTTTTCCCTTGGAATTAAGAGGCATAACATTTTAATAGGCATTGCTATAAAAAATAATATTTGACGAGAAATATCTTTACAAACTGAAAAAATTAATAATTTACTACAAATTGAAATAATATCACTCTCCATAATCACAGTAGCCCTTAAATATGTGATATTTCACGTCCTCACAAAGAATACTGCGAATTCATCCACGGCCACAAACAACTATTAGGCTCAGTTTCTTTTTGGGCCATCAATAATAAATGATGATCGGCTTGTTACTCACCAAAAGACGGTGGATCAATTGATGTACACTTTTGGCTCTTAAGTTAAGAAGAACTTATTTTTTTATTATGAAAGTAAAATATACCATTCTGTTGTTTTTTTAAAAGACCATTCTTACAAAAAAAATAGACTATTAAATTAGCTTAACATATGTAATAGTATTATACATTATTTTATAAATAAGGTGAATTAGTTTTAAGGGAAAAATGAAACACAAATAATTTTAAATTAATTGTTTTGCATATATTTTCTTAATGATCTTTATGTTTATGATCTGAGGCAGTACATTCTTAATGTAGGAATTAATTAATTAATTAAAATATTATTGAATATATATATATATTAAATAATATATATATATATATATATATTCAATAATATTTTAGATATTATTTAATAGAGGTATTCCCTCATATATATATATATATATTATTAATATATATATATATATATATATATATATATATATATATATATATATATTATATATATTATTTATAATAGGATTAAATAGTATTCCCTCATATCCAAATTATAGTATAATAGAGGTAACCAACCATTTTTAGGAAAAGTTTTATAAAATATGGTGGTCTCATTTATTACATGTAACATTAATTTGATTCTTTTTTTTATATACATGGTAAAACGAAAATCAACAAACAACAAAATAACACACTAAAAAGAAGAACCAGCAACATCTTGCAAAAAATGATTGGCCTCGCCCTTAGGAAGCAGAAGCAAATGAAACCCCATGCCTCATTGGAAGGAAGATTGTTTTGGCCAAGAAGAAATGCGCATTGAAATCCCATATTTAATTTTTGATTTCATTCTTATAATTATATTATTGATTATCCATAGTTTTATACTACCTCCCCTTCACCTAATCCACAAGGACAACAGTAAAAATTATCCTAACCCACAAGTTAACTCTTGCAGCATTTTTCAAAAAAATCACGCCGGAGTAGTGTTTAGTGTGTTACAACATAAAAGCATCAATTCATTTAACCTAGCCCATGGGACCATTTGTCCATTTGTACATTTAATTAGGGGGATTTGCAGTTTAGTCCCTGGTAAGGGAAATTAATACTGGAAGGTCTCAATACATTCCAAAATAATTATAAAGTCCCAGGAGTCCTTTCCTGCAATTGTTTGCTTATCTTCAATGACCATTTTGCCCTTATAAGATGAAAGCATAGTCCCCTGTAGGGACCAGTGAGATGACAACCATCTTTAATGAGGGCAAAATGGTCATTGAAGTTAAGCAAACAATTGCAGGAAAGGACCCATGAGACTTTATAATTATTTTGGAATGTATTGGGACCTTCCAATATTAATTTCCCTTACCAGGGATTAAACTGCAAATACCCTTTAATTAACCTAACCCGAAAAGGACATGGACAGTGTAGTGGGCAAAGCGACACCCCGGCGCATGTTAGCAAGAGGCACTTAAGTAAGTGCAGATATAAAATGATAACAAAGTGACAAAACAAGTACTTCATCTCCACAACCTAGTTTGCTGGTGGCAGATTGAGCTTCTCCAACCATATATACATACACACACACACACACACTAATGGCGGCTACAACTTCATGCACAACCCCTATCTCTTCTTCTTCCAACAACCTCCCAGCCCTTAAAAATCCTTCCTTTCCCTCCAATCTCACTTTCTCTCCTTCCTCTTTCAACTCTCGCTCTCTCTGCCTTAAACGACGCTCTGCTTTTGCTGCCTCTGCTCTTGGACCCAAAATGGTTTCTGTTCCCACCATTAACCTCCCTGCTTCTCTTGATTTCCAGACCAATATCTTCAAGAAGGAGAATGTTAACCTCGCTGGCCACGATGAGGTTTCTTTTTCTTTTCTTCTAACCTTTTGATTTTAAAGTTTGTTTTTTTTTCTGTTTTCTTCGGTTTTTTGGTGGGGGTTGGCTTATTTTTTGTGGGTTTTTTGTGTTGTTCCAGATCATTGTGAGAGGAGGGAGGAATTTGTTCCATTTGTTGCCTGATGCTTTCAAGGGCATTAAGCAGATCGGTGTAATTGGGTGGGGATCACAGGTGATTCATTATTCTCCTATATGCTCTTTTACGTTATTTAATTAGCTCATTGAAGTCATCAATACAATACGCCTTGTTATGTTGTTGATGAAAAAGTTCGAGAGAGAAAGATAGAAAGAATTCTAACTAGGAAAGAAAGTCACTTTATACTCAGACAGCTAAATTTGTTGTGAAATGTGCTGCGAGTATTTTCTATAAGGAAGGAATAGGTTAGAGTAACAAAGTGAGTGGCTGCTTTTTGTTTCATCCTGATGTCAGATTATTCTTATTGCTCTTCATTATGTGTGGATAGATAATTTAACATATATGCATGTGAATTGTGACTTGTTCCTTCTGTTGTGTTGCTTAAAAGATATCTGCAATATGATCAAGAAGTTTATTATTTTAACGTGTGTATTAACTTTGGATTTCGAATATCAGGGACCTGCTCAGGCCCAGAATCTGCGGGATTCACTTGCTGAAGCAAAGTCTGATATTGTAGTCAAGGTGACTTTGGATTTCATTGTTTTGTTCATTATCCTTTACTTCTATCGTTATATTGGTCGTCATCTATGTGGGGGGATTGTTTTTTTCAAAACTTTTTTCTTATGACTGATCCCTTCCCTTCATAACCTTTTTTATCAATGCAGATTGGACTCCGAAGAGGTTCTCGGTCATTTGCTGAAGCTCGGGCTGCTGGTTTTACTGAGGAGAATGGGACTCTTGGTGACATATGGGAAACTGTCTCTGGCAGTGATCTTGTGTTGCTGTTGATTTCTGATGCTGCTCAGGTTTGTAGACTTTCCCACATTTTGGTACTTCTTACCTTTACTTGTATTTTAATGCTATTTCAACCCAAACTTTCTTTGTTGTTGAAACCCATGATTATTGTCCTGCATTTTTTGTTCACACTTTCCTACTTTCTATTCATGGAAATTGTCTGCTTTACACTCTTTGGATAAGCTTCCAAGGTCATTTGTTATCAGTCATCCTGCTGGTGATTTTGCTGTTTGTCTGATACTGTTGAAGTTCTCCCCTGGTCAATAACTTTTTTTTCACTCATCCTTATTTGCAGGCCGATAACTACGAACAAATATTTTCTCACATGAAGCCAAACAGCATACTTGGGCTGTCTCATGGGTTTCTCCTTGGGCATTTGCAGTCAATGGGGCTTGATTTCCCAAAGAATATCAGTGTGATTGCTGTCTGTCCTAAGGGAATGGGTCCATCAGTTAGGAGACTTTATGTCCAAGGCAAAGAGATTAATGGTGCTGGAATTAATTCCAGTTTTGCAGTCCACCAGGTGATTTCTACTTTCAATTTCTTTATTACTACTTGTTGTTCCTCTCTCATGATTTTATTGTTAAATCGCTTATTGTTGCCGGGGTTAACTGCCTTTAAATGTAGGACGTTGATGGAAGAGCTACTGATGTTGCTTTGGGATGGTCTGTTGCCCTTGGTTCTCCCTTCACATTTGCTACCACACTTGAGCAGGAGTATAAGAGTGATATCTTTGGAGAGAGAGGTAAGAATGAGAGCACGTGTTGCTTCTTGTGTTCCTCTAATATGTTAGCCCTAACTATTTTTTTTCCTTGTAGGTATTTTGTTGGGTGCTGTTCATGGGGTTGTGGAGTGCTTGTTCAGGAGATTCACACAACATGGAATGGATGAAGAGCTTGCTTACAAGAACACTGTTGAGTGCATTACAGGAATTGTATCGAAAACCATATCTACTAAGGTTGTATCCTCATTCTTATCTTTTGTGGCTGGATAATGTATATTGCATTCCTCAATGCATCTTCATGTGCAGGGGCATTTCCCAGTAGTGCTATAACATTTTCTTTGTTCTTTTTGAACAGGGGATGTTGGCTGTATACAACTCTTTGAATGGAGATGGAAAGAAAGAATTTGAGAAAGCTTACAGTGCCTCGTACTATCCCTGCATGGACATCTTGTATGAGTGCTATGAGGATGTGGCTAGTGGCAGTGAAATTCGCAGTGTTGTTTTAGCTGGTCGCCGCTTCTATGTAGGGATTTATTCATTTTTTATGTGAATGATTGGATACCTAAGCAGCTGCCTTTAATTATACTTGGGTTTTTGTAGGAGAAAGAAGGTCTACCTGCTTTCCCCATGGGTAAAATTGATCAGACCCACATGTGGAAGGTTGGTGAACGTGTACGATCTAAGAGGCCAGAAGGTGATCTTGGTCCACTCTATCCATTTACTGCTGGTGTCTTTGTGGCATTGATGATGGCCCAGGTAATGCAGTTCACCTGTGTAACTATTGAGTGCAGGAATTTTTTTTCTTGCTACTCTTGGAGCTTGGGATCAACTCATTTTTCATCCCTTTATTTTTGAATGCCGTTGTTCTCTATGATTTTGAATGTGAGGCTGATCAGCTATACTGCTGATAAGTACTGCACTTTTTTTAGTTTTTTATCATGACAAGGAAGAATTTAGGTGGTTATTGTTATCTGTAGAATTGTCTTTTCCACCTGTCTATCTCCTGTGCCTTATTTGAGACCATCGTCTTTCTGTATTAATTTTATGATCAATCACGTTATTCAGATTGAGGTACTGAGGAAGAAAGGCCATTCCTACTCTGAAATCATAAATGAGAGTGTCATTGAGGCTGTTGACTCTCTGAACCCTTTCATGCATGCTCGGGGTGTTTCTTTCATGGTTGATAATTGCTCAACCACAGCCAGATTGGGTTCAAGGAAATGGGCTCCACGATTCGACTATGTCCTTCACCAACAGGCCCTGGTGGCAATCGACAATGCTGCACCCGTCAACCGAGATCTGATCAGTAACTTCCTGTCAGACCCAGTTCATGGAGCAATTGAAGTCTGTGCTGAACTCAGACCCACGGTAGACATTTCTGTGCCACCGAATGCAGATTTCGTTCGTCCTGAGTTGCGCCAGTCCAGCAACTAGAAGCTTCTGCTGCTTCTCCCTGGTCGTACCTTTTTATAATGAGCTATTGAGCTTAGAAGAGTAGATGTACTGTACGCGTGGTTTTGTTTTCATAGTTTAGTGCCAATGTGGAGAATGTATTATCAGTTTATCACTTTTGACTTGTGTTTTGGTGACGAGGATTGGTGCTTAAGCTTATTGTTCTATTAGTATTTTGTGGCAATAAAGCAGATTTTCATTTCGATACCTTTCCCTCTTTTATTTGCATTTAAAGTTCCAATCCATATAAAGTGAATTTTAAAATGTATCATCATCATAGGTGGTTAATATATTGGTGCAGTTCATTGAGATCAAATCAGTAATGTCTTCTTACCTAATTTTAGCCGTTCCAACAAATCTTTTCATATATGAAACTAAATTCATTCTTCAGTTCAGTAGTTTTTTTTTTACCAATCAGTTCAGTAGTTCAATGCAAGGAAATAAGAAGTGTCCATATATACAAGTCACAACTCATAACCATGAGTAACCTTCCTTTGTACAGTATTTTTGACGATTATATATCACACCAGTTTATGTATAATCATTCAGACAAAATAGAGGGACTGAAATACGTGTATGTATACTAGTCCTTAAGGAATATATAGTTGGTAGCATCCAAGATCAACAATATAGGTTATGCAATGGGATAAGAAGCTTCCATGGCTATACCACAAATGCCTTCTTTAGCAGCCACATCTCTCTGCATTCTAACATAGCCTTGTTCACCCCACTGTTCGCCCCATGAATTCTTCACCAACCAATATTTGATCCCATTATCACTCACTCCATAACCTACAATAGTGACACCATGATCCAAGTTGGTGTTACATGGTCCAGTGAAGACGCCACTCGAGTAAAATTGAAAAGTCAGACTGCCTGCATCAATAGCCACAGAAACCGGTTGATTGGCCACGGCTTTGAGCAGTGCCTCCTCACTATTTACCGGCACATCCTCATACCCTTTGATGCTAGCTGCATGGTTTGCTGCTTCTTTTGTGTCACATGTAGAATTAGTACCGAAATATGGGTAGTTGTCTTCTGTTGTGAGGCCATGGTTTTTTATGATGTACTTAAAAGCATCATCCATCAGACCTCCTTCACAACCTTGGTCCACACCATTTGTGTCACAATCTACCAATTCTTGTTCTGATAAAGATATCAACTTCCCTGTACTCAATTTAGTGACGCCTTCCGTTGCTGCTACAGCAGAAAACGCCCAACAACATCCTACAGTTCAAATACCAAAACATAAAGTGAGTCAACAATTAGAATTGGTCTGTGTAGGTGTATGAAGTGAATTTCAAACAATTATTAAGGAGTTACCACAAAATCCTTGGTCCTTGATGGGAGTTACAGCTCCTTTCAATCTCCAATCTATAGAAGGTGGAACCGCAGTCACATTTTCATACATAAACGTGGTAGTTTTGGTGGCTGAGGAGCACATGTGGCCCTTGAATCTGTTCGTGGATGCTCTAAACTCTTCATTTGTGAGATCTGCAAATTTATTGATGCCGAGCTTGTATGGCTGAGTCCCAGCATTGTTAAAGGCTTCTATTCTTTCCACATTTTGCTTGAATATCTTGTAACGCACCTCCTCTTCAATGGAGTCCTTGTACACTTTACCATATTGAGCCATCCATTGCTCATACCTCTCATACATTGAAGCATCTTGCAGGCTATGAGATGTGGCTTGGTTTGTCCTTACTCCCAAGATGAAGGTCAAAACCAAAGCCACGCAGAAGATTTGATTTCTGCAAGCCATGGATATTTCAAATTGTGATGCTAGTTGAAATACAAGAAAGGTGTTTAATTTGCTGGTTCAGTTTTGCTTGCTTGATAGAGATTTATACACACACTAATTTTGTAATGAATAACACCAAAACACAAAGCATAGAGCAGCTTTATCTTAATTAACGTGCATGAAAGAGTGCTGTGATTAAGACCAAAGCGTATTGGCGTATGAAGTTTATTTCTATGGAAGCTAAAGGTCAACTTGCATTCCAATTGAGTGCTACACTGCTACCTCGTGCACAAAATTGAAAAATCACTATCTTTATTAGCTTTCAAATTGAAGCATAGAAACTACCATACTACTAGTTTCACAGCAACTCCATCATTCATAATATACATATAACTGGAAAATCAAAGTGCTGCAATGTTTTAGACTAAATTCTCTCTTTGTTTTTTGCCTCTGTTTTTTACCTTGTTTTTTTTATCTGTAATCTATGTGATGATGATGATTTGTAGCTGTTTTCCCAATTGTTTCTCTTTTTGCGTGTTTGGTTTTTCGAGACTAAGTTTCTTCCTTCCAATCTGAAATATAAGGTCACTTTAACTTTTTCGCGAACATTACGTAATTAAATTAAACCATTAAACTATATTGTAACATGTGCTGCATATAATTAGATATGTGTTAGTTTATAAGTAGAATACACTAGATTTGATGAAAAATATAATTTTGGACAATTTTAAGTGACTAATTTTGTAACTTTAATTTTGGTTAAAAAAAGTCAAGTGACTTTATATTTAGGATTGGATGGAGTGATTTGGGTTTTTTTGACGTATAAGTGTGAGGTAACTAGCTATAATTATTTAATATTTAATTTTAATGAACATTTCTAACCGGTCATAAAATCCAAATTCCCAGGTTTATGAGGCCATGTGATGATTAAGCAGTTTGACATTATACATGTACGTAAGTAACTTGATTAAGCAACACTTTTGATTTCTCTACTTTTAGAATAACAAAGCAAGAATACAACTTACCGTTCCATCCAAAGAGCACAAGGACATACGAAATAACTAATGATACTATAAACATAATTTAGAATTTCATACGTAATGTTTACGTTTCTGATTCATTATTATTAATATATCAGTCTTTGAAGATCGGTTTGAAGTTAATTTTGGTCCCAGCTACAAGCATAAAGCCACGAGTTCCCTTTTGGTTTAGTTATGGTGGGAGTTCTCAAAAATTCATTATTTAAGAAAATTTTATTTTCTATATATTTCCAAAAAAAAAATCTCAAAGACCTCCATTTTAGCAGATCACTCAAATGTCTCATTCATAGCATTTTTTCAGGCACTTCGAACAGAAAGAGGTTCTTTTTTCTTTTTAATTATTCAGTGATTATCAAATTTCAGAACATGATCGGTTTACAAGTCATCATAAATTTTGCTATATATACCTCAAAAACATGAGAGGCCATTACAGCAACAAAAACAAAAGAACCATTTGAAGCCTTTGCTTTTATTGTTTAAGTAACATGGCTTTGATGAAACTTCAATCTCAACACCTTTCACTGGCTTTTCTTTTTCTGGGAATGTTGGCTTTTCAAGCCACATCACGCACTCATCAAGAAGCCTCAATGCAGGAGAGGCATGAACAATGGATGGCTCACTATGGCAAAGTATACGAGAACCCTCAGGAGAAGGAGAAGCGTTTCAATATATTCAAGCAAAATGTGGACTACATTGAAAGGTCCAACAGTGCTGGAACAAAACCTTACAAGCTAAGTGTCAATCAATTCGCAGACCTCACCAATGAGGAATTTACAGCTTCTAGAAATAGATTCAAAGGTCATATGTGTTCCTCCATTGAGAAGACCCCCTCTTTCAAATATGGTAATGTGACTGATGTGCCATCCTCTGTGGATTGGAGACAACAAGGTGCTGTCACACCCATCAAAAACCAAGGTCAATGCGGTGAGTATTAAATGATACAATCCTAAACTAAATATAATTAAGATCATATAACTTTTTATTGTAAAAGTTATTAGACCACCGAATTATAACATATGTCACATATAATTATATTATATGTTACATTATAAGTAGAATAAATTAGCTTAGAAGAAGAAAGTATGATTATACATTTTAAATTGGTTAATTTTGCATCATTAATTTCTCAAAAAAGTCAAAGTGACTTTATAATTAAGACGAGAGTAATTTCTTACAACTAGCGGATCAAAATTAAAGTTTCATCTAACTTTATTCTGTGCTTACACATTGTAGGATGTTGTTGGGCATTTTCTGCTGTGGCAGCAACAGAAGGAATCACTAAATTGAGCACGGGCAAATTGATCTCTTTGTCAGAGCAAGAATTAGTAGATTGTGACACGAAGGGCGTGGACCAAGGTTGTGAAGGAGGTCTAATGGATGATGCCTTCAAATTTATCATACAAAACCATGGTCTAAATTCAGAGGCCAACTACCCTTACAAGGGTGTTGATGGAACATGCAATGCCAATTCAAAAGCTAATCATGTGGCAACAATTAAAGGCTATGAGGATGTTCCTGCTAATAATGAACAAGCGCTACAAAAGGCAGTGGCCAACCAACCAGTTTCAGTTGCTATAGATGCAAGCGGGTCTGATTTTCAATTCTACTCAAGTGGCATTTTCACAGGTTCTTGTGGCACTGAGTTGGACCATGGTGTTACTGCCATAGGTTATGGAGTCAGTGGTGGCACTGAATATTGGTTGGTAAAGAACTCATGGGGCACAGAGTGGGGTGAAGAAGGATACATTAGGATGAAAAGAAATGTGGGCGCTAAGGAAGGTCTTTGTGGCATAGCAATGCAAGCTTCTTATCCTACCGCTTAATTGTCGTGTTTAAATTCTCTATCCTAATCAATGGTGTTTTGTATATTCATGCGCCAATTGAATATTTATCATTATCAATTATAATTATGGTACATCATCATCATCAATGTATACATATAAAAGTTATCCACCAAATCACTGTTCATAACACTGTTCATGAACAGTGATTTGGTGGAATATAATATATTATTTTTTTAAAAAAAAATTTAATTATTATATGATTTTTTCACCTGTTCATGAGTAAATTTTTAGTGCAGTGATTGACATTCTCTATTACTATTGTATGTGATTGTTTTCTTGTGCGAATTTATTTGGGCTACGTATTCTTTACTTTCTTGGGCTAATTTATTTGGGTCACATATTTTTTTTTATGAATTTACCTTAAAGATTTATATCTTTAGTGTCACCATTATAATGATCTTTTAGACCTAATATATATCTGCAAATGTTTTATTGTGTCTTTTTATTTGCCTATTTATTTGAGCTACGTATTCTTTACTTTCTTGGGCTAATTTATTTGAGTCACATATTTTTTTTGTGAATTTGTCTTAAAGATTTATATCTTTAGTGTCACAATTATGATGATCTTTTTGACCTAATATATATCTGCAAATGTTTTATTGTGTCTTTTTATTTGCCTATCTTTCCGGTGCAAACTAGAAGTTGTTCCATGTAGATATAGAACACAAAAAGAAGAGTTGTTTCTTCATTACTATTGCATGTGATTGCTTTCTTGTGCGAATTTATTTGGGCTACGTATTCTTTAATTTCTTGGGCTAATTTATGTGGGTCACATATTTTTTTGTATGAATTTGCCTTAAAGATTTATATCTTTAGTGTCACCATTATGATGATCTTTTTGACCTAATATATATCTGCAAATGTTTTATTGTGTCTTTTTATTTGCCTATTTATTTGGGCTACGTATTCTTTACTTTCTTGGGCTAATTTATTTGGGTCACATATTTTTTTTTTGT
Source organism: Mimosa pudica (assembly GCA_029929735.1). NCBI lineage: Eukaryota > Viridiplantae > Streptophyta > Magnoliopsida > Fabales > Fabaceae > Mimosa > Mimosa pudica. Next base: position 3,367,627 of record JAKELP010000001.1, read on the forward strand.
GAATTTGCCTTAAAGATTTATATCTTTAGTGTCACAATTATGATGATCTTTTTGACCTAATATATATCTGCAAATGTTTTATTGTGTCTTTTTATTTGTCTATCTTTCCCGTGCAAATTAGAAGTTGTTCCATGTAGATATAGAACACAAAAAGAAGAGTTGTTTCTTCACATAGGGAAGATGTGTTCAGTTAAATTTAATTTCGATTTTCATTACAACTTACAGAAAAATGGTCACTTGATAATGTAAACTAGAAGTTGTCATTGAAATTTTCTCCCTTCTAAGGTTAAGGTTAGATAATAGTTTTTTTTGTTAATGCTAATTTTTAAACAAAACCGCGCAGAGCGCGGGAAACCCCCGTGCAACGCACGGGAGATACCTCTAGTTAAGAAAATAGTAATCCATGTCTCACATCTATACATGTTCAATTCCTGCACCCAGTGGTGCCATATATACATGTGTATATTAATCTCATTATACAGTGATGGATATCAATTAAGAGTATTTACATATTCATCATAGTCATTGTGAAATGTGAAGTAACTGAATCCAAACTTGGTTAAAGAAATTTTTTTCCTTGATCTCAATCTCAATAAGAGGATGTGATTATTGGGGATGACATCATGTCAGGAGTTGACAACTCTTATGGTAAAACTGACTAATATAAATTGATTTGAACTCTCTTTCCTTTTTCTATAATATCAGCTTCCAATCTTGTGAATGTGAAAAAACGTGATTTACACATGCGTGGTCCAACATGGTTCAAACCAGATTAATTGATTGTTCAAACACTAGGTCGTGGTGGTTCCATCCAAAAAATACTAACATAAAACGGCAAGAAATGACTATAATTGAATGAATAAAAAAGGTGAATTGGGAAGACGACATGATATGACAAAAAAATTCAAGAAAAAAATTAAGAAACTAAAATTTTTTTGGATTTTCCCTTTACGAATTTTCCATAAATAGAGGAGGGGGTGTGGGCTGACCCAAAATTTTAAAGCACTTCCCTTGTACAATGTTATACCATCAAATTCATTATAGAGTAAAATTTTGACATATTATGGGTAGAAACATATATATTTTCGATTTATTATACATGTTCTAATGTTAGGTGCTCCAAAATAAGGGTGTATTTTTTAAAGTATAAGTAACTTATTTTTGAAAAATTATAACAATAGAGTCTGATCCCAATTAGGTGGGGTCAGCTACATGTGTGTTGTGTACTAATGCACCATTGAGCGTACTTAACCAAAAACCATCATAATACAATGGAATGCATATAGTCATTCACAGACACACTCACGCAGCCAATCATGAATTGAACACATATTTTCATAATGATATGTGGAATTATGCCTATGACTGTGATTTGATAGTATTTACTGTTATTAAAATTTGAAACTGAAAAATGTTCTAGCCCGACAAAAAAATGTTATAGCACCAAACATTCCTCGCCACCTACTGTTCCTTCCATGCGCTTTTCGAGTGATCTTAGATTTGGAAAACATTCAGATTCACATATTCAGGCAGTCATTATTTGAGATTTGAAAATCTTAATGAACCACCTTTTTTCCAGAATATAGCCAAACTCCTTTTTTCCAGAATATAGCCAAACCGCATATACATGCATGCAAACATTGAATAGGGAAGATCAAGAAAAGAGATTAACTTCAGAGGGAACACAGAATCTGTACCCCCAAAGCATACAAAGAGACCGTGTTATTATTAAAGGAGAAGCATCCGGTAGACATCATACATAACCCAACAATGAAGAGGGAATCTTAGAAAGAACAACACTTGTTTGCGTTTACCCACAAGGGAACTAGGGAAGTTTCGTGACAGATACCATAATAATTTTGCTCAGAAATCCTATAATTCGGCCTTAAATTACTCGGTTAGGAGAAGCAGGCTATGTGGGTTTTGTAAAGGTAAACTGTGGTCAGTGCTGTACGAGAGTTGTCCATTTCTTGGGTCATGAGATTCGCCCAACTTTTTGGATGAGTGTAAAGACATTATGGGGCCGAGTAGGGAATATCAAGCTTTTTGGTCCAAACATATCAGGAGGGTTCAATGGATACTAACCAAAATATGCATTTAGCTATTTGAAAAACAATTCAACTCTCCGTTTTTCTCTCTTGTACAAATAGGACATCATTGTGTCTGGAGGGTAAAGAGTGATGAAGAAATAACATCAAATAGATTAAAATAGACTAAAAATAGTAGAGACTAATTTCCTTGATATGTGAAAAGCAAAAAAAGCAAATTCATCCCTGTGGTTTCCCAACAACAGAAGCATAACATGAGTAAAAAATCATCCATTTAATAAAATGCTTGATTCATAATTATTTATGAGATAGTGATTTCGAATTACTTGTTTTATTGCCTTCAAATTAATTGTTGATATAAAGACAAAATTTATAGGTGATTTGTTAAGGCTTTTTTAAATGTCCTTTGATATCTTCAAAACTTGCCGTGTTCTGATAACCCTTTCAATCCAATCCAAATCATCTAATGTTATTAGTGTGTGTAAAGAATTATGCATGTTTAGGAAGTTTAGGATCGGATAAGATCAAAACAAATGTTCAAATAAAGGCTCTGTAGCCCGGTGCTATGATATATTCCTTTTAAGTGAAGGATTGCAAATTCAGTCATGCTTATAACCTTAAGCCGTTAGTACTCTCCTCTTTAATTCTAAAAAATATTCAAAGCACATTTTTATTTTACAAAATTGGGGAAGAGGATTGCTGATGTAATGCAGTGGAGATATAAGGTTTAGAAATTCAGGGATGAGGCAACGGGAAAGGGGAATGGGGCTATTTATGGATGTGACCATTGCACCTAGGTCCCAAATAAAAGACTTAATTTCAAAGAGATAGATCCAAAGAATTGTTACCACTAGTTTATGGTATTCATTAACAACTCCTTGAGACCATTTTAAAATTAAGTCTCTTATTTAAAACTAGGAGCAATTGTGGCTATTTATATTTATAGAAAATTATTTCCTCTGGTCATATAATAGTGGTATGATATATAAACTGGATCATTTTAAAATTAATTTGTGTGATTTATAAGTTCATATATAATCAAATAGTGTATCACATGTATTATAATTAACTAGTTAACTTCCTTATACTACAACACTCACTTCAGTCCATAGTTTAAGAGGTAATATGAACTTTTTTAGTCTACATTTGAGAGATAATTTTGTAAATAACGAGAAGATGATGATAAGTGGGGCATGATGAAAATCAGCTTAGGGTTCCCTTAAAAATCCAGCTGGCATGCCACCCTGCACATCACATGCCTTCCTGCTCCTAGTGCCCTTTTCCTTTTATTATTATTATTATTATTATTCTTTTTTCCTTTTTAACATTTGTACCCCCTTCCTCTTGCCACTTTTTCAGGTTTTTGTTAAAAAATATCATTCTACTCAATCTCTGTCTCTTATTTTATCCATAATAATAGTTTCGAACAATTCACACTTGTTAATTTCAATAATTTTAGTGAATACGATTATAAAAAGTTCCATAATACGACTTTTTCTCTTTAATTGATATATATTTCATAATAGTCATATAATTGAGATTTGACAGTGATTGATGGTAATGTGAATTTATTTCTTCATAGAAAAAAATAATAAGTGATTTGATTTGATCGGGGGATTTCTTCAAATTCTGGCTAAGAAGTTCGCCAACCAAAAGCTCCCACCCATTAATTACAAGTGCGTATTCCATAGTAGGCTGTAAGATTAAAATCATATGGTTGGTCCAACGTTGAAAAATCTAAATCTTCTCCAAAATTGTTTTTGGAATATGTAAGACTCAAAAGTCAAAACTATTGTTTGAGATGGCAGTGGTCTCATCTCTACAAAAATAACACAGACTGAAGCACACTTGATATGTGATGGTTGTTACTTGTTAGGTCACAAGTGTTCAATATCCAATATGAATAGCTCCAATGTAACTTGCCATTCGGGGTCTTATTTTAATTTGTTTTTGTAATAAATATAATGTTTTAAATTTTAAAATTAAGTTTACGCAATTTATGTGAGAGTCGTGTGTATGTAGGCCTAGCTAGGAACCCCGTCATGTTTGAATCAACCCAGCTCAAGTTGGCTGAATTGTCGTTAATTACCCAATTCTTAAAACTACTATATACACTCCTCGCACGTCGCATTTCAATTCAAATAATATTCATTTCCGTTCCACAGATAAAACAATACACTATATTGTATTTCATTTCAACTTTGTTTCGAGTTGGGGTGTTTTTTATTAGTGGTGGTAGAAGTGCCTTTTTAAGTAATTGATTAATGAAGAATAAAAAGAATTGAGATTATTGAGAGGATCAAGTGTGACGAAGAAAAAGAGTAAAAGACAGAAGGTGCGGGGAGTTCTAAGTAATTAACTAAATGGGAGTTATGGTGCCCATACCAGACCATTTTTTCCTGCTGTGTGGCATGATACACTTGGAGTAAGAAGCTGTGGATAGCAAGTAAAATTCTAAAAATATGTATGTTGTTTCAACCACGGTCCTGAACATGTTAAAACGCAAAAATAAGTTCAAAGTGACTTTTTTACCGCGAAAAAGCAATTTTTCTTAGTTTTACCGTGATCCCAATGCAAAAACCAAAAACACCCGTGGCACGGATGACTTTAAAAGTAGTTTTGAATGCATTTTTTTGTTGAAATAAAGCAGTTTTGAACGTATTACATTTATAAATTTGAGAATTACCACATTTCACTTTGAATCCCCTCAAAAAATGATTTGGGTGGAAACTAATGAGCGTTTTCACCGATTTTTTCCTATATTCTTTATAGAAAAACTATCATCTTAAGTCACTTTCATTGTTTTTTTTTAAAAAAAACAAATCCTCAAAAACTAATTCAAACAAAACCTAAATAGTGTAACAAAAAATTCCATCAACATCGAAGCACATTGGTAATGAGACATTTATTTTTCTTACTCCTTATCATATTTACAAGTCATTATTAACTTCAAAGAAAAAGTTTAACTAAACCTCATTAACTTTATCTAACACTTATAGCTTGTTTGGTTGTAGGAAAGTTTGGCAAAGAATTAGAAATGGAAAGGGTAAGATGGAAAATAGGGGTAATGATGAGAGAGTAAAATTTGTGGGCCCCACGATAAGTGTGAGATGGAAAGAGAAAACTTGTGGGCCCCGGGATATATGTAAATGACCATATTACATCTTTCTTGGGTTTCTTGCAGCCAAACAAACCCTAATAACTTTTCAATTTCAATCATATTTAATTTAAACCATGCATTCTACTCCAATAGTCACAAATTCCATACGATGACAGATAAATTTGTGCATGTTACTAATAACTTAATGATTTGATCTATAAACGCAAAAAAAAAAAAAATCTCAACACTAGAAAGAGGAAAAGCATTTTACACTCCACAATATATATACCCATTTTATGTTTGAGATTTAAATATAACGAGAAAGAGGGAAAGTAGATGGTTGGTTGTTAAATGCAAAGTGGGGTGGTGCCAAACGAATTAATTGAGAAATAAAGAGGGAACTTACTGTTATTCTTCACATTCATTACTGCTATTTTAAAAAAAAATCCACGCCAATAATTTTATAGCATCAGCATATTCTTTTCCTCCTAAACTCGTCTCCCTCGGCAATTTTTTTTGGTCAAATTCTCCCTTGGGCATATACTCTTATATCATATGGATTTTATTATGGCAATTCAACCTTTGGCTCAAATGGCATCAACCCCACCTCTATTAGTGGTTGTTATTAGAGGTTGTTGCGGAATCAATTTCCAGGTTGAGAATGCCTGTGTGGATGATCACTCCTATAACTTGGGAAGGTTAGAATAGAAGTAATTTTTTAAAAAAATATGAATTGTATTATTTTGTTGCCAATAATCCGCTCAAAATTATAATACTTTCACTGAATAAAAAGATTTTCTTCGTGCAGATCGCACATCATTTTAAAAGTAACTTAACAACGACATTTTTTTTGTGTACTTTTTTATCATGCATTTGATAATATATATATATATATATATATATATATATATATATATATATATATATATATATATATATATTGTTTGAAATTAATCTGACCTCAGGTTAAAGTAGAGGCTATTTTTGTCTCATACTACAAAACTAGGTATCATTTTAGCTTATAGTGGTGCAATGAATTTTAAGATTTCTTTTGGGGTTGACTGAAATAATCTTAGAAGTTTAATGAAGTTCTTCCTTAATTTATCTTCTCAAAATTTGTCAATGAAATGCATTGACAAACCCGGACAAGATTGTTCAAACAATAGACTCATGGCTTTAGTAAACAATTATCTCAACACAATATATATATATATATATATATATATATATATATATATATATAATGCAAAAAGTGATAAAAATTAGACTCCCATCAATCCCTTTAATATACCATTTAATTTAATTTTTTAATTAATAAAATCAAATACGTCATTTAACCATAATATATGTGACTTATTATTAGGTTAGACTTTCAAGTCAATTAAATTTATTTAGAAAGAAATTCAAAAAAAATCATAAATGCCTTATTTTGTTTTCTTAGTTACTCATTCATGCATGGAAGTAATCTAACATACAGAAGACAAGCATGCCCTAAATCTTATCTTGGTTGGATATTTATAAAATTGTTTGAATATCTAAAAAATCTCAATATAATTAATTTCTTTTAAGAATGTAACTTGCAATTTAACATATAAATATAATTTTTTGTTACCTTTCGTTACTTAATTCCTTACCTGAGATTACGGGTGAATTGTAAATAATAAAACTAAGTAAGGTTATTAATATAGTAGTAAGTAGTAAGTACTAAATGGCTTGTTTGGTTGGTAGGGAAAATGTTAAAGAATTAGAAAGTTTAGAAAGTTTAGGTTTTTGTGTAATTTACATATATCCCGGGGCCCACAAGTTTTCTCTCTCCATCTCACACTTTTCTGGGGCCCACACACACTTTATTTTTCATCATTACTTAATTTACCCCTACTTTCCATCTTTACCCCTTTCACTTTCCAATTCTTCACTTTTCTACTAGTATGGAAGAAACTCCATGAGATAAATAAATGGGAGGTAGTATTTTGTTTTTCTGGTTGTAGCGTAAATTTGAGAGGTAAAAAAAGGGGTGAGAAAGGTACAACGTGTAGGGATCCGAAAAAGAGAGAAAGGGTACGGAACGATATGACTATGAGTTATGAGTAATGGGGATGGGATTCTCTCGTAATCCCTTCAACTCATAATCCCTCGTTATCACTTCTTTACACCATTGGATGAAAATCCAATGGTTCAGATTTAATATTTTTATAAAATAATATAATTAAAAATAAAAAAACTGTATTATTAATTTTTAACATAAAAAATTTCAACTATCTAAACCTATTTCATTTCAACAGAAGGATCTATAAGAGATACAGACTTATCTAGTTAACTGCAAAATTATTTTACAGTTAACTGGATAAGTCTGTATCTCTTATAGTTGAAATTTTTTATGCTAAAATGTTTTCAAAAATAAAAAATTAAAAGTTCTTCATTTATTTTATATATTATAATACAATTATTTTTATTTGTAATGGTACAAGTGGCAAATTATAAGTCTTAGATGAATTTTAATAGACAAAATGAGAGCCATATGGAGTGATTAGGAGGGATTCTGAGACCCAGGCTGTGGCTATATATGGCAAAATCAAGGTGATTTTGGTAACTCCACGTATCCCCTCATCATTCTTTATTTTTCGAGTAAACCTCATCATTCTTTATTAACATGCCTCTCCCACCTCCTCTATACTATTTCTAATTATAATTTTCTTTTGGGAAAATTAATTTGAAGTCCCCACAAGGGATTTAGTACTAAAAAAATCTCATAAACTCTCTAAATTAAAGTAGGGTTCCAAGAGACCACACTCTAATACATTTTAAATGTGAAAAGACTGTTTTGTCTCTCCACGTGTGTGGGATTAATATATAATGTGCACGCGTGTTTTTTGTTTAAACGAAAAACCAAAATTCATCAATTGAAAAGAGAAATTGAATCAAGAAGCTAAATTATATCTTCAAAATAAATTTTTGTCTTTGAATTCAAGAGTATATTGATGCAAACAGCATAAACTCTCCTACGTTTCATGAGAAAAAAAAGAAGAAACACATGGTAGTCATAAAAAAAGATCCCAGCTAAAAGATGAAATAATTTACACAAGATGACATTAAAGATAGTTTCCTTCAATTAAAACCTTTAATTAACCCACCAAGGAAAAGAATCAATGAAGATTATCCAAATAGAATCCCCTGTCACTCCAATACGAGAAAGTTGAGACATTTAGGACTCTCGTCAAAGGTTAAAACACAAAAATCACATAAACCGAAAACATAGGCGAGAGAGAGTAACTCATTGCAGTAATGGTAGATGGAAGTCATTCATCGTCGTGTTTAAAAGGAGAGAGAAATAGAGGGAGCCAGTAATATCCGTGAAGCTCTCCACACACAGACACACACACACAGAGAGAGAGAGAGAGAGAGAGAGAGAGAGAGAGAGAGAGAGAGAGAAATCTACTTTCTTCCCTCTCTCTCTTTCTCACATTCTTTTCTTCTTCTCTACCTCCCTCATTAGATTCACTCAGATTACTCGTGTTTCTTCAGTGAGTGATAAAAAGAACAGATTTTGATTTCTGGGTTTGATTCAAACAAGAGAGAATGTCACAATCTGGGAAGTCCACAAGCAACGACTTACTCTCAGCTCGATTCCGAGATTCCCTCACGTGCGACGAAGATTTTAACAAGCCCGATTTCAAAGAGCTCGATCTGGGTTCCTTCACTACGCCATTCAAAACCCGAACCACACCAAACAATAACAACAATACTACTAATGCTTCAGTGGCAATCACCGCCGCCACTTCAAGCTCGAGCTCGAGCTCTTCAGGCTCCGTCACCGGAAGAAAATTACCAAAAAGACCCGACGGAAAACCCAGCCACCATTCCGGTGAACTCACCACCTATGCTGATACCACAAGCCCAAATGCCTCCGATTCCCTCCGATCCAATACCTCCAAGCCACGTCATCGGAGATCGGTCTCCGCCGGCGCTCCATTAATATACTCCGGCGGAAATAATAGCAGCCCCTCAGGGAGCAATAATAATAATAATAATAATAATAATAATAATAACAATTGTTCTAATAGTGCAACTTCTGGGGTCAATTTATTTCCTTCTGGAAATATTTGTCCTTCTGGGAAGATCTTGAAATCAGGGATGGTGCCTAAAGCTGGTTGTAATAGGAGTGATGTGTTGGGTTCTGGGGCTGCGAATTATGGGCGTGGGAATATAATGCGTGGTGGGGGTAAAATGGGGAATTTGAATAATGTTGTGGATGATAATGGGGCTGGGAATTTGGGGGTGGTTAGGAGAGTTGTTATGAGTGGTGGTGATCCTGAGGAGATGAAGAGGAGTGGGAATGAGTTGTATAGGGGTGGTAATTTTGTGGAGGCATTGTCATTTTATGATAGGGCTATTTCGATTTCGAATAATAATGCGGCCTACCGGAGTAACCGGGCTGCTGCTTTGACGGCATTGGGGCGGCTTGTTGAGGCTGCCAAGGAGTGTGAGGAGGCTGTGAGGTTGGAGCCTAATTATGCCAGGGCACATCAGAGGCTGGCTTCTCTTTGCCTCCGGTAAATGCTTGTGGAATTATGAGATCCTATGCTTTGTTTTGATCAATGTGGATTTGATTTGCTGACTTTGTTTTGAATGGTTGATATCATTGGCTATGATAGCTATCAAATGACATTCTAATTTTGTTTGAAACTTGATATCATCTATGTGTATGTGACATTGCTGTTTGTTCAATGGAAATGTTGGTATTATAGTTTGTTCATGTTTTTCTTTTTTCTGTCAGTTATGTTGAGAGGTTTGGATATTCAATTGCTTGCTTATTTTCCTTTCCTGCATTCTATTAAGTAGTTGGAGTCATTTGCACGCAATGTTGGCTTGCTCATGATTGTTCACTAGTATTAATGCATGAACTTTGTGTTGGCTTATTGGAGAAACGTATAAATTTGGTAAATTTCCAGTTTTGGACGAGTCGAACATGCCAAGCGTCACTTCTATCTACCTGGACAGAATGTGGATCAATCTGAACTGCAGAAGCTGAGGTTGTTGGAGAAACATATAAACCAATGTGCTGAGGCAAGAAAGATTGGTGATTGGAAGACTGCACTTGGGGAATCCAATGCTGCCATTGCAGTTGGAGCAGATTTCTCACCTGAGGTAGATTCTTTAGCCTAAAGTCTCAACTTGCTTCAGTGGACTAAATCTCTAATCTCTAACATGCTAGAATGATACTTGCAGCTTGTTGCTTGTAAAGTGGAAGCTTATTTAAAAATCCATCAGCTTGAGGATGCTGAGTCCAGTCTCACAAACATTCCAAAGTTGGAAGGAAATATTTTATCCTGCTCTCAAACCAAGTTCTTTGGTATGATTGGCGAAGCCTATGTGCACTTTGTTCATGCTCAGGTGCATATGGCCATGGGAAGGTAACTAACGAAACACCATAAATTTCAAACTCATAACTATACACAAATTTTTAGCCTTTGGAGTACATAAATGAATAATTGGTCCTTACAGGTTCGATAATGCAATAGCAGCAGCAGAAAAGGCTAGGCTGCTAGATTACAGCAATGCGGAAGTTGAGAGGGTTCTAAATACTGTGCGAATGGTTGCAAGAGCTCGTTCGAAGGGCAATGATCTCTTTAGCTCTGGAAAATTTTCTGAAGCTTGTTCTGCTTATGGGGAAGGCCTCAATTATGACAGCTACAACTATGTTCTGTATTGTAATAGAGCTGTTTGTTGCTCTAAACTTGGACTATGGGAAAAATCTGTTGAGGATTGTAATCAAGCTCTTAACATTCAGCCAAATTACACCAAGGCCCTCTTTCGAAGGGCTGCATCAAACGCAAAGGTGTGCGGTCTCATTCATTACTTCATTTTGTTCTCTTAAATTTTGTTGCTTTGTGTATGTTCTTATTGTAATCTGAAATGTACAGCTTGAAAGATGGGCTGAAGTTGTAAAAGATTATGAGACCTTAAAACAAGAACTCCCGGGAGACAATGAAGTCGTTGAATCCCTGCGTAAGGCTCAGCTTGCCTTAATAAAATCTCGTGGAGAGGACCATGCTGGAAAGCTTGAAGTTGAAGTTGGAGCTGTCTCTTCATTGGATGAATTCAAATCTGCTATTGCCTCTGCTGGTAATTTCAATGTCTTAATCATGGAATCAACAGTGTTTATTCACCAGTGTTTCTCTTGCTTTATCTGTTGTTTTGATTAAAATAAATGTACTTTCAGGTATTTCAGTGGTACATTTTAAAGAGGCATCGGATGAACTATGTGGAGAAATATCACCATTTATAAATATGCTCTGCGTCAGATACCCATCTGTTAAATTTATCAAGGTACAATAAAGTTGGCGACTTTTTTTTATACTTTTATGACGTGACTCCACCATATGCCTAAATTTTCTCTCATTTTGAATTCTGTTGAAGGTTGATGTGGAGGAGTGTTTAGCCATAGCAAGATCTGAGAGCATAAGAACTGTGCCAACGTTCAAAATTTATAAAAATGGAATCAAGGTGAAGGAAATGATTCGGCCAACTCATAAATTGTTAGAGGAGTCAGTGAGAAGCTATAGTTCCCTCTGAATTCTGTAATTATTCAAAATCATTTGAGTTCATGAACGAGCCAAATACACAATTGAAGAGGGCGCTTACAAGAACATGAATCAGGTGCCCTTTGTTGAGATATTAATTAGGATCAACAATTTTTCCTGTGATACACACAATTGCACACAAATTCTTTCTCAAATGCTTCTAGGGAGATAAAACCTCAGAAAGATAGCACCAAGTTAGCTTAAACATTTGAAATATTTTTTATTTGATGTATATCCAAAGGGTATCTTTCTTTTCTCTTTTATGCTTGCTTCTGGGTTGCACTGCATGATGCTCATGCAGCCTTATCACAAGAAAAGCTGTATGGGGCTCTTTGGCTAGGAACCTACACAAAAGCAGGAGAAAAAAGAAGCTGTTGAAATATAATTATAGCCATTCCTGTTAAACAAACACGGACAGAGGAAAAGTGTGTGAGAAACATGGGAAAAAGCGTGGCCAATAGCTACAATTAGATGGCTTTAAGCAAGTACTTTATGGGATTTTAGATTCTGGGACCATATTGGTAATATGTTTTTGGAGGACAGATCATTTGAGGGAAAAAATATCAGAGGAAGATGGGTCGCTTTTGATTGGTCCTACACACACAGTGATATGATCAGATGGCACGTTATAGAGCAGTGAGTTGAAGCGGATGTTAATTTTGTTCATCCATGAAGAGGCTGGTTTGTTTGAAACACAGTAAGTGCCTCTCTTCTAGGTGATGACTTTATGATGATGCATCATTTTTATTTTATTTTATTTACAATTACTATTACTATTATGGCCGTTCTGACTTCTGAGTCTGAGGGATTCTCTTTGGAATTCATGTTCCACCAATCACACATTTCCATGTCCTCCATTCATTTTTGTAGCTCTCTGCTTATTTCAGACCATTCTTATCCAAACCGAATCGGATCAATCTGCCAAATGCCAACATCAGGGAATCATTTTATCTCTGCACCTTTTTTTGTTTTAAATTTTGAAAATTTTGAATATTTATTTATTTATTTTAATATCTTTCTGTTGTTGAAATAGTGGTTTATATGTGAATGAATGTTCACGTTTTTTTTTTGACCATAATGAATGTTCAAGTTCGAAATACAAAGTTTGCTGCCCCGGATAGTAATGAGGAATCTTGGTTGTGACTTGTGACTTTAGAACCCGGATAGTAATGAGGAGTCTTGGTTGTGACTTGTGACTTTAGAAGGGTCAATCTGAAATTTTAGAAATCAATTAATTCGTATTTACTTGAAAAAAAATCGCAAGCATATTGATTCGAGGCAGCGGATTACTAAATGAGCCAAATACTCTGACCCTTAACTTATATCTCCATTGGATATTGATCCTTAATCATTTTGGAGTGTATAGATTAATTCCTGGATAAGTTCATTTATTGCAAATATTTTTGTCAAATTCATTTTAGTAAGCTAATCCCTTGAGAAATGGAGATCCAAAATCATGCTCACTGAATATTGAAGGAAAGGGACAATTTACAATTTTGCAATTTCTTTAAATGTACGAATTCTTGAACTTCGTTACGAAAAGGTCAGATAGTTGGTGAGCTCCTCCTAAATTAATCGCTGTTATATTGGGATTGAAGAGAGCGCCGCATAAAAGTACAAGCAATTTGCATTTACAGTTCTACAAGTCAATGTTCACAACAGATGAGCTATCAACTTACTAATAGTGTAAATCAATTAGTTGAATAATAAAAGAGAGTAAATCAATAAATAATTTCTTAAATCTTGAACTTCATTTAATTTTAGTCTCTAAAATAATTTCCCTCATAATTTAGTCCCCAAGTAAGTACTACTCTGAAATCCTTATCCGGCAGACTTGGATGAGGATGTTGAATGTTTAGTGAAATGCCAAGTTATATATATATTGTTAGTACAACAATTTTTTTTTATAATACATGTCTGGTTTAATTCGGATTCGAGTGTAAGAGTGTTGCTCACATAGGCAAGGTTGTTCTCTCTCCCAATGATTTTCATCCTTACAGGTTTATATATTTATATATATATATATATATATATATATATATATATATATATATATATATATATTCATGAAAAGTCAGTGGCAAATTATAAACTTGGTCCATTAATAAGACTTCTCAACAAGCTATGACAATATAGAGAATTATAAAAAGATTGAGATAAGGCTGAACATAATAATAGCACCAGCAAATTTAGCTTAAGGCTGGTAGAGCAGAAATATTACATATAATGATGGAAGCGTGCAGTTTAAGTTCTTAAGTGGGGAATGAAAGCATGATAATAAAGCAGAAAGTTGTGCGTAGTGACTAGTGATGGGTGAGTGTGGAAATTAATGGTAATTCAAAAATCACTGGCCAGCAGCAAAGACCTCAACAGGGAAGGTCTTAGTGATACCAGCAAGACTCTTGAAGTGAATCTTTCCGGTAGGTGGATCATCCACCGTAATCTCACTCACTGGTGGCCAAAGCATAAGCTCCTTAGCTTTCACACCCTTAAGCTTCTTGATCTTCTTCTTTGAAATGTAACCAGTTATTTCAGAATCATAACTAACCAGCTTGCTTATCAGCTTGAATTGATGTTCCACTTTCTTCTTTTGCACTATCCACATGTAACCTGTCCCCTTCACAAATCCTACTTCCACCACATTTTCTAGTGGCAGCAGCCCCGCCGGGAGCTCGTATTCTTGCAGCAGCGATACCGCCATTTTCATCCCTTCTTCGTGCCCCTTGTTCACTGTGGCTCCCTCCCTTTCTGCCATTTTGATTGTAATAAATGTGTTTGTATTTGTGTTGATTTATGATGTAGGAACTTTGTGCCATGTGTGATGTGTTTATATAGAATCAAGGACGAGGAGGGACAACGTTCGTGCTTGGTAATGATCAAAATGAGTTCTTTGTGCGCATCGTTAACTTTGTCAATTAGCACTCGTCACGTTTGAGGTTTCTGTCTAAATTTCTGCATGTTGATTTAGTTTCTCGAGATAAACGAAGTTTACATGCGTATGCTTGTTTTTCTGGTTGTGCTTATCAATCTTGGCTAATTCATAATCAATAATAAATAGACTGAATAAAATGATGGCATTCTATGACTGCAACATGCATGTATACTCACCAACCATGACCATTGGTCCGGACTCATATTCACTAAACATAAGGTCCCTTTGACTTTTTTTTTGTGAAAATTAAGGAAGAAAATTAAATTATTAAATTATAAAATACATCACATGTAATTAGAGTATAAGTTAGTTTATAAGTAAAATAAATTAGTTTTAAGAAAAACATATAACAATACACAGTTTAAAGTGATTAATTTTGCATCCTTAATTTCTAAAAAAAAATCAAAGATTTCCCTTAGATGTGCACACACACATGCATATTCAGAGTGTTTCCACATAAAAAATCAACAAGATCAACGCCCATTTAATACAAGTTATAATCTTAACTAATTTGTTTAATATATATATGCACATGAATTATTTATATCTTATATTAAGGAGGTCACTTTTTTTACCTTCAATATTAAGGAGTAAGCTAAAACATGCCATATCGATCATTAAGAAAGTAGCACATACCATACACCATGATAAATCAAATTCAAATCATATATTATAGTGCCAGCCGGCTGTTAATAGTGAAAGCTACTCGTATATTGTGAAGCTTGTGATATGCCAACGTGTTATAATTAAGCATAGCCGGACGCATATGCGTTTGTTCGTTCATCTCGTACAATTTCGTCCTGATTTGGAGTGCGCATATATGGTAAGTATTATGATATTTTATTGTTTATAAAAACTAACTTTACAATGCATACTAAACAATGACTCCATGACTTTTAATTGTTTTTGTCATTGCAAATAATAAAGTTAATGAACATTGTCTTCTCTTTCAAGTAATCATATTAGGCAATAACTAATTACTCTACTAACGCCCAGTCCAAATTGCGAAATGCATGTGTGGTTGAGATTCACTCATTTTGGTTAATATTTTTGTATTTTGTACTGTCACACAATGATCGGGCTAGGCCGGACCAAGATAAGCATATGCTCGAAATCCTATTTAAAAATATTCGAGTTGACGTCTTAGGCTCTATATCTGACCCAGGAGATAGGTTGGGTAAGACATGTCTTCTGGACTAGAGGAAATGTCATGTTGGTAGCCGTTTAATCTTAAAATAGTAATAAAATAATAAATTTAAAAATAAAAGAAATATAGGAAAAATATTAATAAAATTGTTTTATATGGTAAAAATAGTAACATGTCCATGACAGATTGACGGGCCACCGATTTTAATGAATATGTCCTTGTCATCTCCTATCTGATGGTCTAGTTTGGTCATTAAATTTGTTATAGTTTTAGGGCAATTTTTCACTTGTTCAAGCTAGCCTCAAGCTAGAGTGCGTTTATACTGGCCACCAGGTTTTCGTGTAGCCATAGTATTTTGACGCACAAGACAAACTACAACTTACATAATCATCTTTGGAATTCTGAATATTGCAGTTTTTTTTTATGCTAGAAGAATATTGCAGATTGAATGAACAATTATCTTGATGTAACTCACCAACAAACATGGTGTTGCATATATATCAACCAGAAACATATAAAATCACCATTCAAAACTTACGGTGCCTGCTAGTTGTTGTATTGTCATAAATGCTTTAAACTGCCCTTACACACAAACACTCACTATCTATCAACTACCTTGTTTTGCACCTCATACTTCCGCTGACTGCTCAATAGTCTGACATGCGTAATCACCATGACGATCTTGTAATAAATGTTCATCCTAGAAACGAAACTAGATCACGATAACAAAAGGAAAATAGAGTTATATATCAACTTACAAGGATTCTCTGAACAGAACATAAGCAATATCATTATCACTACATATACATACGTACAAAATGTTTACACCTCAAAACTTATAGATCACACAGCATCTGTCCCAGATTCAATGCTCATGTTCCTCAAAAGTCTTTTGCTGGAACATTGATGTTTGAGGCACTTGCACTGATTCTTCTTCTTATAATCATTCGTCAATCCAATATTGGTACTTGCTTCTTCTTCAACTCTTTCATCATGGCCACTCCTCCCTCCCATGGAAATCAATCTCACAAAATCCTTCTCTCCCATACTACCCTTCTGCTTCTCCTGACAATCTCTCCATAACGCTCTCATGGCTTCTCTAACTTCACACTCCCTCTCTTCATGCATTCCCTCACAGAACCCACAACACTCATAATCCACCCCTTCCTTCTTCCTCCGAATACTTCTCATCTCTTCATAACTAAAAGCCATCCTCAACGCATCGTTTAAAGAAACGGGTTTCTGCAACAGAATCCATTCCTTGGACTCATTTCTCAATCCATCTATGAACACTCCTTTCAACAAAGCCTCCGATAGCCCATGTTCCGGCCATCTATCTAAAATCCATTGTAGTCTCAAAAAGTAAGCCCTCACACTCTCACCTTCTCTCTGGTTAATCCCCATAAGCTCTTCTTTTAACTCCTCCATTAGTTCGACCCTACGGTATGCTTGCAAAAATGAAAGCTTTATCTCATCCCACGTGAGATTAGGATATGGCTCGATGTTAAGGTCATACCATAGTGCTGCTTCTTCCTCCAAAGTCACAGGAAATATCCTCAAGAACATGTCATTGGAAAAAGCACCGTTTGCTCTACAGACTTTGTTGAAACGACTCAAATGGGTGATTGGGCATTCCATTGAAGTACCGCGAAAAATGGGCAAAGGAGCAATCTTTTTGTAAAAGGTCAAGGGGTGTGAGGTATTTAACGAATTGGAAGCCGACATTGAAGATGTTTTTGCTTGAATGATGTTGTTGTTGTTGTTGTTATTGGTCTGATCAGGAATAATAGTGTCCTTTAGTGAAGAAGGGTCATCATCATTATCATCATGGTGTGGTGGGCTGGAAATGGATTCAACGTCTTCATCTTTTTCAGAAGGATCATTTTCATCTTCTCCTTGTGATTCTTCAGAGAGAGATTGGGAGGCAGAGGCGTCAGAGTAATCCTCATATTCTTCTTCTTCTTCTTCTTCTTCTTCTTCTTCTTCTTCTTTGGATTTCTTGTCTCTTGGGATATTCCGACGAGGCTTGACGGTGGCGGCGGCGGAAGAAGAAATGGAGGGATCAGGTGAAGAGGGAGATGGTTGGCGACGGTGTTTGCGAGGCATGGTGATTGATTTTGTAGCAGAAGGCGTATTGGTTTGACTACGAAGGTGATGAAATAGGATTGGAGGGAAAATAACCGCTAGTTACCGTTAGGTGTTATGTTAGTTGGGGGAAATGGGCCCATTGGGCTTTAGCCGATCCATTGGGTTTTATGGTCAATTGGGTTTCATTAAATCAACCAGAGATTATATCATCAAAAGTTATGTCCAATGAAAATTAAAGAGAACTAAAATTTGAATTTCCAATTATGTTGGGAGATATTTCAGTCCAAACAAAAAATTTGTAAGGAGATTATCTTTCCCTTTTTGATTTGAATTGAATAGAATTAAGATAAAAAAAACTGAATAGAATTACACAATAAAGTGTCTTATTTTTATATAATAAGTAATTTTCATTATATTTGTTTACTCAACTCAAAATTATTTGGTAAAAAAAACTCAAAATTGTTCAATTGAAATACTAGATACTGAAAATGTATTTTTTTATAAGAGAAAGTACAACAAATCAATTACATGAGCGACCTAATACTCATAGAAGAGTATTGACATTGAAGTAAATCTACATCTAAAACAGAAACAAGACATTGTACAGGTTTACAAAAATAATGCATCCCTCTTAGAATTGACAAAGTTTCCTTTGCTATTTTATTTGTTGCTCCATTTGCGTGCTTGCTACACTACCCCACAACAATATTCCACTCCATATTAATCAGCTCTATGATACTGAAAATGTATTTAACACCACTGCTTCTAATAATAAAATAATTTTAAAACACAAATTTTATACAATCTTATGCTAATTTTAGTTTATTTCAAATCACTGTGATTTTCAATACATCTTAACATTAACTTTTTAGGTTCTATGTATTTAAGTGTAGATTTTTTATTTTTCATAATCTGACATGGTTTGAGAAAAAATCGTTTGTATATATATTTTAGTCATATCTTTTCTAAATTGAAAAGGATTAATTTTGTTATTCAACACTAGTAGGTATCAACTGATTAATCTAGTTTGTGATAAAGTACATTATATGGCGGGAATCTCGTTATCCTTAAATGTTTCGAACTCACTCACAATTCATAAAAAAGAATAGTAATTTTTTTTGTCGAAATTTCAAGAAATATGGTTGTTTGGTCGGAGAGATATTTTAGTGTGTGACAGTGTTTGACTGTTTTGTTTGGGTTGGGTACATATATATATATATGTGTGTGTGTGTGTATGTGGCTCTATGTTAGACACACACAAAGTGAAGAATATCATAGGCTTCTGTTCGGTGAAGCACAAGAAATGACAGCTCTCAGCTTCCTAACTGTGACCTCCTCTGCCACACCCATCTCGCCGGCGCCGGAGTCTCCAACTCCGGCCGTAACGGAGCCAAGACCCACCAAGATCATTCTGCCCAAGAAAAAGGCCACCAAATGGTCCACTGGGATGGCTCCTGGGGACTACGGTGGGCCCCCCACCACCTCCAAGCTTCGCAAGTACTACGGCGGTGAACAAGACCCCTTAGCCTCCGATGACTTCATGTGGAACAAAGACTTTGTCGATCGCTTTCAACGCCTTATCAATCCTCATTCTTCCAGTGAACCACCTCCTACACAGGTCCCTCATTTATTCTCTCTCTATTCCCATTTATTTATTTATTTATTTATTTATTTACACTCTTGGTTGGGTTGCCTATTTGATTGTGGGACTCCAATGAATTGAAAAGGCTGAGACTTTTCTTGTCATGGTGTGCAAGTGTGGTTTTACATTATGCACACATGATGGATGTGCTGGAATAGTTTGTTGACTAGTAAGCAATCAATATCAATATATCAAGAATTGCATGCTTTATTTATTGAAGTCTGTGAAATGTATTTCTTAAGGAAAACATCCGGGGAGGTTTTTTTAACTAACTAACTATATCAACTATTTGCTTGTGTTTTTGAGTTGTTTGACATCTATGTGATTTCTCGCAAGCAGGAAGAGCTTTCTGGATTTTTGAGCTTAAATAGAGTTATGAGCCTTGACAGGTCTTATCCTACTATACACTAATTTCAATGTTCAAATGTTCTTGCATTTTATTTCCTTTTATTTAACTGGATTGTATTACCAGTGTAGAAGTCGATTTGAGCAAAGAACTTTCGGCTCCTGCGAAAATAACTGTAGATCAGCCAGTTGAGGCACCAACTGAAGTAAGGCAGTTTTCTGTGGACACTGAGTCATTATATCTTATGGATTGTATTTAATATATCATGCCCTTGTGGTTCATATGATTTTACTGGTTATATGGTCATCAGATCACTGAAAGCAAGAGAGTAAGATGGAGATTGGCTCCGACACGCCGTGAGCAAGACAAGTGGGACAGAGCTACCAAGGCTGCAACTGGAGGCAGTGTAAGTAGTGTTTCTTATCATTTCAACTTCCAGCTTCTGGAACAAACATTTAATATTTGCTGCTGTAAGATATAAAAGATAAAACTGGATATTTCACTTTATGACCTTTAAAAGATATTTGGCAGTGTTTGTATCTATAGCCCAAATTCGTAGTTGCATTCTTCTTTTTAATATTGGTTTAGTTTATATACAGGAGGTGATGTTTAGGGAAATAAGGCAGTCCCGTGAAGACCCAGAAGTATTGGCTGCTCAATCTCAAGAGCAGTACGATAAGGTAATCAATAGCATTGTATGTTTGTGTTTGCTGGCTGCCTTCTTCATTTTGGCAATCATCACATATCAATTTGTTAACTTCTTTTTTTAACATGTTATTTTTGTCCCCAGTTAAAAAATAAGTTGCAAATCTTCACTTTGGCTATAGGTGGTGTGGGTCTAGTATCTGCTTATATCTCTTATTCTGCTGAGGTGGCGGCCAGGTACTTACTCCTTCATGCTTTTCCCATTGAGTTTGTTCTAATTGTATCTTTCACCTATGCCTTAATACAACTTATGATTTAGTTATAATAGAGCGAATGCCAGAAGTTTGGTAGGCTGAACTATGCATAATTTAACTTCTCTTTCATTTCTTATTTTGATAGAGCATTTTACCTTTTAGAGAGGCTTTTAAAACAAAACAAATAATCGAAATGGAAGGAAAATAAATGAGAGGTTGAATATTTAGCTCCCCTTGTCTGGGAATTTAAGGTGAAAAGGGATGGAAATGCATCTTTCGTGTATTTGATTAGCAGAAGAAAAGGGAAGGATAACAATTTAATTTTAGAGACAATTTCTCTCTTTTAGTTTGTCCAAATTCAATTGAATTTTTTTGGACGGTATCCTAAGCTTCCACTCCTCCTGTAATTGAAAATTTAATGTCACCCCATAGTCACAATACTGCTGCAAGGTAAAGCCAAAGTCAAATATAGGAGATGGTAGATTCTTTACAAATAAGTTGAATACTGTTTTCTCTCATTGATTTCTAATGCATGATTAATTTGCATATTTACAGCTTTGGTGCTGGCTTGCTTGGTTCATTGATGTATATCCGCATGCTGGGTAGTAGCGTGGACTCACTAAGAACGGACGGTGCAAAAAGCTTTGTAAAGTAATGTGCAGATGATAGAATCCCTTTGCAGATTTCA
This sequence comes from Mimosa pudica, assembly GCA_029929735.1. Taxonomy (NCBI): domain Eukaryota; kingdom Viridiplantae; phylum Streptophyta; class Magnoliopsida; order Fabales; family Fabaceae; genus Mimosa; species Mimosa pudica. The sequence goes on from JAKELP010000001.1 coordinate 3,389,098, forward strand.
ACTTCTTCACCACACCCACAATATGACAGCATTTTGGTTCCTGTCATTAAGACTTTACATCTTGGTTGACTAATTCAATTTCGCTTTTAATATGCTATTAATCTTTTTTTTTCATTCCAATCTTATATCAACCATATGTACTAAAATTACAGAAGATGATTAGCAGAACCACACTAGCTTAAGTTCATAAAAAGTCGATCAATTTTTTTTTTCATGGTTTAACAGAGGCTTATTGTCTGCTAATTTCAGGGGAGCGGTTGGGCAGCCTAGATTACTGGTTCCTGTTGTACTAGTCATGGTTTACAATCGTTGGAATTCGTAAGTACTTGGATTTTCACTCTTTTGTTCAAAGAGCTTTATTTATGAATTCAAATGGAAAAGAAAACATATTTATAACATATTTATAAATTCAAGGATATCAGCCTAGCAGGCGTGGGATGACTTTTCAGGTTTAAATAAGTGGTAAAATAAACTTGTTTGAGAGCTCCACCCCTTGAGAAAGCTGAATCTCAAGAGGAAAAACCATTATTTTTTGTCATCTGAGTCTGACAAGGCAATTTCATTTCCAGGATACTTGTTCCAGAATTCGGATCTATGCAGTTGGAATTGATACCAATGCTAGTGGGGTTTTTCACATACAAGATTGCTACTTTTGCTCAGGCTATAGAGGACACGTTTACTGTTCCTGAGAAAAAGACATAAATATTTGGGGCTGAAAAAAATATTTGAGCTTCTTTTGTCATCATGGCTCATGTCCCTCGTGATGCAATTTGTAAAGCTACTTTCTATTATTTGTGAACTATATAGTATACAGAACAATTTTTAGCTGTGCACTCTCTCTTCTACCACTAGGCAGTGTTACCAGTAAAAGTTCACGAATAGAATATTACCTCAACCAATCCACAACCATTAGTATTAGATCTATCAATGGCATAGTTTAGTGTCTTGAAAGCTATCTTGCAAGTAGAAAGATCATCAGTATTCCGTTCAGTTGAAAAAAAAAAATCTTTCATATTGGCTTTCAATATAAAACACGTGTCTACAAGGATTGATAACTGATCCATGAAAAGTTTCGTATCAATGATTAACAAACCAACACTATGAAATTATTATCGAAATTTGAGAAATACAAAGCCTGGCTTTATTATATTATAGCTGTAGAGAGTGGTATTATAGTACTTTGATGTCAATCCAAATAGATAGCAATATTTAGAGTTACATATCCTTCTCAACAACATGCGATTTTCTTGGCAAGGAAAAACCAAAGACAGAGACAAGCATGATGACTTAATCAGCCGGTGTTTTGCATGCCAGCAGCAATTCCCTTCATGGTCAAAATAAGGGTGTCCTCAAGACCAGGAGCATACTCGCTTTTAGGATTAAGCTTAACAAGTTCTGCTGCTGGCTTGCTTGATTCCATATACTCCTTTGATAAGTGTGGCCTCAACTTCACATGGTAGTCTGGATCACGTATTCTCTTCAATGTGTATGCCTGCAACACGTTCAGGGTTGTGATGTATGAATCACGAAGACGAAGTCTTTGCTTCAGATATGGGTCCCCTTCAAGAAGATCTTTATGCTCCGCGATCTACATAAACAAATGATAACATCATATTCGCTTCATTTTGCGCTATAAACTAGATCTTATATTAAGAAACTGATGTTATATCTTGGATATAGACATTAGTACCTGTAGGAGGAAGCCCTTGGTTTCTTCAAATTTATCCCTTAGCTTCTCTCCAAATGACAATAGCTCTCCTGAGACTAAAAGTTTATCATAAAGTGCAGCAATCCCTGGGTCTCCCTTGGCGAACACCATCTCCACCAAGTCAAGAGTGACTCTGAAGAATGGCCACTGATTGTACATGTCCTGAAGCATTTGGAGATTCCTAGGATCCTTCTCAATTGCATGCTTAAATGCTGCACCAAAACCAAGCCATACTGGTAAATGAAACCTTGTCTGTGTCCATGCAAATATCCATGGGATAGCTCGCAGTGACTCAATCCCTCCGCTCGGTTTTCTTTTTGACGGACGACTCCCAATGTTCATTCTTCCATACTCCAACTCAGGTGTAGCCTGCACTTTCCATCATTACGATAAGAACAAAAGAAAAAATGGGGCAGTATAGACATTGCAGGGCCATAAGCATCATCATTAGTGTTGCAAATTAAAAAAAGAAGATTAAAGATACTCCATCAGATCCTTAATATAATATCTACTTCAATGAAAAAGTATAACTATTAGTTAGATATTATACTAAGGACAGAGAGGATTACTTGATAAGAAAACAATACTATACCCAGGAAAACTCAGAATAACAAGGAAACATCTCATGCGTAAATTTCTTAAGAGCCAATAACTGATACCAAGATAATTAAGACAAAATAAGAATAATACTTACACTTCTGAAGTATTCAACAAAGCGAGGTTCCTGGAAAACGATGGAGCGATACTCCTTTGTGGCAATGACTGCCATCTCATCCATGAGAGCACGCCATTCTGGTTTAGGAGACACAGGAGGGTGCATTCCATGCTCAAGTGTGGCAGCAGTAAAGCGCTGCAGTGTCCTAAAGCACAGGTGCTCCTCTCCAAAAGACTGCTCAATAACTTCACCTTGAACAGTCACACGAAGAGACCCGTGAATTGTATCTGGAGGCTGAGACAATATAGCAAGATGAGTAGGACCCCCTCCTCTTCCAACAGTTCCTCCTCTACCATGGAACATTGTAAGCTTCACACCAAACTCTTTAGCAACCTTAATCAGCTCTTCTTGAGCCTTGTACAGCGCCCAAGCTGCTGAAAGGCGCCCGGCATCTTTACCTGAATCTGAGTATCCAATCATAACTTCTTGTTTACCATTGATCCGGTTTCTGTACCAATCAACAGAGAATAGGCGAGCTACTGCAGCCGGTGCAGCTTCGAGATCTGCTAGCTTTTCAAACAAAGGGACAACTCTTAATGGCTGTTTCACATGGCATTCACGTTGTAGAAGTTCTACAGCAAGCACATCAGACGGTGCTGTTGCCATTGAGATGATGTACGCTCCAAAGCTGTCTGAGGGAAGCTCTGCAATGACATGGAAAGTTTCTAGAACATCAGCGATTTCCTCGGTTTTGGGAAGGTCAGGGCCAAAGAGGGGGCGCTTGCCACTGAGTTCAGATAAGAGCCATTCCTGCCTGCGTTCCTCGGACCATTCTCGGTATGATCCAATCTCCAAATGTTGTGTGATTGCGTTCATGACATCAGTATGCCTGTCTGATTCTTGACGGATGTCAAGTCTCACAAGTGAGAGTCCAAATGTAGAAACTTGCCTCAGGAAATCAAGGAGGCTTCCATCAGCAATTGCCCGGTCACCACAAGCACAGAGTGACCTATAGCACAGCTCCAGAGGCTCCAGAAACTACAAAAAATTAACACCATCTAAACATGATTCATATGTCTAGGAAATGTTTTTCTTTGATCAAGAACCAGAACAAAAACTGGAAGTATACAAAAATCAGCAAATGCTGGTACTTGTAGTAACATAAAGATTGTCGCTTTAGGATGTCAAAGCTGTTGTCAGACGACAGTACCTGCTCAACATTTGTGAAGGTTGTCTCTTCAGGGATGTCAGAGTTTCCATGGGCCAACAAGTGGCGAGATCGTTCGCGTGTATTGTACAGCTTGTCCCTCACATCACCCAGAAGAACACGGTATGGCTCATTTGGAGGAATTTGTTTCCAAAACTCTGCAGCAATATAGCATTTGATTTTGGTGAGATATCAATAATGGTTCAAAAAGTTTCATTCTCAACATAATTGTATCACTGTTTCATACCAATATAATGTTTAGCGTCTCTCCTAGATGCAGCATGGAGTTGATCAGCGCGAACACGGAGCTCATCATTGCAACGCCACATGGACAACTGAAACACAATGTGAAGTGTAAGGATAACAACCTTCTTGCAAATTATGCCCATACTAACAATAAGCAATAGAGAGAACGGTGTATTGATAATACCTCAAACATGAGATCCTCAATTTGAGAAAAATATAAATTAGCAGCCATCATTCTGGCTAATAAGCACACATCCCTTGTAACCTCGGGTGTCACTCTGGGGTTCCCTATAATGCACATTAGATAAAGAGGTCCAATAAAAAGGCATCAGATGTTTTGAGCCTATAAGAAGATTAACAAAGAGTATTGATATGGAGATAAATAACATGGAAGAAGAAAGATACCATCACGATCCCCTCCCATCCAAGAAGAGAATTGAATGACAGGAGCATTATATGGAACACGTTCATTTATTCCTATGTTCTTCAATGCAGTGTCAACCCGACGCAGAAACTTTGGTACACCCTTCCATATTGTCTCATGGAAGTAGCTCATTCCTGCCCTCATCTCATCTTGTGGGGTAGGAGGTGTCCTTCGAATTTCATCTGTACGAAAAGCAGCTTGAACCTGCACATCCCAAAACGGAAAAAAAAAAAGACTTCAAGTCATTGTAAACCAACTGAAAAATCATGTGGATTCAGGACTATTCTATGCAATAAAACTATTCTACAGTTGACATTTACACACCTCTCTTTGTAAAGCCTCATCAAGTTCCTGCTTATCATCAGGTGTTATGTCTTTAGCATATAACTGAGTCAAACAATCTCTTATCCTGAAATAAGAAACAATGATATCACCAACCAGATTAATAAGTATGCTTCAGCAGTTCTATAATTGTCTTCTATCATTACATATTTACAGTTCATCCTTTGATTTGCACGAACCTTCCATGCTTTTGGAGCAAAGATCTACGAACAGACTGAGTAGGGTGAGCAGTTAGGACCAAGTCAACAGTCTGGCTCTTCAAGGCATCAAAGACTTGCTCAGGGGTCTTGTTTAGTTGGTTCACAAGCCTCTTGAAGGTCTCTTCAATGTCTGATTCAGTGATGGCAGAGTTCTCATCAGCAAAATCACCCTTCTTCAGCAACTTGATTCTCCTTCTATACGCAATCTGAACCTCTTCAGCCAGATTGGCCAAATTGAGCATGTGAGAAAACGATTTGGCAATAACAATGGAGTCGCCAGCATCAAGGCCAGTCAACATATTCCCAAGCTCCTCCAACTTGTGAGTGTCATGCTTCCCCTCATACTCAGCTGACCTCTCATAACACTCTTGAACCTAATCCACACCAAATCCATTCACAAAACTTCAAAAAATTCAGTCCATTTCAGCATGCACACTCAAACACACAATTCATCCAAAATAATCTTCTTGTCACATGGGCATGTTGCAGGACCAAAAAAGTTCATAACTTGAAAATATAAATAAAAGGGTTATTGGGAAATATATTGAATCGAATAAAAGAACAGGATCTACATGCAAGAATTAGCATTACACGAGACAAAAAGTGGAAGTGAAAGTACCGTTTCTCTGATGTCTTCGCCGTGTAAATCCTGAAGAATATCAAGAAAGCGATCAAGCAGCAAAGCATCGTACTCAACCAACTTGTCGTCATCGGAGACCTTGGCAGGAGCAAGCAACCTCAATTGGGCATCAATGGAAGCCATCTTCTCAAGGTTCCGACTCGCCATATCTCACTATACTGTTATATATTATTATATATCTCACTATGTTCTGTTCTGTTCTGTTCTGTTTCGTATTTAGTCAAATCAGAGGTTAAGTCTCGTAATGAAAAAGAGTGAAATAAATTAAGTGTCTGTGTTTGTTTGTGGGTTGAGTGGACAGAAGAGAGAGAGAGAGAGAGAGGAGGGAAATGAAATCTCGTGAGTTCACAGGTGAAAAGGATCTGGAAGGTTGGAAGGGGAAGTGTTGCTTGTGATGTGTGCACGGAAAAGTACGGAGGGAAGTTAATGAGTATGTTATGTTAGAGTGCCAACTAACTTAACTTCACCTCCGTCACGACGAACAGGAGAAACAGATAACAAAGATTTGATGTTGAGAGAGAGACGTGAAGGTGTTAGTATGAAGTATCACGTCTAGCTTAGCAACTCCTTTTTATAGACAGAACAACTCTGTTTTTTATTTCATTTTTTAATTATAATAATAGATTAAAGATCACCACTCGGAAATTTTGTCTGAGGATCAGAGTAATCTGGAAGTATTTTTAGGCTCAAATCAGCCTTTTAAGTCATAAAATGAGTTCATAATAGCCCTTTTTAATCATAGTAGCCTCGAAAGTATCGTTAGTAGGTCGTCCAAAAAAAAGTTCCTTAGACATTTCATGACTTTAGGGGCGAATTTGAGCTTGTAAATACTTTTAGGGCTACTATAATCCTCATGTAAAACTTATGGTTCAATGGTAAATTTTAACTCTTATGATAGTTAAGGTTTCTCAGTAATAAATAAGTAAAAAAGTAGAAATAAAGGAACACTCTATGCTTTGTTAGTAGGAGTATCATGTAATTTAATTAGTTAAACTTTGAGTGTTTTAAAAATACTCTCTCAAATGATTTCTAATTTGCTTTGTTAGCCTTGAATTTCTTTGACATTATTAATTATTTTCATAAGTGTTGACGAAATTTTTTATTAATTATTACTCCTCTCAAATGATTCCTAATTTTCTTTTTCTCTTCCAGATTTCGATTTCCCAACTTCGGAGGAGTCAGTAGAATTCAAGATCCTCCAACTGCCACGTCAATACAAGTTAAAGAGGAAAACAAACACTTGTTCTTTTATATATCAGGTGCAAACAAACACCGATTCTGACATAAAGTTATTCAAAATATTGAAGGCAAATGTACGTACGCTTTAAAAGGTCGGTTCTTAGTACTTGACATGCTAATGAATAATTTATAAAAATATTCGATATTTTTATTATTCAATATATAAAATTCAATTAACTCAATAAAAAAACAAAAGATTTCAGCACTTACTAGGAAATACTAACCTAAGTGACAATGGTACGTGAGATAGGATGAGATATGGCGTATGAGTAGGATTCAAATTTAAAGTCCTTATTATTTGACCCTTCGTATTTAATGCATACCTGCAGAATTTTTAATTAGCTAAGCAAGCAATTGAGTGAATTTTTTTATGAACCAAGCAATTATGTGAAATTTGTTCTTTAACGAAATATTCCACAAAAGAGGGTGAAGTAAAAGAGAAGCGCAAGGAAGAATAGAGGCAAAAGACTGGCAGACAAAATTGACAAAATGACATAATGACGTCGGTGCATGTGTGACTTCAATTCATCTCCAAAAATCGTGTGAGTAAGGCAAACGTAAAAACAAGATTTTTCTTAGCAGAAAATAAAGAACAAGATTTTTTTTTTATCGAAAATAAAGAACAAGATTTTCAAACCTCATAATATTTATTCATCCACAAATTCCTCCTACATAATTACATATTCCACAATTGACCATTCCCACACTCCCCCTTTTCCAGCCATCATGCCCCCTTTTCCAGCCATCATGCCTTGCCCCCTTGTCGTACGTAAATCCACCTCTAATATTTCGTTTCTGTCTGGAAATTACTCGTAGAATAAGATCAAAAAATTATACTGAGATTATTTTAAAATTATAGGGTACAAATATTATAGGCCGATCAAAAACATGTGTCGCAGATTCATTGGCTTTACAACATGTCAAGGGTCAAGTCAGTTGACTTATCAGTCATGCTTATGCTATAGCGCTCATTTTTTATAGATACACGTGTCTTTTGGAACGTCCAAGAGACAAAATACGATGAACGTACGGGAATTGGTTCTTCCATTTTGGATAAATATTCGTTTTCTTTTTCTCAATTAATGGTCCCAAATAGTTACTCCTTTTCTCATGAATACTCACTTTGTTCCTAAATATAAGATCACTTTTTAAATTCAACTTATTTCTAATTATAAGACCACTTTCTAACTTTTTCCAATATTTTTCTAAATTAACCCTACAATGCTTATCTATAATAACAAGCAAAAGAAGGGAGAATGTGGGTAAAGGTATATAATTGGGATAAATTGGTCATATCATCTATAAATGACTAACTTAACTAACTTTCTGACAATATATATGATATTGTCAGAAAGAAACATGGAGTGATTTACTCATTAATTTTGCCTCTAATTCCTTTTAATAAATTTTAATGGGATAATATTTTAAACAAGTTAATCAATGAACCACTAAATATGTTCATGATAAGATAACCCTTTCTTTTATGAAAAACGTGGAGAATTCTTTGTGAAGATTTTAATAAAGGTACAAAGATTGTTATTCAAATATTCCATATATGCAAGAATAACTTTTATAGCCAATGCAATTCAAAATTAGTTTGAGCTTAGTGGGAAGATTGATGCAATTATTCACTTATGTAGCAATTTCTTAAACCCCAATATATACCTCGCATCAACTTACCTGGAAAGGAGGCGCGAAGTGGGGGGTTCTTGTGATGTGATGGTGGAACAATGAGCATTCGGAAGATGCCATCGCATATGCTCATCCTACTAGCTAACGAGTTACTACCATTCACGACTCAAGCAATCCACACCTTTTCATTTTCCACGTAGTATTGCTGTTATCAAACTCAAGTTGACTAATATGTTTAACTTTTTTTGTATTAGTTTTGAATTATAGTAAACCCGCGAATATATATGCATAATTTATCATTTTTCACATTTTTAACTTTTGTCATCTCACTATTAAACACATTTGTCTTAACTAAGTTCAATAACTTATTAACTTTATATATATGAACTTTTATAGAAAATTTTTGGTTGAGAATAATAAGCAAAGATGTGGATTAATGTAATTAATTTATTCAGATTTTATTACATTTTTAATTACACACTACTAATAACTAGTATTTATTCAAAGATGTTTGAGGTGATTTGGTCACTTCAAACACGATAATTAGATGCGCCAATGAGAATAGTTGATTAAATAATGTAAAGTTCTCCCGAAAGAGTGAAAGAGAGAGTGAAGAGAATTCTTAACGAAATTATCTGATGAAATCTTTGATCGATGGTATATCGCCAAACTGATAGAACACAATGACGTCATGATATCCATGTAGCCAATTCCACTTAATTGAGATAAGATTTCATTGTTGTTGCTGGTATTGCTGCTACTAATAACTATTTGTTGGTAAAATAAGCTCTCATGAATTTATCAGTTTTAATGATACGAATTTACATATATGTGGGGTTTGCATTCTCTCTCTCTGGATCAACTTAAAAAGAATTACTACTCCATATTTAATAAAGCGCTATTAATAACTGGCTGTTGATAAAATGACATCTCACGAATTTATCAGAGTTAATTATATGAATTTACATCTCTGTGGAGTTTGCTTCTTTTTTTTTTCCTCTGTGGATCAACTTAAAAAGAATTACTCTATATTTTACTGGAAAAAATTTCTCTTGTATATTTATTCACTTAAATATCATATCATTTCTCTATAGGTAATCCAGAGTGGCATTCAGCTCGTCGTATGATCATCATGGACAGCTGTCATTTGCCGGTCTCATTACAATGCAGGCCACATATTTGGGAATTCAGAGATCATATTGATCACTTCATCCATCCCAGAAAAAGCAGCAAAAGAAAAAAGAAGAAAGGCTTCAAGTGGAGTGTTGGATTATTGACGAACCGACCATTTTATGTTGGAACAAATCAGACTTTACACTGCCCAACATTGTGGTGTAGGAAACTATTTTTATTAGATCCAATCATAGTATTAGTAGTTCTCTTTTCTCATAAACAAAATGATGCGGGCCTGACAATGGGTCGAGAGCGGTAAACCAGGAAAATGAGTTGGATATTGGATCGTCAATGGGCTTTGACTTGAGCCCACCATGCAAGGACATTTTACGAAACAAACAAAATCAAATGAAAAGCTCAGTTTACAATTTAAATATATCACTATTTTCAGTATAATATACATACATTTGCTTTTTCTATAAATGTTAAAATTTTACTACAGAAGCATCAAAGAAGTCGAGAAAAAAAAAGAAATTCGGTATCCCGGCCCACGGGGTCATGTTTTCGTCATGATTTGTTCTTGTTCCCGTGAAAATATTTGGGAAATTCCAGATAAAGATGTACATATATTTAAAGGACACTTGACTAAGGTAATAGTAAATTTATGAAAGGATATATATGCAACATGAACTGATCTCAAGTTTCATAAATTTACAGGAAATAAAATTGGTTTAAGAAATTTAGTAACTTTCTATAAATTAAAGGTCACCTATTTCAACAAAGCACTTATACAGACACTCTATTTAACTATTAGATTTTTGTTGACTTTGCAATTGTGTTCACTGACTTTTTATATGGGTTGATTAATTTTCTATTTATGTTTACTACTACTTCATATGGGCACTTTCCGACTTTCTCTTTGATCGACTTTACCAACCTCACTCTGTTTATGTGTTTATGATTTTTTTTTTATTTGTTTTGTCAACTTCCCCACAAACACTTACCAACTCTATTAATAGGAGGGCACTTTGGCTGTTCCTTTTAAACTTCACAAAGAGCAAGTCAGTACATGTCCCACATATATTTGTCCTTTAAAAAAGACTTAGTGCGCTAAGTATACCCTTTATATATTTCAAACTCTCCCAAGCAGGATAATTGAAAATAACAACCAAGTTTTTTTCAAATAATTTTAGTAATTAAGCTTTAATTGAATTACTCAAGACTTGATTCTTTTCATCATCACAGGAAATAAATAATCTGATAAAAAATGAACACTGAAGTTAAAAATATTTTGAAATAAAAGACAAAAGTTTTCATAATAATGATAAAAATTGAAGAGAGACCCTGACCCAAAGCAAGACACACTATTCCTATGTTCAGTACCACACCAGTAATAGTATAATATGGAAACACGGTGCAGTATTATTAAAGCTAGTAAAAACTAAAAAGTACTACAGGTGATGATATCATTATCTGTGTGTATATGAATGTGTAATTCGTTCTCACTCCCTGATATATAATTTGGGGGAGATCAATATGAGGTAACGAGGAAGAAATATGTAATCTTCGAAAGGCGCACGGAGAGAGAATGAACGACATGGCAAATTTCGGCGTAAGAAATGACTGCTACTCACTCTTATTGGTTATTGTTGAGAGACTCTAGTGATTAAATTCGACCATATATATAGTAATTTAATTATACGTGGTGAACTGGGGTCTGGCTTCCCTCTTCATTCCCCTCTTGTGTTCTGCCGATAAATAAGTCCACTTTGGAGTTAAATTTCTCAAATATATATATTTATATATCCATGAGATTCTGTAAATAAAATCCTTGAAATTTTGATATTTTTGAGCAAAAATCGGCTTCACTTTATATTTTATATGATTTTTTCAACGATTTAATGTTTTTAACCGAAAAAAATACAACAATTTCTGTGATTAAATATTTGAAAAATTATATATAAAATCGAAAAGATAACTGGTTTTGCCTATGTGATATCAAAATATATGATTTTACTCATCAGAATTTGGTGGTATAGACAGATTAGAGAAGTCTCACCTAAAAGTAAAATTTTTTTAACAGTTGTAAACTTGTAATAAAAAAAATTATTTAACAGTGAAAGATTTTACAGATAGGAGCATCTAGGAGACTAGGATGATGAATCGAATGAGGGGTACGTAGGCCGTAGGGGCCCTGTTGTACTGTGATGGCAAGATCAGGAGGGAGGGGACATGCATGATATGTTATGTTATGAGGACCGAGAAAGGAACAGTATGGTACAAAGATTGGATAGTTTTGCTGTATATTGGGTTTCACAGTGAAAAATAAAAGGAACAAGATTTGTGGGGTTAGGAAAACCAACATAAAATATTGTGGGAGGACAAACAGTTTCCCAAGCACAGCACAAAGCACTTCACCATTCCGTCAATACGACAATTTATCCTTTGTCCGTTTTTTAGTCGGCAAAGTATCACCCCACGTCAAGATTTCAAAAAGCTCGACAAAGGCGATTGAGTGATGGTTTAAGCAGTTGATTCAGTCGCACTAATCATATAGTAAATTAATTAAAAATTATATATACACACATAGTTCATATAATTTACTTGAAAAACGAAAAAAAAAGGTTGGACCAATAGCGGGTGAGTCTAAAAGTGGATAAATACCAGTTCATATGCAAATGAAGAGTTGCTTCAAGTCATGAATCAAGCTAGCTACTTTTGTGTTTGGTCGATGGTTCATTCCGTTGGACCATCCGGTTCAGTTTGACTCTCAAAATCACGCCTCACACTACACACTATAACCCTCACACTGCACTCTACTCCATCTCCCTCTCTTGTCATAGATATAAATATAAGACACTTTTAACACTGTACTTTAAACTTAAAGAAGTGAATTAAATTAGACTGTACCACTCGATTATATTTTTATGTGGGGAAAAGGATAATTATAAATATTTTAAAATGACTAATTTCACATCATTATTTCTAGAAAAAGTCGTCTTATAATTAAAGACTAGAAGTAGTATATCTCTTCTTGTGTGTATCAGTGAACAATGCTTGTCAGACTCTTTTAACTCTCCTTTAACTCAATTCTCACATCATTCTTGTGGGATCTATCTAGCTAGTATTGCTTTTCAGCCTCCAATAATGGCAAGTGAAGGCGGAGCATATCATACTTAGCTTAAACTTGAGTATTCCTATACTTATATATATTCTATGTACTGAATCCGAGTTTCACTAAGGGTTTGATTCCTCAGGAAATAATGCCTTTCGTTGCTAATCTCGTTTTGACTCCATCCATCCACTGATAATTAATAACGAGGCCTTATTTGATATTGTTTCTGGTCGGCATTGGGACGCAGATTACAGCTAGCTAACATTACAGTGCAGTAAATAAAAAAGAAGCTGGTGGTGACTGGTGAGGATGTCAATGCATTAAGCCAACATGTTATGCCAATTATGTAATTTTCTACACTTACCATTGCTAGGAAGACAAATGAGTTTAATGATGAATGTACAGAGGAATCTGAATACAAGTGATCATTGTTCGCGCGCGCACACGCCTATGTCACCTAACTTCAAACACTACTCTCACTTTAATGCGAGACAACTAGCTTATTATGATATCTCTAATGCCCTATATATGTGTTCTGATCGGTGCCAAATATGGAATAATCTATTAATTAATCTTCACTTATGTACAGATTAATATCCCATCACGATTTAGCTTACTGTCATCAATAAAGTTATACTGCTTCGGTTACATGTTTTGAGGCTTTGCTTGCCCTTGCTATATCCAAGATCTTTTTATTTTTTTATTGTTTCTTTAGCAAAAATATCTCCAATAGTACTTACTCCCTCCGATTTTAAATATAAGACCTAAATGATTTTTTTGAAAAATCCTAAAAAAACAAAAAATAAGTTAATTATAAATTAATTTACCTAATTTTTTCTCTTAGACTAGTTTATTTTACCTATAAGCTAATGGATAATCTAAAAAAATATCAAATATGTCATGATTTAATAACTTATTTCGCAACCTTAATCTTTCCAAAAAAAAAAGTTATCTAGGTCTTATATTTAGGATCGAAATTAGTATTTGTTAGCTGGCGCTAACTAGGTTATATGATCTCTATCATGAGCTTAGAGTTTAAACTTCAGCGGTCCATACTGAAACACGATTCTCAGTTATCTGATTAGAGCTTATCATTAATTATACGACCAGAAATGACTTGTTATAAAAAATAGAAAATTAACTTATGAGAGTATTGCTCGATCAGTTCAAGACACATACAATTATATATCTCGTAGAAAATCAGTTCCCTTCATTTGAACAAACAAGAAATTTTCCTTCTAGATCAGTTTCAATTGCTATGCGTGTTGATCTCTGGTTTGCCTCTTGAAAAGTTCAAGAAGAACATCAAACGTTTCTGTGAAAGAATAATAGAATAGTGTCGAATCTTTGGAAGACCGCCCGAAGGCACATGACCGCATGAGCGGAGAAAAAGGGATCGGAAAAGAATGAAAGAAAATTTGAGGATATGACATTGATTTGAAAAAAAGGGAGCAATTAATGAGTTCTAAAGAAAGCTGAAAGGACTGATATTTGGCCTAATAGTTCACCAAGATCCCTTCAAGATAAAGAAAAAGGCAAATGGAGAATTAATTAGAGGTTCCATGAAAGTAAGATAGTTAAGATGAGGTCCCACAAATTGTAAATTACAAGTTTTAAGTTTTACTATAAAATCTTTTAAACTGGTGATTACAATTTATGGAACCTTATCTTAATTAGATTTCTTATATGAGACATGTAATTAATTCTCTCAAACTTTAATTAGGGCCTTCTCCAATGGGTAAAGAAAAAGTTGTTTAAAAATGCAATTGACAGTGACGGTAAAGAGCTGCAGTATAATATCAAGAGGGGCATAAGAAACAAGAAAGAATCGATTTCCTGTCAACTCTTACATGATGATGATACCTAAATGACTGTACACGCATATGCATTCATAGTCGGCCAAACTGACTTGAGACTTACAATTGTATGACTCAAAAAATTAATACAAAAAGGTACATTGTAGGCTTCCTGCTGGGCGAAATTGGAGAGAGACATGTATAAAAACGAGGCCTGTGCAATTCACATTCATATATATATTGTACTCCCTCCAATCCTATTTATAAGTCACTAACAGCCCAAATTTGTACATACCAAGGAATGAAGGTTACATCATTAAATTGGTCTTATTTTTTTTTTGTCTTTTCCATTTTTGCCCCTCTCACCTTTATTACCATGGCTCACTACCTCTTTCATCTTTATAAGTATACATGTGCTTTTTCATCTTCTCTTTCTTCTCATCTTCCAATGTTCATTTCCAATGATAAGGGTATATTGGGAGAATTTTAATAAATAGTTAGTTAATGTTAGTTGGTGACTTATATTAAGGACCAAAATTTAGAGGCGGTTGGTGACTTATAATAAGGACTGGAGGGAGTACATAAATATTTTCTTCCCTTATACTCCCTCTGGTCCCTAATGTAAGAGCCCGAAATTTGAATGATTTTGGTCCCTAATGTAAAAGCTCACCCCATTTTGTCTGAACATTTATTGCAATTTTTCCAATTCTACCCCTAATCAATTTGGGTTGAATGGAGGAGAGAGGAAAGAATAAATGAAATCATTGAAAATGTAATCAGTCTCCTTCTTCTTTCAAAGTCTTCTCTCTCTTTAGTACACTTATCACATTTATTATGCAACTCTCTCTCTCCACTTTTTCCAATATGCATTATTATCTCTCTCTCCTGGTACAAAGGGTAGAAATGGAAAAAAATATTAATTATAGACAGCCAACTAACAATTAGATGTTTTCTTAAGAAACAGATTTTTGGCGGCTGGCTCTTACATTAGACCGGAGGGAGTAAGATCTATTTCACTCTTTTTTTTTCAAGTTACAAAAGTAAATTAAACCATTAAATTATACTCCCTCTGGTCCTAAATATAAGACCTAGTTGACTTTTTTGAAAAATTCTAAAAAGCAAAAAATAAGTTAATTATAAATTGATTTACCTAATTTTTTCTCTTAGACTAGTTTATTTTACCTATAAGATAATGGATAATCTAAAAAGATATCAAATATTTCATGATTCAATAACCTATTTTGCAACCTTAATCTCTCCAAAAAAAGTCAATTAGGTCCTATATTTAGGACCGGAGGTAGTAACATTTGTCACTTGTAGTTAGATTATATACTGATGTATAAGTAAAATAAATTAATTTTAAAGAAAAATATAATTATAGACAATTAAAGGTGATACATTTTACATCTTTAACAATTCTCCGCAAAAATTCAAAGTGATCCCATATATAATTAAGACTAGAGGGAGTGAATATATATACAATTGGGTTCATCATATAAAAATATTCCAATGATTGAGGTTATAACAAACGAGCTTAGTTGCACCAGGAAATGTAGGGCCCGTTTGGTTCAATTGCACACCTGCTTGGTAATGCAATGTATAATGTCGCAATGGAGTGCAATGCAATAATGATTACCATTAATGTGTTTGGTTACTAATTAGCAAGATGTGAGGAGATTATTTTCTATATTTAATTAGAATTATGAAAGGTCTATAATACCACTCAAACAAAAAAAATCCCATCCCATCTCCAATTGTCTCCTTCTTCTTCCTCCACCATAATAGTAAACACCATACTTTCAGTCCAAAAAGAAAGTGTAGCATCCTAAAAAATCATAAAATTGAAAAATAAACAATTGATCTGAAGTTTAAAAAATCATAAAATGTTTCAGTTCTGAAAAAAATCATAAAATGTTGAGTTTTTGAACTTAGTTGTGTGGATTGAGTTTCATGCGTCCCCTTTAAGAACTTAAGAAATAGTGCCAGTGTTTCAAACACCTTCCGTCACACCAACTATTAGCCCTCCCGATGAGGCACTCCATATTTTAGAAACTGAGCTTTTTCCTCATCGTAATTTACTGTTTCCCCCATAAAATTCCATCTCATTTCATTCCTAATAATATTGTCAGTCATGTGGGGGTTTCAATCAGATTTGAATTTGAGAAGACGACTTTGGGTGGAATTGAAGAATGGTGAAGGGAGAGAAGTTGCGTGGGATAGAGATGCAAAGAGGAGGGAGAGAAGTTGAAGGGGTCAAAGTAAGGGGGGGGAGAGAGAGGGAGGGAGGGAGGGAGGGAGGGAGGGAGGGAGAGAGAGAGAGAGAGAGATATATGATATTGATTTAAATTGAGGTTATTTTATGTCTTTTCATTTTAGTTAGTAAGGGTAAAATAGACTTTTAAAGAATTACAATGGATGGTAATGCACATTCATAGGGGGGAGCTATGAATGTTGATTACCAATTTTTTGGTAATCATCATTGCAATGGTAATCCATATTATCACACTAAAGAGCAACCAAATACTACATTTATGGTAATGTAATCTAGATTACCATTGCATGCATGCAATGTAATTGAACCAAACGGGCCCGTAATTAACTTGGATTAGGTAAGGAGTCAGATTTTGAGCAATGAGAAGTTACTTAGCTTGTTGTCCGTGGGTGATTAATTAGCTTATGTGCTAGCCAGGTAGTCTAACGCCAAAACCCATGAAACGCCGACACAAAGTTGAAGGAAAGTTTACCAAAACCCATCAAGTGCAACGGAAGTGAACCCACTAACCGTACAATGTTAATTGAATTTTACTCAACTGTTAATGTCTTGGAATTCATACTTTTTAGCATGATTCATTTGCTTTTATATACACTTTTTGGAGATTTCATTCATATATTAGAGACTAAACTATAGGAAGGATGCATGATACTCTTGGTTGCACACTTATTCCTCATTTTTGTCAAAGTTGTTATTTTGCAAGGTGTTTTTGTATTAGGAAATTCAAGACAGACATTGGAGAAGTTAAAGATGATTGAGGAGCATGTTTGGAGCATTCTATTTGCTTGGGAAGAAGTTAATTTTCATCAAAACAGAACTGAGCCACAGCATGATTCTATGTGTAAATTCAGTGCCGCGGCCCAATTTGAATTTCAGCCACCAGAGAAAAACCATGCCGCGGCACAGTTTTCTACCACTGTTTTGTGCCACGGCACAATCGCGAACAGAATTGTCAAAACGCACAACACTGAACTTTTAGGGTTTTAAAAGGCCAAAAACACATAAGTCGAGCATTCTTCACTTCTTGGGCATATTGGGGAGCTTTGTGGTGTGCTAGGGCATGGGTTTTGGTGGAGATCAAGTTGGAGATTGAAGTTTGAAAGAGATTTTGGCTTCACACTTCGGTTCTTCTTCTCCATTTTCCTTCCTTCACTCTTGTTCAATGTTTATGATTATTCTTGTGTATTTTTCTTTGGGATTCTTGAACATGAGTAGCTAAACACTTTGTTTTAGGATTATTTTGAACCCTTGTATGGATTAACTCTTGATTTTTCCTCTCTTTTTGTGATTAATGTTATATATGTGTTTATTTTACTCTAGCCCTAATGCTTCTAAATGCTTGATCATCATTTAGTTGATTTGTTCATTTGACTTATGACTTGAGAGAGCTAGGTCAAGTGTAGAACTTGAGTGGAATAGTGTGAGAACTTGAAGTTTGCATGACAAATGAATGGTTTTGTTGATAAGATAGACATATACTTATTAGCCTCACATAGCCACATTAGGGTTGAAGTTTAAAAGTTGGGTTTTATTAATTGTGACAAGACATTGCATGATTAATAGAATTAAACACTTGTTCTTGACTCGACGGAGCGTTTACAAGTATGTTAGAACCCTAGGTTAACTCATATATAGCTATTAAAAGCAATTAGGAGAGGAGACCATTTTAAGGTTAGGAGATACAAGGGGGATATATAATCTTAACTTTCAATTTACCCTTGAAGTTGGAGAATCACTTGTTTATAGTTTTTCTTATTTGTTTAAATTAGTTACCCTTCACTCATGATATTTGTCTCACTCAAATTAAGCGAGAGTGCGATAATCATTACTTGACCGGGTTTTGGAACCAAATCCTCGTGGGAACGATACTCTACTTATCATTTTATTACTTGGCGCGACCCGTGCACTTGCGGTGCGAACATCAACCCCATTTTCTTTTTCTCGCCCAAGTTGGTATGTACTCCATATATAGCCGTGTAAAGAGGAAATTCAAAAAAGGAAACCAGCAATGCAAGAAACGTAGAATATTTTGATATGATTGACTCGCGAAATTAATTAAGATAGTTATTATCTGAATCAATTTTTATTTAGAGCTTTCGAGTCTTTATTATGGTTAAGTGCAGTTGCAGAGAGATTCTGTAAGGACTACGTCCCCGTGCTGTTTGCTAGTTATGGACAGTCTCCATTTTTTCAGGCAATTTATTGATAGTACATATCAAAATATGTACAGGTATATACTGCAAAATATGTACTGTACTTTAAATTGGTGTGTGTAGTGGAACTGGGCGCAGTAGTAGTTGAAAGCTGAATTTTTTTTTGACAGAAAATAGTTATGATAGGGAGTTAAAGATATTTTGACCAGTAAACTATTGCATAAATATCATCAATCATAACATAAGTATTAATAAATTCTATCATTTTGTTTAACTAATAGGTTTTAAAATTGAACAAAATTGCCAATAACGTCAGATATGGCCAATTGTCTAGATGTCCCTCGTACATGCAGTCAACGTGATTAATTACTCGGCAGTATAATAATGAGAGCCACCCCTTCAATGGCGGTATATAGCGGTAATAATGAAACTACATACACTGATTGTTAACAAGGCGGGTTGGAGATTTTTATGTATAATAAAACCTTTATATCGTGCTGATTAATTATTTATCCAAGTTCTCCAGTACTTTATATATATGGGTTTTTGTATCCTTTTATGAGTTTATCAACCCACATCTAGTAGACACGAAGTTTAGAACAGGGAAGCCAGCTAGACTTTGCATTGCTTTTTGTAGCGTTGTTTTGATTTAATTATAATTTAATTTCTATTAAAAGAACTAATTATTCCACCTGATCGTTTATTGCATATGATTTTAAGTTACTCCTAAATATAGATATATTTCAGGGCTAATTAATTGTTTGAAGAGGAGCACGAGTGCAAGTTGGGAAGTGCATGAACACGAAAAAGAATGAATAATTACCAAAGACTAATAAGGAAAGTGAAAAATAAAATGTCAGTTTCAATTCCTGCACCTGCCAATTAAACCCAAAACTTACCAAAAACAAAGCTGTTTAATCACTTTATCTCGTCTTTTTTTAAAAAAAATACTTTATTCTTATCTCTGTTTTGGTGTATGTGGAGCTTTTAGATCGGATTGATATTTCGGTATAGAATTTTTGACTTTTAATTAACCACCGTACTATCTTTCAATCCAATGCAATCATTCATTTCATCATTGCACCCATGTCTTGAACATTAATTCTAGCTTTTTCAAGATCCAAAACAAAAATTACAAGCCCGTCGTCTATAACACGTACAAACTTGAAACTTCATTCAATAGAGAAACAATTATCATAAATGTTTATTATCGCTAAGATGGTTGGTAGAGTAATCATTACATTCAGTGCAATGTGTAAAATTTTCTCGTACCTCTTTTTAGACTTAAATATGAGACTATAACCACCAATATCTGCCTCACTTGTTTATTTAAAAGTTTATTTTTCACCTTTTATTAAAAATAATTTGGCCTCATGAGTATATATGTCAGCAAATTTGTTCAAAATTCTCAGATTAACGGGGGAATTTAAAAAAACAAAGATACCTACCAAAAAAACACAGAAGAGGTAAACCATGGTTATGTCAACGACTGACTACAGAGGTGCATTAAGCTGTATGGAAACCCCCAAAAGGATTGTTGAGAACAAGGGATACTTATTACCCAATAACATTAAATGATATTCTCACGTAGAGAACAACTTATTGGAGTTGTTACTATAAGTCTCAGTTCATGAAGTCTGCAAATAGAAATCGTGTCCTACGTACAAAATATTTGGTACTTCTGCCCATTATGCCCATTTCTCCTTCCTTAAACCTGTAAAAGAAGTTATAAATATATTTCCACTAGTTTCGAATTAAATCTTACTGGCGGCCGTAAAAATCTGGTCCAAGAGTGATTATGCTGAGTTAATTAATCAGAAGTGACGCATGCTTTGAAATATTATTTTTAATAATTGATTGCATGATTAAAATGTATGCCTATTTGAGTGAGGGTATCATGGGGGGACCCTCGTTCTCAAAAATTGGTCGGATGTCATCTCCATGAAATCGACGTCAACTCCATACTCACTACTCGGATTCCTTTTCTCTGTTAAAAATCACGCTGAAAGGCAATTTATATCTTGATTTTAGTATTTTACACGATTATACATAAATTAAATATTATTATGTTCTATAACCTCTATTATCAATTTCAGATCCGACATGCGTGAAAGTGGGATAGAGATGGATTAGGCGAGTAATTATAATCCTCAGTTTTCTATTCATTTTTTAGTTGGGAGAACTAGATGTTTTACGTTTGATTTCTTTTTTTTGACCTTTTCTACGTTTGATTTCAGATTACATGCATATTATATTTTTTGATAGAATCAAACTTAAATATCGTGTGTATTAGATATGAGGGTCTAAATACGCCTAATCCTCCTGAGTAAGGAAATCAATAATTCGGGTGATCAAATAGTGAGGGTCCTTGGTGTCTGTTTTTTATTCAAGATGAATTCCAATTCGATCCCTTTGCTTATTCCTTGAAGTAAAAAAATAGCGTGAATTATCATATTGAAGCAAGTGTTTGATGTTTCACTCATACTTGCTTAAACATTTTATTTTCTCAAATTTAAAGTGCCTTTTGAAAAATGAACAAAGCCTTCCTTTCAGCCCAAACAAACAATTTTCTTTCATAACAATATATAGGGCCCCACATATGTTTCTTCGGGTCCCAAAAATTTAATTTTTGAATAATGCAACTCATTAGAAATTGTGTGTGTGGACAGTCAGATAATGTATTACAAAGAAATTTTTCTGACTCGGTCAACAATAACAGATAATTATAGAATCAGCAAATCAGCAATACGCAGAATGAATAGTCATACTTACACAAACATATTTAGGAGAAAAAATTGGGAAAAAAAGTAAGGTACGGCAAAGTATTTACTATTTAGTGGCATGCATGCAAAGTTGCAGAGATATAGAGGTACAAAAAAACCTGGTATACACGTTGTTTCTGGATAAAAAGTTTATTTGTATTTGTACTACCGGACATGTATATTTTGAGCTCGCTTCCGTAATATTCACATTCCAGTGTTCTCAATTTGACAAAGACATCCATAATAGCGACTTCAAAAATGTCAACAGTAGATTTCATTCACATGTATGAATCAACTTGTCAAGTATAAACAGTGAGATTCTTAATTACTTGACAATCTAACTTGGACACTTCACAAGGGGCGGCTTGTGCTTTTTTTCCTGAATCAATTAAGCTCATGGCAATTGCCAAATTGATCCGAAGAGAACGGGCTTTTAACATCTTAATTAGTCCTTCACAAAATCACTGCTCTAATTCAACAGTTACAGAACATATTGATATCTGTGATTAGTGACATGAAGATAAATCTTTAACTGTCATAATTATTTATACTTGTAATTTTTCCATAAATCCAATAATACTAAAAGTATTTCCCTTAAATGATGTATTCAATACACCGTTTATAAAGTGTACGTGTCCGATCCCGTTAGACTCTATCACCACATGCAACCCGCAGGATATAGCAGTTCTCTAGTTGAGGTCACTTTTAGCAATCAATTATCAATTTTCTACCGCTAATCCCTAAAAATAAAATAACCTAGAAGTGTACGTGTATCAAATATCATAAAATCTATAAGCACTTCTTTCTTAATTTTCAGCATGTTTTTAATTAGCAGCTAGGCAGGTAGAGCCTATATATTGGAATTAAATGATTAGGTTTGAAGACAAATCTTTAGTAGTGCAGTCAATAATAATGATAAAGGGCTTCATTTATAGTAATGCCTTGAGTTTTCTAACAAGGCAGTAGTCTTTCGGTCTTTCCAAAATAAGATTTAAAGACGTGATTCTTCCAAATACTTATTATTCTTGCCACACATTAACAAGGCAATCAGACTTGTCAAAAGGTGCACGGTATAGAAACAGTGAAGAAAGATATTTGAAAAGAGAAGGGAGAAAAAATAAAAGCAGGAAAGCAAATATGGCCCATAAAATGTCTACTCATGTAAGAGTAGCCCAATGACGTATATAGTGAAACTCCATCATCTTCTTCTCTGCACTCTAGCTCTCTTCCTCTTCCTATTCCTTTCACCCTCCCACCTTCATTTCACAAAAAAAGAATTACAAAAAACCGACTAATCTGATCTGCGAGAAACAGTATGATGTCTGATGGATCATCCAGCTCCGGAGCTGCAACACCGGCTTTAAGCCGATATGAGTCCCAAAAGAGGAGAGATTGGAACACTTTTGGACAATACTTGAAGAACCAAAGGCCACCAGTGGCTTTATCACAGTGCAATTGTGGGCATGTATTGGAGTTTTTAAGGTATCTTGATCAGTTTGGGAAGACTAAGGTTCATGTAGAAGGTTGCATGTTTTATGGCCAGCCTGAGCCTCCGGCACCATGTACTTGCCCTCTCCGGCAGGCTTGGGGAAGCCTTGATGCTCTCATCGGACGGCTGAGGGCAGCCTATGAGGAGAACGGTGGGTCCCCCGAGACAAACCCTTGTGCAAGTGGAGCCATAAGAGTGTACCTGCGTGAGGTTAGGGAGTGTCAAGCCAAGGCAAGGGGTATCCCTTACAAGAAGAAAAAGAAAGTGACCACTAAGGGCAGTGAAGAATCAAGCTCTTCCACTACTAGTACCATCCACTTCTCTTGAGCTCTTTCAAATATAATGGTAATTCATCACTTGCTTTCATTTAAACTAATTAATTTCATCTTTAATTCTAGTAAGACCGCAATCTTTTATATATGTATGAACTCTGTTTAATTACTTGATATGTTGTTGTTGATCTTGATTTGCTTGTTAATTATAAATGTTTTTTTTAATTAATTAATTTCTCCAGTTCTATATCTCCATTCTTTTGTGTCAAGACCTAGGAGTAATTTAGTTTTGATTGTAATTGTAGTGGTCGTGTGAAGAAGCATTATTCATGCATGTTATACTAGGCGATGGATTTAGTTTATCATATGACTTTATTTACTCATTTATATATATAGCATAATCTCTGGATCTTAGACAATAATACATAACTCCAATAAGAGAAATATAGTGAAGAATCCAGTTCTAGTAACGACCACTTCTTGATGTCCAACACGTTTTTTTTTCTAGCGATACGGTATAATTAGTTGACTTCACCACGTATTTAATTAGACTCTGATCCAAATTTAACGGGAAAGAGAATCACACAGACACAAAACCACTCCTCACTGTCACTCACACCCTGCTTATTTGGTCAAATTTCTTCCCTAATGTCAAGACCTGAAAATCCATTAATCACACGATGTTGGAGTGCGTGCTTAATGGATATCAAGTGATTTTGTTCATTGTAATAGTCAATTAAGTCAATGTAAACTAAATCAAAACATAAAACTTGCACTAATTGACTTGTTACAGTAATACTTGATATATTATTCTGGTTCTTTAAAACTCAAGTACTTGCACTTGGAATAACTTTTAATTATCACTAAGCATGCATTGTGCTCCAAAACTTGAGTATTAGTAGTATTCCTTCGTGCATATGTTATGTGTTTAAAATACCATATATTATACGCATGCATAGTCTGTTATCCAGATCGAAAGTGAACTGATTACAGTGATGTGATTTCGAACACGCGCCGGTACAATAACAAATTCTCAAACACGCACACGCACACATTATAAACATTACTGTGTGTTACTTCATCAATTTAACGATTGTTAATTATTTGAATTTCCCTAATTTAACTTTCGGATCCTGCGGAATTTGTCTGTCCCATGAAGATGATTTCATATTAAAGTGATGAGATGTCGTACACTTCCTTTTGAAGCTGAGCAGAAAATGAACGAATGATTGGTGAACTTACATGGTTTACTAAGGCTTAATTAAAATCATCGTCCTGACATAAATGATTGAAAATGCTTCCATTTTATAAGGCTTTATTATAAAACTTTACAATCTCATGCTATGAAGTCACATGATTGGGTGGAATCTTTTGGACTATTATTGATGTTTAAGGATCTTGATGATAATTTGTTATTAAAATATGTTTTTCGAACAACAACATATCTCATGAGTCATGAACACCTCCATCGATATAGTATTGAACTCATTTATTCCCATATATAATATTGTAGTGAAAATCCTAGATTGTGTGTTTATACGTTCACTATTTGATGCTCTTTTATTTACCTCGTCATGATTTTCACGTCGTCTCTGATTCTGTGGGGCAGTTTTAATTTTTTAATAATTATATTCTCCTGATCATTGATCAAGATGCTATTGGACGTTGAGCTTACCAACGTCAAGTATAATATAATTTTGTTTTGGAGAGACATGTTTTGGCGTTGTTATAACCAAACATGTAATAAGTAATGCTCGCTCCGGTCCCTAATGTAAGAGCCCACAATTTTGAATGGTTTTGATCCTAATGTAAGAGCTCACCTCATATTCTCTCCTCATTTAATGCATTTTTTCCTACTTTACCCCTAACTCTCTTTCATATTTATTAATGTTTATGTATTTCTCTCTCTTAAAAGCACCATAATAAATATGGGCAATTTTGGAAAAGAAACATTAACTCCAGAGACCCAACTAACATTCACATGTTTTCTTAAGAAGCGTTTTTTTTACGGCTAACTCTTACATTAGGGACTGGAGGGAGTACTAAATTGTGATTATATGAGAAATTCTCTTTACGGAGATGAAGATAATACATCTATCATAGTAATGTGTTAAGCCTTACCCCACCTTTAGATTCTTTAAGCGTGTTAAATGATTATCTATAATTGGGCTACGTGCTGCAATCATTTATTCGTGAAATACGTACAATTAATTTTTACGCAGGTTGTTTTTCTAGAACTATTCTTAGGCTTGCTAGAGTAGCATTCATAGTTTATAACAGTATATCAAGGATCTAGCCACACACACGCGCGCAGGGAATTATTATAAAAGCTCGGCCGTTTGTGTGTGATCAAATTGAAACAATTACCAAACTATTCCACTGCTAATTAGGGAAGTTTGTTCTAGGGTTGTGTCCTGGTGGTGGATTAGTCTTTAGTACCGGAGGGATTAATATTTTAATTTATTTTATTCATGAAATTTGTAAAACTAATTTATATAACTTATTAAATGATATATAATTTTATGTGTTGTCACATTTATCATAATTAAATAATTTATCACATCATTGAAATCTTGCCGGATTAATCAGTTTATTTAAGAGTTTTTACATTATATTATGTACACTGAAAGTTTATTTCTCAGCTAGTTCATAAGCTTTCTGGAATCTGATCCTATGCGTTTACATTGGTGATTTTATATTTATATATATTATAGATTGAACTTACTTAGAGTTACGTTGTTTATTTGCGTCTCTCTCTATCATGTGTTTATTTTAATTTCTTTTGCATCTTCCGGTTAATTCATATTTTTTTATCAGGACCGGTTAATTCATATTGGAAATATAAACCAATACCTTTGTCTTCTTAATAATTTCATGATCATAATGAGTTATAAATTTCCTCATTAATTTGAAAAAGTGAATATATTTCTCTTTATAATAAGAACTAAACAATTAAGGTATCTATTACGCACACGTTTTAAATATGATTAAATAGTTGGTCCACAGAAACGGAGCAAAAATCGTAAGAATTTTTGTATGATACAAAAAATCTACAATAACAACAAAAACTGTAGGCTTAAAACTTTGGTAGTTCATACACACACATGAACACATATAGAATTCATCTATGGTCTCTGTCATTTAGGAATTTCTACACATACTGATAATAATGTTTTTCCTTTTCTTTTATAACACCCTCTTTGTTCATTAGTTAACTATATATGTTTATTAATTTTCCGTCCCGCAAAATTGCATTCCAGTGTCATCTGAGGAACTTTAGACTGTAAAAGTTCCTTGAAATATCAAAATAACTATCAGGTCCCGATTAGCCATTAATATATGTTCAATAGTTGTTCATGAAATTTATATATATATTTTAGTTACTAATAATAAGTTAAACATATTCATATATATTACCTATAGTATAGTAAAGTCCATCCGCATGTAATAGATAATTACAGTACCTTAACTTGTTAATCAGGACACATTTACTTGTTAGTTTTTATTTGAGATTTTGTCTCTTAATTGTGATATATGTGAACTCATAAGTAGTTGATGAGGTATACCTACTCTTATTTATTTGTATATCATTAAAGGCCACATCGAAATTATATTATACTAAACACTCCGATCCCATGTGGTCTAGCTATTAGTAATTTTGAGAATTCAAAGGGAATAGCAGCTTGTTGTATTCATCTATTTTCTGACAAGCTCAACGCAATTTTCCCTTTCTTCTTTAGTCCTCAATTTAAAGTAAGATTTACTTTATACAAATAAACAGCTTGCTAGTTCTTAACCCTTTTATATGTTGTTTATTGATATTATAGTTGCAAGTGTTCTAAGTCCAAAGACAATTTTTCAAAAGATTCGACCAACAAATTAAACTACCTTGATCGACCATGAAGCATGCAGATATGTCTTGAACTAACCATTCATTTGGTTGAACTGATTGATTAGTTGATTTGATGTCCAGAGAATATTGTAGCGTACAATCAAATTGGAGTGGATTCTCAATAACAAATCAGTGGTGCACAATCTATATATGCGAGAGGAGGTTTGGTTTTAATGTATCTGATGATATAAATCGATTGTATGCACAACTCGTAAAGTGTAATTTTCTGTTGTTTACTCTTGAACTTGTAATGTCCCACCGTTGCAGAAACTCTTATCTCGATCAATTATATGTTACCGTCAGTATGTACCCTGTAAAAGTTAAATTAAACTTCATCTATATATGTATATGCAACTGTTTCCAGCTTTTGCTTTGTAATATTCTGAGATATGTGCCATAAAAATATGCTGTTAGTTGTATTTGTTCAATAATAATGTGAGCGCGTGTATAGTGAGAATTGAGGAGAAGCCTATCTCTCTTTTCCTAACATATGTAACTTGGGAAGAAAGTTTACAGGTCTGCAAAGAATTGATCTAAATAAATTTAGACTCTGATAATTGATGATTGATGAAGCTAGCTTGAAAGTGTACATCATTAGCAATTTTACCCTAAAAGTTTCTTCCAGAGCAATTTTGCCTCGGAAATATCTAAAGTGTACCAATTTTTCCCTGCAAGTTTTTCCAGAGTTATTTTGCCTCATGTATTTTAAGTGTAGTAATTTTGCTCAGAAATATTTGAAGTATAGTTAGAGGATTTCGTGGGATCACGTTTTAAATAAGCTCATTCCATGGAACTATAATTGATTTCCCTTCTAACATACATGTTAGTATATTATATTTTTTTTGTTAATCACCGCCCGGTTTAATCCGGACTCGAGGGGTAGGAGTGTTGCCCACATAGATAAGGTTGTCCCCTCTCCCAATGTTAGTATATTAGTATTAAATAACATTTTATGGAATTTGACATTAAAAACCGAACACACTATCATAATTATTATATTCTTATAAATTCGAATCACATTCACTGTTCTAGAGGGCATGAGGTCTAATAACAAAAACTCAAACTTTACAAACTCAAGATTAGCCCTAATAACTATTAACAAGCTTGCATCATATTTTTTTGGGACAAATTAAAAATGGTGAGAAACAAACTTGATGGCCACGAATTAAAATATAGACGTAAAAAACAGCATGCGGCGGATCAAAACCTATATAGGTAACATCAAATATTAATCAAGAAATCAGAAAACAAAAATAAAACTCCGATAAGGTCACACCTACACATTTGTCTAAATATAAAATATAGCACAGCTTGTAATATGGTTTATGATTGAGGTTTTCAACAAATGCAATATCAAGTCACATCTCTGCTAAATATAACTTCTTTGAAGAGAGGAAGTGCATACAAAGAATCTTCATGGGCCTAATTGAGTAATTGATAGTACCTACTACCTGAATTTTAAAATCATTACCTACGTGTATACATTATACCTGTAAGTGGTGCTTTAATTTGCTAACACTGAACTGTGGCCTTAAAAAAAATGTGATTTTTAACGAACAGAATATATATATATAATAAGGTAAAATAATTGTAACAAGATTAAAATGGTTGATTTAGTTTTTGGACTAAATTAAATAAGTTGAATTACCTCTACTTAAAAAATAAAAGCTTACCGGCCACGCTCATAAAGGCTCATATAGAAGTTAATTAACAACCGAGTCATACATACATACGTACGTACGTACGTACGTAGGTACATACATACATAATCACAGTAGTGTGCGCAACAAATCTCGCCCAAGAAAACATATGGTTAGCCAAATTTAAACCCACCCATTTCCCTCGGCTAGGCTTAAAGGAATGAAAGAGCAACAAAACCACCAAGTTACCGAGAAGCTCGAGTGATGGGAAAGGATAGGAGTTTTATGACTAGATTTGTTTGAGCCTAAGCTTGACCAGTTTTGTGGGGGCAAAAATAGATGAGGAGTTGTTCAACAAAGCAGAAAATATAGTTTATTTTTATGTATATTAAACATGTATGTAACATTTGTTTAGTTAAACACTTAAAAAAGAAATGCCTAATATTTTAAATTTATCCACCTTATCCAGCGCTACTAACAACCAACTAATCTTGTTTAAGGGAATGTAAATACGTAATGGGAGAACCCGGCTATAAGGGTGAATAGTGTGGTTTGTTTAAAGGGTGAAGGTGCAAAAATGATACTAAACTTTACCCAAAATTGCATTTCTAATACTAAAGTTTTGCAAGGAGCAAAAATAGTACCCAACTTGGGGTTCAGGTGCAAATATATTATTTTCACTTGAGGGAAATAAAATTTAGATATGAAAAGACTCTTATGCCCCTCGTTAAATAAAAATTTAAATTTAATGAGGGAGGAATAGGGGCATAAAAGTCTTTTCATATCTAAATTTTATTTCCCTCAAGTGAAAATACTATATTTGCACTTGAACACCAAGTTAAGTACTCTTTTTACACCTCACAAAACTTTAGTATTAGAAACTCAATTTTAGGTAAAGTTTAGTATCATTTTTGCATCTTCACCCTTGTTTAAACTTAGTTTTTTACTATGGAATATCTTCTTCATACTTTACAGCTCCAACATTTTGGTCTCTTTGATTTTTTTTTATAACATGGTCTCTTTGATTTTAAAGAGTATTAAATCATTTAAAACCAGCTTTTTAAAGTATTAAATCCTCTTTTAATTAATCAAGAAATTGATTCTCCCCTCTGATTCTTCCCTCCTGTTAACTTCACATTCACTCACATTTCCTTCCTCTAATTCCTCATTTTCTCATAACCTAACCTCGATTTCCTTCTAACTCATTTGTTTGCTCCATGGACTAGTTGGTTAAACGAAATGGATAAAAGTCTGATAACTCGTCAATTTTATTGTTGAGAAATATTAATTAGGATATTTTGAAGAAAATGGGAAAAAAGTAAAAAGGTATCTTATATGTTGCAATAAGCTCATATGCCCGAATAGTTCTTATATTTAGAACAAAATATGTTGGAATAAGCTCATATGCACAAATAGTTCTTATATTTAAATCATAATGATTCATTATATGTAGCTACTTCGATTTGCTATTAATACAGAGACATGCAATGGGCTGAAAACTTGCTTGGAACATAGCCACACGAGACAATTTCGAAGACTTTTTAATCGACAAGAAAGGAAGATCCCGCCAAAGAATCATCTGTGAACGTCTAGTCGCCAAC
The DNA here is from genome assembly GCA_029929735.1 of Mimosa pudica. NCBI lineage: Eukaryota > Viridiplantae > Streptophyta > Magnoliopsida > Fabales > Fabaceae > Mimosa > Mimosa pudica. The sequence goes on from JAKELP010000001.1 coordinate 3,419,496, forward strand.
AACAAAATGTAGCATTGTTTAAATTAAAAAATAAACACGCGCCTCTAATTCCAGGTACAAATAGCATTTCTCACATTATAGCTCGTTTTGCCATTGTTTTGGCAACCCAGGACATAGTCTTGTCTCTTGTGCAATTCAACAAAATAACGACCAAAGACTTAATTATTTTCTTTAAAAACACAAAACAAATGCATAAATTAACGCAGAAAATAAAGCACTTGACACTAAATTGAAACAAATGAAATTTCCATTTGACTGAGCCATGACATCTTCGTTGTTCATTATATTCTCTGATAATCCTCAACGAGTGACAAAGACAATAAATTTAATTCACAAGGTTAAGTACTATGTAAATAGATACATCCAGACCTGACCCAAGAATACCTTCCCTAGATTCCTTTGATTCGAAAAAGAGGATCTATATTTTTCATATCCAAAGCTAAATTATACGTATCCCATCCCTCCAGGATTCTCCATCATCGCTTACTACTAGAAACTATCTGTTAAAAAAGATTATACGAGTAAGTGTGTTAGATCACCTATCACTCATAACAGTATTACAATAATGAAATGACAAGAACACTTATAGTAATGCAACCAATTCCAAATATTCAATCCACAGAGAAATCAAGGCACCTACTCAATGACTTCGACCTATTCTCAAGACCTTGCCTAGTTTAAGGTATTTTGACAAAATCCATAACTTTTTGGAAGGGGAAAAGTAATGCAGTATTCAATATTTGATATTTCTCAATCATGAGCAAATGTTGTGTACAATTTTAAAAGTCCTACCGCTTCTAGCTAAGGCTTATAAGATAGTGGGTTAGGAAATAGGATACACAAACAAGGTCTTAAAGATCAATGAAAATGATTAGTTCAAAGAAATGACGAGATTTTGTCAAGAAAAAAGCAACGATGAGAAGACTTTGACGAAAAAAATCCAACAATGAGAAGGTCGTAAACATGTATGAAAGATCAAAGTCAATAAAAACAGAGCAGTCAATATTCGCATTTTCCCTACATGATACATCCATCACTGGGGAGTAAAAATTTTATACACAAAGTACATCTTTAAACATCAATATGCTTATAAACTCAATATGCCTAAAAACAAAGTGCTGTATGAATACTTCAACACCGAACCTCCCAGCTTAAAAAACACTAAATTGTGAATGTTTTTTTTTTCAAGGATTCATGTTCTTTGTTAACTAATTCGGTAAATCCAATCTCGAGTATGTATAATTGTTAGAACATGTTTGTGCTTATGTAATGACCATTTTTCGGCAAAAAAAGAAATAATGAATTTACATATGGCTGACTCACAATAGTTGTATTCAATCACCTTTGGCACCAAATTAGCAAACACCAAAAGGTTCAATCTTCAATGTCACAAACAGAACTATGACCTTACTGCCCACCAGATAACTATGTCAGACAGCTAGAAATCAAACTGAGATGTAAACTTACTGCCCACCAGATAATTGTATGTCAGACAACTAAACTCTTCATTCTAAATCCCAGCAGGCTATATTGGACCAGGACGACATATCAGAGGTCTCATTTCTTGAATAAGATTTAAGTAAAGAATAAAACATATATCGAAAAGTTTCAAAAGTAGTCATGTATGAATGTATGATTCAGCATGCTGATACACCGCACTTTATTTATATCAGGAGCCAAAAAGCATATGTAATCATACATGATGAATGGGCAATCAATACAACTGGGTAAGAACCCCATGGTGCCAATCATAGTTACTTGTTAGTGAAGGCAACTAGCATCTATATACACCAACACTCAAGGAAGAACGGAAGAAATGAATAAAATTATCAGCACATCAAAATGCAAGGGTCAACCTCAACCTGACTGAATCAAAAGACAAAGTCAAAGAAAACATGTAAAGTGACAAATTCCTTAACTTAACAAAGAATCAAAAAACAAGAGATAACCCGCCAAGTGGTTTCCAAATACCCACATCAAACCAAGTATGACTATGACCAACATTCAATTGTCATAACCAATAAATGCAAACTCCATCGCAAACGAAACGAATGCATACAGCAAAATGATAATGTTATCAAGTCCCCACTTCTTTTCCTATACAAGGACACATTACATAAAGTTACTGAAAAACTACTACTTCAATGCGGTGACAAATAGTGACACTGCAACATTTGAAGGGATAACTCGTGAGATAAAGATAAAAGCTGTTGATAAGACTCACCAGCCTGAGAAGAAGAGCGCTTGGCAGAGTTATTAATTTTCTGAAGCTGAACCTGCGTCTCCATAAAAAGCTCCATTCTCTGAAACTCCAAATCCTTCGCAAACTGCATCCTCTGTTTCTCCAACTCCACCATTTGCCTCTGCTTCGCCGTCTCCACTCTCTCATACACTTCTCCGAACCTCTCTATCGCCTGAGCCAACTCTCTCAAATACACACATTCCGATTCCTTACTCTTTTCTTCTCTTTCTCTCCCTCTCTTCCTACTTCTACTTCCACTTCCACTTCCACTTCTCGACCTCGACTCTGCGGAATCCTCGCTATCCGCCTCGGCTGCGGCGGCGGCGGCCGCGGCGGAGAAGTTCCGTTGCCGCGACGACGAATTTCTCAAACTCGCCGTCACCGGCGACGGCAGCGCCGGCCGTTTTTGAGTCACGGATCGGGGGGCGACCGGCACGTGCGGCATTATCCACCGGAGGTGCTTCGCCGGAGGCGAGGCACGGCGCGGGCGGTCGATCGGCGGCGCCGGCGAGGGCTTTTTGATCGGAAAGGCGTCGCCGATGAGGGCGTCGAGGCGAGAAAAGAAGGGCCAGGGGCTGGTGTAGTTGCCTTTGAAATCGACGGCCTTGTTTTTTTCGATCTTGTACTTCTTTTTGAGAGTGTCGATTCGGTTCTTGCACTGGACGTCCGTACGGCGGGCCTTCTTGACGTGGCCGTGATTGGCGTTAACGGCGTCGGCGACTTCTTGCCAGTGTTTTTGACGGAGGTTTCCTTTGTTCAGCTCGAGGTAGCGTTCGCCCCATGCGTCGACGAGAGTGGAGGTGGCCTCCTCCGTCCAGCAGTCTTCGCGGCCTGGGAACGGCGGAGGGCGCGGCGGGGCGGTGGACGGCGGCGACGGAGCTCCGTCGGGGGAGTCCATGAGTGATGACGTGGCGGGACGGGATTGGAGGGGAGGTTGGTTGGTTGGTTGGAAGTGGCGGCGATGAGAGAGAAATGGAAAAGAGAGGTGAGAGAAAGTTGTTATGGTGAGAGTCCGATTCCGAAATTGGGTAGCGCTAATGTACGGTGATAGCCGGGAAAACTGATAGGAGTATTTTTTGTTTGTTTGTTAAGAGTTTTGCGGGGCGTTGTTTACTCTGCTACTCGGCCATGAGCCCATCTACTTTGAGATTGTTCAATTCTTAATGGGCTCGGTTTTTCTTATTGGGCCTAACAAATTGTTTGGCGCTGTTTACTGTGAAGGGTCAAGTTGTAATGTCAAATGTTGTTATTGTAAAGTTAAGAAATTTCAATTTACAATTTGTGGGACCTCATCTTAATTATCTTGTTTCCATGAGGCCTCTAATTAATTCTACCCATAAAACTATTTCTGATTTTTTCCCAACAATTTTTCAAATTATAGTATTTATTAATACTTTCATTAATAAGTCAACTAGAGATGGAGAGTGTCAATAAAGGTGAGGTTGTTGAGGTCTTATATCTAGGGACACAGGAGTAGTAAGCAAAAGGGAAAACTATTTATAATATATTTAATCAAAAACATGTTGAGAAAACACTTCACCAAACTTTATCATTGTGCCCCTGAATAGAAGACAAGAATTCAAGATGTGAGCTTGAAGAAGAAAATCAGAAAATTGTCTCATCCATAGGATAGCTCTTTTTTTTTATTTCTCAAGGGTATCCCACCCGCGTGTTAAGTGGGACTAATCCTTCGCTGTTCTGAAGTCCCATGTAGGGGGTAGACAGCTAGCCTGTGAATTTGCTCCATTCGCAAGGACTGGGGATCGAACCTCCAACCACTTGTTTAAGGGACGAGAGTACTTACCACTCACGCCAACTCGCCAGGTTTCCATAGGACAACTCTAAAACAAATATTCTTCCTCGAAACGCAGAATGTTAGGGGTTAGACAGCTGGGCTTATTATCCATCCCGCCCATTTTTTAAGTACACAGTATAACAACAGAATTATACTCCCTCCTGTCCTAAATATAGTACCTAATTGACTTTTTAAAAAAATCCTTAAAAAAGGAAAATAAGTTAATTATAAATTGATTTACTTAATTTTTTCTCTTACACTAGTTTATTTTACCTATAAGCTAATGAATAATCTAAAAAGATATCAAATATGTCATGATTTAATAACCTATTTTGCAACCTTAATCTCTACAAAAAAAAGCCAATTAGGTCTTATATTTAGGACCGAGGTAGTATTTAGATTGAAAATATTTTAATTTCCTCCTCGGACAAGATGGAAGTGAAACAGAATTCATTTCGATTTCACGGCTCAAAATGAATACAGGTGAAAGATGAAAGATGAGCGTATTGACATTTTTCACAAGTTTTACAAAAAGAGAAAGAAAGAAACAAATACAAAAATCACAAAAGTGGTCTTACAGCTGCATCAGCCGAGGGCGCTTCGCAAATGTGACAACTCTACCAAAAGTTTCTATGTACAAAGATAAGAGCCTGTAATGCTGTACTAGCAGTCTAGCACAATGAGTATTCGCAGTCAAGCAACCGTGAAAGGATGTCTTCACAACTTGGCCGTTCTTGGGGTTCAGAAGCCCAACAATCTGCACATAACAATCATTCAAAATGGAACATCAACCAATATGTCAAAATTCAGCCATGTAACGGAAAATGGAAAAAATCATAAATATTTTGGCAAATGCAGAGAGACCTGAAATCAGCCTGCCCAGTGGACCCTCAGGAATCTCCAGTCTTGATCCCTCGTTAGCAACAGCATAAATTACCTGATCATCCAGAAATATCACTGATTGAAACTAGAAAATTTGAGACCAAAAGGGAAAACTTTCATCCGAACATACAGAAACTGAAAGCTCTTGATCATACCCTCTCAGGTGGTACGCCTTCCCATGGCCTATTTAAGGTGCAAAGCTCCCACATTAACACTCCAAGGCTAAAGATGTCACATTTTTCCGTGAAAGGTTCATTTCGAATAAGTTCAGGAGCCATCCATTCTGGAGTTCCTGCTGATGAGGAATCTTTCAAGGAAGAATCTGTCATTATCCTTGAAAGCCCAAAATCACAGATCTTCACTGTCCAATGTTTATTAACAAGACAATTGGCACTTTTCAGGTCGCGGTGAACTATCTTCATACGATGTATACACATCAAACCCCTGCATCACCAGTGTCCTCTTGTAAATATGGGGTAACAGATCAAATGTAATCGTTTCACCAATTAGCCAGTAACTAATTTTTAAAACACATTGTACTTTTAAAAATATGGGGTAACAGATCAAATGTAATCGTTTCACCAATTAGCCAGTAACTAATTTTTAAAACACATTGTACTTTTTGGGCCAACAATGAGAGTTTTTTTTTTTTACTAGAGAAAAAAGAGCTAGACTTAACAGTTGCTTTTATATATTTGCCATCAACTTTTGCAATTAGAATTTGATATTTGATCATTGTATAAATTATCAGAAATTCACATGACAAGTCTGTGATTTAATTGAAAACAATATCGTAAAAAAACTACATATGCTTATCATAATAGAGAACCTGATAATTAAGATATAAGCAGCCAAAACATGAAAATTGATGTTTCTATAAATTTTATCATCCTAACAGTCTAATAATACAACCTACGAAATAAATTCCTCGGTTGAAAATAAGTTGACACGAAAAATCTTCTATTGATTTGTTATCGGGCCGCAACAAATGCACAACCCAATGCATGGAACACTAGTCAAGCATAAATGCCAATGAAAATGAAATGAGTTTGAAAGATATAGATTGCCAAAAAATTACCTGCATATATCCCGTAGCATCTTTAGTCTTCTCCGCCAACTAAGCTTCTTCTTTTGACCACTCGAATGAATTATATAATACAAAGATCCCCTCTCCATATACTCAGTAACCATTGACAACCGTGGAGGTTTTGTGCAAGCACCAAGAAATAAAATAACTGCATAAAATATGGTCTTACAATAAATAGCCATTGGAATCGATGACACATTACTACATGAAATACTATATATCGACTGTATAGGAAAAGTGAGTGGATGTTGGTGTGTACCATTAGGATGTCGAAGCCGGCTGGACGAAAATAAAACACATACAAAAGAAACGAGCATGGTTATTAGAAAATGTTGCATAGACCAGAAAATCAAATGTAAGGTGATATTTTGAGCAATAAGATACCTGAGAATTGTTATCTCATTGCAGAAATCTTCCATGTTTTCAGTAGTCAAATCTTGCTCCAGAAAAACCTTTATGGCAACATCCGTTCCATTCCATATGCCTTGGAATACTTCTCCAAAGAAACCTGAAAAAAAAATGTACGGTAAAGCATCCAAATCCCACATCAGTCACCTCATACATAAAATACTTGTCATGTCAATATCTATCTTCTTTCTCAACTGATGATCCAAATTAAAAGATGTAGTTACTGATCATATCTTTTACCTTTATGGTTTTTTTGGGTCAAATCCCTTTATGGTTCAGAGTAGCCATAACGTCTTGGGACAAATTCATGTGTTGCCAACTATTTTCAGTTTCCATTTCCAATACACACACACACACACACACAATTTGTCTCTAAGAACAAAAAAATAAAATCATTTCATTGGGACAAGACCCTCCAATATCTTGGAACATATGTAAAGGGCAATCCCAACAGCCATTAACTTCAACAGACCAAGGGCAATTCCGTTTTACTTAAGTTGATTAGGCAACACTACCAGGTAAAAAAGGTCTCCCTCGAATGGATACCTCTGCATCTTCTGCCTATTATCTTGATTCAACTTTATGTAATACATATCCTCGATGTCAGGTTAATTCTCATATCTAGGTCTTTCACAGACAGTATCTTGATAGACAGTGGATAGGATTTGACTCCCTACCTCATCTTCAGTTTGGAAATGCTTACCAAAATCTTGTTATGATTTTTGATTGTACTAACTGAAAGCCTAACAAACTAACTGAGTAACCAGTATTAATAACTAATCAACCAAATCCTACAAAATATTGCCTTTAAAATTTTCGTTCGTTAATCTAGTAAACTTAATCTTAATCAGCTCTTGCTAACAATGCCAATCAATGCTACCTATTCACATACTACATATCCATAAGTTATTATTTTTTCCTAGTCAAGTCTGACTGTTTTGCAACTTTTTAAATTCTCCAAATTTCACTCATTTACTTGCATGTGAAATGCTATAATCCTTCCCTGCACTTACATGGAAATTAAGGGTTCAGGATAATTAGGAATAGCGGACATGTGTATTTAATGAATTGATTGTACACCTCTATTAGAATTCACCAACACCATCATCTGCATATCCTTCCACTAGTATACTGACAAGTGTGCAGTTAATCCTCTAAATATCCCTGTTCTTAATTCCCCAATTACCCTTAAGCCCCTCAATTTCCATATAATAGCACTAAATCCATGACCGTAGGTTACAATTAGGATTTCCCTGACTGGACCAGATAAAACCTGATACACCAAAGCAGAATATGGACACATTTAAATGGTAGGAGTCGTGCAATCCAACCAGAACCAAAAAACTTCACAATTTTCTAAACATTCACCGTGATTCTTGACCTATTACTTAAATTTTACTCTCACTATATAAATCATGACTAATGTGATTCAGATAACATACTTACCAATCCCAACGCGTGTTCCAACAGTTAGTTCTGAGAAATCAACATTCCATTCTTCATATGGTAACAGGGGTTTATTGTTGAACAATGGAGACTCGAGAACCTTATTCCATGTCGCTTGTAGCTCATTATTTACTCCATATCCTGATGGTCCACTTCTTTCAGATGCTTCGCCCCTATATTCATGTGGTGAAGAGGGCAATGACATTGCCTTTTGAGAAGCTTCATGGTCATGCTTAAGAGAATATAAAGCAGATCTTTCATCATGACCAAGATGGAAGTTTGAAACCTGTCATATACAGAACAAGAATCACATACAGAACAACAAAGTGAACTGAATAAGAAAATGACCCCACCAAAATACCCTGAGAACAAGAAGTTAAAGGCCATAAAACTTTATCTCACATAAAAGCAGGTAAACATCCATCTTCCTCTTGAATACAATTACACATGTGAATTTATAATAAATAATAAAAATTCAAATAATTTAAGCCAGCACATTAATCAGTAGAGAATAACTTCAATGGGGCTATTAATGCAAACACAGCAATTAATCAGTAGAGAATAACTTCAATGGGGCTATTATTATAAGCACAATTTTGTATATTTAAAATTTAGAATTTCCTCTTTCCATGTTTGATTAAACCATAATACTCACATAAATAACATAACAAACACAGCAAAACAAAGGGAAATTGTTAAGATGACACTTTGCCAACCATGACATGACTACTCTTAAATAAATTAAAAGGCTGGGGAAATTCGTTGCTCTAAAAGACGCTCATCTAGGATATTAGAACAATAAATCATCTTAGCTTTTGGAATAATCAACCAAAAATATAAATAATGCTTTACATGAGATGATACAAAGATTGGAAAAGAAATGTTTCATTTGAATAATAACATATTCATGGTTACCACCAAAATGAAGACGTACATTTTTCTGAATATCACCACCGCTACTTCTATCTGTTGGAGAACCTAAGAAGGATTGATCATCCCTCTGCTCTCTCAAAAGACGATTCTGCTTCAGTGTTTCATTCATTGCCCGTACAGCCCTACAAAAAATTAGATTGACTTATCGCATTATAAGTAAAACTTCCAAATCAGGACACAAAATACATACACATGTACATAGTAATTGATAGATGACAATGCACAGAGAATGTGAAAATTAAGAATTGTTCAATCACTGGACTAAATGACGAAAAACAGTTTTGCATCCTTCCACTTGCTTTTAGTAATCCTATTAGCTACAATCACTTGAATAAATTTGACATGGAGTTCGAATACAAAGATTGCCAATTAAATATCCACTGACTTTTTTTGTTGCAAAGATATATTAATGAAGAATCAACGCCTCACAGTAAGCAAATAAATAATATGTAAAGAAAGAATTATGAGGGAAGCAAATCTGCAGCAAAGAGGTAAGTTTATGAATAATTTGATATGCTACACACACTAATTTAACAGAAAAATCTTTGGAAATTATTATCATTATATATCTTGGATGTTAATATGATAAAGCATAATTCTGAAATGAATGAACGCTGTACGAGGGAAGAAGGTTAACGAGGATGTTAATATCCAATGAATAACAAACAAAAATATATTGGAAATACACTGTACAAACAAATTTACATTGAAATGCAAGACGGCACAAGTTCACAAAAGGCAGCAAACATGGAGAAGTATAATGAAGTAGAGATCAACCTTACGATATCATCACCAATTTCTGGTGTAATGCTAATGCTTCTTCTTCTGATCCTACGAGCTTCTGATGGGGGCGCACCATCTGACCTATAACTGCATGTCAAAAGCAAATACATTCGTATTCAAAATTACACGATTAAAAAATCATGAAATAGTAAAGAACATAGACAAAATGAGTTGATAGATCATTCAAAAATGTTCATGGAAAAGAGATGACTGCATATTAGCAGTTGCAGTAAATGTATAAGTCCAACTATTGCCATTTAAATGCAGTAATCCATCTGCATATCATATAGTTACACAAACAATTCATATTTTTTGAGTCGTGAACAGTGCAACGCATCTTTCAAACCTCGTGCAATACAAACACCTCATTAATTAGCTAATATACCGTGTAAATGAATAATATTATATATCAAGTACTGCATCAAAAAAATAAATATCACTCCTCTAGTCCTCATAATGCGAAGAAAACAGAAAAGTAAACAAGGAAGTGATTCAATGGTAAAAAAAAAACAAGGCAATAATTCCCCTTGATGACACAATTGTAAAAGGTAAATGATCAACCCTTAAATCGTTAAGTATAAACCCTAAAGGCAACAAGACAATTCATGAGTCCAACAAAGGTAGGAAAAACATGATGCAAACTAGACATTTGGTATGGAAGACGTTGAAGAACTCATGAGAGAGACTGATTTGCAATAAATAAAACAGAGACAACCCATAGTAAATAATTGATTTAGAAATTAAAGTAGCTAACACCAAATCACTAGTATGACAACTTAAAAGCGATATACCCTAAAACTATATATCACAATAAAAGCCTATACTATGAAAATGTAAAGGCAGGAACCTTGATGTAGCCCCGTCATCGGCAAACTCTCTAAATTTTTGCCTATCACCACTAAGCATGGACCGTGCACGTGCTCGAAATGAGGGATGTTCTGGACTGCAAAACCAAAGTATTTAAAGGGAAGAGAGAAGGAAACAAATTATAAAAGTCTATAGAAGATCAGTTTGAAATTCAAAAAGATTTAGAACCCTTCCACAAAATTTGATAAATTTGATAATGATCACAACTACATAGACCAATTAATAAGAATAATTGGACTATCCTAGGGTTAAAAAGTGATAAGGTTGCATTGCTATTGAGTTAACAGAGAAGGTATTGCTCTCACAGGAGCAAGGGTGCAATGGAAACAAGGGTTGACCACGGAATCAGATGCACATTCACATACACAAGCACATAAACTTACAATATGTGGTTAGGATTTAATGTAAAGTCCCCCAACATTTTATATAGATAAACCTGATTCATAACAAAATGGCCATTCATGCAAGACATAACTGTTGGCAACTTAACATGCCACAGATACATCCTATATCACCCCAAGGCTTCAGCAAATCGGCCAATGGAGCAAAATATATCAAAACGAAGCCAATCTGAAGCAGAAGTATTGAGTTAAATATTGCAATATTTATTTCCAGCGAGATTGCTCATCATAGCGTGATAACTGCATGATTTCATTTTTATTTTCAATATAGGGATTTTGCGAGGGCTATTTCTCAAACCATTTTTATGTAGTGCAGATATGATTCAATGTCATCTCTTCTGAGCACTTGTGAACTTCAAAAGAGAAATAGACCTTGCCCTCTCAAAAAGCAATACTAAGATCAACTTCAAGCCTTTATCAGATATAATCATCTCACAATTACCATCACTTTTTCCTAAATCCTGATATCACTCTTCACCTCCCCCCTCATCCTCTTGTCGCTTCTAATAGAAACTCAAACTTTTAGACCAGACCAAGCATGTCTACCTTAAATTGTGAAAGAGATATGACAAAAAGAAACACCCACCTCCAGTACTTTCAAGAATAACTTATTCCATTAGATAAAGAAGAATAGTAATATATCTTTTGAATACAATAATATATCGTAGTAAATTTCACACTAGCAACCACAAGAATATATCTTCTCATGAATAATACTATGCAATCAATGTTTAATAGCGTTGAATCCTAAAACTTCATAAAAGAACAGACAGACCAAAATAGAGAAAGTTATTCCAGAGCGAAAAATTTTCCCATAATGCCAACCAAGGTGAATTGAAGGCTAAAATAGTAAACTCCCGCAAGTCAAACTCCAAAAGTTATGAAGTACGATGATCAACAAAATACCCATAACCAATATGATAATTATTAATTCCATAAAGAACCATATTGATATGATCATATCAATCTAGAAATCAAGTAACCATATATAACCTTGAACTAGCTGTCCTCTGTTCAGCAATGACCCTTCTCCGACTACGCCGACCAAATGCAGTTGCAATGTTGGGTTCACTATGTGACAAACTGAGGGAATTGGGAAAAAAATTCAACAAGAACGAGTTGGTATAGTACATCGAAATTCCTAGCCAAAACATGTCACAAATTATACAAAAGATTGACCCTAATGAAAGAACATTCAAAAGTGAAAAGACAGACTGTATGAACAGCAGCAACTGGAAAAGAATAGCAAAATTTGTGAACATTCAAATTCTATGGATAAGCATCTCACCTCAATTTATTGTCCAGAATGACATTGGAACGCAACATAGTATTTCGCAAAGAAATGCCAGATAAATTTGACAAGGCTTCGTGTCTTCTATGGTATTGAAGAATTTCTTCTCTTTCTGCACTGTATAATAGCAAAAAAAATAAAATCAATACCAGTTTCCTAAGAACTCTTTTGATTGGCATAAAACATATACAGGCGTCAACATTTTCCACAAAGAATCTCACAATTCATGTTTGAGCAAACCGGCAGAAGTATGTCCAAGAAAAATAAACAAAAAGGAAGGATCATAAATTTTACAAAATATCAGTGTGTTGCCTGAATATAATTGGGCTAATGCATAATCAGAAGTTGAGATGAAAAGCATAAATCATTATCAGACACTGTTTTAAGACCTGTCATTATCCACTCTCTCTGAAACCCCATATAATGGGCTGTTGGGTTCTAATGGCGAATCACAGGAATCATTCTCTGCAGAATCACTCTCTCCTGCTGTAGAAATATGCGTCATAAAAATTGCCTTGGTTGACTGAGGATATAATTGGCCAGGGAATCGCATGAGATCAACAAATAGCTCCACAGAATTCAATACAACTACGACAGACAAGTGCCTGTATGAATCTGCACATTCAGGGACCCCATTGTTTGGCAAACCCTGATAAGGAGAACGATAAAAAAGAGGAATACTTCAAAAACAATTAGTGATGATTAATTTTTTTTTAATATTTATTGTCATTTCTTGGTTAAACTTTGCAACAATATTTGAAATGTTGATGATCTGGTGCTAAGTGTTTGGCAGAGCAACTATGCCAACCAAAAGATAGAGCTTACCACCATTAGTTTACTTTCAAGGCCTACAGTATCTGCCAAAACTTTAAATAAGATTGCTCGTGGACGGCATGAACCATGCTTAATCTGCCCCAACAACTGCACACTTCGATTGTCAAACGTGTGAGAGGTTTCTTCCAGTGCAGCTTTTGCTGGACTTTCTACATTTGGCCGCTTGTAAAAATCAGAAACCTGTGAAGATAATGATGAGGTCAATTAAAACACTAAATACCTTTTGCTATACTTCAAAAATAAATACGGCAATAGAGGCAAAGAAAACATCTTTCTTGTACATGATAGATACTAATATCATGTACCCACAAACAAGCATGTGATTAACACTATCCATAGAATGATTGTATTTGATTTTATTTTTTATTTTTTGAAAAATAGATAACTGACAAGTTCACACAAGAGCTACACAATGCAACAATAACAACGAAGCCTTATCCTACTAGGTGAAAAAACTATACAGTTAAATATAAAAAAATTACATACTAATCCTGCTATTTTCTTAATAACAGCGGCTGGATTTGAGTTCAATCCTTTTACTAGTGCCACCACCAGCTGCTTCAACATGGATAGCTTTTTATCTTTTTCTGCATCCACCAGAATGATATCACCCCTAAAAACTTCTCCTCCCAAAGCAACAAGCTCTTCCAAAGTAGGAATATTGTGAAAAAGTTCCTTGAGTCTTTTCTCCTGCACATTATTGAACTAGAGTTAGTAACAATTAAATGAATTAGAAACCATTTAAATAAAGTAGACTACAATGCAATAAGGAATGTGCATTACATGAGTTAGTAAACAACACTGTTAAAATAAAGTTCTGCTTTTAGTTCTAAAGGAAAAGCAAAAATCTCTATTTAAGATAGGCAACCATAAGAACAAGAAAAAACGGATAACCAAAAATTATATTGTGCAAACAACAGATTCCATATTTAAAATTTAGATGGAAAAAAATCCATCAAATTCCTAAATAGGTAGTCCTACATTCTGAGAAACAATTTACAGGACGGTTGGTTAATCTGATAAACAATTTACACGACAGTTACTTAAGAATATAAAACAAGAGATAAGAAAATCAATGTTATCTCAGAAGAATGTGACAGTTTCTGTTTGAAAAGAATTCCTAGCACAAGAATGGGACGTGTGCTAAGGTAATACATGAATTGAGCCTCACCGGAATGACTGAATAAAACCCGTTTGGTATTGGTTCTGCAAGCATTCCAGTGCTCCAGAAAATTTGAGATGCTCTATGAGGTGACCAATCGCCTAGCACTGAAGGTCTTTGTAATTCTTTATTGTTTAAGGCCTCATCTTGAGATGCCAAAGAAACAGATCCAAATTTTTCAACAAAATCTGAAGGCCACCATGAAGTATTAGAGGGCCCTTCCTCTGCGGACCCTGAATACTCTCTTGTCTCTGCCATGTACTTGTATATTTGGAACGTATAGCCCACTTCGCTTCACTTCTTAACCATCAGAGACGTCTCCATGTTGAAGCAATAATAAAATAGTAAATTGCTGAAGCATATACCTCATTAACTCCACTTGCTTCAAGCTGAAGCCTATATGACCTGCAAGAACCAAATTTAGGCATAGAAATGAATGGAAACAAAGCAGTATAATATAAGTGAACAAGAAATTTCCAAATAATCAGACTCCACATTCAAAGTAAGAACCAACCAAATCTAACCAAGAGCAATTCCTTTCTCGGACTTTTGGCTAAGATAAAGTGAAGTGTCTGTTTTATCAATTAACATATGATATGTGGGCCATTTGCAAGCATGATATGAAATTATTAATCCTTATATGTCACCCATGTGTTGCACTTGCACTGCCAAACAGGCTTAGTACACCCCAGAAAAAGAATAAAATTAAGACACCAAGCAAATACAAAAATGGCAAAATTTTTAAAAATGCTTGACCTCCGCCGATAATAATGAACACACAGAATATTGAGTAATAATTTTAAAATAATATGGTTGACATTATTTTTTCAAAGCAGACTTAAAGGAACGACAACAACAGTGGCAATGGTTGAGGTGATTGTTAAAAAAATTACAAAGGAATAACATAGAAAGTCCTTGAGACCTGAAGGATTACTTCTGAAAAATCACATTGAATAATCGTGACCGACATATATTTCAATTCACTTAACAGTTGTCTCCATTCATGTTTATAAACGTGTATGGACCTATATAGTTTTTTCAACATAACTATATCTATTAAATCTAACAGTCATGCCTCCTTTAAATTATAGTGTGTTTGGCTCGACTTATTTTGAGAAATAATAAGCTGGCTTATTTCTCAAAATAAGCCGAGTCAATCACACTCTTAATTACCATACATGTATTTTTAAATTCTAACAAGCATAACTCTTTGACTCCCAACCCAATGTGAGGTTAAAACCTCACACATACAGTAATCTACAAACTATCCACCATAGTATTTTGTTGTATGATCTTCATAATCGATCATCCAAGTAAAAGAAGCCATCACAACCTAAGCCTCATGTCATCTCTCTCCGAGATCAGCCGTTCCTTAATTATTACTTGTTCATATTGTCTTCAATTTTAAGGACGGAGAAAATATCAGCTTCTATATTCAAGGATATTTATCTTTTCCATCCATTTTGTTAGTGCGATGTGTATCTCGGGGGATTACAGTAACTTCATTTACAACAGTACAAATTAGCACTGTAGAAACAGTATTGTTTATCAGATTTGTGCGAATTTCAAAACATATTGGATCACATTACTGATCATAAGCGAAAGCATCTCATCACTCAACAAAACGAACCTATACACTTAAATAACTATCTCCAGTCACTTCAAGTCAACCAAAAGTCAGGAGGAAAGCCTAAAAACAGGACAGCACCTAAATTTAGCAAAAAACACAAAAATCCTACACCACAAATACCGAATATATAATGCTAAAAGAAAAAGACTAAAAACGAAATATATTGATCAAGAAACAAGAGAAAAAATAAAATAAAAAAAGGAGTGAGTTACCGCCAGCAGATCCAAGCATTAGAGAGGAAATCACGTAATTGAGGCAGTAGCATTTAAATCTGAGATCCTCCGCATGAAGCGCCAAACAAAGCGCACGGAAATCCAAATCCGCCGGAGAAAAAAACAGAGATGAGAGAGAGAGAGAGAGAGAGAGAGAGATGGATTTGATATAATATGTGAGTTGATGATGGATGGAAGGTGAAAGCGATGGGTGTGTGTGCGCGCTCAGAGAGAGAGGGAGGTGGTGAGTCACGTGCAGGGAGGGGTGTGGGGACCAATCTCCGACAGACAGCTGGCAAAAGAGTTGGCTCACCAACATCCACACCTTCTTCCTCTACTTCCCTCGCCTACGTCAAAAGCAACCTTCTCTACTTTTCTTTTCTTTGCTTTTCTTTTTTTTTTCTTTTTTCCTTTCCCCCACCCCCCCCCCCCCCCCCCCTCTTCCTTTTAAGTTTTAATAACCCTCTCTCTCTCTCATATTCCTCATTGACCATACCAAAGTCAATTAATCAACTAGCTGTATGAGGCTTCTTGAGTCATTTCTCACCTAAATACACTTTAGTTTGTAATACAAGAACTTTAGTTTGTAATACAAGAACTCAGTACCAAAACACATTTTTAAAATAAACGTGTAAAAGTCAATTGAGTGTTGGAGTTAATGCTCACAATTATCATGATACTTTTAAGAGAGATATATAAGCATTAATGAATATGAAAAAAATTTGGAGACAAGTAAAAGAAACACATTAAATGATAGGAGAATTTAAGATGAGCTCTTATATTTTGGATTATAACTATTTAAATTTTAGGCCCTTATTTGAAGGAGGGATACAAAATACCAATTAAAATAGTCAATTGACCATATATAAGATGATAGAAATATGAAAGTAAGGTCAGGGTTCATTATTAGAGGGCAAGTGAAAACTAAAGTAGTTTTTTTTGGCCAACAAAAAACTAAAGTAGTTGATTGTTTGAATGTGTGATAATATGATAGGAGTTTTCATGTAGTAATTGATAATAGTGTAAGGTCACACTATATCCGTGCGGTCTGGTGCTCGAGTTCAAAAGAATCAATGTATTATTGAAAGGGATTTAATAAACATATCATAAAATGAAAGTAGTCGTTGATTACTTAAATTCTGGTAATATGATATAGAAAACGCGTATTTCATGGTAATTTTTATAGAAGAAGTATTTCATGGTAATACTAATAGTTACTTCCTTCATTTTAGATATATCAAGATGATGGCAGCATTTCCTGGGAAAAAATAGTGGATTTTCCTTCGTTTTTACTATATCAAGATGATATAGTGGTGAAAATAGTGTGTCTTCCAGCTACACCTTGATGTTATAGTTGATGGGCGCACGTAAATTCTTTCGGTTGCTTTTATGTGTTTAGTTTAAAAAAATTCTGCATTAATAGATAGAAAACAAAGAGGTAGACGAATTTTGTACAGTTATGGTACCATCTTGGTTGGCCCCTTTTAGTCAATGGGCTCCAGTCATCTAAAACCTTGATGGAGCAGCCAGCACGTGGGGATTTATGATTTATAATTAGTCCAGCAAGTTGGTGATTATATAATTCGGACGTGCTAACTACTATAGACACGCTATATGTGCGTGCTTGTGTATGTTTTCTCCTCCGTCGTTTTCTACATTTAAAGGCTACATCAATCTGTTGACATTGTTGTTGTCTAGTATATGCGTCAAATTAAACTTATAAGTTGATTGATTCTGGTGAATTTATCTGTCTCAGCTATCCTACAAATATGTGTTTTTTTAAGAGCTACTATATATGCAGTTGCATGAAATGGGATTATAATTTTTTTTACCGAGGGAGATGGGACTATAAATTTTCAATAATAAATATAATTAAGGGAAAATTAATTAGAGGTCCCCACAAGGGAGTTAATACTGGAAAAGTCCCAAAAGTTGAAAATATTAATGTAGGGTCCCAAGGGACCTCACATTAATATATTTGAAAAGTGAAAAGACAGTTTTGCTCCCAACCTTAAAAAAAATTTACCTCCTCCCTCACCCACCCCCCTCCCCCCTCCTCCTCCCTCACCCACCTCCCTCCCCCCTCCAGCCGCCCCCCCACCCTCCCCCCTCCCCCTCCAGCTAGGGGCAAAACTGTCTTTTCACTTTTCAAATATATTAATGTGAGGTCCCTTGGGACCCTACATTAATATTTTCAACTTTTGGGACTTTTCCAGTATTAACTCCCTTGTGGGGGACCTCTAATTAATTTTCCCTATAATTAATCTATTTACATTAAAGTATGAAAGTTCTGTTTATTCTTACCGAAATAAACATTTGATCTGATAAATCACGCTGTATATATTCTGTAACTTATTGGATTAATGGTTACCATCATTTGTGAATTGACTGGTCTTATCGTTTGTTTGGTTATATATGTCACAGAAAACTTAAGTGATTTGATTTATATTAATCCATATTTGATACACGATAGAAATCATTAAGGTTGGTGCTCCTAACCCCTAATACGTTGCATTCTCACTTCTTAAATTCACGATATGGCCATGGTTAAAATTGAATGTCAGTGCCAAACGATTCAATCGTCTTGGTTGATTTCCAGGTATTAATAAAACGGAATACTTGACCTATTGTGAGATATGTGCATTTTGGAATTTTATAAATCATACTTAAACTGAATTTGGTCCAAATGATTTATCATCCAACTATGTTTTAAAAGAAATAGTTATATTTTTCATATATAAAAATTTAGCTGTGTTGAGTCTTAGAGGCTCACTAGGGTCAGAGCAGACTTCCAAACTTAATGAGCGCTTACAAAATTACTTACAGATTGCCTATCAATAAGATTCTCATATCGACAAGATTTGAACATATAGTCACATAGTTATGAGTCAAATTTTTTTCCCAACACAACATTAATTTGTTAGCAAAATAGTACTACTTTAGATAGGACTGATAATTTTTTCCAATCCAAAGTCGGTGTTTATACTGGAGCCCATTAATATTGTGCCATTGCTTTGTAAGTAAATTAAATTAAAATTATTCTAGACCAAGATTAAGTCAGACGAGATTCCACCAACCATTTGGTTTACTCGCGTGGTTGGTGATGTTATCATTTTATTGAGTCTCATCCGAGGCAAATGAAAAGAAAAAAGAAAAACCTAAATACAAAGAAAAAACAAGTAGGGGGTTCGTGAATTTATTTCTGAACTTGAAATTTAAATGGCCGCGTGAAATATTGTTGAAATATTTAAATGATTAATATTATTAATGTAACCAAACTTCGTACAATGAAATGTCAGCTGGTTTTTATTCAGGTCCGGATTCTCTCGGAATCCCTCATAATCTTAAGGGATTCTTCCTTATAGAGTCATATTTTGGCCCTTGAAATTTATATAAGAGCTCATAATTTGACACTTGTACCTTTAAAAATAATATATATATATATATATATATATATATATATAAAATAAATGAATAAATTTTATTTTTTTTACTTTTGAAAACTTTTTGACATAAAAAATTTCAACTATCTGGTCCTATGAAAATTTACAGTTGACTGGATAAGTCTGTATCTCTTATAAGTTTTTCTGTTGAAATGAAATAGGTTCAGATAGTTGAAATTAAGTTGAAATTTTTTTATACTAAAAATTATTTTATAGTATAATACAATTTTTTTTATTTTTAATGGGACAAGTGGTAAATTATGAACTCTTAGATGAATTTCAGTGACCAAAATGAGGCCCCCAGATGGATTCTGAGGGATTATGAGATCCGTTTTTATTCTGATTCTGATTTAATCAATGTACCTAGCGTGGTGGTAAATGTATATTCATAGTATTTAGTTTGTTTAATCATTTGTTGTAGAAGACGAGAAGGAGCTAAACATGTCAATATTTCAAGATAAAATGTCGACATCCTATAAAAAAAAACGATAAAATGTCGACAATAGACTGAAAGGCGGGAACACACACTAATTATTCCGAATGACTTGAAAGGCGGGAAGAGAGTAGGTGAAGCAAATTTGACTGGTCAGTAAACTATAGATTTGATTGCTAACAATCAACAAAACTAAATGGAATTTCAACGTTATGTTCAATCAACAAAAATCTAAAAGTCCGTTTGGTCCGTTTGGTTGGATGGAATTGAGAAATGGAATTGGAGGTGAGAATTGAAGGTAAAGGGGTAAAGATGGAAAGTAGAGGTAAATTAGATAATGATGAGAAAGTAAAATTTGTGGGTCATGAAAAGTGTGAAATGGAAAGAGAAAACTTGTGCGTCTCAGGATATATGTAAATTACCATTCTACTTTCTCATATTCACTTTCCATTTTCACTTTCCAAGCAAACAAACGAGCCCTATTAGTCAATCTAAATGTGAAAGCCGTTTCCTACGCTATCCAGTTAGCCCAAATAGCATTTAGCAACGCTCGATCTGCCTCAGTGTCGTTATGTTCAATTTCAATTTCTACTTTTGAGTTTATAATTAATTCTATACTAAAAAATTGTACAACATCTTAATAAAAACCAATATAATATATGCACTTAGAGCATCCTTGATAGCAAGTCTCTGAATTTAAATGTCACGTCAACTGCCTTAATAGCAAGTCTCTGAATTTAAATGTCACTGCAACTTAATGCACAAGAGTTGAATATATATGCACACACACATTAAAACATCAGTTTAATACTTCATCCGTGACCAATATAATTTTAAATTTACTCTTTTATAAAGAATTGGGAAGCTAAATGATAACTAAATTATAACGCATTTTTTTATATTATTTGTCTAACTTTTTACTATTTAGGATTTTCAAAAAAATAATAATTGATCTTATATTTAGAAACAATCATTTTTTAAATATAACAATGCATAGTATGCATTTGATAAGGGAGAAATTACAATGCTTGTAACACAGTCAATTGAGAAATAATGTTAAAAAAAGAAAAAGAAAATAAATTATCTAATGGGTAGACCTTAGGCATATTGCATTGGGGAGGGCAATCATCATAGAGTATAGAAATTCACAGAAGCCGGAGAAGCCACTTGTTTGTTTATTGGCGGGGCGAGCTTTTGTTTTTTGGTGGGGCGAACTCTTGTTTTTGGCGGGGCGAGCTGTTGTTTTTTTTTTTTTGGCGGGGCGAGCAGCGAGCTCGTTTTTGGCGGGGCGAGCTCTTGCTTTTTGGCGGGGCGAGCTTAAAAGTAATTAGAGCAGATAAAGCTTTTTTTTTGTAGGAATACTTGAACTAGAACTCGTGAGTTTTTGCATGGAATGGGTTTTTTCTTTTGAGAGGTTCCGTATTTTATGAGTTCTATTTTTTTTTTGTCGAAATTTTATGAGTTCTATTAAATGTTAGCTGATTGTGATTAGACAAACGGTCAATCAATATACAATAGTGGGAAAATTGTGAAAATGCAGTTTCTTTTTCTTTCTTGTTAATCACTGTTTGGTTTAATCCGGACTTGATGGTTATGAGTGTTATCCACATAGGTAAAGTTGTTTCCTCTTCCAATGAGAGCGATTCCCGGATTCCAATACACGTTCTCATCCTTATCGAGATTGTAGTCCACTTACCAGCTCAACCAATTATCTATTGGTAAAATCGTTTCTTAACTTTAACTGAAAACCTTATTGGGGACAATAATCTAAATTAAAGCCCCTACAACACAGGTGTGTTTGGACTGACTTATAGAAAGATGGTGTTTTTGTTTAACGTTTTCTTGAAAAAGTTTAGCTTGTATGTAATATTGTAATTATTTTGGTTGTATACCTAAACTTTATATGGTTGGTAATATGCATGCTGAAAACTCTTTTATTTTAAACCTACACCAAAACTAGTACTCCCTCCGGTCCTATATATAAGATCTAGTTTACTGTTTTGAAAAATCCTTAAAAAGCAGAATATAAGTCAATTATAAATTGATTTACTTAATTTTTCCTCTTAAACTAGTTTATTTAACCTATAAACTAATGACTAATCTAAAAATATATTAAATATGTCATAATTTAATAACATATTTTGTAACCTTAACATCTCCAAAAAAAAGTCAACCAGATCTTATATTTAGAACTGGAGGGAGTAAGTGATTAGAAGCTTTTGTGCTAATTATTAGATAAACTGTATGCAAGTAATATTACATTCTACATGGTTTTAACAACACGTGCACTAGATGTACCTAATAACCAGATAGATTTAAGCGGTGATTATATTATTAATGTAGATAAAATATGCTTACAAGCTAATACTTTTAGAATATTTTTATATTCCAAAAACCAACCATTTTTCTAGTCCAAGTTTAATTATAGAATGACCATTTGTATTTGTTTACTAAAGTATGGAGTTCTAATTTAACAATTATAGGCCGATTAAGGTTTTTATGTTAAATAGAATACTATTTGTCCTTTATGCTTGAATCAACTCAGCTTAAAAGTACATTATTAGTCCATTTTGTCAATACCATTGATTTTATTTTATAATTAAGTGTAGATTAAATATTATTAACCCATACATATATTAGGTGTGACAAAAATTGTTTTCTTGTCCACTTTAATTGTTTGGATAAAGGAGGTTAGTATATATGTACTCTTGTGTTGAGAGAGTATTAACGACAATAAAAATGCAATCATAAAAGCCAATAAAAATGAGAGATACAAAAAGCATCACAGAATACCCTATATGTAATCTAGTATTTTTTAAAAATTTTCACTCATGATGCTCCAATAAAAGAATTATACAAGATTAATTATAAGGAGAAATAATTCTCTAAGTCCACTATACACACATACATATTTTCCAATATTCTATCATTTGGACGATTTACCTTGTGGGGAAAAATTCTCACGTTCTCTATAAGAAAGCCACCTCCAACTAAAAACATAACATTATGTAGAAGTGTTTAATAGAATTATCTTTATCTTTACATTTCTTATATTTCTTAAAATTTTATAAATCAACCCCAAAAGAAATCCACCCTCCAAATTTCTCATACCAAACAAATTAAAATAATAATGGTAATGGTAAAGACAATAATTAAATTAAAACATAAATAATGTGGACAGTGTTATTGGGCCCAACAAGTGAAAATCCCTTCCTGCAGAATGATTGTTTTTTTTTTTTTACAAAATTTTAGGAAG
This sequence comes from Mimosa pudica, assembly GCA_029929735.1. Classification (NCBI taxonomy): domain Eukaryota; kingdom Viridiplantae; phylum Streptophyta; class Magnoliopsida; order Fabales; family Fabaceae; genus Mimosa; species Mimosa pudica. Next base: position 3,442,601 of record JAKELP010000001.1, read on the forward strand.
GGGTTTGGGTTCAATCCAATCGAAGGGCGGGACACCTAACTCATGATCTACTGGGGCTTGTCTCTGTGGGCTCTGGAGCATGACAAGCAAGCCCTTTATGTCTGTCCACACAGGTAGGTTACTCCCAGCTTCACTTAGCTACGGAGATGTCTCCCCAAGCGCCGCTATGGAAACACAACAAAGTGTCACTCCCCAGGATCGAACTCGCGAGGTGGTGTTCAACCCTAAGCTAATTGTTCAATCCTTCGCCACTAAACCACTGAGGTTCGGTAGAATGATTGTTTTGTATATCTGTCATCTACCGTCTACAACACAACACATACGCCGCAAAACAAAATCTCTCCCTTTTCACTGAGGACTCGCTCTTCTTCTGAGTCCACTCACTCGCGCGCGCACCAAACCCTAACACACACGACGATCGATTTGATTAGGCAAGCCCTCAGTCCTTTCATCCATTTTGTTTTTCCTTTTTATGATTTAATTCTTCCGCAGGTGATTAATATGCTAAGTTTGTTTTCTTTTGTTGATATTTAGTTGGTCACAGCATGAACCTTCAACAATTAGCTATGTTTTTGGCGTGTACAAGTGTTGAAGGTTTACTGTTCATGGCCATCACCTTCAGTTATTCATTCAATAAAATAAATCGGTGTTTGAAATTTGTTAGAGATATGTTAGAATTGATGTTTGATGTTAAAATCCTTACTGATTATCCCCTCACCATTTAGGTGTTACAACATTGACTCTGTCTAGTAGCGGAATTTGTTACAATTTTCTCATGTTCTTATTATATCATGTCTTTGTCCAGTGTTTTAAGGCTTCAGTTTGGCTGAATATGTCTGGGGAGGAGGAAGAAAATGCCGCTGAGCTTAAAATTGGTGATGGTAATCATGTTTTCTCCTGCTGTCATTTTCCATGACTAACCTAAACAGATTTCTTGATATGATTACTTTCTCTGATTAAAGTAGTGGTTATGCATGCTCTTGTGGTTATCTAGTCATTGGTTGTTTGATAGACAAAGTACGTTTTAATGCTTTACTTAGGTAGGCCCTTTCACCTTGCTTGCCATTTAAAGCATTTTGAGATTGTTATTTTATTTTTTTATAAGCTGTGTGGCATGGTATATAATTTAGATATATCTTATTTCAATTGAGTGAAGTTGTTTTACAGTGGCATATCTTTATTTTTGTGTCGCATTTCATGTATGTCAGAGTTTTTGAAGGCAAAGTGCTTGATGAACTGTGAGGTTGCATTAATTCTTGAGCACAAGTATGAGCAGCTTCAGCAGACTTCTGAAGATCCTATGAATCAAGTTTCTCAGTGAGTACATAAAGTTTACTGTGTTGCAGTTAGGCATAAGCTTCTTGAGAGAGCTATCAATATTAAATATCAGTGAAAGGCTATATATATGATAGCCTTCATCCAGTTTTCTCAAATTATATTTTTATCCATTGATTGAACTAAACAATTCACTGAAAAAGGGTGTCCAAGGCAACTTTATGGGAATGTTTGGTACAAGGGATTTGGATGGGGAAATTTTTGAGTTGATTTAAAAAAAAGATTGAAGAAGTGTAGTTTTAAAGTTTTAACCGAAGATAAGAGGTGAGATAAAATAGTAATAAAATTAATTAAAAACTTTTAACCTCATTTCTCTATGTACTTTGAAGTCTGACTCAAAACCCTTACCTTCCCTTCCCTCCCATCATAGCCAACAGCCTTATCTTCCAACTTGTCTATCAGAGCAAGCCAATTGGCAATAGTAAAAACTGACATCATGAGAGTGACAGTTTCTAGCTGGATGGAAATCTTTTGACATGTTAAATTATTGACATTTTTTCTCAGGGTATTTGAGAAATCATTGCAGTACGTGAAGCGTTTCAGCCGCTATAAAAATCCTGATGCTGTTAGACAAGTACGAGAGTATCCTTGAAAACTAGGTTGGATCTGACTTACAGTTCCGTTCTGTGATGCATTAATCTTTGACCAAATTATGTTATCTATATTGTTCTGTTTCACCATACTAATTTATTTTCACCATATCTTGTTTGACTATTCTGCTTTCTCGCTTGAATCTGGAGTTTTCTTCAATTAATGTTTTCATCTGTCGTCCACAATAAACCCCAGAAGTTTCAGTATTTTTACCTTTAGTTCAATGATTATGGCCTTCCAGTATGTATTGATTAAAGAATTATAAATCTATGCAAGTCAATGGTTCATAAAAAGTAAGTCATGAAAATAATGAAGCTTCATATAAACTTTCATCTTAATTGTGATTTGTGACCTTAACTGACACAGAATTCTGAGTAGATATCAATTAGCTGAGTTTGAGGTAATAAATTCTTTCCCTTCACAAACTCTATTCATGACGAAGTTTCTCATATAAAAATAAAAGAAATTTTAAATGTTTTGATGCTTTCATGCAGCTGTGTGTCCTTGGAAATCTTTGCCCTGAAACAGTGGAGGAAGCTATTGCAATGGTACCCTCCATTAAGGTAATTCCCATTATTTTCCGGTTTTATAACCTAAGTGGCATCGAAATTTTTTATAAGTTTGGAGTTGTGAACTCAATCCAGCTTGTAATCTCATACTACTGTCTACCCCTTTGATTTAAAATAATAAAAGGAAAAGAAAACATGTCTACTTGAAGTTCAACCATTAGATCTATACTTGTTGCTTACTGCCTCATTGTTTTTACCTGCAGACTAGAGGACGGTCTCACGATGATGATGCAATTGAGAAAATGTTGAATGACTTGTCGCTGATCAAGAAATTTGAATAAATATTATTCCAAGCATCCCCATAAGATATGGAGATGATGTGTTTTGTAAGCCCTTATGTACTATGGGAAGCTCCTTCGAGGTCCTTGACTACGAACAAGGATGCTTCTGAATTTTGTAGTAACTATACCGATCATGTGACTTTTTTTTTTCTGATCAAAATACCGATCATGTGTCTTAAACCAACATTTATATATAATAGTATTAACATTTATATATAATAGTATATAATACCATAACTAGTCCCCTATTTTTGAGTCTGTAATGTGGTTTATTTCGTAAACTTTTTTTTTTGGCCAACGAGTGTTTTATTTCTTAAACTGATACTTGTGATTTCTTTTTTTTTTTTTTTTTGCCAGAGATACTAGTGATTTCTACTGATTTGATGGGCACTTCTTTTATCTTTTCCAACCATTTTTATTGATAAATAAGGGCATACCGCATAACAGTGAATTTGTTATTACCTCCCTTCCTTTCCCCTCCTAAACCAAACAAAATTCATTAAAAATTGACTCCCTCAGGGGTATAATAACGGAGAAGGAAATAGGTGCTATGAATGACACTGGAAAACTGGCAGATGCAAAAGATAGGTGTGTCCTTTATTTTCTGTGTCCTTTATTTTCTTTTTCATTGTTTCTGTGAAAGCCAATTTGTAACACATGAAAAAGCTAACTTATATGCTGTATCAATAAAAGGCTACTCTGGTAACGCTTTCCTCTTCAATACCTCATCATCACCATCATAAGAAACGTGTAATTTAATGACACCAGGGCACGCAACAGGTGGTGGTGGGTCGGTCAAAACATAGTCTATTGCCATGAAAATTGAATAGACTGGCAAGTTCCGTTGTGTGTATCTTTCTGCTCACGCCCTTCTTTATTGGGAAACTTCCCCGTTTAGTTTACATGAATCTTTTTCTTGTGCTTGTAATTTTCCTGGGCAGGTCACCAACAATAAGTGGGTTAAATCTTGGATTTTTTTGACAAGTGTTGCCTTCCTTTATTTTTTTATCTTACCTTTTATTCCTTAAATTGCCATGTGTCTTGTGTATTTATAACACTGTAAAGGTGACAACAGAATATATAACTACGCACATGATTTTGTGGTTTACACTCATCCATATTCCACATACACTCTTGTGGCTATTATCTCTAAATGTAATTCTTTGTATGTATATTTATAGAGGATTTAAACTGGTAAATCTTCCCCTCTGATTGAACCTTTTATACTGGGGCCCTATTGCTCAACCGACATCACAGGCACCACTCTTAAGGCCTTGGCAAACGATGTAACTGATGTATGAGTTATTTAGCCCTCACACAGCTCTATAACTGAGTTCCATTTAAAATATATTTAAGGTTTTTTATGTATACAAATTTATGTATTTGAATAACACATGTATATGCGGGTGTAAAGCTGCAAATCTCGCCCACAATTAATTTTATTGCCTTGTTTTTCTTCTTTTTCATGTACAATTCAATACGCCTTTTTGCGTGTCGGGTGCTTGAGTTATAGTTCTATCGGGCCTATATCACAACTGCGGGCCTGATTTGACCCAAACTGCTTATTGAATATATTTTCTAATCAGGTCTATGTAATTAACTGCGGGCCTGATTTGTTAGCTGCTACGCTGCTTATTTCACTTGCCATCTGAAATCTCATGATCATCAGTACAGTCATCACCATCAATTTATACTGTAATGAAAAATTAGATTTATATAGCGATAGATCACAACATGGAAGACTTTTCGAAACCCTATAGAGAGAAATGGCCACATTTTGTGCTTCAAACACATTGAACTTTTCTTTCGTTTTTTTGGTCTGATTCTACACCCATTTAACTAGCCACGTGAAGAATCAGGCTAATATGTGTACCGTTACTTTATATGCTTAATTATTAAAATTTTTTTTCATATATTCGAATCTGGGGGTTGAATGTTGAATGGACTGGTATAATATTTCTCGGGTATCAAATAAAAGACATCAAATTTGTTTTAATTATAAGGAGGCCATCATATATATCATAAGGTTTTTTCTTACACTCTTTGTTAGTAAATGTAAGATCTATCTAGTGATGAGATTAATTTATTCTTAAATATATGACATCATTTTATTTAGGTTTGGCTTCAGTGCATATCTTAAAAATAGGTAGGGTTATGTCTATCCACTGTGAACCGTCTAAATCTAAAATAGGCGTTGCATTGAAACCAAACCCCTTCTTATATTCTCTTTAGTTTTTTTCTAAATTATCCCTATTTATACTCCTCGATAACAAATAGGTAAGAGGGGAGCGTAGGAATACAAATAAGTGGCCACATATTTTGTTAATATTATGATTTTAATTGATCTCATAATATCCTTGATAAATAAATCTTCTACTGAGCAACAGGGAGAGAGAGAGAGAGTAATATGATTTACACTATAATTCTTATTTATAGCTCATTCACTGTGAAGATTTAGGGAATTGAAAATAAATCAGTAATATTCATTAACCAATCCATAATGCAACATCCAATCATGTTAACAAATTCGTATAAAAAATTATTCTAATATATGGGTGTTTCATTTATTGATAAGTCAATAAATATTTAAGGAATAAGGATATGATCATCATGAAGGTCATCTAATTCGAACATTTTCGTTGAATAAAGGAAAGAGGAGTAGGGAAACGTATAGTGGTCCAAAGGAAGTACAAGGTACCACACAAAAACATGGCAAAAAGTCTCGCATAAGAAGGAAGGAGGAGATAAATATCGCTACTTTTTTTTGCCACAAAATAACGCTACTTAAATAGAGGAATGGACAAGTCAAATGTGGTAGAACTCCTTTTTGTCCTGTTTTAATAATTCATGTAAGCCCCTATAGCACCAACAGCCACATGACATCTCAAAAATCGGTGTGCTTGAATTGTCAAGTTTAAATGTTTTGACGAATGAGCTGGATTTTGGAAACTTCATATAATTATGCAAATCGCTCATTTCTATGACACATCGATCTCTCATGTTGCTTCCTACTGATCCTACCATGTCAAACGCTTCCATCCCAAGAATTTTTTTCCTCCTTTTCCTCCACATGTTCTCACTGATCAGTTGACATAAAACGAGTACTATAGTGCGTATTTATCCTTGTTCTTGAGCACTGCATAATAATTAAATATAGCGAAGATGGTTTGCAACCAACACAAGGGACAACGAAGATAATAATGGGGTATACATATAAACACGTTAAAATTTAAATTCCCCCGGTGTTTTAAAATAATGTACTCCCTCCGACATTTTAATAGGTAATCAACAATTTCATATATAATTCAAGATAACATAATGAATTTATTTATTATGAGTAAAATAAATGTGATATTTAAATGTTACCCTTATATTATTTAGTCTACATAATTTCTTTTCTCAAAAATAAAAAATCAAAGTGACTTTTGCATGTTACATCTTAGAAGGTGGATCAAAAAATTCTTATGTTACCTCTTGTGGATAAGAGGGAATATGAAGATGCAGAGTATTTAAATTAACCTGTTTTAAATGATCAACAGACTAAAAACTAAATATGCAAGATAAATTTTATCTTGAAAATCTCAAAAGGTGCCTTCTCTTTTTTACAAACCTCTCTACCAATTCATATTCAAACAATTGCCAGGATATATTTTTGTATGATTTAATTGAACTGGACACATGGGAGAATAATTTAATCTAATAAAGCATTTTTAGTGGAGATCTCAACTAGCATTACGGGCAAGTTTGGATGATAATTACTGCGAAGAGCACACCCGTTGAAGATAAAAGTTAAATGATTATCATCCAAATAAGTAAGTCTTTAAGCATCAGACAAAAAAAAAGTCCCTAGGTACATTGTACTTTTTTTAAACAAGCCAGTGGCATTATACTAAGCGCAAAGCTGATGCTATGGTTTGACATCTTCAGTTGCCATAACATAATTATATAAACAATTAATGGTTTAGGAAGGAGATAACATGTACTTATTTTAGGGGTCAATTATAAGACCCATTCTCTTTCCGAGCGGAGAAATGGACTTTTATAATCGCTATATGTTTCAAGTAATTAAGATAGATTAATTACGAATAGCCCTAACAACCTCCCACATGCATGCATGACGCACAATATAACGTTAATTAATAATGATTCAAACAATTAAAAGTTGATGCCTGTTCTACCCCATGCCATCTCCTTAAGAATCTATTCCTTCCCGGAAGAGCTTGCAAAGGTTCAGACAATTGTCATGGTCGGGGGGTAATCAATTCATTCTAAGCATAATCCTGATTCGATAATTAATCAATCAATTAGTCATTGTACTTTATATTATTATCTTCTACATTAGGACATTTCCTTTGTACCTTATTCATTGCTATTATTTCTCTCCATCTTATCGACTAATTATTGATTGATATGAAATGATAGCGAAATTCTACCTGCCATTTTTTTAAATACGGTCAGGAGAGGAAGGTAAAATAGAAAATCGTCGGTGCATAAGAGCATGAAGATATTAGAAAATTAACACAAATAATGAACTATGCAAAACTGCGCAATTCACAAATCCAATAAAAGAATCGAGTAAGTTTTTTTGTTTTACCAGGGTCCATTTGAGTAAGTTACACATTACTATTCGTTTAGCAAAATAAAAGAATCTCTGAAATAGAAGAAAATAACTTTATACCTTGTGTGATGTGTCCTCAATTCACAAATCCAATGTCCTTAGATATGTGGGACACAGACGAGACTTTATATTTTGGGAAGCAAAAGAAGGGAGCATTTACAAGAAATTGCAAGAAAGATGAAGTGGGACCCATATACTCATTAAAGATCGATTACAGATCATTATAGTAGCAATAATTAAACACGTAAAGAAGGTGGGCCATCCCTTTTTCTTACAGCTTCCACATCGCCTTTAATGATGTACATTTACTCTCTACCATTCTCTACCAGCCACCTCCCAAGACCATGGTTCTCACTTCTCACATGATCCCACATCAAGTGGACCTAAAATAAATGCACCCAAATCTTCCCAAGTAAACGTTAATCATTAGTTTAATCATTCAATTAATTAAATTAAATAAATGCCTCCACATTTGAAGGTCGTACTATTTTAATACTACTGGTCCTTAATATAAGAGTTAGCCGCAAAAAAAACTCTTCTTAAGAAAACATGTGAATGTTAGTTGAGTGTCTGGAGTTAATGCTTCTTTTCTAATATTGCCCATATTTATTATGATACTTTTAAAGAGAGAAATACATAACCATTAATAAATATGAAAGAGATTTAGGGGCAAAGTAGGAAAAAACACATTAAATGAGAAGAAAATATTAGATGAGCTCTTATATTAGGGACAAAAACATTCAAATCTTGGGCTCTTATATTAGTAACATTCAATAACAATAAAAAAAGAAATAGGTGGATGATTAAAATGAAATTGCCTTTGCAGCTTGAGCGGGCAAACTATGTTAGCAACTAGTGAAATGGAGTAGTAATAATAAACACAAGCGTACAATCTGGTTTATTCTTTTCTCAACTGCTTTATTCACTTTCTATATGCTCTTTTTTTTTGTTCTTTTGGGTCTTCTTTACGTGATAGCTAGTATTATTCTTGTGGGATATATAAGAAGATATTTCCATAGAGGCATTCCAGCTTTCATTTATTTCAAGGAAAAACGCGGTTTTGTTTGTTAGATTTCTCAGGTTTGGCTCCAAACTCATTTCTCTCTTTTGATACTGTCGGTGTTTACTTACTGGGTTTGGTCAAAGCGGTGAGTTTTGTTGTTTACTGTACGATGTGAAGGAAAAAATAAAGTCTTTATCCTGAGGGAAAATTAAAGTCTCTTTTTTTCAAAGCATTTGTGATTCTTCCAAGTTTTCTGGCTCAGTTTCATGCTATATAGGTTTGGCTGGTGATATTGATATTGATATCGATATTGGTTTTAGCTGCTACTCATGAATCTGGAATTTGAATTTTTTTTTCTCTTACGAGTGTCTGTTCTCTTTGAACATAGGCTGCTTTGTTTTATTATTGTTTAGTTGGTTAACTATGCAGGATGGTAAAGACTAAAATACTTAAGTTGTTCATCTTATTTACTTCAAGTCTCTATCTTTTTTCCCCTGCTCTGGATTAGCTTTCTTTTATTAGTCTGCCATTGATGTTTGATAAGATATATGCAGTTTAATATGATCTTGACGTGTAGTTTATAGAATTTTTTCTGTTATTCTCTGTTTCTTTTTCTCAAGCAGTATGCTATAACATTTGTCTATTTAGTTTATTTGTTAATACATTGGTGTGATTGGTGGAATGTTCTGTTTGGTCTTGACGTGTGAGCTTTTCAGCATTTTGGAAAATTTTCATATTGTAAACTTGTTAAATGCTATCAGCAGTTTAACGTGGTCTAATCACAATGCTATCTAGAGATGTCTCTGAGCAAAATTTAAAACACTGACAAAAAGTTTTCATATTGTGAAAATATTAGGAATTCGATTGTCTCTAATTCAGCAGTAAAGTCCACTTTGTAGGCTTTACTAAGCCGTCAAATATTCTGTTTAAGTATGAGATTTAGCCTAAATATGAGAAAAATATATGTAGAATTGGCTGGTGCAATTTTATGCAACTTTTTTTCCTGATATTCTGTAGAGCTTAGTCAAAAACGCACAATAATGGTTGCTTTAATTTGTTTTTATTTTGGTGTTCTTCTGCAGAAACAAGTTACATGACCTTGCAAAATATTTAATGGAGGAAAAGCAGTTGGATTTTAATCAGCCACTTTTATCTGTAAGGAGATTTTCGTCAACAGTTGCCTCTGAGAAGGAAAATAAAAGGAAAACTGAAAAGTCATCAGCTAGACTACCTCCTCTTCCTGCTTATAGGTCAGAGTTGAAATCAGGTCCAATAAGAAATCCTGGAAAAGTTCCTTTTGTGTGGGAGCAAACTCCTGGAAGACCCAAGGATGAAACCAAATTATACCCACAGGTTATTGGAACATCTCCCATTCCTAGCACTCCCAATCTTCCACCTGGTAGGGTTGTGAAAGTCAAGCAGAAAGTTTCTGATAAAGCTTCAAAAGGTAAATCAGTTACTCAATCTAGAAATGGAAGCTCTTTGACTAATTCCTCAAGCGTTAAACCTATTGACAAGGATGTGTACAAAGCTCAAAGTGTCACATCTGATGATGTAACAAAATGTGAGAGCCCCAAAGAGGCAATGCAAGAAAAGGCTAGTTTTGTTTCAGAAGATGGAGATGAGGCCTATCAGGATGCACTTGATACACTTTCTAGAACTGAATCATTCTTCATGAATTGTAGTGTCAGTGGCTTGAGTGGATTAGATGAGCCAGATGCCCATCTATCTCGAAGTATCTCACAGGATCAATTTGCCCGTGACTTCATGATTGATCGGTTCTTGCCTGCAGCGCAAGCAGTCGCTTCTGAGACTCCACAATATGCCTCTAAGAAGCCACCTGTTGCTCGAGAACAACCGAGACAGATAAAGGTTAAGGCCGTAGAAAGACGCCATCCAGTAAATCAGCAGAAGCCAAATAATTTGCCACCCTATGCTCAAGAATTATGCAGGGAAGAGGAAAGTGAAGATGATGATGACCTTTACAGTGAATATGGGGACTACACAGGCAAAATATGTGGGCTATTTCCTAGGTTCTGCCAATTGAATCCAATACCTGGTTTGAGAATGCAGGACAGGATGTTAAGTCCACCAGTTCATCGGATGCATGCTAGATTAAGTGCTCCTCACGGTGAAACTTTAAAAACGGTATTAATTTGTCTCTTCTTACTTTTCTTTCATTTGTTATCATTCCATCTAAGGTGATATATTGATCTATTTCATTGTTCAGCAGAATGCAAGAACTGCTCACTATCAGAAGAAGCCAGCAGATTCCAAGACTGGCTCTATTGAAGAGAAATATTCTAAGGGCATTCCTCAAAAAACTAGAAATGAAGTTTACCGACATAGAAGGGGTTGCAGCCCATTACCACTTTCTGAGGCCACCCAATGTGATACTGATTGCACAAGCCCAGTTGCTGAGAAAACCTTGTATGTGGACTCAGTACAAAAGGTCAAATCTCACTCAGGTTTGAATGCTTTTGAGAGGAAGGTTCAAACCAATCAGCAAACGGACGATTTTGAGGCTTCCAGAAAAGATAGCAAGCTCTTGACTGTTGCTGATGAGAAGGCAACCATAATGCCTAAAAGTTCAGAGTCTCTTGATCCATTTCCTCCCCCATGTTCTGATAGCTTTATTAATGATATGAAAATAGGAAAGACAAATATTTCTAGTAAGTTAGACAATCAAGGAAGAGACTTGCAACATAATTTAAGTCCCAAAGTGGGTGAATGTGAGAAGACAGACTCTCCAAGATACCAAGAAGCTACCAAATCTGTTGACCAGGGTCTGGAGAAATATTTATGTGCATCCGCTAGCCCAAAGGTGGTTGGCGATTGTAAGATTGACTTAGAAAGCCAAAGGTTGATGAAACTTAGCAGTCAAGGAAACTCAGATATAAAGAATTTGCAGCTTCCTCTTGCCCTCCCTTTACCCAAAGCTCCTTCAGAGTCTTGGCTTAATCGTACCTTACCTATCATTTCCTCGAGGAACATATCGTTACGGTCTTCTCCTGTTGCTCATATTAATGGACGAGGACAAAGTCCCAAGTGGGAAACTATTGTGAAATCTCCTAATCTACATTTTGAGGTAAATGGTTGAATTACTTGGGCATCTTTTTGTGTAGCTACTAACTAATGTTAAGGGGATGTCATGCTTATATATCTTCGTTTAACTTTTCCAGGAATTGTTGGCTCCCATTCCTGAAGCTTGAACTTGTATTTACAGAAGGCCTCAGGCTATATTATTTGCTTGCTGAGATGAGCATTTCATCTTGCTGTTTAAAGGTTTCTATGTATTTCTGTTCGTTCAATATTTCAGGTCTCCCTTTTTCTGTTTTAGTGTAGAGAGGTGGTATATAAGTGTAGCTGTAAATCAACCTTACTTCATACCGTTGATGTAATAAGATGTTTCAAGTAGTATATCACTTGTAAATCTCATTAGATTTTATAACTAAACGGTTGTATTTTCTTTGTAATTATCAAGCTGAATGTGTTTTACCCCATTCAAATTTAAAGAACATAGTCAAGGATGAAATTGCAAGCTTTGGTTCAATTCCAGTCTTTTTAGGCAAAACTGTTTGTTTGATGTATTTACTGCATATTATATTTGCATATTAATATAAGGTCTCTTGTCTTCAGAAAAATCGGTCTTAAAAGCATGATCAGAATTGATAAGTCTGCACTCATCCACTTTACAGTGGAAAAGAACATACGATCGCAAAGTTTAATGCCATGTAAAGGCCGAGCCGATGTTTGGCGCTTTGGGCCTTTTCAGGACCATTAGGCTTTTATGGATTTGGCAATATAATATGCAGTAATTGTGATGTCGTTTTGATTGGGCTAACCAGGGGTCATATGAAAACGTTTGAGCAGGAAAGCTTGCCCCAATAATTTCTCGCATCACCTATGGCCCATGAGAAAAGGCTTTATGAAAGAAGTAATGTGAATAAACATAAACGATATATAGCACAAACAAAAAACATAAACGATCGTGTTGACAAAGTATATACTAGATTACTTCATAGGGAAATAAAAACACATATAGGTCACTTTCGAACTGTATCACCCATTATGAAATTGATTATTCTGAGGTTTACAGAAATATATCAAATATGAAATTCTTTACACGCAAACGATCTGTTATTCCACGTCTCTAAAGCATGTTTATATCTCACTTGAAAGAAACCGTTATCTTTTCGAGCCATAAGTTACATGACATATGTCGGTCAACTTTTTTATTTTAAAATGTATAGGGAATTCAAGACAATTAAAAAAATTTCATGCTCTTCACATCACAAGCTGTTAGAAATGGATAACTCTCCTTCCATCCTTAATATAAAACACAATTTGGTTTATGAGAAAGAGATGGAGAGACAGATGGCCAGAAGACTGGTTGATGGTGGGGGAATGGATGGCTCTGGTTCTGGACCCCTGATGTTATTAGTGATGATTATTATGTCCATCTCAATTATATCAATGGTCATATTTTCTTGTGGCCATGATAGTGACTCCACCAAGCCCCCAAGAAGAAGGGATGGTGGTGATGATGGTGGCGGAGGGGATGGTGATGGTGGTGGCGGCGATGGTGGGGGAGGTGGTGGTGGTTGTGGAGGCGGGGACTGATGTTGCAGTATGTTAATTTGTTGGCATGCATGCATATAGATGATATGTGATCATGGTTTTTTACCATGTTAAATAAGACAGACCTTTTCTTTTTTTCTCTTTGCCAACAAGACAGGCCTAGATATTGATTCTTCTATAACGTGTTTAATGTGAAGACGAACCTGCGGGGCACTTCATTCAAGCTTGTGATGTTCTCTATTGGGCTATTGGCGGACAAAATAAAGTTTGGAAACTATCACTCCATCAACCCATTCTATCTTTTATTATAATGAAGAACTGAATGAGCAATAAAAATCCCTTCTATTTCATTTTTTTATTTTGATTTGTTTTTTATTTATTTGCCACTTACTAATGAAAATCTTGAAACCACTGATTAAATAGTCTGAGCTTTAGCTGTTGTCTTGATAAATTTTTCCAATATTGACGTATGATTCAGCTATATATTTCTCATTCCATTTTTTTGCCAAAATATATCTTATTCCAATTCCATCGGTCTCTAGTTCTTACTAATTGATGTTTGTTTCAATGTACCTTCATGTTTTCTAGATTTTATCTCTTCAACTTCTCGTGACGTGTAGTGATATTATCAACAAGAGTCTTCTTCGGCCGAACTCATGTTAGATGCGCAATTTATTACTCATGCCCTAAATGAGAACAGCATTATTAATGCCCTAAAACTCGTTTTGGCCATTTTGCTCTCCAAACACATGCAGAGAGTACAGAGTACAGAGGATACATTTCACTTTTAAGTATATCCGCACATGACTCTGCTAGTAATGAATTACTTGTGTATGTCTATCAAAGGGAATAGACAAAACCACAGTATCTGACCCAAAAAAAGAAAACAAGTAATGGTATAGGATAAAATCAAAATTATTACGGGAAGAAAACAAAACGAAAATTTCAGATAAAATGGACAGTCAATTAATTAATAGGCCTGTGATCTTATTGCCTTTTTAGTGGCGTGGAGTAAATCTAATTCTTACAAGAAGTTCCAAAACGAGCAATTCTCTCTGTAAAGCCTATCATTTTTAGCCAAGTGCCAGAAATTTCTTGGCTATACTCTACAAAAGCACGTTTAGTTCTGTGAGTCAATATTCTTTTGTAGTACATTTCAGCAATTAATAATTAAGTTCCAAAATGAGAGAGGAGTGAATAGTCTTATCTTTAAAACCTGAATCCCCTACCCCCCCCAAAACACACAAGCAGAAGCACATATTTTCAGCACACATTGAAGAGAAAGATATGGGTAGGAATTTCTTTTCCTTAGGTGGTGGAAATGGAGGTGAGATTATCAGCAGCAGCATCATGAATGCTTCTGGTTCTGGTGCCTTGATGATGCTATTAGTGATGATTGTTATGTCCATCTCCATAATATCAATGGTCATATTTTCTTGTGGCGATCGCCCCCACAAGCCTAGAGGTCGTCACGGTGGAGGTTGCGGAGGAGGATATGGCGGTGACGGTGGCGGCTGTGGAGGTGGAGGAGGATGTGGAAGCTAATAATGAACCTAGTTAGTAATTTAAGTCTTACTTAGCTTAATTTTCTGGCTTAATCAGATTGTGTTTCCATTTTATTTGTTGTACCTGTTGTTTCATGCATGGTTATTTCTAATATATATACTGTATTTATTTTCCTGTTATCTCTTATCCAATTGTGAGAAAGCGGTATACTAATCTTTGTATGACCAAGATGAACTAATCCCCCGGCCCAAATGACCATATGCTTGCCTTCTGTTTGCTCATCTTCTCACTAAATTAACATATAAGCCGAAACTTCCCAACTCTTCCCCTTCCTTTCGGGTTTTTTTGTTAATCATTTTCACAGCAAATTTAAAACTCAGTTTTACTATGGAACAATAGTTGTAACGTTTTACGGTCAAGGACAACACGTATACTGATTATATGTGCATAGTAACCTGCTGCTCCTGCAGTTTACTTCACAACAAATATGTGTTTGTATATATGTATATACTACCTCTGATCCTAAATATAAGATCTAATTGACTTTTTTTAGAGATTAAGGTTGCGAAATAGGTTATTAAATGATGACATATTTAATATATTTTTAAATTATCCATTAGTTTATATGATCAATTTATAATTAACTTATTTTACTTTTTTAAGGATTTTCTGAAAAAAGTGAATTAGGTCTTATACACCGGAGTGAGTATATCACTTTCAAGTTTCATCATACTATCATCAAGAAGTTGATTGTTTTGAGGTTCTAGGATTAGGAATTTTTGTGCTTTCACGCAAACGATTTGATTTTAATTTCCACTTCTCGCAATCATTATTTATCTTTTCCGCCTGAAAGAAACTGTGTTTTAGAACCATTACTTGTACACACACACGTATATGCCACTTGTCGTCGATCAATTTATTATTATGTATTTAAATTCAAGGGAGTTCATATAGGATTAAAAAATATTTTCTGCTATTCTCATCTCGAGCTGTTAGAACTTAAGTATAATATAATATGAAAATGATAGAATGGTTTTGAGACTACGTGTGAGGACAATTATCGTTGGTTTACAAAATAAATACCCGTGACGCAACTTCTTCGAAATTTCACATAATAAAACTATCAACACCCACATCGCTCCGCGTGCCCGTGTGTGTGTATAAATATTAGCGAATTTATAGTAGAAGTGGAGTTATCTGGAAGCAGTAATTAAATTAAAGAGAAAAATGGCCAGAGAAGTCGTAGATGGAGGAAAAGAAGACAGAATCATGAGTTTTATGAATGGCTCAGCTGGATCTGGTGCCTTGATGCTATTATTTATGATTGTTGTGTCCATGTCTATTATATCAATGGTCATATTTTCCTGTGGCCATAACCAACGCAAGCGTCCTACAAGATGGGGAGGAGGCGGAGGCGGTGGCGGTGGATGTGGCGGTGGAGGTTGAACATGGCTAGTTAAGAATTCGCTCTTACGTACTTTGCTTAATTTTCTATCTCAGCTTCTTAGATCATAATCTTGCTTTGATTTGTTGTACGTGTTGCTTTTTTGGGATGGGATTCTCTCATAATTCCTCCCCTCATAATCTCTCCTTTTCCTCGCTTCTTATATTATATTGGTTCTTCAGATTTATTTAAGAACTCATAATTTGTCACTTGTACCTTTAAAAATAAAAACAGTATAAAATAAATGAAGAATTTTTAATTTTTTGTTTTTAAAAATTTTTTAGCATAAAAAATTTCAACTATTTAGACCTATTCCATTTTAATAAAAGGATCTATAAGAGATACAGACTTATCCAGTTAACTGTAAAATAATTTTACATAGTTAATTGGATAATAATTTTACAGTTAACTGGATAAGTCTGTATTTCCTATAGATCCTTTTACACTACAAAAAAAACGGGTCATTCCGGCGCAACCTTACCGGCGTGTTGGTCCAAAACGCCTATATGAGACGCATAACGGCGTTTTTACCCAAAGCGCCTATATGAAAACGCCAATAAATTTGGCGCGCGCTTCCCGCCTTTTTTCCCGCGTTTCCATATCGGCGTTTTGGGTATAACAAACGCCGGTATGGTTTTTAAATTTAAAAAAGAGGGGCTGACAGTTTTTTTTTTATTTTTTATTCAGAAAACCGATATGCCATTAAATATTATTTTAATCGCACATAGGCGTTTTGAGAAACGCCTATGTGCATAACGTGCATTTAATATGCACTTTATGCGCATATCGGCGTTTTGAAAAACGCCTATCTGCGCATTAAGTGCATATTAAATGCACTAAATGCATATAGGCGTTTCTCAAAACGCCTATATGCGATTAAAATAACATTTAATCGCATACAGGCGTTTTGAGGAAACGCCTATATGCATTATTTACATTAAAATAATGCATATAGGCGTTTCCCCGAAACGCCTATATGCATTAGAAAGCATATAGGCGTTTCCCTGAAACGCCTATATGCATTATTTTAATGTAAATAATGCATATAGGCGTTTGGAAAAACGCCTATATGCATTATTTAATATTAAAATGCATATGGGCGTTTTCCAAACGCCGGTACGCACCTCCGTTCCCTATAAATAGCACCTCCCTCCTTCCGCAAAGTTGCTCATTTTCTCGTTTTCTTCTATTTTTCTTCTTTTCGTCTCTCATTCAATGTTGCTGTTGCTTTGTTTTTTTTGCTAGTTTTGCTGATGTTTTTTATTTCGTGTTTTTTGGTGGTATTTGATTTTATAATGTTGATATGATCTTATTGCTTTTCTTTTACATATTGCTTGTTGTTTTGATTTTATATATTTGGGTATCATGTTTTATGAATTACTCTTGTTATTGCTTATGTTTATATATATTATTCTTTATGTGTATGTAACTTTGGGATTAACATATTATTCCTTATGTTTTTGAACATTTTTCTTCCTGGTTCTAAACAATCAGGAAGAAAAATGTTTTTTATTTTTTTTTGAAAACACATACCGGCGTTTTGCAAAACGCCGGTATGAAATATTATTATTTAATACCGCACATAGGCGTTTTATAAAACGCCTATGTGCATAAATAAAAAAATATTATTTCCGCATACCGGCGTTTTGCCCCTCGTCTAGGCGTTTTCCAAAACGCCGAGATGCCGCATTTCGACGGCAAATTTATAGGCGTTTTGCCAAAACGCCGTAGCGCTATTTCGCCAGAAAATTCCGCCGATGCGAGGCCCTATAAAACGCCGATATGGGCCCCGTTTTTTGTAGTGTTATTGAAATGAAATAGGTCTAGATAGTTGAAATTTTTTATACTAAAAAGTTTTCAAAAATAAAAAAATTAAAATTTCTTCATTTATTGTATATTATAATTCAGGTTTTTTTATTTTTAATTGTACAAGTAGCAAATTATGGGCTCCTAAATGAACTCAAATGGCTAAAAGTGAGTGCATGAGGGATTAGGAGAGGAGGGATTCTGAGAGAACCCGACCCCGCTTTTTTGTGTGTATCTCCTTTTTTGATTTCTCTCACTCATTGCGAAATTTGTCCTTTCACTCGTGAAAAATTACTTGGTAAAGCCGTAAAGGATAAAAAATGATAATGTAGTTTTTTTTAATGTGCACAGTTTACTTTTTTTGTGATGCAAAATAGTGCCCACCATGAATTTCAAAAATTGAGGCAAAAATAAATTTACCTTAACATATTTTTTGGGTTTTATTCTAGGGCCAGTACAGTGGAGGATGGGTGGAGAGAGTATTGACTTTTTTTAGAAAAATAGATCAAAAAATCATTTATAAATTTGTACTCTCATTAACATGTATGCTAATGCTACAATCGCGATCCATAGATATCATTCTCAATTTGATAACACTAAGCTAGAAGTTAATTACAGTATATATCTTTGTGGTACTAATAAAGCCTCCATATAATCCATAAGCACGCACTATATTTAGCATGACTTAATAATAACCTAATTAAGTTTTGTATTAAAATTATCTCCTCGGGCATATATAATTTCAATCACTAAGCAATCCATATATATTGGCCAATTACATGGAAACACTATGCATAGGCCCAGAACCCCTACTTTTATTCCCAGTGCATGTTTTTCTCTGTTTTCCCAATTAATCTCACCCAATTAACCCCTACTTGATCTTATGGCCCAAAATTACAAAAGTATCCTAGGATGGGAAGGCATTAATAACGTGCTTTATGAAACAAAAGACAACAATTCTCCATGTTTTACATTTATGGGATGAGACTTGAGAGGACCATGTAAGTTCTAAAATACTACTCCCTTCGGTCTATAATTTTTGAGTCCAAAATTTGAATGATTTTAGTTTCTAGCTAATATAAGAGCTCATCTCACATTCTCTCATCATTTAATATGTTTTTTCCTACTTTACCCCAAACTTTCTTTCATATTTATTAATGTTTATGTATTTCCCTCTCTTAAAAGTATCATAATAAATATGAACAATATTAAAAAAGAAGCATTAACTTCAGACACCAACTAATATTTACATGTTTTTTAAGAAGCGTTTTTTTTTTCTGCTAACTCTTATATTAGGGATTGAAGGGAGTATTAGTTGGGGAAAAAAAGAAGAGAACAAGCATAGCTATAAAGGGTACCAATTACCATGTTTTGTGTAACTAGAAAAATATAAATGTAAAAAAGCACAACACAATTTTGGAGTATGTAAAACTTTGAAAATCATAACCCATCAAAAATATAACCCATCAAAAATATAACCCTTGTATGCCGAAACAAATTTAATAAACAAAAAATTTGTTGTGTTCTGAAACCTCCAGAGAGGGTATGACATAACGTAATAAGCGCGTGTCCACGGTTTTGACAAAAAAGGGACAATATTTCGCCATGTTTATCCATGGCCGTTCAAAACTCGACGGGTTTGATTTGTCGAAAATTCCTACAGCAAATTTTGAAATTTCAGTTTTTCTTATGAAAATGAGAAATTTCATTAATCTGGACAAAGGTAATAAATAAGTCTAAGTAAAACGATAAAAAGGAAGAACAATAGTTGAGAAATCGTACAATCATAGTCAAGAGTGAAAATTCAAAAGATCTTTAAAAAAACAAAGAACCGCACAACTTTTTTTTATTTCAATAGCCAATAAAAAGACGCAAGGTGCGTTATATTTGGGCCTTGGGGTTGTACTTGTACATACATGTCGGTGTACATGAATTTTCGCCACTGCTAAACTCGAAGCTCCTCAAAGTACATTTTTCAATGGTGGCGTTAATCTTTCAAACTCGCATTTATGAGTAGTTTGATTTTTGTTTCTCACAGTTGGAGAAAATGAAAAGGACAATTCTTTTATCGTTATCCATTATATATCTCTTGGAGAGAAGAGGCCTCTTCGAAGAACTAAAAATCCTTCATGCAATTTCTTCGAAAATTTCATGGCATATATAGAGAGAGAGCCAAACCCTGCGATTTGCACGTTAAATTATAGAAATAGAAAGATAAAAAAACAAGTGGAGGTCACGTTATTCTTTGGAAGCAGAGAAGCAGCAGTGAGCTAGGGAGGAGATATGAGCTTAAGTGATAATGAAGGCTTCATAATATCAATGGCAATTGTAGGGTCACTCTTTAGTATCTCAATGCTCACAGCCTGTTGTTGTGCCATCAGATACAAGTACAAGAATAGAAGATCAAGTGATGTCTCATCTAACAAAAAGTCAAATCATGAGATTGACCAAACTGACGGCGGCGAGGGGTGGATAACTAAAGATGATGGCGGAGCTGCGAGTGGATACGGCGGTGCCGATTATCACGTATTTGCTGCTCCTTCCGACTGTGTTTGATATCCCTTTCCTCTAGTTTAATTTACTCGATTTTTTTATTTTATACTGTCAAAAATCATTTTCATAATACTTCCTGGTTAATATAAATTGAATAACAATGGAGGTGGAGGGCTTTCAGCACCGGGCGGCTGGCGGGAGCATCATGGATGTGCTCGGTGAACCCATTGTTTTTTATGTTAATTAAAAGGTACATATTCTGCCATACATACGCGTGTAGATCGTATGTAACTATATGTGTGTGTGAATATCCATGGAAGGTTACGTTAAGTTTCTGAATATTTTTTTTTTCGTATATGTTTGTGTCATGGTATGTAATATGTTGTTGTGTCAATTAGTGTGAGGTCGCATCACCTTGTTGGTACCTTTCTAAATCCGCAACTTGCGTAAGTGATGAGATGTTATTGGAAATGAATTTTGGCTTGTCTGTTTGAAATTAATAAAAAAAATGTCTCTTTAATTAAGTTACGTGCCTCAAATGACTAGTTTTTTTTCCGACTAAAATCAAACGATGCTAGTTCAAAAGCCTAAAGCGTGTTAGAGACAGAAAGCTATAAAGATTTTTTTGTGTTGTTTTACAGTTCCAGAGAATGGATTATAGTAGTCACCTTTTTCCCATTCATCAGTTACAGTCAGTGTATATTTAGAGAACAACATACTGAAATGTAACATTTCTTTTAGAAAAAAAAAAAAACAGAAATATAACATTTCTCGTTTTGACAACCTTGTGAGATATTTTATTATTACTCCCTCCCATGTATAAAATATATAAGATCTATTTAGAGTCACAAGTTTCTTTCTAAATATAGTATTTTTTTTATATTTTCTCAACTTTTTACTAAACTATCGTGATTGATACCTCATTAATAATAAATTTAGGGATAAAGAGTGTGTGTGTATAAAAGAAACATCTTTAATTAAAACAATTTAAATGTAAACATTTTTAATATGGTGGGGAACTGGGAATGGAGGAAAGTTATTAATTAGAGTATTTTGGTGATTTCAACTAATTTAAACAACATATCTAATTTTACTAGATTAGTTAAATACTCCCTCCATTCTAATTATAAGAGCTGATTATCTAATTTAATTTGATGAGTTAAATTGTTTCAATTTATGCGTTCTCCAAATTAAAATATCCTTACTTCATGATGAATAGTATGAATACGGACCACTTATCTCCTAAACAACATTCATATGTCTGCTCCAAGAGTCCTCCGACGCCAACCTTCATGCCGTCCGATGCCGCATTTGATCGTATGGTCGCCACCAAGCACCCCTCTGACGCCGTCCTTTGCCACTGGAGTGTCTGTCATCAAGAGTCCTCGCCACCGATCTTGCTAAAAAAGCACAAACGTTGACCAGGAAAGAATCTCCATGATACTCATTCATCACCCTCTTTTTGCAAAAACCGCGTTTCCTAGCTAGCTCGTGTGGATCGTTTTTATTTATTCCATAATTTAACTTTTTTTTTGCTCAGATAATTAACTTTTTTAGAATTAAAATGAAGTGGATTTTGATGTTGTCTTTGAAACGGATTGCTTTGAATGTTTTTAAAATTGTCGGTTTAATCATGTTGGATTGGGAGTGCACTGTACACCTAAGAGCAGTTTAGGAAAAAGGTTATTAAATATAAGGAAAAAGGTTATTAAAATCATATTTAAGAACAAATCAACTTATACGGTGAAGTCTTATATTTAAGGATGAAGGGAGTATTTACAAACATATTAAATATTAAATATATAAAACAAAAAAATCGTTTGAAATATACATATATATAGTAATTAATAATTCGTAGAAAAAATAATTTATTTCTAAGTAACTATTTATTATAATTATGATTTTTACTTACGTCATAGATAAAAAAATTGCGTTTTTGAAGATCATACGATAATTTAATTTGACAAAAAAAAAACCATACAACCACTATACAAAACACTAAAGATACCATTCGTTTCCAACTTTCCCTACAACGTTAGCTCTTTATTTTCACGTACTTAGTTTTAAAAAATAAAGTAGGAAGAATTCTTGAGATTCCCAAATAAGATTCTAAAATTTCATTTTCGTTACTAGTAATTTACTATACTAACCTCTAACTATTTTTTTTGGTCGAGACCTCTAACTATTTTTCACTCCCAATATATTTCTTTGAGCCAGAAACATAATTTATTTAAATCATTCTACTTGAACTAAGAGAGAAACTAAATCTTTAAAGTCATCGAAATATATAACCAAAACTTCCTACATATCTAGCTATAATTCATAAAATTTTCCTGATTAATTTATAATTACACTTACTAATACTAAATTAATTTTCTATAATGTTACAACAAGTCAAACCCTTTCACCGAACAAATAAGGGACAATTTAATAAACAAAAAATTCAAGGGTATGTTCTGCTTGTCCACAGTTTTGACAAAAAACAGCAATGCTTCCCCATGCTCATCCACAACCATTCAAAACTCGACGGCCGGGTTTGATTAGTCAAACAAAAATCCAGCAGAAAATTTAAAACTCATTTTGACCACGAAACAATAGTTGAGAAATTGTACAGGTCAATAGTGAGTATTCAAAATATCTTAATTAAAAAAACAATCAAATTAAAGCAATATACCACTTTTTCCATTTCCACGGCCAATAAAAAGACGCAAGTTGCATTGTATCTAGGCCTTGGGGTCCTACTTGTACGGTGTACATGAATTCTCGCCGCTGCTAAACTCAAAACTCCTCAAACATACATTTCCTTTTAGAAGTCTTTGACCATTCCTTTGTCGCGACTAAACAAATATATATATACATCATGCAACTTCTTCGAAATTCTGATAATTTGCGTAAATTGAAGAGTCATCAAACCTCATCATGCGTGCGAGTGCATTATATATAGAGAGAGCAACACATATCTACATATTGTGATTTGCAGACAAATCATAGAAAGTTTAAATACAAAAGTGGGATTTCTGTGGAAGCAGTGAAAAAAGGAAATATCTATGGCGAGAGATGTTGGATTTGGTGGAGGAAGTGGAGAACAAATTGTGAGTAGCATTATGAATGGTTCTGTTTCTGGAACCTTAATGCTATTAATGATGGTCGTATTGTCCATCACACTTATCTCCATGGTCATATTTGCTTGTGGTGACTCCTCAGGGTCAGGAAGAAGAACAGGGTATGCCGGTGGTGGAGGTGGCGGTTATGTTGGTGGTGGATGTGGCGGCGGCGGTGGCGGCGGTGGATGTGGCGGCGGGGGAGGAGGGGGTGGATGTGGTGGTGGAGGAGGGGGAGGGTGTTGATAGGAAACAGTTACTTTGTTATGCGTGCTGAAATCTTTGCCGTTGTGCCTAGCGAATTTCCTCACCTTTATTCGGTTTTCATGAGATATATGCTGTAAATTTTCATATTGCTGCTTAGTTGAATAATAACATAGTTGCGGAGGTATTTATGTTTCGAAGTTAAGTTAAAGGGATTAATATAGCTATTGATCTTGGTTTAATTAAAGGAATTTATTGGTACAAATTATTCATCTTGGTTTAATTTTCTGCAATTTATTTTTTTGTCACATGTATAATGGACTATATTGTTGCATGTTATTCCCCGGCCTGGTTCTAAATGTAAGATTAAGTTATTTTTTCAATGGAGGTTAAGCACAAATTAGAGTATAAATTGTAACATGTGCTATATGCAAATAGATTATATGTTAGTTTATAAATAAAATAAATTATTTTTCATATGTAAAAATCAATATATATAAACAATTTAAAATGATTTATTTTGATTGTTAAATTTTTAAAAAATTCAACTTAATCTTACCATTAATGGCAAGAGTATTATGTGATAGTGCTTGGAGTTGTTGTCTAGCTAAATCAGCAACTTGCGTATTGAGATGTGGGCAATTGTTGTTAATTTTGTTAGGATAAAGTTATTTTTTCTTTTTTCGATGGATGGGATAAACTTAATAAAGGCATGCTTGTTTAAAGTTAATTAAAAAATTATTTTTATCAAATTGAAAGTCATATTGAAAAATTTTAAGAGAAATTAGTTGAAAACTCGAGGGATTGATTAGAAAATAATATTCTTAAGTTTTTTATATTAAGTAGTCTTGATTCGTTTTTGTCAAAATAAGCTGAAAAACAAGGGATTGGTTGGAAATGAATATTTTTTGAAAATTTTTGATCAGTTCATCAAAATAAGTCGAAAACAATTAAAAAAACTGCTCACATTTTTTTCATGTAACTTAGTTATAAATCCTGTTTTAAAAATTTTAAACAAGTTAAACTGATGCTACCAAAATTTTGATAAAAATTTCAAGTGTACGGATCGTATGTTAGTAAAGTGCTAAATCAAGGTCGATCCCACAAAGACTCAGACAATTAATAATTATGCATTAGATCTCCTATTTTCGTTCAAGTTGAGTAAATACAAGAAAATTGATTTTAATTACCTAACATCTAAGAAAATAAAATAAAGGCTGAAGTATACTTTTGGTCCCTTATGTTTGCATCAAGTTTCAATTTAGTCTTTTATGTTTGGAAAGTACACTTTTAGTCCTTTTTTGTTAACACTGTTAGTTTAACTTAACGGAAAATTCTAACTTAACAACTTTAAATGATTATTTTATAATGAAATTGGACAAAAATGATAAATTTTGAAAATATAAGAATATTTAAACTCAAATATTTTAATCTGAACATTTTTTCAGTATTTAATAACCATTTAAAATTGTTAAGTTAGCATTTTCCGTTAAGTTAAACTAACGGTGTTAATAGAAAAAGACTAAAAATGTATTTTCCAACCGTAAAGGACTAAATTGAAACTTGATGCAAACATAAGAGACCAAAAGTATACTTTAGCCTAAAACAAAACAAATATTCACACAGATGAAATTCACGAGTCAAAAGAACAAGCCACTAATTTCTTACTTACTTTTTAGATTTTATTCCCACTAAATTAATTATGAATTAATCCAACTAGCTAATATAGAGTACTAGTGTCTATAAATGCCTTTCGTTTCCACCTATATCCTTGCCTAGTTTAATTAGGCAATGTCTTGCACTAATTTACTAAGCCAATTACTACCGGTACCGCTCTAATGAGACTATGTAGGGCTTCTAGGTATATGTCTATCCTAGTCGCAAATCAGATTAAAAATTCAATCTTACACTATTTAATCTCATGGTTTATTTAAAATTCCCTCTTTCGAGTCCAATTCTAAATTCCCTAAACATGTCTAATGGTGATCAAGCACTAAACAAGTTAATCAATAATAGTAAGATTAAATAAACTAGATCAAATTAACTATAACTAAATAGTGAAAATAAAATATCTAAGTTACAAACAAGTTCAAAGTACTCTAACTTGTAAAAGAAAACTAGCCACACATAAAGTTCAAATCAAATCAAAATACCAAACACTACAACTTGCTCCCAACTCTGATTGAATCTGGCAAGGAAGAAAATCTGAAACTTCAAGCTCTCTCCCTCTCCTGCGTGTGTGATACACCATAAGTGTTGCCACCTCTTGCTTCCTTTTAGTCTTTTTGTGCGTTCAATGTTATTAAAATGATTATTGGATCCAGCCAACCCAGAATTGCAGCAGCTTCCTTCTTTCTTTTTCTCGTGAATCTCGTGAATTGCGTATAGGCTTTTGAAGTTGAAAGAATTATATCCAGACTCCTTTTCACAAGCTCCTCTCTTCCCTTTTATAATGGTTGATCTCCTTAATCAATTAGGAAAGAAGCAGCCCAAGCCCAACACTCATTCTTTCCTTTTTCTTTTGTTTCCAAATCTTCATTGTCCTATTATAAGAGAAAGAAAGGAAATAGGAAATAATCACCATAGCTCAATCATATAATCTGAAACTTTGCTTTAAAATATTTTCTTTTATTATTTCAAGTTTCCTATTTCAATTAAATTTCATATTTTTAAAATAATTACACATATAATGCTCAAATCACTTACTTTCCAATTCACATCAACTCTCTTAATTATTTAATTAATGACTCCCCAAATACAACAAAATATTTCAAAAATCCACTAAATATGGGGAATCATCATAAACATATCTAAATTTTCTACTAAACATTTGAATTTTAAGTTAATCTAATGTGAATTTTGCCATACAATGATACAATACTCTCCCTAACAACGTTAATTGGATATTGGATAATATATTAACACTGGGATTTCTATTTCAATCATATTGGTGTAGGCCCAGAAATATTATAATTTGGGCCTATAAAGCGCCATTTAAAAGTCCAATACACATCAAAGCCCATGAAACAAAATAGGATCTTATCAACGACAATGAGCATTTACAATTAACAGATACAAAACAACAATTAACTAGCAATTACATCATTACATGGGAAGTGACATCCTTCACATTTTTTGACTACCAAACATTTTTCTTGTAATGAAATGATACATATAGAATATTATTTCGTCAAAAAAATATAATATTAGAAAGGCCCATCTGATTTTTTTATCAGGATAAAGGCCCATCTGATTGAAATGATACAACATGAGTATTCAATGAAGACAGGCCTTTTTATTCAATCTCCGAATAGAATATTCCAAGATGATATAGACTTGCAGATTGCAAGACCTGTCCAATTAGCGAAACTAGCAGTATCGCTTTGAATAAATATAGGGAGTGGATTTTCTCCTTTTCCCTTCCTCTCCTTTACCCTCCCTCACCTTTTGATGTCATTGGATCTTTTTAATGTATTTACAAAAATTAATATAATTATCAACATATTTAAAAACGTAATAAACAAATTTAATCTATCAAAATTTAGTGCGAATAATTCATGACAGTATTAAGCTTGATCTGGCAAATGCTGAATCATCATAGGTAAGAAGCACAACACCATAATCCCTCTTTCCTGTCGCAACCATGTTCCCTCATGACAGTATTAAAAAATGCAAAATAAATTTAAATTTATAATAGTAATATACTGTTTTGGACAATTTACATATTGATAAATTAAATTTATTTATTACATTTTAAAATATAATTATAATTACATTGTAAAAACATCAAATCTAAACTTTAGATTTTTGATCCAATGACTTGTGATGAAATGGAAAAGGAGAGGGGGAAAGAGAGAATCTGGACACGAATAAATATCCTTCTGCAGCTTCCTCGAAAAAATTAGAAGGATATTATTGCGTAGAATTTTCAAACCCAAACCCACACCAAACCATACAGTACGTGCGCTTCTTTATATATATGTGTGTGAGTGGTCACGCACAGATCGAAGAGAGGCACATCTAGCTCAGTGGATGAGGTTCGAGAGGGTTAAAGATATTTAAGTGAAGTACTGTAAAATCAGAAGCAAGGGAAGTATGGGCAGAGGCCTCGTCGTCGTAGGTGGCGGAAATAATGAAGATGAAATGATGAGTTTTATGAAATACGGTTCTGGTTCAGAAGCCTTGATGCTATTGGTGATGCTTATTATGTCCATCTCACTTATCACAATGGTCATATTTTCCTGCGCGATGACAATTCATCCAGCTCTCGAAAGAAATGGCAAGGTGGTGGAGGTGGTGGTTGCGGTGATGGTGGCGGCGGCGGCGATGGAGGTGGAGGTGGCGGCGATGGTGGATGTTGAACTGATTTGTGTTTTTTTCTTAAATATTTGCCTTTTACTTTTAACAAATAATTATCATGTAGTTGATATTATTATATATTGATCATTCTAATTTCATGTATATTTGAATAATGGTTGAATCGGAAATCGTTAAATAGTACAGGTCAGTTCAACGTCAATCTGTCAATTACAACTTAGTGGAAAGTGGTAAATAATGATCAACAGCATTAATTTAATTATTTTTTAGTCCAAATAAAATGTCCTTAGTTACATGCATGTATCATGTATATATGCGTATGGGGTCCAACTAAACAAGGCAAGTATTGGAATTTTGGGTTGGCGAAGATGTATGAGCAAGGGAGGAGGTAGGGAAGGGGAGGAGGGTGGTGGGGATATTGAGGTATAAGGTATTTGGGGCCGGAGTTGACGGCTGTGGCGTCGCCCACGGTGGAAAGTGACGTGTATAGTTATTTTGTGTTGGTGGTGGAGATTGATTGGATGAGGGATTTGTATGCTAAGGGAAGTGTGGTGGAGGTTCCGATTAGGATTTTAAAACATTTCAGGGGATAAGATAATTTTGTAGGGAGTTATCAAGAAAACTTTGTGGCCTAATTGGTGCCAATCAATTTTTTTTTCCTGAAAAAAATACTAGGGGATTAAAAACTTAACATTTCTCTTGAATTGCTACCTCTGAATTTAAATATAAAAGCACTTCAACATTTTTTGTGGAGCTTAAAAAAGACAAAGAGACCATCACTTAATTTTAACACAACATGTCTATGATAGTTTAGAGAAATTTTAAGGTGAATTTAGTTCGCCACGTCAGATCTCCCCAACCACAAGCAAACACGTAGGATATATGACGTGGATATTATAATCTCACATTATCAAGCACCTTAAAAAAATTAATTTTAATTGTTTTTCGATCAATCTATAATGTCAACTACATGATAATTATTTTAAAAAATAAAAAACTTAAAAAGTAAATTAATTTAACATCCACCTCCGCCGCCACATCCTCCGCCGCCACATCCTCCTCTACCGCATCCTCCGCCACCACCACATGCAGCAATGTAACGGAATATATTATATTGTTGCATGTTATTCTCTCGGTGCTGACAATTATTTTCATAACTTAGTTACGAATTGTTTTTTTAAAAAATCTAAACAAATTAAACATATCTTAATATCCTACTAAACATTTGAATTGTAAGTTAATCTAATGTGAATTTTGCTATACAATACTCTCCCTAATTAACATGCAACGTTATTAATTGGATAATATAGTAACACTTGGATTTCGATTTCAATCATATTGGTGTAGGCCCATAAATATGATAAGTTCGGCCTATAAGCGCCACTTAAAAGCCCAATACACATGAAACAAAATTAGGATCATATCTACGCCACACTTGTTGAGAATCACTCCCTTCATAGTGAGCATTTACAATTAACAGATACAAAAGATCGGTTACCTAGCAATTACATGGGAGGCGACTTCCTTCATATTTTTTCCCGTGACTACCAGACTTTTTCTTGTAGTGACACACACATAGAATATTATTTCGTCAAAAAAATATAAGAATATTAGGAAGGCCCATCTGATTGAAATGATACAACATGAGTATTCAATGAAGACAGGCCTTTTTATTATACTGAGGGTCACGAAGCAGTACAAATCATGTAAATCGTTGACACAAAATGGAAGTTTAAAGTTGTCAAAGGGCCGTACTATGTTGTCTTGGCCCTGAGTTTGTTGGTGAGAAGAAAATAAGTCACCAAAAAAGGATGATCTTCCAAAAGAGTGGATTGAAAAAGTCATGAACTTAAAAAGTCATGCAGATTGCAAGACCTGTCCAATTAGCGAAACTAGCATGCACTATATATATCACTTTGAATAAATATTCTTCTGCAGCTTTCTCGAAAAAATTAGAAGGATATTGCTTAGAATTGTCAAACCCAAACCCACGTACAAAACCATACAATACGCGCGCTTCTTTATATATGTGTTTGTGTGTGTGTGGTCACGTACAGATCGAAGTGAGGCACATCTAGTGGATGAGGTTCGAGAAGCTAAGGTTAAAATATATTTAAGTGAAGTACTGTGAAATCAGAAGCAAGGAAAATATGAGAAGAGGCCTCATCGTAGGTGGTGGAAATAATGAAGATGAAATGATGAGTTTTATGAAATACGGTTCTGGTTCAGAAGTCTTGATGCTATTGGCCATGGTTATCATGTCCATTTCACTGATCACGATGGTCATATTTTCTTGTGGCGATGACAAAATCATCCAGCTCTCCAAAAAGACGACGGGACGGTGTGGAGGTGGTGGTTGTGGTGGAGGTGGTGATGACGGCGGCGGAGGATGTGGCGGTGGAGGATTATGTGGAGGAGGCGGCGGTGGCGGAGGATGTGGAGGTGGCGGTGGTGGAGGATGTTAAATTGATTTACGTTTTTTTCTTAAATATTTTATTTTTATTTTTTTAAAATTAATAATTATCATGTGGTTGATATTACTATATTTTTTTTTATCAAAGTTGATATTACTATATATTGATCGATATAATTTCATGTATATTTGAATAATAAAAATTGCATCTCAGGTGGCCAAAAGATATCACATAATGGTTGAATCGGAAATCGTTAAATAGTATAGGTCAGTTCAACGCCAATCTGTCGATTACAAGTGGAAAGTGCAAATAATGATGGATCAGATTTAATTTATTTTTTAGTCCAAATAAACTGTCCTTCATTGCATATATGCTTATGGGCTCCAACTAAATAAGGCAAATGGAATTTTGGGTTGGCGAAGTTGCATGAGCAAGGGGAGGAGGTAGTGAAGGCGACGAGGGTGGTGGGGATATTGAGGTATATGGGGCCGGAGTTGACGGCTGTGGCGGCGCCTATGGTGGCAAGCGACGTGTATCGTGAAAGGTATGGCGTGTGGACTTTTTGTGTGGTCAACAATGGCGTAGGACTTCACTTCATTTAAATTTATGATATTTTATCAATTTACTGGCAATTTGATGAGTTCAAGAACTGGTTCAGCCCATTCACATTCACAATTATTAGAAGACTAGTAAAAAAAACTGAAAAGTAATGCATAGTAGAATTTTTTTAAAAAAAAAAAACTGAAAAGTAAAGCAAACTAGAATTGCAGTTTTTTTTTAAAAAAAAATTGATTTGGTGGAATTTTTTTTTATCGAAAATTTTGGCGGGTTGTGTTTGAAGTACTTTTGAAATTAAACATTATACAGTCTTTATTTTGATATACACTCCTACTTATATATCCCACTAATAATCACAACCGCATTTTTTTAACCACGAAATAAAGAGCCGAACTCGCATAGTTACATTAAAATCTTCGTTGAGAAGTCATGAATAGAGCTTTGACCGGAAAAAGTGGGTTGAATTACAAAAAAGTTCAGTAATTCAACCCAAATTAAAATGGATTAAAAGCATGTTAGAATATTCATATTCATTTTATAAGATAAAAGTTAATGAGCGAGGCCTGGCAAATCCGGCGCCGAACTACTGCATTTTTTCTCTCCTTTATCCTTCTTAAATCACAACCATTAATAATTTCATCTAATAGGCCACCACATTCCCAAAAACAAAACTTACATTTTTTAGTCCTTCACGTATCTAGTAAAAAAAATTTGACAAACTTTTTAATTTGCTTGAATTGTTATTTTTTCCAAGAAGACTCATTCATTCAATATATATAGATACCATGTCATTTACTTTATTTTATTTAAAGGATTAATTTGCAAAAATACTCATATAATTGTGGTACACCTAACCGTCCAACACCGTCTAATTTTTTTATAGTAAAAGTAACTATGACATTTCAAAATTGAGGCAAAAGTACCCATGATTTTTGAAATGCCATGATTGTTTTTGCCCCAAATTTTGAAATGTTATGGTTACTTTTGCCTCAATTTTGAAATGTCATTATTACTTTTGATAAAAAAAAAATTATGGCGTAAGTGCACCTTTGTGACAATCACATGAGTATTTTTATACTTTTATAATGTACTTTTTTTTATATTAATTTGATATAAAACTTAATATCTATAAATTAAATTTGATATAAAGCTTTTTCTTCAAACGCAATAAGATACTCCTTGTACTTTTTTGGGTTATCTACTTTTAATAATATATAATAAGCTATTATTAAGAATTGTCATTAATACATATTTATGATTTTTTCGTTACAATAATTACGAATTTTTACGCACACACTTATATATGCATATAAGCATATTATGTATTTAACGCTGTCATTTACTTTAATATAAATATTTTCTAAAGTAATATATACGTACTTATATGATTTTTACTGTAATTTATATTATAATACATATGCTATAGTAATAATATTTATTTTACCATCTATAGTAAGAATATAATAAATATATATTTTTTGATAAAAAAAATAATAGATATGTATTTATGAATTTAGTACAGTGGCAGATGTGATCAAAGTATAGTGGCAGATTTTTTGGGAGAAAATAAAGGAGAGTTTTTGGGAGAAAATGATGGCACAGGTTGAACGTTTTGAGCCATGGTGGTAAACTGGTAATTAAGAAATGGAGGAAAAAAAAGGAGCGCAAAGAAATGCTGCGCCGCCGAGCTTAACTTGAGAGATCACTTTGATTTACGCTCTTTCCTGACGGGCGTTGCGAAATAAATATCGTTCTGCAACTTTCTCGAAAAACTTAGAAGTATATTGCGTGAAAAATTATCATCAAACCTAAACCCACAAAACCACACAGTGCGCTCCCTTCTTTATATGTGTGTGTAGTCACGTACAGAAGAGAGCCTCATATAGTGGATGAGATCCGAGAGAAAGTTAAAAATATATACAAGTGAGGTACTGTAGAATTAAGAAGCAACGGGAAATATGGGTAGAGGCCTCGTAGGTGGTGGAAATAATGAAGTAGCTGAAATGAGCTTTCTGAATTATGGTTCTGGTTCTGAACCATTGATGCTATTGGTGATGATTATTATGTCCATCTCCCTTATCTCAATGGTCATATTTTCTTGTGGCGATGACAACTCCAGCTCTCCAAGAAGAAGGACCGGTGGTGGAGGATGTGGTGGAGGTGCCCATGGCAGCGGTGCAGGAGGATGTGGCGGAGGAGGATGTGGCGGATGTGGAGGAGAATGTGGCGGATGTGGAGGCGGATGAGGATGTTAAATTAATTAGCTTTTTAGTTTTTTATTTTTAAAATAATTATCATGTAGTTTTTTTTTCCAGTATTATCATGTAGTTGATACTACCTCTGATCCTAAATATAAGACTTAATTGATTTTTTTTTTGGAGAGATTAAGGTTGCAAAATAGGTTATTAAATCATGACATATTTGATATCTTTTTAAATTATCCATTAGCTTATATTAATAGGTAAAATAAACTAGTATAAGAGAGAAAATTAGGTAAATCAATTTATAATTAACTTATTTTGCTTTTTTAAGGATTTTTCAAAAAAGTTAACTAAGTCCTAAATTTATGACCGGAGGGAGTATTATAGATTGATCTATCAAAATTCATGTATTGTCATATTATAGATAAAAATTGCATCTCAGTTGGCCAAAAAATAAAAATTGCTTTTTAGTCATCTCATCCATCAATTAAAAGTGAAGAGTGGTAAATAATGAACGATGATCAGCTTTAATTTATTTGAAGTCCAAATAAAATGTCCTTACATGCATATATGCTTATATGGGCTCCATCTAAATTAGGCAAATACTTAAATGTTCTCACCTCCACTAGACATGTTCAGATCCTGATGATAAGTTCAGGCCTCAAATATTGAGCCCTTTGACGAGATCAATTTTGTAAACTAACAATCGAGATCTCTTAAACATTCGTGCATGGGTATAATGTTTGGGACATCATATCATCACTCTCTATTATATGTCAACCTTCATGTCACAATAACGAGAGAGAAAGCTTAGTATTAACTTGATCATCAGGACCTGGTACCAAGTTCTTCTTTCTAACATTTCCAAAATGATCATGGCTTAAACATAACTCTAAGGAACTTGTAGTTGTAACTGACCCTTTCTTCTCCTTCAACCTCTCTGATATTTGGGCTTTCGCACCTCCTCGTGATAGCTCCTCCTCATTCATGCATTGCATTATTCCATCTTTTTCACCATGAACCTACATTATATTTCACAAGAGCATATCATTGTCTTAGTTATCTCAATACAGAAATATATATATTTGCATACGGAAGCAAAAAGAGAAAAGAAGCTTTCAATCCTCCCAATATACACTGCCTCGGGGTTGGATAGAGCGCGTACGCGCGCGCTCGCGCGTTTGTGTGTGTGTGATGAGTTCAGGGATACTTAAGGCTAAATTGAAAAACAGCTTGGACAGAGTTAACCACATATCTGTTCGATTCAACCATACTGTTGAGCATATATAGTTATTGAAGATTGAAGTTGTTTTTTCCACATCAACTAACGTCTAGCTGTTTTGAAATCCCGTACAAGGGACAATTAACCTGTGAATTTACTTCATTCACAAGGGTTCAGGATAAAACCCAACCACTTAGTTAAGAGACGAAAATACTTACCACTCACTCTAATCTACAAGGTTAGATTAGATTAAAGTTGTTAATTAAATAAGGAAATGCTTGCTATATGTGTCTATATATGTATGTATTTCTGTGAACAAAATGCATTAAGAAACATTTATTTTGTCACAAGTTTCAATAGTAATTGTCCATTGGTAAATTTACACATGTGCCCCTTGAAAATTTTGCTAGTCATTTAGAATGATCTAAAAAGTACTCCCTCTGGTCCCTAATGTAAGAGCTAGCCGTCAAAAAAACGCTTCTTAAAAAAACATGTTAATGTTAGTTGGGTGTCTGGAGTTAATGCTTCTTTTCTAAAATTGCCCATATTTATTATGATACTTTTAAGAGAGAGAAATACATAAACATTAATAAATATGAAAGAGAGTTAGAGGTAAAGTAGGAAAAAATGCATTAAATGAGGAGAGAATATGGGGTGAGCTTTTACATTAGGCACCAAAATCATTCAAATTTTGGGCTCTTACGTTAGGGACCGGAGGGAGTATTATAGTTACTCTATATTGCAATTTTTTTGGGGGTCAAATTTCTATATATATAGGATTTCAAAGATAGGAATTTTCAATGATATATTTCCTTTTTATAAAAGTAAGTTTTGTTTTAATTTCCCATTGCACCAAAAAAATTTCATCACTATTCACTCTTGGTTTCCTCGGGCTCATACTCTCATG
Source organism: Mimosa pudica (assembly GCA_029929735.1). Taxonomy (NCBI): domain Eukaryota; kingdom Viridiplantae; phylum Streptophyta; class Magnoliopsida; order Fabales; family Fabaceae; genus Mimosa; species Mimosa pudica. The sequence continues at coordinate 3,477,752 of JAKELP010000001.1, forward strand.
ATCAATGGTACCTTCAATCTGCATGATTTGATGAGCTGTGCAAATCTACATTAATTTTAGAAGATGTGAGTAAGTAGATACCTTAGCATCAAATTGCGCATGAGTTGAGGAAAATACTGGGGCACAAGAACTACGTTGGTTTTGATCGTGGATAGAACTAAATTTGGTTCTCCATAGAGGAGAATTATTATAATTGTCGTCCCAATTAGGAATTCTTAATCTGTCACCTACTTGTGATCCAACTCCAACTATTTCACGTCGAGTAGGCCATCTCTTTTCTTCAATAAATTCTCTACATCCAAAAGATCCATTTCTTGTGATTGTATCTCTCACATCAAATATGTGCGATTTCCCTATCCTCTTAATATTACTCCACTCTGAACTTGATCTTGTCCACTGGTTATTCACTGTCCCACATGGCTGAAACCTGCAGTGAATTTTATAGTAATTAAATATACATTCAATTATCAAGTTCTCCTTCAACGTACATGAATAATGTAAAAAAGCTATAAATTACTAAAACTTAATTAGGATTATATAACAGAATCTAATATATAAATAAATATCCCTCCAGCCAATGAGTTTTGCATTTTTCAAACCTTGAAGAGTGATATGGGGCTTTGATGTCATAAGGATGTTTCATTAATAAGGATGAAGGTTGATAGTTTCTATTATCCATCCCAAAGTGGCCTTGGGCTTTATGATATCTTTCGTACATCTCCGCAATGTGTGCCCTTCCCTGCATCCCCCTATTTTGAGATAAGACTGAAATATAAAATTCACAAAACAACCATGTTAACCTTGAAATATATGCACTGTTAACAAATAACTACGCACTGCACGCACACATATCTATTATGTTCAGAAATTATACCTTGCCCAGACTCGTCGAGCTTTTTACTTCGATACATCTGAAATTCAGTAACAAACCACAATATTGAGGAGAAGGAAAACTTTAAAAATAGTATTATATAATCTAAAGAGAAAGATCTTTGTTTACAAAATCAATCTGGACTAAGACACACACGAATTGTGATATGTGTTGAATGTGCTTTCAACTAGTAAAAGTAGACATATTTTCTCTATTGATTATTATATGAAATCATAGATTATAACTCAGGAATATAGTTATAAATTATATACACACACACACACATGTATCCACACACACACACAGCTATTGGCGATAGACCAATAAAATGGACCTGCAAATGACTTTTGACATGTGCAATGCTAAGTCCCCTCACATTCATCAGCTGAAGAACCAACTTGGGAGTTGCTCCTAATTAAAAACCCGAGAGAATGATCAGAATCAACACAGAAAAAAGCAAATGGTGCTTGATTCTACAAACAACTTCAAGGGCGCGCGCGCGCTCGTGTAATAGGTTAGCTAGCTTACTTTCTTGGCCACCAAGCCTCTCAACAGCAAGAACAAAAGCGAGGTGGAGATCAGGAGTCCAACGAAGCCTTGGCATTTTGGACCTCACATATTGCCTCACACTCGTTGTCGTTGTTCTTTCTCTCATCATCACTTGATCTGTGCTTGATGAGTTATTGCTGCTCATATTCCCTTCGTGTGATGATCCTTCTTCATCACGCACAGCTTCTTCATTCAAGTCAAAAAATGAACGTTTCTTTTTATTAACTCTCCCTTCCAGTTCAATGCCTTCTTCGCTCTTGTCCTCCTCCTCTTCAGACATGTAATATGTTTTACTCTCCGCCATTTTCATTGACTATAAATACAATCTTTTCTTCTATTGGTTTCTCTTTCCCTGTTACAGATGGTTCAATGAAGAGGTCAGAAAAATACAAGTTTGTTACCACTTACCAGTAAGATGGCTACTGTTTTAGTTTCTTTAGGCGACAAGATGACAACTATATATTATGGGAATACTGCTATGAATTTGTCTTACACGTGTATGTGCAAATATCAATGCATTGATAAATGCCGTACTGATTTTGAAAAACGCGGTGATTTTTTAAATCATTGGTCTTAGTGAATTCATACTTATCTAATTAATCGAACTAGAAAGAGGTTATGCGTCACCAACCTTTAGAAAATTTTTAAGAGCTATATCCAAATAGAAGTAGAACGACTGAGAATTATATGTTATGATGATGGAAGATGTATTCAGGCAAAAATCATGTAGGAATCAAGAGGAGAAGATAGAATGGTGAAGTTTTGAAAATCAATCACAAGTGTATTGAAGGTAAATTATTTTCAAGTTTGAAACGGAGCTGTGTGAACAAATCATCAATTGTTAAGTTTGCCTAATGAAGATGGATGGACTATAAACTCAAACTTGAATCTCCAATAATAAATTAAATCACCGCTTAAGTGATCATCAGAAAGAAGGATCACTCAGAAAAAACCATTGAGCTTCTTCAAACTAGATCTAAAGTCTAAACCAAGCAAAATATGCTGATTGATCAATCACGTTTGAGGGGTGATTGTTAAAGGATGTACCAAGCTGAAGAAGAAGCGCCAGCTGTGGTTGAATCCTTTGGTCTTCTTCGTGGTGGTGGTGGATTCACTTGAAGCCAATCACTAGTGATGGAAATCCCTACGAGCACTGAAAGAGATTCACAGAGAAAGAGAGAGGGAGGCAGATCAGAGAGAAAGAGAGAGGTAGATTTTTACTGTGTTGTTGAGGTTGCTTTCTGTATATAGACAAGTTCTAGAGATGGGAGCATTATATATATTAACAAGTGGACTTTTGGTTGGAATGTTATGCAAAATTAAGCTTTCAAATTAGTACTCCTATTAATTAGTCATCCCCCCTCATCATCAAATATTCTTGCAGCTTAAGTAGCATTTACGGAATAATATAAAATATTGCATGTAGAAGACGATGGTCGGACAAACATTATTCCTTGTAATTTTTTAAGCCATTATGAAAATTTCCTTCCTGTATAAATATATCATTCATTTGAGCTCAACAAGGTAGCAAGAGCAATATGAACTTTTGATCTAAAGCACACACATTTCTCCCTATCTTTAATTCCTTCAATATATCTTTGAGTCACTTTGCCCTTAAGATTTAACATATTTTTTATAGGTTTAATTCTCCCTACAAGTGTGCTTTACGAGATTATTCAAATTCATGTTCAGTAATAGATTAGGATCGGATAAGACCATTTATCAATTCAACTAACAGTTTCTTGTTACTGAGTTCAAAGACACACTGACCTAACAACTACTAGTATTTGAGGTTCAAATATATATATATATATATATATATATATATATATATATATATATATATATATAATGGAAATGAAGCAAACTAGTGTAGGGCAGAGCATTTGGTTTTTCGGTTCGGTTTTCGGTGAAAACCGAAATAACCGAAAACCGAATTATGGTTATACTCAAAACCAAACCGAAACCGATTAGTGTTGGGAACCAAACCGAAATAACCGAAATATTTCGGTTCGGTTTCGGTTTTAACCGAAAAACCGAAATTTCTTTATTTTATATTAAATTCAATTTACTTTTTCATTTTCAACATATAAAACTCCACATTTTATATTGATATATTACATATCATTTTTAATTTAAAAGAAGGAATACAAAAACTATAGATTTAAACTCTAAATTTTTACTTATCTAAAGAAAAATATGATAAAATAATATTTTATTATTTTTTTTTTATTAATTCGGTTATTCGGTTAATCGAATTATTTTTTTTAAAAACCGAACGGAAAACCGAACAACGAAATAACCGAACTACAAAACCGAATAAGAACCGAAAACCGAATTAACCGAACCGAAATAACCGAATTCAATTCGGTTCGGCTCGGTTTTCGATTTTCGGTTTGATTTGCTCACCCCTAAACTAGTGTGTGTTCGACCTCATGGGTCAATAGAATGTGAATCCAGATTAGTTTAAGCAAATATATAAGCTAATATTGGAGGAACTGGATTTCCTACACACAAAAGGATGAATAAAAAAAGCTAATCTCAGTTAAAGTATATAGTTCTCATTTGGATAGTCTATATTTCATTCTATATTTTATATCCATTAAAATATTGTTAATAAATTTAATTTAGACCAATTACACAGAATATAAACAATTTTCATATTTCATTTTTTTTATGAGTAGATGGCCTATTTTAATTTGGAGTCTTGAAAATGGCAGCGACTTGCTGAGCATTTCTCTCTTTCCAATAGTTCTTTGACAGGTTGTCCATGTATACATCTTATAATCATCATTTTAATTAATCTAGATATAGTTATATATATTTCTTCCCTAAAACTAATTAATTATACTTATAAATTACTGATATAATTTACTTTCTTAACTATCAAATGGATCTTATATTTATGATCAAACTACCAATTAAATTAACCCTAGCTGACTAGTTGTAGCCATATATTTATAAATATATATGCACACGTCGATACTGTTTTCTGCAAGGTAAATATAATAATCCATGATCAATTATTATTCGGTTCTTGCTGGCTAGGACCCCCTTACATTAGGTCACTTCACTTCTCTCTATTTTAACACACACACACACAAACTATTCATTCATTCAAACAAACGAAATCTATATTCAGAAGTTATAGATTTCAGAGGGCAGGACCGTGGAGTTATGTAATAGGAGTACTTGATGTTAAAGAAGATGCCCAAAGGAAATTCTTGTGCTGGCATGAGCAAAGAAATCTGATGCAACTTTTTTCCCTCACAGGAAATTCTAGGTTATACATAATATTTGTCTTCTTCTGGTATTATTATCATTACAATATAATTATAACTTTTAACATTATCATGTGCCCGCGCGTCCGTAAATTCGCGTTATCAAATATAACAAGTTTCAAATCCCCAAGAGTTTAGCAAGCCCCATGCATGTATATATGTACAAAACCTCGAAAAAATTAATGTCTGTATGTCTTGAAAACTACTTATATGTAACATTGGTAATGATAGGGGCCGGGTTAATAAAGGAGCTAAAAAACATTTGTCCTATGCGTTCATTTACCAACAAAACTGACAATATTTTGAGTGTCCAAGGTTCTCGCCCATGACCATATTGTGTTTTTCTTTACAAGAATTCCGGCTTTCAAATTTTGTCCTAGTTATTGTAGAATCTACTTGAAGGGAATTTCATGTACGTAAAAGAATCAGAAAGAGAGTGATGAACCACAAAATAATGAAATTAATATCTATCTTTTCTATGTATGAATTTTTATGCTTTTCTATATATATAAATTTATTGGTCTAGTTGGTCCACCTAAGTTCAAACACAAATAAATCCCCATGATTAGTTAAAGGGAGTGTGTCCAACTGAATCCGTTCTGGTCTTCCTCGTGCAATAGATCAAGAAATTCACAGAAAAAATTGAAGATAGAGTAGTGTACAATGTTTGTCGGGAAGGTATCAACCCTACACCTATGAAAAACAACAAAGATAGCAAGCTAGCTAGCTAGGAAAAAAAACTTTAAAAGTAGAATTAAATTATATGTCCGCATGTGATTCAAACTCTGGCAATTTATTCTCATAATAACTAATAGTATTGTGGTGAAAAGATAGAAGCCAAAAGAAGTACAATGCAAGGTAAATAAGACAGAGACTGATCTCTTGTATGATATTCCCTGATATTGTCTCATTTGTTGATCGTCTTCCCTATTGTCCAAGGATTTACTTTCCCTGAGCATCTTAGAGTGAATTTGAACCATTTGTCATGAAACCATAGAGATCATACATTTTTTTTATTTTCAGTCTCTGCCAGTGTCTGTGATATGTGTAGGTCCCAAAGATAGTGAGAGAGGAATCATTTCAAAAGGATTAGGTTTTAGAAAAACGACGCTCAAATTTGACCATAGATCTGTGTGAATGCACCCATTTTTCTGTGTTGGAAGACTCAGTTGAGAGAGAAACTATCAATGAAGACAAATATTCGAAGGATTAAACAAACCCATAGGATTGGAGTGTCTGTAAAATAGTACTAATAATAATGATAATATATATAATGTATAGCACGGAGCCACGGAGAGAAAAAATTAATCGGTTGTCGTGTGAATTTTAAAAAATAAAATATTTCAGAGGGAATTCTGCTATACATCTACGTTCTGAACTTAATTTCATGTTTGTCATCTTTTGTGCATGGGAGTTGACATGTTTTATTTTTTAGGAACACTTGCAGAGAGGAAAAGAATCTTTCTCAGAATTACACCTTTATATTTTATTTATATTACGTGTATATTTTGTATTTTGGTGCGGGTTGGCAAGGTCCACACTCCAAACCTTCTTATTATATATTAAATTTATATCTTATTAACGTAGGGCCGATGTAGTTTCCATGGGGCAGAAACTAAATTAATTCATACCTTCTTATTATTCATTATACAGAGAGTAATTAGTAAGCGCTTATACTAATAGTAGAATTAGAATTTTAAATTAAATATCTTAAATGCCTTTAATTTGGAGTTTCTATAAATAATTGGCAAAGAATGATAATTATATTCTTTTACTATCAAAGGAATATATATAACTCATTTATTTCTTAACAAGAATATAACTCATTCAGGCCCCGGCGCATTTCTTCTTACCAAGAACGCCTGATGCCCCCAGGCCCCGGCGCGCGGTTAGCTCTTTTCTTTATTGATATATAGGAGTTAAAAATCTGCAGGAACAGGCCGGTTTTCTTGCTCATCTTTTGATGGGTTTGGAGGGCTCGTCAAATCTATAGCCCATGTAAATCTACATGTACAGATTATATTGTGTATCTATTTTATTTTAATATATCGAATCTAGAGCGTACAAATGAAATGCATAGAGAAATAATTACATGGAGTAAGGAAACTGGTTCCAAAAAATAATTACATCGAGAAATATCATGATGCAATAATTGTGAGGGTTATTTCAAAGTACAATTGATGAAATATGTAAATATTAATACTTGAAATAGAAGAAATGATGGACTGTGAATATGTATTCTTCAATCTTAAACTCTTACGCCAATGCAAGTCATAATAATATAATAATGAATTAGTCTATTTAACATTCTAGCAACTCCGATTAGATCATCAAAGAACATATAATAATGGTCAAAATATTCCTCTTATTACATCAACACACACACACACGGACAGACTTTTCAAATATAAACCACGCTAAAATTTATGCTAACATCTAAGATTTTTACATATTTTACAGAGACTAGCTGCCCAGAGTGCCCATGTGTGATTGACCGAACTTTCTACTTAGCTAATTAATTTTCTTCTTTCTCATCCCATATATATTTATTTCATGTGATTTGATCAGGTATTAAGTATTTTTGTTTCTATTTGGCAACATGCATGAGGTATCAACCCGTACAAACCTGACGGATTGATGTGAGTGGTAAGTACTCTTGTCCCTTCACTACAAGAATATTTGGCCTTACTCGCGGTTTCTTTTGTAAAGATTTTGGCATTTAAAACCGTGAAAACAACACTTTTTCCCGGTTTTAATAACCGCGAAGAAATGCTGTGTGAAAACATGTTTTTCAAGTTTTTTCGCAGTTACCCGCCGGAACATGTTCCCCATTCTCGCGTCACGGTGCGAGAACATTTTCTCGCAGCATGGTGCGAGAACATCACATGTTCTGGCACCATGACGCGAGAACATGTTCTCGCAACATGCTGCGAGAACATGTGATTTTCTCCCACCATACTGTGAGAAAAAATTCTCTCGGAAGCCGCGAGAACATGTGCAAAAACCCTTAAAAAAATAGGCTAATTGTGACGTGCCTGCAATTAATTGGGTAGAGTTTGTAATTGATGCTACCAAAATTTTGATAAAAAGTCCGCAAGTGTACGGATCGTATTTTAGTAAAGTGGTAAATCAAGGTCGATCCCACAGAGACTCAGACAATTAATAACTAGGCATTAGATCTCCTATTTTCATTCAAGTTGAGTAAATACAAGAAAATTGATTTAAATTACCTAATATCTAAGAAAATAAAATAAAACAAATATTCACACAAAAGAAATTCACGAGTCAAAAGAACAACCTAGAGCCACTAATCCCTTATCTGCTTCTTAGATTTTATTCCCCACTAAATTAATTATGAATTAATTCAACTAGCTAATCTAGAGTACTAGTGTCTATAAATGCCTTTCGGTTTTCACCTATATCCTTGCCTTGTTTAATTACACAATGTCTTGCACTAATTTACTAAGCCAATTAATACTGGTACCGCTCTAATGTGACTATGTAGGGCTTCTAGGTATATGTCTATCCTAGTCGCAAATCAGATTAACAATCCAATCCTACACTATTTAATCCCATGGTCTATTTAAAATTCCCTCTTTCGAGTCCAACTCTAAATTCCCTAAACATGTCTAATGGTGATCAAACACTAAACAAGTTATCAATAATAGCAAGATTAAATAAACTAAATCAAATTAACCATGACTAAATAGTGGGAAATAAAATACTAAGTTACAAACAAGTTCATAGTACTCTAAGTTGTAAAAGAAATCAACCACACATAAGTTCCAACTCAGTCCCCATAATAATCAAAGATAAATTTAAAATTATAATACCAAAGGGAAATAGATTATACAATGGTTACTCAATGGAATGTCCCACAAGTTCAGCTCCTTGTGCGTGCGTGTATGGTTGCAATGAAGAATTGCCCAACAAGAAGAAGCCACGTCCTTTCTCCTCTTCCTTCTGCGTGAAATTGGATTTGAATGAAACTCCCTCAATGCTCTTTAGCCGCTATTCTTTTCTTCTTTCTCGTGAATTCTCCTCTAGGCTTTAGAAAATAGGAAGAATTATGACCAGCCTCCCTTTCTCCTCAATTGCATGTGTATATTTATAATAAAATAGTCCAACACCATATTGCCTTTGCCTTGCATGTTAAGTTTCTTTTCTTTCCTTTTCTTGTATGTCCCTCTCTCTTTATTTCCTTTTTCATTAAATATGCATTCATGAAGAGAAAGAAATAGGAAATAATCACAATGACTCAATCACATAATCTCATTAATAGGAAACTTCTCATCAAAATATTTCTTTTAATATATTAAGTTTCCTATTTCAATTAAATTTCATATTTTCCAAAAGAATCACTCATATACTCTCAAATTACTTTCTTTCCAATTCACATCAAAATCACTTAATTATTTAATTCATGACTCCCCAAATACAACAAAATATTTCCTAAAAACCACTAAATATGGGGAGTCATCACACCCCCACACTTGCATTAAATCTTGTCCTCAAGATTTCAAATTGTTAACACATTAGCACAAAAAATGAAATCAAGATTTTATCACAAAGTTGAAATCAATTCAAACTCTCAACAATTAAATCCTCTTAAAAATCTCTCTCACCATCCCCAAATGCAAGCAATAAGTCAATCAATTTGATAGAGATAAATCACAAAAGCATGTCCCTCACCGGTCAAGTGTTTACGCTCTACTCTCAAAGTATATAGGGGTTGTGTTTCACTCAATTCCATCTACGTAATCCAGCTACCATAGGCTTGTTTATCATCTCGATATTCACTCTTATATCTCAATGCACATACAAATCAAAAGGACTTTTAAGGGTTGTAATGAAAAAGGTAGGATAATGAAATGAAAATGAGATGAAGGTATATTTGAAAAGTGCTAAACCATTTCAATTATAGTAAGGAATGAAGGAATCTCATAACTTAACAAGCACATAAGGGTTGACTCTTTTGAACTCCACAATTCTTCAATTCTTTCGATTTTCATCTTTTTCTTTCTTTTTTTTTCTTTTTTTTTTTCACACTTTGTGTGATTTTTTTTTTCTTTTCCTTTTTCACCTTCATTTTTTTTCACCTTTATTCTATTTTTTTTTCACTTCTATTCTTCAACACTTATATTTCCCCTTTTCCTTTTGTAATTCCTTCACCCCTTTCCATATGAATATAGTATAACACTTTTCAAAGCGTAAATGGAAGAAATAGATAAGAGATGAAAAATTGCATTAAAAGAATTCAAAGGCTAAAATATGAAATCTTTCTTTTTAAAAGAGAAGTAGGCTCAAAAGGGTTAAGCAATGGAAATAATGTAAAAGGGATGGCTATTTGGCTAAACTGGCTATGAAAAGAAGGCCTTAATCATTTTTGTGCATGCAAGAGATTTGAGCGTCAAAAGAGATTCAAGACAAGTTCTAGAGGGGAAATTACAATAGATGTACTCACTCATGAAAGAATAATATTAAGGCTCAAATTCCTCACAGGGCTTTTTGACATACTAGGGTAATTTACCTAAAGCAAAGAGTTTGCCTTTTCACTTACATTCAAAGAAGATGAGATCAAAGTCTAATCAAATTCAATTATTTCAAGTCCAAATCAATCCCAAAATTGGCAAAAAGATTTTTTTTCAAGAAAATTTTACAAAATGAAAGTTTGAGGACAATCTTTAGAGAACAATGATACCCTCATACCCCCAAACTTAAATGTCACATTGTCCCCAATGTGAACATGTAACACAAGACGTGGAATTACAAAAATATCCATAGCAAGTGTAGGAATGATAAAATTATTTCAAGTTCCATATCAGTCATGCAATTCAATCAAGAGGCAACACAATTAAGACTAATCATCACACAAGCACATATCAACAAACACCATCACTCATTACCAAAATAATTCTCAGTCAAATAAAATCAAGAAAAAGTTAGAAGAATACTCCCCTTCCTCTTCTCGATTTCCACTCTTAGCTCCTAGTCCATCAAGATCAAGTTGAAGCATCCTTTTAGGCCAAAAGAAGAAAAAAAAATCCTACAAGCTCAAAAACAAAGCATCAAATACCAAAACCTTGGGTTGCCTCCCAAGAAGCGCTAAGTTTAAAGTCTTCAGCCAGACTTTCCAAACAAATCTTAGTCATAAGTATCAAACACAATAATCACCTCATCTTCATTCCTTTTCAAACAATATAAGTAATCAATCAAACTAATTACTTGTGCCTTTTCAATCATAGACAATTTCAAAGAACAAGCAATCACTGATTTCAAAGGAATTAGAATATGCTCATACAAACAATTAGATGTATGTCTTTCTAAGAATAATGAGCATCCAATAAAATCAATTTGACTCTCATCAGTAAGAGTCATCACATTAATAGGAGAATCATCCAAAGCAGTTATAGGAACACTCACATCAACATGTATATCAGAATCACAAGCATTTGAATTCACATCTTCAACATCAATTAAACACCCATCAATCTCTTCTAAACAAGTTTCAGGCTCTATGACAACCTCTAAATCTTCTTTAACTTCATGGTCATCTCTATCCTCAATTATTGATTTTAACCTTTTCAAACAATCTTCTAACCTTTTGAAACTATCCTCTTGCCATTTCAAACTATCCTCTAGCATTATCAAAAATTTACCGGCTAATCTTTCTAATCTGTCAAGTCTTTCTTCTAAACAAGAGTTTACACTATCCTCAAAATTGTTTACTTGAACTCTTGATCCAGAACTATTGTAATATTTCTCATTCCTTTCCAAAAAGATATCGGCTGATCTTTCTAATTTGTCTAACCTTTCTAAACAAGAATTTTCATAATCAATATTTTCTTGAACATGTGAAAAAGACATGAAGGGTGTGTCTATTGCATGTGAATAAGGATCTAAATGTGGGTTCCAACACTCATCTTGCTCAAAATTCCAACTACGCCTAGACAAATTATCAACATAAGTTTGTTGCCAAAGCAAAAATGGACAATTCTCAGGTAGATGATCACTTCCACAACAATAACAACGATAACACTTATAATTAGCCTCTGAATAGTCCATCTTTCTATTTTCTCCAAAAGAAAAAAAAAAAAAAAACTCAAACTAAAAACTACTAAAGAATTTCTAATTCTAATTACTAATTGCCTTGAGTCCCCGGCAACGGCGCCAAAAACTTGATGCTACCAAAATTTTGATAAAAAGTCCGCAAGTGTACGGATCGTATTTTAGTAAAGTGGTAAATCAAGGTCGATCCCACAGAGACTCAGACAATTAATAACTAGGCATTAGATCTCCTATTTTCATTCAAGTTGAGTAAATACAAGAAAATTGATTTAAATTACCTAATATCTAAGAAAATAAAATAAAACAAATATTCACACAAAAGAAATTCACGAGTCAAAAGAACAACCTAGAGCCACTAATCCCTTATCTGCTTCTTAGATTTTATTCCCCACTAAATTAATTATGAATTAATTCAACTAGCTAATCTAGAGTACTAGTGTCTATAAATGCCTTTCGGTTTTCACCTATATCCTTGCCTTGTTTAATTACACAATGTCTTGCACTAATTTACTAAGCCAATTAATACTGGTACCGCTCTAATGTGACTATGTAGGGCTTCTAGGTATATGTCTATCCTAGTCGCAAATCAGATTAACAATCCAATCCTACACTATTTAATCCCATGATCTATTTAAAATTCCCTCTTTCGAGTCCAACTCTAAATTCCCTAAACATGTCTAATGGTGATCAAACACTAAACAAGTTATCAATAATAGCAAGATTAAATAAACTAAATCAAATTAACCATGACTAAATAGTGGGAAATAAAATACTAAGTTACAAACAAGTTCATAGTACTCTAAGTTGTAAAAGAAATCAACCACACATAAGTTCCAACTCAGTCCCCATAATAATCAAAGATAAATTTAAAATTATAATACCAAAGGGAAATAGATTATACAATGGTTACTCAATGGAATGTCCCACAAGTTCAGCTCCTTGTGCGTGCGTGTATGGTTGCAATGAAGAATTGCCCAACAAGAAGAAGCCACGTCCTTTCTCCTCTTCCTTCTGCGTGAAATTGGATTTGAATGAAACTCCCTCAATGCTCTTTAGCCGCTATTCTTTTCTTCTTTCTCGTGAATTCTCCTCTAGGCTTTAGAAAATAGGAAGAATTATGACCAGCCTCCCTTTCTCCTCAATTGCATGTGTATATTTATAATAAAATAGTCCAACACCATATTGCCTTTGCCTTGCATGTTAAGTTTCTTTTCTTTCCTTTTCTTGTATGTCCCTCTCTCTTTATTTCCTTTTTCATTAAATATGCATTCATGAAGAGAAAGAAATAGGAAATAATCACAATGACTCAATCACATAATCTCATTAATAGGAAACTTCTCATCAAAATATTTCTTTTAATATATTAAGTTTCCTATTTCAATTAAATTTCATATTTTCCAAAAAGAATCACTCATATACTCTCAAATTACTTTCTTTCCAATTCACATCAAAATCACTTAATTATTTAATTCATGACTCCCCAAATACAACAAAATATTTCCTAAAAACCACTAAATATGGGGAGTCATCAGTAATTATAAAAATTATCCTGAAATTATATATTTGATTGTGCTTCTTCTCCGATTTTTTATTAAAATTTTTCATCTTTTCACCAATTAAAGTATATATTCCATCTAAATTTTGGAAACTGTTGGTGAGCACAATATATTTCAAATTGCTCTTCAAAAGAAAGTATAAATTAAGCAAATTAATTAAAATAAAGAAAAACTATACCAAAATAAATTCATAAGAAGAATTTCACTGCATTTTTTGTGAGCATAATATATATGGAAATGAGTAGTAATGAGCAAGAAAGACAAAAAAATTGAAGAATGTGTTACATTGAGATGAATGAGTAGAACTTCACTGCATTTTTTGTTTGTCACAATCAAAACTGACATCTTCCGATACTTCTTTCTGTAAAGATAGAGAAACAATTAATAATCGAAACAAGCATCAACTCTTAAAATTACCCGAAAACATGTTATAACAAGCAGGCATCAGAAATAAGAGTAAGTAAGATTGAAATTAGAAAAGCTTTATGGAATGTAATGGAGAAATATTAATGAAATGATTAGGAAAATATGAGTGATGCCGTAAGCGAAATGGAGAGAAAGGGAAGCTAAAAAGAATAAGCGAAATGGAGGGAATGTGAGAATGAGCGGGAGAGACAATATAAAAAATGGAGGGAAAGAAGATATTTATAGGCTGGCAGAAAAATATTTCGTGTAAGGTGGGAAAATGTGTGCCTATTCTCGCGCAATATCGTGAAAACCTACACTTCTGGCGTGTTTTTGCGCTGTGGTGCCAAAACTTGCACTTCTACATGTTTTCACACCGTGGTGCCAAAACTTGCACTTGTGTATGCACTTTTGCATGTTTTCGCGCAGTGGTGCCAAAACTTGCACTTCTGCATGTTTTTCGCGCAGTGGTGCCAAAACTTGCACTTCTGCATGTTTTCGCGCAGTGGTGCCAAAACGTGCACTTCTGCATGTTTTCTCCCCGTCTGTTGCATACACTTCTGCATGTTTTCGCGCAATGGTGCCAAAACTTGCACTTCTGCATGTTTTGCAGTAGGTTTTTGTTTTTTTCTATCTCTTATTAATGTTACGATTTTTCAATTCAATTAATTAATACTAATAGTATAAATCATAAATAACATAAATTAAAAAAATTACGTTATTAGTCCTTAGAAATAAAACATTCATACTGTATAAAAAAAGGAAATAAAACATTCATAATATAATATATCAATATTATTAATTAATTGACAACTCTTTTCAATTTTTTTTTTAAAAACAGTTTAAAGGTTTCACCGATTTCCATGAAACACTCAATATTTTTGTAAAAATAATAAAGGAGATCAGATTTCACGAAATGCTGTGAAAAGTCTGCTGTCTGTGGAGGCAACTTTAATTTATTTTAAAAAAATTAGGTACATGTTGTGGCGCAAAACCGTGAGAAGTTGTACCTTATTGTTGATAAAAAATATTTTCTGGTGCATGTTTTGGCGGTTCTCTTTTCCGTGAAAAGCAAACCGCGAGGATGAACTAGATTTCTTGTAGTGCTTAAGCAAGTGGTTCGGGTTAGATCCATAGCTCTTGTGAATTGAGCAAATTCACAGGGCAATTGTCTACCCTTATATGAGACTTCAGAACAGTGAGGGATCAGTCCCATCACTTGACACGCGGGCGGGGATACCCTTGAGTAAAAAAAAATCCATAAAAAATGTTTGGTGACCACTTGTACGTGTGTATATACATAAATTGAAATAATGAATAGTAAATGGAACAACTAGAATAGGCTATGGTTTTTGAATAGGAAAATTTCAGAAAAAGTGTTTGGTATACTCACAATCCAAAGACAGACCCCCTAACTCATAATTTATTAAGGTATGTTTTTGTGGGATCTGGAGTAAGACAAATAATCCTTTATTTTTTGGGCATAGGTAGGTTTCATCTAACTTTACTTAGCCATGAAGATGTCTTTTAAGTATCACAACTAATTGGTACTCTCCAAGAATTGAACACTTGATAAAATGGTCAAATGTCCAACAATTTCACTAAATGAACCAATAGAACATGAGTTATCGTTTTTATTTTAAATGGAAAGAAAAGAATCTATGGTGTCTCCAATGTGCAGAGATAGGGATGATTCTCTTTCTTCTTTCCAGTACTGAGCGAACTCGATCGCATGTAATGCCTACGTTCGCGGCGATTTCTTCGCCATATATATCACAAAACTACAAAACACAGAGTGAGAGAGATGGCATTGTACGTGCATGGTTGTAGAGATAGCAAATATTATGATCGATCACATGTCCATGTTTAATGGAGAGTCAAGCTAAGCTTAAACTTTGACAACCATTTTTGGCATCTTGCTCCTCTCTCTGTTATCTACTGCGAACCCCTCCTTTTTTTTATTTCTAGCCAGAATCTCAAGAAATTCCCCACACTGAATTATTATTATTAATACTACTACTAGTAGTAGTAATAGTAATGTCAACTATGCTTAATTAATTGCTTATCATCTCTTACTCAGACTGTAGCCAATGGAGGCAAAACTTAATTGGCTTCTTCGTGGGAGTAAGATTTTCTAGTGGCTTTTGAACCTCCTAAAAATGAGAAAATTCTCGTGAATTTTAAGAGACGGTATATGAATGTCCCACCTGGAAAAATGAGGGCTTGATAAAATTTGATCGATTTTCAAAGAAAAAACTCCTAATTGGGCCGGGAATTTCAAACTTTGGGCTCAAAACTTATTTTCTTTGGTTTGCTATTTTTAATTAATTAATACTCGGTCCTACATATAAGACTTAGTTGACTTTTTTTGTAGATGTTAAGGTTACAAAATATATTATTAAATTATGACGTATTTGATATATTTTTAGATTAGTCATTAGTTTATATGTCAAATAAACTAGTTTAAGGGAAAAAATTAGTTAAATAATTTATAATTCACTTATTTTGCTTTTTTAGGATTTTCCAAAAAAGTCATTTAGGTCTTATATTTAGGATCGGAGAGAGTAATTAATTTATGGATATGCATCTATAGTAATTACCTTGAAGTAACAAAGTTCTCCCCTAGGAAGTTACATTTATGCGGTCTGGATCCAGTCAAGTTACATTTAGTCGGGACCAGTCAAGTATCAGCACTTCAGCAGCATGGTATACTAATGAAGAACTTAAAACAAATAAACAATAAATTGAACAAAATACTTGCTTCGGTTTCTTATTCATAAAACCCTGCCTAGTGGTCCCTGCTCCATGACCATTACAAATTCAATGAAAAAAAATTATTTTCACTGATTTTTAAAAACGTCCCTGTCTCTCGACTAAAATAATTCGCTCTCTAACTTTTCCCTCGCTATCTCAACCAAAGGGAGTAACCACATAAGTGCTAATGCTAGGAGTAACTTAGAAGCTACTATTCTACAAGGGCATGGCTATGAACAAACCAAATGACTAATATAGACAAAGAATAAAAGTGTTGCAATAGCTTTTGAAAACTCATTTTTACTAATTATGCCTTTGAATGTTCCCCACAATGATAAGCCGAATTCTTAATCGCAAGATACACTAAAAAAACAAGTAATAATTCACGTTCTAATAACAGGACCCCTGTACAGCCCTCTCCGGATCACAAAGTCATCCGGAGGTTGAAACTCTTCCAACCAAGTTACTTCAGAAACCCTACTTTCATCCACCAATTCAACACTGCCTGCAGATTCAATGAACATGAGTTATGGAGGAGACTACAAGTCCACAAGTTTATGAGCAACTAGTAGTATGCATTATAAGTACGTTACTTGGAAGATCTCTTCTGGGGGATATCCGGAAATAGGTGCAATGTCTTCCATGTTCTGAAGAATAAGGGGGAGCCAATATGTCAAATATTACGCAAGGAGTTATGGCTCTGAAGCAATGAATGTTTCCTCCACTATTAGGATACAGAATTGTTGTTGGTGTCGGTGCTGTCATCTCTCTATCTTTCACAAGCTTTGCAGGTCTAGCTGCCAAACAACAATTCGGTTATAGACGCGATTTCTCCAAAAGAGGATGATGTGTTAAATTCCATATGGGAGAAACTATGGTTTTTTTTTTTAAAAAAATCAGATTAAAAGGAAAACATTCTACAGATGGTAGTGAATAAGTAATGAATATATATAGTTCAGCCAGCCAAAAGTTACCCAATGCAGAAGTTTTCAAATAGTACATGTTAATATTTTCTTTTCAGTCTTTGTTGGATTATGGCATAATGCAACAGAAACTATGAAAGCCAAAAATCTTGTTGTAAAGTAGATGCTTATTCCAAGAGATGTCGAAGTGAAATTTAAACCCGAAACAAAATCCATGTTATACTCACTCAACTAAGCCTTTGTCATGACCATGAATAAGTTATTGCTAACTGATATGGGTTGAGCATGGGGCCCATAGCTTGACATATGTATCTCAACCCATAACAGCAAACAAAGGCTTTTGCAAATATCGCCTAACTACTTGCCATGACAGAATTTTCGACCCATCTTTTATGAATTGGCCTAGCAGGTTTAACAGCATAGAAAGATTGCCCCGTATGTCACGTTCACATATGTATGCATAACATACAAATAGGTGATTAGTGTACCCTATGTTAGTGAAATATTTTAGCTTAATCAATTCCCAGGCGAACACAGAGGACTGCAAAGTTGGACAGAGAAACATAAAAGTGTGCAAATCCATGAAGCACATACCTTCAGATATATCACCTGAGCCAGGCAAATCAATCCAGTCATACGATTTAACATATACTGACCCATACAAGAGCTTGCTCAGAACTGTCATTCCAGGATGATTATGGAGTGGAATGATAGAGGAGGGGGGCATGCAAAATATTCCTATCTGCGAAAGACAAAATTAACATGAAGGCTGACTTTAGAATAAGGGTAACCCTACATAGTGGTGGACCTCTCAAGAGGTTGTACTTTTGTATGTGAAATTCATCTTGAGAGTTGAACAAGACAGAGTAGAGGCAATTTGGTTACTAATGTTTTGATGTTACACCCTTTAAAGTCTATTCAACTAATGAGAAATCAATGTCTTGAGAATCTACCTCATTGAGGAAATACCTTCATAAAAATTGGTAACTGCAATGTCTTATTTAAGTGCTTCCTTCAGTCAGTAATATAAGATCACTTTGACTTTTTTTGTTCGAGTTAAGGAAGCAAATTGAACCAATAAATTATAACATATACTACATGAATTAGATTACAGGTTAGTTTATAAGTAAAATAACGTAATTTTGAGGGAAAAAGATAACTATGAACAACTTAAAGTGATTAATTTTGCATCCTTAATTTCTTAAAAAAAAAAGTCAAAGTGATGATCTTATGATTAGGACCGACATGATGAGTTATGAGATTAAATGCTTACAGAGAAGCTGTCGCTTTCATGCAAATGCAAGTATCTGATTGGTGGCAAGGCTTGATGGTTATCATTACGGTCAAGCATAGGACCAGACCAATTACGAGCAACTTGGGCTTCCTGTTCAAGGCCAACGTCCCCTGGCTTGATTTTTTCTGAAACAATATGTCAAAGGTTTATAAAAACGTAATAATTAAATCATCATATGGCAAAACACAAAGTGAGCTGATGCAGAAAATCAGAACATTCCAAAGGAACAAAAACAGGGTATATCAAAAATAGACGATGCAAATGTGTTTGAGTTTCTTAACAGCATAAATTAGGGTATATCAAAATCTGCCATCACTTAAACTAACCCATGATAACACCTTAGTCCTTAGAATACGTCTAAGGATTCACAATAAAAACGCAGAAAAAGGAACTGCTAGTTTTGTCCATCACTGACCGGCAAGTAGCTGAGACTCATTTCATGAACTAAGAAAATGACTCCATAGATGGGAAAGGAGAGAAAAAGTGTGAATGAAGATGTTATTAAACAGCACCTCAGTTCATGAAACTACCTATTTATAGCCTATAGGGGTTGGGTAGCATCTATCATAACCGAGTTAGTAATATCCTAACAGTGTATGTATTGCAGTAGCTTTGGGATTAGGCCCAAGTCCACCTGTTCCATGCTTGCATACAGCTCAGTGAGTAAGCTAACTCACTGAGCTTTGTATATCAGCTTGCAGAGCTCAGAAAATTTTGAATAACATTGCATGATTTCATATTCACTTATGCTGAGGTGGCATTAGTCATAACAAATTCTGTTACATAGGGATTAGTAACAGAACCAAAGCTCACCATCACCAGAAACATTCGTTGCACCTCATATAGTAAATGTGTAAAAAAAATGTTAGGAAATAAAAGTCAGAATGATTCTTAATTATGGATGATCAGTTGACGAATTTGTGAGCATTAAATTATCTAAAATGAATGTCAAATTTCAATGAAATTCTGGGCAGGGAAAGCTTTGGAGTTGACAACAAACATCCATCTATGGAAAACATAATTAAGGGAAATGAGAAATATACCTAACTTCTCACGGACTTTTTCAAGGGCTTCTTCAGATACAGGCCCATCAGGGGAAAAGGATGCCTTGCACAACCTGTAAAGTCTCTGTATATAGTATGGCATACTGTATAGGCTTTCACCAACTTAGCTAATTAGACAAAAGCCCAATTCAACAAGCTAGTAACACTTTGTGAGCAGCTTTTCCATTGCAGTAGGAACTGGATATAAAAGGGACTCTAACTGTATCTTAGTTACAGAATCATCAAGCCAACAATAATTAATCTGCATGATTTCATTTGATCCTCTACAGCTAATCTCATTTAGTGCCTATTTAACCAGCAAAAAGTAATAATCAATCCAGAAATAAACGGAGTTTGGACTCAAATACAGATATCACATTAATCTTGATGTCAAATCAGTATGCAGTGCAAATGCAATCTTTGGAAAGATGAAATAACGTTTGAAAACACTAAGATTTAATTACATTTTGCATTTCAGTTTATCAGCAGAGACATCCACAAAAGCAGGATCCCTTTGCTCATTAAAATCAACTAAAATTACAACCATCACTGGGAAATTCAATAAAACAAGCGAACAAATATGTTTTTTGTAATCAGTTTCCACTGAAAATGCAGATGCTATGTGTCAAATGGATAAAAGACTCAAGCTTTGAGGAGTATGAACAGGTAATATGAACACCCACTATCAAACCAAGAAAGAAATAGAGAACAGTAAGCAAGATGGAAACAGAAAATATGAGGCAATGATAGAGGCGAGGCCAGGGAAGGGACTTGAAAAAAGCATATTAGTTAAGCAAAAATGCGTTTAGGATAAGAAACATAAATGAAGGAAGGAAAGTTTTGAATGAAACTAACCAAAAAGGGAAATAGAAAGAAAAGAAGAAGTAGAGGATGAGACCTGGGAAGTCCATGAGTGAGGGAGAAGAAAGGTAGTATTTGGTGATTGAGGTGGAAGGAAGCATAAAAAGTAAGCAGCCAAGTGAAAAGTGAGAGGAAGGACTATTCTGACTATTTGAGGTTCATTCACGTCATCAGATCACGTTGACTATTCTGACTATTTGAGGTTCATTCAAACAAAAAAATCAAAATAATCTTAAAATTAAAATTAAGGCGGGTAAAGTATTAATTACTACTCTCTATTATCGAACTATAAGATATAATTAATTAATTTGATGAAATTAATGTTATTAATAAAATTAGTTTAAATCACTTGATATTATCAATGGACTCTTACCTTTAGCCTTTAGCTCACATTTTCTCTCTTGTATATTTATTAAACATCAAGCTAAGTTACTGACATTACTGGTCAAATTAATCTAATTTGATTAAATTAGTGTTGTTAATTAAATTAGTTTGAAAAATTGTACATATCTCTTATGGACTAAATTAGTTTTAAAAAAGAGGAGAGAATAATACGATGGTTTCCAGCTGAAAATTGTACATATTTCTTAAGGAATAAAAACACATCACTTTTGTAACCAAAAAAAAAAAACACATCACTTTGAAGAAGTTGTGCTATTGATTTCAGAGGAGAGGAACAACGCATACAAGGTTTCTCTGTTTACTTTCAATTTCAAATGTCTAATTGTGAATATGTAAGTGGCACATTCAAGTTTAGTTGCTATGATTATTTTAACTAGTTGGAATAAATTAATGCAAGAGATATTTGTTGATTAAGAATCTTGAATACATGCTTTAATATCCGCCCCTAGAATTTCAATAAACTAACGCTTCAATTGGATATTTTTCCATGTGGCTGAATTGTAGGCATGGAATTCCACCAAAAAGAAAGAAAAATTGTTGGGAGTGGAAATGGTTATTATAAATGATAGGAGTGTCTATTTAATCATTAGGTTGGTGATCGCCACCTATGGGAATCGAATTAGAGACCCTCATAAAACGAATACTCCTTGTGACCCAAAATATAAATAAGATATATTTACCCAATTTAAACAGATTAAGCATGCTAATTAAATTAATTGATTTGACATGTTTTTTCTAAAACACTTCAATTATATAACTTAAGTTACACTCCCCTATTTTACTTGTTTGTTATTGAGGGGAACCAATGAGGATAATATTTGGAAAAATGAACACAAATTAGAAAACAGTTCTTATATTTAGTATAGAGTCGATAAATTATACTACCTCTGGTCCTAAATATAGGACATAATTGACTTTTTTTTGGAGAGATTAAGGTTGCGAAATAAGTTATTAAATGATGACATATTCGATATATTTTTAGATTATCCATTAGTTTATAGGTAAAATAAACTAGTTCAAGGGAAAAAATTAGGTAAATCAATTTATAATTAACTTATTTTGCTTTTTTAAGGATTTTCTAGAAAAAATAGGTCTTACATTTAGGACGGGAGGGAGTAAAATCAAGTGAAACGTGTCATTATGAAATGTAAATATGAAGAAATCCATGAGCATACAGATGCATGGAACTATGGAAGAAAAATGGGAGGCAGAGAACATGAAAAAGCTAGAGAGAGCCAGATATACAGCAGCAAGTAAAAGCAGAGTCTTCATTCACTCTTCAGGCACAGGCATATCCTCTTCATCTGGTGAAGCCATAGCCCACTCACCATCTTCCCTCCGCACCATACTCTTGTTCTTCTCCACCCACCATGACCCTGGCACCAAATACTCATCCTTCAAAAAATCACACGACTTGTTCACTAAAGCCACACTTCTCTTCACCTTCATCTCAAACTCTCCTTTCCCCCCATTCCACCCTGCCACCACATGCAACATCGCCTGCAAGTTGTGCCAATCTCCCGGATTCTTCGAATCCTTCAAACTGGGAGACTTCCTTGTATCAATCCTCAACTCTGTCCCTGCAGTGTCCACATACCCCAATAACCCTCCTGGATAAAGTGTTATCAAGTCTATCACATTCCTCACATGCAAAACCTTAAAATTTGTAAACTTCTTCAACCTCTCATTAAATGCCTTGTTCCCAACTTGAGGGGATCCAAACACAATGGCTGTCACAGGAACTTCTTTCACTCCATTTTCCACCAAATCAAAACCACTCAATATTGATAAGCTTGCCCCAAGACTATGTCCTAATATAACCACACTTGGGTTCTCATCCTTGTAAACCTTAAGCAATGCATTCACCTTCTTTAAAATTTGAGTCCTGACACTTGTCTTAGTAAATGGTGACTTTGGGTTGTCTGACGTGTAAATTGTAAGCCAGCCTCTCATCACTCTTGGCATACCTTCATTCTTATCATCATCATCATCACTACTAGTATCACTGCCAGTAACTTCTTTTACCGTCTCTTGGCTTAACAAAACCTTAGCTGAAACAGGAGCAGCACCAAACACGTTAATCCACTCATAATTCCTAGTGGTGCCACGCCACACCACGTAGATTTCACGGTGGCCGGAGTTTCTGGCGACCTCGTCGGAGGTGACGGCGATGTAGCCGATCCAGTTGGACTCGCGGTCCCAAGAGTCACGTGAGAGGGAGTGAAGGATAAAGGCTTCTGGGACACTGACACGTGCGGTGCCATAGAGAAAGAATATGACTTTATAATTTGAGGCATTTTCAAGCATGACTTTTTGGAAGAAAGAGGATTTGCCATAACGGCTTGAGCCACAGTACTTGGAGTTTTGGTCGTTGTTGAAGGCATCGTAGGTTGCTTGTATGAAGTCGCCAGATCGAAGGATGAGCTTGCGAAGGTCGAGGTCGAGTGGGTCGAGGAGGCCTTCCCAATTGTTGCTTCCAATTAGTTCGGACCATGTTGGTCTGGTCTGGCTTGTGGCCATTATGATAATGATAATGAGTGATGTGTACGTAGTGATATGCTAAGAGAGAAGGAAGGAGAGGAAGCAAGTAGAATAAAAATAATGGAGATTGGGTTGTTGTTGGTGAGTGGTTGATTAGGAAGAGAGATAAGGATTAATGTGGATACGGAGGATGGTGAGGAAGAGGACAAGATTATGCCATCAATGGTGTGATTGGCAGAAGAACTAAACGTGACTGGTGAATGGAGTTTTAAACATGGGCTAAAAGACAGATGGAAGCAGGGGAAAAGTTCAAAAGTTACGAGTATAGATGATAAGGTTTTGATAACAAGTGGTATGGAGAATTCAGCTGCATTGAGAGAAATATTGGGGTACATAAAATTCTCGACCTTGAAAAAAACCTTTAGATAATATATATGCGGGCACCCTGTTGATATTTTTAGTGAAGTGAATACGCAAATGTAATCTTTCATTCTCTCTGTTTGCCAATTTATTACGCTCGCTGAATTATTCATATAAAGACGAGTTGACAAAGCCGCGTGCATGTCACTTCAAGAAATGTGCCAAAAGTAGTACTCTTCCACAACTAAATGAGCATCACTCTTATTGCGAGCTGAACCTGCATGCTCATATGGATTACAGCAAATATAAAATATAATTAAACTAACCTATACGTATAAAATCTAACCTATACATCTCAAAAAGCTGAACCCGCATGCTCATATGGATTTTCAATTTTCACAGTCTGATGTACAAGAGGTAATTGCTTATTTAAGGTATAAAACACCGAATATAACATAAACTAACTTTTAAGTACAGCATATGATATACAGCTTGATGATTGAACGACGTACAGCAATAAACGGACAAATATAAAGTCAGTTTTGCCGATTGTAATAATGATATGCCTTCTTGTTTTGTTGTCATCACTCATCACTATGGAAGTAACTATCACTTTTAAGGTTACATTTGCCTCCTGCAAGACCTCGTCCAACTCCAACTTAGTTTACTAGTACTACTTTTCAGCTTAAGTACACTACAATTACATTGTACATGTTTAATGTTACTAAATAAAAGAAGCTAAAACAATGTACTTGAAGCTTAGAACAAATCAATGAAAATATAATTCTGTAATTTCTTTAAGTGCCGGCCCCTCTTGTTTTTTTAAAAGGTCGAGTTTGTTGTTTGTAGACATTCCAAAAAGCGTCTCCATTCTACCCTGTTCTACAACTAATTCATTTTGGTGAATCATTAACTGAAAGTCAATGAATTAGTGGAAGAAACATGCAAATTCTGCTTCACTATCTTTTCTGATTCTTAGCAAGTAGTTTCTTCACTTTCACACTACCGTTGTTTTAAATATTTCCTGTTGAAACCTGACAAATGGGGACACATTATGGGTATAAAAGGAAGGCGCAGATTGCAGTAATCGCCATTACAGTGCTTACATCTCTAGCTCTGATCACATCACTGGTTGCCCTCATCTATTTTTGCTACAGAAGGATCAAGGTTTACAATCGCCGTGAGAAGCAATCATGTGAGCATTTTTAATAAATACTCCCTCCGGTCCTAAATATAAGACCTAATTGACTTTTTTAGAAAATCCTATAAAAAAGCAAAATAAGTTAATTATAAATTGATTTACTTAATTTTTTCCCTTAGACTAGTTTATTTTACAAACTAACGTATAATCTAAAAATATATCAAATATATCATGCTTTAATAACCTATTTCGCAACCTTAACCTCAAAAAAAAGTTAATTAGGTCTAGGACCGAAGGTAGTATTTAACAAGTTTTTTGGTTTAGAAATCTAATTACATGAGATTCTGATATCAAGCTTAACTTTTTTATCGTTATAACTTCTGACGTAGATGCTAGTCAAAACGGGGAAAGTGACTTTGCAAATCTGCAAATTGTAGCTGATAATGGGATTCAAGTGTTCACTTACAAGCAGTTGCATTCTGCAACCAATAGCTTTAGCAAGTCCAATGTTATTGGCAAAGGTGGATTCGGACTTGTCTACCGAGGAGTGCTAAGCAATGGCAGGGAGGTCGCAATTAAATTTATGGATGAAGCCCGAAGCCAAGGAGTAGAAGAATTTAAAGTAGAGGTTTGTTAACTTTTTCATGAATAGGAAGGAAATGAATGCATTACTGTTACATAAGCAGTTCATTCAATTTCCACGTAACTAAAAAAATGAGATTGGCCTCCATGAGAAATCAGAAAAATGAAAATTTAGGATTTTGATTATGTAAAATGCTCTTAGAGTTTCACAAAATCAATGGTTTGTGTAGGCATAATGTACTGAAAATTGGTTGCTTATATTATACTTCATTGCAGGTGGAATTGCTGGGTCAGTTGCACAATCCGTATCTGCTGAAATTGCTCGGGTATTGCTCTGATAGTGATCATAAATTGCTTGTTTATGAGTTCATGCCAAATGGGAGTCTGCAAGAACATCTTTATCCTGTGAGCGGTAAGTGGTCAATGAAAGATGCATTTATGAAATGCTGATTCAGGGGAGGGAATGTTTGAAGAAGTTCTGTTTTATTTTTATTTCCAACTTTTATATTCTTAGTCAATGTTGAGTTAAGTGGCTTGAACTTGGATTGTTGTTGATATTTACTTTAAATCTACTTTGTAGACTCTTATGTCACATCCATGAGGTTAGATTGGAATTCCCGAATCAGAATAGCCCTAGAGGCTGCCAAAGCTTTGGAATATCTTCATGAACATGTGAGTCCCCCAATTATCCATAGAGACTTTAAAAGCAGTAACATCCTCTTGGACAAACAATTTCATCCAAAAGTTTCTGACTTCGGATTAGCCAAGCTTGGATCTGCTAAAGCTGGAGGACATGTTTCGACTCGAGTTTTAGGCACACATGGATATGTTGCCCCTGAGTATGTACCTTAGTCCACCTTTTTAGATGTTGTTAGTTTATCTTGAACTCTATCAAATCAGACTTTTAATTCAAGTAGTGTGCATGGTTATGAGTTATGACGTGAAAAATTGAATCCGTTCATATTTGCAGATATGCACTAACAGGGCACTTAACAACCAAATCAGATGTCTACAGTTATGGAGTTGTACTTCTTGAGCTGTTAACCGGTCGAGTGCCAGTTGATATGGGGAGACCTCTAGGGGAGGGTGTTCTTGTTTCTTGGGTGCGTTTGATAGTTATCTTTTCACCCTACAAGTTTAATAATTATTCATCTAAAATTTATATTTGTGAAAAACATTGCTCTTCTTGAAATAAAACGAAAGAGGAAGATGCATTAACAACACAAGGTTCCAAGTATGATTAAACATGTAATCTTCAACTTGTAGGAGAACTTTCATGTCACTAGATTACAATTTACAAAGTCATTAATCGAAATTGTCATTAGACTCAAGTATATATTAGCACTTACACTGATGATAGCCTTTACTAACAAGTCACAAAATGTTTTACTTGTTGCATTTTAGGCCCTGCCCCTAATGAATGATAGAGGAAATGTTACAAAGATTATGGATCCTACACTAGAAGGTCAGTACTCAATGAAAGAAGTTATTCAGGTAGCTGCCATTGCTGCACAGTGCGTACAACAAGAGGCAGAGTATAGGCCTCTCATGGCAGACGTTGTGCAATCATTGGCTCCACTGGTGAAGAAGACGACCCACAGGCCAACAACCTCGAAGGTTGGTAACTACCCAAGGTTAACCTAACGCTTTAGGTGTGAAATACCATATGGTTACGGTTTACCAGAAACATGTTAAGGTATCTTTGACGAGAATAATAGATTTAATCGTTCAAGTGGAGCCAAGTGGTAGAGGACCATTCCATGATTGTCAGTTCGTTGTACTCTAATATGAATTGTCATGAACCACCAAACCACCCGGTATATTGACATATTGCAGCCGATTGTGAAATAAAACCAGCTTGAATATAATTTGTAAGATATTATGATATCTCGTGGATCATAGCTTCAATTATAATTAAAATTCAATTAATTTGGTAATGCCAACTCCAATTATTTATAAATTATAAATTATAAATATAAATGAGGTCACAGTTGTCAACTTAGTATGCTGGTGTTTTTGTAAAAGCATATGTTGCACTTGGTACTTTATCCGCCTATCGGAATCGGTTAATAGATATACATGACTTCTTTTCAAATCAACCACAAGCAATGTAGAACACTCGGTTCTGACCATGGCTAACTTATAATGTTACAAAGCAAAACCCTCTCCTAAATCTACTTTCCCCTCAAATGACACGGAAGGGGAGCAGAGACGGCTATAAAAGAATGAATGTCATCACCATAATAGGTGTCAAATAAGCGAGCTATGACCCTGAAGATCTTCACCATCCATGGTACTTTTTTTTGGGTATACACCATCCATGGTTAATTGAAAAATGGTGAAAGGGTCAAAATCTTCATAATTTATTGGGTTTCAATAGGGCAAAACCAGCGATGGCATGTTCCCCTAAAGACAATTTTGATATAATAAGCAACAGAAAAATCTAGGCAGATTTTGTGACCTCGTGAATAGCGTCAGCCACATATTCAACGTTGCCCGTATTGAGACCAGCCATACTGCAATAATATGTTGCATTAGCAAATTATAGGCAGAGGAAGGGAAAAAATGGCGGTAAACTTGGATTGTTATATATTTTTCTATAGTATATACCTTATGCGACCATTACGAGTCATATAAATATGAAATTCGCTGGTCAAACGATCAACCTGTTCCGGTGTCAACCCAGTAAAGCAAAACATGCCAATCTGCGAAAGCATCACGTGACTTGTGAGAAAAGCAAAGCAAATCAAACAAGACAGGGAAGGAAACGTAGTGAAAACAAGAGTTAATCATGCACAGAATAAGATGAACCTGATTGGTTATGTGCTGCCAAGACAAAGGAGAACCCCGCTTTTCTAAGCACTCCCGTAGTGCGGCCCGCATTCCTATTATGCGGTCTGCCATAACCTGATGAGTTATCAAGCAAAAAATGGTCCATTGCATTATATTCACAAAATCCGTCCAGGAATTAAATGACAGATATACTCTAATTAAGATACTAGTTATTTCATGGCTCTCTAGATAGATGCTACATATTGTTTTCAAACTATTTGCAAAGCATGCTCATCACAATCTTGATCAAAATTACAGAGAAAACTCCTTGCAGCATCAGTTTGATTAAATTTGGTTCAAACTTTACTGTTCTATTCGTGGCACGTATGGCAGTAGCCATGGGGTGCAGGAGCACATTACCTTAACTTCTTTGAGCCACAACTTCTTCAACTCGGGATCGCCAAGGACTGTTGAAACAATGCGTGCCCCGTGAACAGGTGGACTGCTATACATTGGTCTGGCAAGCAGCTGCAACTGACTTTTTACAGCCATAGCCTGTTTTTCATCTTCACAAACCAAGCTGCAAAAGAAAAAACAAAAAAAGTAATCACATACCAAAGAACATGTTATCAAAGAGATATGACAAACAGGTAATGAGTAGAAAATTACCTTAGGCATCCCACCCGTTGACCATACAATCCCATGTTTTTGGCATATGACTGAGCAAGTCCTACTAAATGGCCATCATCAAGAAAAATCTTGATTGCTTTTGCATCTTTCTCTGTATCACCACTAGCAAAACCTTGATATGCCATGTCAAAGAAGGGGAAATGACCTTTTGCCTGGAGAAGGGCATAATGATGAACAACCAACAAAAATGAAACCGGAAAAAAGAAATCCCTGATTAACATACAGAAAATAAAAATACCATAAATTATTTACCTTGAACTGGGAAGAGATCTCTCTCCATTGTTCCTCTGAAGGATCTACTCCGGTTGGATTGTGAGCACAAGCATGAAGCAGAAAGAATGAGCCATTTGGAGCACTCTGTGCGGAGAATGCCAACTTATAAGAAGTGACTAGAGTAATATGTATTGGAAAATCCAACATATGGGGGGAAAGTTGACCCAAAGAGCATCAAGAAGCAATGTGTATATTTGGCTGAGCTTATTTTGCAATAAGCTACTTATTTTAAAAAAGTAGCTTATTTCAAGGAGATTGTGTTTTTGAGATGTTTGATTGTGCCTACTTTTTTACCTACCTTATTTGAAATAAGTAGTTTATTTCATAAGTAGAAAGAAATAATTTATTTTCAGCTTATAAGTAGTTTAAGATAAGGACCCCGCAAATTCTAGCTTATTTTACACATACAATTGCAACTAATCAAACATATACAATCAGACTTATGAAAAATAAGTCACTTTAATCCAAACATAAATCTCATTGCATAATCAGACTTTTTTCAATTCTACTTAAAAAGAATTCAAATTGAAAATAAGTCACTTTTCCATGAGTAAATCCAAATACACCTAATAAGTAGTAAGGATGAAATAACCTTTATCTCATCAATGAATGCTGCAAAATCCAAGCCTCTAGTCTCTGGGTGATAGTAACGGAATGTCTTCATGGGCACTCCAGCATCTCTCCATATGTTATGGTGGCTGTAATGTCTCAAATTATAAAAAAAAATATCCAAGAGAATATGGAGAAACAGTACTTTTTTATAAACAGAACAAAGAAATTTGAGGGCACAAATATTAAAAAAATATGTGCCACAAAAAACTCACTTGGACCATGTAGGGATTGGTAAATAGATTTGTGAGCTAGGATAAAAACGCTGTTGAAATGCCGCAAAAAGTCGGCATGCGCCTGTCCCAGACAGAGCCTGCACTGCAGCTATTCTTTTATCTTTGATGAACTCAGAATTCTCTCCATAAGCCAGCTTCAATGAATCTTCTACCATCTTTACACTCCCACCCATAGGAAGATACTCCCTAGCCAGAGAAGAAAAAAGAAAATCAGATTACGAGGACATATATATGAAAGTAAAGAGTGGCACATATTAAATGACAACGAATCATCTATTGCGTAGAGGATCCATAATTTGTGTGAATTTTTTCGTTCAACATACAATAAACTGAGGCTAAAATTAAAGTAAAGGGCTTTGTTTCCTTTCCAGTAGAAGGCAGTGCAACAAAAACATGAAATAAAAACAGCTTCGGGAGAACATTAATTCTGGTTTTCCTTTAAATTTGGCCATGAAGGCATCTTTATTGAATTCAAAACCCTGTTATTAATAATTTTCAAACTTGAAGTCATTCTCAAACACACGCAGAAACAAAATTCCAAGAGATGCTAGGTTCATGTGCAAACTGTTCTTAACTGCTGCTTAACAAATACAAGAGCATGTGTCCACTAACTATAATGCCTACGGAAATATTTGAGTTGAGACAGTCAAATAAGTGAGCCTAATGATGATAAGTAAGATGATTGAAAGATAGTAAGATACTAGTGGAGGAGACATTCGACTATTTTACCAATATTCAATTAAATTCTAGACGTGGTAAGTTCTAAAATTTCCCATCCATTCCACACTCTACTCTAGCTGCCAGTGAAAGTGATCTTATATTTAGAAACAGAGTGTCAGACACTAAGATAAGTTTATGTGTTAAGCGCTAACTAGAGAATTGAATAGTTTAGAATTATCTTTTTACATGATATAAGAACACTAGATGTCCGATAATAGATAATTCGAGCTCACATGAATTCGTTTCCAGCTATCCTGCGCTCAGCTTCTCTGACACATTCAAGAACCACAGGCCTTCCATTGTCATCACGATACGCACCCTTCAAAAATACAAGCAAGCAAAAAAAATATGGATCATCTACTTACTTAGTGTCTAAGAAAGTTGTCCAATACTCTATTGCAATCCAAATCTATGAAAAAAGTAAATATATACTTAATCCAACTAAAGTCATAGCCGAAAAATCAACTCCCCTGTCTCTGTTTCTCTTATCCTACCATTAGATATATTTCAGATGTTAAACTCTAAAACACAAAACAGAAAATTTTCGAAAGAGAAGGAGAAGCTTGATCAAACGGAGGATATAGATCGGATTGAGATATTTTAATATTTTGTTCAAAAATTTATCTGCGATTGAATGAATACAAGAAACAGTGAAATTCTACAGTAAAAATAGGAAACAAAACGACAGGAAAAAGACAATGTATAACGTTTGTTTTAGCAAAGAAAACAAATAAGGTGATGAAGAAAGTGACATAATAATTGTGTTCCCCTGTTAATATGTTGCGAAATGCGAATTATATGTGATAAGACAGTGAGAAAATGAAAAGAGAGAATAAGAGACAGAGAAAGAGAGAACTGACGACTCCAACGTTAACTTTGTTAGGACTCTGATCGGCGAGGAAAGCTTCGGTAACTCCGAGGATTGGATCCTTGGGAGCAGGTTGGATGCTTTGCCACCATGAAGACATGAATCTGGCGCCGATCACAGAGCCACGTGAAACGATTCGGCTTGACGAAACGCTGTGCATCGCCATCATTCAGATCACTCACTCTAATACTAAACTAAGCTAAGCTAAGCAGCGAAGAAGCAAATCCAAATCGTCGCTTCTCTGCGCTGAGAAACCTTGAAATGCGTGAGCCTAGTCTATTTGAGTCGTTGACAGTCGCAATTAGTAATAAATATTTTTTGACCACAACGATTAATACATGTCCATAAAAGTCAAAAGATATTTAAGTACTCCATCTTTAAGGTGGACAGCATGGTTCACTTTCCTTATCATGCAACGGAGATTTTTAAGCGAGTTTGCTTTGATTTTAAAGCCTGATTGGCTTCCTGATCCCAAAAAAAAAAAAAAGCCTGATTGGCTGATTGAGCGTGTGTCGTAATTAAAATTAATACGGTATATATTTTTTGTTTTGGAAACACGCTACTATTTTTTTTTTTTGGACGAAGAAACACGCTACTATTATTCATGGTTGTTAAATACTGTAACGAGTAATGCATTAGGAGTTTTTCCCCACAAAGATAAGTTTATTACAAGTGGGTGCTCTTTCGGGAGAAACTAAATTTCAATAATCATTTTATTTGATTGAATAATAGATTAACTAGTTGAGTATCTGGATTAACAATCAAAATTAACTATTTAATCAATTTTATTTTTTTTTGGAGGCGGGTGAATTTCATAGAATAAAGGCAGCAGATAAGGCCGTGGTCCTTGCAAAACCAAAAAAAGTAGAGAGCACCGTGGAATAAAGACGGCGGAATAAAAGTTGGTGGCAAAAAATGTATTGCGGGAAAGAAACCCGCTAAAAAGTGCTAAAAAAGTCCAAAACAACCGGTCCAGGTCCAGTTGGATACCTTTCATGTTTTCACTTTACTTTCGGCCTTACTAGGGCGTTAGTATTTCTCTGTCGCTATCAAACATCAAAGGGGTAAATCATAAAGGTCAAAAAAAGGGGTAAATCATCATTATATCCCTTCTAAAAACAATATACTCATTTCGGTCAACATTTATTCAATTATTAATGAAGGGTGATTCTACACTGAATAAAAAAACATTACCTGTTCTTGTACAAAACAAGGTTTTTTTAGCAGAACAAAACAAGGTCCATTTAACCAAGTTATTAGAGAAATCTCATATAAGGGATTTCAAAATTAATTTAACTAGTAGAGTAACAGAATTAGTTAGTAAGTAACGATATTTACTACATAAAATATTTTTCTGTGATTTAAAAATTCAACTGTCATTTATATGAGATTTTCCCATTATTTTTGCTAACTTATTACACCTCCAATTGTGAATATAAAACATACTCATTTAAATTGATTAAATTAAAAAATGTTAGTTAAGATGGTTATGATAAACATGATTTTTATATATATCTTTCTTATTCCTTCCATGCTCTTACCAGAACATTGTTGAGGGAGAGTCATTGTGACATTACAGGAAAAGGGTGACAAAAATAATCATAAATAAATTATAAAGTTATGAATAAATTTGATAGACAATTGCACACTAGTTTTAAGCAAAAGTTTAAATTCAAAGAGTTAATTATTATTACTAACCACTATTAAAAACTGCAATAATCTCCATTACAAATGAAAGAATTATCGATGGACTTATTTGAAATTAAACCTCAAATTTTGGACCTAAATGCAATTGTCCCTAGATTGAATTTTGAAATCCTTTATCTAATCCTTATTATAATGTATCAACTAAAAAATGTTGGTTCAAAATATAATGTATCAATTACCACATTAATTATTTTTTACATACTCTATCTTTCTTAAATGTGGAGAATAAAAGTAAAAAAGATTAAGTCACGTCATTTAATGAAAAATGAAGTTAGAGACCATTTAACTTCAATTTAGTCACCCTACCACAATTTCTTGTTTTATTAGTAATCCCTCTGGTCCCTAATGTAAGAGCCAAAATTTGAATGGTTTTGGTCCCTAATGTAAGAGTTCACCCCATATTCTCTCCTCATTTAATGTATTTTTTTCTACTTTACTCCTAACTCTATTTCATATTTATTAATGCTTATGTATTTCACTCTCTTAAAAGTACCATAATAAATATGGGCAATTTTAGAAAAGAAATATTAACTCCAGACACTCAACTAACATTCACATGTTTTCTTAAGAAGCGTTTTTTTCACAGCTAGCTCTTACATTAGGGACCGGAGGGAGTATTAAATATGCTCACTAGAGACAAATAAAATAGTCTTCTAACAAGGCGGTGAAGTTATGAGTTATGAGTTATGACCAATGTTGTTGAAGCCGGACCGAGCCGGACGGTCCGACCGGCCCGACCGTCGCCCGAAGAGTAGAGCGGCTCGGCTCTCATCATTTGGCCGCTGGAAGAGTTGAGCCGTGTTCAGCCTCTTTTGACCGGCTTTTGAGCCGGGAACCGTTGTTAAGCCGGAAACCGGAGCGAATTTCATAGAACCGCGCCGGCTTGGACTTGTTCGCGTCTCAACAAAAAAAAATGCAGAAGGAGGAGGAGAATGATAGGAAAAAAATTGAAATATTAAGGAAAAAAAACTTACCTTATATTTTTTTTGTGATCTTGAGAGTTGAGATGAATGAAAACAGAAACAAGCTTATTTAGTCCCATTTTTCCTTTCTTCCCGCTGAAGAAGATGAACAGACTCCAACACGCTACTTCATTCTCCGACTACTGATATTGAACTCGCAAAGAGAGAGAAGAAATGTATAATAATAATAATAATAATAATAATAATAATAATAAAATGTTACCCCACTTTTCCCAATGTTAAAAAAGTTGAGAGCTGTCAAGGCCTTTTCCCAAGCAAGTCTACATACTGTGTAGTGTGTACCTTCTAGACTCTAATTATAGCCGATGGATACACCTTCATAAATAATGTCTTTTCATTCTTGGTTTTTTTTTATTTTTCTTTTCTACAAAATTATTATCTTACCAGTCGCTCTTTAAAAAATTTGATTGTCTTCTTTTTTATTTTTCTATAATTACTACTTCCTAATTTTCATTCTTAAAATAATATGGTGAAACTTAATTATAGAATATTTTTGATTTGAGAGTAGATTTTCATCCTATATAGGAGTAGTATTTTTATTGTGTATCAAAACTTTTGATTATGTCTATTTGTAAAATAGATTAAAAATGTCATATTTTTCTTCACTTATTATGGTATCGGTCCAACCGTCAGTCCGACCGGTCCGACCATACGAACCGTGAGTCGTTGCCTTCTCCGGTTTGTCTTCCGGTCCTGCTTTTACAACATTGATTATGACTATTGAATTTGAAACATCCCACACATGCATATTCATGTTTCCAAAAGTAGTTTATCACAACAGATCATAAGAACCAATTATAAGTGAATGTTGATAAAATTTTGGGATGTCGTCCGTATCATAAAACATGTTATGTCTATGTTGTTCATTGTTCTCAGTTTTTCATAATTCTCATTTTATGTCCTACAAGCTATACGAAATCGAGTTATCGAAAAATGGCTATATATATATATATATTATATTCCAAATTTTTAAATCTCAAATAGGAAATTTTAAGTACTTGAATAAAGGATATTAACCAATTAGATAACAACATTAGCAATAATTACAAATCATCTATATAAAATTTTGAAACTCATAAAAGATGTTAATGTGAATTCCTCTTAAATCACCCACCCATTAGATGATTTTTTTTTAAAATAAAAGTAAATTAAAATAAGAGCTACACAAAATTGTTGACATGTTAGGGACAATCACACATGCCACGGGCGATGTCCGAACTAGAGGGTCGAATACAATTACAATGCACCATTTTTGTACTGCCTTCAGTACTTAATATAAGAGTCCAAAATTTGAGGGGTCGTTTGGTTCGCTGGAACTGGTTTTGATGGAAGTGGAAGTGGAAGTTGAAGTGGATTTAGGAGTGGAAGTGGAAGTGGAAATGGGGTTTTAATGTGTCTTTGGTATGTAGTAAAGTGGAGATGGAAGTGGGGTATTTTTTTATATTTGTATATATAAATAAAATATGAAACTCCTAAAATACCCCTTAAAAACAACAAACCTCCAAAAAAAAAAATCAACCACTAACCCACCACCATTTTCTTCCTCCACTTTCCCTCCTAACTTACACTCCTCCCTTTGCCGCGGAAGGTGGCTACACGGTGGATAAACTGAAGAAGATGGACCCCACCAGCGACCCTCCACCCACACTCATCATCCAACCTTCCTCTCTTTCTCACTCTCTTTTCCATCCAAACTCTTTTTCTTAAAGTAGAAAATGCAGATCTGATTAACTCAATGAATAGAAGTCAAAACATATCACGAGTTCAAGTTTATTTTTTTTGCTCAGAAACGAGTTCAAGTTTATAGCAACTACAAATCGAACAAAATGTAATGGGCGAATCAGTTCATGCAACTGAAAAATATCTAAGATTAAACTTGTTCTTGTGCTCGTGTTCTTGTTCAAGCTCCATGGTTGTACGGCTTCGCCGTCGCGGTGGTACGGCGGCAGGGTGGCGGTTGTCTGTTCGGCGCCCATGGATGAGGGGAGGAGGAGAGAGAGAAAGAAAGGAAGAAAGGAAGGGGATCGGCGGCGAGAACGGTGGTACGGCGTCGCCGTCGTGGTGCGGCGGAGGGGCGGCTGTAGCGATGGTGGGCGTGTGTTCGGCATCCATGGGTGAGGGATGGAGGAGAGAAGGGAAGGAAGGAAGGAGGGAAGGAAGGAGAGGAGTGTTCGTGTGAGGGAAGGAGGAAAGAGAAAGAATGTGTGGGATGATAAAGCAAGGACAAAGTTGGCAATACACAAAACTCTTGAGGATATATTTGTCAAAAAAAATGGGTTCCCATGGAAGTGAACCACTTCCTTAGGTTTTGGGGTGGAACCCATTTTGGGGTTTTTGATGGAAGTGGAAGTGGAAGTGGAAGCCACTTTCCACCACACCAAAGACACCAAATGGTGATTTCCACTTCCACTTCCACTTCCCTACCCTCAGTTCCAGCGAACCAAACGACCCCTGAATGATTTTGGTCCCTAATATAAGAGCTCATCTCAAATTCTCTTCTCATTTAATGTGTTTTTTCCTACTTAACCCTAACTCTCTTTCATATTTATTAATGTTTATGTATTTTTCTCTCTTCAAAGTATCATAATAAATATGGACAATATTGAAAAAGAAACATTAACCTCAGACACCCAACTAACATTCATATGTTTTCTTAAGAAGCGTTTTTTTGGCGGCTAGCTCTTATATTAGGGACCGAAGGGAGTACATGTCTAAAGATCTAAGCCAAAGGAGGTGCAGAGCACGTGGTGAATCCCCTCGACCTCGGGTAATGCCAGCTGGCATCTACATGGGCGCAAGCCTTACCTCATCCATTTACAGCTGGCATTTTTATTTTTCACCCCCTCCTTTCCTTTTTAAGACCATTTTACCCTTACCATTTTATCCATTGCCTGTGAACAACTGGACACTCACGTAATTCGCATCATTACCGTAAAGGCGGTACTGTACGAAACCGGAGATAAGGTTTAAACTTTTAACTTTTTTATTCTCAATATAAATTCAATTATTAATATTTGTCAAATTATTATAATTGTCTGAATATTAACAACGATTTCCCATTTTTCATTTCACTCACCAGGAAGAAGGAGAAGCAGGAAGGGGAAGATCTTGTACATAAAGGAAACCCTAGAATTTTCTCCTTATTTGTATTATTGTATACTAATACACAATTTCACCTACATCTTGCTCAATCGTTAAAGGTCAGTGTCAATTTGCCAACATTGGTTTTACCTAATCACGATTTTATGTCCGCTATACTAGGTTTTTCGAGGTTGGCTCAATTGTCGGGCCTCTTTCATATTGGTTTAGTATTTTAGTACTTTAATTTGATATCGCGAGCATGATTGTTGGTCTGAAAGAGACAGTATTGTTTTGTATTAACGTTGTTTTTGCTATAATGGCTTTAGAATTGACATTGGTTTGGCTATTGTTATGATCATGTGACTTTTGTTTTTGTGATGTTTCTGAAAAGATGTTGGTTTCTATGCTTCTTTTGATATGACCTATGTGGAGCGGACTAGGGGGATTATTTTAGGGCCTTCATATATAGTAAGCATATACTGTTGATTACCATATATATCTCAGCATTGTTGTGAACTGTAATTATCTATGTCTTGCTTGCCTTGTCTCCCTGCCTGAGAAAAGTCAAAACAGATTAGTATGCTTGATTTATACACAGCTAATTGAGTTTTTTATAGCTTATAAATGTGATATTGCCACTTCCTGATCAATGGAGTTTACTTTTGTTTTTCTTTTCAATGTGCAGAGCAGATAACTTCTGTGGGGGGAATTTTTAGGAAAACGTAAAGATGATGTCAAAATCGTATACAAATCTTTTGGATTTGGCTTCAGGGAATTTCCCGGATATGGGTAGGGAGTTTAAAGAGAGAAAGCGGCTGCCAAGAGTTAAGAGTGTCCCTGGGATGATTTCAGAACTCGATGACGATCAGGCACATAGTGTATCTTCTGATAATCCATCAACTATTTCTACAGATAGGATGATAATTGTAGCTAACCAGCTTCCTTTGAACGTGAAACGAAAGGAGGACAATAAGGGGTGGAGCTTCAGTTGGAATGAAGATTCGTTGCTTTTACAACTTAAAGATGGACTTCCTGAAGATATGGAGGTTCTGTATGTTGGGTCGTTGCAGGTTGATGTTGATCCACCTGAACAGGATGATGTGTCACAGTATTTATTGGAGAAATTCAATTGCGTTCCTACTTTTCTGCCCCCTGATATTTTAACCAAATTTTATGATGGTTTCTGCAAAAGGCAGTTATGGCCACTGTTTCATTACATGTTACCCTTTTCAACTGACAAAACCCACCGATTTGATCGCTCTTTGTGGGAGGCTTATGTGATGGCAAATAAAATATTTTTTCAGAAGGTAGTTGAGATAATAAACCCAGAGGATGATTATATTTGGATTCATGATTATCATTTGATGGTGCTGCCTTCTTTTATTAGAAGACGCTTTAATAGGGTGAAAATGGGATTTTTTCTGCATAGCCCCTTCCCATCTTCAGAAATATATAGGACTCTTCCTGTTAGGGTAGAGATACTTAAAGCTTTACTTAATTCTGATATAATTGGTTTCCACACCTTTGACTATGCTCGTCATTTTCTATCCTGCTGTGGTCGTATGTTGGGTCTGGAGTATCAATCAAAGAGGGGTTACTTGGGATTGGAATATTACGGAAGGACTATAAGTATTAAGATTATGCCGGTTGGGGTGCACATGGATCGTATTAAAACGGTCATGAGAATGGCAGATGAGGAGTCTAAAGTGAAGGAGCTGAGACAGCAATTTGAAGGAAAAACTGTCTTGCTTGGTGTTGATGATATGGACATTTTTAAAGGTATTGATTTGAAGATTTTGGCCATGGAGCAGATGCTCAGTCGACATCCTAAATGGCAAGGACGAGCTGTTTTGGTCCAGATAGTGAATCCTGCTAGGGGTAATGTTGTACATCTAGAGGGCATAAATTCTGAAATACAAGAAAGCTGCAGCAGGATCAACAGAGTATTTGGACGTCCTGGTTATGAACCTATTGTTTTTATAGATAGACCGTTTTCAGTTGCCGAAAAAGCTGCTTATTATAGCATTGCTGAATGTGTTGTTGTCACAGCTGTAAGAGATGGGATGAACCTAACTCCTTATGAATATATTGCTTGTAGACAGGAAATGCATGGTTCTGAATCAGGCACTAATGCCAATGTCTCCAAGAGCATGCTAGTCATATCAGAATTTATTGGGTGTTCTCCATCACTTAGCGGGGCTATCCGTGTTAATCCATGGAATGTTGAAACAACTGCTGATGCAATGAATGAGGCCATCTCAATGGCGGATGGAGAGAAGCAGTTGCGGCATGAAAAGCATTATCGGTATGTTAGCACTCATGATGTGGCTTATTGGTCACGCAGTTTCTTGCAGGATATGGAGAGAGCTTGTGAAGACCTTCTACGGAAAAGATGTTGGGGAATAGGTCTTAGCTTTGGATTTAGAGTTGTTGCGCTTGATCCTAATTTTAGAAAGCTCTCCATTGATGCTATGGTTTCGGCTTACAAGAGGGCAAAGAGCAGGGCCATTTTGTTGGACTATGATGGCACTGTTATGCCGCAGAACTCTATCAACAAGAGTCCAAGTCAAGAAGTCATCTCTATTTTGAACACACTTGCTGCCGACTCCAAAAATGTTGTCTTCATTGTTAGCGGGAGGGGGAGGGATAGCTTAAGTAACTGGTTTACTCCCTGCAAAAATCTTGGAATTGCTGCGGAACATGGATACTTCTTAAGGTTCTCTATCTATCTATATAAACTATCTATCTATCTACCTACCTACACACATCTATCTCTATCTGTATATATCGTCTCTTGTGTGTGTGGTTGTGGTCGCTTCAGCTGAAGCTCATATATGCTTTGGGCTTATGCTGGAGTTTTAATAGTATTCTCGGTAATTAACTTGTATATCAGAAATTTGATGTGAAGTAATTTCCTTATATAGTTATATACGTAGGCTCCTTGAAGTTGAGCCTTTTTAATTCTTCTCTTCTTACACTTTACTACGCATTCTCCCTGCATTTAGTCAATTATTCCTTATTTCAGTTTTGTCCCTTGGTCTCTCCTCATATTGTGACCTTTTAAATGACATTTTTGGATTTCAGGTGGTCTCAATGTGGAGAATGGGAAATTTGTGGAAAGAACTCTGATTTTGGCTGGATGCAGATTGCTGAACCTGTGATGAAACTATATACAGAGGCCACTGATGGTTCTATCGTTGAAAAAAAGGAAAGTGCTTTGGTATGGCTATACCGGGATGCAGACCTTGGTTTTGGGTCTTCTCAGGCAAAGGAAATGTTAGATCATCTAGAAAGTGTTTTGTCCAATGAACCTGTTGCTGTGAAGAGTGGCCAGTTCATTGTGGAAGTAAAGCCTCAGGTATTTAGTCAAGAGTTTCTGTTCAGTATTTGCTAAAATCTCTGCATATATATGTGAAAGGATAGAGGAAGTAGATTTAAGTTCTGTTGAGAGATGGATAAGTCTGTTCTTGATGGTTTTTTTTTTTCTCAAATCATTTGCATTGTGCTATAGTGTGACATGAGTATCAGCCTTCGCTTCATATTCCAGACTTAATGACTGGATTGCTATTTGACATACTTTGACCATATGCTGGTTTCTTTGGGCTGATAGCTTCCATCCTACGAGAGTAGGGTTTTTACCCCCTAAATTGCTTCGGAGGTTCACTTAGCCTTTAAGTACTGTCTCGCTCAGGAGTTATTAAAATTCAGGATGCATTATCTCGTGTTGTATACAATCATCTAATTGGCTATGTTGAAAACTTAAATGACCTAGCTGAGATTAATCTGGATAAATGGATAGATGCAACTTAATGTGTTCAAACTTGGAAATTGAGGGAAAGTAAAAGTTTTACGGTCTTATCATATTATAGTTTATTCTGCAAACAAGTTGCAGTAGAAGAATTTTCTGACCTTATGCTTTTCATTAGACTGCTGGTAACAAATGTTATCTGGAGTAACCTGGCTGTTGAAGTTTTCAATTTAATATTGAATTCCTACTAGCAATGTTAGTAAAATTGCTGGTTCTTACTATTTGGCGATCTGGACTGTGTTATTGAAAATGAAACTGACCTAAATTAGTGTACTACACCCCTGCTTGGAAGATCTTCTGATGTATCTGTGTTTGTTTTGCAGGATGTGAGCAAAGGCTTAGTTGCAGAAAATATCTTTTCATCAATGAATGTACAAGGGAAACAGGCTGACTTTGTTCTATGTGTCGGTGATGACCGATCAGATGAGGATATGTTTGAAATTATTAGTAGTGCTATCTCTAGAAATATTCTTTCTGCCAATTGTTCCGTATTCGCTTGCACAGTTGGACAAAAACCAAGTAAAGCCAAGTATTATTTGGATGATACGACTGAAGTTATTAGCATGCTAGAATCTTTAGCTGAAGAATCTGATTCTGCTTAGAAGAAAACAGGGATTTCTCTGAGAGCATTCATGAGGTGTTCTTGGGCAATATGAACAATTTGTTTTCCTCACTGAAATGTAATTGCAAGATTAGGCATCTTCGAGGGCGTAGGCAGAGTTTGCTTTTCATAGAATTTCCTTAGCTATCTTTTCTTCCTTCGCTTATATATTATATAATATTTCAAGTGTCCATTTTCTTGTTTCGTCATTGTTTAGTTCCAGAGAAGCAGCGAGATGTCTAAACAGTTTTTCAATTATACATAAAATGAAGAAAGAAAATGTGGGAATTATTTATCAATAACGTGGTGATGATCTACTACACTTAGAGTGTGTAGAAACTCAGGTTCATGATATATTTTATTCATGCCAGTAACAATGTGAAACCAGAATCTCCACTACCAAGGTCCATGGGTATATTGATTGACTTGCTGTTTTGAAACTATAGGGTTCTTGGCTCACTCCCAAAGACTATTAGACTACAAAAAAGTCAGAGAATTTGCACAAATCTGGCGGTAATTATCAATCTCTGGGTGTTAAATATTATCTAGCTAGTGGTACAACTCTCAATTTTACTGAGTTCAATTACCCATTTCGAGAGCTTCTTGCATAGCTGTGAAAATTGATAGAAGCTCTCCTGAAATAAGAAGATCGCTGTGGCCCATCATGGCCATATTGTAGTTGATGGATGAAGTGTTCTGCGTTGTCTCCTCATAAATCACAAACCTACAAACAGGGCACTGGCCTTTACTTCCTACCCATGGAACGATACAATCTTCATGAAACACGTGTTTGCAGGGTGTGAGCATCACCTCCTCTCGAGGTTCAAAATCCTCCAAGCAAATAGCACACCTCTTGCGACGTTCTTGCTTTTCCCTTTCTCTCTCTTTCAAAGCATTAGCAACGCTGTCTCTATAACATAAACTCACTCTCTTCGGTAAAATCTTTGGAGGCTCATATCTTTCTTTCTTAAGTTTGCTCAAGACTACTGAATTTTGATTTTCTACAGTTCTTGGAGCTGGCTGATGCACAATCTCTCCCAACATCGGGTTCAACCCCCTTCTGAAGCTCCCATTGAATCCATTAATTAGTTGTCTACCATGTGGTTGTGTTGGAAAACTGCAAATAAAATGAACTATTATGATCTATATGCATAATCGTGGATATAAATATTCAGGGACTAGCTTTGGAAATGAGCTTGCTAGTTTGTAAAGTTGAGATTACCTGGGTGTGCGGTTGGGTCCTGAAGGTGTTCTGTCTTCCATCAACCTTGTGATATCTTGCATGCCTGAAATCCTGTCATCCTGGTAATACAATCCAAATAATAGTTGATCATCCTCAAGATAACTTTATCTTCTCTTTATTTTTGTCAAGTATCTCAGTATTTTGGGCGACAATATACTTACAGGAGTAATTTGGATAGGAAGAGAGTGGTGAAACACAGGTGTCTCAGTGTAGCTTCTATGGTTATCATATGCTCTTGAAACAGATCGCCTAGCACCAGGCAAAGGTGTGAAA
The DNA here is from genome assembly GCA_029929735.1 of Mimosa pudica. Classification (NCBI taxonomy): domain Eukaryota; kingdom Viridiplantae; phylum Streptophyta; class Magnoliopsida; order Fabales; family Fabaceae; genus Mimosa; species Mimosa pudica. Next base: position 3,521,187 of record JAKELP010000001.1, read on the forward strand.
TTGTTGGAACTTCTGTGCATGATTTTAGATTTTACTTGCCTCTTTTCATGATCATCAAGTTTACTCTGATTAAATACTTTCCTTCACTTGAGATATTTATAGCTGCCTATCTTATATAGAATATATCCTTCACTGTTTTGCCTTTCCTCTGGCTGAGATTTATTCTTATCCAAAGTTTGATTCTTCGCTGTGACTCTATAATGAAGCGAATGCAATCACGGAAGAATCACATTCTTGGAGTGCTGGTGGAAGTTTTAGCTTCAATTCTTTCTAAACGCAGCGTGACAAATATGCATACTGGATCCCACTAATTTTTTCAAACTGTTACTGTAGCCACTTTAGCATTTCTGTACATCATCATTCATACATCATGCGCGAGAGAAAGATATTTTCATGTCGGATATGGAATTCTTGAAAATATTGCTCAATACCACGGCTAAAGGAAAGCTGGAAATATAAGATCTAGTTGACTTTTTTGGAGAGATTAAGGTTGCAAAATAGGTTATCAAATTATGACATACTTGATATATTTTTACATTATCCATTAGTTTATATGTAAAATAAACTAGTTTAAGGGGGAAAATTAGGTGAACCAATTTACAATTAACTTATTTTTCCTTTTTAGGATTTTCCAAAAAAAATCAACTAAGTCTTATATTTAGGAACGGGGTAGTATCATTTTTTCTTTCACTTCTCTACCAAAATAAACACATGAGTTCTTCAATTTAGAGTGGTGATGTAAAATTATCTACGCAGTTTGCTACTATTTAACTCATAGCATTACTAAAATAATCAAAATCTTTTAACCATGATTTAGGAATTGAAATGTTATTTTTTCTGAAATTTTCATAAAAATGTACTTTATTTTAATCTTAAGTTACATTATTTATCATTAAAAATACACTTGTTTATTTTTTTTCTATCATATATCCAGATATCTAATCACATTCATAGGGACTAATATTGGGAACATTCCTACCTCCAAATAATTTCACAAATATTAAATAAAAACAACTCATATTAAATATACACTTGATCAAAACAAGCCACTTGGCTTGAAACCTTGCGAGCAAAACCATTAGACTTAGGATTACATTTAAAAAAATATTCCCTCCGGTCCTAAATTCCTAAATATAGGATCTAATTAACTTTTTTGAAAAAACCTAAAAAAAAGCAAAATAAGTAAATTATAAATTGATTTACCTAATTTTTTTTCTTACACTAGTTTATTTTACCTATAAGCTAATGGATAATCTAAAAAAATATCAAATATGTCATGATTTAATAACCTACTGTATTTTACAACCTTAATCTCTCCAAAAAAAAAGTCAATTAGATCTTATATTTAGGACCGGAGGTAGTAATAAATTATTCAGTCAACGGTGACTTTCATTGAGATGAGCAATGCAAGTTATTACCAGTCAACGACGACTTCACCATAGAACGAGTTAGCCATGGTGATGAGCAAAGTTGAGTATCTCAGAAAGTGATTCTTCTTCTTCTTCATGCATTTTGAAAATGAACTTCTCTATCTTCCCAGGCAGCTCATCTTCTCGTAGGACGTGGAAGTACGAAGTTTTTCTGAGTTTCCGAGGTGAGGATACTCGCAACACTTTCGCTGGTCACCTTTTCTCTGCTCTTCAACGCAAAGGTATTTTCACTTTCAAAGACGACAAAAGACTCCACAAAGGAGAACCCATCAAACCAGACCTCCTTAAAGCTATTGAGCAGTCTCGAATTTCCTTTGTCGTTTTCTCCCACAACTACGCTGACTCGTCTTGGTGTTTGGATGAGCTGGCAAAGATATCTGAGGCCATTAGTGAACCTGGTTACTTTGTTGTCCCCATTTTCTTCGATGTTGATCCTTCTGATGTTCGAAGACAGAGTGGGAAGTTTAAGGAGTTCTTTGATAAACATGAAAGAGACTTTAGTGATAATATAGATAAGGTACAAAGGTGGAGAATTGCGTTGACTCAAGTAGGTAGTCTTGCTGGTTATGATGTACGGTCTAAGTAAGTAATCTCCTCTTGTGCTTTTGTTGATTTTATTATGTACTGCCACCATTTCTAAATATAGAAGCTGTTTGGAGAGGTGATTTTGTTTATAAATATAAGAAATCTTTTTAATTTATCCATATTGATACTTATCAATAATAAGTAAGGTGCTTTGATAATGTCACGCGATTTTACTAACTTACCGATATCCTTATTCAAATCAAATTAGGTAAAATAGGTCTTAAATGATGATGCATTGATGGAGTATAATTTTTTTTTTGGTTCAGTTCAACAAGTACCTCCTTGTTTCCTTAGGTGAGGATGATGAATTGTCTCTGTTTTTTTAGGCCAGAGGCAGATGTTATTGATGAGATTGTTACTGATGCAATACGGAAATTGGGCCATAGATTTTCAAGTCTGACTGATGATTTGGTTGGGATGCAATCTCGTGCAGAAGCATTTGAAAACCTGTTAGATTTAGAATCAGAAGATGTTAAAAAGGTAGGAATGTGGGGGATGCCTGGTGTAGGGAAGACTACTCTAGCTGCTGTTGTATATGATAGAATCTCTCACAGATTTGATGCTTGTTGTCTACTTCTTGATGTAAGTAAAGTTCACAAGGGTCCTGGACTTGTGCGTCTGCAAAAACAACTCCTCCGTGAGACACTTCAGGAGGATATTGAGATATGGGAAGATCACAGGGGAACCAATTTAATAAGCACTAGGCTTCATCACCTAAAAACTCTTACTGTTGTTGACAATGTTGATCATGTTGATCAGTTGGAGAAACTGGTTGGAAAGTCCTCGTGGTTCGGGCCAGGGAGTAGGATCATCATAACAACTAGAGATTCACATATCTTAAGCAGGCATGGGGTGGATGAAATTTATGAGGTTAAATTATTGAATGATGATGAAGCTCTTCAACTTCTGTGTAGAAGAGCCTTCAAACAAGATGATCCTTTGAGTGATTTTAAAGTTATGACTCATAGTCTGCTACAATATGCTAAAGCCCTTCCACTAGTAATCAAAGTGTTAGGTTCCTTTATGTATGGGCTTGATATACCAGAGTGGATTGATCAGTTGGAAAGGTTGAAAGAAAATCCTGACCAAGAGGTTATGGGAGTTCTTGAAACAAGTTTTGTTAGGCTTGAGAAAAAGGACAGGGATTTATAGATATTGCATGTTTCTTTAAGGGGGCAGATGAGGACTATGTTAGAAAAATTCTAGAACATTGTGGATTCAATCCTAAAATTGGGATTAGAGTTCTCCGTGATAGATCACTCCTGAACATTGTTAATGGAACATTTTGGATGCATGATATGCTGCAAGAACTGGGATGGAAATTTGCAAGGGGAGAATTTCCTGATGAGCCAGCAAAGTGAGTAGGCTGTGGTCATACAAAGATATTCAAACTGTTAAGACAGTAAGTTTTCCTTTTTTTTTTCTTCTTCTTTTGATGATTACTTTACTGAGGTTTTGTTTTTTATATCCTTTCTCGCATTACCAAACTGTCATCCCATATAAATCAAGGAATTTAACATGCTTTAATTTGCTTAGGGGACGGAAAAAGTTGAAGCCATTGTCCTGAGCTCAGAAGATATGCAAGAGACACCATTGAAGGCTGAGGCTATATCACAAATGGTCCGCCTCAGATTAATCATATTTCCTAACAATGTGATATTTTCAGGAAATCTTAATAACCTGTCCAATGAGTTACGAGTTCTTTCATGGCATAACTTTCCTTTCAGTTCTTTGCCATCAAGTTTTGAACCAGATAAACTTGTTGAACTGACCATGCCTGACAGCAATGTAAAACAACTCTGGGAGGGCGAAAAGGTACAATATTGTTGTGTTCATAACTACAAAGAAATGTGGACTTAACTAACAAATGAATGATTATAAATCTCTTACTTTGTATGATTATGTTACTTTAATCTAATAGAGAATGTTCTGTTGTTGGTAAAGTCAACTAGCTAATTGTTTTCACTCCTTCACAGAGATTGCCAAAGTTGAGAAGCATGGATCTACGTGGCTCTAAAAGTCTAATCAAGACACCAAATGTTAAAGGAGTAGAAAATCTTGAGAGGTTAGATCTTGAAGGATGTACTGGATTATTGCAGGTTGACCCATCTGTTGGAGATCTTAAAAGGATCACGTTCCTAAATTTGAGAAACTGTGATCACCTAATCAGTATTCCAAACACCTTATTTTTGTTAACTTCTCTAGACATTCTAAACCTTGCTGGCTGTTCAAGACTTGCAAAATGGTTGAACTTCGAGGGACCTCGATAGAACCAAACTCTCTCTCCATCTTCAATAGATTATCTTTGTTAGCTTTTTCCAAAAAAATACATGTCTTGTTGATATGTTATCCAAAAGACCAATACGTTCATCTTGCATTTGAAAGGATACCATGCGACCTCTTGATACTGGTGAGCTATACCATGAGAGTTGAACTTAATGTGATCATGCCTTAAATAGCTGAGAAGAGTTGTAGAATTAGTGAATTACCTTTCATGACTCGTCCTGAGCCTTACGCGGATACTGTGTCTACATTTCCCTACACATCGCACCAATATGCAATTGTTAACCAACTCGCTATCAGAATTACCCTATCAGGAAGGGAGAATTTAGAATTTAGAATTTAGAATAAAAATATGGGAAAATTACTATTGCATCCCAAATAAAGGAATTAATCACGGCCAAATAAAAAAATTATCAAATTACATTGAAATTTTTAGAGATCTAGGTAATATTAAATAGTTTGTTCTTGACAACTCAATGAGTTGTGAATGACAACCAATTATGAGTTGTCGATTGTAGCTAAATATTGACAACTTAAAAATTTATCAAATGCAGCTCAATATTGACAATTTAAAGAGGTGTCACTAACAGCTCAAAGAAGTTGCATAATCACTACAATGTCACAAATCACTGAATTGTCAATAACAAACCATTTAATATCACACAGTTCATTAGGACTTTAATATAATTTGATAATTGTTTGAAATTTCACTATGATTAATTCCCTTATTTGGATTAAGGTGTAAATCTCCTAAAATAAATAAATATATATGGGTTCAATTTTTGGTAGAAAAGATTGAGCAAATTTAATTATTCATAAATTACAAATAGCATACTAGTGCGCTTAATATAAGGATTTGGTTTACTAATTTGGAGATATTATCACAGTTAAATAAGCTTGTATATCATTATGCTATATGATGTTTAAGGAAAAGTGATGTTTATTATATAAGTTATATATCAATCTATAAGTCAAATAAACTATTTTGTAAAAAATAGTTATATATAAGAGATAGATGATAAAAGACATTATATCTAAGAAAAACAGTTTTCATATTTAAGATGGCTAGTATTTGTTAGAGATAAAATGGTATGAAGTTTGTTAAATTTGGGAAAATTTAGACAAGCTCTATAATTAGAACTTAGAAGTGTTTAATTATTCCAATAAATTGCTAGATAAATCCTATCATGATCGTCTAAGAGCAAAGTACTCGATATCTCCCTCATTCGTTTTAGATGTGGACCCATTATATCAGATTATGCATTCTTTATTTACTTGGTTCTTCATATTCTTAGATCCAATAATCTTTATTCAACGAGTTTGCACATGAGGAGAGAAGCTCAAAATCTTAAAAAAAAAAAATCAATTCGTTGATAAACTAAATAATTATTCAAATAGTATTTAAAAAACAAAAAATAACTAACTAAAAACAATAATGATTTGCCATAACAAGCTGACACAAATTCAAATACTAACTTAAAGCCTAAGTGTTAAGTCTAGACCTGAAGCATCAGGAGTGTTATCATCGTTTGTTAAATCTATTACTGGTATAGACTTGTTACGTTCACCAGTTGTAGTAGCACCAGTAGAAGCTGAAGGAGGAGGAAACAATTGATAAGTTATAGGAGTCATGTTACCAATTCTGCTAACCCTTGAAGTTCCTAGGCTTTTCCCAATAAGCCTATCTATATGTACGGTTTGATGAGGGTTGTGAAAAGGACTATAAGTCATGGGCTTCAATTCAAACCCAGAGGCCCTATTATATCCTAAAGGGTCATAATTAAGTTGAGGTTTAGTACTATAGTAATTAAACTGTGGAGAATAACTATGCCCTAAAACCCCAAAATGATTATCAGGAATAATCCTAGCTTGTCGTTGTTTTGCTATTGCACGCTCTTGTTTGTGCCCATTTTGATGGCCTCCCAATGCCTGTGGGCAAGAAAACTCTCTTGGGCAAAAGTTGCATTTGAAAGTTTTTCGTGATGAAGGACCTGCGATGTCCAATCCATAATCGAAGATTTCCCTTTCAATCTTTGGTATTCGAAGAGGGCTGTCTTGATGAGTGATCTCCTGGAAGTATATGACACGCAAAATTGAAGAGATAAATTAATCAAGTAATGAATATGCAAGTGTAATAGGGAACAATAATTAACTAATGTTATTAAATATAAAATATATTCAACTATTAAATTAAATATGAACTATCAAAGTTTGGAATCTATACATAAAAAGTGAGTACATACATTTAACACTTTTTTTATGTTGTCTTCTTTCCTCCTGATATTATTTTAGCGTTAAAATAATCCAAACGTGTTACTTTTTCTATCTGAAAAAACGTGTTACTTTTTGTGTTGGTTCTTTCTCTGAATCTAAGATTATAGGAGTATTATACTATATGGAGAGACTTTATCTTAATCTTAATTGTTAAACAACGTTGGGGTTCAATGCATCGCATCTTCAACCATCTAACATTATAAACACATACACCACTCGTTGATTAATTTGAAGGAAAAAATTTATATCAATTTCCTTTCTCCAGGTTCTCAAATTCTTTTAATATAGGAGTGACACGTGTCTTTTTATAAGGACCATTCATTCAAATCTAATGGACAGCTATCCCTTCATAATTGGAGAAATAGAGAACCTGTATAGAGGGGAACTTGACCTAAGTCCTAATTTGAAAGGGAATTGAAGATTGTTGATAGTTTGGTTCAAAAAGAGATTAAAATAATAGATTATGAGTGTAAATAGAGAGAAACAAAATAGAACACATAGATTATAAGTTTAAAACCTAAGATTAAAGCAACCTATTATTCCTAGATACGGCTTCTCCTCTGTTCTTCCAATCTGCTTTCCAACTTCATCTCTTCAGTTCAAAGGAAAAACCTTCATCTCAAAATCCCAAAAGGACGTCCTTTAGTTTAGGAAAAAAAACTATATAAAATAAGGCAGGGTACGATGGAGACTCTCATATGCAAAAAATATATTTAATATTCCAGCGTACTACCAAGGTCACGTAGTCTAATGGTATAATATCTCTCATTTAGGTGGGAAGTTGTTATTTTAACCTAACTCAAACCTTTAATGTTTGCCCCTTAATTCAAAAAAAAAAATTCCAGTCTAAAAATTTATTGAACATGCTGAATAATATTTAAAAAATATTTCAATTTTTTTTAAAAAAAAATTTACTCAACCCACGATGCAATGATATGATATTAGACACATTTTCAGCGTAAAAGATGGGAGCGAATCAAAAGAGAAAGGGCACAACTCACATCCTTTACCCTTTGGTAAGAGAAAATCAAGTTTCTCTACAATAACCTTAAAAATACTAATATAAATAACCAAAACAAACATGCATAGAAAAAAGTTATATATGCACACTCACTTGTACCACCATCTTCAACTTCTGGTTTTCGGTCACTTTTCTGATAGTTTTTCCTTTGCACTGTCCTGAGACGTTAGAACCCACAGAGGGAGGAATGTCCCCACTATTACTTGCAACCATGGAAATTTCACACCACAAAGCAACAAAGAACAAGAGAAAATAAAAATTAAGAACAAGAGAAAATAAAAATAAAGAACTTTCTGAATATCTGATAGCGAGCCTCTGATTAATCATCATGAAGAGGATAGAAGAGTGTTTATTTAATATATATATTCAATTAAATAGACGCTTTTTATCTTTATTGAATTGGAAAGAAATCTCCTTTTTTTCTATCTTGATTCTCTTTGATTAGTACTGATCAATGATTTTACGTGGTAATAAGGAAGCTTTGTCTAATTGGCAACTAATTATTTCCACGGTTAAATCTTTTCATAAAGAATAACATTGAGGTTATGTAGTTTGTATTTGAACAAAAAAAAGGTTATGTAGTTTGTGTATGATTTCAATCTAGAAGGAAATAGCTAGGAAACTATGAAATAATTACTTCCTTAAATAAAGTAATTTTTTGATCATATCTTTGAACTCGGCCCTTTTAAGAGAAGAATGAACCTCTAAGAGAATAACTATAAAGAGGATGAAATATAAAATTTTGGCTTGATTTAAGGATTTAGTTATTGAAATTTATTATGTAGAGTTGTGAGATTTTAGTTTAATCTTATTGGAAACTAAAGACCTCCACCGCCCACCATTTATTAACATGCCACGACAAACATACGTGTCAGAGGTATTTTATATTTTTTTCATCCATACATATACTTAATTCTTCATGTAGTTTAATAAGATTATCGTTGCTCTGACATATTCTCATGTTTTATGAGGCAGAAGAATATTGATAAAAAAACAGCCAAAATGATTTACTTTGACTAGATAAACACATTTGTAACAATTATATGATTAGATGAAGAAGATATTTATAAAGTTTCATTGAGATAAAATATGGCTTTTAATAAATGTCTCTATTTGGAAATTTAAAAGAGTGTCATATATATGAAAAGTTTCTAAATTTGACAAAAAAAAGACGAAATCGTACAATTAAAAAATTGCATATTTTATTACCAAAAAAATTTCATATTTCAATTTATATATTTGAAAAGTTCTTAAATTTGTTCAAAGAAGACGAAATCATAAAATTAAAATATTACATATTTCATTACCAAAAAGATTTCATATTTCAATTTATATATTTTCTTTTTTATTAATAATCAACATATACCCACATGATGGGTGAGAGAGTAATAATCATTTAATGATTTATAGACACCTTGAATGCTTGAACTATAGGACATCTGGCTCTATAAATTTAACACTTATATAAAAGTAGACTTAATTTACAAAAATATCAATGAATTATATTTATTGTAAAAAAATTTCATAAACATTACCAATCGGAGCAAAAATGATGCATCCATTGAATCCACGTATACCACATAATTACATCAAATCAGAGCTAAGGGTACGTTTGTATGCAAAGAAAGTGTGGGATGGAAAGTGAAAATGATGGAAAGTGAAAGTTTTTTGGTAATTTATATTTATCCCGAGCCCACAAGTTTTTTCTCTCCATCTCACACTTTTTCTGAACCCCACAAACTTTACTTTTTCATCATTACCTTATTTACATCTACTTTCCATCTTTACCCCCTTACACTCAATTCCATTTCCATTTCCATTTCCATTTTGCAATTCTTATCATCCAAACATACTCTAAAAGATTACATAATTACTATGTAATCTTCATTTTCACTAAATATATTGTCTTTGTATAAAAAACATGACCTTTCTCATGGAAGAAGATGGTGGTGGGTTCCACCACAAACAACAAACGTATAAACTTTTATCCGATTTCTAAATATTATGAATAGTCTCATTCATATAAAATAAATTTGCATTGTAATCATTTTTATACAATCGGTATAATTAGTATGTTAACATTTGAGATTACAAAGAATATAAGAATGATGTTATTGATGAATAACAAGTTCATATAAACATTCTAATAGATATAGAATGATCATTTCCTCACTTGAGGTGACGAATTTACACTCACTAACTTGAGGGTTTTGAAATGAGACATCAAATTAATTCTCTCATTAGTTTAATAAATTACTTAATCTTACATACATTCACATATGAAGGACTCCTATTTATATAAGACCCAAGTAGCTAATCATAATTGTTAATGAATTGTTAAATGGGTACTAGAACTACCACTCAAAATTGTTATTTATTTTCAATACACTTAGCTGATTGCTAGGTACTAATTTTACACCCTAAACCGATATTAAAATATCCAAAATTTCATTCTATACATACAACTAGTTTTCCTTGCTAACGGTTTTTGACGTTTAATTAAGAAGTGTTTGAACTTTTGAAAGACTGAAAGCTTAAAAATAACTTTTACCACTTTTAGACTTTTATAATAATATCATCACAGTTTACACTACATATATAACATTTAAAACTGAAAAATTCACGATAATCAATATACAATTTCACCAATCTCTGTTTCATACAATCCATATACTCACATCAATCTCTATTCCATACTTTTAATACAAGAATGAGATCAGCGCATACTCAATTCTTTTTTTTTATCCATGATCAAGGTATCTCCTAACTCGAAAAGTGAGAGACTAATCTCACGCAGAGCACACTCAATTCTTCATAATCTTTATGAAATTACTCGGAATTAAATTAAAAGTACAAACAATAAAAAAACTAAGTGCAATAAGTACAAGCCACATTGAGAAAACCACACCCAAAAACTAGTCGTTGGGGGTTATGACTCTTATGTGAGAAAATCTCCCGTAGGACTTATGACACTAAGATATAAATTCATGACGGACAGCAAGCTTAACCTCATGCCAAGTGTAACAATCAATAGCATGAACCATAAATTTAAAACCTTATAAATCACCTAAGTAAATCACGTAGCTTCTCACAAAAACGGTCCATATGTGAAGAGTCCAAATCATCACTTAGTAAGTAGCTTCTTACCTTTGCGTGATTCACTCTAATCTCTCTCCCAACCGCACTTTCATCGTCCATCACACTCTTCACAGCCTCACACACACTTTCTCTTGAGAACAAACCATCCCCTTCCCCTCTTTCCACTTCAACCCCAACTTTCAAAACAGAGCTCATCATCCTCGCATTGATGATATAATCCCCTAATGTTTGTGGAATGAACACTAACAGACAATTGTTCACCAATCCCTCTGTCACAGATCCTGCCCCACAATGTGTTATGAAGCAACCTACACTTGAATGAGCCAATATCAATTGCTGTTGAACCCATCCTCCATAAACAATCCCTCTCTCTTTAACTCTTTCCTTGAATCCTTCTGGCATGGCTTCCTCAATAGACTCAAATCCGCTAGGTGGCTTAAGTACTGCTAAAAATGGTAACCCTGTCATCTCAAGACCCAGCAACAACTCTTGATATTGGCCTTTTTCAATGATGCATTCGCTTCCAAAGGCACAATAAACTAAAGAATCTTCCTTGAATTGTCCTAGCCACTTAGCCCATTTTTCTTCTAGAACAGACTGTGGTGGTTCTGGAATAAGTGGGCCTGAAAGAAAAGCGCCAAGATAGTCAACAAAGGGTCCTTCAATTTCTGTGCTTCCCTTGAATGCTTTAGCATCTGACTGGGTTAAGGTGTTATAGATACGATCAAAGAAGAGAACCCCACTTCCAAATTCGAATCTTCTCATGCAAGCAAAGATTTTTGCTTCATGGGGGTGAAGCTTTATGGAAGTAGAAGGGAAGCCAGGAGGGGGCTTCATGAGATCCTCTTCAGTCAAATCACTCACCTGAAGCATCCTTTCTTTAGATGCACTATAACCAACAGTTGCGGGATTGACTATAAAGTATACAACAGACTTGATGCCTAGTTTGCGAGCGATGCTTGGAAGCCAATACACAAAGTCAAATAACACAATTTGTGGCTTTAGCTGGAGGAGGAGTTGTTGGATATGATTCTGTGTACGATCCATGGCTGTCATGAGAAGTGGGACCAAAGAGGGAGGAACATCGGAAGTAGTTTCTGCCTCACGGGGAAGGCCTTCACAGAGAGGCAAAGTGATGGGGATGAAGGTAATGAGATGTGGGTAGAGATTTGATTTGTCTAACTTGGATTGTGTTTTTCTGGGGATGATAAATGAAATTTTGTGACCTCTTTTGGCTAGTTTATTGGAGAGATGGAGATATGGGATTAAGTGCCCCATAGCAAACCAAGGGAACATAGCTATGTGCATTGGAGCTTCATCCATGTCTGTCTCTCTCACTTGTGGAATCTGCATATCCATACTCTGTTGTTAATTTAAATTACTCACTCCCCCGTCGTATCTAATTATAACTCACCAACTACTCATTTCTCATATACCAAGAAATGGTAGTTGGTACTAAAATTTATGCTAAATTTTCCACTTTTTCCAACTTCACCCTTCATTAAATGATGTGTTTCATATTTTCAATTTTGAATCTCCATTAATAATAGGGGTAAAGTGGGAAGAAAACATTTAATGTGGTGGTTAGTGACTTATATTAAGGACCAAAAATTAAAGTTAGTTGGTGACTTATAATAAAGACCGGAGGGAGTACATTTCAAATATTAATAGCACTAATCACTATGTGCTAGTGGTGGGGGATCATTTTAGCCCCACTTCATCCTGTAGCAAGCATTTCATTGGTCTATTTGTCATGATTAGTTGACTTTTTTCCTTTATTATTGTCGGTCATTTATTCTATATCAACTATCAAGGGTGTGTTTGAAAAAAAGTGGTGGAGAAATGATTTTTTTTTAATATGGTTTTTTAAAAGTTGGTTTGGGTAAAAATTGGTTTACGAGAAATGATTTATGTTTGGATCCATAGTTGCAGAATTATTTTTTTTCAAACTAACTTTTACAAACATGATTGGATGGTGATTTTGAGAAACCAGTTTAGATGGGAACATGATATTTATTGAATAATATACAATTAATATATTCATATATTTTCAATAATTTAAAATTAAAAAATTAATAGAATAAATTGCATAAGGTTTCCAATAATTGAAAATAAGAAAAATTCAATATATTAAAATGCATATAAATTAGAGGTCATGTCTATCTACATTACATTTGGATGATTGAATTACATTAATTAGTTGTGCAATTCAATTATTGTTATTATAAGTCGCCAACTACCAATTTTTCTTGGTCCATTTTATAAGTCACTTCATGATTTTGATGACATATATTTTTATCTATCAAACTTCCATTTTCTTCAGCTTCTTCAAAATGAGTGTCAAATCGAAAATTTCTTCTCATAAAGTTGTGTATAGTCATTGTTGCACAAACCAATCGAACATGTGTTGAAAACTTATAGTTACGCGCATTTTGTTTATCCCATATTACTCCCTCTTGACGTTATTATAAGTCACAAACTACCAATTTTTCTTGGTCCATTTTATAAGTCACTTCATGGTTTCCAATGTGCATTAATTATTTTTTAATATATACTCATATTTAATAAAGGTAGTATGAGAGAGTAATAGTAAATAGTTTTCGAAATAAGTGTAATTATTGCGGGTAGTATTGGAAATTACTTGAATTTTAGTACAAATTAAATGCATTTAACCAATTTTATTCGTATGTGAGAAAATTTTTATGAGAGAGTACAATACCCAAACATACACCAAAAACTGAAAACAGTTTATGCAAAAGCTGGTTATGGCCACCAGAAACTCCAAATTGGAGTTTCTCAAAATAAGTTGGTTTGGCCAAATAAGCTGGTCAAAAATAAATAAACTAGTCAGAAATAAGCTGGTCAGAAATAAATAAGGGTAATTATTGGGGTAGTATTGGAAATTACTTGAATTTTAGTACAAATTAAATGCATTTAACCAATTTTATTCGTATGTGAGAAAATTTGTATGAGAGAGTACAAGACCCAAACATACACCAAAAACTGAAAAACAGTTTATGCAAAAGCTGGTTATGGCCACTAGAAACTCCAAATTGGAGTTTCTCAAAATAAACTGGTTTGGCCAAATAAGCTAGTCAGAAATAAATAGGACCCAAACATGATCAAAAACCAAAAAACTGTTTATGTAGTTCCAAACAGCTTATTAGGGTCCATAAACGATTCCCAAACATACACTAATGCGGTTTGAATTTTTCATACTCACTTTTTGTGTATAGTAAATGCAATGGTACAAACCTTTTTAGGGTTAATATGCAAATCCACCTCTGAACTATACCAAAAGGTGCAGATCTCCCTCTCACATATTTTGATATGCAATTTTAACCTGGATGTAACAATTCAATGCAATTTTACCCTTCTGTCAATTAAATGTGTTTATTTTGATGCAAAATGACTCACATGCCCTACTCATTATATTCTCTCTTCTCTTCAACCCTCCTACTCAAAACCCCAGCTACTACCACCACCACCACCTCCGCCCAAAACCTCCAACCACCACCATCGCCCAACCACCCAACCACCACCACCCCAACCCTCCCCGCCACAACCACCACCGTTGACATATAATGGGCGATTGGTATAAAAGTGGGGTGGTGGTTGGGTGGTTGGGGGCTTTGGGCGGGGGTGGTGGTGGTTAGGGTGGGAGGGTTGAAGAGAAGAGAGAATACAATAAAGAGGGCATTTGGGTCGTGCACCAAAATAGACACCTTTCACTGATAGAAGGGTAAAATTGCATTGAATTATTAGTTAAAATTGCATCTCAAAATATGTGAGGGGAGATCTGCACCTTTTAGTGTAGTTCAGGGTGGATTTGCATATTAACCCAATCTTTTTATTATAGTTCCAATCAATTCCTTCATGTTATTTAATTAATTTCTATTAATAATGCGAGTTACCATCACATATGAAGGATAACTCCTAATGGCCTTCCTTATTCCCTTATATCATGAATATTATTCAAATATTTTTCTGCCGCCTTATGTGTGCGCGCACATTTACTTTTTCACTGCATTCATTTTTTTTTTGGGCCGAAACTTTTTCACTGCATTCTAACAATGCCATTGTTCAAGCCGAAACCCTCTAATAGCACAGTCTCATGAAGGAAGAATAGCGCAGTCTCATGAAGGAAGAATACTGGGGTGGTTGGATTTTACATTCATGACTCATGAGCTAATAAATTATATTTCTACTAATGCTTTTTGTATGAATTAGTTGAATGGTCTACATTAAGTTGAGAAATAAATTTTTATGTTTGTAATGAGTATGGAATGAGCACAACTTGAGAAAATTTTCTAACTAATTCATTTTGAATTATAAAAAGTTATAATTAAAAATGAAATGTTATTTGGAAATTTTAACTTCTAAAATAAAAAATAAAAATCATATCAAAAAAATTAAAAAATACAAATTATCCTTAACCATATCCATCTTGAAAATATTCTAATATTTGTTTTTGATAAAATATATATATAATTAGATTTTTGTGTAATCTTTGAATCAATTTGACGATTTCTATGAAATCTAGAATTATGAAGCTTACCCTTTTTCTGGATGATTGATTACTTGATTACGTTATGGATAATGTATATGCAGCGAGTGAACAATAATGGGCCTTATTCGTCCAAGAAAATAAGTACTCGCTTCGAAGTTGTTCTTATGAAATGGGCCTATCTCAATCTTGGTTGAGGCCGGGATAAGTGTATTAAGGTCTTAGGAAATTTTTTTTTTTGCTCAAATACTCCCTCAATTCCTAAATATAAGATCACTCTAGGGAAGAGAGCTTGTTCCTAAATATAAGATCACTTTCTAATTTGACTCAAGTTTTCCCCAAATTATCCCTATACTCCTTTCACCCAAAAAAAAAATAGTGTTTTGAAGGTGAGAGAATATTTTTAAAACTTAGGGGTATTTTGGAAATTTCATGTAATCCAAACTCATTGGAATGTCTTTTTTAATCTCTTCAAATTTGCTCAAGTGATTTTATATTTAAGAGCTGAGAGAGTAGTTCTTATAAATTGTTCCTTCCGACTATTTCTATAAGATTAAAATTAGAATGATTTCATCCATACCCTTTCAAATTTTTCAAATCGAATTAACAGAAATTTTACCTCCCCCGCCCTCGATATCTTATAACAAACAAGGCCGTCTCACTGCTCACGTAATAAACTTCCCATTCTCAACAGATCAGAGACAAATCAATATACCCGCTGTGAAGAACAAAAAAAATTAACTACGTTTAAGCATGCGCATATACCTTGTACACGTAAGTTACAATTCAAGGGGACAATAAGTCTATATCAGAGAGTGAATATTTCGCTTTAATGGATATGGGGTCCATGGATGCGGTAAGAATTTCCAGGGCTTTCACATATGGAAGATCATGGTTTTTCCGTAAAAATACATAATATCGGTGATTCAACATTTTGTAGACTTAGATTTACCTCAGCTTGGACGACAAAGTTAAATACCAAGAAAGGTGCCGATCTTTTAAACTGCATTCAATGCTATCTCTCTCTCTCTCTCTCTCTCTCTCTCTCTCTTTTAATGGGAGAGGGTGATTTTCCTGTCAAAACCCATAGTGACCCATGTGATATTTTCAGACTCAAATCTTAAATGTATGTGTACAAATCTGTACTGTATGTGGATTATAGCTCTGCATTCTAATTTGCTAGCTTCAAATTATCCAAAAGTTCAAAGTTCAAACCCATGTGTCAAATAAAAAGAAGAGAGAAACTTCAAGAATATCTGAAATCTTTACTTCAATGGCTGGCTCAGCCTAGACGACAGTATATATAATACTTCTCATAGCTGGCTAACTAGCTGGTTCTCTATATTCACTGCAACATATATGGCTATTTTTGTCAGACCATCGGCAAGAAATAAGGAAAGGTGAAACAACGTGACCAAATGATGAAACCCGGTATTCTTTGTGGATAAATAATTAAATATATTGGAAGCCTTATTTAGAGACTTATGACATTTCCTTATTAATTAGATGTAACTTCCAAGGCGTGAGTGCTCCTTTGATTAAAAAAAACAGAGATAAAAGAGAGAGACTAGTGAACAAAATCAACTAAGAAAAGGAAACAAATATATGTATGAGAATATATAGGTGACAAGAATTTATGAATTTTTGTTCTGCTATGTATAAATTAACAAACAAATTAAATAGTTGTGGAAATAAACGAAAAGTGTTGGTGATCATTCTTTTTCATGTGTTCATTGTACTTGTTAATATTAAACACAGCTTCGCCTTATGTACGTTGGCATATGTTAATTTAAGGAAATGGGTAGGCCACACGTGCATGAATGCTATCCATGTGCCACTTCATTAATAATCCCCATGATAAGGCTAATTAAGTCTTGAAAGGGCCATTTCTCTAACTAGATGACTAAAATCTCTTGTTAGATTGCCACCGCTTTGAAAAGGAAAATATAAAGCATTATATTTGACTTAATTAAATTTCGAAGCACTTTTAATTTCTTCAACCATCACGTTAGTTGGGACCCCACTAATCATGTAGTGGCCTCAACTTAAGGCCCCGATTCATTGACATTAAGCCCAACCTCCAATGATTAATTTAATTTCCCTCATCAGAGTATACGAATAAACAAGTGAGGGAAGTTCTGGTCTTGAGTGGTTAAAGGCTTACAATCAGACCAACAGAAAGTATCAGAATTAGAAGTTTAGAACGGCCTAGCTAACTCATGCTCAGCTTTAATAAATATCCTCTATGATTTAACAATCAGAATAAAATCTAAATGAATCTTGTACTTGTGAATCATCAACAAAGCGTATGTATATATGTACAAAGTCAATAATGATTATGTCTTACATAAAGCAGGCAGGCCCACTTTAACTAATTTATTGGATGATAGAATTTCAATATAATTCCTGTTCTTGGTATGTATTTAGTCACAATAGATCGTGGCTTTAACATAAATAAGATTTTGATTTATATATATGTTCATCAGCTATACAAACACGAATTGGGGAAAAAAGTTTCTGTACTGATATGCGTACAGAGAAATATGCAACTGACGGGAAAGTAACTAAATTACATGTACAGAGAAATATATTTAGAACCAGATGATCGAAGTATTGTTCATGAACGTACAAAGAAGTTAACCATTAGTTGTAACAATCTTAGGCATGAAAATTAAAAGGGTAATAGAAGAATTAAACGATTACAATAAATAAAATGATATAGCGAAATCTCGTTCAATAGTCTATTCAAAAACTAGGTTGTTGATAGAATACAATTTCCTCCCGTGATCTACCGAAACAGCCACATCTTCAAGGAAAAGGCTTGCTATTGTATAAACATCTAAAGATAATATTAAGACATAAAATGGTGAAGCATATGTACATGCATCAAGTTTAAAAACGTCAATGTTAGCAAAAAAAAAAAAGCTCAAACACGGTGATGAAAATGCAGTTTCCAGGCCATCATCATTATATTATAGTATATTATATGTATTTACAGATCGATGAGTCGGTTTATGATCAGATAAATTTCAATCGTCAAAAATTGAGAAGCTCGCTGATTTGATAGTTGACTGAGTTTTCTCCCGGAAAGTAAACGTACTATAGTGTCTCGTAGCAGCTACACAATTCCAGTGGTGATGACCCATAATTTTAATTTTGATCGAAAAAATTTATGACAAGAGCGATGAGTGAAATCATATGATAATATATAGGTCCATTCCTTTATGACCACATGTCCTTGTATCTTGTTGCTTTAATTCAGAAGCTGAGTTTTCATCACAAACGTTACTTTTTATCTTTCTGAAACTGATTTTCCGTGCATAGTCTTAATTTGCATGGTATTCGTCCCAGAAGAGTAGTACTTTCTTTCACGCAGACAGAAAGCATATCTGCCATTCTCATTAACTACACTTCTATATCAGTGTTTCAGAATTCATGTTTTACACGATTCTCGAGGAATCAATGAAATCGCTTTAATTTCTCATGAAAATATCAAATGTATGTCTCACGCCTCTATCCCTCCACACAATATATATGGTTAAATTATGAATGAATCAATTTTCACGTTAGTGAATAAAATTGCAGGGACCACTAGTTTGGGGACAAGTTCTTTAATATACATTGTATATAGACCAACTCAACATATAAAAATGCATTGCATAATTGATCCGGGTGTACATTTTCAACAAGTAGTAATTCCACAATTAAATTTTTTAAAAATTTTGCAATTCGACCAAGAGATAACGTATCATATATTTTCTTATGAATATTCATAAATCCACATTTTTACAAGTAACTCCGCAAACTCGTTTTATATGTGTGCATGCATGATGTGAATATGCATGAAGAGATGATTAGTGAAAAAATTTCAATTAGTTTTAAAATTTTTAATCCAGTATACTGAGTTAACCCTATGTAAAGTGAAATTCAACGCGCTCAGACTAATCCATATCTGCACTGGGATTTTCATTTAAGGGCAAACAACATTCTCAAGGTTCAAATTCAAGACCTTTAATTAAGCGGTTCAGTGAGGTTACCACCACACAATCACGCTTGGTTTAAAACCCGTAGATTGTGTGGAGTCATCTTGAAACAGTAAATCTAAGAAAAGAGAGAAGAGTGAACTTCTTCTGCAATGACGTTCTTTGAATAGGCCAAAGACAATTAAATATTCATGGCTCCACGTCACCAAATACCAAACCAGGTTCTTAAACAAATGGCCAACAACAACAAACACCAAGTCATTAATTCGCCTTTTTTTTCTTAAAACAAAGATTCGTGATTCATTATATATATATATATATATATATATATATATATATATATATATATATATAACAAATTAAATAAAATATGTATCATCTTCAATAATGAAGCATTGTACATTTATCTTCAACAGGTGAACCAATAGCATCATAGAAAAGTACTGCAGAAATAAAGCCATGCTCGTGTATTAAATTCTCTTTCACGCAGGATTTAAGACCATACCCATTAAATTTTGGGACAATTGTACACATCATGTTCCTATTAAAAGCTATAATATTAGACAAATTCATTATTATTAATAACTTTTTTGATATATATTATTATTATTATTATTAACTTTTTCACTTATTAACCGAAACCATTTTAATTGTCAATAGTTATATTAACAATCCCTTCATACCCCTATAAAGTAAAATATCTTAGTTAGGACCTGAATGTAATTGACCTTCAAATTTTATCCTCGCTCTTACTATGAATGGGAAATGCAAGAAATATAATTTTTGCATATATGATGCGCATGCACATCTTCCCATACATGTTTTTTCCTCTATCAGGAATACTTAAAAAGAAATATAAATTTATATACAAACACACACTTTCTCCATCTAATCAATTTATATTATAAGACACTAATTAACAAATGTCACATACTACTTAAATTGGTTTAAAGTATTAAATGTGTCTTAAAATTCAAGTGATACCTATATTGCGTACTCATGCTAACTAGGGGTGGGTAAATTTAACCGAAAACCGAAAACCGAACCGAACCAAATAAGTTCTGATTTTTCGGTTTTCGGTTTCGGTTTCGGTTTCGATTTCCATGTTCCATACTTTTCGGTTTTTGGTTCATTTTCAGTTTCACTTTAGGTAGCTTATTGGTTCGGCTTTCGGTTTCAGTTTTTCGGTTTCCTTTGTAAAGTTTTTGTAATATCACAAAAAAATGTGAAAAAACTAATAAGTTTCGGTTTTTATTTTAATGTTTAGGTTTTTCAGTTTTTCGATTTTGGTTGTTCATTTTTTCGGTTTCGATTTTCATTTTTTAAAGTTTCGGTTCGGTTTTAAACCGAATAACCATTTGCCCACCCCTATTGCTAACTACACTAAAATAAACTCAAATGTCATATTAACCATTATTCATTACTCTCTCTCTCTCACACTACCCCTACTAAATATGGATATGGACAAAAAATATGTATTTAATACTTATTGAAAAACTAACTAGTGCCTAATAAAAAATCAAATAAATAAACTTACTAGTTGATGCCTTAAAATAATAATAAAGACAGGATGAAAAGTAAATACACACCGCATTACTAGTGGGAAGGCAAACCGGCCAGGAAAAAATCACGGGAATTAATCATATTACTAAATAACATGGTAAAAGACATCATTTATATTTATATTAACACACACTAAAAACATCGTGCCACTCAATTTATATTTATAAATCCGCTTCAACTAATTTTCGCATAACAAAAAAGTGGTAGTTATATATGTCATTGGATATGTTCAAATTATTCGATCAATCTTTTCAATTTTTCCCTTATGTCAGAGTAATATTAAAACATTATTTTATACCCTCACCTCTATATATTTATCAACACTCTCTTTGATTTCATCTTCCCTTTTTTCAACGCATTCAATAGGAGTAATAGGGCTAAAATTAGAAAGTTCGCATTAATTGCTTTAAAATACTATATGGCGTTAAAATTAATTAGAAAACTTGCATTAATTGCTTTAAATAATTTATAGTATAATTTTTTCACAAAGTGATGAACTGAGAACTAGTGGTATGTGTGTGTGAGTATATAAGTAGGACATTCGCAATTCAGCTTGCCAACCGCGATAGTTGGCTTTGCTGTTGTGTTTGGTCCGAAAAATGTGTTAAAAAAAGAACTAGTGGTAACCTGAGGTGTGTGGTTGAGTGACAAGGACTCATTCACCCTTAACCAATTGTCTGGGGTTCGATCTCTGGCGTTGGGTATGGAGAAGCATTAAATCTCCCAGGCCAGCTGTCACACCCTTTGAGGTGCCTACAAATCAGCGGGTGATTAGTCTCTCACTTGTCGAGTGAGGGGATACCTTGATCATGTATAAAAAAAAAGAACTAGTGGTATAAGTAGGATGTTGAATGTAGCAAACTCCTAATAAAACCTGTGCTTTGATTGCGTTGATTTAATTATTCTAATCATTGATGATATCCTTCTTAATTTATTTACGGAAAAAGGAATATTCTTTCTCAATATCAATAAGGAGTCCCCATGCCTTGAATGTACAGTCACCAAGTGTTAGAATTATTTAATTATTCACACAAAATATTGCGTTACATTATTCATAGCGAAGTTGATAATTGAAATAAATTAAATGAATAGATTGGTAAAGTTAACACGCCGACATTTAAAAAAGAAACAAGGATGGGAGTTCAACTTTAGCGTATGCCTGAATTTAAGGTTAAGTGTCATCACTAAGGATCCTTCTAAGACAATTTTAGGATGATATGACCTGTTTAGCCGAAAGAATATATCTGAAGTCTTCCATAAACGGTTACTTATCATCAGTGACTAATATAATAATTCAAAGCAATAGTGGGAAGTTAAGTCCATATTATAGAAATTTTGGGCAAATCTTTGTCTTCACATTTCCTATCTTCCACCACAAAGGTCAAACAATCTCTCCCGGACTCCCTCATAGCTCTATTTTCAACGCCCCCTAACTTGTATGTCCCACACACCAATAACAAGATTCCAAAGCCATCGTCATACATTTCATCATTTTCCCTTTCTTTCTTGTTCATTGTTCTTGTTTATTTGATATTCTCCACTATATATATAGATATATGTTCCTCCTTATTGGGTGACTTGCTTCTCCAGAACTGGCCACGAAACCCCACTATTCTTCTTCTTCTTCCCCTTCATATTCCTCGTCCTCTTCCTCTTAGCTTCTTCTTCTTTGTTAGTTTCTGGTTTTGTGGTATAGACCTCAATGGATTCCATAAGCAGAGCTCCTTCTTCGAGCGAGGTTGCTGAAGAGAGTGGTTGGACTTCATATTTTGAGGACTTCTTTAATGGTGATAGGTCCTCCATATCTTCTGGTGTGATTGCTTCTTCTTCCTCTCTACTTTCTGATGCTGCTTCTTTGGCTGTTACGGCCATCACAAACAAATCACCGCATGGTAATGAGTTTTCTGGTGTGGGTCAAAATAAAAAGAGATTGAGTTTTAAAAAGAGAAAGAATGATATTGCAACTATGGTTGATGATGCTTTGGAAGATACTGCAAGTTCTCCCCTCAACAGTCCCAAGGTGAGTTTTTTTTTATGTTTTTTATTTAATGTCTTTTTATCCTCTATTTTTTTCTTCTGCACTACCAAAATATGTTGAAAATTTGTTTCCTTGCTCCTGAAATCTGAATTTCTCTCTGTATTTGTGTTTTAGGTTTTACATGAGAACCGGTCAGACAAACTAAAAATGAAGGATGCTCTCCTTTTTGAGGTTTGAATCAAACATGTGATGATATATCATTACTTCCCTCCTTCTTTTTCTTAGTTGTTTTTAAAAAGGACGAATGTTAAATATTTTGTATCTTCTACGTACTGAAAATTATTTGAGAAGAAACAGGAGGACCAAGTCAATCAACTTCCATTATTCTCAACATTGTTTTTCATTTAATTTATTTGATTTTCAGTGGTTTCGTTTATTCATGCATGTGCCTTGGTGTTTGTTGGCTGAGATATAGCAAATAATTTTAATTTCAGGCATTTCTCAAAAAAGATTTTTTTTTTTGCAGGAGAAAAAGAGTATTCCAGGAGAAAGAGAGGAGAGGAAGGAAATGGGATTTATGGAGAGGGAAAGTGAATGCACAGAGCTGAAAAGAAGAGGCCTTTGTTTAGTTCCTTTATCTGCGGCTGTCCATTATTTTGGTTAACTACTGATTCTCAGTTTCTCATGATTTCTTCACTTATGCAGCTTCTTTTAAACATAGTCACTCTAGTCAGAGCATGTTGTATATAATTATGGATTGATAATGCAAGATTGTACTCATCATCTTCCCCCTCTAACAATAACGGTGCTTATGTGAAAAAGTGTGTTTTATTATGCGTGGGCGTGTTAAAAAGAAAGAGTCCCACATTAGATTTGTGGAAGTGCTAATATATTATTCCCTTCAGTTCGTAATATAAGAGTTCAGTTGCAAATTAAAACATGCTTCTTAAGAAAACATGTAAAAGTTAGTTGAATGACTAAAGTTACTTTTTTCAGTTGTATTTATATTTATTATGATACGAGAGATAAATATATAGACATTAATAAATATGAAAGAGAGTTAAGGTAAAGAAAGAAAAATTCATTAAATGAAGAGTGAAATTCAGTAATAGATAATTGATTTCTTGTTTTAAAGGTTATTGTTTCATCCTGTTTATTGCAGATTTTTCTACGCTCTCTCTGTGTGTGTATCCTTTCAGCAATTTATATTTTCATAGTTTACGTATTTTGCCTGTCTTACACATACATTCAGTTCGTTGCTATATTTAAATATGTGGAATTGATGAGACAATATAATTTTCATACTCAGTCTAATATATAAATGTTTGTTGTAACTCGGTCAGATATAAAAGTACTGCGTATTCAAAACTCTCGTCCCCATCATTTTAAATCTTAAAGCATGGACCTAGACAATCAATCAAAGGGATTTCGTAGTGTATTTTAATTACTTTCACCAGAGAACCTGATTAATCCACTTGCCATTTTAATTATATATTCAGACAAGTAAGGTTTTCTTTGCTAATGTCATTTAATTAATTATTGGTTAACATGGGCGTGAACCAAGAAATATAGTAGGTAGTTACAGGGAATATTATTTTGCATACTATAAAATAAACCAAAGGCTAAAGTTTGCCCTTTAATTAACCAATTTATTATTAGCTTACATACTACTTCTTTGTCAACGATGGCTCTAATCTTCTATATATATATATGGTGGCTCTTCAGTAGATCATTAAACAATTGAGTTATTGTTAATTAATCACGTCTTTTCTTAAGATGGCTCGGGTAGCTATCTTTTCTAACGCATGTTCTTCATTCCACATGATTGAATTTAGATTAATTAACCATCAGCTTCCACTAAAATGACGTCACCGCGTTCTGCAAATTGAAACTGCAACTTGGATAATTTATGTATTAAATACTCCCTCCGGTCCCTAATATAAGAGCCAGCCGTCAAAATAACGCTTCTTAAGAAAACATGTGAATATTAGTTGGGTGTCTGAAGTTAATGTTACTTTTCCAATATTGCCCATATTTATTGTGATACTTTAAGAGAAAGAGATATATAAACATTAATAAATATGAGAGAGAGTAAGGGGTAAAGTTGGAAAAAACGCATTAAATGAGGAGAGAATGTGGGGTGAGCTCTTATATTAGGGACCAAAACCTTTCAAATTTTGGGCTCTTACATTAGGAACCTGAGGGAGTAGTAATCAGAAATTAATGAGGGATTAAATTAAAAAAGCACACTTAGGAGGAATAGGTTGAACGACTGTCATCTTTTAATTAGTTATAATAAAAGGAATACTTTGCTCATTATTTAATTAGTTATAATAAAATGATTAAGTAACATTTTAAATTCAGATATATATTGTTAATAGAGAGAAGAAATTATAATTATCTATACAAATCAAATTAAGAGCTACGTACTTTAAAACAATATTACTTACATTTGGGATAGATCATAATATAATTAAAAACATAAATGAGTTACTGTAACTATCATTTTTATTATTCATATTCACAGTGGCACTCATGTACAAGAACAATAAAATTTTATTCCACTAGTATATAAATAGACAGTATTATGACCCATTCTATAATGTCAAATGATCATGTATTTTATACTTTCATGTGGATTTTTTATCGAGCCATTTCTCATCATATGAATCCTATTAGAATCATGGTTAATTATTATGACGAAATATCGGGTCAATTGTGGACATTTCACAGTTTAACATATTATACTCCCTCCGGTCCTAAATATAAGACCTAATTGACTTTTTTGAAAAATCCTAAAAAACAGCAAAATTAGTTAATTATAAATTGATTTACCTAATTTTTTCCTTTAAACTAGTTTATTTTACTTATTAACTAATGGATAATCTAAAAATATATCAAATATGTCATGATTTAATAGACTATTTTGCAACCTTAACTTCTCCAAAAAAAAGTTATCTAGGTCCTATATTTAGGACCGGAGGTAGTACTATATTTTTTAAGCTATATGTTTGGCGGCCAATGGGTCATGTTAATTAGTCTTCAGCAATCATTAGTTCACTACTAGTTTTTGCTTAATTAACCAGTTGTTCTTGGTTAAATCACACAATCACACACACACACTGAAGGACACCGATTTAGCGGTCGGTGAAGTGTGTCTTGGGTCTAGTCCTTCAAGAAATTTTAGTACCTCAAGGTAAGCGGAAGTTACCCCGGGTATCGTTCTCAAGGGAGCCTTGTTTAATTAAACTACCCTAATAAATTTGATGCAATGTAAGATGGATTTAGGTAAAGAAAATATATTTTGTTGATTTTTTAAAGAGTAAATGATGGGTGCAAAACAAATAAATATTTTTGGTATTTTTAATAAAACGGTGTGATGGAAGTGAAGTGCTCTTGGAAATGATTTTCAATGGCCATCATAGCTTTCTAAATATTTTTGAGGAGTTTAATGCACTAATTTCCTAATTTACCAAACCTCATGGACCCATGAGTCCAATACCTAGTTGTTGAAACCCCATCCAATTAGGCATTGTTAAGCTCTTTAGTACCTTTGAGTTTTCTCTAAGTTTCCTAAAATATCAAACCTCACCAACCGATAAGTCTAATGCCTAGTCTCATGAACCCATTCAAATAGACATTATTAATTACCCTAGAGTGTGATTATTGATTGCAATGCATTAGGTTCAATTACAATTCAATTCAACAAACTATCTACTTATACCATGAGTAAATAGAAATATTTAATGAATTATAAAGAACATATGTATAACCACACATATTGTTGAGTCCAAATTCCTCATTACAAGTCAAAACCACAAATCAAACTCACAATAACAACCAAATCCAGTCCAATATCAAAACATAAATGCTAACCTAAACCTAGGCAATCAAAAATATAAAGAGAAAGGAAAGGAATTGGGACTCCCCTTTGAAGAAACATAGCTCAAGCCACTTCCCATCAACTCCAAGAGCAAGGAGGAACTTTATTGAGACATGAATGGAGGAAGGAAGGTGGAAGGTTAAAGGAAAATGTGAGGGAAATGAGAGTGGGTGGAGGAAGGGATGGAGAAGATGAGAGAACTAGGGTTTTGGGGGAGCACCCAACCCCCAAAACTTGGGTTTCTAAGCCTAATCTTACACCATATATCAATGGGGACTTGGACTTCATGTTTGGGTTTGAGTTTAGGTCCAAATTGGTGCTCAAAAGACCAAAAAATCAGAGAAAAACCGAAGTTGTAAGTGCTGTTCGCGCAGGGACCTGCCTGCAAAGTCTGAAAGTTGTGGGGTCATATTCTGTAATTTTCTCAGGACTGTTCTGCAGTGTTTTCAGGATTCTGGGCCGTTTCTGTAATTTCTGCCAAATGTCCAGAATAGCTATTTCAGCTCATTTTTGTCATTTTCTGCAAGGGAAAAATTACAACAACATAATACATTTCATCCCAAAAATTAATCACTTAAGATAAACAATTAAATGTGACGATTATGCCCTTATTTGACCCCTTTTCACACAAAACCATTTTTAATTCAATTAAATTATAATCAATTCATTTTAATTCAATATTGCATCTTCCAAATGTTAATAACTTCAATTTAGCACACTAAAAACATACAAATTCAAGGATTTGTCACACACATGCTCCAAACCATGCATGCATACACAATTTCTAACTTTATCATAGTAAACACATGTAGATATATAATTAATTTGTAGAGAAAATTATCCATGAACCATATATACAACTTCTCAAATACAATATAAATAATAAAAGAATCTTCTGATGGCATACACGGATGGCTGTTGGGTCACCTTCTCCAATCAACAGAGAACCTTTTTTTTTATAAATAAATACTCTAAATTTAATTTCTACGACATATCTGTACTGTTTAAAACATGAACATATCATTATCTATCAAACTTCCATGCATCAAAATTAATAATAATGTTTTGGCTAGATAATTGCCCTAAACCAATCCTAATGTATATCTAAGTGGTTATGTACACATGGAGATATTTTAATAATTAAAAAATTAAAAATATTCATAATTATAATATAAGATATAATGAATCTCAGAATATACATATGTATGTATGTAATATCGAACAATTGCTTAAAATCATGATGCACTTGAAACATTAAAAAGGCGATGGCCACAGTAAATATGGTACATACGCCAACCAGTATAGTTTATTGGAGTGCCTTGGCTGATCTCCTGAATGATTGAGGTTTAACAAACCGTGAACGTATAGAACATTGCCATGCAAAAGAATCTGATATAACTATATATGCCCATAAACATGTCTCTATTATTAAAGCTAACCCTCAATATTATTACGTTCCCTGGTATAACTAAATAGGCTTTCAGATGCCTAAATAGATCTCAACTGACACTCAACAACTCCCTTGAATACTAAGAAAAGAAAGAGGATCAGAGACTTGATTAATCAGTGGTTAGTGGAATATATATAAAGAAACCGGCCACCGAGGCACGCCGACATGTACATACACATACGAGAGCTTGCCAGCTGGTTAGGTTATGACACTTTCTATATAAATTGAAGGTTCCAGCCTAGATATCTATAGCAGGAGAATATCAATATATATATATAGGGTGTGTGTGTGTATTGGTTTTAAATTTTGTACATTCATAGTTTATAATATAAAAACACACAGACACACACATGTAGATATGCAGCCCCTTCGGGGTTGAGATAAAAGCATGTGTATGGATAGGAGGGAGGGTTCTTATGGCCCCTCCCCCTCTTCAATATTATTCATTCCATATATTGGAGATAGGGAGGAGGTGTCCATGCATATTAAAAATGTACCACCTAACGCAATAATTCTCAGAGCTGAGGTGATGACTTTATGATCCCTAAAATGGGGTCCACACACAGACATGCGTGCATAGGTAGTAGTTTTCTTTCTGATATACTCCCTCTGGTCCTAAATATAAGACCTAGATGACTTTTTTGGAAAATCATAAAAAAACAAAAAATAAGTTAATTATAAATTGGTTTACCTAATTTTCCCCTTAAACTAGTTTATTTTACCTATAAACTAATGGATAATCATCTAAAAATATGTTAAATATGTCATCATTTAATAACATATTTCGCAACTTTAATCTCTCCAAAAAAAGTCATCTAAGTCCTATATTTAGGACCGGAGGTAGTATATAACATAGGCATAGTAGAGGCAGAATAATGGACAAAATAGAAGTATGAGTCATTTGAGAATATGGTTTCTGTTTATGAAGGCTCGCTCCAGCATTGATGCCTATTCAAGTCCCGCAAGCTTGAAATGGAAACTTTTGACTGTTTAGGACAGAGCTGTGATGTGGGAAAGAGAAACAAAAAGTGAGTTAGGATATCTAGGCTGCGCATCCGGGGAATCGAACCCCGGTCAGTACCGTGGGAGGGTACTATGATACCACTACACCAGATGCGCTTCTTGACTCATCTAATCACATATTAAATATATAATGTAATGAGTACTCTAACATCAAGGCATCCCACTCAACTAGTGAGACTGTGAGAGACTAATTCTCTACTAATTTGTAGGCACCTCAAATAGTGAGATAGCTGATCTGAGAAATTTAATGTTTCTCTATACCTAAAGCCAAAGATCAAACCCATACAATTGGTTAAGAGTCTGACTCTGTCTTTATAGTTAAAGAGATCGTTAAATTTTAATTTAACATATATTATATATAATTATATCATATATTAATTTATAAGTAAATTACTTTTTTTAAAGAAAAACGAATATAAACCGTTTAAAATGGTTTATTTTGTATTTTAACTTTTATAAAAAACCGTTAATACAATCTTTTTAATTAGTGCATAGCGAGTTTTTAATGATGAATTTGTCCAACTAAAGTATAATAATTGCATAAAAAAGCTCTATAAATGTAAAATGATTGATATAAATTTTTTATCGATAAAAAGGGAACTTTTGAGGCCGTTTGATTATTATCTCTATAGTACCACTTTTTGTTTGTCTTTGCCGTGATTTAATTAGAAAATATTGTTAGTGTTGCTGGATTAACCATTGTCTAAAGTGCGTGATTCCGGGGTTTGTATTGCTAGTTTAGCTTTCTATATATCAAGAAAGTTGTTTTATTTGCGTGTGAGAATTCTATAAATTGTTGTTATATATAAAAAAAAAGAATTCTATAAATTGACGATGTTATTTTAAAGGGTTTAATTATAGATATATAAAAAAAAAATCGTTTTATATATCCGTAGTTATTCAATTGATTTAATATCGCGCCATTTTTTTTCCACACCAATATTGTTGTTTGCAGGATATATATATATATAGCCAGCAAAGCAAATAAAAAGAATCCCTCCTCTTCTTCCTCCTCATCATCGTCATCAGTTATATGTTTAACTTCAATTAAACGATGATATGTGCAGGCTAACAAATTATCTAGTACGAGGCACACAAAGTACGTAATGTGCGAGTCCTCCTTGAGCTAGAACAATTAATTATCAGAGCCTTAGCTTGAAGACCAATTTATTACAGGGATGAATACGATGGCAATGAACGAAAAAATTTCATTTGTATGAGCATCTCGGAAGAGAGCTTAGTTAGAGTGAACTATGCTGCAATGCTGCAGACATCTCTATATGCCAATAAAGAATTAATGTTTTTATTCCAAGGGAAACATTTACAATAATACTACACTTGCTCTTTTATTGTCAATCGTCACAAAAAAAAAAAAAAAATTAACAAATCAAACACCATCACAATATATAATTCTGGACTTCAATAAGACACCACAAAACCATGTTAACGAATGCCCACAAAAAATTGAAAAAAAAAAAGAAAAAACTTCAGCACCACAACACAAGCAAATCACAACTCTATTATTAAAGAGTGAAGGAGAGAGTAGCAAAAGCCAAGAATGCACCAATAGGTCCGGCAAAAGATAAGGAGATAGGAGAAGCAGCATTATTATTATGGGAATTATTATTATTAGGAGTGTTATCACTTGCCGGAGATGGAGTCGGTGTTGAAGTTGCCGGCGGAGTCTGCTGACCGGTGGGCGAGGTCGAAGGCGGTGAAGAAGTGGTTGTTGTATTGTTGGTGTTGGACTGGCCGGACCGGTCAGCCAAGACGATGACAATGACCTTCTCGTTCTTCTCACAGTTCTCTTTTTTGCCACTGATGAAGTAGTGGGCTCCTGACTTACTAAACTTTATCACTGTGTGGCCTTCTGAGTATTTTGCAATTGGTGAGTTTGTGTTGCAATTGGCGTAGTCTTCGCTCTTCACTTGAAGCACTGAGTCTTGTCCTGATTGATAGTTGAACACTGCAACATTTCCCCATGTTTGCATTGCTAGTTAATTATTTATAATAACCCTTTTTAAATCAAATGGTTAATTAAGAGTCGTTCTTCTCAGCAGGGGTATTGGCAAAAGAGCTCTTGATATCTTAAAGTTTTTCTTTGCTCAATATAACATTGGAGGTATAAAAAAAAAAGCAATCTCATGGTAGTAGTTCTCATAAACATCTTAAAAAAATGAGCAATGTCACAACTAGCACTATTCGTGCATATTGCGTTTACTTTCTCCTTTCGGTCACGTTTTGTTATGAAGAAGGCCTATAGGCTGTGAACATTAAAAAACTAATGCTGTATGTTCACATTTATTTTTAAGACTTTTTTGGACTGAACATTTTTATTTTTTAGACTCAGGATAATAACAACACTCAATTTTTGTAACACATACAGAGTTTAAATAAAAAAAATTGGTGTTAATGACTCCTAATGACACTTTTTATTTTAAATAAAAAAATAGAGTTTAATGAACATGTATACGACGTACCTATGGAGTCTCCGATTTGGAATCGGCTATTTTCAGCCCATTGATTGTAGGGATTATAATTGGGATCACTTGGGACGCTCCATCCTTTCTGGCCACCCACTACGAACTCATATGCACCACCCACATGCACCAACATTAACACACACAATAAGCCTGAACCATGCACTACTTCTCTAGACCTTAAACCCATGTTTGCTATTGATGAATAAGAGATTTAATATCAGAGAAGCAGATAGATATTGAAGCTAATAAGACTAGGTAGGATATCTCGATGGTGACCAACAAACTGGACATGAAGGGTTTAAGTAGGTGTCAGTTGTAAAAACTGTGACGTTGAAGCTTGGGTTGGGCTATACTTTTAATTATTCTGCCTTTGGCTTAGGGTTAACTTTGATTCTGGTGCTAAGCATATATTAGGGCTATTATATGAGCAGGGTGTGTGATTTGCTTGTATCGATGTAACTTGGATGGTAGGTTTATGCTTTGCTTCACTGTTTGCAAGAATATTCATATCTTCATCTTCGGGGTTGCATCTTACAACTCTATCTGTCTCATCATCATCATCATCATCACTTTTATATACTATACTTTTCCCTCGTCGGCAATGATGTGAATTGATCCTCTCTGGCAGAATATTGCAGTGCAGAACCTTTATTATATTTTTTCCAAGATTATCTTTTTCCTTCCAGTGATGCTTTCGACATTAAGTCCTCTACTTTATGAATTACACTTTTCCAATTTTTTTCAATGGAAAGGAAAAAAACTGACTTTGTACACGGCAATTATATAAGCTTACTAGTGATCATCGATATATCCACTTCATCAATCATTTGGCCTTCACTACAGTCTATATATTTCAAAAAACTTTTCCATAAGTCTGCAACGCCTTCCTCTCCTTATGTCACTCGAACTTGTTAGATTTATTTAAACTACACAGTTGAAACAGAGCAAGAAGGCGGGATAAATAACAATTTTTTATCTTCTCGAGCAGGAAAAATAATTATAAATTCGTATATATTAATTAATAAAAATATAATGTGATAAATTGTTTTTGTGAAAAGAAAAAGACATTAATCTCATCACTATTAATTTCTTCTATTAACAACGTAATGAATAATTTTCTTTCGGTGCAGTAATTGTAGAGCAGCAATGTCATTTAAAAATTATATTAAACAATAAATAAAGATAAAAAAAGAATTTTAAAAAAAAACAAAAAGGATATTCTATCATGTCTAGGGGACTTCTTACTTTGGAACTCCCTCATGTTCTAAATATAAGACCTAATTGACTTTTTTAGAAAATCCTATAAAAAAGCAAAATAAGTTAATTATAAATTGATTTACCTAATTTTTTTCCCTTAGTTAGTTTATCTTACCCATAAACTAATGTATAATCTAAAAATATATCAAATATGTCATGATTTAATAGCCTATTTCGCAACATTAACCTATAAAAAAAGTCAATTAGGTCTTATATTTAGGACCAGAGGTAGTATTAGAGTATTTAGGATTAGAATTTTTCTCCTCTCGTTAAGCACATGTACAACCCTCGGCAATTTTATTCAAAAAACGTCACACATTGAATATTGACATTTCTTATAATAAAAATTTAAATTTTATTTTATCACGCTATGAAGACTAACTCGTTAGACTATAGGCAATGTTGCGTTTGGTTAGCTTTTGGGACTGGATAACAAATACTACCTCCGGTCCTAAATATAAGACCTAGATGATTTTTTTGGAAAATCCTAAAAAAGCCAAAAAAAAAGTTAATTATAACTTGATTTACCTAATTTTTTCCCTTGAACTAGTTTATTTTACATATAAACTAATTGATGATCTAAAAATTTGTCAAATATGTCATAATTTAATAGTGTAATTCGCAACCTTAATCTCTCAAAGAAAAAGTCATTTAGGTTTATATTTAGGACAGGAGGGAATAGCATGAAATTTAAATCACAATAATATGATGACGATTGATGGGCAGAGATAATTGTAGTCATTGGCCCACCTTCAAGCGTCATAATATTTCATGTCAATCCGCAAGCCCACTTAGACTAAACCCATCTCAATGTGACCCACCTACATCAGCAGAAAGGGAAGCATGGATCTAATTTCCTTCTCACTCCAAAGAAAAAAATCCAACTATTCAAAGGCTGGCATGTTGCAATGGATATTTGACCACAAATGTTTGTATCAATTAATGGTGAATTGTTTTAAAGTTACTATTGATCTTGAGCTCGAGTCCTATTTATACAACCACAATAATAACATGGAGTTAACATGATCCAAGTTGTGGAAATACATTCCCATTATCTAGAATGTTTGGTTGTTAGTAATACTTAATACTCCCACCGGTCCTAAATATAAGACTAGTTGACTCTTTTGGAAAATCCTAAAAAATAAATAAGTGAATTATAATTTGATTTACCTAATTTTTCCTCTTAGACTAGTTTATTTTACCTATAAATTAATGGATAATTTAAAAAATATATCAAATGTGTCATGATTTAATAGCCTATTTCGCAACATTAAACTCTCTAAAAAAGTCAACTAGGTCTTATATTTAGGACCGGAGGTAGTATTATTGAATAAAAAGAAGAATAATCTAACATCTATTGGTAATCAATTTATTCGAATTCGAGGGTTAGGAGTGTTGCTCATATAGATAAGGTTACCGCTATTCCATTGAGAGCGTTCCCGAGATTTAAATACACACTCTCATTATTTTTAACGGGATTAATCTCACTTACCTGCTCAACTTAGAGCTTGTTTGGTTGCATGAAAATGTAGCAAAGAATTGGAAAGTATAGAAAGTTCAGGGTATTTTTGTAATATACATATATCCTGGGGCCCACAAGTTTTCTCTCTCTATCTCCCACTTTTTATGGGCCCCACACACTTTATTTTTCATCATTACTTAATTTACCTCTACTTTCCATCTTTACCCCTTTCACTTTCACTTTCTCCACTTTCCTTCTTACAACCAAACAGACCCTTAGTTGGTGGATGGACTTTAATTGATAAGTGAAACAGTTTTGACTGTTTCCTGAATTCAATTGGGCCGAATCTTAAGAAAAGCTGGTGACGAACCACCAAAACTCCAAAACAAAGTCTGGGGGGGTCCACACGACGTCCGTGTGCGGTTGGCGCCATCCAATCCTTGTCCCTACCTCACACACTTTTTTACTTGCAAATATCAATATCGCTAATCACTGCAAAATAGTACTACTTCCCTCTAAATATAGGACCTAGATGACTTTTTTTTGGAGAGTTTAACGTTGCAAAATAGTCTATTAAATGATGACATATTTGATATATTTTTTTATTATCCATTAGTTTATAAGTAAAATAAACTAGTTTAAGGGAAAAAAATTAGGTAAATCAATTTATAATTAACTTATTTGGCTTTTTTTAGTATTTTTCAAAAGAGGCAAATTAGGTCTTATATTTAGTACTCCCTCCGTCCCTAAATATAAGAGCATTTTGACTTTTTTGGAGAATTCTAAGAAAGCAAAATAGGGTAATTAAAATTTTTTTTCCCAAATTTTTTCACTAAACTAGTTTATTTGACTTATGAACTTACATATGATCTAATAATATTTAAAATATGTTATGATTAAATTGTTCTTTTTGCTTTCTTAAGTTTCTCCAAAAAAGTCAAAGTGTTCTTATATTTAGGAAGTGAGGGAGTAATTAATTAGACGTAAAGAAGGCGTCAAAACTGAGATATTAATAAGATTTTGATTAGAAGGTAGGAAATTTCATGAAAGCAAAGAAGGAAGCAGAGAAGAAAGTGGGGTAATTTAACTCATTCAACTATCATTAGGTCAGGTCAGGCATGTACTCTCTCTTCATTGAAGAAGAAGAATCAAATTAGCTGTTTCCTATTTGTTTGTAGTTTTAGAGCTTGGTGTACCATTGGATTCCTCAAAATTTCTCTCCAGACAGAGTTCAGAGAAATTCGGTGAGAGCTGATTTGGTGATCTGAGATGTGGAGAGATAACGGTACTTCTGCTGATTCTTTTTACCAAATTCGCCCTGAGTATGCCAACGATGTTCCCAAATCTCGATTCAAGATCAAGGTTCCTTTCTCTATCTTACTGTTCTCATATTCATTGACTATCTAGCTTAGCTGAATTTTGTGTGAAGTACAATAGTGACCGATGTTGATGTTTGATGGAGAAGTGCTATTACATATTTGTGAATTTGAATGTACTGATCATGTCATTTTAGAGTAAGTTTTTTATTGTTAATTTATCATCTCTTGTTGATGCTTTGTTTGATGAGTTTGCACTCAAACTCTCTTGTTGTTAATTTTCCAAAAGAATCACTCATCTAATCTCAAATTACTTTCTTTCCAATTCACATCAAAATCACTTAATTATTTAATTAATGACTTTCCAAATACAACAAAATATTTCTTAAAAACCACTAAATATGGGGAGTCATCGAGTTTGCACATGTTTTCATTGTTGGTTAAACATATCTCATAATCCTATTGAATGGGATTATCTGTTTGGTTGCTGCTTTGTCGGATGAGTTTGAGACCTATGAAACAGGTACATCTGTGTATGGATAAATTCATTAGGTGATTTGTAGTGGATCATGATGAAGATGAATATCCACTGGTTGAACTTCTTCATGTCACATAATTAAAGTACATGTTATCACCTTAATATAGCATTTATATGCCTTTGACAAAAAATTTTTGGATTTGTTATCCTACGTGCAATATGTTCTTCAACTTATCTCTTTATTTTTCTTTTAATTAATGGTTCAGGCTGGTAGAACTCTAAGCTCAAGGAAATGGCATTCTGCGTTCGATGTCGAAGGGCGTCTAGATATAGGCAAGACTCTGAGTCGAATATGCCGAGGGGTAATTGCATTTTTACAGTTTAAATGCTACTTCAATGAATATTCATATTGTGTCACTCTTTCATTTGAGTTACTTCGTTATCAGATGCATGAGATATTTCTAGCTTGTTGGACAAACCCTGGGTTATAACTCTATCTTGTAAATATGAGAAGTTTGGACTTGTTAAAATTCTATTTTTAACACCTAACAATAATGTTTAAATTGTGCTATGTGCCTAAGTCCACATTCACTGGCATTTGGCATTTGTGTGCTTGCAATTATGTGACTACGGATAGGTGGGTGTGGCCATAGTCCATACACGGCTTGTGAATTTGTGAATATGCTATGGTGGAAATCAAAACATCATTTTCGATGACTCATTTTAAAAATAAGCCTACATATAAGCCTTCATAGAGCACAATAACGCCATATGATCCATGTACCCGACCTCACATAGTGGGATAAGACCTTGTTGTTACTGTTGTTGTTGTATAAGACACTGGAATCTGGTTTAAGTGTACAAGTAAAACACGGTGCTTTCTTCTGTTAAGATATGTTGCAAAAGGTACATGTTGCAAAAGGCTTTTTTAAGAAAACAAAACAGAAAATTGGGAACTTACTGTATGGCAGAACATGCAATAATTTACACTAATTTTTAGATTTATTATTATTTTCATTTGTTCCAAACATTTTACTATCCTCGTAATTGAACTATGGTGTTTGTCTTATATTTATTTTATATTCAGGTAAAAAAATATAAATATTAATTTGATATAAAACAGGGAATCCATCCATCAATTAGGGGAGAAGTTTGGGAATTTTTACTTGGCTGCTATGATCCAAAGAGTACATTTGATGAAAGAGAGCAGATAAGACAGCGACGAAGGTAATATGTGTCCCCATTTTGTACTCAATATGTGGTTATCAATAGTAACATTGATAGTCAAGTTACCTATAATTGCTCAAATAATTTTGATGATCTCTCTTTTGCTTTTACTTATTACCACTATTGTATTTGTATACTTTAATATTTTGAAGTTAGAAGGGATTTCACTTTCTTATGTCTAAGCTCTTGCTTTAAAGTAAGAGTGAAAAATAATATCTATCATAAGTCATCGTGTGCTTCTAATGCCTTAGAACAAATAGCCGTGTTTCAGGATACAATATGCTAAATGGAAGGAAGATTGCCGCCAGCTGTTTCCACTTGTTGGAAGTGGTAAATTTATTACAGCTCCTGTTATCACAGAAGATGGCCAGCCGATTCAAGATCCATTGGTGTTGTTAGAAACAAATGCAGACAAGGGAGTGATTGTCCCTGTTCAAAATGGCATAAATGATCCAAGTACTGGCAGTGCACATAACATAGAAAGGGTTACGGACAAGAGAGTAATCCAATGGATGTTGACTCTTCATCAAATAGGTCTGTGCTCATTTTTAATTAATCCATTGTCTATCACGGCGTGACTAGTTAGCTTTGACTTTGATTTCTTTATCCAAGTATATCATCATGTTCATACACTGTTTTCTTTCAACCTGTGGCATTTAATAAATTGAATTTCTGACTAAAACATTATCAGTCTGATGCATAACCTTACTGCTCATGCAAACATTATTTCAGGTCTTGACGTTGTTCGTACTGATAGGACACTGGTATTTTATGAGAAGCAAGAGAACTTGTCAAAACTATGGGATATTCTTGCTGTTTATGCATGGATAGATATAGATGTTGGTTATTGTCAAGGTAAGGTGCTCACTTGCACGACCCACCTGACATATTTTACCTCTTTTGTACATGGTAGAGATTATTCAAAAACTATTTATATTTTATAAGTGTTTACTTAATATATTAAGGTTTTGAGATGAATTGAACTTTAACATGGTATCAGAGTCTCCATGATCAGATTGTAATGAAATCAAGAACCATTTACAATTATTATAACCTTCCACTCTGAACATGGCATTTTGAGCAGGGATGAGTGACCTGTGCTCCCCTATGGTAATTCTTCTCGATGATGAAGCTGATGCATTTTGGTGCTTTGAGCGTCTGATGCGCAGATTGGTAAACTTCTTTTGTAAATAAACTCACTGTTTGATTACTTATTTCTTATTGAATGTTTTTATATGAAAAATGTCCATAACTCATATATCAATATTCACACTAATGCAAAATCTGTAACTAGCTACAATGCTCACTAGTCATAAACTCTCAGATTCATTTTTCAAACGGCATGTAATGTGTTATGTTATTTTAGAAATAAATTAGTGATTTGATTTAATTGATTGATTTAGTCAATTATCAAAAGATTGATTGAGTCAATTAATTAGATTGATTAGGTAATTAGGGTTTGGGATTATTATTATTTTTGTTATCTTATTATTATGTTTTATTAGTGTCAAGGCTATAACTTGACTTAGGGTTTCATTTGTTGTGGTCTTGTCTTGTCTTGCATAATGAATTGAGTTTGTGTTTGACGGCCGACGGCCGGTGTCTCTCTTTGTCTCTTATGGCCAACGGCCTCTTCTTCTCTCTTTGACCCCTCTGTTATCTATTTCTTGTCTTGAATCCTCTACGTTTCTGTTCTTCTACCCTTCTAATCTAATTTCTTAATTTCTTAATTATAGAATATCAATTCTATAACATAAAGCATGGGTGGCTATCTCCTTGCATCTTGTGTATTTTCATGCTTGTATGTACCAGTTTTCTGGGCAATTTATAGTGTGAGTGGAGTGGATTTTTCTTATGGAGATTTGGTTATATCACCTGGTCTGTTTGCTGTTTAAAGATCTACCTCTTTGTGAACTGGCATGATGGGTATGCTTGAATGTGCTTTAAAAACTATTGGTTTAGATTCTATAATCAATTAATACTTTTCTTTGATGATAGAATGCATGTATACTATTGTGAATTTTCAACTTTGTCTGAAGATTCTGAACTTTTTATTATATGCTTCTTATCTTGGATTTTCAAAGCGAGGAAATTTCAGATGCACCAATAACTCAGTTGGGGTGGAGGTTCAACTAAGTAACCTGGCTTCAGTTACTCAAGTCATCGATCCAAAACTTCATCAACATATAGGTAATTTTTTGCACTTGTTCTATCATGTTTTATTTTATTGTTGAAATTGAAGATATTCTGTTAAGTAAATGTGTGGTTTTTGTATAATTTTTGTCCTAAGAATTAAGATGACGAACTATATATCTTGGATTAAAAGAATTGAAAAAAAATTATTCTTAAAGAAAGGGTGTAAATGGATGTAACACATCCTCGTAGAGAAGACACAAGAGACTGCAAAAGATTACCCCTTTGAAACTTCCTTGAGAATAGAATTAAATATATTGAGGAAAAATATTTTGAGTTCTGGATGACAAAGTGGCTAGGGGCCAGATATTCAATATTTCAATCAACTTTAACTGACTTGACAGTTCATCTAGTTCAACAGTCTGTTTATCAATCTTTTGTCTTTTAATCTTGGAGTGCAGAGGCTCTAGGTGGAGGTGATTATCTGTTTGCTTTTCGGATGCTTATGGTTTTGTTTCGTAGAGAATTTTCCTTTTGTGATTCCTTGTACCTTTGGGAGGTATGTTGAGCTTTATGTGTATGCTATTTCTGCATATCAAATCCATGCCTTAAAAACTTCTGTAGTCTTCAAGGTTTACAAGGCAGTCTAGTTGTCCCCATACTGGATGATTGTTAAATAAATGCTTGGTATTTGAACAGATGATGTGGGCTCTGGAATACGATCCTGAATTGTTCTATAAATATGAAGAGACTGAGTCAGTTTCTAAAGAAGCTGAGAGATCTACTAAAGGAAGAACAAAGTCATTACGTCAATGTGGGAAGTTTGAGAGAGAAAACGTGAAAAGTGCTACAAAGACTGCTGATACTCCTCTTCCCATATCTGTTTTTCTTGTTGCCAGTGTGTTGAAAGATAAGAGCTCAAAACTGATGCATGAAGCTCGTGGCTTGGATGATGTTGTCAAGGTTAGTCTCATGACTGAGTTGCATTGATTTTATAATATAAGTTGAGTGTCAACACTTGTCCTCGAGCAAATTCTGATTGCCTTTCTGCGCTTTCAACTTCTTTGGCATTCTCAGATATTGAATGACATGACCGGAAAATTAGATGCGAAAAAAGCTTGCACTGGAGCAATGAAACTACACAGAAAATATTTGAAAAAGGTGGAGTGCCCTGCACATCATTTCTCGTGACATTGTATATCCTCATTTTTTTTCTAAATTTCTTGCAATGTGTATATATTGTAATCTCCAATACTTCAATCTTTGACAAGCCCAGTTAATGTCCCTGTTTAGACTAATAAAAATCAGGATAAAAGGCATTTCTGTAATGCTT
Source organism: Mimosa pudica (assembly GCA_029929735.1). Lineage (NCBI taxonomy): Eukaryota > Viridiplantae > Streptophyta > Magnoliopsida > Fabales > Fabaceae > Mimosa > Mimosa pudica. Next base: position 3,561,955 of record JAKELP010000001.1, read on the forward strand.
TAGATCCTACTTGGAGCTTCCCCTGCATTTCATCTATTTCAACATCTCCTTCCTAAAGTTGTTATTTTTTAGTCCTGTAAGTCCTCCTTCTTGTCGTTAAATCCTCTCCATGGGTAATCTTCCATTTATCATTGCTTTATAGCATCTAATATGGATGTGTGAGTGTGTGACATCTCCCATCTAAAGGGTTTGATTGAGATAGAGATCGTTCTGGTACAAACTCCTTTTTGGTGGACCTAAAATTGTGAACGATCTGTGCAGCCCTAAAAGACACTCCTAAACTGTCCTTTCACCTCACCCCAAAAATGATTTTGCATGCAGTTTATTGGATCGTTGGTGTGAGAATTTTGTAGACAAATGTACATTCCCCAATCAAATCATACATTTTTTTTATTGATTGAAGAATATTATAGTAAAGATATAGGAATTCGCATATAAATCTGATTATTGTTTTTTGTAAAAAAAGAAATCATCTACTCCCTTCATTTTATTTGCTCTTTCGCCTTTGTATTTCTCATTTCCAATATGATTTCGTTTATTTATGCCTTCAACAAAATGTTGCAATTCCTGCAGGCTAATGCCAATAAGTCATAACATGGTACGCCGCCCACCAATTTCTTGTTGGTGATTGAGCCATTTGTTGTTTCCCATCAAGCACCATATTTTTCCATGGTGTTTAATGACATTGCTGCTTAGCTTCGAGTTTTCTGGATTCAAGAATGGCTCTAGCTATCTTTTCTTCGCCATGACAACTGTTGTATGTGAAATTTATTTTATTGTTTTGTACTGTACTCCCTCCGTTCCTAAATATAAGATCACTTTGGAGAAGTGGATAAGTTCCTAAATATAAGATCACTTCCTATTTTATCTCAAGTTTTGCCCAAACTACCCTTATACTCCCTCCTTTCATTGAAAACTCCTCCTCCTTTTTAAGTTAAGTAATTGAGGGGATTTTGGGAAGATCATGTAATTTTATTGTCTTCCTTAATCTCCTCAAATTAACCAAAGTGATCTTATATTTAGGAACGGGGAGGGAGTATATTCAAATATAAAATACAATGAGGTTGTATACGAGAGTTTTTCTGCAGACGTTTTTTTTTTCACTGTATTCACTTTGTAAAATGTTTGATATGGAAAGATAAGTAAAAAAGTGATACATGAAATAACCATCTGGTTATTGATATTGTGTGTGTGTGTGTGTGTGTAAAGCAATCGTTCATTTCCCTTCCATTTCGCTCTTGCTCATATAACATAGGTTGGCGATCCGTACTTAACATAGAATTAGTGAGCACTGAGCTGTATTGTTTATAACTTGAACATGAATTTTATGGAAGATATGCATTCAATTGAAAAAATTTCTTCTATTTAGCAGTAACATAAAATATCGAATGGCTGCCATATAATGTGTTTAACTCTGATCACCTTAGTCACAGTTTCTTTTACGTACCAACTCCTCTAATTTTAAATATTTGACCTATTTAGGAAGTTGATTTAGGTCTTAAACATAGAGCCCAAATTTAATTTTGGTTAACTTCTTTCCGAATTGTCCCCACAATGCTCCTTTAACAATGATCAAATAAGTGATGGAGATTAAATAAAGGAAGATGGTTGCACTGATTTAGAACAAACATAGCATACTAGCTAATATAATCAATATCCATAATTTGATCACATTAGTTAAAAGAGATCATATATTTAAACACCCCGCCAGCTCTAAATATAAAATCCCTTTGACATTTTTAATAGAAGTTAAGGAAACAAACTAAACAATTAAATTATAATATATACCAAATGTAATTAAATCATAGGTTAACTTATGAGTAGAATAAATTAGTTTTGAAGAGAACATTATATTATAGACATTTTTAAAATGGTCAATTTGACATCCTTTATCTTTTTAAAAAAGTTAATGGTCACATAATTAACACCTGAAGGAAGGAGTATGAACATACATATGTGGACGGTCGTTCTGCACCCTGTGTTTAAGTTATTAAATTTATGTTACATATTTACAAGTAGGTTATAAGATGCAGTGCACAAGATTACGTCCCCCATAAAAGAAATACTCGCGGGGGGAATAGTACGGATGATTTACATTAACATCACGTTTCCTATATCAAGTCAAACAGCAGAATTTGTGGAGAAGGGAACTGCAGTAAAGAGTTGCATGCCAAATTACTCAACTCATGAATCAAATCCCAAGAAAAATTAGCGACTAACATTTACTACGAACAACATCCTATGATCAACTCCCTTTCTTCCTAATATGCCTTAAGTGATTTTCCGCTCCCCAGTGTTTTAGTTGACAGAAATCTCCTCCACATTACAAATGTCCTCAGTGAACTGGACTTTTGGCTCTAAATCAATGAACTGGTTGGACTTGCTAGCGAGGAGGGAAATGCTAACCCTTCCTTCCCGCTTAATATAATCAGCAACAGCTTTCATCTCTTCTTCTGAGATGTAAATATATTTTCCTCTATCATCCATGACACCTGAAAGCCGACCTGGTTTACAAAATCAATCCATCATATATCCCGGCAGCAAAAGCAGAAGAACAATAACCAGCAAAAAACAAAAATTTTAATTTTACCGGGGAAGTGGATATGTGGCCAATCGATCATGTCAACTATTCCAAAATCATTGATTTGTTTAACATAATTCCCCATAACATGTTGAATATAGATTAATTGATATAATGTAGTTTGAAGTAATAACTAAAAAATTAGGGGCAGCGGCACCAGGGCTGGTTTTAAGTTGGAGACCGTGATAACCAGAATCGTTTCCCAACATAAAAGTCAGCTAGTGAGATACAGAACGTGGCAAGTGGATTGGGAGTTTAGGACATCATTTTTTTTTTTTGGTGGTGGTGGGGGGGAGGTCCTTACCCATTGTTTCCAGGGAGGTGATGCGATTGATGCATTCCTGCATCAGTCCAGAATTGTATCAATGTGTAAATAATCATAACAGAATACTATAAAGTGCAAGAAAAATTTATTCATATATTTAAATCTGAAAATAGAGTTGAACAAAGAATAAAAGCAACTACTTGAAACACATCATAATATACAAAAGAGTAGTAGAATCATCCCGTCCATAAAAACTTATTGCAACATCAAATGTGAGGTAGAAGGAGGGGGAGTAGAAGGCTCATTAATATAGAGGATCTGATATAAGGATGTTCAACGAAGAGTACCTGAGTCCGTAACTTGAATTCAGCAGCAAGATCTTCTAACGGAACACATTTTTGCTTCTGAATGATTTACACAAACTCAATCCATGTTAGAATGGCTAGTCATATACTCCATGACAACAGATATCCATGCCTCTCACCTATTAAACTTTTATACCAAACTAAAACATAAAAAATGTCAATCTCAAAAGGAAGGGACAAAGAAATTCTTGCCTTTATATATTCTACAAAGTCTGCAAGCAAGTCTTTACCACTGTCTGAAACTTCTTCAAGGGTACCTTCATCATCAACAGAAAATTCACCTTTCCACTTGTCAAATTCTAATGCAGCAGCTTCCTCTTCTCTAGCCTTCTGAGCTTTGGCCTCCTCTTCCTGTATGAACCACAGCCAAACTTATACCACTTATAAACTGATAAGAAAATAAATTGAAAAATAGATCATATCAAGGACAATGTCATTCACTAACCAGCAAACGCTCCTGTGCCTCACGCTCTTCATCCTTCCTCCTCCGCATCTCTGCATAACGGTCTTGTTTTGTCTGCCTTGATTCTCGCGCAGCTTCATCAGCCTTCCAATAATAAAAAAACGATGAATAATGAAATTTCAAAGGATATTTACCAACAAATTTCAACATATATTGAAAACCAAGAAAGAAGCTAAAAACTGTGACACTAAATTTGTGAAGTGAACGTTTCAATAAAGTCTTAATACCCAAAAAATGTCACTCATAACCTTTGTTTTTACCATTTCAAATTGAAACAAATGAGGTGTTCACAATCACCCTAATCTTAATACCTTAACTGTCAAAACCCAAAATAAATTATAAAAAAATACAGTATCATCAAAGGGAAAAACACCTGTCGCCGAGTTTCCTTCTCTTCTCGTTTCTTCTCCTTCTTTTTTGATGCTTTAGCCTCATAATACCCACCAGCAGCATCTTCATCATCACTTTCACCAACAGGTTCTATTCACATGTATAGTTAATATATTGAAAAATGCAATTCAATTGGGGAAAAAAGTTCAAATGCAATTCCAGCTACCTCTATCCATATGTGTTGCATCTAATTCTACGTTGCAGAAGCCAGAAGGTTTTCATTTAACCAAATATCATAGAAGAAAGAGGAGCACCCTTGGCACTTTACTGAGTTATCATGTATTCAAATAAAGATTCAGTAGACACTATTTTTAGATCCGTAGAAAGGCAGTAAAGGTATATACACAGTAGAAGAAGAAAATTCATATCTATTCCTCCAATTCTTGAACAAAGTCCAGAGTACCACGAACATCGCAGATTCAAGATAAAAAAAATATAAACTTGGAATTGACCTTTATATTTAAACAAAACTACAAGAATTTTTTATTTCCCGTATCCTATCTGACCATTTTCCAACATATTTGAAGCAAATTCAAGTTCATAGCTCAATAATTTATCAAGAGATGCATGACTTTGCACACGATCAACAACTTTTTAGGGATACTTCACTTATAAGAACCCAATTATCCCAACACCTTTTGCCATGTTTAGCTATAAGGACTAGGTAGAAACACCAATCACACTGGTGAGTTGTGAGCACAGCAATTTAACAAAACAAGCACAACTAAGGATTATGTGGTCCTAGCAGTAAATATCACTCCTAGTCATCACAAAAGGTTCCTTATTTAACCGAAGCCATTATTTTAATACACAAACCAATTTGCAGCCTAAACTTAACAATAAATCATGAATTCCAGCGTATAAGACACACGAATGGTAAAGAAAAAGAAAAGATAAGAATAAGAAAGAATAATTACATAACAGACCTTCTAATGGAGCGGATGAAGAGCTGGCAGCTGCTCTTCGACGCATACGACGAGCGCCAGTGGCGCGAACCACAGTGTCTCTTTGATGAGCCTGAAAATGACATAAATAAATATTAATGAATAAATAAATAGAATAACAAATTGATATTCGAGATTCGATTGTTGAAAAGAAGAAAGATTGTGTTAGAAACCTGTGGAGGATGATGGTGTTGGGGAGGAGAAGGAGAAGGAGAAGAAGATTGTTGGCGGCGTTTCCAAAGATAGAGAGGAATTAATGCCACTACGAGTAGCATCGACAGTATCGCCAACAATAACTCCTCCATTCTTATTATTCTTCTCCGAAATTCAGATCACCCGAGGAACGAACCAATTCAATTCAATTTGGGAATAGAGATTAGAATGGAATGGAAAAAGTAACAGAACCAAAACGCGTCGTTTTTGAAATTTCCCTCCTCCTTTTCTTTTGGCAGGTAGGGAGAGGGAAGGGGCAAAGGCCAAATTTTTCTTACTCCTCATCATGAATATGAATATAAGCTCTATTTATCTACTTTGATTAGATTAAAAATGTTAGTTAAGTTAGTTAAAATGATGATATTACAAATATACCCTAACTGTCCATCTTCACCCCCACACTCCCTCTCTTCTTGTCTACCATTAGGGAACATTGACTTCATCATCTCTCTCCTCTTGTATGTCTACTAGTATTAGGGAACATTGACTTCACCCCTCTCGATCTCCTCTTGTCTACCATTAATTAGAGAGCATTACTCCACCTTCCCTCTCCTCTTGTCTACCATTAATTAGGAGCATTGACTCCACCCTCTCTCTCCTTGTCTATTATTAAGGGCATTGATAAGGATATTTTGGGAAAACTGGTAAAAGTTAGAAATAGGTCTTATATTTAGACCAAACTTATCCCCTCAAATAGGTTTTATATTTAGGACTGGAGGGAGTAACAATTATAACCTCGCCCATTTAATTAGAGCTATTTCTATTAAGATTTTTACATTTATAACCTCGCCTATTTAATTCTATTAAAAAATAAACATTGTATAATATAAATTTGTAAGAGGTGAAAATATTTACAAGCCACAGAGTTTTATAAAATATCATTTAATAACATGTTCAATTAAATGGATAGCATTATTTTGACCTAACAAACGTTGACAATTTAATTAAAAAACATTGATTTATGGTCTAAAAATTCATTAAAATTTTAGATTATGGCTCCTTTCATCAAAAGGAAAACCAAGGTTGGATCCTTGGGCATGGCAAGTGCACAATGAAGCTGGGTATGGTCAACCTTACGCCGTGTTGTGATGACTCCCCAAATTTAGTGATTTTTAGGAAATATTTTGTTGTATTTGGGGAGTCATGAATTAAATAATTAAGTGATTTTGATGTGAATTGGAAAGAAAGTAATTTGAGAGTATATGAGTGATTCTTTTGGAAAATATGAAATTTAATTGAAATAGGAAACTTAATATATTAAAAGAAATATTTTGACGAGAAGTTTCCTATTAATGAGATTATGTGATTGAGTCATTGTGATTATTTCCTATTTCTTTCTCTTCATGAATGCATATTTAATAAAAAAAGGAAATAAAGAGAAGGAGAGGATTTGATTATGTGCAAGAAAAGGAAAGAAAAGAAACTTAACATGCAAGACAAAGACAATATGGTGTTGGGCTATTTTATTATAAATATACACATGCAATTGAGGAGAAAGGGAGGCTGGTTTTGAATACTTCCAATTTTCCTAGAGCCTGGAGGAATTCACACGAGTTGAAGAAAAGGAAAGTGGCGCACTGTTGAAGGGAACTTTGGAGTCTTGGCTTCTTGAATTATAAACACACCACAAACGCAGAGAGAAAAAAGGTTGGAGGCGGTAGCTTTTTGTCTTTTCCTATTTGAACCATACACACGCAGAGGCAATAGCATTTGGGGGAGTGGAGCAGTACATGAACGCACAAGAAAGCAACAAAGGCACTTCTATTTTGAACTTCCTTGTTTTATTTATCACTATAAATTCAGTTTCAATATTTATTGGGATTGATTTGAACCTCATGTGTGGCTAGTTTTCTTTTACAGCCTAGAGTACTATGAACTTGTTTGTAACTTGGTATTTTATTTCCCACTACTCAGTCATGGTTAATTTGATCTAATTTATTTAATCTTGCAATTATTGATAACTTGTTTAGTGCTTGATCACCATTAGACATGTTTAGGGAATTTAGGATTGGACTCGGAAGAGGGAATTTTAAATAGACCATGAGATTAAATAGTGTAGGATTGGATTTTAATCTGATTTGCGACTAGGATAGGAATATACCTAGAAGCCCTACATAGTCACATTAGAGCGGTACCGAGATAAATTAGCCTAGTAAATTAGTGCAAGACATTGTGTAATTAAGCTAGGCAAGGATGTAAGTGGACCGGAAGGCATTTATAGACACTAGTACTCTAGATTAGCTAGTTGAATTAATTCATAATTAATTTAGTGGGGAATAAAATCTAAGAAGCAGATAAGGGATTAGTGGCTCTAGGTTGTTCTTTTGACTCGTGAATTTCATCTGTGTGAATATTTGTTTTATTTTATTTTCTTAGATGTTAGGAAATCAAAATCAATTTTCTTTTATTTACTCAACTTGAATGAAAATAGGAGATCTAATGCCTAGTTATTAACTGTCTGAGTTTCTGTGGGATCGACCTTGAACTACCACTTTACTAAATTTATGATCCGTACACTTGCGGAGTTTTTATCAAAATTTTGGTAGCATCAAGTTTTTGGCGCCGTTGCCGGGGACTCAAGGCAATTAGTAATTAGAATTAGAAATTCTTTAGTAGTTTTAGCTTGAGTTTTTTTTTTTCTTTTGGAGAAAATAGAAAGATGGACTATTCAGAGGCTAATTATAAGTTGTATAGTTGTTATTGTTGTGGAAATAATCATGTACCTGAGAATTGTCCATTCTTGCTTTGGCAACAAACTTATTTTGATAATATTTCTAGGCGTAGTTGGAATTTTGAGCAAGATGAGTGTTGGAACCCACATGTAGATTCTTATTTCATGCAATAGACCCACCCTTCATGTCTTATTCACATGTTCAAGAAAACATTGATTATGAGAATTCTTGTTTAGAAAGGTTAGACAGATTAGAAAGATTAGTCAATACTTGTTTGACAATGCAAGAGGAAAATTTGAAAAGGCATGAGAAATACTACAATAGTTCTGGATCAAGCGTTCAAAGAAACAGTTTCAGTTTTGAGGATAATTGGAAAAGGTTAGAAGCAATTGAGGATAGTTTAAAATCACTTAACGATAGTTTCAATAGGTGTGAATCAATTGAGAATAGAGTTGACCATGCAGTTGAAGAAGATTTAGAGATTGTCATAGAGCCTGAAACTTGTTTGAAAGAAATTGATGGGTGTCTAATTGATGTTGAAAATGTGAATTCAAATGTTTGTGATTCTGATATACATGTTGATGTGAGTGTTCCTATAACTATTTTGGATTATTCTCCTATTACTGTTGAGACTCTTACTGATGGGAGTCAAATTGATTTTGTTGGATGCTCATTATTCTTAGAAAGATCTACATCTAATTGTTTGTATGAGCATATTTTAATTCCTTTGAAATCAGTGATTGCTTGTTCTTTGAAATTGTCTATGATTGAAAAGGCACAAGTAATTAGTTTGATTGATTACTTATACTGTTTGAAAAGGAATGAAGATGAGGTGATTATGGTTTTTGATACTTATGACTAAGGATTTGTTTGGAAAGTCTGGCTGAAGACTTTAAACTTAGCGCTTCTTGGGAGGCAACCCAAAGTTTTGGTATTTGATGCTTTGTTTTTGAGTTTGTAGGATTTGTTTTTCTTCTTTTGACCCCAAAGGATGCTTCAACTTGATCTTGATGGACTAGGAGCTAAGAGTGGAAATCGAGAAGAGGAAGGGGAGTATTCTTCTAACTTTTTCTTGATTTTATTTTACTAAGAATTGTTTTGGTGATGAGTCTTTATGCTGGTTGATATGTGTGTGATTGTTAGATTTGATGGTGTACCTCTTGAGTACTTTGCTTGGTTGATATGGAAATTGAAATATTTGTCATCTTTACACTTGCTATGGATATTTTTGTAATTCCACTACTTGTGTTACATGTTCACATTGGGGACAATGTGACATTTAAGTGTGGGGTATGAGGGTATCATTGTTCTCTAAAGATTGTCCTCAAACTTTCATTTTGTCAAATTATTTTTGAAAAAAAACCTTTTTGCCAATTTTGGGATTGATTTGGACTTGAAATAATTGGATTTGATTAGACTTTGATCTCATCTTCTTTGAATGTAAGTGAAAAGGCAAACTATTTGATATAGATAAATTACTCTAGTATGTCAAAGAGCCCTGTGAGGAATTTGAGCCTTAATTTTATTCTTTCATGAGTGAGTACATCTATTGTAATTTCCCCTCTAGAACTTGTCTTGAATCTCTTTTGACGCTCAAATCTCTTGCATGCACAAAAATGATTAAGACCTTCGTTTCATAGCCAGTTTAGCTAAATAGCCATCCTTTTTACATTATTTCCATTGCTTAACCCCTTTGAGCCTGCTTCTCTTTTAAAAAGAAAGATTGCATATTTTAGCCTTTGAATTCTTTTGATGCAATTTTTCATCTCTTATCTATTTCTTCCATTTACGCTTTGAAAAGTGTTATACTATATTCATATGGAAAGGGGTGAAGGAATCAGAAAAGAAAAAGGGGAAATATAAGTGTTGAAGAAAGGAGAAAAGAAAAAAAAAGGTGAAGGTGAAAAAGGAAAAGAAAAAAAAATCACACAAAGTGTGAAAAAAAAAGAAAAAAAAGAAAGAAGAAGATGAAAATCGAAAGAATTGAAGAATTGTGGAGTTCAAAAGAGTCAACCCCTATGTGCTTGTTAAGTTATGTGATTCCTTCATTCCTTACTATAATTGAAATGGTTTAGCACTTTTCAAATATACCTCCATCTCATTTTCATTTCATTGTCCTACCTTTTTCATTACAACCCTTAAAAGTCCTTTTGATTTGTGTGTGCATTGAGATATATGAGTGGATATCGAGATGATAAACAAACCTATGGTAGCTGGAATACATAGATGGAATTGAGTGAAACACAACCCCTATATACTTTGAGAGTAGAGTGTAAACACTTTGACCGGTGAGAGACATGCTTTTGTGATTTATCTCTATCAAATTGGTTGCCTGATTGCTTGCATTTGAGGATGGTGAGAGAGATTTTTAAGAGGATTCAATTGTTGAGAGTTTGAATTGATTTCAACTTTGTGATGTTACAAACCTTGATTTCATTTTTTTGTAATGTGTTAACAATTTGAAATCTTGAGGACAAGATTTAATGCAAGTGTGGGGGTGTGATGACTCCCCAAATTTAGTGATTTTTAGGAAATATTTTGTTGTATTTGGGGAGTCATGAATTAAATAATTAAGTGATTTTGATGTGAATTGGAAAGAAAGTAATTTGAGAGTATATGAGTGATTCTTTTGGAAAATATGAAATTTAATTGAAATAGGAAACTTAATATATTAAAAGAAATATTTTGACGAGAAGTTTCCTATTAATGAGATTATGTGATTGAGTCATTGTGATTATTTCCTATTTCTTTCTCTTCATGAATGCATATTTAATAAAAAAAGGAAATAAAGAGAAGAAGAGGATTTGATTATGTGCAAGAAAAGGAAAGAAAAAAAACTTAACATGCAAGACAAAGACAATATGGTGTTGGGCTATTTTATTATAAATATACACATGCAATTGAGGAGAAGGGGAGGCTGGTTTTGAATACTTCCAATTTTCCTAGAGCCTGGAGGAATTCACACGAGTTGAAGAAAAGGAAAGTGGCGCACTGTTGAAGGGAACTTTGGAGTCTTGGCTTCTTGAATTATAAACACACCACAAACGCAGAGAGAAAAAAGGTTGGAGGCTGTAGCTTTTTGTCTTTTCCTATTTGAACCATACACACGCAGAGGCAATAGCATTTGGGGGAGTGGAGCAGTACATGAACGCACAAGAAAGCAACAAAGGCACTTCTATTTTGAACTTCCTTGTTTTATTTATCACTATAAATTCAGTTTCAATATTTATTGGGATTGATTTGAACCTCATGTGTGGCTAGTTTTCTTTTACAGCCTAGAGTACTATGAACTTGTTTGTAACTTGGTATTTTATTTCCCACTACTCAGTCATGGTTAATTTGATCTAGTTTATTTAATCTTGCAATTATTGATAACTTGTTTAGTGCTTGATCACCATTAGACATGTTTAGGGAATTTAGGATTGGACTCGGAAGAGGGAATTTTAAATAGACCATGAGATTAAATAGTGTAGGATTGGATTTTAATCTGATTTGCGACTAGGATAGGAATATACCTAGAAGCCCTACATAGTCACATTAGAGCGGTACCGAGATAAACTAGCCTAGTAAATTAGTGCAAGACATTGTGTAATTAAACTAGGCAAGGATCACTACAAAAAATGGGGATGCTAGTCACGCATGAAAATGGGCAAAATATTGAAGTATGTGGCGTATGAAAGAATTTTGTGGCGTTGAAATCCATACGCCACAAATCGAGGCGTAACAAACTTGTGTAGCGCATGAGTTATGCGCTACATAATTTTGATGCAACAAAATCATGTAGCGCATAACTCATGCGCCACATAAGGTGAAGTGAAAATAAAAAAAAACTGCAGCTTGCCGAGGAAGCTTCTTCCTCGGCAAGCTGCAGTTTTAAAAAAATAAAAAAATAGGAGATAATAATTAGGAAGAAGGAAAGAGAGTGTTTGAAGTAGAGGGAGTAGAGGGAAAAATAATTAAAAGCTAGTATTATAATGAAATAAAAGAATTTGAATTATAATGAATGAGAAAAAAAACAAAGTATTAACGAATGATAAAGTGTATACTTTAGATTGTGAAAGATTTTAAACAATGAGCCTGCAAAAAAAATTAAGGATAATTAGTTAAATGAGAAATTAAATACGAAGAATGGAAGTGAAGAGGAGGAAAATAATGGAGTAGAGAAAGAGGAGAAAAGAAAGTGGGGAGAGAGTAGGAAAAAATAGAGAGTGGGGAGGAGAAAATGTGAGAGAAGTGAAGTTTATATAGGGAGAAAGTGGGGGAGAGTGGCGGGAAAAAATTTAAATTTTTTACAGAAAGTGGAGGGTATGTGTGGCGCATGAATCCATACGCCACAAACACGTGTGGCGTATGGATCCATGCGCCACACATGTTTGTGGCGTATGGAGCCATACGCCACAAACATGTGTGGCGTATGGATCCATGCGCCACACATGTTTGTGGCGTATGGAGCCATACGCCACAAACATGTGTGGCGTATGGATCCATACGCCACAAACATGTGTGGCGTATGGATCCATACGCCACAAAGAAAGCCCATGCGCCACAAAAAATTTAAATTTAAGTTTGTGTGTCACGTTTGTGTCAAGTTTGTGACGCACAAACATGTCCATGCGCCACAAAGAAAGTCGATTTTGTCACTCTTGCCCCATGCGCCACATACCTCACGTGAATAGCCTCCTATTTTTTTGTAGTGGATGTAAGTGGACCGGAAGGCATTTATAGACACTAGTACTTTAGATTAGCTAGTTGAATTAATTCATAATTAATTTAGTGGGGAATAAAATCTAAGAAGCAGATAAGAGATTAGTGGCTCTAGGTTGTTCTTTTGACTCGTGAATTTCATCTGTGTGAATATTTGTTTTATTTTATTTTCTTAGATGTTAGGAAATCAAAATCAATTTTCTTTTATTTACTCAACTTGAATGAAAATAGGAGATCTAATGCATAGTTATTAATTGTCTGAGTTTCTGTGGGATCGACCTTGAACTACCACTTTACTAAATTTATGATCCGTACACTTGCGGAGTTTTTATCAAAATTTTGGTAGCATCACAACACTACATAACGGAGCATGTCAAGGGAAGGATGAAGTGATGGCCTTGCACTCGTGGGGAAATGAAATCATTGACGAGTGTTGTGAGAAGTTGAAAAATATTAACGACAAGGGCTGCCAGTGCCAAGCGTTAAAGAGGATCCGGCTGAGGGAGAGTTCCCAACTAAAAGTAAAGCACAAGAGTCAGTTCCAACAACAACTCCATAAGCTGCTAGAAAAGTGCGATTCAACTTCCAAAGTGCGATTTAGGTGACATGCATCAAAATCTAAGATCTACCAAAGTTATCGCTCTTGTAGGCATACTAGCTATTACTACTACTACTAGACAACGAGCAACCATTTATTTTAAGGTTTATGTAAAAAACTAAGATCGTCACTACTGATGATGATTTGTAGGCAATGTTGTAGATCAGTAAGTATGTGATCATGACGTTGCCACTGCTTTTCACTGAGAATAATACGCAGCTTAAGTACTTGAAATGACATTAAAAAATATGGTAAATAAGTAATTGTAAGAAAGTGCTTAATTCATAACAATATTGTAAATAAGTAATTGTAAGTATAGCTAGAATTGAAACACAACTGCAACCAAACTACCATGAGTGCTCAATAAACGACACAAAGCCAGGATATAGCTCAAGGACTGATGATGTTCAAACATCCAAATATCATCCAGAAAGTAATACTAGTATTCAACAAACTAAAGCAACAAGACTGACACACATAAGACTAATGGACAAGACAAGGCTTAGAATCTGCTTAGAATCCACCGCGAAGACGGAGGACAATATGGAGAGTGGATTCTTTCTGAATATTGTAATCAACTAAAGTTCTACCATCTTCCAGCTGCTTCCCAGCAAAAATAAGCCTCTGTTGGTCAGGTGGAATACCTTCCTTATCCTGGATCTTCGCTTTAACATTATCAATTGTCTCTGAACTTTCAACCTCCAAAGTAATAGTCTTCCCAGTTAAAGTCTTCACAAAAATTTGCATCCCACCACAAAGTTTCAAATACAAATGCAAAGTCGACTCCTTCTGAATATTATAATCAGCAACGGTGCATCCATCTTTCAATTGCTTCGAGTTAAAAATGAGCCTTTGCTGATCAGGTGGAATACCCTCCTTGTCATGTATCTTAGCTTTAACATTATCTATAGTATCAGAACTTTCAACCTCCAAAGTTATAGTCTTTCTTGTCGAAATCCTCACAAAAATCTGCATACCACCACGAAGTAGCAGCACCAATTGCAATGTTGACTCCTCCCGAACGTTATAATCAGCAAGGGTATGACCATCCTCAAGTTGTTTACTAACAAAGATGAGTATTTGCCGATCACGAGGGATCCCTACCTTGTCCTGAATCTTTGCCTTGACATTGTCAATTGTGTTAAAACTTTCAACTTCAAGGGTAATGGTTTTGCCAGTTAGGGTTTTGACAAATATCTGCATGCCTCCGCTAAGATGAAAGACCAAGTGGAGGGTTGATTCCTTCTGGATATTATAGTCAGCTAGGGTTCTTCCATCCTCTAGTTGTTTGTCAGTGAAGATAAGCCTTTGCTGATCAAGAGGGACACCGTCTTTGTCTTGAATCTTGGCTTTAACGTTGTCAATTGTGTCGGAACTTTCCACCTCAAGGGTGATAGTCTTTCCAGTGAGGGTTTTCACAAAGATTTGCATCTGTTCAAACAAATACCAATAGGATGAAACGAGAATTAAATATCAAGCTGATTGGTTTGTTATTATATATGGAATTAAATTTCACAAATGTTGCATATGTTCAATCAAGAAACGAGAATTAAAGATCAAGTCATCTCCAATTGTTGAAAGAATTCAAATAATACTAGAACCCTAATTGAATTTTGTTGGAAACATTATATAGGGAATGGTATATCAAGACATGAGTGATAAACAAACAAATTAAATCCAAATAGTGAGAAGATTAGTGAGAAACCCTGATTGATTTTTTGGCGGGAAAATCTTTAATAAGGAAGAGCGGATCAAGAAGACATGAGGAATAAATAAAGAAACAATTTGAATTAAAAACTAAAAATATAAGAGAAGAAACCCTAATTAAGTTTTGGAGGAAATCTTTAATAAAAAACAAAGAAAAGGTAGAGAACAAAGAAAAGGATTAAAAAGCTAAAAATAAATAAGACATGAAGGCATGAGTAATAAACAAAGAAAAGGAATGGGAAAGGTAGAGAAACTAGAAAGCGAAGAGAGTAGGGTGTACCGAAGATGATACCTTGGAGGGAAATTTGAAATGTTAAGAGAGAGGCTAAGACTGCGAAATCTTGAGAGAATGTGAAAGTGTTGAGTAAGCGCAAAGTGAAGAGGAAGGGTGTGAAGGGTTTGTTTATATAGGTAGCTTATGCCAACTTAAAGGCAGAAATTTCCAATTTCCAAATGAAGAAAAGTAGGCGCGTCACGTTTCATGGGAATGGTATAAGCGTGTGCCTGTAGTGGACGCCAAGATTTCTCTCATTCTAGGGGAATAAAATGTCGGGTTATTATTGAAAAAAGAAGTTATCTTTGCATTAAATTTGCTTTTCATCCCTTATCTTTGAAAAGTGTACTTTTGATGATACCATTAGTTTTATTTAACAGCAAATGTTAACTCTAAAACTCGAAATGAAAATCCTATTGTTAAATACTTATAAGACTAACAAAGTTAAAAAGAATGACTAAAAGGAAACTTCATGCAAAAATAAAGAACAAAATACTTTAGCAAAAAAAACATAAGGTTATTATGTATAAAGAAAACGTTGGATTGCTGATAGTATTACATACATAGTACTCCATCTTATCTTATTTATTTATAGAATTTTGGCGACTAAAATATATATAGAATATAAATCTTTTTCCTCTTCTACCCTTATTTATGATTAATATATCAAGAGAGATAAATATACAAGTATTAGTGAATATGAAATAATGAGATAATACAATGTGAACTTCTATATTTTAAGCTAAATCAATTCATATTTAGGGATCTTATGATAAGAATAGTATGAATTTCTTTTGCCACCAGTGAAAAAGTATATCAGCCATGCATACACATAAACAATCCTTTTAACTTTCAATATTTTAAAAGCTCGTGATCACTTTTAACTTAGCATAATTTATTATTATTATTCTATCACACTCTCAATCCATATGCATCTTAAAATTGTCAATATTAGCTACGTTAACTCACTCGTTAGTTGATAGTTGATACTAGAGTTTTTATTTGTTTGATCACTGACTCTTTCTCTTAGATTGGGGTATGAAATCATTTATCATTTTGATGTAATGTTCGTTTGCTAGAGAATGATTTTTGGCAATGATTTTAAAAAGATACTGTCAAAAATAACTTTTAAATAAAAAAATCTCATCGATCAACTAATTGAAATTCTTTATTCTTTTTTGCTTAGAGCATTTGTTATCTTGGTCTTGTCTCTTTTTAATTTTGAGGATTTATCAGTGTACTAAACAAGATTGATTGTACAGGACCTCAAGGATTGTAAAGCTTTATCAGTAGATTTGTTTATAAATATAAGACCTATTTCTAATTTTTATAATTTTTCCCCAAATTACGCGGAGGTAAAAAGTTTTTTTTTTTGCCAACAGTTAAGGAGTGTTTAATTACTTATTAGGTGAGTAAGGCTTAGGTTTCATTAATATAATTTTCAATAATGAAATGGTTGTTTGGTTTGTTTTCAAGGGTTATAGTTCGTTTGGTAGACCAGTTTCTAGCTAAATATAATGTCTCAAGATGCATCGACTTCAAAGAGACTGCTGAAATAATAGCAAAGGTACTGGCTGAAGCAAGTGTACTATGTAGTAAATGGATTCGGATACTCTCAGTATCGGTTTTCCCCTTTTCTTCTCAGTATCCCCTCTTGGAGTATTATTTTACCCATTGAGATTCATCTAAGAGCTCATAATTTGCTACTTGTACCATTAAAAATTAAATAAATGTATTATAATATAAAATAAATCAAGAACTTTTAATTTTTTTTATTTTTAACACTTTTTGTGATAAAAAAATTTCAACTATTTAGACCTATTTCACTTCGATATAAGAGATACAGACTTATCCAGTTAACTATAAAATAATTTTACAGTAACTGTAAAATTATATTACAGTTAACTGGATAAGTCTGTATCTCTTATAAATCCTTATATTGAAGTGAAATAGGTCTAGATAGTTGAAATTTTTTATGCTAAAATTTTTTTTATATTATAATACATTTTAGTTTTATTTTTAATGATACAAGTGATAAATTATGAGCTCTTAGATGAATCTCAATGGGTAAAATAATACCCCAAGAGGAGATTCTGAGAAGAAAAGGAGAAAACGGATACTGAGAGTATTTGAACCGTAGTAAATACATCCCTTGTTGGTAAAGCAAATGCACTTTGTAGCAAAAACATACCTTGTTGACATGTGTACCACATGTTTTCTCATCATTATTGTTTAAAATTAAAATACATGTGAATACTGTCAAAGTAATCAATTCATAGTTCTGCGCTTTGTTTTAGATATATATAGTGACATGAAGATCTATTTAGCTAGAGACTGGAGGATCCTGGTAAGGACATTGGTGGAAGGAAACCTCTGGGTGCATTGTTTACCTAAAGAAACGCTTGTGTTCCTTTGTGATTGAACTGATTGTGTTTGCTTCCCTTCTCTCAAATATTTCCCATCAGTTGAACTAACAATCACGTGGCCCGATGTGTTAGGTCTTATGGTAAGGGCGAAAGATGTTGCGCAATATGTGCAGCCGGTCTCGCTCAGTGAGATGAGGCTTGTTGTTGGTTCTGTATTGTGATAAAAGAGTGCATAATATTTCTTTCGATGTATCAAAAAAAAAAAGAGTGCATAATATATTAATTTTTTATTTTATTTTATCATTCCAAAGCACTATAGTTCAGAGTTCTGGACATGGAAATAATGAGTTTTTTTATTGTACTGATGTGTAGACAAAAAAGCTTAACTTATAGGATTAAACAGCGACCAACTAGTACTTCGTGAAATGCCTTAGTTCTGTTTATCTGAATTCTGATTGTGGATGTTTCAAAATTTAATCACTTCCAAGTTCCAACCTAATCTCTTACCAACTATGTCATCCTCATGAACTCGCGTCAAGTGTTCAGTCATATGTGCACCTCTTTTGCTCAGTGCAATTTTCTCTGCATCAGTGTTTTGCATCCTTAATAATTGGTTTAAAAATGATACAGTCGGTTCACAGTTACACACCCTGATGGTCGATCAGCATGATTACTTACTTGCAGGCTCTCTGCACATTGCGTCGTGGTCTGATGTTTGATATGTATTGATATTTCTAAATATCAATTTATTCACTATAATAAGAATGATTATTTGTCAAAAGTCAAGATAAGAATATTACGGGTTGGATTCAAAACGTTCCTTGGTGTCAATGCATCTATAGTCAATTGGGATGCTGATGGGACATGTTGTAGCATTGTTTTTCAGGACAATCCCCTGGTAGACTTTGTTAAGTCCTCTTCTTAGCGTCTCTCTCTCTCTCTCTCTCTCTCTCTCTCTCTCTCATTCATTTAACATAACCTCCTCTTCTTCTCACTTTCAGTTCTGGAAAATATAGTTCTTTTTTATTGCTGCACCTTTCTGATATTGGCATCCGAAGCATTTTATTGAACAGCTCAAAGTTGTTGATATCACTTGTGTTGTTATTGGCGTGGTATCTGGTTGGATACAAACTTTACATAAATATTTATATGAATCAGTTAGTATAGCCTGAACGCAGTTATATGACTTACTGACCTTGGCATGGGGAATTCAAATTCTTCTTTTTTTAAAAAAAAAAGAAAAGAAAAATAGAGTACGCAACAGTAAAGTTTTATCAAAGAAGAAAAGTATGCCAGTGTAACATATATAATATTATATTAGGAATTTTTTCGGCCAAAAAAATAGTGTAGTGGATTTTTAACTTATATCTAGCGTAATAGAATAATCCTCATGAATCATGATCATGATTCTGTTTAGTTTCATGTTTTTTTCAGTTTGAGAGTATCAGCTAACTATCCACTACTACGTGCATTTTGATTTTTCGTTTTTTTTTGGTGTCCAGTTTATCAAATGAAGCACCCCAAGTATTATCCACCAAAAAAGGGTTTCAAATTGGAATTCATTTTCGAATATCTTGACTTGAAAGTGTTGTTTAACAATACTACCTATCAGAAAAGTCCCTACATTTACAAGACTGAGATTTTTTAAGGGTTTGTTGAAAGTAATGAAATGGTAGTGTAAATAATTTGAAAAGTTAAGGGTAATATGGTCATTTACAAATATTCCAGGCCCCCAAGTTTTCTCTCTCCATCTCACTTCATCTCACACTTATCGTGGGGCCCACAAACTTTACTCTCTTATCATTACCCCTACTTTCTATCTCTTACCCTTTCCATTTCTAATTCTTTACTTTCTTTCACACAACCAAACACACTCTAAAATCACACAAACTCAATTAAGTTTAAAATCAGATCCGTATTTCCGTTATAAAAGAAAGACAGGTGGCATCAAAAGCAAATTAGACTGAACAATACAGCCTCATGCTCGAAACAAAAATAACGAACAGAAGAATAGAACGACAACAAGAAATACTCCCACAAGAGCAAATAATAATAAAGCCAGCTATACTATTGTACATAAACAAACAGTCTCACCAAGACTTTACCTAGCTACCTTAGTTATCAGTTTAGTAACTGTACTATGTTCATTATTATCATGTCCCTATAGTTACATTATCATACAAAAATAATTCTTATTTGAAAACAGTGTAGGAACAGTAGTTTCATAACCCATATAAAAGTCCTAAATTCAAACTTATTTTCCCAGAGTGAAACGTTTTCATTTTTTTAACGATGAAGACTATTCTCTGTTTATGAGACTACAGGAGCTTGATTGACAGCAAACAACCTACAAGATTAACAAAAATTTTAGGACCAGTAGTTTAATTTTCCCAAAATATAAAATACTAAAACTTCACGTGGAACCTTTTGAGACTCTAGTTTATGTGTCGGATATTTCACTGGGTTTTGCCGACATGATTGAAAAAGGTAAATATGAGGAGGATAAGAGACAGATAACACATTGCAACGAGAGGACCAATAAATAAGTGTGTCTGATGGATTACTAGATTAGCCGCCCGATCTGACCTGACCTCATGACACGATCATTCTGAATTTAAATGCCCTTTTTAAGCACCAAACTTCATCGTGGGCCACCTACTTATTCCTAATCCCTCTCTGTAGGCCATATACACTTTAATGCCATGTTCCCTTTTCTCCATTCTCAAGTCTTCTCAGACCATTTTTCTCATTTAACTCCTCTGCTTCAACCCTGTACTCTGTACTCTCACTCTCTTCTCTCTTCTCTCTTCTCTCTTCTTTTATTAATTACTTTCTTTTGTTTACTGTCATCATGTTTATGCCAAAGTTTATGATCCTTGGCCCTTGCAAGGAGCAAAAGCTAGGCATTAATGCATGGTTTCTGGTTTGGAATATTTCCAACCTCTTCACTTATATTTGAAACTTGGGTTATTATATATGTAGAAAAATCTGACTTTTCTTATCTGTATGTCCAAGGCAAGTAGTATCTCGGCACATGTTATACAACGTTTTCCAACTAGATATACATGGGAGCAATTAAAAATTGAACCACCAACCGTGTGCTTAAAGGATGATGAGTTTTACATACGTTGGGGTATTGGAGATCTATCAGAGCCCCACGAGTAGAATGTGGTTTATAAGTAATCTATTTTCTAATTGTGTAATCTTTTAAGATCGAGTTCTTCATAACAAAGTGATTTTATATATTGATAGCTTGATATTAATAATTGAGAGGCTTACCTAGGAAAGATTGAAATAAACAATAAGCCAAGCGAAGTTTTCGGTGTAAAACATTTGAGTTCCACGTTGGATAATCTCATAAGTTTGTGATACGATTTACGATTCATAACAAATAACTCATTCAGTAATCAAGGTTTTAATTTTAGTATGTTCATCTGTTAAAAGGTATATATAAAATCCCCTTTAATATTTGTGAGAATGTGAAAGGGGGTCGCCAACATAAGGATTTTGATGTTAATGAAGCATTTTCTTTAAAGTCTCACCTTTCATTTTGCACGATACTGTTTATGTGTGGTAGCCTATGATTGAAAACGATTTATTATTGAATGTGACATGGTGGTTGTGTTAACTGACAGAGGTGTCGTTGCTATAAATTACAAAAGATGAATATCACTTGCACCAAAAGGAGAGAGCTATGGAGGTGACTTGCTGATTGCGCATTAATTACATGCATGATGGTTCAAAAATTTAAAATCTATTGAGATATCTGAAAGAAATTCAAAAATGACCCTTACCACTAATTTTTTTTTCTATATTTGAAATGGAAATCGCTATCACATGGCTCGATTTATTTCGGTGACAAATAATTAAAGAAGAGTATTCCAATCAAGAGCCTTCAAAAGAGGAATTGAAACATGTCATGCTCGTGAACAAAATACCATACACGTCTTACACACAGCTTGATTGCTATTGTACTAAATCAACCAAAAAAGTTACATTATTTCTGAACTAATTTGGATTTGACAGGATATGACACATTAGTGAGTCAAGTCCACTAATATATATATATATATATATATATATATATATATATATATATATATATATATATATATATATATATATTAAATACATTCCTCCGGTTCAAAATATATAACCAATTTATGGAAAATAATTTCGTCTTTTTAATTATTCCTAACTTTTATTTAATATATCTACTTTATTGATGTTCATTAAGAATAAACAAGAAAATGTGAGGGGCAAAAGTAAATGATTAAGGTGCATTGATAGTATTATGTATGTAATTTTTAACTAATTCAACTATAATTAGTAATCTAATAAAATTAGATAAATATATTCTCCATTTGTTTCTATATATAAGAGTTAAATATTTTTTTGGAGAAATTAATGAAATGAAATGAACCATATAATCATAATGTATTTATATATTATTATATCAGATGTTAGATCGATTATAAGTCAAATTAGCTAGTTTAGAGAAAAACTCTAGAAAAAACAATTTTTAAGTAACATATTTTGCTTTCTTATGATTCTCCAAAAAGATTAATTAACGCTTGTATTTAGGAACGAAGGGAGGGAGTACTAAATACTCCCTCCGTTCCTAAATATAGGACCTAGATGACTTTTTTGAAAAATTCTAAAAAAAGCAAAAAATAAGTTAATTATAAATTGATTTACCTAATTTTTTCTCTTAAACTAGTTTATTTTACCTATAAACTAATGGATAATCTAAAAAGATATCAAATATGTCATCATTTAATAACCTATTTCGCAACCTTAATCTTTAAAAAAAAAAGTTATCTAGGTCTTATATTTAGGAACGGAGGGAGTATATTTTATATTTAGCATTGCAGAAGTAGTTATAGTCAATGCGATCATATAACGGTGCATTTTCCGATTAAAATATAATTGTATGTATTTAAGTACAAAATAAAACTTTATTATTCGGTCACTTCAAGCTGTATAATCGCGCTCTTATTTACGGTTTGAATTCAATTGTATAAAAATCCGACTTAAACTTGTGATGACTAAAATAAGCAGCCACGTTAAAGAATAACAACTCACCTCAACAGTTAAAAGATGACAAAGAATTGCTTAATAAAGTAGCCTCGCATTTTAATTTGTTTCGATTACTGAAATCTATTATGGGCGGGTTTAGCCTTGAGCTCAGAACAAAAACTAATATCTACCAAGAAAACAGTTTGCAGGCACACATACGTTCCTCGATCACTAATTTGTTTACCAATGTGTTTCAATTTTCTCTCTCAAAATGCATTAATTTTAGGATCTTTTAGAACCGTTAATCCTGGTAATGTCACTCTGTAAACATCATCAATCCTTATATACGAGTCAACTAATTAGCTAACAGAACAAAACGAAGGATTTAATTAAAATTAAAGGAGCAAAATGAAAACTTGAATTAAAAAGAGAAGAATGGAGAAAAATGTACAAGTACCCAATTAAAAGGACAAGCATGAACACAAGTAAAATAGTTTTCCCAAATCCGTATGCTAGCTACAGCCTCCAAATGAACAGTGGACTTAAGTACCAATGCTTTCATTTATTCAACTACTACAATGGCTATATTGAATGTTTTCTGTTTTTTGACTTAAATGTATGTGGACTCCAATATATATATGTGGCTTCTTATAATTCTCAAGTAACGGATGAAGTGTGCTTCTACAAGCCGTGGCTACAAGTTTCGACATTTAGCTCATACTATACTTCACTGGGCATTCCTTTGATCGGTAGTTCGCAAATCAGGAAGAACTATACACAGATATATATATAGTAAGTGGTTTCTTTGTATTTCCTAATTAATTCGACCACTTGTTTATTTGTTCAGCTTTTGTACTGTAGCTAGAACAGGGTTTAATTTGCATGTCTTCTTTATCAATTCAATATTAATTATAATGTAAGCAAATTTCACACACATGCACACACATATAGCGTGCTTGTGTTCTTTCTATACGCAAAGTAAACTAAAGATTTTTAAGTCTTCGTTTTTAACATAGCCAGGCCTTTTCTTCCTTAGCATGACATTGATTTAAAGAAACATGTCAGCTATAGTTGCTCGAAATTTTTAACACTGATCACTTTGACTCTCTCTCCTTACTTTAAGGGGTCGGTTTTGAACTGCCCGAAATTCTCACAATACGTGAGCAGCATTGCAACAAATTATGTCATTTCTTGTTCAGTGAAATACCATTATAAATTACCCATCGCTTCTATGTAGGTCTTTTTGGCAATTAAATTTTTTATATGGGTTTGTATAATAATAATTTTCCATATCTAAATATGACACCAATATATTATAGTGATTGGCCAAAAAATAAGTATATTATAGTGGAAATTTGAAGTATGTAATTTTCGAACAAAAAAAAATGTTGAGTGTTTACTCTTGAGATCAGAGTACATTCGAATGAAGCCCATGGATTAATCATTGTTCAGCTCCAAATGAATTATGATTTTATAAAAAATAAGTAAATTGATTCCCTCTTAGTTTAACTGTAATAAGTCAATTTGTTGGAATGGTTTAATAATTTGGGACCTAGCGTACCAATAATGTAACTTGGATCGAAATTTTCTAAAATGATCATTAAATTATTATGCATTATATATAATATCAACATCAGCATTTGTTCTTTTGGTGACGGGAACATAAACAGTTTATATCTGGAGCTTGAAATATGGTCATTTACATAGTTTATATACATTAAAGATGAATGGCGAACTGATTAAAGAACTTTAATTTATATCCTCCTTTATCCATACCTATTTAAAAGTAAATCGAAATGACAAGTCAATGTCGGCAATGACAATGATTACAGCCATTTCATTATTAAGTTCTTCAAGAGGTTTTCTTCCGTCTTTGCGATATTTATAAATATCGAACTAATTAATCATCAATAATATATATGTTGTAATTTTATTAAATCGTTTAATAAAAAACATCTAAATTAAAAATAGCAAGGCACTAATTAATGATTAATTGAAACCACACAAAAAACAAATAACTTCACCGCGAAGGCCATTTCATGCCATTCCCATCACATAGACCCATAGATAAGCATTTCTTATCTCTTTTCACAACATGTGATCCTAATATATTTATACAAGATTATTGTTAAATCATCTCTGAAAATTAAAGTATTATTGCACATTACTCATTATATTGTTCATGATCAACATACATATATATAGCGTTTATAGTTTATTAGCTTATGAGAGTCAGTACAGTTTTGCATGAAAAGAGCTTCTTAAATTAATATATTGCATCTCTTTTTTCTGCAGTATATATAAAGCTTAATTATATATATTAATGGATTACGAGCCTCCACTCCTGAAAACCTACAGTGACCTGTTGATGAGAGACAGCCAAGAGGTTAACTATCCTCTTGTTAGTGAAACAATTAGAAACAACAACGACAAGTATTGTGAGATACCTAGAATAGATCTTGGAAAGAAGAATGTTGAGAGGGAAATAAGAGAAGCAGCGCGAAAGTGGGGATTTTTTCAGGTGGTGAACCATGGGATTCCACAAGAAGTTTTGGAGAGGTTGATGAGAGAACAAATGGTTCAAGTGTTTAATCGTCCTTTTGCAACAAAATGTGAACAACACTTTGTGAATAATCTTTCAGCTTCTGCAAGTAGTGGCTACAGATGGGGAAACCCTTCTGCTACTTCTCTCAGGCAACTTTCATGGTCTGAAGCTTACCATGTCTTTCTTCCTGATGACTTAGCCACCATGGACCACCACACCCACCATCTCAGGTATATTTATATATATGCATAATTATGTGTTTTTTATATGTTTTTTTCACCCTTTTAGCTTGTTTTGTCTACACCTCTTTGTTTTCTGATAAGATCTAAAAATGCTCTTTCAAAGTTGCCATAAAACTAACAGAAATGGAGTTGCAATTAAATCAAATTATATATAACAAACTTATTTACCTTTGTTAAAATTTTCCAAAAAAATCAACTAAATCTAAAACCACCAGAAGAATATTATAACCTTGTTCTGTGTAAGTATTTAACCCTAATCACTTATATATTATAATTCAGTTTTCTTGATATTTATGAGCGATTTAATTTAATTAGATCAAACCTCAACTGCTTTGCAACAAAAGCTGCCTCCTTGGCAGAAAGATTGGCTGAGATTCTAGGTGAAGAGGTGAAGATGAAACCCAGCTATTTCAGGGAAAATTGTTTGCCAAACACAAGTTTTTTGAGACTGAATAGATATCCAGTGTGTCCAGTGCCTTCAAAAGTGCTTGGCCTTTTACCTCACAGTGACTCCAGTTATCTCACCATTGTGTGTCAAGACCATGTTGGAGGATTGCAGTTGATGAAAGATGGAAAGTGGTGTGCAATCAAACCTAATCCACAAGCCCTACTTGTTAATATTGGTGATTTATTCCAGGTATATTTATTCAATTACCTTGATTCTCCTCACTTATTATGGTACCACTATAAGAAAATAGCCCCGTAGTCACTCAAAAAATTGTGAAGGCGATGTCTCGCCCCATAACACAACAAGAGACATGTGTTGCGGTTTACTAATATTGCATCATATAAACGTGCCAAACAAAGTGATCATGAGGCTGCGGGTCATGCATGTTTCATTAATTAATTAATGAAACATGTAGCGCCCCATGGCACAAGATGTTTCATTAAAAAAAAATTCAACATGTAGCATCATTGGTGCGGTATTTTGATAATTAAAAACCAAATATGTCGTGCTGTTGGGCACGGCATGTTTAATTTATTAAAATAAAAAATGAAGCTTGTTGCGCTGTAGGCACGAAATGTATAAAGAAAATCAAAATTTTTTTCTAAACTTGTTGTGTAGGTAGAGCACAAAGTAAAAAAATAAAACCATGTCGTGGTTTAGATGATGTCGTGGGTTTTCTTTACAAAACACGACATTTATGATGGTAATGTCACGACTTGTATTTCCATGACATAACACACTCAACTAGAGACACTTTTTTTAGTGTATTGTTAATTTTGACGAAGGCAATCAATCATGCACAAGAATATGATCTTTCAATAACTCGGTCTTTGGATTATCTGTTCAAAATTTCACATAACTAAACGGTTTAAACCTAATATGTCAGTAATTGTAATATTTTATCAAGAATAATATCATAAATTATTGCAATGAAACGTTGTGTGTAAATATCGAAAAATTAAATACCATTTTTCGCCAATGTTAATAAAACTTTGATTGATACAATATATGCATAACCTTTTCAAGACATGATAAGTAAAAGGAAATTGACATTTGAGCACCAAGTATCAGTTGCTGAACCTTAGTCTAGTTTTTAATCTATGATTTAATTGGAGAGTTTATATCAGTTATAGATATAGGTTATATTTTCAATATTTATCATTTTTATTAATACCCTCTATATTGATATTTTCTCAATATAATTAAATGAAATAAAAACTTAAAAACCCACCCATATATCGTACAAAATCAATAATTATCCTTGCTAATCAGTAATTATTAGTTATCACTGCAACACACACATAATCAATTCCGCTGTTTTAAATTCTAAAATTAAACATTCCATTTTTAGCAAATGCCACTTCTTTTAAATTTTAAAAAAGTACTTTTGAAATAGTTAAATAACATATTATATTCAGTATAATTAACTAAGTTAATTAACTAAGGTTTTTAATGCAATTAGATAAGGAAAATAAGTACCCAATTCCCTTCAATTAATACCTATCATTTTCTTTTGATAAAAAAAAATATACCTATCATTCTCCGTGATCCAATAATACTTTTCCTTGCAATAATGATCCGATAATACTTTTACCCTTTCGAAAACGCACGTGGTCAAGGCGCATAGCCCACGGGACGTTCACGTGCTATAGTCAGAGTGTATATATGGCTGCCACATGCGAACAAAAATCTTTATAGATATATAGTCCCTACTGTGTAGATATTCAAGGATAAGGGACTAGATCCATGTCGTACGAAAAAAAATCTTGGTCAGAAACAAACAAATCACGATTTATATATATGTCTGAATTTTGTGTGTGTTAAATGGTAGTTCATCTTGGTTTAATTTATTCAACACTAATTAAAGCTCTTTTCATTGCATAGTATATTTTTTTTTGGTTACAGCGTAGTATCTTTAACTCCTCTCTCTATTTAGTATTTTTACTATTAGAGATTAACTTTCAATGGTTAAATTATTTTTACAAACATCGGCCATTGAAAAACAGATATAATGGTAGTAATATTTAGTCGAGAAGCCAAGAGAGGCTATGGATCAGAAAGTTTGCTGGCTGGTTGAACATGAATGACTAAATTTACATGACTAAATTAATATGCTGCCCTCTATGAATAATGTACCCCTTGCTTCCTTTTTCCGCGTGATCTGATAGAGGGGTTAATTTATTCTAAACGTAAGTCCTATTTTTTTAATTATATTCTTCACTATTTTTCTAATTCTTTTTTTGTCGATATTTTCTAATACAGCCCCTAAAAATAATCAGGTTGAAATTAAGGAATATTATAAAGGTATTTTGATAAAAAATGTCATTTTAAGTATTATAATTAATTAATTAATAAAAATTAATGTAAATACTTATTGTATTAAATATTAGATGGGATATCGCCCGCTAGATAGATCTTATATATACATGAAGATGTTGTTTTTTAATTGCAACAAGAAGTGCATCAAAAAACTTAGTTATATTATATATATGTCGAAATATATACACATTAATGACTTTGTGTATGTATACTAATAGAGTTGTATTTTTATCGAAATGACTATATATGTGTGTGTGTGAGAGAGAGATACAAGTATATTTTAATTTTATTATGAATGATTTGTGGATGCATGCTATATATATTGGGGAAACATACATGCGTGGTGCAGGCAGCGAGCAATGGGGTGTACAGGAGCATAAAGCACAGGGTGTTGGCAGCAGAGAAGGAGGAGAGGTATTCGGTGGCATATTTCTATAGCCCATCCTACGACACAGTGATAGAGAGCCATGGTAGTGGTGGGGATGGTCCAGTTTACAGGAAGTTCACTTTCAGAGAGTACAAACAGCAAGCTGACAAAGATGTTAAGGAACTTGGTGACAAAGTGGGCCTCTCTCGCTTCCTTCTCTAGAAATTTGCAACTTCAATTCCACCATCATTTCACCCCCCTCCCTACGTAATACCCTCATCATCCACATCTCTCTGATCTCTTTATTATATTCACGTATATGTATATCGTCTTGATCTATCTCCCTCGAATACCCTCTAATTAAACCTAGCTACTTCCGGGGATAAAATATTGTCATTCCACTTTTATATGTTCCACGTACGTATCTTAAGCGACAATAAACAAGTATGTATTAATATTATATGTAGTGTATGCATGATTTATGTCACGTTTTAGAATATACTCCCTCCGTTCCTAAATATAAGATCACTTTTGCAAATTTGGAGAGATTAAGGAATACATTCCAATAAGTTAGGATTACATGAAATTTTCAAAATACCCCTCACCTAAGTTTTAAAAGTATCTTCTCACCTTCAAACCACTATTTTTTGGGTGAAGGGAGTATATGAGTAATTTGAGGAAAACTTGAGTCAAATTAGAAAGTGATCTTATATTTAGGAACAAGATCTCCTCCCTAAAGTGATCTTATATATTTAGGAAGAGGGAGTATATACTCTGTCATGAATACACAGTGTCACATATACTCTGTCATGCATATTTATTTCTCCTCTTTTCTCCTCTCTTGTCCTATATATATTCGAGTTATTAGTCTGGTACACACATGTGTATGATCTCTTTTAATTAAGAGAGGTTGATAATCCGTCCTGGCCTATTGTTCATGTCGCAGCGATGAGAAATATTTTTTTTTTATAATGTTGTCCTCAAATAATCACGCGACTTTATTTTAGATATTTATTGATTGAAATATATACTTTAAAAAGAGAGGGAGATGATTACCTTTGTAAAAGAAATTGTATGAGCCTAGGTTTTCAAGTTACTTTAAAAATATAATTTTAAGGTGTCACACATCATATTAGAATTCTTTAGATCAAATTAATTTTTTCAAAAAAAATTAATTTGATCTAAAGAATTCTAATATGATGTGTGACACCTGGATAAGGAGAAATAATCAAGCTGGCCTCATTTTTTTCTCACGTGAAATTAAATCAAGAATCTGTAATGCACGTCACATCAAATAAATTACTCATTTTGGATTAAAATATTCATTAGATGTTCATTTAGCATTCACTAGATCAAGTTTACACAAGAATTTCTTAACTATTATTGCTTGTTTGGTGACAAGAAATGAAAGAAAGTAAGGTGCAATTAATTGAAAAGTTAAGGGGTAATATGGTCATTTACACATATCCCGGGCCCACAAGTTTTCTCTCTCCAACTCACACTTATCGTGGGGCCCACAAACTTTATTCTCTCATCATTACCCCTACTTTTCATCTCTTACCCTTTCCATTTTTAATTCTTTACTTTCTTTCACACTACCAAACACACTCTTACAAGTCAAATGTCTGGCTCTCCTTAATTCATAAATCCTACCCAATAATTGTAATACACACACAACTGATTTTAATTAAATGTGATTATTGGACTTATCGCTACATTTACAGTATATTATTGAAATGACAATTTGAACTTATGATTTGAGTTTTTCACCCCTTATATTTGAGTTTTTCACCCGTTGCAAATGTTGGTTTCCAATTAATTTGACTCACGTCAACAATTAATTCCTTATACTGACAAAAAAATTAATTCCTTATGTTTACTCATCAAAATTATTAAGTAATTAATTAAACTCAATTTTAAAAAATGTTTGAAAAAATTGTTTCAAATAGGTGAATATATTTTATTAGTTGGTGTCCTCATCAATACTCATACTAATTATATCTTTGATGACTACCCAATTTTATATAGATTTTAACATATACTTTAGAACATTTGGGGAGTCATTGATGCAAATTGAAGGGATTTGTTAAAGATTTTAACATGATATCAAGTTTAGTGCACAATTTGGGGATTTGAAACTAGTTTTCGAATTTAAAAGAAAAATATCTTAGTTGAACCATAACTAAACAAGAGAAGAAAATATATCACTATGTATTATTACATTTTACATTCCAAAAGTTTAATCTTCCTTTCCCTAAAAAAGGTCTCAAGAAGTTGTCACTACTTTTTTATGAAGACGATCACAATCGTTAATTGTGATCAGTAGCAACTCCTTGAGACTTATTTGAAAGTAAGTCTCTTATTTGGAACCTACTCACAATTGTCTCAATGTAAATTGACACTCAATTATACATTGAAAGACTTGTGCATGGCCTAATTGTTGGCATATATGGATCGAAGAGCTTCTCATCATTTCCAAATTTCAGTGAATAAAAAAAATAATAAGGAGTCCAATAAAAGATTGAAGAACAATTAATGGCCTGGTCAGCCCAATGAGCTTGGGCCAGAATTTCAGGATGATAATCTCTTTAAAACAAGCATCTATAGGAATCTCAACTTGACAACCAGCCCACGTGAACGGTGAACCTCTCAAAATTAATTCTCAAACTTGTCGTTGACTCGTTCTTTTATGACTTTATATCGTACAACAAACAGCTGGGAAAAAAAACTAAATCTATAATTGGCGCGTTCATATTATTGGCGCGTTCTTGCTTAAAATACGCGCCCTTGTCAGAACGACCACGCAAAGACCTTATTGAGTCTTCCTATTTAATTCAGTCAACGACCACTTCACTCTCACTTCCTAATTTCTATTCATTTTCAAAGAAACTTCCTTCTACTCCACCTTCAATTTCTTTTTCAAAAAAAGAATAAATAATTGCCATGTACACAAGTTACACAACACAACCCCGATTCATTCATTAATTCATTCAGAGCTTAGTTATTCAACTTATTTCATCCCAAAAAGAAAAATAAAAAAGAAATTCGTTCCTTGGCTTGTAAAAATCTGAAAAACACTCTCACCTTACAATCTTACTTTACTCTCCAACTTCAGCCTATCACTTTGCTTCACCGGAGAGTGCAACCCACGCGCCGGCCACCGAAAAAAAAACGCAGAATGGAATCGAGAAGAGGAGGAGGAGAAAGCTGCTGCGTGAAGTGCTGTGGCTTCATAATCACATTAGGTCTCGCAGCGTTATTCATGTGGCTAAGTCTCCGAACAAACGAGCCAAAATGCTTCGTCGAAAATTTCTACGTCCCAGCTCTCAACCAAACACTCAAATCCCCTTCCAATTCCACCATCTTCTTCACCATAGGCCTCGATAACGGCAACAAAGACAAAGGCATTGCATACGACGTCGTCAACATCACCTTCGGGATTTTCACCGATCGGAATAAGACGAAGCCGATAGGGAATTCAACCATCCTAGGGTTCTACCAGGGGCATCAGAAGAACGCGAAGAAGCCTGGCGCCGTTGAAGTTAACGGCGGGACGTTAAATGAGACGGTGAGATTTGATAACAGGACGTATTTTAGGGTGGATATTAGGACGTCGGTGAGGTATAAGATATTGTTTTGGTATAAGAAAAGAGAGAGTTTATGGGGAGGGGGGAATGTGGCGGTGGATGATTCGGGAAAGAAGGTTGGGAAGAAGGGTGTTAGGCTTGGACATACTGACGCCGTCGTCGTCTCCGGCGGGACGTTAATTAACGGAGGTTATTACTGTGGGGTTCTTGTTCTTAGTGTTTTTGTTAATTTAGTGTTGTTTCTTTAGATTAGATTTGTTTAGAGTGTATTTTAGAGAAACCTGACGGGTTGATGTGAGTGGTACGAGTGGGATCTCTAACTCTTTTGAATGGAGCTAATTCACAAGTCAATTGTCTACTCTATATGAGACTTCAGAACAGGGGGACATTGGTTCCACTTGACACGCCACGCGGGTGGGATACCTTGAGTAACAAAAAAAAAAGAGTGTATTTTAGAGAGTTGTGAATTGTGTTTTAGTGCTGGATTTGTGTGTTAGGTAGTGGCTTGCTTTTTCTTAGGTAGTGGCTTTACATTTTTAGAACTGAGATGATCGTTGTTTGGGCAGCGGTTTTTATGCATTAATGTACTTCTATTGATTGATTTATGGTACTAATTTATTGTTATTTATTTGGATTTAATTTCATCATGTGCTGCATGGACTTTTCCCCCTTGTTATAGCATCAGGTTACTTGGTTAGGACGTATTTAAAAAAAAAGGCCGATGTAGGATAAATAAGTAAAGTAAATATTTACCCATCGTCTAAAATAAATTAGTCATACCGATTATAGATTTGGTGTAAATATTTATTGATGAAATTAGGCCTGCATGGCTGCATGGCTCTTATAAAGTAGGCCTGCATGGCTCTTTTATAGATATACTATAAAAGGCAGTATAAAAGTGTACCAGTAACTGATAAAAAATTTGGTGTAAATATATATTGATGAAAATTGAAAAGTAGGCCCTTAAAAAATGTTCTTGGAATTTCATATAACGTTCATTAGGAAGCCGCATAACAAACACGTGGTTTTCTACTGAAAGCAATTACGACTTTGCTATCATGGAACAAGAAATCTACATATGTCTATTTAATGATTTATTTTGGCATGAAAGCCAGACACGTTAATCCAGCGCATGGTAGCACCTGAATCATTGAAGTTCTATATATTTATCTTTTGTAGTCATTTACTTTGCTTGCAAGCTGATATAACGATAAAAAGAAAGGTGACATACTATATCAGTAGTGCCTTGATTTACTTGCCAACAGATTTGTCATGTTGAAGTTTAACAAGAGAATAATATGCTCCATCTCGTCCTAGAGAAAGTAGTTCATCATGCGAACCTTGTTCCACAACTTTTCCACTCTTAATTACAGCAATAGAGTTTGATTTATGTATTGTTGATAGTCTGTGAGCCACGACTATGCATGTTCTTCCAACCATAATCTCCTCTAGTGATTCTTGAACCAACTTCTCTGACATACTATCAAGTGCACTTGTTGCTTCATCGAACAATAAAATTGCTGGATCCTTCAATATCGCACGTGCTAATGCTATCCTCTGTTTTTGACCTCCTGATAGTTGGATCCCTCTTTCTCCACAATATGTCCCATACCCATCTTTCATTCCACTGTCATACAAACCATACCAATCACAAAAAAAAAAGTTAATAAGTCTATGAGGAAGAAGATTTAACTTTTAAAGGGAAATGGATTTGGTTCTTGTACCTTATAAATTCATGAGCATTAGCCATAGATGCAGCTTTCCTTATCTCAGCTTCAGTTGCATTCTCTTTACCATAGACAATGTTTTCTTGAATGGTTCCAGCAAAAAGGGTTGGCTCCTGACTTACAAGGCCAATATGTGACCTTAGGTCTTTAGAGTTATAGGACTTGATGTCTTGTTCATCTATGCAGACTGTTCCATTGGTTGGGTCATAAAACCTTTGAATAAGAGCAATGATAGTTGATTTACCACAACCACTTTGTCCCACTAGTGCTAATGTTTTCTCTGCCTCAACTTTAAGGCATAGACCCTTGAAAATCATTTGCTCTGGCCTAGTTGGATAGGCAAAGAAAACATTCTTAAGTTCCACTTCACCCCTTAGTTTATTCTTTATACTTACTCCCCCTGTGCTCTCAGGATCAATCTCACTTTTCCTGTCCAAGATTGCAAACACTGATTGAACTGCACTGCTTCCTTTAGATAAGTCAGAAGTCATGCTTCCAGCTTCTGCAATAACATAGGCACTGAAGAACAATATAAAAAATGCTTGAAATAGATGTGTTGGTTCTATGAGCCCTTTAATCAAGAGCCTCCCTCCATACCAGTAAGCTAAAGCCGTTGCCGCGGTGTTAAAAAATTGTGAGCAAAAAAGGCCAAAGCCTGAAATCCATGACTGCCTAATGTTCTCCTTTTGAGGACCTACCAATGTGGATTGGAAAAGGGATAACATTCTTTTCTGAGAGCTGAAGGCAGTTATAGTTCTGTGGTTTATTACAGCTTCACTTGCCAATTGGCTTCCTTCATTTTGTGCTTTTCGGGCCTTTTTCGCCATTGTCTTCATCAAGACACTTCTTGAATAAAAGCTCCCAATGACTAATGGTTGTACAGCAATCATCACAAGGGATAGCCTCCATGTAAGCACCAATGCTAGAGCATAAGCAAAGATAGATCCAAATATTGCTTGGACCAATAATGACAAACGATCTCCAACAAGGGAGCGAACCATGTTAGCTTCAGAGGCCAATCTTGCACATATTGCTGCACTTGTGTTATCTTCATCATCAAACCACCCTATCTCAAAAGTCAACAGTTTTGCTAGTAAGTTTTCCCGTATTCTTTTAGTCAGCCTTTCTCCCATAACAGCAAAATTATAGTGTTGAAGAACACTTACAAGGAAGTGGAAAACACCAATTCCTAGGAAAGTAAGAGCCAAGACTCTAGTTTTGGACTTGGTCTTTGAGGTTTCACTGTCAAAATAAATTGATATAAGTACTCCCACATAGTATGCATTTACTGGTTGTACTGCTCCAGATCCTAGTGCTCCCAGACATCCAAGCATTGTTCTTCTCCACTCAGGTGCATTCATCTCCAACAAGCGCCAGTTGGAAGGAGCTGGATAAATTGATATGTTGAAGAAATCTTCAGTAAAATCATCTTCAGAATCATGTTGGAGGGAAAAGGAGTAGGGTGTGCACATGGAAGTTGGGCTTCCTGGAGTGCTTGATTTGATACTAACTGGGCTAGTGGGGATGCTTATCCTCTGATGTTGATTCCTTCCCTCTGTGTCAAGATTGGAATTTTGAGGATCTTCATTCACTATATTTACTTGTTGCAACTCTAACATCCTTGCATATTCCCCACCTTGTCCATTGTTCATTTCCATGAGCTCATTATGGGTACCTGATTCAGTGACTTTGCCAGCTTGGATGACTGCAATAGTGTGGGCAGTTTGTAATGTAGACAAACGGTGGGCAATAATGATAGTAGTCCTTCCTCTTGAAGCTTGGTCAATTGCTGCTTGTACTGCTCTTTCTGATTTTGTGTCTAGTGCACTAGTAGCTTCATCAAGAAGCAAAACTTTTGGATTTCTGAGCAAAGCTCTTGCTATTGCAATTCGCTGCTTTTGCCCTCCAGATAATTGATGGCCGAACTGCCCAACCTACAGAAAACCACATTAGTCAACGATAGGAAGATTCTGTCAAAACATGATTTTTTTATCTTTGATCTAAGAAAGAGTACAATAGAATGTTTTGTGGCAAAAAAAATTGTTGATTGGTTCAAAAATCAACAATTTTCTTTTAAGTTCTTTTCCTGTTCTTATCTAATTTCTTGTCCCCACTCTTTTGAGATAAAGATACGTAATTAACTTACTTGGGTTTCATATCCATCTGGTAAGTTGATGATGAAATCATGTGCATTCGCTGCTTTAGCTGCAGATATCACATTTTCCATGGAGGCTCCTTCTTTTCCAAACAATATATTCTCCTTTATGGTTGTGGCAAAAAGAACAGGTTCTTGATTTACTAGGCCAAGTTCAGATCTCAACCATTTCATATCAAGTCTATTGATCTTGTGACCATCCAAGAATATTTCTCCTTCAACAGGTTCATAAAATCTTTCTAGCAAAGAAATTATGGTGGACTTTCCTGAACCACTAAGCCCCACAAGGCCTACTATCTTGCCTGCTGGAATTACAAGATTAAGCCCTTGCAAGACTGGTGTATCAGGCCTAGACGGGTAACTGAAGTGACATTTTGAAATTCAATTTCTCCTCTCACATATGATAAAGCTCTTCTCTTTTTGTCTCCAAAATCTGTAGTTGGCATTTTATCAATCATTTCAAAAAGACGGTTCACAGCTACAGATGCCTCCGAGATGGCAGTTAAATGTGGAAGCGTACTTAACACCATCCTGAAATTCATTTATATGTGAAACATCAAAATTGTGAGCCACTAAAGAGTAACATTATTTTATCTTACATTTGACATTTATAGCAATAATGAAATATTCACTCACAAGCCACCCATGAGGATGATTAACCCGGCCACAAATACATGGCCACCCTGCTCTCCTTTCTTAGTGATCAAGATAGTACCAATCCAAGCCAGAAAACCCCAGCCAATGTATAAAATCCCTAGGCTACCTAGCATTAGACCCTTTGCAAAACCCTGTTTTATTCCCAATTCCATTGTTTTCTCAAGGGCACTGCTAAATCTGTTCAGTGTTTGACTCTCCCCCACATATGAATAGATAGTTCTTATTGATGATATTGCTTGTTCTGCAATCCCACCAGCAACCCCATAAGATTCAATCATTTTCATTGTCAGGTCCATCATGATCTTCCCAAATGCAAGTGCAGGAACAATGAACATGACTGTGATTGGGATAGCTGCCAATGTTAGTCTCCATGACAGTATAATTGCAAAGACGTGGCAGGATAAAATTGTGGACATGTTTGCCAAGCAGGTGGGTATCTGCACACAATAATAGGTATGATCTGATAAAGCATAAGCATTAAGAACTTAGGCCATGCCAAATTTCATAATTGTTTCATTAAACAACATCAAAGACTTATCCCACTAGGTGGATCCATGTTCATGAGATTTGATAGTTTATCTTCAAAAATAGAAGATTTTCTCGTGTAACAAGTCAGTTGATTTTGGGAATATATTATGTTCTGCTATTATAATATTTGCAAGTTATTTTCTATTTGGTGGGCAAGGATAATGAAACTGAACCTTTTCACTTAAAGCATCTTGAATTGCGTTGGCATCAACTGTTAAGAGGGAGGTAACATGGTAGGTTGTTGAAGAACCTGCTTCCTGGGTGTCAAAGAAACCAACTTCTTGTCGAAGTACTGATTTCAGATATGCTATTCTCATTCTTGAAGTTTGTCTCTCTGCAGTTCTTGTCCAACATATTCCTTCTGCAGGAGCCATTTTCAAATGGAAAAAAGCAAGACAAGCTGTCAAGATTTTGCCCCCTAAACCTGAAAAGCTTATAACTCAAGAGAACATTAGCCTACCAACAAAAGCTGAAAGTCCAGATCCAATAGCAGCATATAAAAGCCTTAAAGCATACTGAAAACACAAAAGTAGGAATCAATCTCAAAAGCTGATGATACACTGAATAATCATATTCATTGATCCTAATAAATATAGCTGATTAAGTACTAGAGCTGGTTCATGAAAGAAGCCAACCTTATTAACATCTAGGTTTGTCAAATTATTCTTGGAGTCTCCATAGGCATTAATTACATTACTAAGAATGAACATCATGAGAGGCATTTGTATCCCATCTCCAAAACTTCCCAGAGTACCAAACAGCATCAGCAACTTGTCCACTGTATCTGAGTAACGAAACATGCCTTTCTTTCCCATTTTTTTTCTCACCCTCTTTGCAAAACCCTCATTACATAAATATATGGCCAGTTAGATTTTCTTAGATCATCACGATAGCAACAGGCAACATTCTTATCATATAAACCCCTTGTATTGTCAGAAAGGTGTAATTTGTTTGACACATTTAAATTTAGTTAGTGTCTCTTGTATAAAATGTCTGTTTCATAAGACAATTTCCTTTTTATAGAAATGAATATATTAATAAAAAATACAGTAT
Source organism: Mimosa pudica (assembly GCA_029929735.1). Lineage (NCBI taxonomy): Eukaryota > Viridiplantae > Streptophyta > Magnoliopsida > Fabales > Fabaceae > Mimosa > Mimosa pudica. Next base: position 3,600,144 of record JAKELP010000001.1, read on the forward strand.
AACATGGAGGAAAAGCAAAATAAGCCTTTCAAGAAATTTTCAAGACCATGGCATTTACTCTCATTGGCCAGACATGCATATAAGTCCATGGTATCTCTGTAGATTTCTCCTGATAATTGAAAATAACTATTTCCCTGTTGCTGTTGTTATCATTGAGAGTTATGGATGGCCAATAAGGGCTGGTCAACTACTGTAATTTCCATTTGAAAATGGTAAAAATTTAACTACTTGAAGGCTTTGTTTATTGGGAGTGCCTTTCTTCCCTTACATTGTCATGTAGGGACAGAGAGTATTTTGACTTGGTTGATTTGTCAATCAATGCTTATTTGACTGCATCATATTGACATCTACCTTTGTTGGTTTACTGCCCGTCTGCCCCAAATATACTCCAAATGTGCTTTAAACCGACATAAATGGGGACTTGGGGAGTCATCACTTAGATATGTAGTATTATTTTAACCATAACAAGTTTGACTATTTATGAGAGATAAATAGTACTATAATTAATTTTCAAATTTCATGTTGTTAGTTTATACATAAAAATTGATGAAAACGCCAATGCCAGCTTCACGTATAGGCGGCTTAGAAAGAGATATTTTAGCATTTGTTCATGGAAGTGTTCGTCCTCTAGTACAATTTTGCCGTCTCTTCTGTATAAGAAATCCTTGACTCAATCTTTGCCACCCATCAAAGTATTTGTCACTCTTGATTTAGTAGTCAAAACAATTAACAAACGTACAGGATATCTATTCTAGTCCACGATCATACTGCTATAAATTTTTATAAACAAAAACAATACTAACCAACACATTTTTCCTGTCCTGGAATGTTTGCAAAGATAAATTAGCATTTGGAGGTTCCTTCAACTTCAAAATTCACCTGTTATATGAAATTTATATATATCACCTCCATTATATATATTTAGTTTTATTTAAAATACATCTTAAAATTGTTTAAGAATTACATAAGATTTTAAAAGGATTTGATGCTGTGCTAGTATTTTTACTTTTGTTTCCTTTTTCCTGTCATGAGGACGTTTTTGGCCTGGAAGCATCTTTCTACATTGCAATGAAATGTATTGTCCTATATTCATGGCCTTCTAGCTATAGCCAAAAGCTTCAAACAGGTTATCAAATGTATTGAGTTGTATTGGAACTGTGATCTTATAATTTGTCATGTAAGATTACAGAGAGGAAATCAATACAAGACAAGATAATAATTATACTTCAAAGATAATACAGCTGCACACACCAATCCTCAAAGAAAGCGACTTTTTTCGCATTTCAAAGCAAATATTCTGACGCTCCTCTGAACTCATTTGGGTACAAAGGGAGCACCCAAATCAAGGAAATACATGCTGTTATTCTTGATTACCATTTTACAACCTTGCCTTTGAACTTCTAAAAACATAGTAATGAATAAGATCTATCTTATGCTATAGTTTTTTTTTCTATTTAACTTCAAAAAGATCTGCCATTTTGAAGTTTAACAAGAGAATAATATGCTCCATCTCGTCCTAGAGAAATTAGCTCATTATGTGAACCTTGTTCCACAATTTTCCCATCCTTAATCACAGCAATAGAGTTTGATTTCTGTATGGTAGATAGCCTGTGAGCCACAACTATGCATGTTCTTCCAACCATCATCTTCTCTAGTGCTTCTTGAACTAACTTCTCTGACACACTATCAAGTGCACTTGTAGCCTCATCTAGCAACAAAATTGCAGGATTTTTCAATATTGCACGCGCTAATGCTATCCTTTGTTTTTGACCTCCTGATAGTTGAACACCTCTTTCCCCGCAGTAAGTGTCATACCCATCATTCATTCCACTAGCAAGATAAAAAATCAAACAAAATAAGTGTCAAGGCCAGAAGAAAGAACAACGAACATCTAATTGGAATGGATTATATAATAGAAGAGAGAAATTTTTCCCCATCATAGTTCACATACCTTATAAATTCATGAGCATTGGCCAGAGTTGCAGCCTTTTTTATCTCAGTTTCAGTAGCCTTTTCTTTCCCATAGGCAATGTTTTCTCTAATGGTTCCAGCAAAAAGGGTTGGCTCCTGACTCACAAGGGCAATATGTGACCTTAGCACTCTCAAGTTGTAGGACTTGATATCTTGTTCATCTATGCATATTGACCCCTTCAATGGTTCATAAAATCTTTCAATAAGTCCAATAACAGTTGATTTACCACAACCACTTTGTCCCACTAGTGCTACTGTTCTGCCTGCCTCAACTTTGAGACAAAGACCTTTGAAAATCATCTGTTCTGGTCTAGTTGGATATGCAAAGAAAACACTTCTAAGTTCCACTCTACCTCTTATTTTCTTCTTTATGTCTATTGCCCATGTTATCTCAGGATCAATCTCACTTTTTCTGTCCAAGATTTCAAACACTGATCGAACTGCATTGCTTCCTTTAGACAAGTCAGAAGTCATGCTTCCAGCTTCTGCAATGATATATGCAGTGAAGAGCAAGATAAAAAATGCTTGAAAAAGAGGCTTTGGTTCTATCAAATTATTGACCAAGAGCTTCCCGCCATACCAGTAAGCTAAAGATGTTGCTGCAGTGTTAAAGAATTGAGAGCTAAAGAGACCAAGGCCTGAAATCCAGGACTGCCTAACGCTCTCCTTTTGAGGACCTACCAATGTGGATTTGAAAAGGGCCAACATTCTTTTCTGAGAACTGAAGGCTGTTATGGTTCTTTGGTTTATAACAGCTTCACTTGCTAGTTGGCTTCCTTCCTTTTGAGATTTTCGGGCCTTTTCTGCCATAGACTTCATCAGGACACTTCTTGAATAAAAGCTCCCAACTACTAATGGCTGTACAGCAATCATCACAAGGGATAGCCTCCATGTAAGAACCAATGCAACTGCATAAGCAAATATTGATCCAAAAATAGCTTGGGCCAATAATGATAAACGATCTCCCACAAGGGACCGAACCATGCTGGCTTCAGAGGCTAATCTTGCACAAATGGCTGCACTTGTATTCTCTTCATCATCAAACCACCCTATCTCAAAAGTCAACAATTTTCCCAGTAATTTTTCTCGTATTCTTTTAGTCAGCCTTTCTCCCATAACAGCAAAACTATAGTGTTGAAGAATACTAGTAAGGAAGTTAAAAATGCCAATTCCCAGGAAAGTAAGAGCCAAGACTCTAGTTTTGGACTTGATCTTTGATGTTTCACTCTCAAAATAGACTGAGATAAGTGTTCCCACAAAAAAAGCATTTACAGGCTGCACAGCTCCTGAGCCTATTGCACCCAAGCATCCAAGCACCATTCTTCCCCACTCAGGTGCATTCATCTTTAGCAAACGCCATTGTGAAGGAGCTGGATGCATTGATCTTTTGAAGTTATCTTCATAACTATCATCATCAGGATCATATTGAACTGAGTAGGAATATGGTGTTCCCATGGAAAATGGCTGACTAAATGGAAATAATACTGGAGTTCCTGGTGTGCTTGATCTGATACTTGCTGGGCTTGGTGCAGTGCTCATCTTGTGGCGGAGACTTCTTCCTTCTGATTGAGGATTAAAATTCCTGGAATCTTCATCCTGTGTTGTGACTTGCTGCAACTTCACCATCCTTGCATATTCCCCACCTTGTCCTTCATTCATTTGCATGAGCTCATTATGAGTTCCGGATTCAATCACTCTCCCTTCTTGAAGAACTGTTATAATGTGGGCTGATTGTATTGTGGACAAACGGTGAGCAATAATGATTGTGGTCCTTCCTTTTGAAGCTTGATCAATTGCTGCTTGTACCACTCTTTCTGATTGTGCATCTAATGCACTGGTAGCTTCATCAAGAAGCAGAACCTTTGGATCCCTAAGTAAAGCTCTTGCTATGGCAATTCGTTGCTTTTGCCCACCAGACAGTTGAAATCCAAACTGCCCAACCTAAATAAACATAGGTTCACGGGTGAAGGATTCAGTTAAAACAAATCAAAACTGGATGATTACTTTGATAAAAGAAAACTGAGAAGAGATGGATGATACAAGACTAAGGCCAGAATAATCCACTATAGTGCTGTACTATAGAACTGCATCTTGACTGCTAAGAAGCATGTTATGTTAACTGATATGTTAATCATCACAAAAGTATTTCCTTCCTTTTTGAATTAAAAAGCATGAGAAGTCTTTATGTTGAAAATGTTGAAAAAAAGAGTTAAGATGCAAATTTACCGATGGACAATGGCATTGGCCAAATTGCACTCATTTAAATTATTCATGTGTAATTAAGCACCAAAAAACAATTTTTTCTTCCAGACGTTCCTATGGTAATTTTCCATTGATAAATTTACACCTTTGCCCAAAATACTATATCTGAAACCTTCAAAAATAAACTAAGGCATAACAACTCAAAATTTAATGGTCAGTTTTACTTGCCATGTACTACTCTAATTTCTCATTCATTTTCCCTTTTAGAAACTTACTTGAGTTTCATATCCATCTGGTAGCTTGACAATGAAATCATGTGCATTGGCTGCTTTAGCTGCAGTTATCACGCTTTCCATGGAGGCCCCTTCTTTTCCAAACAATATATTATCTTTTATGGTTGTGGCAAAAAGAACTGGTTCTTGATTGACTAGGCCAAATTGAGATCTCAACCATTTTAACTGAAGTCTGTTGATTTTGTGGCCATCTAAATGTATTTCTCCATCAACAGGATCATAAAACCTCTCAAGCAATGCAATGATGGTGGACTTACCTGAACCACTACCCCCCACAAGACCTATTCTTTTGCCTGCTGGAATTCTAAGATTAAGTCCTTGTAAGACTGGTGTGTCAGGTCTAGAGGGGTAACAGAAGTAGACGTCATGGAATTCAATTTCTCCTCTCACATGTGATAAAGCTTTTCCCTTTTTGTCTTCAGAATCTATAGTTGGCACCCTGTCAATCATTTCAAACAGACGGGTGACAGCTGCAGTTGCCTCTGTGAGTGCAGTCAAATGGGGAAGTGCACTTAAGACACTCCTGAAATTTGATGAAAATTTTTTAAAGCCTGAACAAAACTTAATACTTAATAGACAATTTTAGAGCAAAAGTAAATGTGAAATTGACTTACAGGCCTCCCATGAGAACATTGAAGCCGGCTATAAATACATGACCACCTTGTTCTCCTTTCTCAGTGATCAAAAAAGTTCCAACCCATGCTTGGAAACCCCAACTGATATATATAACTCCTAGGCTTCCTAGCATCAGCCCCTTTGCAAAACCCTGTTTTATTCCCAATTCCATAGTTTTCTCAAGTGCACTGCTAAATCTGTTCAGTGTTTGATACTCCCCTACATATGAATAAACAGTTCTTATTGAAGATATTGCTTGTTCTGCAATTCCACCAGCAATTCCGTAAGATTCAATCATTTTCATAGCTAGATCCAACATGATCTTCCCAAATATAAGTGCTGGAACTATGAACATGACTGAGAGTGGCATGGCTGCCAATGTAAGCCTCCATGACAATACAAGTGCAAAGATGTGACAGAATAGAAAGGTTGACATGCTGGCCAGGAAGTTTGGTATCTGAGCACAAATAAAGATGGAGTTGGATAAAGCACTTTGACTTTCAGTTTTTTAGAAAACAAAAAAGAACTTTCAGTTTTTGTCCCCTATTAAAATATCACAAAATCACCTTCCTCTTGACTACAAATTCACATGAGGTTCATTTTCATTTGAAGTTATCTTAGACTGGGCTATCACAAGAAACATAGTGATGCCTTCTGTAACAAGACAGATGATTTTCAGGATATCGCTCAAAGAATTTCTGTTCATAGAATTATCCCTGCACCAGCTCAGGATATTACTCATGTAAAGTTCCTCAAGTTTTTGCAATAAGCTGGTTTCTTAAATAAAAACATATATAACGTTTAGAAGAATTCTTAGGATTTTTTTCAAGAAAAAACTGGTTGGTGTCATTTTTGAATTTTTGATAGCAAAGGACAATGAAATGTAACCTTTTCACTTAAAGCATCTTGAATTGAGTTGGCATCAGCTGTAATGAGGGAAACAACTTGGTAAGATGTTGAAGAACCTGCTGCCTGAGTATCAAAGAAACCGACTTCTTGTCGAAGCACTGATTTCAGGTATTCCACTCTCATCCTGGAGGTCTGTCTCTCAGATGTTCTTGCCCAACACATTCCTTCTGTGATAGCCAGATATCAAATGGAACGAAGCAATGAAAGTTATTAGCTTTTTTTTCTAATCATCATGAATTAAGCTATATAATCTGATAAAGTTGTGTTTTATAGATTACCAACAAAAGCTGAGAGTCCAACTCCAATTGCAGCGTAGAAAAGCCTTAAAGCATACTGTAAAAACAAAATGAATAGTAACCTCAAGAGCTGCTATTGTCATATTTTTTTAAGTAATTTATATTTACATGGCTGTGTTGTGTATAGAATATGATGCTAGAGCTGAGATTTCAACTGAGAGAGCTAACCTTATTTACATCATGCATTGTCAAAACAGCATTGGGGTCTCCATATGCATTTATCACATCGCTAAGAATGTACATCATGAGAGGAGTTTGAATCCCATCTCCAAGACTTCCCAACGTCCCAAACAGCATCAACAACTTGTCCACCTTATCTGCATACCGAAACATGCTTTGATTTCCCATTATTCTCTCACCCTCTTCACACAAAAACCTTCATCACTCAAAGTCTTGTATAGGCATAGATATATATCATATCACCAGTTATGTATATATATTTTTTTATTGGATCACAACATATCAGCAAGTAACACACAGCTTTTACCCTTGTCTTTTACCACATGCTGTGATTTGGCTTTGCACATATCGATTTAGGCTGCCGTACCTAAGTGTTTGTTCCTAGAAAGTATACCTCCATATGTCCCTTGTTCATTGGCCAACCACATATACATAGGAGTCCTTTTGGCTTGTTGCAGTTTTAGATACCTGCAAAGAATTATTCTGGTGTCATTATCATTGATAATAATAGGTGCCCAATTAGGCCTGGTCAACTGTTGTAAATGTCATTAGAAAGTGGCTAAGATTTGGTGATTCCAGGGCTGATTCGTTGGATGTTTCTTTGTACCCTTGCATGTTACATTGGACCAGAAGGTCCTACTAGGATACTTTAGTTCTCAATCAGTATATTGATTTGCCCCTACTCCACACATGGCCTTATCTGATGATATCAGTTCATAAAAAATTGGTGAAAATGAAAGTGTGGCTCTTTGTGAAGATCAGCTTCCAAAGTTTCTTGTGTGGCCGTTTGTGTATAAGTGTACATATATATATATATATATATATATATATATATATATATATATATATATATATATATATATTAATTAATGGACGTGTTCCATATGATCTAAATTAATGTACTCCATATGCTGCCGTCTCTAGTCATTGACGAGCAATATTACATTGGACCAATTCCAAATTGAAATGATCGCCTGTCAAGTTGTAGAGAAATTAAGAAACTATAAACAATGATTTTCTGTTATAATTGAAGCAAATGTAATGAATTGATACAACCTATATGCCAATGAGGCATTATAATGCAGTGCCATTTAACTTATTGTAATTAACCAAGTAAAAAATACCTTTTCGTGTTTGTACAGGCAGCTACCAAACTTTTTTGCTGTTTGTTTATGGAAGTGTATCTCTCTGTGTTTGCATTATAGATTATTTTGAATAAAATGATGCCGATCAATTAAGCTGCCGTCTCAGTCCAACCAAAATCATAATCCTATCTTTCCAGTTGTGGCCTATTCTATTCGTTGTTCATAGATAAAATATTATTCTCCAGACTCTCTACAAAATCGTTCTTGCAATGTAACTTTTGTGGTATACTCCTGTTTTCAATTTAGATTACTTTGTAGTTTATGGACTTTTCCTTTTTATAACGATGGTATGTTCAGAAATCAGAAATGGAATTTGTGTACCATGCAACATCGCAAACAAAACTCTCAATGACATGCTTTTTATGGCAACATTAGCATTTAACTCCTTTACCTGACCAACACAGTTTTCAGCTTCTTCCTCATTCACTAGACATGAAAAGATTATAGGTTACAAAAGAGTGTGTCAAGTGACAATCAACCATCAACTATACTAATGTGGCACATACTAGGCTTACCAAATTCTTCCATGTGTTCTGGACTTCTAGTAAAGGAAAAAAATATTTTGTTTTTTAGTTGAAACCACTCTTTATTAAAACAAATCTTTGATATTACTCCTTTTATTCTTAATATAAGACCCATTTGACTTATTTTTGTAAAAGTCAATGAAGTAACTTATACTACTAAATTACAACATGCTTGACATATAATTAGATGATAGGTTAATATAAGTAGAAAAATTAGTTTGGAAGAAAAATAACTATGAACAATGTTAAACGGTTAATTTTGCATCCTTAATTTTTCTAAAAAATCAAAATAGTCTTATAATTAGGATCAGATGGAGTATTATATTTATTTCTCATCTTACAAATTGAAACAATTTAAAAACCTAAGACAACTTGTTTTCTTTTGATTCCTTTTCTGAGTTTCTAGGTTTTAAATAGGAAAAGGCAAATAAATAACCCTCTAATTTCAAAACCCTATAAAAATAAGCACCATAACTTGGAGAAATAATGATACAAAAGTGATTCTGTTTAAGTTGAGCATTAGCCACTCCAATAATGATATTAACCATTTTTTTGTCAAATTCACTCACAAGTCACAGCTATAAATAAACATTGCTAACCATTTGAGTAATACTCCCTCCGGTCCCTAATATAAGAGCTTAAAATTTGAATGGTTTTGGTCCCTAATATAAGAGCTCATCTAATATTCTCTCCTCATTTATGTGTTTTTTCCTACTTTGCCCCTAACTCTCTTTCATATTTTTTAATGTTTATGTATTTCTCTCTCTTAAAAGTATCATAATAAATATGGGCAATATGGGAAAAGAAGCATTAACTCCAGACAACCAACTAACATTCACATGTTTTCTTAAGAAGCGTTTTTTTTGGCGGCTAGCTCTTATATTAGAGACATTAGTCTCTTCAATAAAAATATGAACCAATCAATTTTGCTCACAATGGTAAATATCGTTAACAAATTTGCACCAATTTTTTTTTATTTCTCAAGGGTATCCCACCCGCGTGTCAAGTGGGACTAATCCTTCGCTGTTCTGAAGTCCCATGTAGGGGTAGACAGCTGGCCTGTGAATTTGCTCCATTCGCAAGGGCTGGGGATCGAACCCCCAACCACTTGCTTAAGGGACGAGAGTACCCAACCGGCCAGGTTAAATTTGCACCAAATTTACTTGGACTGAAAATCGCTCTTATGTGTCTTATGCCCTCTCTCTCTCATACTGTATGCACTTCTCTGGGCTTTTAAAATTAAATTTGTAGGCACCTTAGCAAAAAAAAAGAAAAAGAAATTGTAGGCATATATGCATTTTTGTGACATAGTAGTTCTATTTTATTTTTTGAATAAAAATATGGAGGGCGGCTCCACTTTCCGTTCCGACGAGCTTCACTTCTCCGGCGTTCCATCGCTTGATGCTTCCGTCAAGTAATTTGAAAATTTGAGGGAAAGAAAGAGAAGAGAAGAGAAGATGCGCGCCTCCAAACCTAAATGCCTTTGCCCTATGCTTTTCACCTCTCTCATATTCAAACACTCCAATTCTTCTTATTCTTATTCTAGCCTCTTCTCTCATTCTCTCCTCTCAAACCTCACCTTTCACCAATCCTCTCACTCAGGTACACTACATTTTTATTATTATTATTATTATTATTATTATTATTATTAGTTCCTCCTGTTGTTTTCACGCTTTCAGGTCCACTAAATTTTAAGCTTTCTGGCTGTGCAGAGGATTTTCCCGCTACGGCGTCTCACCGAATCCGTTCAGTTATTCACTGTAAGAGCAGAGTTTATGTGTTTTCACATATTAACTCATACTTCATACTCATCTTTTCCTGCAACTGTTGTTGTTTGTATATATATTTGGAATGGAATTGTGTTGGCCATCTTCATAAGGAAATCCTTGGAATAACTTTTTCTCTGCCTAATAATTAGGATTTCGTTGGAAACAAGCATTACTGTAAGTAACAATTCAAATAAATCACTGGAGAGAGTTTCTTTTTTTCCTCACAGTTTTTCATTATTTGTGAACTACAAAATTATCTTCCTTCAAATGCATCTATTTAGCTAGGTGGCTAATGCATTTTCTCAAATATGCACGCCTCTAGTTTGTTAACTTTTTCCTCTCTTGAGAGATTCGTTGTATCAGTGTATAGTTTCTTTTATGCAGCTGGTCAATTGGACGGTAGACCTGAACCTAGGGATGCTGACAATGCAAAAGATTTAGAAAAACTATCAGATATATCACGCTTGATGAAGAACATGCCTCACAGTACAGTGTCTCTGAAACGGAAACAGTTTTCTCGTGAAAAGAAACGGAATTGTATGTTTGAATCCGGACAATCAAACCGTTTTGGCAAGTTAATTGTATATTATGCTGATAAACTAGGAGTAGAGGCCATGCTTAAGTTGTTCTGTACGTTGGGACGAGAGTTAGGTGCAAAAGATTACAATGTACTGATTGGAGTATGTATAGATAAGGCTAGAGAAACTGAAGATGAAGGAGTTGCAATAGAAGAAATGGCCAAGGTTTTTCACATCTTAAAATCAATGAGGGAACGAGGTTTTCAGCTTGAAGAGGAAACTTATTGCCGGCTTCTTTTGTATGTAATAGAGATGGGTATGGTAGAAGAGTTTCAGTTTTTTATTGACTTTATTAAAGACAACAATCCCAGCTCACTTTCTAGATTGGGTTATTATGAAATGATGCTCTGGTTGAGAGTTAATAATGAAGAAAAGATTCAAGATGTTTGTGCCTTTATTGCAAACAATGATGCTGCAGCCACTTCAGAATTACGAGGTAGGTGAATCGGCTTTAAATGTACATTAATATGTTGCAACCTGTTTGCCAGGAGTTGGTTCTAATATCTAGCTCAATTTTATAAAAAAAGTGACTATCTCCTCAGAGGTTTTTGATTTAGGCATATAAGTAAGGTAGATGTTTTCATGGTATTCTCTTTCTATTATGCATGTAGTGGGGGTTTCGAGTAACATGATCTTATTGGAGGATTGCATCTGCATGATTGATTTATATTATTGTATTGTAATCAATAGATCTATCATTTATCTGAATGATATGGGCTCTATTAGAAACGTTTTGAGAAAGCACACAATATTCCCAGTTGTATTCAAAGTACATTCCCAGCATCTAGCTGATTAATATGCATATCTGTGCTGGCATGTGACTTAATATCAGTGAATCTGGTAATGTTTCATAAATATAAACATAGCTTTTTGTCCATCTCGAGATCCAGTTATAGTGGAAGTTATACTTCTTGTATGACTATGGACACTAACTGGATTTAACTTATGTTGCAGAAAATTATTTATTGGCTCTCTGTGAAAGTGATAGGAAGAAGGATATTTTGCAGGTGTTGGAATTTGTAGACATGAAAAAGCTTTCATCTGCAGAATATAAAGCAAAGATATTTCAATCATTAGGAAGGCTACTATTGGAACCTGTTGCTGAGAAGTTCCTTTTAGATTTCAAAATATGGGGTATGATAATGATATTATATATCCATATAAAAACCTATGTGGATGCAGTAAGAGTGCGCTTAGCTAAATATCTATATAACATAAGTTTGTATAAATCACACTAGTCAAAAGCCACAAATAGTATGGCTCACCTCAGACTGTGTAAACTGAAGCCTTTTGTCTGATTTTATTTTAAAAGATTTTTTTGTATATGTTTTTTTATAGCTTTCAATCCATGTTCATGTTATGTTTCAGTTGCATTCACTGTCATAAATCACTCCTTTAAAGATCTATTAATTTCCAAGCAGGAAAGGAAAAGATTGTTATTTGTTCTCAGAGTTTTATTCTTATGCAGAAGCTTTCTTGTAGTTGTAATTGCTATGGGTTATGTTTTTCTAATTCTCATCCAATATGTAATTAGATTGCTATTGCATGATTTGTGATTCTCCAAAAGATTCAGCAATCCAATTCTGAATAAGTATTGCCTTGAATGTGGGATAACAAAATTTCCGTTACTAATGCAGACCATGAAGCCGTTAATATCACAAAATTCATTGCTAGCTATGTTTGTAGCTTGCCAAATATAGCGGTGAGTGTTGTTTCATTTAGTTCTGGTTGGACAGCCTTTAAGTCCAAAAAACCATGAGGCATGTCTGCACTATGCATTTTGTTTCATTGCACAACTGCTTTTTGTTTTTAATTATGTCACTTCAGATTCTGGCATAATGGATGCTAATTAAATCCATTTTGATAGTGGCTAAGTTTTGTTAGAATCTACTCTTGGAACATATGGGTGACTCTTTTGAGATAGAAAAGCAAGCATATATGTATTTTATTGGGGGCATGTTCAATTATTTTGTAACCCTTTTGTCTATTGCTGGTCTGGTGAAAGATGGAGGATGTTGTCTCGAAATTCAAGGAACTGCACCGTAGGCTGAAAATTCCACCTTCATCCTCATCATATGAGAAGCTCATTTTGCACAGCTGTGATTTATTGAAGGTACAACCTTCTTTTGTCACTATCTGTTTGCTTTGTTATTCCAATTATGATTCCTCATTTTGCATATACCCTGGCCTAGCTTCGAGACTGCATCAATTTTTTATTTTTTATTCCTACTTCAGGTGCCTATAGCTCTCGATATCGTTGATGAAATGTATGAAAGAGGCTTTAGCTTATCAACTGAGGTTTGGCACTCCATATTACAAACTTGTGCGGAAACCCATGAATATATTTTGGTATGACAAATCTTTTGTACGACCTGGCTTCTTCATTGTGTTATAAATTTAATGTTAATATCTTCTCTTCTTCCCAATATCTTAAACATTCACCCTTAACTTTAATGGTCTAAAAACTAGTTTGGATGTGTCCGGGGACTGTGTGAACTTGAAGTTTAATTTGTTGGGTAAATACCTGATAATCATTGATTCATTTATTTCTTGATTTCTCTCTTACACATGGTAAAACTATGAATTTATCTCTTGTGCACTCCTCACGTGAAAGCCTTTTAGACTCGAAGGGAGGACAGAGTTTAGGCCCATTATTATCTTAAGTTGGTTTTACATCATGAAGTGAATATGGCAATAATGATTGAAATAGTAGCCACTCATTTGCAAAATGGTTCTCATACCATATAGAAGTAGTAACGAATAATGGTTCTGTTTTGAGTAATTTGAAATTGTCCTGGTGATAATGATAGGAAAACATGATTCTTTCTAATAATTTAATACTGTAATAAATTTGTGAGGATAAACTGACCTTTCTTGGCTGTAATTCATCAGACATAGCAAAAATGAGAGCACTTAAGAGTTGACCATCTCAAACTTTGTGATGCTTTCTTTTTGTTGAAAGGAGATGGAACATGTTTTTCTTGGGGTCAGAAAAACTTTGTTCTCTTAAAAATCTCACGACAAGTAAAATTTGATAAATGGCGCTTAAGATTTTCATTATTTTATAATGAAATAAATTTTCTACGAATCTTTTTATTTCAGTCATCTTAGCATATTTTATTGGTCTGATATCTGATTTTTCACCCTCTTATTTTGCCCCCAATCCAAGGCTCATCGGATCTACTCCACCATTCGCCACTACAACCTAAAGTTAAATGACAAAATATTCAGGTGTCTAATAGTTTTGTTCATGAAGCTGAAAGATGTAAGTTGTTCTTATTCTCTTCACATATTCAGTTGCACTAGTTGTCTATCATTTTATACTAAGAATATAGAAGTTGTAGGAAGCTGCATTGTTTAAAAATTGTGATTTGTATGGGTTTACACTAGGCCCATTCTACTTGTATATAGTGTATTTGCATTAATGTCAACTCTTTCAGCAAGCTCATAATTTTTATGGTTTACAGTTTGAAAGCGCATATAAGATGCTTGGTGAGTTGGATGAAAGGGGATTGAAGCCTACTACGGACATGTATAATAATGCTATAATAGGAGAACATTTTCGATTGGTATCATAAGGTGATAATTGTAATAAAAAAAAATAAGGTGATAATAGTGATAACCATGATGTTTTTTTTATATAACTAGTTTTGAACTAAACTGAGAGTACCTCATAAATTAATTTAAATTAAAATTGGCCTGTGCTTTGAGTAATGGATTATTTACCTCAGCTTTCTCTGAACTTCCGCAGAAGAACATTTGTGATGGACTGAGAGCCCTTAAACATATGCAATGTGCTAATGTAAGACCTGATTTACAGACTTTCAGCTATCTGATTAGCAACTCTGGAATTAAAGAGGATATAAACAAAGTAAGTCTCCAAGAGTTTGGCATTATTTTTGCAAAGGTTTTCATTCTTTAGTTATAAGACTTATAATGTTCCCTCTAATCCCACAGTCATCCAAAGTACTTTCCGAGCACAATTGAAAGAACTATAAACTCTGGCACTCTGCTGCTTTGGTCAATTGCTTCTTGATAGCATTTTCATATGGCATTTGATGGTTCGGAAGAGATTTCAATTAACTTTTCTGCTGTAAACCGTTCTGAAATATGTGTAAAGATTTTATATGTTTTTATAAAAATTTAATTTAAATATGACTTAAGTAAAACTAAAAATGAAAATATTAATTCGAACTTCTTCCCACGGGCCATGCTGGCGCTGCTGTGGGCCATTGTTTGAAAAATGGAGAGCCCCGTTGGTCCATCAAAACTTATGTGGTTCAGACTTGAAATAGCGGGCATGAACGTAATTCCCATTGTCCTTGATCTTATTTTTCTAGTAGCTTCTGTGGGCTCCACAAGAGCTTAAAGCGGCTGAAAATATTAGCTATTGATCGAAGGCTGTAAACAATCACTTAAAATAAATAGATTTAAACAAGTAGCACTTCATCACGAATAAATGTTTGGCCAAAAAAATATCACGAAAAATGGGGCTTGGCTATTTGAAAGCATCCATCCATTTATTTTATATTTTATTTCCTTTCATTTTGATCAAGCCCAGTTTTTATACCATGCGTTTTTTAGTTCGGTGCCTGCGTGTAGGATTTGGTGCTTTTTTGATTTTAAGTATAATATTTGAATACATGTAAAACAATAAAAAAATTGATTCTGGTGGGTTAAATCAAATTATCATTGAGAGGCTGGTCCCTCAATCTTGAAAGGGAATGGGAGATTGATTTGAGGTTTCTTGTTGGTTTAGGATAAGAAGCTGGGCTTGTGAAACACACCATTTTAAAATGCTTGGCGTGCAAGAAGTGGATGTTACTAAATAAAAGTCATTTTTTTCTGCTATTTTAATTAGCACCTTTAATTAGTTCCCACATGGAAACCACAAAATCAATATTTGACTAAGTGATCGAACATCTTGCCAAAAAGTCTTAAAATTTGGCTAACACCATCTATATATAATGTTGTTTTTTAACGAAACCTATACAATGTTGTTTAATAACGAAACTTTGATCATGGTCCCTCGAATTGTCCCTTCACTTTGACTGAGATATAGTCTGACTAGGATATACATCTCATCGCATCCTTGTCTTTGTACAAAAGCTACAGTTACAGTTTTATCCTGCTTACATTCTCATTTTCTGGAATTCCACTAACTCTAATTATATAGTAGTTATCATTATTTTATATAATTAATCATATTCAAAAAAAAAAAAACAGACAAAAAGCTGAACCACTAGGGAAAAAAGGTTTGATCTTTGCCAAGCCTTCTTTTGATTTTGCTCGCATCTTTTTGCGTCACAAACTTGAGTTGTGAAATAAGTAGATGTTTACATCTAGCTGACACTTGTATTACAGTCCAGAATGTCCAATCCTGTTTTCGGTTTACTGATAAGAAGTTTACCCAAATGAGGGATATTAGTTAAATATGGCAGTACTTATCAGGAAATAATGCCTGATCATCAATAAGGAAATTATTAAAGCGCAAATTACAGGGTGTGAGTAATGACTTATGAGTTCTTATGTAAAATCTTTTGGATTGAGGCCAACTATAATAAATGTGTTTGATCATTGATGCCATGTTTATCCGATGCAATTGCTTCTTGTGATCTAAAATTCAAAATCCAAAGTAGACGTCAGCCATGTGTCCAAGTGTAAGTGTCTACCACACTTTAGGCATTCCTGCCTTTCGTAATTAATCCATACCTGTTATTAATAAACTACTAATACTAATGCTCATTTCATTCATCATCTATTATTTTGTCTTCACCAAACAAGAGGGAAAAAAATAAAACAATCAAATTAAACAACATCATTTTCTGTTGGCAAAAAAAACATCATTTTCCTTTTCTATTATATTTTGATAAAAAGAAGTTTGGATAAATTGAATCATGTATGTTTAATAAGGTTAGGGTTAGGACATGACCAATTACAAATCTTTTATTGACAATGCCTCATTTTCAGATGTTGAAGGAAGTTAGAAGGGCTGCAAATGGTAGATGGAGAGATTCAATTTGATAGCATACTTTACATCTATTAATTTCGGACTTATTGATTATTTATGAACCTCGGATAATGAATAATGATGTTTCAATGTATTTATTATTTTCAAATATTAATTTGTATGAAAAAAATATATATCATAATATACTTACTTATCATTGTGTAATGATTATATTCTTTGAAGTACAGTTGATTCTTGAATTATTTTGTACATACTTAATTTTATAAATCAAATGTACTCATTAGATGTACTCATTAGCCATTCGTTTTGTATTCCGTTTGTCTAAGATTTAAGATTTGGTCACGAGTTCAAATTTGTATTATAAACATGTGTATCCCTATTCTTGAGTGATCAATGAAAAAATATTGTATGCGTAACATGCGTTCTAATTATAGGATTCAACTGACATTTTTTGAGAAATTAAGAACATAAAATAAATCCCTTATAATTGTTTATATTTATATTTTTTCTCAAAAATAATTTATTTACTTATAAACTAATGTATAATTTGATTACAAGTAATGTATATTATTAAAATTTAGTGGTCAATTTGATTCTTCAATCTAAAAGAAACAAATGGATCTTATAATTAGGACGGGAGAAATAATATCAAATAACACTTAAATTTGCATTTTACGAATTTTCGGGTATTTTATATATTGTATATTATTGTGATTACAAAATTAGGGCAGCTTTTTTCTTGTCTGAACGAATCTTATCTTATTGCTTAAAGCTTATAGAATATTACTTATATTTTCTGTTCATTATTTTTTAAGTAATTTATTTATTTCTTATTTTATTTAAATTATATTTTGAATATATTATGTTAAAATTAAGAATAAAAAATTAAATTCTTTTGTTAATTTGAATTTTCAAATTTATAGAATTTCAAAATCTCAAATTTTATATTCAAATTCTATTTATTTTTTATTTTACATAAGCTTCCGCTTGACGTTTGAGAAGAGTACACAAGACCAATGTCTGGTTATACCATACTTATCAAAACTTTTTGGCTCCATTTATAAAAGTTGTGGAAAAGGCAATAACTGTAAACTTCTTTTTATCTGAATAAAGCAGAGTCTCCCCTTTTGATGCCACTAGACTAACATCATACATTTTCCCCCAGAAAAATATACATTCTCTTCTTTTTCCATGATACTGAACTTACATATTATTCCATTTGTTGATTAAAACAAAGGAAATTGATATAGGATCTTAACAAAATAAAATATTTACATTCATTACCCTGTTAAAAGATTAAATTAATATGTAAAAGCATGCGACATGAGATTAAGATGGGGATTAAATTATAGATGGAAATTAATTAAGGAATCATGGTTGATTGATGATTAAAGTAGGGGCATGCATGATTTTTAGTACTCCCTCCAATCCCAAATATAAGACTTAGTTGACTTTTTTGAAAAATCTTAAAAAAGCAAAAATAAGTTAATTATAAATTGATTTACCTAATTTTCCCCTTATATTAGTTTATTTTACCTATAAACTAATGGATTATCTAAAAAAAATCAAATATGTTATCATTTAATGACATATTTCGCAACCTTAATTTCTCAAAAAAAAAAGTCAATTAGGTCCTATATTTAGGACATGAGGTAGTAACATTTATTATGGAGATGAGATATATGAGTGACTAGATGAGGACAAGAGAGAGAAAGATAAGACGTGAGCATTACATTACATTACAGAGAGGTTAACAAATAGAACAAGGTTGGTTTTTTGATTTAGTTCAACAACTAAACAAAGCTGAATTCTAAAACTGCCCTAATTCTAAAAGTAATACTCCCTCGGTTCTTTTTTATCCATGATCAAGGTATCCCCTCACTCGACAAGTGAGAGACTAATACTCCCTCCGTTCTTAAATACTCCCTCCGGTCCCTAATGTAAGAGCTAGCCGTAAAAAAAAACGCTTCTTAAGAAAACATGTGAATGTTAGTTGAGTGTCTGGAGTTAATGCTTCTTTTCCAAAATTGCCCATATTTATTATAGTACTTTTAAGAGAGAGAAATACATAAGCATTAATAAATATGAAAGAGAGTTAAGGGTAAAGTAGGAAAAAATGCATTAAATGAGGAGAGAATATGGGGTGAGCTCTTACATTAGAGACCAAAACCATTCAAATTTTGGGCTCTTACATTAGGGACCGGAGGAAGTATAAGATCACTTTGGTTAATTTGGGGAGATTAAGGAAGATAATGAAATTACATGTTCTTCCTAAAATCCCCTCAGTTACTTAACTTTAAAAGGAGGAGGGGTTTTCAATGAAAAGAGGAAGAATAAGGGTAGTTTGGGCAAAACTTGAAATAAAATAAGAAGTGATCTTATATTTAGGAACTTATCTACTTACCCGAAGTGATCTTATATTTAGAAGCAGAAGGAGTAGTAGCTTTGAATAATTTCTCACATACGTAACAACACACATTTCTCTTCCTTCCTTCCTTCCTTCCTTCCTTCTTCCTTATCCACTGTTTACTTCTACTCTTCACTTTCCTTTCTCTCTCTAACCTCTCTTCTCCTTACTTAATCTCTTCACTTTCACCCTAACTTGATTAGTACTTAGTGGCACGTGTTATGTAAATTATATTCATTCCTTATACTTCAAATCATTGGTTGTACTTGTACTTTTGAGATTCTTTTATTTGAGATTACTTGGTAGTAATAGGAATAGGAATATTCTTGTTTAGATAACTGAGTATTGCACATATTTGAAAGAAAGAAATCGTGGGTATCAAGATAAGCCAAAAAAAAAACATTTTTTTTTGTTTTGTTTGTGTTTCAAACCAGTTTTTTTAAGCTTTTTTGTTGTTCTGATAGATAGTCAAAGCAAAAAAAAAAAAAAAAGATAAGTTGGTATAAGACGACAAGAAACAAAAGGAGTGTTAGTTTATCTGGGTGTTAATGGTTTTCCGGGAGTAATTGAAATTTGGAAGCTTTCGCTAAGGTGAAGGAGATAGTGACAAAGTGACACGTATGACATGAGAGGTAGTTTTCTTCTGTGTGAGGCTGAGGTGGTGCTTTAAAGCAAAAAAAGAAAAAAAAAAAGATTGAAAGGAAAAGATCAGGACCTATGATTGAGGGTGATTTTGAGGAATTGGTTATCTTTGTAATATAGGAGGTTGCTATTTTTTCATCTCTTTGGTTTTGGGATGATGAATGATGATCAGAAACATCAGCAAGCAGGAGTTGTACGGTCTGGTAGGACCAATGGGTTTTTTCCAAGCTCTCTTAGGGCTCTCTCTAGCTACCTCAGGGTTGTTTCCTCTGGTGCTTCCAATGTTGCTCGTTCAGCAGCATCAGTTGCATCCTCAATTGTGGATAAGGATGATGATGCTACTTCTGATCAGGTATTTATTGCTTGTGTTTGCCTTTTACTTTTCTGCTTCTTCTTGATAGTGCAACTTTTGGATGTAGTTTTTGAGTTTGGAGTGGAACTTGATGAACATAAACTTATCATATGGAAGGTTGTACTTATTTTTTAGTGCAATAAATTTGTGGGTTGTTGATTTTGTTTGTTTGTTTGTAATGTGGATTGGTCACTGCAGAAGTGCAAATTTAGTTATTAGCTTTTAGTTTATATGTGTAATTTTTGTTTTTTAATCTCCAAATGATGGTATTGGTTTCAGTTTCCTTATCATTAGTGATCAAGCATGGTTTTTTTGCTTGAAGTCTGTTACCCCAATGGAAGTAGGTTTCACATTGTCATTGAAGTAAATCATTGGGGCAAACCATCTGGGTTCAGCTGTAGGTTTGAAGCTTATGATGTTCTTGGATTCATGTCATGTTCAGTGTGCAACAAATCTTTGTTACGCAGGATGTTCTGAAAAAGCTAATCTTTATCTGCATGCTATATTTAATAAGTTTGTGTGTATTATGTGTTCCCTATTTGGAAATTAAAATTTGGAAATACACAGCTTTTGACAATTTATGCACCGGAACGATTTCCTAGCATTTTTGTTTTTAGTTCATATCCCGATGGCATATCCAATTTCTTTGATTGAAAGGGCATTGTCTAATCCACTAGATTCAGCTTGTTGAGCTTTTAGCTAGGTTTCATTTTGCTGGGAAGATAACTGACCGGTTTGTCTAGCGTGAACACTGTAAAATAGGATTTTGAGCACTTATGAATACCAGGCGCATCAATCTGTTGTTGACGGATATCCTCTTTGCTTTTTATATGTTTTAAA
This sequence comes from Mimosa pudica, assembly GCA_029929735.1. Taxonomy (NCBI): domain Eukaryota; kingdom Viridiplantae; phylum Streptophyta; class Magnoliopsida; order Fabales; family Fabaceae; genus Mimosa; species Mimosa pudica. The sequence goes on from JAKELP010000001.1 coordinate 3,620,838, forward strand.
GGGCTCAATATGGAATATATAGCCTCTGCGGTAATAGCTTAATAACGTATGAATTTATTTATGTATAAATCATCTATGTGGGTTAATTTTGTTTGAACCGTCAAACCATGAAACATGCAGGTCTTTTTTTCTCTTGATGAAAAACTGAACCGAACCAAATTATGTAATAAAAACCTGTAGTGCTACAGGTATCAAATGTGCTCACTATTTTTGCATTTCTTTTCTTATCTGTAATGGACAATGGTACAATGCATGTCACTTTGTTTCTATTGTTATTGATAAAGTTTACTCTGCCTTTTCATGCTTCTAGATCTACTTTCTTATATGGTGTCCCGATTGTTGCTGCATTTGTTATTTGCAATGTATCATTGTTAAATATTCTTTTGAATTGTTAAATGGAATTATTGAATTAAATCGCTTATAATTTGTGAAGGCCATCTGGGCTGGTTTTGATAAATTAGAGGCCGAGGGAGGAGTCACCCGTCAAGTTCTACTTCTAGGCTTTCGGTCTGGCTTCCAGGTTTGGGATGTTGAAGATTCACACAATGTACATGATCTAGTTTCCAGACATGATGGTCCTGTTTCTTTTATGCAAATGTTGCCAAATCCAATTGCATCAAAGAGATCAACAGATAAGTTTGCAAACAGCCGCCCGCTGTTAACTGTATGTGCTGATGGTTTCTTTGCTGGAGGTAGTAATGTTCAGGATGGACTGGCCACCCCTCGTAATCGGAGCACTTCCAATTTTCGGGAGCAATTAAATGGAAATTATCTACCAACGACTGTTCAGTTTTATTCCATGAGATCCCAATCATATGTCCATGCATTAAAATTTAGATCGGTAGTGTATTCTGTAAGGTGCAGTTCTCGAATAGTTGCTGTTTCTCAATCAACTCAGGTACAGTTTGTAACATGTATTTCAAGAAACTTTGAATGCTTTTCTCTTGGAATTCTCATGGGGTTTTGTTCTGCAGATACACTGTTTCGATGCAGCAACATTAGAAAGAGAGTATACTATACTAACCAATCCTATAGTTGCAAGTTATCCTGGTTCTGGAGGTGTAGGCTATGGACCCCTTGCAGTGGGTTCAAGATGGCTGGCATACAGCGGAAGTCCAATTGCAATATATAATCATGGGCATGTCAATCCTCAAGACTTGACAACTTCAGCAAGCTCTCCTGGTTTTTCTTCAAATGGGAGCTTGGTTGCACACTACGCCAAAGAATCAAGCAAGCAACTTGCTTCTGGAATTGTGTCCCTTGGAGATATGGGGTATAAGAAACTTTCGAGATACTACTCTGAGCTTATGTCTGATAGCCATGGTTCATCACGATCTGTAAATTCAGGTTGGAAGGGCAATGGAACCATTAATGGACATTCAGCGGATGCTGAGAACATTGGAATGGTATACTGTTTACTTTGCATTTCCTTGACTCTGAAACTGCATCGATTATTTGTGATTCTATTTTAAGCTCTAGAAGATACAGTGATTTCCTCTCTTGCTAAAATTGTCTTTTGTATCATCTACTGTTCTTGGCTTCAATTTAGTTTCAGAATAATATGGCCTCAGCTGATCGATCGGTACTGACACTTGTCTTTCTAGACACGTGATTTAGTGGCAAATTAGAGTTGCTTTTGAGGAATGCGTGTAATGCATTTTTTGAAGAATAAGGGCACAAAGGGGTAAATAAAAACCTAGTTTTGAACCTAAAAGCCTAATTACATTAATCCTCTAACCTGAGTTATCTGTTCACTGCGCCCAATTTAGCATTCAAAGTATTTGATATGGCATTTGTAAATCTGGGAACCAGAATTTTGGGAGATTTAGATTTTTTTTTGTTTTGCGCTATGCCTGCTTCATCTCATTTCATGGTGTAAACATCATGCTTGTATATCATGTCTCCGTTACCCCTGTTCTGCAATTTGCCAATCCATATTGTTCCATTTTATAATTTGTAGTTACTTATAATTATTATTTCTTTCTATCAGGTCATTGTAAGGGATATTGTCAGTAAAAATGTAGTTACTCAACTGCGAGCCCACAATAGTCCTATTTCAGCCTTATGCTTTGATCCCAGTGGAACCATTTTGGTGACTGCGTCAGTTCATGGGCATAGTGTAAATGTATATAAGATAATGCCTAGTCACTCAGAAGCACCTGATGCTGGCCCTTCTAATGTTCATCTCTACAAGCTACTACGCGGCTACACAAATGCAGTGAGTGCATCATTTTGCTTTTCTTAAACTCTGTTCAATGCACAAAATTTTCCTTTTTTAACGTTTCTGTAGAGCAACGTGGACTTTTCTGATAATTGTTGTTTTTTTAATTCAACTGTTCAGATAATACAAGATATTACTTTCAGTGATGACAGCAATTGGATTGTGATAAGTTCCTCTAGGGGCACTAGCCATCTATATGCCATAAATCCTCAGGGAGGAGCTGTGAATATTCAAGCCCTAGATTGTAGTCTTCTAACACAAAGTAATGGATTGGGTGGTATTACTAATGGAGGAGTCCTCTATCCTCATAGTTCAGCCTTGCAAATGCATAAAAAGCAGAGGTTGTGTGCAACTGGCCCGCCAATCACTCTTTCTGTTGTTAGCAGAATTAGGAATGGAACTAATGGCTGGAGAGGCACTGTGAGCGGTGCTGCTGCAGCTGCAGCTGCAGCAGGGAAGATGAATTCCCTGTCTGGGGCTATAGCTTCATCTTTCTGTAGCTGTAAGGGCAGTGGCATGTATATTGATGGGAAGCATTCCAAGACAAAGTATCATTTGTTGGTTTTTTCATCCTCTGGTTCTATGATACAATATGTTCTACGGATGCTAAATGGTCCAGACTCAGCTATTGTTTCTGGATTAAACCCTGCTTATGAATTAGTTCCACAAGCTGATGCAAGATTAGTGGTGGAAGCTATTCAGAAATGGAATATATGTCAAAGACTACATTTGCGGGAGCGAGAAGATAATGTTGACATATATGGTGATAATGGAATTCCTGAGGCCAGTAATTTTTTTCCTGAAGAATCGAAAGAGGACGCTATCAGTAGCCTAAAAATAGAAAATGGAGTCGTTAAAGCAAATTCTTTATCTGAGGAGGATCGTCATTTTTATATTTCCCAAGCTGAATTGCAGACGCATGAAACTCAGATTCCATTGTGGGCAAAGTCTGAGGTATTTAATTTAGTAGTAGATATGTTTTTTAATGCTTAGCTTTCATGATGTTGTTTGATTTTACACTCAGAAGCCTTGTTGTGTTGTCAACTAGATAAATTTTCATTCAATGGTGAAGGAAGCCACCATAATAGATGAAGCAGCCGCTGCAGGAGGGGAATTTGAGATTGAAAGGATTCCAACTCGCGTGATTTAAGCTAGGTCAAAACACTTAATACCTGTTTTTGAATATCTTCAGGCCCCAAAAGTCCAACAAACAAGGTATGGTGATTTTTTTCCTGCAATTTTGCCAAACTATGTAACCGATCACACATAGTGAAATAAGTCATTCTGTATTTTTTTATACTTATAGTATTTTTGCCTGTATGATGCCAACATTTGTTTTACTTTTCTCTCAGGGCTTACGCTCTGGATGGCAGGATGAGTGAACATTTGTTAAATCAGAATACTGGGATGTCTGAAAATGTTGCAATTTCAGACTGTACAGCAAACACTACTGAATTGGACAATGGCATTCAAGGTCTTGGGTTGAGTGATCATCTTCTGCCAATAAAAACAAGATTCTATGCAAATAAAAATAACTCCCCCAAGGCTAATGCTCGGTTTGAGACTGTAAATAATAGAATAGAGAACTTTAGCATGGAAGGTCAACTCAAGTTTGTACATAGTGATAGAGAAGGCCTGCCAATGGGGAATCACATTGAAGATTGAATGATGGAAGGATTCAAAGGTTGAGTTTCTTGATATACTATATTAGTTCACTAAATTTTTAGTATATGGATCTACCTCTGCGCCAGTTATTAATTATACTGCCCATGGCCATGAGTTATGGTGTTGTTTTTTGTGTTTTTCCCATTTCAGGTTTGTAATTATTCGTTCATTTGGCCCGGGAAGCTCTATTAACTGTGTTAATATATAGCAGTTGGAGAGGTGAAAATCCTGAAGGAGTAGGTGCTTGACTACTAAGCAAAGTCGTGGTTACTACTCAGCTGAATTTTATCAGTTGGCCTTGTAAATAACAAATGCTTATGTGAATAATTAGTTTAGAGTAAATAGTATAATCATATTGTTTGGATTTTCATCCAAAGAAAAAAGAGAGAGAAAAGTTTCTCGTTTGCCTTTTATTTTTATCAAATAAAGTAAATTGGTTTCCATCTTTTCCCCCCTTTTTGTGGGTATCTCCAAGTATGCCTTAGTTATGGCAGTAACGTCTCTGTAAATGCAGATGTTTTTAGTCACTTATTTCATTCTATTCAAATTATATGTGTTAATTTTTCTTCTCCAAAGGGTGAAAAGGGAACTCCCAAATGAATTAATCAGTGCACCAATCTTTGTGTCTAGAAGCTACAAATAATTGATGGAAGTGGCACTACGGTATTCTGGGCTCTTTCCATTGCTAGGCCGCTCATAGGTTCAAAGATTTCTAATTTCAGTCCATAAAGATAGAATGTATACATGGCCAACAAACCATGAAATGGCTAGATGGTTTTCCTTTAAAAGCATGCCAAATAAACTTGTAACCAGTCTGAAATAAACTCGAATCCAAGAGTCTGCAAATCCTAACATAAAATTTTATATATTATTTTCATTGATTTGCATTCTCACTTAAAAAAGGGGCCACCTACCTTTGAAAAGGTGCCTCCGTTTGAATCCACGTTCTTAATATGTGAGTAACTAAAAATGATGTAAACTATCTCTTATATTTGTGGTCGAGAAAGTCAGTGTTCCCCCTTTGGAAGTATCACAACATAAAAGTATATAGGCGTAAATAATCTCTCTCTTTTTTTTATTATTTTAACAATAATCATATGATAACATATGGTCCCTTTAGGACCATTTATGGGAGATTTTGGTTGCATCGTTTTGGCTTCTTTTACTCATTTCTCATAGGCAGCCAATCATTTACCCATTAAACAATCATAAAAAATTAGGGAAAACTTCAAGGGTCATAACTGTATATAGTGAGTATATACTACTCACCACTGTTACATGGAACAACTTAATTTTATGGTTGGTGAATGCATCAGCTAGAATTCTCCAAATCCAACGTTAGATTTTTTTTTTTTATTGGTGGAAGAAAATCTCGCGACTCTTTGGCTGCGTGGAGCTAGGAAAAAAGGTGTACCACATTGTGTAATGTTTCTAGGATACAACTTACCAACTTGATCAGATGGAACTTGTTTTACCTAATGTCACCCCCTTTTATTTGACATGAATGAATGAATCTAGTCAAAGTAATGGTTTTGGCAATTAATATTGAATAATACCTCAAGAGGGTAGGTCATTCATTAGAGACAGAATGAAGGCTGACGGGTTTTTTACTCAAACAACCACATCCTCAACCCCACCAGTACATATATATGGAGAAAGCTTGTCATTTTCCATACAGAAGCCCTGTTCTATCAACGTCCAAACTTTCAAACTCAATTCTACAAAATCAAACTTCGTGTGGAGGCAAAGCCAAGCTTACAACAACAACCAAATACAAACCAACTTCCTATTTGTTTTGTTTGTTTTCATTCCCTTCTTCTCACCTTCAAACCAAAGTCAATACTCCAAGCTTAAATCAAACTACATAGTCTCCCTCCATATCAGTCTTGTGTCTCTTTCTACTTAACAACCCCAGTTCTCTCAAATAAAAATATTTAAGCCCTTAAAATTCCCCTGACATCCCTGACCCAAATACTAAGCAAGTGTAGGTGAATGACAATGACCACCCTAGGCTTTCATCAAAACCTTCCCTTTACACAATAACTTTCATGGGTTCTTGCACTTGTTCTTTGTTCTTCATCAGGTAATGGTAGTTAGTAACCAAAGTACCCAAAAGAAATAAGGACCACTACCCCTTTTGGAGGAAGAGGAGTAGGGGGGGTCCAATTTTAGTCTTGTTTGTGTTGTACAAGGTTTTCAGTTTGTGTGTGTGTTTGTGTTTTTTGTGTTTTGTGTTTGGGAGAAAATGCAGCTTCAAATATCACCAAGTTTAAGGCATGTGACTGTGCTACAAGGGAAGGGGTTGAAAGAATTCATTAAAGTGAATGTTGTATCCCGGAGAGTATCCTATAAATTGCTATTCTATTCACTCTTGTTCTTCACATTACTGGTTCGGTCTGTGTTTGTATTGACGGCAGTGGACAACTCCATTGATGGTGAACACAGGTGCTCCACCATAGGTACATAATCTTCTTCTTTCTCTCATACATGTACAGAAGCACTAAAAACATAAGTATTAATGTTCAGTTTTCATTGATATTATAACATGTAAATATGTAATATTCAAAGGTTTGCACTTCTAATGGTTTGTAAATAGCTCTGTATTTGAATGCATTCTCCTCCACCTATACATTGTCGCCAATCTTTGATTTGAAAATTCTATGGTTTTGGGATTTTAATGAATTAAAGAAAGTTGGAAATTAACCAATTTATACATGTGTGTATGTAAAGCAACAATATAATTTACCGACACATATTCTGTATTTGGTCAGTTATATACCCATTCATGTCGCACTGCAGCCACTTTCTTAACATATTCACGTCAGAACTGACTCAACTTAGTAGGATATGTAGAATATATGTGTGTACATGATTTTCAAAAAAAAAATGTGTCATGCAAGATGCAACAGACAAAAGTTCAAGTTTCCTTTTCTTTCCAACAGACAAAAGTTCAAGTTTATACTGAACTAAATATCCCTCTCTCTCTACACACACACGTGGGTATATATTTCCATGGGTCAAAACCTGACTCTCTGTATCTTGCACTGCACAATAGGAATATGATTTGCCAACAGTTAATTTTATTCTTTAATAAATAAAATTATATTGAAAAAGTAAAAATAAATTTATCAATTTTTTAACTTGAACGATTTCAATTTATAAGAGTTTAATTATCCACACGTAAAAAAAATTTTTGGTCAAGATTTATCCATATGTAATCTGATCAAGAAAATTAGCCATATATACTACACAAGTGGTTTACACTTTCTTTTAAATAAATAATTACTATTGCATTAAAAATTCATTTTCCGCTCTATCAAAAACGATGGAAAACTTCACTGCTTAGAACTCATATAGTCATATTCTCAGGGTAGAACTAATACAATTCCGGAGCATCTACAAACGCTAACTCAAAAACTTCGGGTTCATAAGTTAGATTATAAGAAATTCAATTTATAGGATGCGTGTAATGTATAGATGTGACTTACTGATTTACTTTGAATTACATTTGTAGGTTGCTTGGGAAAGAAACTAGGACCAAGAATTATGGGAAGAAAACTAGAACAAACTGTAATATCCCAAACTCTTCTTGTATATATTTCCACTCACTGACAAATAGTCATAACTTTTACTAATGAATGAAATTGACACTGATTTCTAATAGGTCCCAGACGTGATATTCCAAGTATTAGATGAGCCCCTAGGCAAAGATAAGCTTCAAGGAAGATCTGATATTCCACAGACCTTAGAAGACTTCATGACTGAAGTGAAGGAAAGTGAATATGATGCCAAGACTTTTGCTCTTAAACTGCGAGAGATGGTATAAGACTCACTTCCCTCTTACTTAAAATTCAAGATAAGACTACTTAGTGGTTACAGTTACAGTCTTCAATTTAAGATATTTCAAGTTGTTACTTATATATCACATCAGAGAAACTTACTTAAGGCTAGTCCAAAAGATTAATTTTCACTTAACCACTTGAAATTTTGAGTTGAATGAGTGGCTAATGGAAACAATGAACTTCTCAGGTCACCCTCATGGAAGATAGGACCAGGACAGCAAAAATTCAAGAATACTTATATCGTCATGTAGCATCAAGCAGCATACCAAAACAGCTTCACTGCCTTGCCTTGAAGCTAGCAAATGAACATACTAACAACGCAGAAGCTCGTCTCCAGCTTCCTTCTGCGGAGCTTGTACCTGCCCTTGTTGACAACAACTACTTCCACTTTGTCCTTGCTTCAGACAATGTTCTGGCTGCTTCTGTGGTTGCAACTTCCCTTGTGCGCAACTCATTGCGGCCACATCTGGTTGTTCTTCACATCATCACAGATAAAAAGACTTATTATCCCATGCAGGCTTGGTTTTCACTACACCCTTTGTCACCTGCTATTATTGAGGTTAAGGCATTGCACCATTTTGATTGGTTTACAAAGGGAAAAGTTCCTGTTTTGGAAGCAATGGAAAAGGATCAGAAAGTGAGGTCACAGTTTAGAGGGGGATCATCAGCAATTGTTGCAAATGCTACTGAGAAGCCTAATGTTATTGCATCAAAACTGCAAGCACTTAGTCCCAAGTATAATTCAGTGATGAACCACATACGTATACATCTGCCTGAGGTAATAATTAATAATGGGAGGCTAATTAGTTTTTTCTTGTTGGTGCGTCTAAATCTGATGCTTATTGTCGTGATATATGTTTTATAACAGCTATTCCCAAGTCTAAAAAAGGTGGTCTTCCTGGATGATGACATTGTGGTACAAACTGATCTTTCCCCTCTTTGGGACATTGACATGAATGGAAAAGTCAATGGTGCAGTAGAAACATGTGATGGAGAAGATAAGTTTGTGATGTCAAAGAGGCTGAAAAACTACTTGAACTTCTCCCACCCTCTGATATCCAAAAACTTTGATCCCAATGAATGTGCTTGGGCTTATGGAATGAATATTTTTGACCTGGAGGCTTGGAGGAAGACCAACATAAGCCTTACATACCATGAGTGGGTTGAGCAGGTATGTGTATTTTTATTTATTCCATTATCATACACCACCACAAAGAAAAATCAAAGAATTTAACAAGAACACACACCATGTTTTCACTTAAGTCATCAAATGAGTTGCTATCAGAGCCAGATGATACAGTGATACACTAACATCTTTCTTTCCCTTAATGCAGAATATAAAAGCAGACCTAAGTTTGTGGCAGCTAGGGACGTTACCTCCCGGGTTAATAGCATTCCATGGTCACGTCCAAGTTATTGATCCTTTCTGGCATATGTTGGGATTGGGATATCAGGAGAATACAAGTCTTGCTGATGCTAAGAGTGCTGGTGTCATCCATTTTAATGGGAGAGCTAAGCCTTGGCTAGAGATAGCTTTTCCACAGCTAAGGCCATTGTGGGCCAAGTATATAGACTTTTCAGATAAGTTCATCAAGAACTGTCGCATTAGGGCATCATAGCTTGATTCTGAAAGCATGTGGCCTTGGTTCATGAGTTGAAGAAATGGCTTTTGTGTAAAGAAAAAAGAAAACAAAAGGAGAAAGATTCCAATCATGTAGCCTTCATTGAAGTTGAAACAATGATAGCATGGTGCTCCCCTTCTGTTTTTTGAAACTTTGTGTTCTTACTTCCATTAAAAACTCGCCTTTATATTTCAGTCTCTATCGTATTAGTATTGTAGACTATGCATGTAATCTTCCCAAGCATTTGATTAATTTGGAGTATCCTGCAGCCAAAGTGATGATTTTTGTAAATCAACGACGCTCACCTTTTTTTGGTCAGAAAACGTTCACCTTTATTATTAACCAAACAAAAATAAATAAAATATAATAAATATCAAATTATAAACTTTACTACTCTCATTTACATTGCAAAGTTGATCATATATTCAAGATCAGAGGTAGTACTTATTTTGCCTCGCGGGAATCATAGCCAAAGTAGATAAACTCCAGTCAACCATAATAATATTTCTAAAAAAAAACGATAATGTTCTCGTTATTTTAAAGACTCCAGCCAAAAGATCACAATATTATTAAACCATGAACTTGTCTTGGAACAGATCGTATAAAAACCCAGCAACAACTAAGAGCAGTCATCGAAACGAAGGGGTATACAGCGAGAGAAGCTTATTAGCATTTACATGCAAATACAAGCGTTATTTCATAATAGTATCATACAATCAAGCTCACCCTCAGGTCCAGTTCTAACACTTGATTGAAAACTAACAAAGCCAAGATGTTTCTAAGCTAAACAAATAGGGAAAAAAAGACCACAAAACAAAGTGACGAAAAAGAAACTAAGTTAAAGAGAAAGGGTGAATGATGAATGAGTACAAGCTTTTGAGCCAAAATAAATGCCCAAATAATATTGTGGTGCCAACTTAGGCAGCTGGTGGACGGCCCACATGGTCCTGTGAAGTATCCATAGCAGCAGGAGGCGAAAATTGCCACAGGCCAACTCCTGGATAACTCATAAAAGGGACCAACTTGCTGCCAGGGGCTTGGGCTTGCGCAGCAAACGCAGGGATTGCTGGAGGTGCAGGCATGAAGCCAGGTTGAGCATTGATAGATTTCAACTGCTGCTCCAACTTTTCTTTCTCAGCCTTGAGCCTCTGTTTCTCATCTCGTAGTTCAATCTTCTCTGCCTACAAAACAGATAGGAATTTCATGCTGCCAGGTCTCTAAATGAATTCTCTCATCCCTTTTCTTCCATTATCAAAAACTTCCACTAAATAGAAAGCAAGGCCTAACCTTCAACTCTTTAATCTTCTCCTGAATATTCATATTTGAGTCTTTCAACTTCTCAGCTTCACCTCGTAATTGTGTCACCATTCGAACAGCATCGACCAGAATGGCGGCCTTGTCTGTTTTGGAAGGCCTTCCAGGCTCCAATATAGAGCCTAATTCAACAAACCTAACCGAGCGAAGCATATCAGGTACAAGGCCCATAGACGCGTTCGCACACAAACTCAAGTGAAGCATAATGAATGATAGATAGAAGGGCAACAGAAAGTTTACTTGTCATTCAGCCTGTCCCTCCTCAGCTTTTCCCTACATGCCTTTGAACTAGAGGCAGGGCATGATTCAGGCCGACCCCTGCAATAGGAAGTGGAATAGAGAGATGGAGTGACCTCCTTCAGGCATAGGCTATAATGCTATATTAAGATTTGTTGGCCCAAATTAAGAACAAAGAAACCAAACTATTAATATTTGACCTGATTATTTTTTATGTTAAGTTGTAGGTATCAGAAAAGAAAAGGAGATATTTATACTTCTAAAGAAGAAAATATTATGTCAGCATAGGGGACCAGATGAAATCAAAGGATAAAAGAATGTCATGCGTTTATATACCAGCACCTAACAATAAGCTGTTTGAGTTTCAAGATGCCATTTGACACTTTATATTCATTGAGACTTGCCAACTCATTGATGATGACTCAATGATAGCAAGTCTATATAAATAGCAAAAAAATACAGTAGCCAATCATTATTCAATTGTTACTATAGTAACATACTAAGCCCCAACCTTGCTGAAAATGCAGTAAATAACTTAGATATTTATTTGTTCTTTGTTGTTTCCTTTAGTTAATTATTAAAGAATACTTTCTCTCATAGATAGAGAGGAAGAATGAAAGTTATACCTCTTCTTTGAACCAGACTCTTTAACACCATCAGCATCCCCCAACGTGCCATCGATTTCAGCACTAAAATCAGAAATCCAATAAAATATCAAAGAAGACAAAGTCAGCAAGAATTAGTAATCTGGAAGAGTGAAGTAGCGTCCTTAAGTAACTCCACTAATTCAATCACGTTTCTACTTATTTTCCCTTTTTCATTAGGAAGAACAACCACGTTCAAAGCTTTCAACCTCAAACCAAAAATTCCAGCACAGTGACATTCACATATTGACATATAAACAAGATCCCCAAAAATCATCGCGCAGGCATAATCCAATACTACATTCCAAGGCACGTGATAGGAGGCAAGTATGAAAACCCTAATTAGGCATAATATAATAATAATAATAATAATAATAATAATAATAATAATAATAATAATAATAATAATAATAATAATGGATAAATAAAGAGGGAAATTAAATTAGAGAGAGTGAGGGAAATGAGAACCTGAGATTGGAAGAGGCGTTGAAGGGCTGAGGGTGAGGGGGCCAGCTGAATGCAGAAGCAAAGGCATCATCGGGAGCAGTAATATCGTCAATTAGTGAATAATCGAAAAGCCAATTGGAGTTTTCCGGGCCAACCATTATGATGAACCCAAGGTTAGGGTTAAGGTTGGCGGAATATTCACAAATTCAGGCGGCGAGGGAGGGAGGGAGGCCTGTTCTGTTTTTATGGGATATGATATGATTTTATTTTCAGCCGCCGAAAAGGGAATGTATCGGCGATGAGGAAAATAGAAGGAAGGATGATTATTGATTAGTGATTAGTTGATTACATTACCTTACTTACACAATCATTACAATACAATTCACTTCTCACAATCACTGCCATTCCTCCAATCCTTCTTTTCATTCGTTCAAGTTCAACCACTGAACCGGATCCGGTCATGGGCCGACAAATCGGATCCTGGCCCAACTTTATTTCTCAATTCTTAATTTCTTGCCACAAGAAAAGCTTTTACCTTTTTGGGATCCCAAGAAAGTTGCTGAAAATCACAATCACAGCCACATTCTTCCTAATACAATTAATTACAATAAAATCTCATACAATCATCAAATAATTATATTGAATGCTATTGAAGTCATTGTCCAAGGTGCCACAAAATAAGGATATATATAGAATTGGTTCGTTACATTAATTATGTTTATTATTTAATTACTCTCTCCGCTACCTAATATAAGACCTAGCCACAAAAAAAACTTTTTTTAAGAAAACATGTGAATGTTAGTTGGATGTCTGGAGTTAATGCTTATTTTTCAATATTACCTATATTTATTATGATACTTTTAAGAGAGAGAAACACGTAGACATTGATAAATATGGAAAAAAAGTTAGGGGTAAAGTAGGAAAAAACACATTAAATAAGGAGAGAATATAGAGTGAGCTCTTATATTAGGGACTAAAACCATTCAAATTTTAACTCTAATATTAGGGACCGGATGGAGTATTTAGCTAAAGTATACTTGCCTAATTAATTAAATGTGCATTTGCTTTTATATATATATTTGTAATTGTAATGTAATTTTAATTATCCATATGCAGAAAGTAGGATATCTCGTTTCTCTAATGTTTATTTGTAACTATATATTTTGGATTTTGTTTATTCTTTGAGTTCTTTTAGAAAAGGCAACTCTTTTATTGTAGTATTATACTTTTGTTGACTGTTTAATCCCACGTGGCTTAGACGGCTGTCACGGTTCCGCCTAATCAATTTTAAACTTGCACGGAACCTCCTCAACACAATAAATTAAATTCAAACACAACAAATGCGGATAATATTATAGTAATCCACAACGTGGATTCAAGCCTACTCGTCTAAAACATTCATCTTCCTCTTTAACAAGCCATGGCAAAAAATTAAAAAAAAAAAAAACTACTAAGGCAATAATGTCTCCCCCTCTTTTATGTCCATAGCCTAATTACATAGGTAAACACTTTCAGTAGCAACTTTTTTTGTAAGTATTAAGATAATTTTAGTGTATGTGCCTCAATTTTAAAGTTAACTATGTCGAGAGTACGGACTTGAATCCATCCGTGCCCGTGTGATATTTGATTTGTTCATATGCCTTTTTATTAGGATTACGATTATTGTATTGTAAAGCAAATATTGTTGGCTTAATTTTTTTTTCTTATTTGCATTTTAGTTTCTTATGCATTCAATTATGTGTAAATTTTTCGCTAAATTGTTTATAAATTTATTTTATTAAAAAACCATGTGATATTTAAACAAGTAAACAGGATATGTGAGTTTCTTAAGCATATTGACTCTCATTCGGAAGCTGTCCTATTTAAAATACTCAAATAGAAAATATAGATATACTTTTCAAATTGAATTCAAACCTTTGTTTGACACTTTGTAGTGGATGAACTCATTCACTGGGCTGAGTATGAAGTTCTTGGATGTAACTAAGTTGACCAAATAGATTTTTTTTGAATCGTTATCCTGATTTTTTTGTTTTGAGTTTTAAAATTTAAAAAGATAACAAGAAAAACAAGTAGACTCCAGTTTAGTACCAAGGTTATTATTTGTCCTTCTCCCTTTCACCTGAACAAAAACTTCAAACCACAACCTACGGCTACACTATACAGTTTAAATTTCTCGTCTGAATTTCCCCTTTTTTCCCAAGCCACACACCAAGTATCGTCTTTAAAATAAACAAAGTTAAAAGGGCCATTAAAAAAATTAAAGGGGCATTACAAAATGGAGGTTCAGAGAACCAGATGCTTCTGCTTCAGCTGCTATTAGTGCCATTGAAATAAACAAAATAGCATATAATTATAAAGCTTTGTGTATTAATAATTGAAGAGATAAGCTTTGTTTATTATTAGCTTGTTCATATGAGCACGATCCATGTGACCCCAAAGTGGGATTTGGTGAAATTGATAAAATAATTCGGAAAAATATTAACGCTCAGTAAAAAGAGACATAAGCATAAACAATGGCAAAACTAAAAAAAAAATCAGTATCATATGTGATAGAATTAAAGATCCTATCGACCTCTAAAGTATGTATGGAAGATCATATATATCCCTAAAGCATTTTTGCCCAAATTTGCCTAAAAAATATGTACAAAAGATCATATTTACCTTGAAGTATATATGAAAATCATAAATGCCACAGAAGTATGAATGAATGGTCATATTTGCTCCTAAACTATGCATGAAAATCATATTTGACCGTTTAAATTTTAAATATAAAGGGCGAATATGATCCTCCTACATATTTTAGAGACAAATATGAGAAAAAAAATATTTTATGGGCAATATGATCCTTCATGTATACTTCAAGGATATATATATATACTCTTAACGATGTTTTACTTGACTGAGAATAAAATAATTTGCTTTAACCATATCAATTATCATTATCTCCAATTAAATAATAAAAGTAAGATAGAGAAGGACAAACATGGATGCCCTAATAGACCCACAATCTGCAATTCATTCTAATGCCTTTTTTTCCATTTAAAGAAAACTTTTGCACTCACATAACCATATATATTTCATGTAGATATGCTATAAATTTAGTCATCTTCTGTGTAGTTTTTTATCAGTGTTACCAATACTACCGAAATTCCAGGCTAGATGCTCATCAAAGGAAAATATACTGTTGTGTTTAGCTGTAGTTTTGACTTGGAGGTTGAGTAGACATATCAACACAAAAAATGCTTAACGTGCGTCTGGTATATTTCACTCGTAGGATAAAATCATCGAGAATAATCAATCATCTTGGCGTTATCTTCATTTCTTTAGTTTTATTCCTATGTGCAAAATATAAAGAGGCGTGATATAAAATCTGTATATATCCTGATATTTTGTCCACCTTTGTGATAAAAGTGCCATTAATTTTTTTTTTTGTATGGGTTTGGCAATGGACTATTCTAATTTACATGGAATCGCATTTTTTCATGGGGCAGATTATAATTTTCATAGGGTTATGCAATTTATTGTTTTCATAGGCAATGTTATCTTTTGACAAAAAAATATGGAATGGAAGGGCTAGATCAGGCTGCCATCCAAAATCAACCCAATACTAGATTGGGCCCAAAAGTGCACAAGTAGTGGCCTAACCAATTATTTTGGAAGGCATGTGCCCTATACTGACAAGAACTTAAGATGGATTCAACTCAATAGGAGATTATGAAGCTAAAAGCTTTATAAGCTTTCTTCTTAATTAGTAGAAGCTTGTGGGTTCAACCCACTCGTAATCCCAAGCCATAATAAGGGAAATGCCATAACATGTGACATTCAGTGGCAAGTAATTGAAACTATCAGAATGGGAGATTCTCACACTAAAAGCAGATCAGTAATTGCCTCACTATACAACCTTGTATGCTAATCTAACACTCACTTCAGTTTTATTCAAGTCACCACACATACATGGCACTTGTTGTCATCACAAATATAGTCAAAAGAATACCTTCATCTACCTAAAGATTAGAAATAACTTAAGCGTGAGTCCATGGGGCGTCCATTGGTCTGTCGTCGAGGCGTCCCAATCTCGCATGCATTTACCCTAGAAGCGAACCGGAGAGAACACAGTGATTCTCCAACTGAGGAAGGTTCTGGAGATATGTTCACAAACATTAATGTTTTTGAGTCTCCCCCAAGACAAGGCTGTTCAATGATTGCATTGCAAGTATTAGACCACCTCAAAAGAACATGACAGTAACAATATTCAAGAACAATACTAAAGTTTGTCTGTTCTAATAAACACCAGTATGTGATCAATTCATCATTTGATAGTTCAAGTTGTGAAGGAGTAACTTCTTTTCTAAAATTACCTGGAGTAGATATGTAAGCTTTGAGTTCCTGAATGGAACATGGTCCTCCTTCTTTGCCAAGGCAAATATAACATCACTTAATGATGACAAACTTTTATTGATTGCCTGGTCAAGAAAAAAAAGGAAATGAATTCATTTGAACTAAATAAGCATAGGCAAACAAAATAGAATGCATCAGTGATTCACATACTTGAGTTTCTTTCAGTCGGTCCCCGCTTGATCCACTCTTTGAAAGACGCTCACTTCCAGCCAGATCAATGAGATTCAGAACACCTTGTACTTGTTGGTCAAGGCTCTAACAAAATCAAGACATAGGTTAGAGTGACTTTCATGTGAAAGATTGATAATCATAAAAGCATAGAACTTGTTTCAATACCTCATTAACGCCATATATTCTAAGTGTGAACACAAAATGACTTCTTGATGACTGTTCATTCATTTGGGTTTTTCCTACAGACCTGATACCAAATAAACAAAAAAACATAATTTCAAAATCAGTCCACTTTCATCATGCCATCAGAATAGACAAAAAGATATCATAAAAAAAAAGAATAGACAAAATGATTGTTCTTAAAAGAATGAAAAAAGGGTTAAGGATTCTGATATAGTATAACCACCTGCTATTTGCTGCTTGATTTAGGAGAAAGGCGACCTCTTTGGCACTGTTAACATCCACTACTGTAAGATCAGAGACGTATGTATTCCCATTGGCATCGTGTTTTATTGCATATTGCTTTCCAGGAGTACCATTTTCTACACGTGTTACATCCAAGGATGATCTATTAGTAGATAAAAGATCCCGAATGGTTTCATTATATATCTCCAGCATTGACACCTGCATAATGATATGAAGGGAAAATTTTCTCAATACAAATAAAACCTCTTTCATTATGAGAAAACTGAAGAAGAAATTGCTGTCACCTGCAATTCATATTTCCAGCCTTGGGCTTGCAGAGACTGCTTTGTTTGAAATATCTGTTCCAACGAACGAGGTATCAAGCCTTTTTCTCCTGGATTTCCTGGCCTCCCCATCATTGTATAGGTTTTCCCTGATCCTGTCTGACCATAGGCAAATATGCAAACCTGGAAAAGAAACAGAAATGTCATCCATAGTTAACTTGTTTGTATAATGCTTTGAGAAATGATTATCATACAGTAGGGTATAGAGCAATGGAGTTACCTTGTAACCATCAAGAGCACTTTGTACAAGCTGTGAAATTTCAACAAAAACATCTTCTTGAGATGTGTCTGGTGCAAAAACTTTATCGAATGTGAAAGAATATCTCTGACCTGAGAATAATACAAGAACAGCATTGATAAATAAAACATTAAGTGAAGGAATAATTCCAATGGCAGCATAACAAAAGATATACCACTTTGGTTTAAGTCAATGCCTCTTCCTGCAGCCTCCATTGATGTGGGGAAAGATATAATCTTGCACTCTCCATTACAACTTTCATCAGGCAATATCGGTCTCACTCTACAGAATACACGGATGTTCCCTTTTAACTCCTGTATAGTTATGGAGTCTATTAAGTAGGTGGCACTTAATTGTCATCAAAAGTTTTAAGCTCAGGGAAATTACCAAAATTGTGTTATGTAACTTTTTCCGTAGCTTCTCCCCTTCTACGAGTTTACCTTCTGCATCTGCCAAACGTCTTTGTAACTCCTCTATAAGTTTTTGTTTACTTTCAAATTCCGTTCTTGTCTCATATACAGATATATCAGACACCTGATAAGGATCAGAATTTACCTAAGTGAATGCTGACTACTCCAATGTTCAAATACATTTCACGGCATGGGACCAAGTTCAAGAGAGATAAACAACTATTTTAATCTAGGAAGTTTCTTTTCTTCTACCATCGAATGTCCATACCTGTATTTTATTTTCTGCAGTTGTTAGTCTCTCTTGCAGTTCTTTTATCTGGTTTTCTTGTAAAGAACATTTAACCTGTGCAAGAAACTCAAATGTCATACAAGGGTGTATACACACACACACACACACACACACACACAAGAATGTGATATTTTGCAAGCTGCAAACCAACCTCCAGTTCACTTGATTTTATAGTCAAGCTGCTCAGCTCGACAGAAGATGTTTCTGAAGATTCTTTATATTTTGCTAATTCAGAACTAAAGATTTGCACTTTAGATAAATTGAGATCGCGATCTTCTCTGACATGTTGCAACTCTCCTCTAAGAGATGAAACCTCACTAGTCAAAGCTTCCTTCTGTTTCACAGCCTCTTCTTGCGAAGACTATTAAAAGAAACAATGGAACTGTGTGAGAAGCTATTTGCAAGTTAATTACCCCAAATAACAATAATAAATAAAGCAATATGGAAGCAAACTCACTGTGGCCAAAGTAAGTTGAGCCTTTAACATGGTGAGATTCTCGACAGCAGTGGCCTTCTCTTTCTCAACACGTTTAAGTTCATCTTCTGCTGTGGAAAGCTCTGAATGAAGCTTTCCATTGTATTGTTGTAAGCTTGTTATGTAATCTTGTAACCGCTTATACATATCATTGAGTGATGTTATCTGCAGACAACCATAGACTTAAAAGTTATTAGTACAATGCCTGTAGTGAATAGAATCAACACAAAAGACAGAAAAAAATTTGTAGACATGTACTCAAAAAAAAAAAAAAAAAAAGATTGTAAAAATGGGACTGTAATATTGGTGTATTACTATCTTACCTTCTGATTTGCACTTTGAAGTTCTCTTTGAGCTCTTCCAAGGTCATCTGATAGGGTAGTCTGTGTCCTCTCAATCTCAAGCCTAGCCTCTCTCTCTTTGGCAAGAGATTCCACTGCCACCTTACATGTACAAATCATAATGAATTTCGCTATCAACATTTCATTTTAAAAAAAAAAATTAAGGGCTGCAATTTCACTGACTTAAACTCCCTTACCGACTTTTCTGTTTCTTCCTTGATTAATTTTTCTTGCAAGTTAGTGCAATTCCGCCTCATTTCCACAATAATTGAATTCAGCTCTTCTTCCTTGATTTTAAGCAGTATCTCTATAATTATCAAACAGAACACATCACTAAGCAAACTTGATAATGAAGATAAGTCAAAAACAAAAGGCCAGAAAAAAAAATGTACATCTCACCAATTTCCATGCATTTTTGCGAGGTCAATTCCAAGGAACTTTTCAACCTCTCTTGCTCTAGAGAGTAATTTAGCTCAAGGTCTTGGAACCATCTTATGCAAACTTTAAGCCTCTTTATGTATTCCACCATATTGTCACATCTTTCCTGAAAAAAAAAAAAACAATTTTCCCCCTATTAATGACTGAAGTAGCTTTCTTTCTTTTCAAAACATGAAGATCTCAAAGCTTTCAACTGACCTTATAGTTAAATCTGTCCTTCCTTTTAGCTTTTTCATTCAGCAATGCTTCCACATCGTCCCTAGTGAACTCTATAATACCAATGTCAGACCCAGCATTGCTTGGTGGGGCACTATTGGGGCTAAAATCATGTCCTCCACCATTAACAACTGTGAAAGCTTGCCTATTTCTTCCATTAATAGGAGTTCCCACCATTTTTTCAGCTGAAACTCTTTGTACCTCCCTATCTACAAGGCCCTCATCGCCCATTAACCTCTGCACATAACAACAACAAAAGACATAGTAAGAGCCAAAACCCAAAAAAAAAGAAACATTTTTTAAGTACAAACATGACAGAAACTATAAATGGTGTACCTGAGAATAAGGGGTTGAAGGGGAAGAAGAGAGAGGCAATGGAGGGCGGTTCTGGTTTTTGGAGACCATTTTTGAATGAATGTCACAGAGTTAAGTTGCAGAGTTAAACGGAGGAAAGAGAAAGTGTGTGTTTTTTTGTGCAGACAATAGGGTGGGGCCTTTGATTGTATTAGAAGCTAACGAATATATCAAAGCCGTTCATTGCTTTGGTGAGCAGGAAGATGTCTAGTGATGAATGATGTGATAATGGGGGAAAGTTGTTTTTTTTTTACTGTGTCTAATGTGTATGGAGGTAGGCAGACCTCGAAGGATTACAGATTGGAGAGTTTGGTGGGACTAGTATAGTATAGTATAGTATAGTATAGTAGTACTGTTTATGTGTTTGAGACGGAAAGACTTGGACTTTGGAGATTTTACTGCCGTTTATTTTTGAACTTTGGACTTTAAATTTAGTTCACTTATGGCGCTCACGTGTCCTTCCCACCATCACTTTAAATTAGATTCGTTATAATGTTGTCTTTCCTATATTGCCATTCAAGATTCTCCATCATTGTAGATTATTATTATTATTATTTAATTTTTTTGGTAGAGTAGTACCTTGCCAAGGCTCTGTTTTTTTGAAAGGATTCAAAAGATGCATAGACTAATCAAAATTAATGGTTTTTGTCATTTTGTGTGTTTCATATTTTTGGGTACTTGCATGGAAAATATAAAAAATGCCCCTAATAAATGATGAAAAAGGAAAGTGAAGGAATGCCTATAGCTAGATGAATCAGGACAACCATTCAACAAACCAGTGCCACTGACTTGAGAAGGCATTCAAGCCTATAACGACCATAACTAACCTTTATAATTATTGTCTGCTACTCTATGTTATTTTATGAATCCTTTAAAAATATCAAAACTTCCGGTGCTTCGGTGGCTTGGAAGTTACCTAAAACTGAAATAGGAAATGCATATCCATATTTTATACTGTAAAACAACTAATTAACCTCAGTGTGCCAACATAACCTGATTAAGAGAAAAATTGATTAAATTGTTTTTAAGTCATTTATATTTTACAAGATACGCGCGCGCGTAAAATTAATTTTATCTCAGAAGCACAAAGTGTGCTTTTTTGTTAGTTTCCACTTTCCATATTACTATACAGTTGAAGTAATTTGAGTTCAATGTCAATTTCGGTTTTAAATGTAGAAAGGGTATTCTATCCTGCTTACTGAACTGTTGACAAAAAAAAGGTGACAGCTTAGTTTTTTTTTTTTTTTTGCCAAAAGGTGACAGCTTTGTTTAATGAAAATATATGTTGTTGTTTTTGCTTCAATCAAACTCCATCACATTGTAGCATATACTTTTTTTAGGGGAACGAGAGTTGGGATAGGGCTAGGGCATGAAGTTACAAATGTATTGGTGAGGGAAACTTAAAAATATTATCAAAAGAAGCGAGCTCATTTAAAAATTGCTCACCAGTAAAATAAAAAATTAATGGATTGTATAAAAAGATAAAAATAATGGAATCAATAAGCAGTAAATATATGGGTCCTTGAACTGAAACAGATCGAACAGAAATTCCTAAATGGCAATGGGGTTGGTTGGCCACATAGGAAAGAGTTACTTGGAAGATTTTCTGATGCCAACTATCAGAAATTAAAGCAGACAATGAAAGCACACACATACACATGTATTCCATCACACTCACATGCTCCGAAGTTGTTGCTCTTTTTTATGGTAAAAAAAAAAAAAAGAAGTTGTTGCTCTTTCCAAATCTCTTCTTGGTGCTCACCTCACCATCATATTCCCTTCCACCACTTCTTTTCCCACCGTAACGTTTTTATTTAATTATTAGGCTAAAGTATATTTTTGGTCCCTTATATTTACATTAAATTTCGATTTAGTCCTTTATATTTGGAAAGTACACTTTTAGTCCTTTTTTAACACTGTTAGTTAAACTTAACGGAAAATGCTAACTTAACAATTTTAAATGATTATTTTATAATTAAATTGGAACCAAAAATGATAAATTTTAAAAATATAATAATAATTACACTCAAATATTTTTATCTAAACATTTTTTCAGTATTCAATAACCATTTAAAATTTTTAAGTTAGTATTTTCCGTTAAGTTAAACTAACAGTGTTAACAAAAAGGATTAAAATTGTATTTTTCAAACATAAAGGACTAAATTGAAACTTGATGCAAACATAAGGGACCAAAAGTATACTTTAGCCTAATTATTATTATTACTTTCCCTACAAAATTAAATCTCAATCCATGACTAAAAGTAAAGGTTAATTAAGCGCTATTTATATGTGGTTAAAGCATGGTGAGCGAGTTCAAACCAACAGAAGAAAACCAACTTGCGATCTTATCCACATAAAAGATAGGATAAAAACAGGCACTGAATGAAACAATAGTAGTTGAGATGACCCTACGAATTCCCAGTTTGCATGATGCTTGTTGAAGAATTGACATGTGTCTTTCTACTAGGTGCAAATACAGCTTTGTCCTGAGCTTACGATGTGAATGGATGCACACAATAAACTCATCACTTTCCAAGTAATGTAGAACAGATAAAAGGCCACCATTATATTCTTTTGCTGTCACTATCTCACTCTTGATGTTCGGATCTTGTTTGCACTTTGCACCCTTTAATTCCATAGTTAATTTATTAGTGTCGGCAAAAAAGTTTCCAATGCCTCAAATCTCACTGCATTATTTAAAATCCTGTTAACTATCGCAATTTAATCATGCATTCAATTGGATTATAATGGTAATGTGAAGAAATGCATAGTATTCATGGCTCATTTGTATCTGGCTTAATTATTCTAAAAGTATAGATGAACGGCATATATATTAGAACCACGACAGAGATGTTCTATGTATTAAAAAAATAATAAATTAGTTTTGAGTAAAAACTATTATAAAGTATTTCCCATTTCCCATTGAATAGTTTTGGAAATGTCCTTAATAAAGTAGTATGGAATGGGAAACACTATCCAAAACAATTGGATAGTTGTCTTTGATAAAAGGAGTATGAAATGGGAAAAACTATCCAAAACAACTGGATAGTTGTAAGAGAATGGTGCGAGATTGTTTTTGATAAAGGGGCATGAAATGTGAAAAACTATCTAAAACAATTGGATAGTTGCTAGAATGAAAAAAAAAAGACTCTCTTATGTCTTAGCTACAACTTGCCTATGTTTGTTATAATACCCTCTCTTCTTACTCTCTTTTATATATTCTCATTTTTTATATACAATTCTTACACAAGATATATGTAAAAGTATTATTGATCGAGCGAGAAAAACTATCCAAAAGAATTATATAGTTGCTTGATACCGAACCGGAAAAATCCTAGATACAAAACTCAAAATGGAAAATCCCTTGACAAAACTTAAAACGGGAAAAACCTTGGATACCAAACTGCTTTAAGCTTCTATCTATGCAAATTATTTCTGGTCTCTGTGGCTAAATATATATGTATACCAGCTTGTTGAATTCGAGAAGATGGTTCTCCTATAGTTTTAGGTAAACCCAACAATCGCGGCTATAATACTCATTCCTCGTAAGAATCTTTACTTGTTAGTCTTTATTAGCAACTCTTCATCACATGGAAAACCATCTGTCTATCTATTTGAGATATGGCTTCATGAGTGTTCGAAGTTCCTGTGAAGAAAATATTTTAGTACTCCTCTTACCCTATTTATTTATAAGATCACTTTGACTTTATTATGAAAAATTAATTTCTATATTTTTTCTTCAAAACCAATTTATTCTAGTCATATACTAATCTATAATCTAATTATATGTGTCATATGTTATAATTTAATAGTTTAATTTTCTTCCTTAATCTCCGGAAAAAACAAATCACAATGATATTATATTTAGGATTATACATGTAATCAAAATTTTATATTAATCCATAGTATTTCGGGTATATATAGGTGTGCACTCAATTTTCTAAACACCTGATATCTAATACGTAGCTGGTTCATACTTCATATAAATACGTATTTACTAGACTCTGGTAATAATCTTTAATCATGTGGCTCTTGGCTTGAACATGTAGATCTCTTACGGTGAAAAGTGAAGTAATCATTCTCGAATTTGTCACTATCAATCATTTGCTAGATGGTTTATGTCTAAAAGTTTAAAAGCTAAGCGTGTGGTGTTTTTATTTTAAAAGCATGGTTTTGTTATGTTCAAAACGGCTAAAACTTTCAAAATTCAAATTATGCCTCAATTTTTTGGCTTGACTATCATCTCTAATCATTCACCCACGTTGGGCGGGACATTATTGTGAAATTTGTATGTTAGACAGACTTCTTTGCTATCTTTGTTGACTGTGTAATATTTAATATTGATTATGTGATTAGTTGTTATTTGAATTAGCAAACAAGAGGATGCTTTCCTTGGTTTGGTGGAATTGAGTGGCATGTCAATGTCTAACTCACTGACATTTGAAAGGTAGAATTTAGTTTTCAAAAGGTATTTTGCTGGTTTAGATGATTGTACTCACCTATTAGAATATGTGAGGAGAAGAAATTAGACACGCTTTTCACTTAAGGTTCTTTAATCTTTACTTTCAAAAAATAATTGAGAATTTCAACATGTTTTTTATCATAAGGTTCATTGTCACAATTATCAAACCATTGGCTTACTACCTCACAATTACCTAGTAAATGGATACCATTTGAGACTTCTATATTTGACTTTTAATGAACAGTGTGTTTCTTGACTTAAGAATGAGAGGTTCCCGAGTCAACATGAAAATTCTGTGAGTTTTTCTATAAATGTAGTACTAGTACACTAGCATGCAAGTTTTCCTTCATTAGCGGACCTACTTGACTTAACGCTAAAAGGATAACTAACTCTTTGTCTTTTAGTTGATTTTGAAACTGAAGCTCATTTTTCCAACAGCTACACTGTTTTCTTTTGTTGTTTTCCAAATTTTGTGCCAATGTCCACGTTAAACATGTCATCGAATGAAAACAACTCATTTTGATCGCCTATCTCCAGGCCCAGCACTGAAAAGGCTAAGTTTGTTTTCCTCTTGCACGCATTGAGGGAAGTCAAAACTTCACAGATTTTATCTGGAATCAATTTTAAGTTTCAACTAGGTAGAAATCTATTATTGGTTGAAGAGAGTATAGATCATTATTGTCTAAAAAAATTAAAAGAATCAAAGAACAGAACAGGTAGCTGTAACAACCCATCATGCAATTAACTGCTGGCTCTAGCTACTAACTGAATGTGTGAAAGCAAACCTCTCAATTTGACTGTGTCTAAATTGTTCTTTGTGTTGATCAGAGTTGACCAGAAGAACTTAGTAAACAGCTAGCTGTGATTTTTGTAAAACTAAAGCACGTATTTCATACACCATTGTGGTCAGTTTATTCCCATCATCCACTGATGTTAGGTTAACTGTTCCAGGTTTGTTAACATAGGAGTGGCAATTAGACTATATAATTATCAAGTCAAGTAGCTATGTATTACTCTCTTAAATTTACACTGACTCAGCATTTTTTGAAGTTCCATCTTTCCCATGAGTAGGATCACAGCCCTGTGGCCTCTTTGGTATACGTATCTCTAAGAAAACATCATTATTATATAAGTGAGCCTCCATATTCCTCCATTCTGCATCCTCTGGGATCTCAAGCCTCCTTACATATCCATATTCCCACCAGTGGCCACACCTCCAATCACTTGCTTTTGTCTGCTGCTTCCACTGCCCACTAATTTCCACAATCTTCCCATTATCAACATGCACTTGAATGCTATTCCTCCCAGTTCCTGCTTTTACAACAAGTCACATATGTTTGGACTACTTGGCCTCATTGAGAACTCTTGGTGAATAATTTACTTGTTGGTTACCAGTTTTATGTATCAGCCTTTACTAACCTATTTCACTATTTTCCCAGGAAATAGTAAAGAAAAGTTTGGTGCAAGGGTGAAGGCTTCCCTTGTACTATGAAATACTACCAGCTAGTTAACACATAGGTCCTTTGATTCCCAGATTCATTGCAAGTCTTATAAAATGGTGAGGCTAGCTGTCTCCTTGTTTCATAATTATTTCTTTTGAAGGTAGACTATGTTTAGAAATAAGAACCTGGCCATGGTGATAGATGAAGGACAAGTTATCATACCTGGTAATTCTGTCTTTAATATGTAACCTTGGTCAGTCTGACTCCAGTCCACTGTGCTTTGTCCTGAGGTACGTAGGTTAGATAACAATATATCTGACTCAAATTCCCAGAGGGGGAAGGCATCAGAAGGATCAAAGAACTTGCCAAACAACATTGGACTGAAAAGTGACCCATCACCAAAAATTTTATGTACTGTTGGATTAGCCTGGCTGAAGAATCTCTTGAATACCTCTTCTCCCAACGAAATGCTCCATTTATGTGGAGTTTGATTGTCTGCATGTACCTCAATCCTCCTAGAACTAGCCATCAGTTTCTGCAAAGTAATTGAAAAAAGTTAGGGGCACTGGTGGAGAGAGTTTTGTGTTCTCTCTTCTTATAGTGGGAAACAGGCCATCTAATAAAGAGGAAGAGCATAAATTCGTTTGGCATATTTAGGGGGTCTGTAAAGCTAAGGGGGAATATTTTTTTTTCCTAGACTTTACTCATCAGTAAAGGAAAATCATGCCAAGAATATTACGTATGACTAAATTCTATGTGTGGTAGCCCACGGCAATTTAGCTGAGGCACAAGTTGTGGTAGAAATGGGATGAGAATGGGCAGAATTAGAGTGCAAGACAACATCTACTTTCTGTGGTACTGTGGCACAATGATATGCATTAAAATACATGGTCCTGGAGACCCACAATAGCATATATTTTCTTGTTCTTGTCCCAGCCATGAATTCTTCAGCTTATTTATTGAACTATTGTGATTACTGATTGGCCATGCACAAAGAATCAGTGGATGCTCTCGGCTACTGCAATCTTGTTGTTTAAGACAAATTAAGGTAAGGAACCTGTCTTGGATATATATTTTAAGAAGATTATCATGTTACTTACGGAACTGCGGTCATCATAAATTTGAATTCTGTCATAGATGTTGAATATGGTAATCTTGGCTTCTATTAAGTCACAGAATCATAGATCATCAAGCTGACAGCTCTGACATGATATGAACTTCAGTTTTCAATATTAGGGTGAGTTTTTTGCCTGTTTATTGCCATTTTCCAAGACATTCAACTTTAAAAAAGAGTTTGTTAAATTTTGGGTTAAAGGTCAAATCTAGCACTCTACTATTGCCAAAAGTTCACCCAATATAAACAAGTATTCGATGGCTCAAATGTAGCACACATCTTTTCAAAAATGACTCTTATCTAGCATTTTCGTCAACTTTAACGGGTTTGACCGTTAAGTTTGACTTGACCATGTCACGTCACCTGCCACGTCACTCATTTTGCCACGTGGCATGCCACGTGGCCCAATGGGCCCACCCACTATCCATTATTGGGTGACGTGGCGATTGACGTGGCAGGCCACATGGCAAAACTAGTTGCCGTGTCGGTTGACGTGGCATGGTCACGTCAAACTTAACGGTCAAACCCGTTAAAGTTGACGGAAATGCTATATTTGAGCCATTTTTGAAAAGATGTGTGCTACATTTGAGCCATCGAATTCTTGTTTATGTTGGGTGAACTTTTGACAATAGTAGAGTGTTAGATTGGATCCTTAACCCTTAAATTTACGCAAAAATGCAAAAAGTTCCTGAAAATTTTAATCATATGTAGATAGCTTTAACATGTAAGATTTCTTTTAACATGATATCATGTGCTAACAAATTCTTTTAACAAAGTTTATTATTTTATTAAAAAAGTATGATACAAAAATAAATTTAAGAGGTCCACTCAATCAAACACTCACCTTTCTGCTAGGAAATCATCAAGTTTACTGATAATGGAGGTTATCAATTCAAATGTAAAAGTAATGAGAGATGCATAAGTGTAAAATTTTTAAAATATCCATACAATAATGCTTAAGTTTAGAGATATTTTGGCAATCTTGGCCATGAAATATGAATTGATCTGGCAGCCTGTAATTTTATAGATGATAAAATGAACATTGGGAAGGATGGACGTCCAATAATTAATTTACAGAATCTACTGATGTGTCTCTGCACAAAGCAAAGGAGTATGAAAGGAATCTTAAATAGCTTTGGCAGGGAATGGATGTGAGTATAGTGAACTGTGATAATGCCTCACATCTCAATCCATATTAACTTATATACATATATAGAGGCCAAGAGGAATGTTTTTTATGAGACACATTGGTTAATCATTCAGAAAGGCATCTAGGAAGGTAGCTTTTTAGGAAAAAGAAGAAGGCACTTCCTTATCTGGTTGTTCTTTGATGGACGTTTTGGAATTTTGAAGGCACATTCAACGGTGGGTGGGGCCTTTTACCTGCTAGGCGGTGCCAGCAATGGCTACTTTTTGTTGTCTTCAACTTTCAATTATCACTTCCAATTATCTTGTTTGATTCCTCATTTGTTAATTATGTATCTGTATGCATCTTCCCAACTTTCAATCATGCTAAAACTGATTATTACTTGCTGCCCTATCTGTCTTTTCTGTGAACAAATTTTGGTTTTAACAATCTTGCTTATTTATCAATCATTATAATGTTACCTTACTATATATATATATATATATATATTCATGTTAAATGTTGATGAATCAGAATTATTTTGTTTTTGGCTTGTACTGTTGGATTTATTCCCCTCCAATTGTCGTTAGTTTTTCCATTCAAATACCACGAAAAGACTCTTATTTTTGAATATTATTATGGCATAACTTTGTAAGGCCTGTTTAGATTAGCTTCTGCACAATAGCTTCTTGAAAAATAACTTTTAGAGAATAGCTTTTAAATAGAATAACTTTTGAATAGAATAGCTTCTCTAGAGAATAACTTTTGATAAAATAAGAGTGTTTGGATAAACTGACAGTAGAATAACTTTTTGAATGTTAAATTACTAAAAAGGACAATTTTACAAGAGAAATTTATTTCAAAGATTTAATTGATAAATTCTATCATATTGTTAGTACAATTTTTCAAAAATACTACAAATATTACAATATAAACATAAAAAAATACAATCAAAACAATAAATTAATTTTTGATTTGTAAAATTGTATTTAATCATTCAATTGCTAAAATTGTATTTAATATCATTTAAGAGAAGACGCTATAAATAATCAAAATATATTTTTCCATCGGATAGGAATCATTACATTTGAGTGTTTGGCAAAATTTGACCCAAACTGAGGTTTGGAAAAGCAGGAAATCTCAGTTTTTCCTCAAACCTAGGTTTAGACTCTAAAACCTAGATTTGAGATTGAAAATAGCTTTTGGTAATTTTTGAGTGTTTGGCAAAATTTGACCCAAACTGAGGTTTCCGTGCCAGAATAGCTTTTTCAAGTTATCCAAACAGACCCTAAAAGAAGGCGAGAAATAATAAATACTCGCTCGTTCCTTAATGTATTGCAAATTTGCAATCAAAACCATAATCACCCTATGCGTCTCTATGAACTAAAACCTTTTGTGTAGCGGAATTTTTTTAAGGTCATACTATGATCATCATATTGTTATGTTCTAGTACTTAAAAGTGAAAACTGTTCTTTTAGGGTACACACGAAAAAAATTAAGGCCGAGCTAGAGCTGATATTTTATTTGTAACTTTTATATCTTGTTGGAGTTTAATGTATTTGTTTGATCCACGGGCCCGGAAAAGCAAAAAACCACTAAATTGAATCTTCTTGGAACTTTTTGGGAGTTGAGGCCCCAAAAGGAAGATCAAGATACTCTCAATTTCATGGGCCTAAAAAATAGAAAAACAAAACCTTTTAAAACATTTAAATTATTACTCTCTCCCGTTCTAAACTTATTTAACTACTTTGATTAAATTAATGATGTTATTTATGTTAAATTAGTATATTGTGTGTTCTCCAAATATCCCCGATAATCACACCGTAAAAGACACTAAAACCATTTACACGTGTGTAGTGTTGATTATATAATGCAATGAGCCTTGAACATAAAGTGTTGAGTTTGAACATTTTTTAAGGGTAAATAAACACTTTGACCAACAAAAAATTACACAAAAATTAACTTGGCCAACAAAGAATAAAAAATATTATATTGTTCAAAACCATCAATTTATTTTTAACACCATCAATATTTTCTAATGACAAGTTACAAACGGTATTAAAGGGAAATTGACGATTTTTGTTAATATGATAATTTTATTGTTATTGGCTAAATTTAATACTACCTCCGGTTTTAAATATAGGACCCAATTGATTTTTTTTTAGAGATTAAGGTTGCGAAATAAGTTATTTAACAATGACATATTTGATATACTCTTAGATTATCCATTAGTTTATAGATAAAATAAACTAGTTTAAAGGGAAAAAATTAGGTAAATCACTTTATAATTAATTTATTTTGCTTTTTTAAGGATTTTTTAGAAAAAGTCAATTAGGTCTAATATATTTAGGACCGGAGGGAGTACCATTTATTGTTTTGGTAGCCAAATTAATACTTTTCTAATTGCTTGTTGGGAAAAATGATTATAAACCCTTGTTTTATTGAAAATTAAATATAGAGGATTACTCTTAATTAGTCCTGGTAATGTGGGAAACATTGATTAGACAACCTTATCAATGAAGAAAAGAGCTCACATATCATACCATATTTAATTTCTTCTGCATGGTCTTTGGCCCGAGAGAAAAGGACTGAACATTGATGCGCAATAATTTGTGGCATTTAGATTGAAAATCTAATAAAAGAAATCACACGGAGTAGCAGATTATTTTTTCCTACGCTATTCGAAAAATATTAAAATACACACTGTTAGAAATATTAGGATCATATTAAATGGGTTGTATCTTGTAAGTGGTTAGTGGCTCTATTGCCTATATAAAGGGTCCTAACCTAAACATTTTAGTGTGTGAGATTTATGAGAGTCTACACCAAGAGGGAGAGTTAACTTGGTCTCTCTCCTCATTACCCTAGTGTTAGGGATTTGTTTTGTAAATCCATTTCCTCAATGAGGAATGGTCATCACCTCTATGAGGGATGTTTTGATCTAGTCCAAGTGGATTAGAATATTGTTGTTGTTTTCATATTCTTCTTCATCATATATCAATATAAAGATTTGTTTAATTCTTCATCTTGTTCTCTTTCCCTACCGATTTAGTCAACATGGTATCAGAGCAAATCTGGGTTATACAACATCTTCATCATCTTCTTTAGTTGATATTGAGTTTTAATGTTCATCGTCCAAGAAGTCATCAAATCTTCATCAAGAATTCAAGTTTTGCATCATTATTAAGCAATATTGAGTCTTTGCTATTTGGGATGGTGGTATGTCGTGAAATCAAGATTTGAGGTGCACATCCCAAGAAGCAAATCCAAGTCCAATACATTTATTCAAGATCCTCCTACCCAAATTCATCCACCGTGTTGTGTTTCACTACATAACTCAAATCATCATATCTGACTTTAAAGATTTTCGTATGAAGTATCTTGAAGACAAAAACCCGATTCTTCTTCTTTTTATGCAATTCAACCCTTCCTTCAAATCAAGGTCAATCAACAAAGATTATTCAAGAAGTGCTCCCAATCCAAAGAATTCATCCTTACTTTGAAGATCTCTCCTACCACTTTCTTTATTTGCTGTTGCAATTCCGATTCAAAGAAACCATTGTTTCACATTCTCTTGAAAGATATGAATGAGATAGATGAGTGTTGTGAAGTGTTGAAATTCTTGGTTATATAAAGAATAGAGTGTGCTTAGAGGACGAGTTTGGAGTGCCTATGAACTCATATGTGGTGAATCTGTTTATTCAGCAGGTACATGATGGAAATTGAGATGAAAGTATAACCATATTATATCGCATATTGATTTAATAGATGAAACAATTATAAGAGTCCAGTGCAAGAAGTTTGATGAGGCAAGTTACCATTATTAGTTTGTGATAGATACAATTGATATTTGCATGGTACAACAATTCGAACGTTGGTTGCTAGAATGCAAGATTGTAAATGAAGCATCGATCATGTCAACGGTGATATAAAGATCGATGTTTTGTTAATGCTTGTGTTATGACTTTGTAAGAAGTGTTTCATGAGTTTTGCTGCGGAATATCATAATATTGAAGACTAAGATGAAGAACAATGTATTGAAGATTAACTTGAAGAAAATGATGGAGAGAAAGATTAAAAGAATGTTTTTTTGAAGACAAAAGGAGGAAGTCTTCCATTTTTTTTGTACAAGATCAAAAGAATTCGATCTAATTAATTCACTAAACCCTATTGACTGTATTGACAAGTTGACACTTTCATAAGTTTAAGTAGTGTCAACTTGAGGGGGCGTGTTAGAAATATTAGGATCATATTAAATGGGTTGTATCTTGTAAGTGGTTAGTGGCTCTATTGCCTATATAAAGGGTCCTAACCTAAACATTTTAGTGTGTGAGATTTATGAGAGTCTACACCAAGAGGGAGAGTTAACTTGGTCTCTCTCCTCATTACCCTAGTGTTAGGGATTTGTTTTGTAAATCCATTTCCTCAATGAGGAATGGTCATCACCTCTATGAGGGATGTTTTGATCTAGTCCAAGTGGATTAGAATATTGTTGTTGTTTTCATATTCTTCTTCATCATATATCAATATAAAGATTTGTTTAATTCTTCATCTTGTTCTCTTTCCCTACCGATTTAGTCAACACACACTATTCAATCAAGTCGCAATGAGAAACTTTGAAGTACTATCATCTAATTTCGCAATTATAAGCTGTAGATCACAAAATCAAGGCAAATTGCATTGTTTATGTCTCATATACGGTCTACAATTTATTATATACTTATTAATGAGATAATAGTTAGGTGAGTGGAGATTCTTGTCCCTTCTTTTAAAACTAATTTTTTCATAGAAGAATCTATTAAAAAACCATTTAAAAACAAAAATGGATATGCAGCATTTGCAAAGAAAATGCTACAAACCTCAAATGAATATGACTGTTTGGGCATGTGGGCCCACTTACCAAGAAAAAACAATGATCAAATACATGAAGAAAACTACAATTTGCCTACAACGTTATAACTAGTTAATTTCTATTTTATTTTTCAAAAAAAAAAAGGAGGAGGAGGCTTCATGTAATTGACCAAGGAAATGCTAGCTAGATATACTTGCTTGCTAGGAAATAGGAAATTTGAGACGGCACCTACGCAAGCGCGTAAAAAGAAATTTCCAATTCCACACGCGCAGTCCACTCTACCGCCTCGTTAAAAATTTACGACTACTTCATTTAATTAATTAATTAATTAATTAATTATATTATTCCCAACTCATTACAAAAGAACATTTTAACGTTTCCTTCATATTTTGAACTGTTTCTCCTGGATCTGCTCCATTTTTTCGCTTCACTTTTCCTATCACCACCTATTTGCCTCTTCTTAGATAGTTTTTGCAAGTCATATTCAGCTCTTTTTTCATCCTATTTTGCTGAAAGTGACATTTCTATAGGGAAAAGTTTAGGATTCTGATCACGGAGCTCGCTTCTACTTTAAAAATAAAGGTAGATTGGATTGACTGTGAATAACGGAGACGAAGAGCTTAATTTTTTGTTTAAGATAAGGAAGCTATGAAATGAGAAGTAAAATCGAACCCTTGGAATGGAAATTGGACGAATTTTGAGTGTTGCCACGGTCAGCTTTTGCGTTCTCTTGTTTCTTCTTCTTACTTCAGCTGCAAAATTGAAAGATAGTGAAGAAACGCATAAAGAGTTTCTTAGCCACCTACTTGATCCTTCGTCGTCTGGATTGTTGTTAGACGATAACACGGTAAGGTTTTATGTTTGGTTTACTAGTAAAGTATATATGAACTTAGAAATTAATTTTGATGTTTTGAGAGGCTTTTATGTAGAATCAATTGTTGCTAGGCAAGGAATGGATTTTCTAATTTCCAACTCTGGTGCAAATGTTGTGCTTGCCTCAATGAACAGTGAAGGTCTTGCCATTGACGAATTTTTATGTGTTATGATTGAATTAGTACTTGTAGACTGTAGTGATAAGAGATGTGACATTGATACAACATTGCATTTATCCTCTAATTGACCCAATTCTGTTCTCAGAGGTTGCCTTTCATTTGATTTGCGTGTGCTTGTATTTGTAGTGATTTGTTTTGAAGAATTTCATGTGCTATATCTGCTTAGTTCATATGCCACTGATGTTGTCCGATGAGTGGACATGCTGAGTGGCTTTATGTGCACCATTGTTGGTGAAAGGGATGTGTGGTTTCTAAAAGTGGGTGATTTCTGGGCTGCAGGTTGAACAGTTATGGTCCTCATGCTGGGTGGATTTGATTCAGTTAAAGGGAGGGGCAGATGAGCTTGTCGAATGGTTCCCACAAGAACCATCCCGTGGCACTGATGAAAATTCAGGAATGCGATATTTGTTGAGAGAGAACATCCAAAGATTGATTAATGCTCACAACCCAGAATTGAAACAAACTCTTCTGCATTGTTTGAGACAGAATGATCTGCCATTGCATGTATCCGGAGAAGAGGCTGATTCTAAGCCATGGCGTGCCTCGTTTATAGAATCAATGCTTTCCGAATCCAGTGTACTTAGAAGAAATTTGGCTGAATCTCCTCAACACATATCATTAGCACCTAGCCCAGGTCCTGCAGTTTCGTCACCATCTCCCAGTCCAGTACCATCACTAGCGCTGGTACCATCACCTGCCATCTCTCAAGCTCCCAAATCTGGGCATCCTTCTCCATCACCTGAGACTCCATTCTTCCAACATCTGGATCCTCCAGCTACTGGGGATACCGCTGCACAGCCATCTTCAGCTACTGATGCACAGGCGAATAAGAAAAGTAATCATGAAAGAACAGTTGTTCTCGCCGTAGTAATAACTGCTCTTGTGACATTTGTGATTGCAGCGCTTTTATTTTTATGCTGCAGTAGGTTTAGGAATGGGCGAGGTAAACAAAATGATGAGAGGCCCCTTCTCAGCTTGAGCATGGGTGACTACTCCATTGGTACGTTTATCACAATTCTAAATAACTGGTGGGTTTAATGTAGAATTCTTGATTGATTTGACTTTGATCTTTCAGGCTCTTCCCATTATCCCTTTGGAAATTCAATCAAAGAGGAGAAACTTGGGTTTCAGTCATCAAGTAATAACACTGATGACCACAAAAAGATATCATCTGCGTATACCAATTCACATGTTAGTTCCAATAATTTTCATAGTACAGTGGATAAAGTTCAATCAATAGGAGCTGTCAGTGTTGCTGAGATGACCACCACTTCTGGATTGCCCACTCTGAAACCTCCTCCAGGGAGGGCAGGAACTGCTACTTCTGGATTGCCTCCTTTGAAACCTCCTCCTGGGAGGGCTGGACACGCCACTTCTGGATTGCCTCCTCTTAAACCTCCTCCAGGCAGACTGAACCCCCTTCCTCCTGAACCACCTTTTAGACCAGATAATGCTGCTGCTCCTCCACCCCCTGCATCTTCACAATCTGTGAAATCTCACTCTGTTGCTGGTGGGGTTCCAACTCCAGGACCCCCTCCACCTCCTGCACCCCCACAAGCTGTGAAACATAATTCTAATGTTGGTGGAACTCCAGCTCCTGGACCTCCACCACCACCACCACCACCACCACCAGTGCCACCTGGTACGCGAGCAGGTGTTCATCCACCACCTCCTCCTCCTCCAAAGGGCGGTGTAGCCCCACCACGACCTCCTCCACCTATTGGTCTAAAAAAATCTCCACAAAATGCAGCAGCTGGTCCAGAAGTTGAAGCCCAGGCTCCTAAAACCAAGCTAAAACCTTTTTTCTGGGATAAGGTCCAAGCCAATCCAGATCATTCAATGGTCTGGAATCAGATCAAATCGGGATCATTCCAGTAAGTAATAGCTATCCATCTGGTTTTCTTTCCCCTAAATTAAAATTTTGTAGTCGGTTTATGATTTTCATCATGACAAATATTTGACAGGTTTAATGAAGAAATGATAGAGAGTCTTTTTGGCTATAGTAATCTGGATAAGCATAAAGGTGAGCCAAAAAAAGACTCATCATCCCAAGACCCTGCAACTCGGTATATTGAGATAATTGACAGGAAAAAGGCTCAAAATCTGTTGATTTTGCTGCGGCCCTTGAACATGACCACAGAAGAAGTTTGTGACGCACTTCATCAGGGTGATTATCTTGTAACTTTATTGTTTTCTGAAGTACTTTTGATAGTATTTGATATTATGAAACAATAGCATCAGGTTCTTTCCTGGAGAATCACATTTGACCTGGGTAATCTGCAGAACTTTTGTTAGAATTTGAGTGCTGGAGGTCACACAAGTTTGTTTATCCAGTAGACTTCGATGCATCGGTTGATGTTTGGTTGAACCAGATTTGCAATGATTTGTGGATTAGATTCTATTTATTGGATATAAAATGATAGATGAAGTGAAAAGGTGATAAAATAAAAAAACACGAGGGACTGAAGCTGTTTGGGCTACGAACTCATAGGGATACATCATACAGCATGCATTGGGAAGCTAGACTCTATCTATTAATTAATGTCATATGTCCATGTGTGCGTGTATTTAAATCTTCTCTTATATATTGACCATGACCTCAAATGTACCATTAGCATTTGCAGTCATTTTTAAGCAGTATGCTTTCTGTGCGTTGGTCTTCTATATCCCTCTGAGACCACTATTCTGGGATATTTGCACGTCAATTGTTTTTTTAAATGGAAACATTATCTATCAGGAAAATAATATACATGGACCATAATTATTGAATTGTATCTTGTTCTACATGGTTGAGATCTTGAGAGTCTTTGAACTGTCTTTGGTTGATCAGGAAATGAGCTTTCTTCAGAATTTCTGCAAACCATGTTGAAGATGGCACCGACATCCGAGGAAGAACTTAAGCTCAGACTTTTCAGTGGTGAAATATCCCAACTTGGGCCCGCAGACCGATTCATAAAAGCTTTAGTTGACATTCCATTTGCTTTCAAACGAATGGAAGCATTGCTTTTCATGAGTACATTTCAAGAGGATCTCACTGCTACTAAGGAGTGCCTTGCAACTTTAGAGGTATGATATCTTCATTGTGTCACTCTTACCTTGCACAGGCCTGTACTTCTGCACTTTATAAAAGCTAATATCAAATAAGTTTACGACAAAAAGAGATCAGTATGCTTAACATGGTGCCCCAAGAATCTTATGATATACCAATTTAAATGTGTATGCAAAGATTCAGAAACTTATGATAGTATGCTGAAAAAAAATGAAAACTGGACAAATGAGACTATCTCAACTTCTTACCGAATCTTGATGCTACTATTTTCTTATTTAGTACGCACAATTTCTGAGACTGTTTTTCTTCTTGTAGTTCTGCCATATATTTTGAAATGCAGATGTTGTACAGACTTACTTATCAATTTCTGATTAGGATAAGATTTTATTGTGATCCAGTCATGGATGTTATAAATGTCAGTTATGCCTAAACCATACATATACATAGAGGACTTATTTAGTCTGAGTGGTATATTGTAAGGGGAGATGAGTTATTAAGTTTTGAGTGGATCAGAATTGACTGTTATTTTTACCTCTTTGGAATTGACAACTATTTTGCTTTGTAATCCATATTGCTTTAATACTATCATTTTGGGAATTCACTCTCAACATATCAATGCCCTTGCACTTACATCTTTCATCTGATGTTAGGTTGCATGTAAGGAGCTTAGAAGCAGTCGCCTGTTCCTTAAGCTGTTAGAAGCTGTTCTTAAAACTGGAAACCGGATGAATGATGGTACATTTCGTGGTGGTGCGCAAGCATTTAAACTTGATACACTGCTGAAATTGTCTGATGTGAAAGGAACGGATGGGAAGACCACACTCCTACACTTTGTAGTTCAAGAGATAGTCCGCTCTGAGGGCAAACGAGCTGTTCGACAGGAAAAAGAAAACAAGAGTTCCTCAGATATTAAAAAAGATAGCCGTCCTGAGAATGTATCTGATGAAACCGAAGAACAGTATCACGATCTTGGTCTACAGGTGGTTTCACATTTAAGCAGCGAATTAGAGGACGTTAAGAAAGCAGCAGTTATTGACGCAGAGAGCTTAACAGGAACTGCTGCCAAACTCGGCCATGGTCTCCTTAAAATAAAAAATTTTGTGAGCGCCGACTTTAAGAGCATAGAGGAAGATATAATATTTTGTCAGACAGTGAAGAATTTTGTTCAGGATGCTGAGAAAGATGTCACTAGTCTGCTGGAAGAAGAGAAAAGAATTATGGCTCTGGTGAAGAGCACTGGGGATTATTTTCATGGGAAAGCTGGGAAAGATGAAGGATTGCGGTTGTTTGTGATTGTACGGGACTTCTTGATGATGTTAGATAAGGTGTGCAAGGAAGTGAAAGACACCCTGAAGAAGCAACCAAAAGTTCAAAAGCAAGAGGCGCCAATGCCAATAGCACCATCTTCTTCCTCTGATGTTCGTTCACATCCTGATTATCGTCAGTTGCTATTTCCTGCCATTGCAGATAGGCGAGTTAAAGATGATAGTTCAGACGATGAGAATGAACCTTAAAATTGTATTGGAATTATTCTTTGGCCATAATTTTTGACGTATACTTGTATTTTTTTCCCATTTGTTTCATCCATTGCTGCTAGTTACAGATAGGTCTCCCTGTATCCGTAGCAGTTTTTACACTCAATAGTATAGTGCATGTTGTAGGTACATTTCAGATCGAAAAGTGGGATAATAGTGTTATTTGGTTCGTAAAGGAAAGAGAGCTCTTTAGATTTGGTCGGGGTGTCCAGCTCTGCTAACCTTTTCACTTAGCCTCCGGTCTACTTGCCTCGACTCAGGGAAAACGATATCGTGTTATTAAAAAATAATGTAGGATCATTTTATCTCTAAAAATAGAACGCAATAATTTAGGTTAAGTTAGATCACATTTTTTAAATAAAACGACGTAGTTTATCTAAATATTAGGCAGCATGTAGGCGGGAAATTATTAAATGTAGAGCTTTCAGGGCGGCAAACAAAACTTAGCCAAAAAAAGGGGCTAACAAAATAGTGGAATCAGTGGTATATAAATTAATTTTCAAATTTGGAGTGGTTACTTCAGATTTGTCTGATTTTGGTTATATTTCAAAATTTCATGGCATATACTAGTATATAGTACGATGAGGTTCCTATTCTCAATTGAGATAAAATTACAAAGTGTAATTTAAGGGAAAAAAAAATGATCCGAACACTATTTCTGAAATTCACTCCAAATTTCAAACGTTCAATATTCTTCCACAAGTTATGTAAAGAAAACAATTCCTCTGTTATTTTTTTTAGAGGGGAATGAATTTCCCTCACGGATTTAATTTTACCTCTTCTTCAACTTCCCAATGACAACAGTGCAGCCATAATCACATACTCACTTCTATACCCTGCTGATATAGCCTATTGATCCTAAAATTAAAAAATATTACGATTTTATGATGATTACTTAAAAGCAATTGTAATATTTAACTGAATTTGATTACATTTTGAAATTTTAACAAAAAGGAATAAACAAATAATTGATCCTCAAAATCAGATAAGCATTATATTCACATCGCCAGCAGAAATCAAACTACAGCTCCAGAAGATGGAAAAACTAATAATACAGAGGACGTGAAAAACAATAAATAAATCTAAGAGTCATCATCAGCAGCAGCGTTCTTGGAAGAACCCGTCTTCTTAGGAAGAAGCAAGTTGTGAATATTAGGCATAACACCGCCATTAGCAATAGTGACATCCCCCAAAAGCTTGCTCAATTCTTCGTCATTCCTAACCGCCAATTGAATATGACGTGGCACAATTCTAGTCTTCTTGTTATCCCTAGCAGCGTTCCCGGCCAACTCCAAAACCTAAAAAACAAAAATCCAAAATTTCATCCAAAACCCTAATTTCACAACCGAAACAGTAGATTACAGAAAAGGACAGAGTTTAATGAAGGAAAGGAGGGGCAGAAGAGTAAATTACCTCGGCGGCGAGATATTCGAGGACGGCGGCCAAGTAGACGGGGGCGCCGGCGCCGACACGCTCGGCGTACTTGCCGGCTTTCAAGAAGCGAGCAATACGACCGACGGG
Source organism: Mimosa pudica (assembly GCA_029929735.1). NCBI lineage: Eukaryota > Viridiplantae > Streptophyta > Magnoliopsida > Fabales > Fabaceae > Mimosa > Mimosa pudica. Next base: position 3,661,062 of record JAKELP010000001.1, read on the forward strand.
GAATTGGAGGCCGGCCTTGCTGCTTCGAGAAGTGGCCTTCTTGGCGTTGGCGGATCCTAGGGTTTTTCCTCTACCTGCCATTGTTGAAAGAAAAATTGATGGTAGGCGCGAAAGGGAAAGAGGGAAAAAGTAGTTGCAGTAGAATTATCAGAATGCGTATAGTGTGGTGGGGAGAATTATATATATAGTCTGTGTTTTTCATGGACCAATGAGGTTTCAGTACGCGGATCGACCTTTCTGAACTGTCAGATCCAATCTAATTTTAAATGAACGGTGGATATGCGGTTAGACTATCCTATATAATAAATATAAATAAATATACCCCATATGCCATATTACTTATTTTCTCGTAGTGAAACACATCAATTTTAAATTCAGATTGTCCGCTATCCCTTAAGGCCGAAGCTATGAAACATATCCATGAAGGTTGTTTTGATATCAAGTTTACGGTTTATGAGGAGTGTAGTGATTGTATCACACTTTCTCCTATGTTTGATTATCCGATCATCATACCTTGTCATGTAATACTCCAAGACACTATTGGATTCCTCCGTTCAAATTTATCTGACTTCATCTCTCAATGTCAAGCGGAGATTTTTGGGCATGCAATCACATCTTATTATGAAGAATTAGAAACGGATAATCATTCTCCCTTGATAAAATTGGAAATAACTTTCCGTGTTGAGTCTTCTGGTAAATATGCCCCTTTCTTTTATGAAATTAAATCTTCTCTTGACCAAAGTGAGGAGTCAAACCAGATCAATCAAGACAATGAACAATGTATGAAACGATTTTCACTGGTCTCAATATCTCACGATGATTCAGAATCCCAAAGAAAAGTCATAAATCCCAACAAAGATAACGAGGCTAGCCAATGCACAATCTGCTTAGAAGATTTTATGGATCAGACTGATGTTTTAGTAACTTCATGTGACCATGCATATCACAAGATGTGCATTATAAATTGGCTGGAAAAAAGTCATATGTGTCCATTATGTCGTCATGATCTTAAAATGCCTGCACGAGGATGAAATATTCTTTCATAGGAATTCAGTAGTGTTTACTATTGTCTTTTATTTAGTATTGAATTTTTTATATCATAAACTCTTGTATTTTTTTTATATTATATTAACGAGAGACTTATTTATTTTCCTTGAATATAAGTAAATAGTTAGTTATGATTGACTTCAAACATTTGAATAGTTAGATATGAATATATGGATAAATTAATCAATAATCCATGCTTATTTATGATAAACGAAGGGGTGAAATAAAGGTATATGCATATATGGTTAAATTAAATTGGTAATATGATGGATAATAACTAATATAACAAACATCCTCAATTTAATCAAAAATTTTTCAAAACCAAGAAATAGAGTATCTTTATAAAAAATGAGTGAAAGATATAGACTTACCTTTTCGTGATATTTTACCTCATTCTTATTTTCCCTTATACATTATTTCGTTAAACCCTGAGTTAGAAGGAGATGTTTGAAAGTGTTTCACGAGAAAATGAGAAATCGAAAGAAGAAAATGTAAGTACGAGTGCGAAGGAGATAAGTTCAATGATATCTTGAATCCAATAATCTTCACTCATTGTTCTCTTTTCTATATGAAAATAAACAGATAAATTAGAAAATATATTTAAAAGTTATTTATGAGAAAATGAGGTATAAAAGAATAAATTGTACGTAAATAAGAAATTGGAGGTGTATGGTAAAAGATATTTAGAATGAATACCTTATTCGAATTATGATATCAGACTGATTGCTTAATTACTTTTTTCATCAGCCTTAATTATTTAGTTTTTTTAAAAAAAAAAGTGAAAGTGACATCCTATTAAATTGGGAAAGAAATTTAAAAAGTAGTGGTGTGTCTATAACTTGCACAATCCACTATTAAGAGGGTCAAAACTAAGGCTCAATACCAAAAATGTTATTAATATATACATTTGGGCCTTCTATACCAAGAACTATAAGACAACATTTAGTCAGATTGAACATGACCCACTCGCACATGTTACTTTTTTTTCTTTGCCAAAGACAACACATGTCAAACAAAAAATTACTCGCCTAATATATTTGTTGATGCACAATATAGGGGAACAATAGAATATGAATGAATAATCGAAACTCTTTATTGATAATATGATTGGATACAACGAACGGGGTCACCGGCAACGGTGGTTACAAATATGGGCGTAAATGCCTTGATCACAAAGACTTAATTCAGAGTACAATGATAATCAGAGAGAAGAATACAAAGAAAGAGAGAGAGAGAGATCGCAGAGAATTGATTGTCTCCTTCTGAGTGGGTTCGTGGCCTTCTTATAGTTGAAGTTCAGTCCTGGTAGTTGCGAAATCATAGGCGGCCGTTATGGATAAGAGACGTTGCACGTGCTCCGAAAAAGGTGGGCGACTGCTCCGAAAAAGGTGGGCGACCAAGTCAATCTGCTTTATTGCCGTTGGTGATATTGTCCTTGACGCTCATAGGGCGTCTATCTTGCTTTTAGACTTTCACTGTCGCTAGTGACGTTATCTTCGACGCCCTGAAGGCGTCTATCTCTTTATTGGGCCTCTGTTGAGGCCCAAACCCATTAAGGTATAACGGTGTATAACATTAGTCCCCCCACTTCTCAATGCTGACGTCAGAAAGTATTGGGAAGTAGCGGTTATCCCACATCCAACGGCCCAGATCTTCGCTTATATTTTCCCTCTCAAATCAACGACCTAGATGGTTTTACTAAATTAACACTGTAACTTAACGACGTCTGACGGTTCGCATATACTCGATTTCGACTGTTCATTTTCCCATTTCACTTCGCAGACGCTCTTCTTCTCTATTCCTCCAACACTTAGAAAAATTGAAACTTTGTTCATTTGCTTGCATCAACGCATCATCCTACTTTCTGCGAAGGTATCTTCTTATTAAAAATCTTATCTTTTCATTACTTCAATGAGTAAATTCGTAGTTATGTCGTCATCTGATTCTGAGAAAACTGCTTCTATTCCATTGCATATTAGTGAAAATGCCCAATCTAGTTCCTCTTCTTCCCCTAGTAATTCCAACATCGTAGTTGATTTAGACACTACTGGAACTTCTAGGGAAAATCCCGTAGATATAGTAGACATATCGAAAAAAGAAAAACAAATTATGAGGATTCGGAAACCCAAAACTTCTGGGAAGTACTTGAAAATTTATGATAGTCGTTATCAAGAGTGGGTTGATGCTGGTTCATCCCCCTCAACCAGTTCTGGGAGAAAATCCAACCCCCAAATCGTACATGCCCCATACGCTTGCGAAACTGGGGGTTTACAGACGTCTAGAGCCGACATCTTTAATGATGTCAAAGAACCACATCTTAGGGTCTTAGAAATCTCAAAAATGCCATCACTCTATTATTTCGACCCTAGAATACCTTTTAGGTTGCCTGAAGATGGGGAAGCTCTCGACTCTTGGTCTAGTGATACAATCGCCCTGAGTTTCGAGAGCTTTCGTTATGTCAATCCCTTTCCTTTGCCTAACATAGCTTTAGAATTATGTGTTTTCTATGAAATTTCTCCCTCTCAACTTTCCCCTCACGCCTGGCGTCTCATCGCCATGGCTGAGTTAATGTATCATGAAATAGGAGTCGACTTAGATATGTTCGATCTATTCGGCTCCTATAAGCTGCAAGAAATTAGGACGGGCGTCTACTCTTTCATCCAAGCCAAGGAAGGGCTACCAACTTGGACGTCTGAGTCACTACCCAATGATCGTCAATGGGACGTACGATTTGTAATGGTGCCCTTCCAATCCGTCGCCCAGGAGGACTATGTAACTCCAATGTGGCGTCGCTTAAGTAAGTCGTCGTCTCATTCAATATTTTTTTCATTGCACTTGTCATCTGATTTATAATATCTTAATCATTTTACAGGTGCATACGAGTTGAGGATCTCCCCGCGCACCAATAGCGACACCAAAAAGAAAATCAAGAAAATCCTCCAGATTCCCGCAGATCAGCGGAATTTTAAAGCCATGATGGAAAGTAAGTCACCTTACGTCTATATTCTATTTACTTAATTCAAGTATTTTCATCTTAGTCGTCTTATTCTTTTTCCTTTATGTCAATCAGGAAAGAAAGTGATCCCCAAGGCTTCTGAACAAAAGATAAATAAAGAAGCTCTCCTCAAAGCCAGGGCACAGCGGCTGGAGAAACTCAAGGCCAAGAGGGGGGAGTATGACGCCGAGGCAAGGAAGGAAGGACATGATCCACTTGGCGTTCCCCCCCCAAATCCTGAAATTGTTCCAGCTCCCTCTCCTCAATCCAAGAATAAAAAGCTTGTTTCTCTTGCAAACAAGGAAGTCGTCGCTCAGGGAAAAAGGCCGGCAGAAGCGCCCGCCAAAGAGCCTGCCGCCAAGAAATCAAAGGCCTCTAAGTCTACAAAATCCGCCAAAGTCAAGGGCAATAAAGAGGACTCTGGCGAGGTCGCCTTGTCTTTTCCTCCCAACTCTTCTGTCAGAAATAAGGAAGGGTGGGACGACGTCTACTCGGAATTAAATAAACTAGAATTCGAGTACGACAAAGCCGCCTTAGAATCTCTTGGGAGGAAAGAGGCTTTCAAGAAGGTCGTCCGCCACCAAATGAAGGTATTCTCACTTATATATTTTTTAACTTGTTCTGTCTTTTTAGCATTGGATGTCTCTAATTATTTTTGTTCTTTTTATTTTCAGTCCCTACAAGTCCTCCTCCATTATGCTGAGGAGAACGATGATGATAAGGCGACTCTCGTCGCTCAGAGGGACGCTGCTCTAGCCGACAGAGAGCAATTGATGGTCGATTTAAAGTCAGCCCTGGCCTTTAAGAAGCAAGCCCATGAAGATAGAAGGAGGGCTGGAGAAATAATGAAACGCTCTGACGCCAAGCAAGAAGAGCTCAAAGCCACCATAGAAAGGTTAAAGGTTGAGCACTTCAAAGACGTTGAAAATCTTAAAGATTACATCAACCAGGCCAGAGCTGAATCGTCGGCTAAAGATAAGGAGATCGAGGCTCTCAAGTCGGCCAATAACAAGTGGGAAGTCGCCTATCACCAGTTGGAGGAAGATATGAGTCAAATGTCTGAAAATTATGAGACTCATATCTTAGAAGTCGATGCTCGCGCTCGAATGGAACTCATGAAAGAATACAAGAGTGGCGAGCACGTCAACTGGAAGCCCGATGATGTCATTGACGACTACTTCCAACTTTTTCCTGAAGAAGAGTCCGAGTCCAATCCTTCTCAAGAGGATAATCAAACGATCAACGAGATGAGGGCTCGCGACGTCAATCAGGGCAAGGGCAATCAAGGCGATGGCAACCAGACTGGCAAAGAGCAGAGTGGCAGCGACGTCAATCAAATCAGCCAGGAGCAGGGCGGCGGCGACGCCTAAATCTTTTATTTGTAAAAATTTTTATTTTCATTATGTATACTTGTAAAAATTTTACATTAATGCAAACCTTGTCTTCTATCTTTATACTCAACACTCTTCGCGTCACTTCATTTATTTTCCTCGTTAAACACCCACACTTCCAACGGGTGTGGGTGACATCCTAACAAGATAAAAAGAATCCATCCATTACTCAAGGAATCTCTGAAATTATATTTACCAAATATCAATTCACAACATAGTCGTTCGTACCTTAATCAAACGTTGGTGGTCCTGCCAGGGAATTATCAATCATTAGTCTAAACGTCGACTATCAATTAATCAAATAAAAATCACTCAATATAACTCGGGTAATATATACCTTTTCCAAATCAACTTATTATCAGCCTCTCAGGGCGTCATGTAGTCATGCCATCTCGACATCATCTTATCATCACATTCTTTTGGTGTCAATTCATCACATTATCTGGGAAATGACATCTCACAACAAAACATCTCAAAAGATAGGGTTAAATTGCATCAGATTATCAAGTCCACAGCTGAACTAATCGTCAGACACTAGGTCTTTTAGCTGGGCTCGTCGCCTACAGGCGTTTCTCATCATTTGCATTCTTTCTCAAATAATCGTGTCAGTATCATCGTTCTTTAAATCAAATAATCAAATAACTTAGAAATAATACCTCTTTAGATGGATGACGTTCCAACTCCTTGGGACGTCTTTACCATGGACATCAACCAACTTATAAGCTCCAGGACCAGTGATTTCTACCACTTTGTAGGGGCCTTCATATGAAGCATTTAACTTTCCATCTTTATGCTCAGGTGTGTTAGGAAAGATTTTTCGAAGAACCCAATCTCCTACTTGGAAATGGCGCTCCTTAACACCTTTGTTCCAAAATTTCGTCGTCCTTTGCTGATAGGCGGCGACTCTAATAAGAGCTTGTTCTCTACGTTCATCTAATAAATCTAAATCTTGGGCTAAGTGTTCATTATTAGATTCTTCTCTAGTCCACTGTCTTCTTAAAGATGACATTCCTACCTCTACTGGTATCATTGCTTCAGATCCATAAACTAGAGAGAAAGGCGTTTCACCAGTCGACGTCCCAGACGTCGTTCGGTACGCCCACAAGACGGCGGGCAGTTCTTCAGCCCACCTACCTTTAGCTTTATCTAACCTCTTTTTCAAAGACGTCACTATGGTTTTGTTACTAGCTTCAGCCTGCCCGTTCGATTGTGGATTTCTAGGAGTGGAAAACTTAAGTTTAATATGCCACTTATCACAAAATTTTCTAAATTTTCTTCCTATAAATTGAGATCCATTATCACATACAATTTCCTGGGGCAGACCAAATCTACATACTATATTTTTCCAAACAAAATCAATTACCTGGGGTTCTTGTACCTGGCTCAAGGCGACGGCCTCTACCCATTTGGTGAAGTAATCTGTGGCGATCAACAAGAAAACTAGTCGTCCAGGTGCTGGAGTAAACTTGCCTACAATATCCATTCCCCATTTAAGGAAAGGCCACGAAGGCACTATCACATGCAATTGTTCAGGGGGTTGTCTTGCCACGGTGCAAAATTTTTGGCAGCGTTCACACTTAGTCACCAAACTTAATGCATCTTTCTGCATAGTCGGCCAAAAATAACCTGCTCTAGTCACCTTTCTTATCAACGATCGACTTCCACTATGGTCTCCGCATTCTCCTTCATGAATTTCTCTTAACACATAATTTGCCTCAGACGGAGAGACACATTTCAGCAAAGGTCCACCGGTGAAAGTTCGTCTATAAAGATCATCGCCTATAGTAGTAAATCTGGCAGCTCTAACAACTATTCGTCGCGCTTCATTCTTATCTGAAGGTAATTTACCCTGCAATAGATATGAAAGCAAAGGGGATCGCCAATCCCATGTCAAACTGTTATTCAACACAATTCGATTATTTACCTCAATTGCCGGTGTTTTCAGATAAAACAGTGGGATTTGTTTTGTCTTCACAACTTCTATAGACGACCCAATATTGGCAAGGGCGTCTGCCTTCCGGTTGTCTTCCCTACCTATTTGGGTAATCTTCATAGCGTCAAACCGCGTGGTCAAATCAGACACTACATCCAGATATTCCTAAAAACTTACCAGACTGCACCCCAAAAGTGCATTTTTCAGGGTTGAGTTTCATGTTATACTTCCTCAGAAGATCGAACGTCTGCTGCAAATGGTTAATATGGTCTTCCGCTTTCAAAGATTTGACTAACATGTCGTCTATGTAAACTTCCATCGTCTTCCCAAGTTGGGCGGCGAACATGCGATTGACTAACCTTTGGTATGTTGCACCAGCGTTTTTCAAACCAAAAGGCATTACCTTGTAACAATAAGTTCCACGATCTGTGATAAAAGAAGTCTTCTCCTGGTCGTTAGGATGCATCAAAATTTGATTGTACCTAGAAAAGGCGTCCATAAAACTTAATAGTTCGTGTCCTGATGTTGCGTCTACTAGGCTGTCAATGTGTGGCAAAGGAAAGGAATCCTTTGGGCAGGCTTTGTTCAAGTCTGTGAAATCGATACACACTCTATGCTTACCATTTTTCTTTGGGACGACTACAACATTAGCTAACCAATCAGGGTATTTCACTTCTCGAATAGACCCAATTTTCAATAATTTCTGAACTTCCTCGTTAACAATTCTATTCCTCTCTGGTGCAAATTTCCGCCTTTTCTGTCTGACCGGCTTGAATGTAGGGTCGACGTTCAACTGATGTTCAATGACGTCTGGGCTTATACCTGTCATATCATCATAGGACCAAGCAAAACAATCTAAGTTACTTGTTAGAAAAGAAATTAATTCCCTTCTTACCTCAAGAACTAGGTCCATTCCTATGGATAAAAATTTTTCAGGGTTTTCAGAATCTAGTATTATTTTTTCTAAGTTATCGTCTTCCTCCTTTGTCGCCCTATCCATAGGAATGAACGCCTGTAGTTGCTATGCCGATGGAGGAGACTGTTCCAAGCCTTTCAATGCTGCTTGGTAACATTCTCTTGCCATCCTCTGGTCGCCTTTGATCTCTCTCACACCCTAAGGTGTAGAGAACTTAATTGATTGATGTAACGTCGAAGGGACTGCCTTCATCTGATGAATCCACGGACGTCCTAACAAAGCATTGTAAGTGGTCGGGCAGTCCATTACCTGAAACTTGACTAAAGCATTAATTCCAGCAGCAAAAGTCATCAAAGATATTTCTCCAATCGTCCTATCTGGTGTTCCATTTCCAAATACCAAGACAGTTGGAGCCTTAATTATTTGGGATTCTAATTGTAATTCTTTGACAGTTTGCAAATAAATAATATTAACGGAACTACCTGCATCAACTAATATTCTTTTAGTCAAACAATTAGCTATTAGTAAAGATATTACCAGGGCGTTGTCGTGCATCTGGACGTTCTGAATATCAGCGTCGTTGAAGGTTATTGAACCTTCAACCACCTGATCATTACTCACATTACCATTAACCCACTCCACTTCTTTTGGCAAAGACCTCGCATGTCGCTTTGCGGCGGAGTAAGACATCCCACTTATCGCCGACCCCCCAATGATTGTGTTAATCGTTCTGACGGCCTGCGGGGGTTGAGCTGGGGCGTTCTGCCTTTGATCTCTACCTGCATTGTTAGTAGTATTACTCTTAAGGAGATGTTGTAAGTTACCATGCTTAAGTTGGAAGGCAACTTCTTTTCTGAACCTCCAACAATCCTCTGTTCGATGGCCGACGTCTTTGTGGTAGTCACAGTATCTAGTGGTGTCTCTCTCATTGACAGGCGTCGTCATGGGTTTAGGCCATTTCACCCTATCCATCTTTTCAAATGCACTTACCATTTCAGCTGGTCCAATGGACATGTTGAACTCTTCATATCTAGGAGGGGGTGGGTCCCTCTTCTGTTTGTCGCCCTGCTCATTATTGTTAGTATAAGGGTGAAAACGAAAATTTCTACCTCGTTGCCGTTTAGAACGGCGGTCTGTGGATCCCAAATTATTTTGTTGTTGATTAGCTGTCTTTTCCGCGTTTGTGGCAATCACTGAATTAGCGGGGAGACTGGTTGTCGCCAGTCCCTGATTCATTTTAAGGGCATGATTTCTACTGGCGTCGTCCTCTTGAAGATTAATATGGGACCACACGTATGATTGGACTTCCGGCCAAGTTGTCACCCGTTTCAAAACCAATTCTTGATAGAGGCCGCAAGTGGGTGGCAATGCTATCTTAAACGCCTGCACAGCAATGTTAGGATCACAATTTGGGATACTTACCATCTCTGCCGTAAACCTTTTCAGAAGGTCTCTGTATGACTCATCCGGCCTCATGACAATTCGGTACAAGTCGTCTGACGTCTTAACCATGACTCTGCTGCTTGCAAATTGTTCAACAAAAATGTCAGTTAAATGACTAAATGAAGTTATTTTACCTTGAGGGAGATTGGTCCACCACATCAGGGCTGGGCCAATCAAACTTATACCAAATCCACGACACATAGCAGCATGTCGTTTGTCGGCTGGGAGGACTGCTGCTAGCATAATCTGCCTGTATTGGGCCAAGTGTTGGTCTGGATCAGACTTGCCATCATACTTTGGCATAGTAGGAAAAACAAATCTTTCAGGTAGATCAGCAAAAGCGATGTCGTCTATGAAGGGCGATTCTGAATAACTCCCTAAACGGGCTGCATCAAGTGGCTTTTGAACACCTGGAATTGAGTACATCTTTTTCTTTATCTCAGCGACCTCCTTCTCCATTTGAAGGGCAAAAGAGAGAATTTCGTCCTCCCTTTTTTGTCCTCCTTGTGGATGATTTTGAGGGATCCTTGCCTGTGACTTCTGAGCGGACTGCTCACCTTGTTCTCGACTATCATAAGACTGGGAATCGTCATATCCCTCTTCGTCGTCTCTACCTGTTTCATCATTAGGAATATCATTATTGTCAGTATTCTTACCTTTATTACCTTTTTCACCGTTAGGATTGCGCTCATGGTCATTTGGGTTTGGCACTTGGCGAATCTCCCTTTCAGGTCCGCTCTGCCTTCTTTTGTTTTTCCTGGACTCTAATCCTGCTAAGTGCAGTTTCAATTCATTGTTTTCTTCCTCCAAACGTTTCATCCTCTCAGATTGAATTCCTGCAGATTGTTCGAGACGCTTCATTTGTTCAGACTGAGAGGTCAAGGCTTCTAGGACTTTTTGGAGGTCAGTGGAAGAGCTAGTTGGCTTGGAAACAGGCTTTGGTTGCTGTTCCATCTTAAAGTTCAATTGGCTCACTCAGAGAACGTGAAGCTTTTAGAAATAATGTTGCCGGAGTCCCCACGGTCGGCGCCAAAATGTTCATGCACAATATAGGGGAACAATAGAATATGAATGAATAATCGAAACTCTTTATTGATAATATGATTGGATACAATGAACGGGGTCACCGGCAACGGTGGTTACAAATATGGGCGTAAATGCCTTGATCACAAAGACTTAATTCAGAGTACAATGATAATCAGAGAGAAGAATACAAAGAAAGAAAGAGAGAGAGATCGCAGAGAATTGATTGTCTCTTTCTGAGTGGGTTCGTGGCCTTCTTATAGTTGAAGCTCAGTCCTGGTAGTTGCGAAATCATAGGCGGCCGTTATGGATAAGAGACGTTGCACGTGCTCCGAAAAAGGTGGGCGACTGCTCCGAAAAAGGTGGGCGACCAAGTCAATCTGCTTTATTGCCGTTGGTGATATTGTCCTTGACGCTCATAGGGCGTCTATCTTGCTTTTAGACTTCCACTGTCGCTAGTGACGTTATCTTCGACGCCCTGAAGGCGTCTATCTCTTTATTGGGCCTCTGTTGAGGCCCAAGCCCATTAAGGTATAACGGTGTATAACAATATTATTATGATATAATCACTTTTGATATTTTGCCGATTTTATTTAGTAAGTTGTTATTTCTATAGTCATTCAAAAAGGAAATTTGTTTTCTACATTTTTTATATTTGTTTGTTGTACAAAATTGAGTATTTGAAATCCCACCAAAAAATTTGCAACTTTGAAAAGCCGCCCAAAACTTTACATATTAACTCAGAAGAGAATAGAAAATAGATGAGAAGTGACATCAATCTCACATTACTTGTGACTAGGATTTTTGCCATGAGATATTGTAATTTGTAAGAGTGCGTATTTTTGTTTTTTTTACATTGATAGTGCATGTTCAATTCAATTTGAATATCTACGCACACAAATATATATTTGTTCACAAAAAGAATATACACGTATATTATTTTAAAAATGTTTTCTCTTTGATGCATGATGCTTATCAGTAGAGAAATTCTTGCGTGAATCTGCCACACCACGTCATTTGTGGTCTGATCAACCACAAGTAGACACATACGGTTTGACGTGGCACCCTAAAAATAGGATATAACTAACTAAAAAATTAAATCTCATGTTTTCAATGTTTTACCATTATTTTTGATAAAAATGTTTTACCATATGTGTCTACTTGTGATTGGTTAGACCACAAATGTCGTGGTGCACCGGGTTCACGCAAGAATTTCTCCTTATCAATCAATAACACTCGGTCATGTTTGGTGCCATGCATGATGCAGCAATAGGACATAGAAGCCCCACTTCATATAAAGGAGCATACAATATTCAAACATACAAGAGACAACCATGTCAAAACAAACAATATACACCCTCAACATATCCTCCGCCAACATTTGAGATTTCATAGAAAACACGGGAAAAAAAATGCGCGCGGGAACACACGAATAACTACTCATTGTTATAAATTACTCCTTCCGGTCCTAAATATAAGACATAGTTGATTTTTTTTCTGGAGATGTTAATAGTTACAAACTATGTTATTAAATGATGACATATTTGATATATGTTTAAATTAGTCATTAGTTTATAGGTTAAATAAACTAGTTTAAGAGAAAAAATTAGGTAAATCAATTTATAATTGACTTATTTTGCTTTTTTTAGAATTTTTCAAAAAAAGTCAACTATGTAAGGACCGGAGGGTGTATAAAAGTCTCATTAGGTTTATTGTGTTCTTGAGTTCAGATCTTAGCCCAATAAGACATACTTGTATTGAGAAGATGGACCATAAAACTGGAATTAATTGACTACTGGAATGCTTGATAATGAGATTTAGAAAAGACGATCTCTCATTGGTATGAAAAACCACGCTGATAGAATACACTGAGAAAGCAGTTTAATATTTAATCCCGTAAACTCCTCCCCAATCATCTATATCATTTACAAATTTTGACTTCAGAATTTAATTTTTTAAACTTATTAAATTGTAAAAGATGCTTCTTCTTCTTTATTTAACTTAATATATGCAGACATGCAGTATTTGATAAATGCAGTGATCAAAGATGATAATGAGAAAGAAGGCTCGCTATTCATCAGTTTTTTTTAATGCTGAATTTAAAGGAATGTTGCTGCAAAAAATTATAGCAGCCATAAGAGAAGATATAAAGAAGCTAATCATATGTGGGTGCTCTGAGTCCCCACCCCATGTGCCCATCATCACTCTTCCATGCCCACTTCTTCTCTCCCCTGTTTAATTTAGCACTACAGTACTTTATCCAACTCACTGTTCACCATTGCTAGAATTACGGTCTCAATAACCATGAACTCCAACCCTGTGAAATATACAAGTCAGTTGGAAAGATTAAGATCTGAAGGAAGCAATAAATACTAGGCTAGGATGAGGTGTATGTACACCATCTCAAGTAATCGAGTAGGAAGAGTGAAGAGCACCATTGATATCTAGTTAGATTTAAGACTAATCCTAGAAATTTGTGTTCAGTCCTCAAATAGCTTGTGCTTGCAAGTTTTACTATTTATGCAAGATTTTAAAAAACTATCAATGCTTTTGTCCATATAATCTTCAAGCTATATGTTTGGCTTCAAGCCTTATTCAAGGCAGTTAAATATTCACCCCATGATTCCCACAATCCCGATGAGTTTGCCCAAATAGATCATTAGTGAAATCATCACCAAGTGATTTGATAAGTAAATCACCTCATCAATACTTAACCAGTCTAAACGTTATTATTGCACACGGCAAAACAAAAGAAATCGATTACTTAATTGTATAAAGCATGCTTTTTAAAAACAAATCAATATGGAACAATTTCAATACTTTATTCACCTCGATCTTAATTCTTAAATATAATATTCAGTTTAATTTTTTTAGAGAGATTAAGTAGACAAAATAAAATAATTATTACATTTTCAAATGGTAGCTTATACATTAACTTATAAATAAATAAACTAATTTAAAGAATAAATAAATGAAAATGAATTTATAAGCGATTCATTTAACATTATTTTAATTTTCTAAAAAATTAGCCAGGTCTTTATAAATATCTTAGACGTATTAAGCCTGTGTTTAAAAGAGTTGCTTACTATTTAAAGCGTTTAAAAGAGTTGCTTACTATTTAAACTGCACCCCGTAAATTATAGCAACCCGTCATTTCAATGAGCCTACTTAAAGAACTCTGCTGACCATAACCTCGAGCACAATGCAATAGTTATCTTGATTATCTAATGTGATAATGATGGAAGCGTTTTTAATTTTGTTTGGGAATTCATGAAACACTACTAAAAATGTCCCTTGATAATGGGGCAATCAACACCACTAAAAATGTTTTCACAATACAAGTGTTGGCCATAAAAAAGGGGGATACCAAAGGCATGCTGCGAACTGTATTTATCTTTGATGGTCATAGTATTCAGACTGTCTGGTTGTCTCGCATTATGCTCTAAAAGAGATAGTACTAGTTTTTTTTATACAGCTTATGTAATTATTTTATTTTTTATATAAATAAATGTTGCACTGTACGGGTTGAACAGTACATATCCACATATGGCAGCATGCATTGCATATGATATTGTACCGTGTTATTTTAGCATCCAAAACAAAATAACACAACTCAAAAGGTTGGGGACAAAATTTATATGCTAAAACTGTCTTCTGCAATATTCTAAATATAAATATTTCCCACTATCTACATAGTATATTTTTTTGTTTGTGCAACGCCATGCCTATTTTATTCCTCAATCTATACAGGCGTGGTCCTCCCAAGTTTGAACTCAACGACATGTGCTTTTGTGACAAAATACCTATCACAAATTTGTCATATTCACAAGGTAAACTGTATAACAGCGCGACATCCGAATTTCCTAATCACAAATCATGTTCTGGCGAAACCACTATGTTTTCAGATTTTATAAATTAATATCATCGTTTACTTAGACTTTTTCAAAAATTAATATTGTTATTCACATGTTTGAAGAGACTAATGATTCTGTTATCATAAACTATAAATAAGAAAGGTTGAGCAGAGTAGTTAAGGATTTGAATTTTGTTCTGAGATGCAAAAATGTACTCCCTCCGATCCTAAATATAAGACTCAATGAACTTTTTTAGAAAATACTAAAGAAGCAAAATAAATTAATTATAAATTGATTTAACTAATTTTCCCCCTAAACTAGTTTATTTAACATATAAACTAATGACTAATATAAAAATATGTCAAATGTGTCATGATTTAATATTCTATTTCACAACTTTAACATCTCAAAAAAAGTTAACTATATCTTATATTTAGGATTAAAGGTAGTATTTTGTATAGATATACACTTAACACATAATACATAAATTTGGGTGAAGGATCAGAATGTGGGTAAGAGTCATTTAATAGGCAGGACAATACAACAGCGCCACTGACCACGGATTTGTCAAGGTTCGTTGTCCTCTACTTCAAGTCCAAGCTCCAAAGATTCCTCATTTTTTCCAACTCATCCATTTCCTGTGGATTTCATTTCACTTCAACCCTTTTTCTCTCCCTCCATTTCCTTTTCTCTTTGCTGCTGTCACTCACAATCCTCTGCATGGCAACATGTGCTACTTGAAAGCTCCCTAGGCGTTACATGTAACATGTGTGAAGGAATTTTTTGAAGAAAAAAAGTTAGTGTCTTGCCTAAAGCAGAAAGTGAGATTTCAACATTCCATTTTAAACAAGATGGAGAAAGGAAACAAGGTGGTTTCTTTTGCTTACAGAGTGAAATGGAGGAGCTCTTAAGCTTGGGACTTGATACAATAAGATAAAAAAGGAAGCTTTTTTTTTGGGTATAATAATATGCCAACAGTTTGGTTCTCTCTGAAGAAGTCACTACACTGTAAATCAGAGCCATCAGAAGTTCATGACCCAAAATCCAGGAAGCATTTGAGCACAATATTGACAAAAAGGGGTGGGAGGTCAGGGTGTTCAAGGAGCATAGCAAATCTGAAAGATGTAATCCATGGAAGCAAAAGGCATCTAGAGAAGCCACCAAGTTGTAGTCCAAGATCCATTGGTAGCAGTGAGTTTCTGAACCCAATAACACATGAAGTCATTTTGAGTAACTCAAGATGTGAGCTTAAAATCACTGGCTTTGGAGGATTCCAAGATGGGGTTAACGGCGGCGCAGGTGGTAATAATGGTGGTGGTAGTGGTGGAGGTGGTGGTGGTGGTTCTACCTTTGTGGGCACTTTAAGGCCTGGGACACCTGGGCCTGGAGGGCACCCTACAATGCACTACTTTAATCCTTCTTTTAGGACAACATCAACAACTCCTCCAAGGAAATCTCCTAGTGCTTTTCTTTTATCAGATAAAGAGGGGTCTACTTTGCATCATGGAGGTGCTAATGGTAATGGTGGGGTTCATTCTAGCAATAGGATGTCTCTTGAGACTGATTCCAATGGATGTTCCACTGTCACTTGTCACAAATGTGGAGAGCAATTTACCAAATGGGAAGCTGCTGAGTCTCATCATCTTTCTAAGCATGCCGGTAAGTGTAACAACATTAAGAAAATTTACTCAGTTTTTATGCTTTCTTTCATTGTTAGCCGTTCTTATATTTTTAGCTTTATCAGATTAGTCTTTGAGTTCTGACCTTAAAATATTATCTGATACACTGGGAGTGTTGAGTGAGAAATCTTTGTGTGGAACTTGACTTTTTAAGCTTTTGGGACGACCAAGATGATTTTACTTTTTCTTGACTTTTTTTGAATTAGTGCCACTTTTTCTTTCAAAAGTCAAGGAGAAATAGTAACCTGTTTATCTTTTATTATCCCTCAACCAACAACATGCGGTATGGTTTTCACTTTTCAGTTTCACATTCTCATGTTAGTTGAAATAATAAAGTTCTTGTTTTTATTTTATTATACAGTGACTGAGCTAGTGGAAGGAGATTCATCAAGGAAGATAGTGGAGATAATATGCAGGACGAGCTGGCTAAAGTCTGAGAATCACTGTGGCAGAATAGAGAGAGTTTTGAAGGTACACAACATGCAAAAGACACTAGCTAGATTTGAAGAGTACAGAGAGATGGTAAAAATCAAAGCAAGCAAGCTCCAAAAGAAACATCCTCGGTGTCTTGCTGATGGTAATGAGCTTTTAAGGTTCTTTGGCACAACCGTGTCATGTAATCTTGGTCTCAATGGCACATCCAGCCTATGCCTCTCGGAAAAATGCTGTGTTTGTAAAATTATTAGAAATGGGTTTTCTGCAAAGAAGGAGCTGAAGGGTGGAATAGGAGTCTTCACTACTTCTACTAGTGGAAGAGCATTTGAATCTATAGAGATCCTTGATGATGACATTTCAATGAGAAAAGCACTTATTGTGTGCAGAGTAATAGCTGGCAGAGTTCATAGGCCCCTAGACAACATTCAGGAAATGGCAGGTCAAACAGGTTTTGATTCATTGGCTGGAAAAGTTGGTCTTTATTCAAACATTGAGGAGCTTTATTTGCTCAATCCCAAAGCCCTTCTTCCTTGCTTTGTCGTAATTTGCAAGCCCTGAAGTGAAAAATTGAGTAACATAATAATTATTACACTGTTCTAATGAAAATCTCATGTTTTTGGCCTTTCTATGGAGGTTATCTGCGTCTTCATCTTTTTGGAAAGATAACATTTTTATCGGTCGTTTTCTTGTGTATTGTATGAACTTCTTATTCATACCTCTGTAACATTTTGAATTGTGCTGATTTTTATTTCACCCACACAAGGTAGTTAGTAAAGAATGTATAATAGTACTAAGTTTTAAGTTTCTATGTATTTGAATTTCAGAGTCAATGACAATAGCTGGTGCCCACAGGCTATAAATTTTATGTGAGGCAACTTAGTCATTGGAATGAGCAAATCTACTAGGGTGGTAGAGTACATTTCGAATATGGAATGGTAATAATTGAATAGAGCTAGTTGTTGGGGCATTTAATTGAGGGATACAGTCTAGTACGAAGCTTCAATTTTTTTGGTTTAAATTAATGCAATCTAAGATTAGATTCCGTTTTCAAATCTCATTCCGTTCATTGAAGTGCTAAATGAACCTTACCCCATCGTCCATTGATACTGATCCATCTGTTAGGATTAAGATACCCCCTACGTCAATCAATTAATCGAAAATGATCTCAACGTGACAGTCACATGTCACATGGTCAGCCTCATCCTATAACAGTCTTTAAGTAACCGGTGTCCTACAACAGTGTGAAAGCTGGGGCATATCAAGCTTGACTAGAAAAATGTGAAGCAAATAAAAATAAGTGAAAAATAATGGGAAAATTAAATACAAGTCCCTGGTAAGGGACATAATACTGGAAAAGTCCCAAAAATTGAAAAAATTAAAGTAGAGTCTTTAGGACCTCACTTTAATTATTTATGAATGTGTGGGCCCCACATTTAATAATAAAAAATACACACATTATTAAAGGAGAGAAGAAGAGAGGAGAGAGAAAAGGTGGGGATTTTTTTATTATTAAATGTGGGGCCCACACATTCATAAATAATTAAAATGAGGTCCCAAGGGACTCTACTTTAATTTTTTCAATTTTTGGGACTTTTCCAGTATTATATCTTAATTTTCCCAAAAATAATCCCCATAATTTAAATAAAATTTAAATGATACTGTACTAAAATGGATATTCTATACTTTAATTGGCTTTAAAGACAGCGGATTCTCTCATATTACCACCAACAAGCTCAAAATGTTGTCATCTGTGACTAGCCTTCAACAATAAGAAACCTTAGCCCTACAGCACTACAGCAAAATAAGAAGAGACCAAAAGTTGAAATTTCTAGGGCGTGTCCCGTGTGGTCCATTCTAGAGGACTATGGTTCATGTCCAAACTTTAAAGAGGGTGATGCGTTCACAACTAGACAGTCTAGCTAGGTATATGTTCTTTGTCTCTTCTTACCCTTTGTCTTGTGCTGTAAAAGCGTTCTTACTCTTCAATTGCCACTTTTTCCCCACTTAAAGCTGATAGGGGCCAACCTGATGCAAGAGCATTGAGTAACCTTTAAAGTTAGATCTTCATGTATTTGGGTACAATCACACACAGAAATAAGATTATGGATTTACAAGTCTGCTTTTTTAGGGGTTTCTAACTCTAGAGGTGGGCATGTTCTTGGTGTGAGTTGGTTTCTGGGATGACTTCAACTGTATCATCTGAACAGCTTTCAATGCTTCATTGCAATGGCACATGCCCCTCATAAATGTGTGCGAACCACCCTCATAATGCTTTTGCTTGAATTGAATTTCAGAATTTGATGTCATTTTTAAAAAATGTGAGCCTGAAGGTTTGGTGAGAGGGTGGCTTCTTGCTTCAATTAAGCTGAAACAAGTTGATTAAGACCATCGAGAGTAACTGCAACATAAACTTGAGAAGGCTTACGTTAATCTAGTAAATTCTGAGAGTTTAAGAACCATTTCCGACTCTCTCTTAAATGCTTGACACAGACTTGACCAAACCAGACCTGACTACTTTGCTGAGATCTGTGTCATAGAGATAAAGGAAAAGGAAAAAAAATTAATGAATGAAGAAGGATTTGGACGTCAGTGATAGCAGATAGTTAAAAGCTGTTTCAGAATAGTATGCTTTTGCTATTAGCAAAACTTGCCATTTTAACCTCGCCATCATGACTCAGCTCCTAAAATTTCGATGGTGATGTTAGTGATAGTTGAAGACTTCTGATTTGGGGAAGGAAATTCAAAAAATATCTGCAACCAGAATACTGATCACCCACAGAGTTCTATTTCCCCTAGTTACTTCCATGGTTCTTTTTTCAAACTTAATCCCCTCCAAAACAAGGCAATCCTTGTTCTCAAATCTCAAGGAACGGGACATATTTATTGTTTGGGAACATAATAGTGCTGTAGTAATAAAGCAACAAGCTATTTTTAAACATTTTCCGATACCTTTGTTTTATCATTTATGTTTAAATGTTTAATTAAGAGTGGGTCCCGACGGTTTAATGCTGCTTACGCCCACAATTGGATTGAGCTGATCCATCATTTTAGGCCCGAATTGGATTGAGCAGACCCATTATTTTCGAGGCCCACAAGTCCATTTTCTTGGTCCATATAAACCCCAACTTTTTAAAGGACCGCCGCTCCTTGAGCAGCTGTCACGCACTCGCCCCACATGTCTCACAAGAGTATAATCTTGTTATTTCGAAGGGTGACAGTTTTCTTATCATTTCTGAGCGTGGAAAATTATATAAAAACTACAGCACATTCCTACAAAGTTATCTGCTAGTATAAGTCTAAATGACTTAAAGGATCAGGATGAAATTACCAATGACCAAAGCCACGCCTGTCACTATAAACCTCCTTTCCCCAAGATTTTTAATAACATGACATACTTCAAGTTTGACATGGACACGAAAAATCACAAGATACTTTGCATTGAGCGTAGCAATGAATAATATGACCATTCTAAACTTTTCATTTTCAGAGGTACAGACATGAACAATTGCTCACGAGTGGCAAATATTAAAAACTCATTTGATAATTAACAAATTGATCGCCAATCAGG
Source organism: Mimosa pudica (assembly GCA_029929735.1). Taxonomy (NCBI): domain Eukaryota; kingdom Viridiplantae; phylum Streptophyta; class Magnoliopsida; order Fabales; family Fabaceae; genus Mimosa; species Mimosa pudica. The sequence goes on from JAKELP010000001.1 coordinate 3,681,346, forward strand.
TTGTTTGTATGTGGAATGAACTTACAGACCAAAAATATACACTAAATACCAAAGATTACAAGTACATCTAGAGTTACATTAATGGCGAAGGCATGAACTCACCCACTCAAATTAAGAAGCAGCTACAGCAGCTTCTTCTTTTTTGTTGTTCGCCTCCTTCAATTTCTTCCAGTTCTCTGCATTGTCAATTATTTCTCCAGTTTTTATTAGGTAACGGACTCTCTTGCCATCTTCAAGAATCTTGTGGCCCACGCGACTTGCCACATCTTTTTCTTTTGAGTACAGCATCACATTTGAGCTGTGAATGGGACCTTCAATCTGATATTAAGCATAAGACTTGCAAGAATTAGCATAAAGTTTGTTTATAAATCCATGCAGGTATTTTTTTTGATTAAGCCAAAGTTTGGGACAGCCCAGCTTAACTACGAATCGGAAGATTTAAGCGTCAGCAAAATATCAGGTGAGAATTTTAATGTATGCTTGGAAACAAATTAAGCAAATGAAGACCGTCCATGCATTGAATTTATCTATGAATGTGCATCCAAGCTTTCCAGAGTATAAAAAGGTAAAAGGGGAATGGATACTGATTTCATTATTTCAGGCAAGGGCGATGGAAACTACCTTAATAATTTGCCCCGGTTCACCCTCTTCTCTACTTTTCATATGCTTTGTCTTCAAATTTGTGTCCTTCACGATGACAGTGCTGTTATGTTTAAAGATTTGAGTAATCTCACCAATTTTACCCTTTTCACGTCCAGATATCACTTTCACTGTATCACCAACTTTAACATGCATTTTGTGCAAGATTGGAAGGCTATTTGGCTTACATTCCTTCCGCTCCCATCGTTTAAGCTGTCAGGGGAGGAACATGAAAATATTACACAATATATAAGGATATTAACAAACATTACGTATTAACAAGCATTACGTATTATACTGGAATCACATGAGTGCCTCCACGAAATAACAAACAGCTAACAACTGCAGTAGTCCATTCTCAAATCTCATCTCACAAATAATGTTCATTCCATTCCATTTCCTCAATTATTTTAGTCCACTTTGTTTCAACAGAAGAGAATATGAAACTAACCCTCATTTCAATGAGGCATGGCTTCTCTGTTGACTTGCCCTGCATGAAAAAACAAACAATGTCAAATTAGTCTTCCAAACAAGCGTAGTACATGAGAATGCAACATTCTTTACAATCTTTATGGCAGATCTTTCAGGACTAATTTTGAATGCTCCAATGAAATTCAAGAGATACAGCAATGAAAGATTAATTTTCTTTAATACCAGAAGTTATCTCATCATTATGGCAATCAAAGTCATTGAGTTGGTCTTTATATGACATAAAAACAGAATAGAATAAACAGAAAAACATTCTTGTAAGTTGTAACAACTTCATCAGTACAAGACTCCAACCATAAAGGATCTGATGATGGATAGATGTAGTCACAAGCATAAAACTTTTGCAAGCTTTCATCTCATCTCTTACAGAGATAGAAAAAAGTTGAAGCAAGAAACTAGGAATTAGTAATCTTCTAGTGACGAATACATATCAAATGCTAATCAAATAGTCCATGCAAGTCCAAAATTTTTGGGAGGTACACTAAGGACAAATGAATAATTTATATTTTTTTTCAAAGAGATACAAGCAAGCATTTCCTAACATGCCACTTTTAAAATACACTGATAAGTGAATCCAGAATCCAGAATTAATAAGTAGCAGAACCTTACTTTTTCCTTTGAAAAATAATAAAAAAGGGAAAAACTCTATCCATATGAATAAAACCAATTTATCCGTTCTAATTTCTAAACATGCACACCAGAAAGAGAATTAATAACGAATATATAGGGTTTGGCAGGAAGAAGCATAATTAGATTTAATGGAAGTGAAATGAAAGCGAAGAAGCGAGAAAGAAATGGTCGTACCGGAAGGGGGGAGAGAGTGATGGGGGAAAGGCGGTGGCCGATGAAGGAGTTGGAGGAAAGGGAGAGAGAAGTGAAGGAGCTGTGAAGAGCGGCCATGGCAGCCATTTCTGAGACTCTTCGTTCTTTTCTTCGATGTTCTATCTAGTGATGGTGAAGAATGAAGATGATGATAGTGGATAATTTCATGAGCTACAGAGAACATCTGCGATACGACGACGTTTTCAGGTAGTCTTGCTTTCACACCCTACATTTTACTATATCATTTAAATTTAAATTAAATGTTTTTTTATATCTCCCATAACAAGAGGGAGTGAGTTCATGGTTCTGTTCACTCACAAGCTTGGCTGGAGTTTGTTATTATTATTACTAGAAAAGGAGTTTATATTTAGCGTATGAGAAATAAATGACTAAATTCAATAACATTTTCACTATCAATTTATGGTACTCTTTTTAGACTATTAAATTATAACATATGTCGCATACAATTATATTATAAGTCACTAGTTTATAGGTTGAATAAATTAATTCTGAGGAAAAAATAGCTATAAAAAATTCAAAGTAATTAACTTTGTGTCATTGATTTTTTAAAAAAGTCAAAGTAATCTTGTAACTAAGAATTCGACATTATAGAAGATATGTTCTTAATTTGATTACTAGTGCTTTTATTTCCCTTCTCATGTGTAACTTGTTCATTGAATTGGAGTAAGAAAAGACACACACTTGTCTTTTTAAATTTCAACAAAAAAATATATAATTTTCGGAAGAGTATTGTGTTGTATGTTTGTATAATGCCAAAAGGTTTCGTTTTAATATTAGACGAAATGGTAAGGCATGTAGTAGTAGTTCACTTCGAACTCTGAAGTGATGCACAAGCAATTCATGAAAGAGGAAATTAATATAGCCATGTGGTGGGCATGGAAACTTTCATCCACCCCACTCTCTTCATCTTCGCTCGCATTCATGAACTAACATACAAATTTTAAGAGTGTATTTTTCCCACAATAACTGAAAAGAAACAAAATTCACAAAACAGGGGTAAAAAAAGAAAGGAACACGTTACAAATAGGAAATTACAACTAATAATATAGGGCATCCTCAAGTCTCCAATTTCTTTTGACCAATCAAGTCTCCAAAGAAAAACCAAAATCAAACTAGACTCGCTAAGCACCATATACATAATAATAAATATAAAAGAGCAAAATCCCAAAATTGAAAAGTTAAGAGCAAAGTTATTCTACACTTCATTCATACTTCATAGGTGTCAGCAGTACTATCCATAGACTCTTCTCTACGATGAATCCTTGCTTGAGTGTGATCCACGTCAATGGAAACTTCATCTGCCGTGGCAGACAATCCTTTCCTGTGACGCTTTTGACCATTTCTTGTTTTAAGAATCCTTGTGAGCACTTGAACCACATCTCTCATGGAAGGTCTTTTCCTTGGAGCTCGGTTTATGCACTTATATGCAAGTCCTGCTATTTCATTAAGCTCCTCTCCATCATATTCTCCTTCTAATGCAGAGTCCACTATCTCCTCCCACCCCATTTTCCCCTCACTATTCATAGCCGCCTATCAATTTAGCACCTTCCATTATTAGTACCCTTACAAATACAATCAACATGCACACAAATATATATAGAGAGTGGTCTTACTAGCTCAACTAATTCCATGAGACCTTGTTGAGGATTTCTGCCTGCTATGAGTTCAAAAAGCAACACTCCATAACTGTACACATCACTTTTCTTAGTGAATGTTCCCGAGGATATGTACTCTGGGTCTAGATACCCAAATGTCCCTCTTATGGCTGCTTGCTTGTCCACTTTCTCTTCTCTTGACAGTCCAAAATCAGCTACCTTCAGCCACATTATATTCACACGAATTAGAAGAAGCACATCATTGCACATCAAGAAATTAATTGTATGCATTTTATAAGACTCACCCTGGCTCTCATGGACTGATCTAGCAAAATGTTAGAAGACTTTATATCTCTGTGGATTACTGGAGGAACTGCCTGAAGTCACGTCACTTAAGATTATCAGGAACTATATTAATAAAATACATGGACTAATGATGCAGATTAATCACTGGTAAATCAACCTACCCCATCATGAAGATACTCCAAGCCTCTAGCTATATCTAGAGCAATGTGAACTCTCAAATTCCAGCTCATTCCTCCATTCTCTTTACCTGAGCATACACTCAACAATAGTAAATTTAAGCTTTCTTCTTCCAACTGATAAGGTTTGAAACACAAATATGAGTTGGGACTGAGGAGGCTAACGTACTGTACAAGTGGGAAGCCAAGCTGCCTTTGCTCATGTAGACATATACAAGAATATGCTGTCCCTTCTCTGCGCAATATCCAACCAAATTAACCAAGTTTCTATGGTGCAGCCTTCCCAACAACATCACCTGACAATTCACAATTATTTATTCAACAATAATATAGACCACGTGATAACAATAATGAACATTAAAAAATTTCTATTGGAGAGATAGATCATCAATGTTAATTAATCCCACCTCTGTATGAAATTCTCTCTCTCCTTGCTTAGAATTAGTTGCCAGAACTTTAACTGCAACGGTCTCACCGGTGGACATGTGAGCTTTATAAACAGGGCCAAACGCACCTTGTCCTATAAGTGTTGTAAAGTTACCAGTAGCCTTCTGCAAATCCCTGAAGTTAAAAAATCAAAATGTTAAACAAAAAGAGACTATAACAACAAATATTAAAAATCCCATAATAAACTATTTCATGCTCTAGACAACAAAGTGTTAAACCTTAATAAGAAAACACATACTTGTAAGGGTATTCCGGTATTCCAGAAGCTTGGACAACGGTGTTTCTCTTGAAGCCATCAAACCAGAAGGACATGGCACTACGATTATTAGACTTAACAGGAGATTCTGGGCCTAAGGTTGAGTCAGATAAGATGGTACAAGAATCAGCACCATTTGTACGAATTGGTATAGTAGCTGCCCTCCTTGAACTGCTATTACCAATCTGTGATCTCCTCCTATGATATCTCACACATAAAATTGCAGAAATAGCCAAAATTACACCAATTACTACACCAATTGAAATCCCAATAATCAATCCTGTTGATTCACCCTTCATCTCCTCTCTTTTGCTTTTTCGTTTGATTGCTTATTCCTTATTGATAAGCCCATCCATTCAAAGACCTGCCCAAAAGCATATCATTTATCAGACATAGCACATGGTACGAAATGTTTAGCATCGTGTGGTGTTTGGTTTATTGAATTGAATATTAAGCGGTCAACTGTAGACTATTGCTTTGGTTTGGGTTTCTCTGTTTATATGCCTTTCAAAGAGTTTTTAATTTATATGCCTCAAAATGTGAAAATATGCTCAGAAGAACCTTACGCCATTCTAACGATTAAAGTCTTGGGTTGAAAGTTTTGACTGCAAATATGTTATTACTATGTTGAACAGTAAACACATCAGATACGAATGATTCAACGTGACTAGTCATTCAATCCTATTCCAAAGTCAATCCCATTGAAATGAAATCACATATATAGAAGAGAACAAAGGATTTCTATGTAACAGGACCAAAAAAACACATGATGCTACCTAGCTATCATTAATGAAAATATACCTGTAACACATGATCTGATATCCACTGTAAAAAGATTTTCCAGTTAGAAAATAGGAAAGTGAGAAAACATAGTAGCAGAAAATGGAGATCAGATTGATGGGAAGTGGCACAAACTGTAGATAAATTCTTAATAATTAGAGCAAAATAATCTCTTGGCCAAATGTATCAAACATTTTTATTTCCTCTTCTTTGATAGAACTCATCTTTTTTATTTTCCGAGCAACCAAACAGGGCAGTTGCAATACAAAAAAGAGAACAAACCAACAAAAGCAATACAAAGTACACTCCCCAAGGAACAAAAGAGACTTACAGATCGAGACAACTAAAGAGAACACATGTTGACCAGAAAAAAAGATCTTTTTCATGTACAGAAAAAAGAGAGACAGGATTAAGAGACTATGGACCAGGACTTACCAGTTAATCAAAGAGATGGGAACAAAAGCTGAAGAAGTTAAAGTGTTATGGAAGGTTGGCCACATGGGATTGAAACTCAAAACCAGAAGTGTTGGAGTGACAGTGAGAAGGAATCAAATAATGTTGAATGAGATTCCAAGAACCAACCAGAGAGAAAAGAATCTAAGGAAAGAAGGAAGAAAGGAACACAGTTTAAGTTTGAGCCTTGAGCTTTGAACTGCCGCGTCAATTAATATCGAGCAGTACAAATTACAAAATAAGAAAGAGAAAATAAATAAAACTGGTAATACAGTTAATAGTTAATGTTCTCTCCACAGGATACAAGGAGACAAGTAGCTGCTCCACAATTAAAAAATTAAAAAAAAATAAAGATGAATAACGTGAGAATTTTTGTGTTCCCTTATTGACCTTTCTGATCTGCGTCATATGGCAATTATTCTGACCAAAAAATTTGGGAATTTTGGTATTTTATCCTGGTTGGGATCAATGGGGCCCACGCAGAGCTGGACACGTGGGTCCTATAGTGGAGGTTATTTGAAATTTGATGGACCACTTCATTGCTTTTTTTTCCTTCCTTCTTCGGTGTGCTGCCATAAATAAATTGCTCCACTGGCCAATGGTCCCATATTTTTGGTGTATAGATATATGAGGGATAGGAAGGTGGGATTTGGATTAAACGTTTGAGAAATTATTGAACCTAGTTTGGTTGCGATGGCAACATAATCTCAAAAGTTTTGATTTTGATCGTTCTCCCTCCTCATTTACTTCGACATCAACTCCTAGCTCTGTCCCATGTGCCAATAACTCTTCTTTTTTTAAGTTGTTCTATATACTTTTCTTTTCGATGCATAATGTTTTTTACCAGATTTTCCATGAATAATTCGGTCTTTGCACTAATCTTACTTATTCCATCTAGTAGTGTGAGTTTGATTGTGTATATAACATACACATGTATCAACATTTTTATTATAAAGCATCAACTAATAAATTCATTTAATTATTTTTATGGGGCATTTGTTAGTTACCAAGAAGCGTAAAAAATTCTTTCATATAACTATATTTAATTAAATAATGGGAGAGAGTGATAATTAATATGATATGTGAGTTAAGTGTGGTTCGTACAAGTAATTTTGTAAATGTATACTTAGAGTTTTTAAGGCAAATCTAATACTTTTCGCCAATTTTATTTATATGTGACATTTATTAGTTGGTGCTTTAAATTATTAAAAATGATTAAATTATTGAAAATTAGGAGTATATAACTTGCTTAGTTCATTGAACAATCAATTGGTTCCTTACAAACTGAAGCGAGACCACGTCGCTGGTTTAAGGCATGATCATAACTATGGGGTGTAAGTATGCAACATGTTTATATGAGTATGTTTTTAAGAAGTCGGAATTAATCAATTTTATTTTTTTAGGGGAAAGGTGGGAGTTATGGGAAAGGAGGGTAATGAACTGTCTACCTAACACACCTAAATGTGAGATGAAATAAAGAGGGAAATGAGGAATGGAAGCAAAGGGGACGAAAGCAAAATGAAGCCCACGGCTTATCTTCGTGAAAGTGACTTAGATCTAATTAGTCTGTAATGACTGTTATTAGGATTGATTACGATAGTGGCGTTATCCGAAATTCAACAAAGGTTTCCAATCAAACCTAATGATCTTGTCCGCACAAGTCTTATTATTACCTTAAATAACCACCTAGCTACCTCCCTAATATGACATAGTCTCTCACTCTTGACCTACAATTTAATTTAGCTATTGCTTTCTTTTATTTATCGTTTCTACCTCATTTTAAAACCAACTCTTATGTACCTTTTACGTGAGGCCAGGGCTAAATTCTGCAATTCAATTCTTATTCTCCTCAAACTATAATGGCTAAAATGAAGCAGCAAAATATTCATGTAGAGGTCCATCTTTGGAGAGGGGGGGGGGATTTGCTTCAAAAACAAAAGATATTACTGTATTAAGAATAAGAAATATAGGGCGACGATATGAAGATTTGTTACTTTGATTTGTTTTTAAGCGAGCCATGCAGAAAAGATAAATGTAAAAAAGACAAAGGAGTGCAGAGCACAATGAGACAATGAGACATTAGATTTGAGGGGGTGGGCTAAAAGAAGGGAAAAGGCAATGTTTTGGTGGTAATTAGCTTTGGAGTGAGGAGACATTGGATCAATCTAAGCACTGCCTTTAACTTTATCGATATACTTCCGAACGAATAAATTAACAATGCATTTCATTATAGGTGAACCCGCCAAATATGTTGTGCCAAAGTTGAAATAACATACCTTTTTAAATTTAGATTGGTATCGATTGTTATGCTTTTTATTTATCCCCGACCACCAGTATAATATATATGCTATAGTTTGTGACTTTTTTTGGGTCAAAGTATAATTTGTGTTATTTGTCATCATGAAAAATAAAGGATATCGCCAATTCATTGGATATGGAATACTAAATCAATTTTAAACTATAATGAAATATATTCATGAAAACGTGAAATATGAGAAAACAATTGTTTTCTCTATGTTTTTTACGTATTATTTGAAATTCTTTTTTCCTCATTTAGGGGATTCAGTCATCCACCGATCCAGTAATATTTTGGTTGGCCCAATCTTAATCATACTGTCTTTTAATTATTTAAAATTAAAAAATGGTTTGTGTGTTGGGTCGATGTAATAATAAAACAACCGATCGTTTGTGTGTTGGGTTCGTCAGCAAATGGGCCTAGTTGAACTAAACTGCGAAAAGTTTGCCAGTGGGCCGAATACATAATGTTACTTTTTTTTTTTACTAATGTTACTGTAATATTTTTATAACACTAATGTTACTATTCTTTGTTGGCAAAAAAGGTTGCTATTCTATTCTTTCTTTAGGTCACCAACCCACCATATTGTTATTTCATAATTTCATCTTAAATTACTCAACAAAGAGAAATTTTACTGGTGACGTAACAGAAGATGGGTATTAATATCATGATCTATTATATCAACTAGAGAATTATAGTGAACATAAAACGATCAATTTATTTATCAAATTTTTTCTTCATCAACCAACTTGTATTTTTAGCACTACAGTTGATAATGATCTGCCCTTTTCTTTTTGTCAGGCAGATCTTGTTTCTTTATTCTGCAAATCTTGGTTGAGCAGCTTCAAGTCTTTCGACATATGTTGATTGTTTTTCTCAGAAACAAAATAATTGATTAGCAGAACTTAAAAAATATTAGAGGGTGCGAACTAATGAGTAAACGCGTTTATATAACTTTGCATATTTCCTCTTTCCAAATAAATGAATTCTCAAGAATATGTAATGTTGAGAAACAAGTGTATGACGTTTCAATCAAACTATTGGCGGATATAAACAGATATGTACCATGCATGCAAGAATTGAACAATAACCAGTAACAATTTTTTCAAACATTGAAAAAATTTTAAGGACCCTCATTATATTATATCGATCACGTTCGATCAAGTACGATATAGTTCCTCAATCACAGATATCCATGTATATCTTTTTTTTTAAAAAAAATGGTTCACAATTAAACAATAATATTCTATAAATCGTAAATATGGCTAATTAATAAGAGAATGTGAAAAAATAGAAATAAACAAGTGAAGTATCAAAATTTTCCATTTCATAGCCAGTGAGGCCTCCTTATCTAATCTAAAACTCATGAAGGAGTAATATATAATTCGTGAAAGGGAAAAGGGACAAAGAAATACTTTTGAAATTCAGAAAAGACATTCAAGTCCTTGAATTCCAGAAATTCCATGTTAGACCCTGTGGAGTAATATGAAATCCCCAAGTTTATTAAAAAGCACGTTTGCCCTTAAATGCGTGATTGAGGCTGTACAACTTTAACACGTGAATGTACAATTTTGTCACAAAGATTTAGGAGTTGAATATGACAATAATAACGTTGTTTTTGAAATGAAATGATAGTTTATTTGACGAGACCTTTACAATGAAAATCATCGTAAACTACTTTTTGCAACTTTTATATAAGAATTTATAACTTAAGCATATTGATCTCAGATTATAGCGACTTCCTACTAACAACTTATCTTAGCAACTAAGAATAGTTAATTATGAAAGACTGTGATCAACTTGAAAGTCTTTACAACAAAGCTGTAAATCCTTAAGTAAAAATTATAAAAAAAAGTATTAATTTAGTTTCATCTCAAAGAGGCTTTGTCAAATGATTCTTGCAAAAACAACTTAATTAGTTGTTAATTGTTATATTCAACTTGTGAATTGTTATAAAAGAGTAGTAAATCTCATATATAGTTTGTGAAACCTTACCTCTATTTCATTATTATTGGTTGAAATTCTCACATTTCTTTTTAGAAACTGATATGAGATTTCAGAAAATTGAGAGAATGAAATAATCAATGTTGTCAAAACCTGACCGAGCAGGACGGTGCAACCGGTCGAACCATCGACCGCTCACAACAGCGGCTTGTTCCATGTGCGATAGCCGTTTCCCCAATTCAGCCGCTTTGGCCGCCGTGAGCCGGCCAGCGAGCCGGAAGCCAGTGAAAAACCGGGAACCAAAACGGTCAAACTGGCCAGCCTACCTCACACTTGCTCCGTTGAGAAATTGCTCAGTTTGACTCGTGACTTCACCTTCATCAATTCTCTCTTGTTGTACTCAAAATGCAATTCTCTTTCTCTCTCTAAAACTTCATAGTTAAAAAGCGGTGATTTTGAGAAAGAAGAGATCGCCGGTGAAATCAATCAAGGACATCCGCATCGGCCGCCGTTGCCGGCAAAGATCTCCGGCGAGGCCTCATTTAGTCGCTGCTTCCTTTGTGTTTTCTTTAATCCGCCGCCGAATCTCAAAATTCCTTTCCAAATTCTCTTGAACAGTAACTCCAAACAATCACAAAGTCTACCAAAAGCTAAACAAAACTCAAAATCACCGAAAGGAAGAAGAAGGAGAAGAAATAGAAGGAACGAAGGAGGGGAGACGAAAAGATCTTTCTCACTCACTCCTTGCAAGTTTTTGCTCAGCAGATTTGTCATTACATTCCAGACCCTTCTCAGACTTGCAATTGCTCAAGTTTTGACTCTTTTTTTACCATAATTTTTTGACTCATGAGATCTTATTAATATTAACTTAGTATTTTAGAATAGTGAATCAGAAATTTTGAATATCTTTATTGTTTATTTGTTTTTTTGGCCAATTATTTATATTTGTTAGATATATTAAAAATGTCATATTTTTTATTGATTATTAATTCACCGGTTCGACCATAAGAACCGTGAACAGCCTTATCCGGCTTGCCTTCCGGTCCGGCTTTTACAACATTGGAAATAATCATTTAGTAGTTGAGAAGTTTTCCCTTTCTCCCTTTGTGAAAACAATGTGACACACTTATTTTTGGTTCATAAGAGAGTAGACTGTTGCGATATTTTTTTATTATTGTAAATATATATCAATTGAACAACATTAAATAATTAAAACAGCGTGTAGCATGTAATGTTACAACGTGGATATAGTAATACAGCGAGGGATAAATGTTGATCGATAAACTTAAAAGGAATAAAAAGATAGAGATACATGTAAATCCACTCTAAAAGCTAAGTATAAAAATAATTAAGTATTTGTCTGGGAAGTTTTTTTATCAATATAGTATTGAAAGTACCAAAATGTTGTAACATTCCTCTCATTAACATAGCATCTAGAACTACATTAAGTCACATTTAAATACTCTCTCCGTTCCTAAATATAAGATCACTTTAAGGAGGTGTAGAGTTTGTTTCTAAATAAAAGATCACTTTCTAATTTTACTCAATTTTTTCCCAAATTACCCATATACTCTCTTCACCCAAAAAAATAGTGGTTTGAAGGTGAGAGAATATTTTTAAAAATTAGGTGAGGGGTATTTTGAAGATTTCATATAATCCTAATTCATTGGGATGTCTTTCTTAATCTCTCCAAATTTACTAAAGTGATTTTATATTTAGGAACGGAAGAGTATTTCTAAGTCCACATTGATACTACTTTAAGTACTTTAAAAGTTATATTAAGCCAAAAATATATTTTTTCCGTTACAAGATTTTTTGACAGTCCAAAATTGATTTGAACCCTAACTCAAAACATACAGTGAGGGATGAAGAGGGGCGTAGACTGAGTCAAAGGGGAATAGGGAAGACCTGGTCAAAATGAAAGCGATTGTTATTTCACGACCTCTAGAACAGGGTCCCACTCGTTTGGTGGCACAGTCTTGAAGTGATGGACCCCACTTCCATTACGTGGCAGGTAAAGAGAGAGCCGCAAATGGGAACACAGCCTCGTCATCGTGGCCGCTTTCTCTGTCTAATAACAGTTCTCCACGTGGTTCTTTGCGCCTTCGCCATGTCGACCGCAATTTATTTATTTATTTAATTCATCCCTGCAAATAGCTCGATCTTCAACATCTATATTCCATTTATAGTAACCTCTGTTACCCAATTTTTAACATGCATTTTACAATATCTTTTTCTCAACCGTGACACTGTCAAGTGAAACTAAATCCTAACTGTTTTGAAATCTTACAGAGATAAATAGTTAACTTATAAATTTGCTCTATACACAAAGGTTAAAGATCGAAACTCATCAATTCATTTAAGTAACTGGAGGAATCATTTTATACTTGTTATGTTATACTACTCCTCAAATAAACGTTGAGGCATTGAAGATATTAATATAAATAATTACAGCTTTACAACAATTTACCAAAATATTAAGCCACACCCAGCTGTATAGTTCCCCATATGAGGAATAAGATCCCCATACAAATCAAAAGATGGTGAGAGAAGGGCAGGACTGAATTGTTGTAGCAATCCAGATTATAGAGGTTCAAAGACAATTTCTCTTGGTAGAAATTATATTATCTTTTCGCTTGAATATGGATTTTTTCAGATATGCTTAATTGTTCTTAATATAAAATCTTTCGCTTAGTAGATATTATTATAATACATCTCCGAGTGCAACACTTTGTAGGTAAGGTGCAACGGATGTTTACCTTCATGTATAATAATTATATATGATTGAAACATTTTCTACAAAATATGGTTCAGGTAAATAAAATTGAATAGTACGTAGTATTTACACATGTTCAAAGAAAATTATGTTGGGCTTCGTTTAGAAGGAATAATGACGTAATGAAAAGTTCAGGCAAAAAAATGACGTAATGAGAAGATGTTTATATAGGTCCAGAAATTTTTTTTTTTGCCAGAATATATGTCCTGAATTTACTTCGATCAATTTCATAATTTGCATCAGTGGTCCTATATCCTAGATGGAGTACATACATATTTATTCAAGAAATAATAATTTAAAAAGGGGGAATTGCAGTTTAGTCCCTAGTAAAGGAAATTAATACTGGAAGGTCTCAATACATTCCAAAATAATTATAAAGTCCCAGAGGCCCTTTCCTGCAATTGTTTGTTTAACTTCAATGACCATTTTGCCCTCGTTAAAGATGGTTGTCATCTCACTGGTCCCTACAGGGGGATTATGCTTTCATCTTATGAGGGCAAAATGATCATTAAAGATAAGCAAACAATTGCAGGAAAGGGCCCCTGAGACTTTATAATTATTTTGGAATGTATTGGGACCTTCCAGTATTAATTTCCCTTACCAGGGACTAAACTACAAATTTCCCATTTAAAAACAAGTAATGAAGCGGTCTCAGTGTCAGTATGGTAAAAAAAGACTCTCAGTGGTGAACACAAAGACACGTGGGGGCTTGTTTAATCTGCCGCAATCTGCTCTGTTCCTCCTATTCTATATCCAGGTATTGAACCACGTGAACAGAGTGACATTAATTACATTAAAGTTGTGTGTATTTTGGAAATGGATAATTTGTGACTGATGTTCGCAATTTAAATTTTAGTCAAATTTATCATATGATGAAATGATTCGTTACACGTCTAATGATGCGAAAAGGAGGGTGATATTTCAAAAAACAAGATGTAGTACAATTATTGTTACGAGGAACGATCACATTGAAAAGATTAGACTTTTAGTTTGACCAACCATATAGATGTGCACATGGAGTTATCTAAACAGTGAATATATTTGCTGTTTTGTTGCCTTTCAATATACTCCCTCCGCTCTTAAATATAAGACCTAGATAACTTTTTTTTGGAGAGATTAAAGTTGCGAAATAAGTTATTAAATCATGATATATTTGATATTTTTTTAGATTATCCATTAGCTTATAGGTAAAATAAACTAGTTTAAGAGAAAAAATTAGGTAAATCAATTTATAATTAACTTATTTTTTTGCTTTTTTTAGGATTTTTCAAAAAAGTCATCTAAGTTCTATATTTAGGAACGGATATGTACGATGCAGAATTACGCCTAGTTACCTCTATTGTTCTGTCACTACGTGAGACTACTCATGATAAAATTATCTGTCACTACGTTAGACAACTCGTGATAAAATTATGGCTCGTCTTTTACTCCCGGCCCAATTGTTAAATTAAAGGGTTATCAATTATCATGTCACTATATTATTATAAGACCTTTGATATTCTCCATAAGATCTATTTTTTCTCCCCAACTTTTAAAGATTGCAAAATATTCTTAATAAAGATCGTGGGTCCACATAATCTTCTTGCTTTAGGCGACCTCATGGATAATATAGGTCGCCGTTATCAGATATATTTTGGATCGATGACGAGGAATAACTATGAGGCAAATCTACGAAAGTAATGAAGGCAATGAAAGATGTGACTACAATCGATTTGATTAAGTTGAATAATTTCTGTGTGCCATTTATGTTTTCTTCTGAGGTAAGTAAAATACAAAATTAAAGGGTTTGATTTATCATATAAGGATAAGCATGAACTGTACTGTTCAAAAATTCATATGATCGTAAATTAAGTGAAATCCAGCTAGTGGATGAAAGAATCTTCAATTCGTGTCACATCCCGCCCTGTTGCGACGAAAAGCACAAAATATAAAATCCAGTGTGGAAATCGGGAATGTGCACTTAATTAACGAACCATAACATGATCACTACAAGAAAAATAGAGGCTAGTCACACATGAAATAGGGAGCTAGTCACGTGGAAATTCGTGACAAAATAGGTTTGTCACGTGTAATGCATACGCAAGAAACCATGTCGTAACAAGAAGAAAAAAACGTGACAAGTTGAGCCAAACGCGAAATAAATTAAGAGGTGGGGAAATAAAATATTAGTTGTTTTTGTCGCGTATGGACTGGCCAATATGCGACATCCCCATGCGCGACATAATTGAGGTTTCAAAGCGCGTGCACATACGTGACACAACGTGCGCGACAAAACCTACGCACTCATACGCTACAAAACCTGCTCATACGCGACAAAACCTGCTCATACGCGACAAAACTTGCTCATACGCCACAAAACTAGCTCATACGCGACAAAACCTACGCAACAACAACATACATACGCGACATAAGTTAGAATTTTTAACCAAACCAAATTTAATTTTATAGTGGGCGGGAACTTCAAATTTTTAACCAAAACCAATTTTACTTTTATTTTGTTACATTTAAAATGTTTTTATTTTAAAATGTATAATTTTTAGGGGTCCTTTTTTGCAATTTTGCACTTTAATGTGTGACTAAATGGTAAATGAGTGTTTTGTCCCAAATTTGGCTACCCAATTGTTTAAAGCAACCTACAAAATTAAAGAACAAAATTAGCATACTTCATATAACAATAGACTAATAACATTAAGTAGTAGAGAAAAGAAAGTTAAATAAGAGTATATGAAATAAGTGTATAATTAATAAAGTGTGCAAATGCAAGTAGGCCATGACAAAATAATATAGGAATGTAAGTGAAGAATTAATGATAGTGGGTAAGAAGAAAGATGGAGATGGTGAAAGAAATAATGTAAGTGAAGAATTAATGATAGAGGGTAGGAAGAAAGATGGAGATGGTGAAAGAAATAATGTAAGTGAAGAATTAATGATAGAGGGTAGGAAGAAAGATGGAGATGGTGAAAGAAATAAATGAAGTGGGGTGAAATGTGGAGATTTTAGAAGTGAGTTTATATAGGAGGGGATTGACGGGAAATTTATAATGTCACTCGTATATGTCGCGTATGGGTAAAGCGCGATATATATAGGAGGGACAACCTATGTCATGCATGGGCATTCCCCACGCGTGAAATAACACTCCTCGTGGAACGAGGAGGGTATGTCACGTATGGGCAATTGCCCATGGGTGACAATGTCACCCATGGGCAATTGCCCATACGTGACATAGGTGACTTGTTCCTTGAGGAGGACTGTCCTACCTTTCCTGAAAAGCAAACTGGTAGTGCCCTATAAAAGCAGACTGGTTACCATATAATATTGACTTGAACAGGTTACCATATAATGACTATTTAAATGGGCCTACATTTGAGGACTTGTCTGAGGAAGAAAAGCAAATAAGGTGGATGATCATGAAAGTTCGGTTTCCAATCTTTCATCAGCATTATTAGATGTTACTATTAGATATGTATAATTAAGTGTCTCATTTATGAATTATTGTACAACACATATATTAAAAAAAGTGTTTATATGCATGTGTCGCGCATAAATTTACTTTGCTACGTTTTTTCGTACGTGACAAACTATTAAAACAATGAAAGAAATGAATAAATAAATAAATATATTGATTTGTCGCGCTCAAACATCTCCCATACGCGACAAACATAAACAAATATTTTTTTCCCACTGTATTTGTCACGTTGGGGATACCATGCGTGACAAAATGTGTTGTTTTGTCACTCTTACTTCATGCGCGACACTCCTCACGTGACTAGCTACCAATTTTCTTGTAGTGGATATCCAGTCATATATGTGTAATGGAGATAGTTTGAAACATCAAACAAATATTATTTTATGTGACAATAACTTAGTAGTTTACCAATTACAAGGTTAAGTTTAAACTCTATTTCTGAGAAGACTTCGTTTGTGTAGTAGTAGTATATGAATATATCTATAAACAGTTAAGCACTCTTAGATTATTGAGAAAGGTAAACCCACCAATTTATTTAAAGATTTGATTATTTAAAATAAAAATGTAGTTTGAAAAGGAAATGTGAGGGAAGTTTCAGGAGATGAGCCCTTTCTTTTGTTTGTTTGTGTACCCTACCACCTAAACAGCAATCAGCAATAATGTAGCTGTGCAGTACGCGCAGTACGTGGGAGCATTTAGCCACTCAATAAAGCCATTGATACGAACGCATTCATTTCACGTAAATCTGCATCCGAATGTGAACAAATATATTATGCCCCCCATCTTTTTCTTTTTCAACCTTTTTTCTTATATCTCCATGCAATATATATCCCTTTATTGTCTATTTGGTGGGGCAAAGAAGCTACGCTCTCAAAATCACTACCTTTCTAAGTTTCTGATAATGAAACCAACTAAAAGTAACGTATCAATGACAGAGATCATCGATCCCCATTATGCTTCTAATATACTTATTGGATAAGGCATAGCACTATATATGAAAATGCTTCTCATCAAAATATTCACCCCTTAACCGTCTCCTGGCGGCCTGACCTATACTTAACACTACTTCTCCGTGCGTGGATTGCTTACTTGGGTTGGGATTCTTCTCGCAGTCGTTATATTCATCAAATTGATACGTTTTAATACGAATAGATTACTATATTACAATTAGAAGATATAAAAGTTGTATGAAATCAAATATTAACTATTTAAATGTTTAATTTTATAGTAGAAAGACAGAGGAGTAAGAAGAAAGACGAGAGAATTCCCCTAGTAGGTGAGGCTCTGAGAGACCTCTATTGAAGTCTCTTTCAATTCAACCAGTTTTTAGATTAAACGGCGTCTATTTAACTTTCATTATTTTGATCTACAACTCTCCAAAAATTTAAGTAATATAGTATATATTGTCTAAATATATTTTCATGACAATTCTATATTTACATAGAGGCTAAATAAACATTGCCTATCCATGGTGGAAAATAGAGAGACCTCAATAAAAAACACACTTCTCCTCATTAAAACGCTGAGCTAGTATATATATCTATTTTTTTTTTAAAAAAAAGAAATAACAAGAGTATGCTTCCATGAACAAAATATGATCATTTACATCAATAAAGAAGAAATTGATGAAGTTTTCTTTCTGAAAATGTTTGATATTGCTGTGTTTCTGTTCTTTTCTTAAATCAATTTCGTCCACCCATAAAGTAATGCGATCTTTTAATTTAGTCTTAGGCCCTGCTAAAAATTTTAAGGGAAGAGCACCAAAAAATGTTGAGTTCAACTATTTTTTTCCAAATAAAGAAGTGACGACGTTAAAAAAATATTTTATCTTTTTGACACTCTTTTATCTTATATTTTCTTTTCACCAGAATTTGATTATAACCGCATCATTAATTCGATTCTATATGCATTCGACTGGTAAAACTTTTACTTTTCCTCCCCTTATATCAAACAGCCTATATACCATTAAAAAAATAACAACGAATAATGGCCCCATAGTTACAAACCGATTGGTTTTTTTTTTTAATCAAGGGTTAAATAGTTAATAAATTATTTTGAAAGGGTTAATTTGACTAACGAACAATAAAATACTATACTGATTCTTGTCAATTTTGGCAAATGAAAGTGTGGACCCATCTTTAAAAATAAAAAAATATCACCCATGATGGTGGCTATTGTGAAGAGGGATGAGGGTGCGATGGATGGAAATTAATATGTCACCAAGTGAATGACTCATGTCCCATGCTGTCATGCTCATGCATGAAGGAGCGAGTGAAAGTGAAAACAGTGTGAGGGAAGGGATCCAGATTCCCTCAGCGGCCAATTCCCTCAGCATCCCTCAGCGTCCTGCAACAATACGACATGTCAGCAACAATTGCAATGATATCCATTCATTTCTCTCCCTTCTCTTTCAAGTTCTCAACTCACTGCGCGCATGCCCGCATGGCCTCTTCAACTTTTCCCATATCACCTCTTCAACTTTTCCCATATCACCATAACAAACAACATATGCATCCAATATCTGAACAAATAGAACAATTATTCTTTAAGTTTACTCCCTCTCCTCCCTAATCGTCCCCTCCGGCGCTGACCTCGTGGCGCCCGCCACCCGCCCCGCCCCCGCCTTGAACGTGGCCACCTCCATGCTGGCTGCCTCAGCGTCTACCACCGCATATCCACCTCCACCACTGCTAAATCCACCTCCACCGCCGTAACCGCCGCCGCCGCCGCCGTGACCGCCGCCGCCACCGCCACCGGTGCTACCACGAGACTAAGCTTCGTGCACAGTGATACTCCTTCTTGGCTGAGGACGCCATTGTCGGTGGCCCAGGCGAGGCCGTCGATGAAGCAACAATGGATGTATGGAACGGAGAGGAAGAGGAAGGTGATAAGGGTAAAATGGGAAAAGAGGAGGTAATGACGTGTCAGTTTTTAAGAGCATCATGAATTGGACGGACGATATTAACTGAGTGATTGAATGTACGGACGGATTTTGGACGCTGAGAGCCGCTGAGGGGAGCTGCCGCTGAGAAAATCCGTTTTCGTGAGGGAAGTCTGACCCATTAAAAACCGCTGGAGGCAGCGTGTAGACGCTCGCCACGTCACGACAAAAACCCGTCAAATTGAGCGACACGTGGCGATTCCTAATATGGATTAGTGGCATACACACGCCTACGCGCTTCCCTCTTCACGCTCACTTGACTCAATCCTCCGTCAACGCCACTTCCACAGTCCACACTGCCACTGCTCCACTCCTTTTATTTTCCACCTCATAGGAAAATAAAAAACAGAATTATAGCTCAATAAATAGTTTGATGACAAAAACATCACTTTTTTGTTCAACTTTGAACTCTAATAAAATACTACTCCCTTCGGTCCTAAAGACCTAATTGATTTTTTATGGAGATTTTAAGGTTACAAAATATGTTATTAAATTATGACATATTTGATATATTTTTAAATTAATCATTAATTTATAGGTTAAAATAAACTAGTTTAAGGGGAAAAGTTAGGTAAATCAATTTATAATTGAATTATATTTTGTTTTTTTAAGATTTTTCAAAAAAGTCAATTAGGTCTTATATTTAAGACCGGAAGGAGTACTATTTATTTCTTATCATAAGTATAAAATTATTTTAACTTCTTTAGTGAAAGATCTTAATAATTTTAATGTGCATTAAGTTGTTTTTTTTAAAAAATAATTTACCTTACTTGTAAATTATCATTTAATACAATTACATGTAAGATACATATGTTAACGTTAAGTGATCTAATTAGTTTCTTTAACCTCCATAAAAAAGTAAAATGAAATGATCTTAATTTTAGGACTAGAGGCAACAATTTATAAGAGGCCATGTTGATATAATTTATATAAAAAGGAAAAAAAAGAACATATCAATATAGGATAGGAGGAATTTGAGTGGAGGATGGAACTAGTGGTTGGGACGTCGATTTCATGCGTTGTTCCGTTTAGAGAAATTGAGACGTTAGACGTTGCAGAGTTAATGTTCTCATACCTTGTTGAATTGCGATCAAAGAACACACATGTATGAGTTATGTCTCTCCACCACAAAAAGTTTTAAGTCTATGTGACAGGACTTAACCCACAATTATATAGTCTTAATCCATCTATAATACTCTCAATGCATGTGAGAGTTTAATCAAGAAGATCATTTAGGCAAAAAGCGAAGATCATGCTGAGAAGAAACCATTTCCATATCATCCTTTTTAACAGTAAAGCAAAAAACACGTCGTTATTAGGCTTTCAAACATATGACCTCTGCCGGTCTAAGCAAAATTTATTAAAAAAAAATATGTTAAGAATATTGAAGTGAGGGATATAAAATGAATAGTGAAATTTTTTGTTATTGGTGATGTATTTCAGATAATCTATCTAGGTGATGTATTTACACACCTTAACTCTAGGATCTTAAAGTGAAAGACTAAGTTAACTCTCCTTCATAATATAATCTCATACGCATTCACATTAAAAGATTGAACCCTTTATAAAGACTTAGATCATTAAGTAGCATTAACAAAATGTAATCTATTTTAACAATATCCTAATTTCTCCGTCACAAACTCACAAATATCCCCGTCTACTTAACGATTCTTTTACGCCGTTACCGTTATCATCCGTACATACGCTTTCATTTCATCTTCATCCTGATTTCCCTCTATAAATACCATGACAGCTCCTCACTTTTCTCTGAACATAACACTTCTAAGTTATAATTTTCCTTCTTCCCCCATATAACTCCAGTCTCCCTTTTAGGTAATAATTTCTTCTACTTTCTTCACTCACTCTCTTCACTCTTCACCATTGACTCAGGAATAATGATCAAACTGGGCTGGTGTTATTTTTTCTTTTTTTATTATTAATTGGATCCTATTTTATTTTATATTTCACACGTCCAATGAATGTCAGCTTGTGGGCCTCTTTCGATGACGCTTTGAGGTTTTTGCTTCTTTCAAATTATAGTTAAGTCGATTGTAGAGCTAGGAGTAAAGGTTCAGGACTGTAAATTATAATAAAGTTTTCTCCTTTGATAGAAAGAAAAGTATTTATCACCATTTCTATGTCAAAAAATCACCTTCCTGGTCATGGTCTAAGACCAAGGATTAAACTGTAACAGCAAATAAATTTTGGGTTTGGTTTACTTTGATGACTTGTTTCAGTCATATCCATGAGGCCATGATTTCCCGTATCACTTGATTTGGATGATAAATATACATATTTTTTTTTCTATTTATTTGCTTATTGGTAAATCACATGATTCACAGGGGTGTACAGTGGCTTTGCGTATGCTTTACTATTGTATTAATCAACACGCCTCATTTATACTTGTCCATTCATAGCGTTAGATGAATGGTTTTTCGTGAGTGTCATAAATGAAGATGTTCACAAAGCTTCCCACTGTTGATATTGCAGGTTTATCTTCTATTTTATTCAAAGGGGTTTTCAGGTTGAAGTTCAAAGCCAATGCTTCTGTAGTTTGCTGTTAAGTTCTGTTTTTTCTCATAGAAAGGCTGATGTCTTAATCCTAGTATGGACTCACAGAAGCTGTTCAGCTTTAGTGTGACTGGTTCAGGGAATCCATTCTCACCATCCTATTCCACTATCCCATCACTACCTTCAACTTTTCTAGGTCCCTTGAAATTTGACACAGGAAACTCACCTAATTCACCCTTTTCTAATCACTTTGACTCTGACTCTCTCTCTACATTGAGTGACAGCCAGGAGCAGCAAGGCTCTGGGGACATTCTTTCTTGTGTTAGCCATTCTTATAACTCTCCTCTGGAAAGTAATTATAACTTAAACAGGCCAATCTCGCCTGTGGATAGCCTCCAAGACATTCTGCATCCATATTTTGCTAGTTGTTCTTTTGCACAGGATGCAGGTTCAAACCAAAAGATCAGACACGCTTTGCTAGAGTTAGAGTCTGCTCTGATGGCCCCTGATGATGTTGATGTGGCTACAACATCAAATACTTCTTTGAGTGGGAGTAACAGGCCTACAACTTCTGGCCAAAGATATGTTCAAAGCCAGCCATCTTTTGCCACTAGTGTTATTAGGCACTCAGATGAAGTTGCACATGTAGAGAAGCGTCCCAAACTAATGGGGGAGGCTTCACTTCAGGGCTTTCCACATAGGAGTTTAAAAGAATTGTTGATTGCTTGCGCCAAAGCTCTATCTGAAAGCAACATGAAAGTTTTTAATGAGTTGATTGAGAAGGCTAAAAGTGCTGTGTCTATCTGTGGTGAGCCAATCCAGCGGCTTGGTGCTTATATGGTGGAAGGGCTTGTTGCTAGGAAGGAGGCATCAGGTAATAGCATATATCATGCTCTAAGGTGCAGGGAACCTGAAGGCAAAGATCTGCTCTCTTACATGCACATGTTGTATGAGATTTGCCCTTACTTTAAATTTGGATACATGGCTGCTAATGGAGCCATAGCTGAAGCTTGCAGAAATGAAGACCGCATTCACATCATAGACTTCCAGATTGCTCAGGGAACTCAATGGGAAACACTCCTTCAAGCTCTTGCCGCAAGGCCTGGTGGGGCACCCCATGTCCGGATCACTGGCATTGACGATCCCATTTCTCGATATGCACGTGGCGATGGCCTAGATGCTGTTGGAAAGAAATTGAATGCAATATCAAAGAAATTTGGTATTCCAATTGAGTTTCATGGGGTGCCTGTGTTTGCTCCAGAAGTTACAAGGGGCATGCTTAATGTAAGGCCAGGAGAGGCATTGGCTGTGAACTTCCCCTTGCATCTTCATCACACAGCTGATGAGAGTGTTGATGTGAAGAATCCGAGGGATGAACTTCTGAGAATGGTGAAGTCACTTGGTCCTAAGGTGACCACATTGGTGGAACAGGAATCTAACACAAACACAACACCATTCTACAACAGATTCTTGGAAACACTGGACTACTACTTGGCCATGTTCGAGTCGATTGATGTTACGCTGCCAAGAACTAGCAAGGAGCGGATAAACATGGAGCAGCATTGCTTGGCGAGGGACATAGTGAACGTCATTGCTTGTGAAGGGAAGGCGAGGATAGAGAGGCATGAGCTGTTGGGAAAGTGGAAGTCAAGGTTGACAATGGCTGGGTTTAGACAGTATCCATTGAGCTCTTATGTGAATTCTGTGATCAGAAGCCTACTTAGGTACTATTCAGAGCATTATACGCTGGTGGAGAAGGATGGGGCTATGTTGTTGGGGTGGAAACACAGGAATTTGATATCAGCTTCAGCCTGGCATTAATGAACTGCAGAAGTTGATTGCATTAGCATTAGTCAAATATTTTGCTGACTAAAGTTTATGTAGGGATATAATGCATGTTTGATCACTTATTATATATAGGTTTCTGCTCCTTAGATTTGTTCATTGAGAGTGTATTTACTAATAGCTCGGTATACCGATTCTTTTATAGAAATTTTAGTGGCGTAGACTGTTTTTGTCTAGAAGATGATGATACATCATACATAATAATGTATTTTACCTTTTATTTGAAAGCACAGACTTAATCGATATCTCATTGCGACAGGTTATGAGTGATTTGAACAAATCGTTTCCATAAAAAATCTTCTTAAGTTGGATAGACTTGTGTGACTGATTTGGTTTAGTAACTTCCAAAGTAGTCAAAGCCAAAGTAAACAGTAAAGTTATAGACATCAGAGGCTATCCACGCCACTGTTTAAAGCAAGCATTCCAGCTCACTTTTCCTAGCTAGTTCTTATCCGTTTTGTACGAAAATTCCCAGATGTCTTAATTTCATCTTAACCATGAAGTTAATTTAGCTCCTTAATTTACTAGTGCACCCTATTTCTGTGGGATTCGTTATTAGGCAAGCTGGAGCTTGGAAAGACTGAGCCCGTTTGGTTGTGTGAAAGAAAGTTAAGAATTAGAAATGGAAAAGGTTAGAGATGGAAAGTAGGGGTAATGATAAGAGAGTAAAGTTTGTGGGCTCCAGGATAAGTATGAGTAAGAGATGGAAAGTAGGGATAATGATGAGAGAGTAAAGTTTGTGGGCCCCATAGAGAAAACTTGTGGGCCCCGAGATATATGTAAATGACCATATTACCCCTTAACTTTTCAATTATTTTCAGCCAACTTTCTTTGAGGGCTTATTTGGTTCCATAAGTACTCCCTCCGTTCCTAAATATAAGATCACTTTGGGGAAGTGGATAAGTTCATAAATATAAGATCACTTCCTATTTTATCTCAAGTTTTACCCAAACTACCCTTATACTCCCTCTTTTCATTGAAAACCCCTCCTCCTTTTAAGGTTAAGTAATTGAGGGGATTTTGGGAAAATCATGTAATTTTATTGTCTTCCTTAATCTCCCCAAATTAACCAAAGTGATCTTATATTTAGGAACGGAGGGAGTATGTTGTAAATAATTGAAAAGTTAAGGGGTAATATGGTCATTTACATATATCCCGGGAACTTTTCTCTCTCCATCTCACACTTATCGTGGGGCTCACAAACTTTACTCTCTCATCATTACCCCTATTTTCCATCTTTTACTCTTTCCATTTCTAATTCTTTACTTTCTTTCACACAACCAAACATACTCTGAATCTTTGTTTGCTTGCAACCAAACAAGCCTTAGTCTCAAGACATGGGCAATTCAAATAGAAATTCGGGTTACTTTTCCTTTTTTAAATGCCTAACGTGTTTTCTGACAAAAAGGCTTATCATGGTTGGATCCATTCTTTGTCATTGTTTGGATCCACCACTGTTTAGCAGTGCTAGCCTGTTAACATGGGCCACCGGCTGTATTAGCTAAGTAATACTTTTGTATTAAGTTACAAAACTAAATAGCTTATTGCCCTGTTGACATTCTGCCGCACTACTATTCCAAAAGGGTGTGCTTGGATGAGAGGAAAATGGGAGAGGAAAGAAAGTGGGAGGAAAGAAAATAGGGAGGAAAGAAAACTGAGAAGAAAATATAATCCCCTATGTTGTTTAGATGAAGGAGGGAAAACAGGGAGGAAAGAAAACGGGTAAATGTCAAAGTGACAAAAATACCCTCATTGTAAACTCTCTTTTAAGAAAACTATATACAGTATTTTAATAAAGAAAATATTTTACTAATAAGTCAACAAACAAATGGAACATCTCTTAAAATTAAATTAAACAAGGGAATAAATATAATAATTTATTATTCAATATAAATATAATTTTATTATGCTTCATAATTGGATAAGTAGAAAAATTAATATATATCATGGCTAGGCAATTTCGAAAAGGAGCAGCAGAATGATAAAGCCAATAAAATAAACGTTCATCAATGCCCCCACTGATTACATGCTTCACCAACAACTCCCAGTTATTAATTATGCAGACTACAGTATAAAAAAATACTGAACTCACTCTTCCTTTTCTATGCAACACCGAATCCACATACACACAAATCACCCAAAAATAAAAAATGTCACAGATTTCAACAATCGCTAGTTACATATTGTTAAATGCAGGAGAAGTGAGCAAGATAACTGATTAGAAAGAATGATTAGAAGGAATGGAGAAATGAGAGAAGCTCGTGTGTTGTGTATGGAGAGAAAGCATGAGAGGAACGGACTTATACAGTGAAGAATGGAGTTTGGTGAAGAATGGAGAAGAGGAACGATGAGAATGTGATAAGGGCAGAGCGTGGGATAACAAATTTGTCCCATAATCCCCCCATTTTGATTTTGGGAGGAAAAAGTTGGGGGGAAAATGGGGCATGAGGCCCACACTATTTTCCTTCCCCATTTTCTTTCCTCTCCCATTTTCTCTCCTATCAAGCAGGGAAAATGGTCTCCCTTGTTCCCTTTTCCCTCCCCATTTTCTTTCCTCTCCCATTTTCCTCTCAACCAAGGAGGCCCTTACTCTGTTTTGAGTTCAAAAGGGCAATAAGCTATAGTTTTGTAACTTCATACAAATAATCAAGTCATTAGACCTCACTCACTTTAATTTTGTCATTTTGTGTGGGACCTTTCCTTTATTATTTATCTTCCTTGACACTCAAATTAATTTTCCCAATTATCATTATCCACACCAATAATTTAAATGATATACAATATTTTGTTTGAAAAAAAAAACTCAAACGAAATGTGAAGAAATAACCAGTCACTAGAAGCCTCCTTACTTTGCTAATGTTTGACTGCCATGCGGGTATTATTGACTTTTGAGGATTATGACCCTTCCATTATCACCTGTTATAATCGACACGGGGAAACTTTTTTATAAAATTTATAGTTATAATGCATTATAAAAATATAGTTTATATACATTAACGTATAATAATACAGAAGAATATAATATAAACAAATTATGTAAAATATTAGGTTCTAATTTCCTAATTGCTGCAATGCAATACTTTTCTAAAATTAAATATTCTTAGCAAAAGAGAGATGTCATTGTAAATGATATTGGAAGAATTTGCCTGTATTATTTATCCGTGGGTAGAAATTGTTTCCCCACAGTGAATACACGTAGAGGATCACTATTGAAGTTGATCAAGATCGTTGATAATTCATTAGTGTAAACATGATCTAAAACTCTCGATAAAAAAAAAACATGATCTAAAACACATTAGATCGTTGATAATTCATGGGTATGCAAAATCATTCGGCCGGACAATAGATTATAGAGATTCTATTGACAGCGTAGAATGTTCATACCCGAACGGTAATTCAGATTAGGTTATCGCATGGATAATTTCTCTTGTGATTGGAAGAGTAGGAGAGGGGTAAAGTTGACTCCCAACTATAAAGTTTACCTTGGTTCTTTATGTGTGTTAGTTACTTCACACACACACATATAGAGTTTATTGCCATTTTAATGATTTAGGAAGAGAAGTAAGTCACTGAATCATAATGTATCATGTGCAAAATTAGATTATACGTTAGCTTATAATTTAAACAAGCTAGTTTGGATAAAAAATTTATCCAAATCAATTAATTTAGAATCAATGTGATTATGAAAAAAATCAATTTGATTCTATATTTAGCGGGGAGTGTTATTTTCTGACTGTTTTATATTATCTTGGTATTTTCAATTTTAGAATATTATTATCGTGCCTTATTAAAAGACAAATTATAGTTCTTTAAATTGAATACATTTTATTGAAAATAGTAATAAAAAATGTACTATCGATGGAAAGAAGTGTTTTAATATCGCGATTAAAACGTTTGCCTGATTATTCTTTAAAGGGCAGTCAACGGGCCAATAATAAAGAATACCAACCTCATGATTCATGGTTTTTATTTTTTAATTAATTTGAAAGAGTGAAGCATTTAAAACGACACACCATAGTATTCATATTGTTTGAATCCATATACTGTACAAAAACACAGCAATATAAATTATTGTTTTTTTAAGAACGTGGAAAATACTGTTGACTTTCACATACGCATTACAAAAAACCGAACAGTAAACTGTTAAGGTACTCATACTGTCTAACACCTGATATATGTCGGTTCACTTCATTATTGGTGCAAGTTGCATGAAAAGATCGACCCAGACAACTCAAGATCTGAATATAAAATAAGTCATCAGGCAAGATCGTCAGAGTATCGCGTTTCTATTGGGATTGATATGAAACAAGATGCTAATATATTTAAATACCTCCAAAAGGGAATGTTTTAATAATGCTTCAATATATTTAAATACCATAGTATTCAATATATGTTCATACTGCTTCATATACATATATTCATGCATAGTGATCCTGTTTTGGTCAAATACATACTAATCTCTTTACTCTGCCTTGAACAGTACTACTAACTAGATTTTTTTTCTATTATTAATTGGTGAAAGAGGTGATGGGTGATACTCCCTCCGGTCCTATTTATAAGTCGCCAACCGCCTAAATTGTACATACCAAGGAATAGAGGTTAATGGAAGTTGGATCATTAAATTGGTCTTATTTTTTTTGTCTTTTCCATTTTTGCCCCTCCCACCTTTATCACTATGGCCCCTACCTTTTCTCTCTCTTCATTAATCCTCTATCTATAAAAGTGTTTCTTTCATGTTCTCTCTCTTCTCATTTTCCAATGTTCATTTTCCAATGTAAGGGTATATTAGGAAAATTTTAATAAATGAGTTAGTTAGTGGTAGTTGGTGACTTATATTAAGGACCAAAATTTAGAGGCGGTTAGCGACTTATAAATAGGACCGGAGGGAGTAGGTGATAATATAAATAGCAATGCGCATAACAAATAACTTCAAACTTAGCCAAGGAAAAACTAACAATTCCAGGTCCACACACACACAGAGTTCATGCACTCTCACCCAAGAATGTCTTCATCAGAAAGTCACACTTCTCATCAAGTTATGCGTTCCATGGCCAATTTTAGTCCTAATATTTGGGGATCCCATTTCTTCGTTTCTGCTCCTCCTTTTCTGGTAATTCTTTACTCTCTCTATTTTCTTTCAGGATTTCAAGCACCTCGATCAATACACATGAGATCGTTTGAGTAAAGCAAAAAAAAAGCCTTAAAATCTAATTATTTTTTTCCATATATTCTCTAATTAGTTTTTGAGGTGCAGAATGGAGAACTGGAAGTCCTACAGAGATCACAACATGTGAAGAAGGAGGGAGTTCGAAAATTGATACTATCACCAGTTGAGGATCTTACAGAAAAGCTAAACTTGATCGACAACATTAAACGTTTAGGCGTGTCTTATCATTTTGAGAGTGAGATTGAAGAGATAATGAAGGATATGCGCAATAACCCTCCACCCTTCAAATGCAAAGATCTTCACACCATTTCTCTCTGGTTTCGTTTACTAAGGCAACAAGGCTATCTTGCCCCGTCAAGTACGTTGACTCTATATATTAATGATTTGTTTAAGTTAAAGATGAGTTTCATCATTGCATCAAACTTAAATTTAGTCATTTATGTTTAAAAAATATACTTTTAATCTTTTTGATTAGTTGTTAACGTTAATATCTCTTATATAAAAAAAAACTTACTCAACAATTTTAAGGGTGAATCTAAGATCAAATGTTGTTAAAATATGGTTAAATTAATCTTTATTTTAAAAATTTGTTTTTTTACCCTATTCAATAATAAAATAAATATTTATATTTGATGTCATTAAATTAAACAAATGGTATTCACAAAAAAACTAAAAATGAAAGTTTTCCAATAAAAAGAGTTAAATTAATTAAAATTTGGCACAAATATAGAGAACAAATGTAAACTTTATTCATTTGATGTGACACATACACGTGCGTGCGCGCAGATGTATTTGATAAGTTCAGGGATGAAAACGGTGATTTCAAGTTGTCATTGGTGGGGGATGTGGTGGGAATGCTAAGCTTATATGAGGCTTCACATTATGGTATGCACGGAGACGATATTCTTGACCAAGCCTTAAACTTCACTTCCTATCATCTCAAGTCAAAATTGGCTGACGTGAACCCAAACGTTGAACGAAAAGTGAGTCATGCTTTGAACTATCCTGTTCGCAAAGGAATACCAAGATTGGAATCCAGACATTACATTCCCATGTACTCTGCTGAGTCTACTCTAAATGACCCACTTTCATATTCTACAGGCTCAGCATAAAGATGAAGTGCAACATGTCATTGAGTATGACCAACTTTCTGAATCATGCATATCTATATAGTCAGATATCATAATAAACATATGTTTTATTTTGCAGGTGGTGGAAAAAGTTAGACTTTGTGACCAAAGTGCCATATGCCAGGGACAGAGCAGTTGAATCATATTTTTGGCCTTTAGGTGTATATTATGAGCCTCGGTATATAATTGGAAGGACAATAGTGGGCAAATTAGTTGCGGTTACTTGTGCCGTAGATGATACATATGATGCATACGGCACCCTTGAAGAACTCGAACTCTTCACTGAAGCAATCCGAAGGTAAAATTAATTGACTTTTGAGTTAAAATGTAATTTTTCAAAAATATGATGCTTCAAAAACTAAGATAATATTCTTACTTAAAACTGTTTCTCAGATGGGATGCTGGTCCTTTAGATCCTATTCCAGAATGTATGAAAGTGGTGTTTCATGCTTTGTCAGAGCTATTCAATGAAATGGAGTTACTGACTGCAAAGGAAGGAAAATCATGCTTTGTTCAATATGTTAAACAAGCTGTAGGATATTTATTGCCATTACCATATTCTTCATAATGATTTTTAAGTTTTCTTGGAAAGTTGAAATAATCTAATGTATTTGTTTGTACTCTGTAGTTTCAAAATCTAGCGGAAGCTTATCTTGTTGAAGTTAAGTGGTGCAACCAAGGTTACATCCCAACATACGAAGAGTACATAAAAAATGGAGTAGTGACATCTGTTCACCCTTTACTCCTGACAGCCTCTTTCCTTGGCCTTGGCAACTCTGCAACCAAACATGTGTTTGATTGGATTTCCAATGTCCCCAGAATTGTGAGGGCTTCATCTATTATCTGCAGATTAAAAGGTGACATGAGTTCTCACAAGGTACAACATTAGTAATTCAATTTATACATTGAAAATATATAACTTAGTGAATGATTTTTATGATGCTCTTGCATATATAGTAAGTACTTATGAGTTTGTGGTTTTTATGATGAATTGTTAGTTTGAGCGGAAGAGAGCACATGTTGCTTCTGCAGTCGAATGTTTGATGAATCAACATGGGGTTTCAGTGGAGAAGGCTTATGAGATTCTGCAGAAGGATGTGGATAATGCGTGGAAAGCTATAAACGAAGAATGCTTGAAGGCAGAACAAGTTGTTCCAAAGATTGTGCTGGATTGTGTGGTGAATTTCTCAAGCATAATTGAGCTTGCGTATGGAAACTTCCTAGATAGATACACACATGCTGAACTTCTGAAAGATCATGTTGCAGCACTGGTGGTGGATCCCATTGATAATTTACAATATAAATAGACGCTTAAGAGAATAATTTGCAAGTATTAATAATGAAAGTTGATAGATGTGGTGTGTGTATCAATAAGTAGGAACCATAATGTTGCCCTGTGATTTCTTGCTTTCTTGTATTTTTTTGGATTGTATAATAGCTAAGCTTCGGTAGAACCGTAAGCCAATCAAGTATTTAGGTTTGATAAATTATATAATCTGGTTTTCTTGATAAAGTTACACCGTTTAAATTAAGAGCTAAACAACTAATTTGATATATTACAGAAATTAATTTTAGTTATTTTTAATGAATATGTAATTATTTTTCAAAAATATCATATTTAACGAATGTGCATTAGAATTTCTAATAAAACGTTAAATTACATTTGAACGTTTAAATGTCGCCTTTTATCCCTTGAAATTGGAAATTGTACTTTTAATATTTTTATTAACAAAATTAATTTTATTTAACGGAAAGTGCTTAATTTCCAAATTTAAATAACGATTTTTTAATTAAACTAACACTAACAAATTTTGTTTAAATTTCAATCATTTAGTATAATCATTCTTATAAAATATTTGGGCAGTTAAACAAAACAACAAGACATAAGATGGATGTGACAGAGATGAAAATGTTGAGAGGGATGAGTGGGTATATATTAAAAGATAGGATTAGTAATGATCACATTAGTGAAAGAGTTGGGGTAACTTCAATTTCAGAGAAAATGAGAGATTATCGTTTAAGGTGGTATGAACATGTTCAAAGAAGAGAATTAGATGTGATAGCAAGAGTAGTGGAGTAGATGGTAAGGGAGACGTATATAAGAAATAGAGGGAGACCAAAGAGAACTCTTGATGAAGTTATTCAAAAAGATATGTTAGTGAAAGGTTTATCTTAAGGAAAGAATAGGGACATAACAATATGGCGTCGTGTGATCCATGTAGCCGACCCCACTTTGAGTGGGATAAGGTTTACGTTGGTGATGATGATGATGATGATTCTTATAAAAGATTTAATTATATAATCACTCTTTATATCTGTTTGAGTCAACATTTTCCATAAAATGGAATTAATCGTGTTAACATAAAATGACTAAGAACATATTTTAACCTAAATAAAAATTTCTTTCTTCTTTTTTCCCAGAAAAAAAAGATAGGGGATATTTTGAGGAAAAGCTAGAGGGTAAGCAGTCAAAATAGATTAGAATCTTATAGTCAGGATAGATTAACTTATCATCTAACTCTTATAATTATGAGTCCATGGATCAATAAACAAAGTACCACTTTTTTATTTTTTTTTATAAAAACATTATGTTTTATTGTCCAGTTGAAAAAAATGGTGAGATGATGCCACGTGGCCATGCAACATAATCTGGGTTTGGTCAACCAACGTATGAATGACCGTTAGAAATGTTAGTTGAGAGGTGACGTTACTCCTTTTTAAAACTTTCAGACTCAAAAAACTTTCAGGTGGATTTGAGTTTTTGGAAAAACTTTCAGGGTATATTTGGTATTTAACCAAATCCTATATGTTTGTTTGAAACTTGAAAGCTAGCTAAATGTAGTGGTGAGCGATTTCTCTCGGTTATTATTATGATAGAATTATACTTTTGTTCTAATAACCTTTTTTTAATAGACACATAATGAATATACTTTTTAACTTCTTTAGAAGCAACATTAAAATTATTGGCAAAAAAAAAAAAGAAACAACATTAAAATTAAATTAAGTTCAGAGCATCCAAATCACATTTAGATAATCTAGATTTCACAAGTACCAACTAGGAAACTCATCGCATCCTTGACATAGAACTTGGAGAATAAAGGCTTTCACTGGGAGGATGAGAGAATAGGCTAATAATTAAAATATTGAAATGCCAAACAATAATCAGTAGTAGCTAGCAGTTAGTTGAGAAATGACATTGAGTGTTTGAATTACAATATTTTTCAATATCTTTGTGTCTCAAAGGCCTCACACGGTCGGATACCCATTAATTCATCGTCATTATCTGGATCCAACTTTCTTGAGCGATGTTAGCGTTTTAATTTAATTATTAGCGAAAGAGTATTATATAAGTCAAAAGAAATGACAAGTGAAAGTTGGATTTACATGACAGATTAAAACAGTTTTTATAGTCATCTGATTGCAGCATAAAGTGATTATTTACTATTTAGTGTAATTTTTTTTTGTTCGGAACTATTTAGTGCAATTAACGAAACATCAAAACAGTTTTTGGTAAAATCATGTTCGCATGAGAGTTGATGAAAATTCAATACTGACATGAGTTTTACAAAGAAAAGCACCTTTCTGTGGTAATATAAATGAACCAAACAAATCCACATGTTTATGTTAAAATCTTCTACCTACACACAACTTTTGAAAGTTAAAAGGCATGAAAATACAACATAACCTGTTATAATATTTGACTTCCATATCTAAATATAAGAATAGTTGACACTTTTGAGAAAATCCTGAAAAAGGTAAAAAGAAAAGGCTAATAGTATATATTAAGCATGTGTTTGGTACAACTCATGAAAACCTTGGTTTTAGGCTCTAAACAATGATTTTGAGATAAGCTGTTATACCTCTAAATCACGATTTCATATTTTTCTACTGAACAGGTATCTTCATTAATAAATAAAACACATTCGGATTAATTGGTTTATTTAACTTCATGATAACCACTCCCAATAAAAGTGAATTAAATCATATTAAGGAAAGGAATAAATATTATTTTGAATATTATTTTGTATGCTTAATAAAGGTACAGTTTAGGGTATTATATCTTTTACTAATACCCAGTTGAAGCCATGCCCTTTTTTAGACTAAATACTAGTAGTGGTTTATATTAAAGATCATAGATTTCCACACACAAAAAATATCATAGATAGCATATAAATAATTAGTTCAATTTTTTCAAGAAAAAACGGAAAATTATTATAAAAGACTTTGTGTGATTTAATTTCTAGATTATATAAAAGTAAAAGGTGCATGATTTAATTTATAGTATGCCATTAGGATATCTAAACTAAAAACTTAAAATAAACTTGGGATGAGATAATTATTAAATCAAATAGGGCAAAAGTGCTGATCTAATAATTAACTATTTCAGTTTGGGCAAAAATAATAAATGACAGTTTCGCGGTGCATAAATAATATATAACTTTGTGACCCGGTGCAAAACTGATAAACCCGGTGCTGAATGTTGATTTGTAGTTATGTGGAACTTTACTGATATTATTTTCTAGAGTGAAAATACTTTTTTACCCCTCTAATTAAAAGTTAAAATCTCTTCTTCTTCCTCCTACCTTCTCCTCTTCAAGCCCATCACCAGTAATTCATTGTCGTCTCCAGTGACAATCCCTCCACCTCCCACACCAAACCAAGCTCCGTACAACTTCCGGCAACCACCTCGCCATCAGAACCACCACATCGGGCAATGGATTCCTCCCTCCTCCCCCTCACACGATCTCTCTCTTCATCTTTATCTCTAGACATAACCATCGCTCACCACCATAGCCACTGTTCAACCGCCGTCGTGACACCACCGAAGTCCAATGTCGGATCTTCCCTCATCGTCCTCCCTTGTCCTCACACCAAGATTGCTCCTTTTCCCATTTTTCACCCTCTCCATATATGAAACCCAAACCTCAACTCCCTCCATGATCGGCGAACTAAATAACCACCGTCCCCTCATTTCTCCTCGTTGGTGGTTGATTCACGCTATTCACCATCACCCACCGACGGGACGGTCATCCCCAAATGGAAAATAACATTAAAGTTTGAAACTTTATAATTTTTTCAACAATCAATCTCAGAAAGGTATGCATGATAATCAAAGAAATGGTCAAAGGAAGAGTGAAAATTGAACAGCTTTGTTTGGAGAGGATGTTGTTTTACTGTTTAACTAATTGTTGAGGCCGTTCTCAGCTATGGATCCCATTTTTGTTCCGAGAGGATGTTGTTTAAGTTGTAATGTAATTGTTTAAGATGTTGCATGAAGGGTGTTTGATGAAATGCCTAAGAGAAGAGAGATGTGGTTTCATGTTCAGGTATGATCTATGGGTAAATATAAGTAAAGTGTTACAGAGAAGGGCAAAAATGTATTTTTACTTCAGAAAATAATATCAGCAAGGTTCCTTATAACTATAAATTAACATCCAGCACCGGTTTTATTATTTTTGCACCAAATCAAAAAGTTAGATATTATTTATGCACCTCGAAATTGTCATTTGTTATTTTTGCCCAAACCGAAATAGTTAATTACTAGATCAGCGCTTTTGCCCAATCAAATAATATGTTTTAAAATAAAAAAAAAATTAACAGAGAAGAAGCTGATGGATCCCACCACAAATGTAATGGATGTAATTAGGTGTCTTTAACTGCCGTGTCTTTTTTACTTTGATTTATAGAATTTACGAGTAGGGTTCTTGCATTAAAAACAAAATATGAGTGTTTTGTCCATCCATACTATAATATAATTAGCCGTACGGCATATTCCATTGAGATTCCATTTTTAACGTGGGATTTCTAAGTTTTGCTTATGCTTTATCTTAGACAATTTGATTAATTGATCCTAATCCTTTTGCTTGCAACACTGTTTGGGAATGATTATGGGTTTTTAATGTTCTTCATTATTACAACTTTATTGTTTTCTTCGGTTTTCATTTGCCTTCACACGGTTTGGGAATGATTGTGCCTTTTAAATAAGGGTAAAGGTGCAAAAATATGACTGAATTTTACCCTAAGTTGCATTTCTATGACTAAAGTTTCGCAAGGAGCAAAAATACCACCAAACTTGAGATCGATGTGCAAAACTATTATTTCCGTCAACTATGATGGTGTTGACCGTTAGTCTTCGACTTGTAGGATGTTAAGTGTGCAATAATGACCATGCGACATGCTGAATAAACTCTTTATTGGTGTTATGTGGAATAAGGGGTAAATGTATTTAAAGTAAATGTACTTTGAGTGCAAATATGAGCTTGTTGTTAGAATAAAATAATCATATTTTTTTGCATTATTTTAAATACATTTACCCCTTATTCCACATAACACCAATAAAGAGTCTATTCAGCATGCCACATGGTCATTATTGCACACTCAGCATCCTACAAGTCGAAGACTAACGGTCAACACCGTCATAGTTGACAGAAATCATAGTTTTGCACCTCGATCCAAGTTTAGTGGTATTTTTGCTCCTTCCGAAACTTTAGTCATAGAAATGCAACTTAGGGTAAAGTTTAGTCATATTTTTGCACCTTTGCCCTTTAAATAAATTATTTATTGCCTTTTAAGGAATAATCCGGCCCAATTACTTCTTCATTTATTGATTATTTTCCTCCCAATGTGTGTCTGTTCGGATTGCTTACTCCATCCAGTTTATTTCCATTTCCATTGATGCACATGCATTGTACTCCCTCCGGTCCCTAATGTAAGAGCTAGCCGTCAAAAAAACGCTTCTTAAGAAAACATGTGAATGTTAGTTGGGTGTCTGGAGTTAATGCTTCTTTTCCAAAATTGCCCATACTTATTATGGTACTTTTAAGAGAGAGAAATACACAAGCATTAATAAATATGAAAGAGAGTTAGGGGTAAAGTAGGAAAAAATGCATTAAATGAGGAGAGAATATGAGGTGAGCTCTTACATTAGGGACCAAAACCATTCAAATTTTGGGCTCTTACATTAGGGACCGGAGGGAGTATTTCTCATCTAAATCTATTTTCTCATCTCATTCATCTTCATCACTCTCTCTCTCTTTGTTTCTTTTCCCCACTCTCTCACCCTCACCGTTTTCTTCTCTGGTCTTCTCCATCACTCTTTCATTTCTCTCTCCATTCGACTCAATCACTCACACAATCGTTATTTCTTTCCAAGGATCGGCGGAGGGCTACGGTGGCTTGAAGTGGGTGTGGACGTGCCCTATCATTATCTGTTGACTCCCATTTTGTAGCTTTGCAAAACTTTTTGTTGGACTTCAGCTATGGTATTCTGCTCTTTCTTTTTAATTTGTATTCCATTTTTGGTTCATATCTCACATCTGGCTTTTTTTTATTTGCGTATTTTGTTTAGCAATTAAATTTTGTTTTTGAATCTTAGATTCCTGTTGGTTTTTTTAATTCAATTTGTTCAGTTATTGAATCATTTTCTGTTAATTGGTTTTTTTTGTCATAGAGCCTTTTGCCTTTATTAGATTTTGTGTGTTTTCTCTTGATTTTCATTACATCTAATTAGACTGTTCCTGGGATTCGATTGATGTGTGTGTATGTGTTATATTATAGTTCTATCTCCATGGATTGATGTGTTCATATATATATATATATATATATATATATATATATATATATGATTATTGATTCAAAATATTGAATTAATATGTAAGTAGATGTCCTATTTAAGGATTGAATTAGTTGCAGGTTTCAAATTTGAATCGAATTTCATTTCTGATTTTGATTCTACTTTTCTTATTTCCTGATTTTGTATGATAATATCCCTTGATTGTTGGTTTAAATTTTTTGAAGCACCAATTGACGGTGGTTACTTTCTCTGCCCATTTTGATAGGATTTGTTTGCAATTTTAAGTTGAGAAATATATGTGAATTAATTAATTAATTCTTGTAGTGTTGTTGCTGATTTTCTTATGTAACCACTTACACTCTTCCATCTTATTGTGTTGTAATTATTATGTCTAGATGTCAGATATGATGGGAAAATGGAAGAGTTATTTGATCAAGCCAATGAGCTTATCATGGCTACAATGGGATGTTTTGCAAAGTAACAAAAGAGTTTGATGAAATCCTATGAAGATGAGAGTCAGAAGATGAGAGTCAGTTCTTGGAGGTAAGGAATTTCTTCCTTTGCAACTCAATTTTATGTGTATGAAATTTAAGTCATACACTTAGACAAGATTTGGTTGTTCCAACTCCATATTGTGTTTGGTTGATATTTAGCTTGCTCTCCTACCACTTGACATGCATGGTCTATTGGATAGTCATGCAAAAGTTGCACAATGGAAAAATGGTTAGAGTTTTAATAGATTTTGAAAAGCATATGCATTCATGTTGATGGAATAGAAAATCAATTCATCTGCAGCAGATATAATTTATCACATCAAGAATATTATTCTTCAATGTATAGGATGGTGATGCTGATAACATTATTCAATCCAACTATGATTCTGATGAAGAGTTGGGAGACCAAATAAAAAGTCCTTTGATGGTTCTGCTGGATAAATAAAGTTGATGCACGGGGAAATAGAATTACTTAAAGTATATATGGTTTAGTCAAAATGTACTATGCCAAAGCTGCACACTTGAGGAAGATTTGGGAAACGATGGGAATGGAGATGACATGGATATAAATAAGCTTGCAAAAGGCCTCCTATTATAAAAGAGACTAAAAAAATAACAGATGAACAAGGAAATTGATTTGAAAATTGTTTTTTGAGTATTAATTTTGTTTCATGTAGCACATTCAAAAATTTATATGTTTTTTATTGTATTTCAATTTTTTTAACAAATAATGGAAACTTATTTTTGCCTTTATGGTCAAAGAAAATTAATTATGAATAATAAAAAGTTACCTATGAATTAAAGAAACCTAACTATTATTATGGAGAGTAAAGAACTTTTTTCCATTATTAATTTAATTACCTTAATTAAACTTATTTAAAAGTTAAAGTGCTTTTCAATAATTTAAAAGTTTAATTTAATTAATTTAAAAGTTTAATTTACTTAGATTTTTCTATATTAATTAGATTAATTTAATATTGTGAATTGGATGATAGTTAGCCACTTTTCTATCAGAACCTTTAAGAATACGATAACCTTTCTTCTCAATCAAAGCCTGTCAATGAATCAATTAAAATAGATAGGGTTAAAGTGCAAAAATGACCATGTAATTATCCTGAAGGTGCAAAAATGACAATGAAAAATTATTTGAAGCAACGTTGGCCATCAAATTTTAAAATTGGGGCAAAAATGACAATCACAGTTACTTTTTATTACTCATAATTAGTTATCTTTGACCATAAACAAGTTTCCATTATTTATTAAACAATTGAAAGATATCCTACTTTAAAATAAAAAATTGAAAGATTTCTGATTAATATGAAATGAACTACTCAAAGCCAGAACAAAACAAGATAAATCTATCTAAACTACTTTTTCAATATTAACTGACAAATTGTTTTATAGTCGGGCATCCCGCGCAACGCGCGGGGGTCAACCCTAGTTGTTCATAAATAGTAGTAATTATTTTATTGCCTCTTTGGTGCGAATCATACCTACTTGATCTATCAATCTATCAATAATATAAAATTAGCGCTTAAGAATCCTTACATGATCCACGCTCATCAAGAGTTAATCATGTGAATTGTTTTTATTAGCAAACATATGTAGAATTAAGGTTTTACATTTGTAATTAATATTTTACAAATGCATACACTGTTTCCTTTTGTGCTATCGAATCGATATGCCTTAATAAATCATAATACAGTACTATAAAATAGCAAAAAGTTGTTCATGGCGAATCGAATTACGGAAGTGTAATCAATAGTGGGGTTTGTTGGCCTTCTGCCTCCTGCAGCCATTGACCGTATCAAACAGACACCTCCTCCCAAGCCTGAGGATGGTGATGCTACTTGCTACTGGTGCCTAACCCCAACTGGGGCGTTTACGGTCGCCTCTGCTTATACTGCCAGGAATGAACTCCTTTGGCATGACACTGATGAGAGATTACAATGGGTCTGGAAATGGCCGGGTGCCCAGCGAGTCCGAAGCTTCCTTTGGCTGGCCGTTAAGGGGCATCTCTTAACAAATGCTGAAAGATGTAGACGACACTTGACTACTGATCCCACATG
Source organism: Mimosa pudica (assembly GCA_029929735.1). Classification (NCBI taxonomy): domain Eukaryota; kingdom Viridiplantae; phylum Streptophyta; class Magnoliopsida; order Fabales; family Fabaceae; genus Mimosa; species Mimosa pudica. The sequence goes on from JAKELP010000001.1 coordinate 3,721,542, forward strand.
TGCTATTTGCCCGGGGGAACTAGAATCCATTGATCACGTCCTGCGCCACTGCCCCATTGCTAAAGCATGCTGGAGTTTGCTCCAGGGTGACCATGCGAGCTCTTCTTCTAGCGCCCAGACCTCTTTTGTTGACTGGGTCTACCATAACATTAACCCGGTGAACAATGGTCAGGTCTGGCGTCTTAAATTTGGCTTACTTTGCTGGAAATTGTGGGATAATAGGAATCATAGAATTTTTCAGGATAGAGAACTTTCTGCTGATGCTATAGTCCAATCTGTTAATACGATTGCTGGACACACTCTGACTGCTAGGCATACCCTACGTTTTTTGTAAAGGGATGACCTGTTTTGTTATGTATCTAGTTACACCTGTAACCTTTGAGTAATATATATACACCCTTCCATTCAAAAAAAAAAATAGTGGGGTTTGTTGTGCAATTGAACATTAATTAACATACACTTTTTGTAATAAAAAAAGTTGTAACATTCAAATTGTAATATTAAAATATTGATGAATTAATCCTCAAATCCATAATATAGGAAGTAGACGTATACTCAATTATTTTACAAAAAGAAAAAGGAAAATATAGCATAATTATTTATGAGGGGGAAAATTAATATTATTTTCTATTTTTACTGTCATACAATTTATATTTTCAATTCCGTGAATTTGGTTTTCTCTTAATTTAGTTTGGTTAGTTTTTAGGAATTCTTTTTTTTTTGGTTTGTTTAGTAAAAAACTGATTTTGTTGAAACCTAGCAAGTAATGAAGATTGTATAATATATCTATATGTAATACTACATAAAAAAATTGATTTGTATAGGACAAACGCCCTTATTTGCCCCTAAATAACTATCATTAGGCAACTTTAACCAATAGCTGTACATTTACGCTCATGAAATTACTAAAGTGGGCAAATTTTATACAGTAGTCAATGACTTTTGACATTAAAAAAACTTTGTCAAATTGCATATTTATGAGTTATATATTCTTTTTATTCATACTTCCTTCGCTTCTTCCACGCACTCTTCATTATCTTACCCTTCACTCTCACCCTCATCGCCTTGTTATCTCCCTAACATCCTCTTCTGCCCATCACTCTCTACAACTATCACCACCAATAAAATGACAAATAGTTATAATTTAATAATATAAAATAAAATGATAACTTAAAAGGTATATTAATTATTTCACAAAAATAATGTTACCATAAATATAAGATAATAAGATAATTGATGTACTTAACATATCATAAAGTATATGAATTTAAAATATTGTTTTCACAATAATCAAACTTTCAATATATAAAATTATATATTAATAATTAATAAATATTTCATAATAAGTTAAGCATAATTTATAGTATGCATAGCATCAAATATAATTATGTTAGTGGGTGTTGAAATATTATAAATATAATAGTTTACAAATAATCACACAGTCTTTTTTTTTTTTGAACTGAAATAATCACACAGTCTTCATAATACATAGTATGCCAACGAAATTCAGTCGATAAAATGCCAACGAAATCCAAAAAAAGAATTCAAAGATTAGCGACGAAATCCAGTCGATAAAATGCCAACGAAATCCAAATTCTATTCCTAAATTAATTAGTAACGGTGTTTTGGAAGGCTAATGAATAAATTTTTGATAGTAACGGTGTTTTGGAATTCATAATACTTAAATGCCAACGAAATCCAAATTCTATCATAAATTAATGAAATAAGCTATATATGCCCTATATTTAGGATAGAACAGGAGAAATATTACTTTATGACACATGTTTTACTCATTAGCCTTCCAAAAAACGTTTTTAAGGTTCAACGCCAATTTGATCATGTCACTGAACCATGCTAATCCTGTTTTATATAAAATATGATTATTCTTCTTTCACAGACTACAGACCAGCGATGTAACTTTTGTTTGGTCAAAAAGGCATCAGTAATAGTGGAATCCGCATAGTTTGTCACTTTGTTGTTTTTGGATGGAACCCAAGAAAAAATTTCATATTGTGCCGTGCCCTATTATTGAACTTTTTTAATATAAATATGGTCTAAATCATGGAAGCTAATTATTTTATTATATTTTAATTTATTTGCGCTGATAATCTTTAATGATTTCTCCCCTTTTGTTAGAGCACCTATCTTTTTATTTTCTAAGTCTAATCATTTAGCTATGTTTTTGCCAGATAATAATTTTTAATTTGAACTATAATTATTAAAGTGAGTTTAAATAATAAGATAATAATTTCATGGGACCAAAAGCTAAAGCAGCCCTGTAATAGAAAAAGGCATCAGAAGCACCCCAAGATCTGCACTGTATTGCATCGAGAATATCAACTCAAATTTTTGATATAAGAATCATTAATCGGTCACTTCATCAGATTTTTAACAACGGTATATAAGAAATTAATCGGGGCCAATGAGACTGAAATTGCTGTGAGGTTCCAAGTTCCTACAATACTAGTACTTGTTAAGGCCGCAGGACGTATATGTGAGGGGGTTGCAGATGCTACTGCAATTTATATGTGAGTGGACGTGAGTCATGTGAGTATATTGATTTATCCTAACAATATAAATAAAACTAAACCGAAGCAAGAGTTAAAAGAGAGTTAAAATACAGTTTATTGTCTTTATCTTTTGAGTGTGGAAATTAAGAGAAATAGATTATTCTGACAAGAAGGGATTTACTATATAAAAAAAACAAATGCAAAATAATGGCAACAGGTTAAACAGGCTCATTCAGGAGAACAAAACAGTTTAAATAATTTATAATGGTATAAAGTATTTTATTAGTAGAGGGATATTCGTTGCCGTGCGACGTCCATGTATACACTTTCAATCAAAATTTGAAAATACAGAATAAACGGTAAGGTAGTGGAAAAAACTCAAATTCATTTCTCTAATAAGGAAATCATATAACACGGCAGTTAAACCACATTTTTATCGGGGTTCACAAGAAAAAAGCAGCTAATATTATAAATTTAATTATCTCATTGATCCTCTAATCAACCTTCAAAGTGCTCCATAGTGATCTTACCATTCTCTTGCCTAAATTGTATTTTTTTTATTAATTTATGAAAGAGGTAGTAAGTGATGATGAGTAGTATAAATAGACATGCACATAATTACGATCTTCAAACCAAGCCAAGCAAAAACAAGCATACTCTGCTTCTATAATTAGTCCATACATTTTCACCCAAAAATGTCTTCTGCTAGTCACTTCTCTCAAACTATGCGTCCAATGGCCGATTTTAGTCCCAATATCTGGGGATACCATTTCTTCAACTTCACTTCTTCTCATCTCCTGGTAAATCCTTTGCTCTTCCTAATTTATTTCATGTATTTTTCAAAACCCGTTGCTTAATTCGCTACGCATGCATGAGACCATTTTACGTATGCTTTGAACAGAATTTAATCAGAGGAATGATACACAAGTACACACATATGTACATAGCCAAAAACACCTCTTATATCTTGTAGAAAAGAAAACTCTGATTATCTTTTGAAGGTGCAGAATGAAGAAAGGGAAGTCATACAGAGATCACAACATCTGAAGGAGAAAGTTCGAAAATTGCTATTGGCACAAACTGAAAATGTTACAGAAAAGCTGAACTTGATCGACAACATTAAACGTATGGGTGTGTCTTATCATTTCGAGAATGAGATTGAAGACACATTACAAAACATGCACAATAACCCTCCACCATTCGAAGGCAAAGATCTTCACACCATTTCCCTCTGGTTTCGCTTGCTTAGGCAACAAGGTTTTCATGCACCATCCGGTACGTTAAGTTGTCCAATTAAATTTTGACTTCAATTTTTAAAGGGCAAAGATGCAAAACTAGCCACCGTAAATTTTCAAATGGACAACTTTGGCACCCGTAAATTGGATGGTACAAAACCGTACATTATAAATAAAAATGGGACAAATTTAGCCACGCCGTTAAGTTGAAGCTAACAGACGTTTTGATTTAATGAAGGTGGGCCCCACGCCAACACAAACGTATGTTAGCTTCAACTTAACGGCGTGGCTAAATTTGTCTCATTTTGATTTATAATGTACGGTTTTGTACCATCCAATTTACAGGTGTCAAAGTTGTCCATTTGGAAATTTACGGTGGCTAGTTTTGCACTTTCGCCCATTTTTAAATACGTTAACTGTCAAGTTGGTCTTTCTATCAAACAACTTAAACTAATTTGATAGGACTTGCAAATTGCCACAACATTATTATATAGCCCTGACTCATCTTTGAATTTTTTAATGTGACACTTTCCTTATATTCTAATATCATACACATATATGTTGGCAGATATATTTGACAAATTTAGGGACGAAAATGGTGATTTCAAGAAGTCACTGGTGGAGGATGTGGTAGGAATGCTAAGCTTATATGAGGCTGCATATTATGGCATGCATGGAGAAGATGTTCTTGACCAAGCCATACATTTCACTTCTCATAATCTCAAGTCAAGGTTGGGTGACATGAGCCCAAACCTTGAACGAAAAGTGAGTCATGCATTGAACTACCCTATCCGCAAAGGAGTACCAAGATTGGAGTCCAGATATTACATTTCCATGTACTCTTCTGAGTCTTCTCCAAATGATCCACTTCTGGAATTGGCCCTCCTCGACTTTCATATTGTACAGCTCCTGCACAAAGAGGAACTGCAACATGTTACAGAGTATGACCAGCTTTCTGATACATGCATATATATATAAAGTCAGATATGATATTGAAAAGAACGGGAAGATTGACATATACTATATTATATTGCAGGTGGTGGAAAAAGTTAGACTTTGTTACAAAGGTGCCATATGCTAGGGACAGAGTTGTTGAAGCATACTTTTGGCCTTTGGGTGTGTACTATGAGCCTCAGTACATTATTGGAAGGACAATAGTGGGCAAATTAATTGCGGTTACTTCTGCTGTTGATGACACGTATGATGCATATGGCACCCTTGAAGAACTTGAACTCTTCACTGAAGCAATCCGGAGGTTCAATAACTTACCTGATAATTTTAATTTTTCCCGTTATCATTAGAATTGGTTTCTTCATTGGTATATAAGCTGATCTTGTTGCTTGGAACTGTTTCTCAGATGGGATGCAGCTCCTTTAGATCCTGTTCCAGAATGCATGAAGACAGTGTTTAATGCTGTGTTGGAGCTATTCAATGAAATGGAGTTGCTGACTGCAAAAGAGGGAAAATCATGTTTTGTTCCCTATGTTAAACAAATGGTATGATATTTATTGCTAATACATGTCATATTCTACTTGTACACTGGTTATCTTTACAAAAGCATAGAGATTATATTTAGTTTAATACTTTTTATTATAAGTCATTCCAATATATTTTTGATATAAATATACATTTTCGCCCTGGTGACTTTGTTTTGATATGGTATATATTGTATATTAAAATAGGTAAAGTTATAAAAACCAAATAAATACAATGATTCATTTATCATGGGTAAAATTAATATGACTTTTGAACTTTTCCCTTTATGCAAGGGGGTATGTTTAACTCTTATTCCAGAGGGAGTATTATGTCTAAGTTTTATTGGCAAATTTAACTAAGTTAGCGCATGTGTTTGTACTTGGCAGTTTCAGAATCTTGGAGAAGCCTATCTGGTTGAAGCCAAGTGGTGCAACCAAGGTTACATCCCAACATACGAAGAGTACTTGGAAAATGGAGTGGTGACATCTTGTTACCCTCTGCTCGAGATAGCCTCATTCCTTGGTCTTGGGAACTCTGCAACCAAACATGTGTTTGACTGGACTTCCGATGTTCCCAGAATTGTGAGAGCTTCAGCAATTATCTGCAGGTTAACAGATGACTTGAGTTCTCACAAGGTACTAAAACTAATATCATTCAAAATAATCACAAGGAGTATGTGATATATCGATAATATCATTGCATATGATGATGAGTTAGTGGTTTTTGTGAATTGTTAGTTTGAGCGGAAGAGAGAGCATGTTGCTTCTGCAGTGGAATGTTTGAAGAATCAGCATGAAATTTCAGAAGAAGAGGCATATAAGATTCTGCAGAAGGATTTGGATAACGCATGGAAAGATATAAACGAAGAATGCTTGAAGGCAGGTGTTCCAAAGGTAGTGCTGGATTGTGTGGTGAATTTCTCAAGTGTAATAGAGCTTGTGTATGGAAACTTCGCAGATAAATACACGCATGCTGAACTGCTGAAAGATCATGTCGCAGCATTGGTGGTGGATTCAGTCCATAATTTCCAAAACAAATAGATAGCTTTAGAGGCATAACTTGCAAGTATTATCAATAATGAAATCACGTGTATGTGGTGTATGTGTGTGTATCAATAAGTGGGAGCCTATGGATATTGGCCCCGTTGGATTGCTTGCTTTCTTCGATCTACATGAATCTTGAATTGTATTGTAACTCAATTTAGAGAATTAAGGACAGTGTTAAAGCTGAAAGTCGATGTGGATGTGTACCAAAATATATGCGTATGTGGGAGCCATGATATGATGCACATTGACTTGGATTGCTAGCTTTATTTTTACTTACTCAATTTAGAATGGATAATTTTATAAAGTTTTGATTTGAAGTTGTAATCCAAATGTTATTGTTTGAAGGTTATCCATTACGTTCCACACAGTGGATTTAGTTTATTTAGTGCCTGTTTGGATTCAGCTTCTGGAGAATAGCGTATGGGAAAATTGCTTTTTGAGAAGGGTAAAGGTGCAAAAGTAGCCACGGTAAATTTCAAAATGGACAACTATAGCACCCCTAATTTGGATGGGGCAAAACCGGCCTTTGAAAATGAAAATGGTACAAATTTGTCACTCTGAAACAGAGGGGTTAACTTTGACTGTGAGTTGACCGGGTATGCTGATATGGCGTGATGACGTGGGAAAATTGGTGATGTGGTTAAATGTGTCTGATGACGTGGAAAACAACATAAACATAACAAACACAACACATGTATACTGCCAACACATGCCAAGAGAAACAAAACAACATAAACACAAAAAGCCCCATCTCCATGACTTGCGTGCGAACCCTAGCCACCCCTTAGCCACATCCACCACCAAATTCGAACCCACATCTCATGAACCCTAGCCACAAAGGTGCGAACCCTAGCCACATGCCCTGAAACCCATGGCTCGCGTTAGTAAGCTTCGGTCTGGTGTGTAAGCTCGCGTGTGTTAGCTGTGGTGAGGTGTGTAAGCTCGCGTGGGGAGAGGTCGCGTGGGGGAGGTCGTGACGTTGAAGCAGCACGTGAAAGGATTCGGTCCAAGGGCAAAACGACAAGAGGAAAGCCAAGTAAGTGTGAAATGGGACCACAAATTCCTTGTTTCTGCCATGAATAGTCAGGTTTTTTAGAAATTTCAACTTTTGGTGCACACACTTTAAAGACACTTTAGGTTTTCTGCTATTAGAGATGTTAGAGAGGGCGGATTTGAGAGCTCGCGTTGAAATTTTTTTCATGTGACTACAAAACCCTAACTTTTGGGCATAAAAAATCCAACGAGTCTAGGATAGTTTGGGGGTTCGCAGCTCTGAATTGGTTTATTTCCTTGCTTACAATGGCTGAGTTGGTATGGAGATGTGATTTTTTGTTTAGTTGAACTGTGATGTTTTTGTTTTGGAACTTGTATTACTTAAATTCATGTATAACTTGCAGAAATGATGATTACTTGCTGAGATAATGATTGTTTATAAATTTCCTTGTAGCAGAAAAAATGGATGCGAAGGGGAAGGGTAAGATGGTCGATGTGGAGCCTGTGGTCAGCGATGTGGAGCCTGAGATCAGTGATGATTCATTTGACCGAATGCTCTCTGAGGCCAGTGACTATTTTGCAAGAAAGAAAGGGGACTCCGGTGGTTGTTCTTACGAGGTTCAAAGTGAGAGGAATAAGGATGTGGTGCAAGAAGATGTGACGCAAGGATTAGAAGCGATTGAGGAGTTTGATGACATCCGTGAAGTTGAATGCTCAAGTGATGATGCATCTTATTCGGCAAAGAGTGATAGTTCTGACACCGATGAAAGTGTGGAAACAGAAGCTGGCCAAGAAAGTGAGCAAGAGGATGTTAGTGTTGATGAGGACAACTACTTTGAAACTCCAGAGAAACAAGAGATCGCCGACTTGGAGATGATCCTGTCTTCACAGTGGGGATGTCATTTGGTGGTAAAGCAGAATTCAAAAAGGCGGTGGACACTTATGCAATCACTAATGGATTTGAGTTAAGGGTTGCAAGGAGTAGCAAAAAGCGACTGGAATACTTGTGTCAAGAGGGATGTCCCTTTAGGATATATGCGTCACAGACTCGTAATGTGGTAGGATTTGTAGTCAAGACACTGTTGTTGGAGCATAATTGTACAACGTGCTATCCAAACCCCAGAGCTACTGCATCATGGGTGGCAGATTTATTCAAGGATAAGGTGCAAGGGACTCCTCAATTTAAGATCAGTGAGATGAAGATGGAGCTTGAACGTGAACGCAAGGTGTCTGTAAGCATTCATAAATGCAAGAGGGCTAAGAGGAAGATAAGGCATGAGATGGAAGGTAGCTTTAAGGATGAGTTTGCTAAGTTGGAGGGCTATTGTGCGCAGCTGAGGAGAGATGACCCAGGCAACGATGTTATCCTGGAGGTAGATGATGATGGTGAAGACACGCGTGTCTTCAGAAGGTTGTACGTGTGCTTTAGTGCAGTAAAGGTTTGTTTCTAATTAACCATTATTTATGATTATACATGCAATGTTATGCTTACAAACGCTATGATTGACTCACTGTCAATTATGTAGGTCGGATGGAGGCTAGGGTGTAGACCAATCATTGGTTTGGATGGGACCTTCCTTAGGGGAAGCGCACATGGAGTCATCTTGACCGCTGTTGGAAGGGATGCCGATGATGCTCTCTACCCAATAGCCTTCGCCCTTGTGCAAAAGGAAAATCAGGAGCACTGGACATGGTTCATGTTATGCTTGAAGAACTCACTATCCTTGGATTCAGGCTCAACCGTCACGTTGATGTCCGACATGCAAAAGGTTTGAAATTATATCTACACAAGTCTGTTATGCTTGATGGTATTAGTTACTTTATCTCGGTTATCATTGCAGGTTTAAATTCTGCTTGTTGTTTGTTTTTTATGGTTATGACAGGGATTAGAGAACACTATCTCTGATTTTGCCGGCTGCGGAGCATCGACTCTGTGCAAGACACATATTTGCAAACTGGAGCAAACGAAATGGTGGGGCAGAATTGAAGGATTGGTTTTGGGCGTGTGCTTGGAGTACCTTTGATGAAGAATTCAAAGAAAACTTGGACTTGATGTCCAAGCGAAGTCGGCCAGCGGCGGTGGATATGATGCAATATCCAACACACACGTGGGTTCGAGCATATTTTACTCCCGGTGTAAGTGTTGGATTGTGGACAATAATGCCGCGGAGTGTCTTAATTCGTGGATTTTGGAGCTGAGATTTCTGCCCGTTATTAGGCTGTTTGATGGTATAAGGATGAAGATGTACAAGAAGTGGGCAAACAGTGAGAGTATTGTCAGCAAATGGAAGGCCGATTACAGTCCCAAGTGTATGGAGTTGTTTGAGGCTAACCGGTACTTGGCTGTAGGCTGTACAGTGGATTTCAATGGCACCGAGGGGTATGAGATAAGAGAAGGGAGAAATGTGCATACCGTTAATCTGAGATCTGAGAAGTGTTAGTGTAGGGCATGGGATTTGACTGGCATCCCATGCCAGCATGCAATATGTGCAATGCTTGATGCGAGGGTTGAGCCAATAACATTCATATCGAGATACTATCACCAGGCCACATACATAGCCAGCTATGCCAAGAAGTTCCAGCCTGTGAGAGGTGTCAAGTTTTGGAATAAGGCACCAGAGCACCCCCTTCTACCACCTCCCATCTGCACCCAGCCTGGAAGACCCAAAGAGAAAAGAGTGAGAACTGAAGAGATTGATAGGAGGGTGAACAAGGGTGTTGCAGTACAAAAGTCATATGAAAATGCTCAAAATCCAAGGCCAGTGCCGGACAAATTATCCACTCGTGGTAAAATCCAGAAATGTAGCTTCTGCCGTGGGGAGGGCCACTACAAGCGCACATGCAAAAAACTTAAAGAGGTATGTTTTATGTATCTTTATGCATATTGCTTTATATTTCTTGCTGTGTAGTGGTGTGGCTGTTTGGTGGCTGTTTGCGTGCATATAGGCCTGTATAGTTTACGTCATAGTTTACATTTGTTGTTGTCCTGTATAGGCCCCTTCAAGCGTGGCATCATGCTCTACCACTGCTCCCGATGCTGCTGTTCCACCACCCCAGCCCTCAAGCATCACCAACCCGTCTCCATCAGCTCAATCATCTCAGCCCCAAAGTGTGACAAACCCTCCATCGTCTCAGCTTGCCACTCAAGAGTCAAGGACAAATCCGACTGGAGGCAATGTGTATTCAAGACGTAGGCCCGCCTCTCGTAGGGCTCCAGTTGGCGCCATTAACATACCACCTGGTCAGGGGGGATGGGTGTAATGTATGATGCCAAATCTGGGGCTTACATATACAATGTAAGTATATTAGGGGCTGAATGTCATGTATGCTGAATGTGTATTTTGTGCTGCAATGTCATGTATTTATGTGCTGCAAAATCAGGGGCTGAATATGTATGCTGATTATGTACTTATATGTTGAATATGTATGCTGATTATGTACTTATATGCTGAATATGTATGCTGATTATGTACTTATATGCTGAATATGCATGCTGATTATGTACTTATATGCTGAATATGTATGCTGATTATGTACTTATATGCTGAATAGTATGCTGAATATGTTTAGGGCTGATATATGCTGATATATGCTCAACTATGCTGAATATGTATGCTGAATATGTTTAGGGCTGATATATGCTGATATATGTATGCATATTGCAGCCTGCCCAACCATCTCAAACTGTCCTTAAACATGGACCCGCGGCTGCACGAGTGGAGGACCAATACCAAGGTAGAAAGAAATTCCCCATTCCAAACAAGAAGGCAATGAGGATGGCAAAGTCAAACACTCAAAAGCACACTTACAGCCAGGCTACTAGGAAGATTCCGATTAGGCAACCACTAACTGCACCATCAAATCCAATCCACCCACCAAATCTCCAAGAATGTGGAAGTAGGATCATCACTACCCGTCAACTCCTCAGGCAAAGGGATAATATGGTCTCCAAGACAAGATCCGACATGAAGTATCATGAGGGGGCTTGAAACTGTCTTGTACTTTGGAATATGATTTTGTATAGGTGTTTTGGACCTCCTTTTTATATGTAATTAATGTCTGCTTGGATGCTATGTTTTTGTTGGAAGCAAGCTATGTCTTTTGGGCAAACAGAATATGGGTATGGTTGGTTATGTCTACCAACCACCAACTCTATCTTTTTTTGGCATTTAAGACCATCTAACTTGATGCACTTAACTTTAGACAAAGCTGAATATTCATGACAGCAATGTAATGTGCCTTTTATGGACACCTTTTTTGCAAGCAAGTTCTATATGATGACATCTTGTTGAACCACTATGTTAGTTCCTTCATGAATTCTCTTCATGTTTATCATCTTTTGTGCACACACACACTTAATTTCACTTCATTTCTTACCTATTTGTGAAATTAATTAAAGTTAATTTGAGTTTAATAAATGATCAATCACTCATTTACACAATAACTTAACAATTGGCTAACAAACCAAGGGTGACTCATGTTAACATTAATTTGAGTTTGCATACACAACCACAACCACAACCATGTTTCTAGCACATCGCCAATTGGCTTACAAAACAAGTCCATATGGCTTGCACAAGTTCAAAATAATTTGTCTCAAGGGTCCCAGCATGAATTCGTTAAGATAATGCCCTACGGCTAAATTACAACAAGACAAACCAACTAAGCTTTGCCTAGGCACAAAACAAATAGAAACACCCATGTCAATAACAAGTTCCCATGGTGATCTTGAACTTCAACTCAGACCTCTTTGCTTGTTTTGCATTCAGATCATGACTATTCCTCATCTTCTTTAGTTCACCATGAATTGCATCAAGCTCTTCCAAGAAGTATCGGCCATCATCATAACCATCATCAACACCATCTCCATAACCATCTCAGTCTCATCAAGAAGCATCCTTATCACCTCGAGTTCCCTTTGCCTAAACTTATCATCGTACCAGTCAAAGAAATCGCAATGTTCCTCCTATAAAACACACAAACAACATAAACTGAGTACACATTATAGAGGAATTCAACATCACTAAGCAACCATGACCAGCACCCACTACACATCAAAGCAAACACCATAAAAATTCTATCACATACACACATAAAACATCAAACTCAATTAAATCTGTCATCTCATCAAACACCTACAATCACATTGCAACTTCCTTTCTCTAAGACATTTTATCAAACACCTACAATCACATTTCCAAAATCTGTCATTTTCAACCATTTCCTTCTCTTTGACATTTTATCAAACACTTTTAAGTGCATTCCATAACAAAATTATATTGTTACTTCCTTTCACAACCACTTAACAAACACTATCTCATCAATCATGTCCAAATGTTGCAACTGAGAAGCAGAGTGAGTTAGCCCTTTTAACAAACACTTAATGTGCATCAACCATATAAACTTACTTGGTAATAGTATCGGCATCCAAAAAACCTCCTCCCAGGGTTCCAATTAGTCCACGAGGTCCAACGTGGAGCAGCAACACCACAATGGCAGAATCGTTTCGGGCCCTCATATTCATCCTCCCGATTTTGACTTCGTATTCTTGGACCCGGGTTCCTCTTGTGGTTGGTGCTACAAGCAGAAGGCATTGAGCAGCTCTTCAACCCACCACCATTCTTCGTTTGGTTCGTCGAAGAAGAAGAACACCTCGTGTTCCAGCTCCTCATGCTCGCGAGTATGGAAGAAGAAGAAGAAGAAGAAGAAGAGGAAGAAGAACACCTTCCTTCGTGGTTCCTGGTTTCGGGTTAGGAGCACCTCTTCACATTCGCGAGGAACAGGGGTGTGAGGATGGAAATTGGGGATTAGGGTTTTTGTGTTTGAAATTGGGATTAGGGTTTTGGTATTTGACATTGGGGATTTGGTGACTTGGCATGTATTGCCAACATGGATTCATTCCATTTGCTGTGTGTCATCCACGTGGCTTAATTATTGTGGGCCCCACACCAAGGCTAACAGCAGTTAGTTGAAACTTAACAGTGTGCTTATTTTTGTACCATTTTCATTTTCAAAGGCCGGTTTTGCCCCATCCAAATTAGGGGTGCTATAGTTGTCCATTTTGAAATTTACCGTGGCTACTTTTGCACCTTTACCCTTTTGAGAATAGCTTTTGAGTAGAATAGTTTTTTCTGAAAAATAGCTTTTGATGAAATAAAAGTGTTTGGATTAAGCTTTTTGAGAATAGTTTTTAAGAATAAATTTTGAGTAGAATATAGTTTTTCTAAAAAATAGCTGTGATGAATAGCTTTTCATATTTCTTTTATTTGAAATAAGTGTCTTTCCTAAATGAGAGATCGAAACTTTAGGGAGAAAAATATAGTTTTTCTCAAAATAGCTTTTGAAACCCCAAAATAGCTTTTGCAGTAAGAATCTTTTTTTAATTTTTGAATGTAGAAAAATTAGAGGCTGAGTTTAAAATTCTTGATTAATATTTTTACTTTTTTATCTTTTATTTTCTATTTTTTTAAAATAGCATAATGTCACTTGTTAAAGTTTTGAAAATTCAACTTCACAAAGTTTTCCTTCCTATGAACTATATCACGTGTCATTTTCCCTTAGTCATCAATGTTCGCCTATAAGTAATTTTCAACGTGTTTTGCTGAACAAGAGAAAATATTAAATAAATTAAACTTGTATAACAGTAAAAGAAGGATAAAATTATATTGACACTCAAAATTTAATAATGTAACTTATAAATTGGACAAAAAAATGAAAAAAATAACAATCTCTACATTCCATAATATAAGATCATATTAATTTTTTGTGGAAGCTATGAAAGCTAAATAAACTATTAAAATTTAATAGTTTTTACATGTTTATTAGTTTTTGAATAAGGAAAATTATTTTTAAGAAATATGATAAATATAAATACATTTAAGTGATCTATTCTATATCATTAATTTTATTAAAAAATTAAATTAATCTTATAATTAGTGTATAAATTATAAGAGTAGTTAATATGGCCATATCAAGATGCACTATTAATAATTAGTTAAAGAAAAGGTGGCACTCTAAGAGTATAAGGTTAAAAGCGGTGGCATTCTGGATGCACTATTAAAAGTTGACGAATTATACAGAATAATTAAAGCGGGAAAGATAACAATTATTTTTTAAATTTTTATGAATAAATACATGATAAATGTCACAATAAAATGAACCGTTGGGAAACAATCAACTTTTTGGGCAGAGTCAAACAGTTAACTTCAAAATTATATAGTCTCTCCTCCACCTCCCTCTAAAAAGGTGGCACTGCAAGATTGCATAACTATTTTTTGCAAAAAATAGTTTGAAAAAGTTATTTTTTTGGGTCACACTTTTTGTTTGAATTTATCACTATATACTACATAAAATTAGTGATATTTTGATATCTTATAAATATAAAATGATTTATTTTAAATTTTATACTACCTCCGGTCCTAAATATAAGACCTAGTTGAACTTTTTTGAAGAGATTAAAGTTGTGAAATATGTTATTAAATTATGACATATTTGATATCTTTTTAGATTATCCATTAGCTTATTGATGACTCCCCACATTTAGTGGTTTTTAGGAAATATTTTGTTGTATTTGGGGAGTCATGAATTAAATAATTGATTGATTTTGATGTGAATTGGAAAGAAAGTAGTTTGAGAGTATATGAGTTCTTTTGGAAAATATGAAATTTAATTGAAATAGGAAACTTAATATATTAAAAGAAATATTTTGATGAGAAGTTTCCTATTAATGAGATTATGTGATTGAGTCATTGTGATTATTTCTCATTTCTTTCTCTTCATGAATGCATATTTAATGAAAAGGAAATAAAGAGAAAGGACATACAAGAAAAGGAAAGAAAAGAAACTTAACATGCAAGGCAAAGACAATATGGTGTTGAACTATTTTATTATAAATATACACATGCAATTGAGGAGAGGAGAGACTTGGTCATAATTCTTCCAATTCCTATAGCCTACACGGAGGCTTGGTCATAATTCTTCCAATTCCTATAGCCTACACAGAGACTTGGTTACAATTCTTCCAATTTCCAATTCCTATAGCCTACACGGAGGCAAGGATATAGGTGGAAACCGAAAGGCATTTATAGACATTAGTACTCTAGATTAGCTAGTTGGATTAATTCATAATTAACTTAGTGGGAATAAAATCTAAGAAGCAGATAAGGGATTAGTGGCTCTAGGTTGTTCTTTTGACTCGTGAATTTCATCTGTGTGAATATTTGTTTTATTTTATTTTCTTAGATATTAGGTAATTAAAATCAATTTTCTTTTGTTTACTCAACTTGAATGAAAATAGGAGATCTAATGCCTAGTTATTAATTGTCTGAGTCTCTGTGGGATCGACCTTGAACTACCACTTTACTAAATTTACGATCTGTACACTTGCGGAGTTTTTATCAAAATTTTGGTAGCATCAAGTTTTTTGGCGCCGTTGCCGGGGACTCAAGGAAATTAGTAATTAGAATTAGAAATTCTTAAGTAGTTTTAGTTTGAGTTTTTTTTTTCTTTTGAAAAAAATAGAAAGATGGACTTTTCAGAGCTTAATTATTATAAATGGTATCGATGTTATCACTGTAGAAATAATCATGTACCAGAAAATTGTCCATTTTTGCCTACCATAAATTATATAGGAGATGACTTCACTAGGAAACAAACTTATGTTGATGATTTTTCTAGGCCTAGTTGGAATTTTGAGCAGGATGAGTGTTGGAACCCACATGTTGATCCTTATTCACATGCAATAAACACACCCTTCATATCTTATTCACATGTTCAAGGAAACAATTTTGAGGGTGGTGAAATCTCTCATAGAGAAGAAAGATTTGACATATTAGAAAGATTAGCCGATATGTGTTTGAAATGGCAAGAGAAATGTTTCAAAAGGTTAGACTCAATTGAGACTAAGTTTGAATCAAGAGTACAAAATCTTGTAGCACAGATGAGTCAAATGTGCAGAGACCTTGAAGAATTAAAACAAAATTCCTCCTTTAATCATAGTTCCCCTTTGTTATTTAATGAGATTGAATATGATGGAGTTAAGGATAGGGATAACTTTGAAGTTGAAGAAGATTTAGAGGTTGTCTTAGAGCCTGAAACTTGTTTGGAAGAAATTGATGGGTGTCTAATTGATGTTCAAGATGTAAATTCAAATGTTTGTGATTCTGATATACATGTTAATGTGAGTGTTCCTATAACTATTTTGGATTATTCTCCTATTAATGTGATGACTCTTACTGATGAGAGTCAAATTGATTTTATTGGATGCTCATTATTCTTAGAAAGACATACATCTAATTGTTTGCATGAGCATATTCTAATTCCTTTGAAATCAGTGATTGCTTGTTCTTTGAAATTGTCTATGATTGAAAAGACACAAGTCATTACTTTGATTGATCATTTATACTGTTTGAAAAGGAATGAAGATGAGTGGATTAGGTAAAATAAACTAGTCTAAGAGAAAAAATTAGGTAAATCAATTTATAATTAACTTATTTTACTTTTTTAGGATTTTTCAAAAAAGTCAACTAGGTCTTATATTTAGAACTAGAGGGAGTATAATTTTTCAAAGATTTAATTATTTTAAATTTAAAATAAATAGATTTAATTATTTTAAACTTAAAATAAATATAGAATTTTAAGTGATAAATCTTTAAACCTTAGATTAAATGAGAGGTTAGAGTTGGATTACATGAAAATTGAAGAGCTCGTCACTGATCTCATGATTACGTGTTCATGAGTCCGTTATTATGGAAAGGTAATGGAGTGATTAATGTTACTACTCCCCCGTCCTTATTATAAGTAACCAACTACTCATTTCTCAATTCTCATATACTAAAGAATGGTAGTTGAGTCTTAAAATTTATGTTAAACTTTTTATTTTTTCCAACGTCACCTTCATTAAATAATATGTTTCATATTTTCAATTTTAAATCTCCATAAATAATAAGGGTAAAGTGGAAAAAACAGTATTTAATGCAGTGGTTAGTGACTTATTTAAAGGATAAAAAATTATAGATAGTTGACGATTTATATTAAAGACTGGAGGGAGTAATTTTTGTAACTATTCCATCAACTTAATAGGATTGTTCTTTTGGTCAGTGTGTTAATGGGAATAATAATGATAAGATTAAACATGAATAAATATGGGATAGTAATATTATAACTCCCTTAACTATTCAAATTTATTTATGGAATAATAATGACATAAGATTAAACGGTAGATATCTGTTTTATTAATTCTCTCAAACGATTATTGGTTAAATTGGTGTTTCATTCTTTTTTGTTCTTTTTTTGGTTCTTTTTTTTTAATGGGGATGGGGGATTCAAGGTTCTGAAACCCGGCCCGACCCGGACGGTCGGACCGGTAAGAAAACGGCCCGTTTGACTCTGTTGGGCCTTTTTTCTGGTCAGCCCGCTTTAGGCCGCTTTTACGCCGTTGTTGACCCGGGAGCCGGAGTTGGGCCGTGCACCGGAACGAGTCGGACCGGTCAGAAATTGAAGACTGCAAAAAAAAAATATATCAGCAGCAGAAAAAAAATAAACTTGATTAAAAAAATGAACTTGATTAAAAAAATATCTTCATCCTAATTATATTAAGTTATTAAGTATTAACAATATTTATATATTTAATTTTCATTAAATTATTACTTCACTGGTTCGACCGAACGGTCCAACCGTTTCAACCGTTTCAACCATGACCCGCTCAATTTTCCGGCTCGACGTCCGGCTCGGGTTTTAAAACCTTGGGGGGATTGAACTGATGGGGAGGTTGAGGATAACTTATTCTTCTTCTTTTATTATGTACGGGGAGTTCGATTCTCGGACAAACTAAAAAAACACCTCATGCATATCACGGGTAAGATACTTTTAAACATTTGTGCAAATTATCTTATGTAAGCAAAACGTCCACCTTCTAGCTCTAATGTTTTTAACCATTTAAGCAATTTAACTAATGTAATATTTAATGAATAATTAACCAATGTAAACCAAATTTCTCAAAATTTGTAAAATGATCAACAACTTTATCATAATATATAGTTCACAAGTACAAAATTATTCTTGGGGTATAATACATCAACTATATAATTTTTAATGAGACATATATATCCCGTGCAACGCACCGGTAAAATTATGTTTAATGAATTATTTTGGTACTCAAGTTTCATCTTCTGCTTCTGTGCTCTTGGATTTATCATGAGTTTTGACCTCTTGCATGTTAAATGAAGAGGGTTTAAAGGCAATTTGAATCATACAAATACTGAGCTTTTGCCTTTCTACAGGAGATGGTTGTGATGAGGGAAGATATCACTACAATGCCATCTTCAAGTTTTATTTATTTGTCTTTTCAAAATATTTTAGGATATTCATTACTGTGCAACTTTATTGTGTGTCGACTTAATTATATGTTCGATGATATGGAGGCATAATAGATCTTGCCAAGTCTTAGTGTGAGCAACTCTCAACGCAGTGACTTTTAATTCCAGCTTCTGTGATATTTATTTTTCTTATATGCATGCACTGTCAATCTTGGATAGAATAATGTGTTTTTAAGTGGTACTTAATGGCATATGTTTCTTCTGAGAATGTTAGTCAAATGGAGCCGAATGTAGATGCTAAATTTATTGATAAAAAGTAAAGTTTGGAAGTTTCAAGCCTTAAAACATTATTCCTTTTTCATATATTTTGCTTCCCACCTTGATAAGAAAAATTGGAATGTCACATGACTAATTAAAAAATAAATGATAGATGGTCAGTCACTATTTCTGAAACCACATTTGTTGTGGATTATAATACTGTTTAATGAATTATTTTGGTCATAGAGTTTGGTCTTCTATTTCCCTGCTTAACTTTATTATTAGTTTTAACTTCTTGCATGTTAAAAGAGATGTGTATAATCAGAAATATTGCACTTGATTTTTTTTGTTTATGAACAAGTATTCATGTCATCTTTGCTTGGAACTTATTCTTGCTTTTGTGATATCTGAAATGAAGGAATTTATAGGATTGGCGCGTGACTATTGGAAATATACTGAAAAAATTCCTAATCATCAAATTTGTCATTTTTTCTGTTTTTTTAATCATACATGCAAGTTTTTGTTCAACAAATAACAAAAATATCATGCCAACTTTCAAATAGGGAGATGCCCGAGGAAATTTAGTTTTTTTTTTTGGGCGGGGGGAGGGGCGGGAAAGTTGGATGTGGTTGGTGATGGAGTTTAACTCTTCTTTTTTTTTACACAATTAAATGAAATTCTTGGTCAATTTAAAAATAACTCAAGTAATGTAAATTGAAATTATTTTGAAGTATTTATAGTTATTTTTCCCATCACTAATTTAATTTACCTTGATCTTTCCATGTATTTATGTCTTTCCTTAATTTAATTTATTTGTTTTCATAATAAGAAGTTCCAAATAAAAAATTAATAATTTTGAATATTTATATAATATGAGAATCTTTAAAATTAAAATTACTTGGAAAAATCAAGTGGTGATATCCCTTAGGAACAAAAGAAAATAGGATTTCTCAAAGTGGCTTTTACAGGTGGGAGAAGGTAAATTGGGGAACTCCCATGACGGTGTTGCTGAAATTGAAATTCTTGAGAGTGTTATCATTAGAGATTCTATGAGTCCATTGAATTCCATGGTCACAGCAACATACTCGGATCTTACTGAAAAATTGTTTGAATCAGAATACCTCACAAGTAGGGCAATTTTAGCTCCTACAATGAAAGTTGTTGATCAGATCAATAACTGCATGATGTCTATCATTCCTGGCCAGTCTGTTGAATATTATAGTTCAGATTCAATTTGCAAGACTAATTTAGGAGAAGAGACCATTGAAGATCTTTATGACACATAATTCCTTAACACAATTAAATGCTCCGGGCTGCCACATCACAAACTTGAACCCCTAAATGGACTAACAAATTGGCCATAAATGGGAATTAAAGAGGGTCCAGCATTTGAAAATGTGAAATGTTCAAAAAACCATGTGCCCAAAAAAATTGCTTATTATTAACAAAATTAATCTGCTACCTGCCCAGTAACACTGCGTGAATGACCCATCGAAAAAAAAAACTCATTTGATCTCATGCCTCACTTTAATACACCGTATGTGTTTACATGATAAATAAATATTGACCTCCCGTGCAATGCACGTGGTAAAATGCTTGTTATAGATAGTTGACGATTTATAATAAAGACTGGAGGGAGTAATTTACTACTTCCACCGATACCTAATATATGAGTCCAAAATTTGAATGACTTTGTTCTCTAATATAAGAGTTCATATCACATTCTCTCCACATTTAATGTGTTTTTTCCTATTTTACCCTTAACTCTCTTTCATATTTATTAATTTTTATGTATTTCTCTCTCTTAAAAGTATCATAATAAATATGAACATTATTAAAAAAGAAATAGGCCTGAATATAAACATGGCCTAATAGGTCAAGCTAAGTTTTAAGTAGGTTAGACTGTAGGCCAACTTTTAAGGGTTTGACCAATTCCCACCGTATGGGCATAACAAGAGTACAATTGAGAATAAATTCTATATTTAGAAATTTTTCAAATTTAAAATGATTGTGTTCATCATTTACTCTTAATTCCTAAAGTAATGGAATATGAAGGCATCTATATTTTATAATATAAAATTTATGGTTAACTTTAATTTTATTATATTTTGAATAATTAAGAAATTCCTTAATTCATATCCTTTGCCATTATCATTTTTAGGTAAGTTCAATTAAATTCATAACAACACGTGATTTTAATGTGATGATATGTTAGGTTGGCCAAAAAAAATGTGATGATATGTTAGTGAATTATAACTTCTTGTACTGTTAACAGTAAACTATGGACATGATGCAGCACCTACTTTCTGACCAACAAAAAATAAAAGCACATGCGCGAAAAATTTTTTTCAACCAGTGCACATGTGATTTGTTTTTGTCGGTTTTGTCCCCTGTTCAACGGCCCGGGCCATCTTTAATTTGCCTCTCCGAAAGTTGAATTTGATTATATAGATTATAGACAGTAGGCGCACATTTATATACGTCGGATCAAAATCATTTTTATTTCTATAGTTATTTGCCCATGTTGGCCTCATGAATCAACTTCAACATGACATTGTAAAATTTTCTTAAGCATTGATCGAACTCACTAAATTTATAATTTATTGATCATTTGTGACGTCCAAATCCAAAAATGTGAATGACAATCTCGTGTAAATTTATATATTTAATAATGTTAATATTTTTTGAATTATTTGTGTATTTTATATTAATATCATAATATATATTGGAAAAAGGTAAATAGGCTACTCCTAAAGGCGTGAAAGCTGGTATAAAAAAACGGCGTGAAAGCTAGACTTTACAAAAAAAAGACAGTCTATTTACTTAAATAAGCCTAGAAATTTGAACAAAAATATAGGACTAGAAATGGGCCTGAATATAAACTAGGGCTGCACAAAAGCCCGGCGGCCCGGTTGGCCCGTCATGACCCGATCCTATGTCAAAAATGGTCTGTCACGAAGTGGCCCGAGACCAGCCCGATTAGGACATGACCGACCCGGCTATCGGGTAGGACAGGACCAGGGCATATGCTCCATGACCAACAGGACGGCCCGACCCGATAATTTTATTATTTTTAGTAAAAATATTTTTGATTAATTAACACAATTATCAAACTATTTCATAATTAATTAATTACTTATTTAATTTAAAAATAGTTGATTACAATTCTTTATTTTTCCTACATAATACATCAATTTATTTAATGGTTGAAAAGTGGAAGTTTTTTATTTAATTGTACAAAAAAAGAATTTGGGACCAATATGGTCCGTCATGTGGCCCGGTGTCATGTCCGGCCCGATCTCGGTGTCGGGCCAAACAGGACATGACCGGGTCTCGGGCCAAAAATTCTGGCCCGACAATTATTTAGGACATGACCAGGGCATATAGGTGGCCCGGTCATGTCCGTCATTTGTGCACCCCTATTATAAACATAACCTAATAGGTCAAGTTAGGCTTTAAGTAGGTTAGGTTGTAGGCCCCCCTTAAGGGTTTGGCCTATTTCCAATTCCCACCCTTATAGGCATAATTGGAGTACAATTAAGAATAAATTATATATTTTGGAAAATTTTCAAATTTAAAATGATTCTGTTCATCATTCACTCTTAATTCCTAAAATGATGGAATACAAAGGCATTTATAATATAAGATGTATGGTTAACTTTAATTTTATTATATTTGACTAATTAAGAAATTCCTTAATTCATCTCTTGCGATCATCATTTTTAGGTAAGTTCAATTAAATTCATAACGACACGTGATTTCAGTGTGCTGATATGTTAGGGCCCGTTTGGTTGGACGGAAAGTGTCTGATGGAAATGGAAATGGAATTTGAGTGTAAGAGAGTAAAGATGGAAAGCAGAGGTAAATTAGGTAATGATGAGATGTAAAAGTTTGTGGGGCCCATGAAAAGTGTGAAATGGAGAGAGAAAACTTGTGGGTCCCGGGATATATGGAAATTACTTTTTTCATTTCCTTATTTCAATTCCATTTGGACTTTCTGGCCATCCAAACTAGCCCTTAGAATCCGTTATGAAATTGGGAAATGTAATTGAAGATGAGAATTGAGGGTAAAGGGTAAATATGGAAAGTAGAGGTAAATTAGGTAATGATGAGATGTAAAAGTTTGTGGGTCCAGAAAAAGTGTGAGATGGAGAGAGAAAGTTTGTGGGTCCCCGAATATATGGAAATTACCTTTTACAATTCCCAATCTCAATTCCTTTTCTCAATTCCCATGATACAAACGAGCCCTGAGTGAATTATAACTTCTTGTACTGTAAACAGTAAACCATAGACAGCACCTATTTTCTGATCAACAAAAAATAGAAGCACATGCGCAAAAAAAAAAAAGATCACAACCAGTGCACATGTGATTTGTTTTTGTCGGTTTTGTCCCTGTTCAACGGCCCAGGCCCCAGGCCATCTTTAATTTGCCTCTCCGAAAGTTGAATTTGATTATATAGACACAAATTTATATACGTCCAATCAAAATCATTTTTATTTCTATGGTTATTTGCCCACACATGTTGGCCTCATAAATCAACTTCAACATGACATTGTAATATTTTCTTAAGCATTAATTTTTTTTTGCTCAGATCTTACGCATTAATCGAGTTCACTATATTTATAATTTATTTATTGATCATTTGTGACGTCCAAATCCAAAAATGTGAATGACAACCTCATGTAGATTTATTTATTTATTGTTCATCATTTGGTGTGTAGAAACTTGATAATATAAGTTTGATAAAAAAGAATAGAACATTAGTTTTTTTTTTTTTTTTACTTTTTATGAGAACTTTACATCGCTATATCTCGCCACAGTACTATTGGCTTTTGAAATCTCATTCTCTTTTCATGTACCTCGTACATTGCCCATGAGAACCACATACTATTCATTGACATGCGAGAACCGGCCATCATCACATCACATATTATTCTATGGATCAGATAAGCATAAGTGCATAACTCGTAGTCCATAAAAGAACACGGTATCGATCGATCCATATCATAGCATCATGTATACCACATTTTCAATGAGTGTTGATGATCTCACGAACGAAGAGTACATATCAAATGAAACAAAAAACATATGAAGCGCGTTTTGAAATATGATCTTCTCCGTACTAAACCCCGCTCCATCATTTTTTTGTTGGACTGAAAATTCTTTCATTGAAAACGTCCTATAAATTCCCAAACGGTCTAAGGTGTTTTCTCACTCAAAACCCTTTAGTTGAGAACATAACTGAAGAGAGGCATTTTTAGGCAATTTAGCATCCACTCATCATGTCTTTGATAGTCTCTCCACTCACTACTTCGACCCATTGCTCTCGGCGCTCTGCAAATTATCATCCCAGCATTTGGGGAGATCATTTTATTCGATATTCCTCCCAAACTTTGGTATTCCCACTTTGTCTTTTTTGCTTTATTTTTTTTTGGACTGTGCTTTATATATCTATCATACATATCATCAATTAAGGAATATTCAATCTTAGCACTTGTGTAGGCGCGCATGATCAAAATAAATTTATTAAAAGTATTAGTATTAGCCAATAATTACAGACCGGTTCTGGTTTCAGATATGTCTATTTAATTTAGACCGTCAATATCTAAAAAAGAAACAGCCTAGATTTAATATGTTTAGTTTACAATTTTTTTAAATCACTTTTTTTTTTACAATTTGGCAGTTAAAAGATTACTTTAAATTTTGATTTTGTATCAATTAAAATAAGTTTTATGTAAAAACCCTGTATAAAGTTAGACTTAGACCGTCTATTTTAGATCTTTGCGATCCAAAGTACATAGGCACTACTACCCTACCCATCTTTATGATATGCACCGAAACTGAATCCTGCATAATACAACACACACTCATGTGTGTGTGTGTCTATATATATATATATATATATATATTAAACACACACATGATCCAAGGCCAACATGCATATATAGGTCCTTGTTTTTTTATGTTATGAAAGAGAAGCATTATAAAGGTTGATTTGGGAAAATTTAGAAAATGATCTTATATTCACAAACAAATTGAAGTTTAATATATAACAAAGTGATCTTATCTTTAAATTAGGAATGGAGGGAGTAATATATAACACATACAATGTTAAATATGAGCGCAGGAAGTGACTGAAAAAATGGAGATGCAGATTAAAATGCTCAAGGAAGGAGTAAGGAAGATGCTCCTTCATCCAACCAAAACCCCCGTGGTAAAAATGCGCTTGATTGACTCAATCCAACGTCTAGGCGTGAGCTACCATTTTGAACTTGAGATTGATGACTTGTTGCAAAAGATTCATGATAATTACGTTGATAATGGTAGAATAACTGTAGAAGAAGATGATCTACATACTCTTGCACTAATGTTCAGACTATTAAGGCAACATGGATATCACATCTCACCTGGTATATACGCCTCAACATATCCACAAACACACACACACTTCAAATACTTTTATGGTCAACCCACCTAACATGCATATGCATGTATGATTAAACTACCATGATTAAAAACACGTGACTTATTATCTCTTTTTATAAACAGATGTCTTTGAAAAGTTCAAGGATGAGCAAGGCCATATGAGGGAAGCACTGGCTAGTGATGTAGAAGGAATGCTTAGCTTGTATGAAGCTGCACATCTTAGAGTTCACGGAGAAGATGTGTTAGATGATGCTCTTGCTTTCACTTCTACTCATCTTGAGTTGATGGTCATCCATTTGACCCCTTCTCTTGCTGCAAAAGTCAAGCACAGCTTGAAACACCCACTTTTCAAGAACATTCCAAGGCTCGAAGCGTGGTGTTACATTTCTTTCTACCAAGATGATCCTTCCCACGATGAAACTCTACTTTCCTTCGCAAAACTGGATTTCAATATTCTCCAAAAATTGCACCAAAATGAACTCGGAAATATTTCTAAGTATGTTTTTCTAATTATACTAATAGCTAGTCCCAATACAATGTAGGTATTGAGTGAGTGCGCTTTACGTTAAGTCATATTGCTTTTGATTTACAGGTGGTGGAAAGAGTTGGATTTCAGAAGCAAGCTCCCTTTTGCTCGCGATAGGTTGGTGGAGTGTTACTTTTGGATTTTGGGGGTGTTTTATGAGCCTTGCTTTGTTTTGGCCAGAAGGATAACCACTAAAGTCATATGTATCACATCGATCCTTGATGATATATATGATGTTTATGGGACACTCGAAGAGCTACAACTTTTCACAGAAGCAATTGAGAGGTTAAATTTATGTTCTTAAAATATTTTAACAAATGATATTCTATAGTCTCGTTAAAAGAGTTTCATTAAACTTTATTGATTTCTTGAACATTTTTCAGGTGGGATATAGGGTGCTTGGAACTTTTGCCAGAGTACATGAGATATTGTTACCAAGCACTCTTGGATGTTTACGATGAAATCAAGCAAGAAGTGACCAAGGAAGGAAGAGAATTTTGCATGAAGTATGCCAAAGATGAAGTAAGACATATATACTTTTACATTTATTCAACCACTTTTTTAAAAAAATTTAGATACTTTAAATAATTGATTTTCTCATAATAATGTACTTATCGATCAAATGTTAATGAATAAATTTCTAAAAATTTGTATGCTAAATATTAACATCGGGATATTCACACTATCTACTTTCACTTATTAATTAGCTAGCTCTACAATCATAAGATGTTATTAATGCTAAGATACGCACAGATGAAAAGCTTGGTGCAAGCGTACTTTGTTGAAGCCAAATGGTATAATAGTAGTTATACACCATCAATGGAGGAGTACATGGGAAATGCACTTGTCTCTTGTGGATACCGTATGGTTGCAGCCACGTCATTCATTGGCATGGGACCTACTGCTACAGAGGATGCTTACCAATGGCTATCCAATGACCCCAAAATTGTTAGGGCCTCACTAATTATTTGCAGGCTCATGGATGACATCGTGTCCGAGGTACTACTTATAGACCCAAAATTCCTACCTTGGCCTGTTTAATTATAAATTCCATTGATGTCGGTATAGAGGTAATATAATATATATTAATAATTTGTGTTTGTGTCGGGTGTAATTGTTAGAATGAGCAAGAGAGAGGAGATGTTGCTTCGGCCGTAGAGTGCTACATGAATAAATATGGTGTGAAGAGAGAAATTGCGGTTCAAGAGTTGAAGAGGCAAGTGATGAGTGCTTGGAAGGATATAAATGAAGAACTTCTTGAGCCTTTGCAATTGCCAAGAGCCTTGTTGATGCGAATTCTAAATATGACCCGTGTGATGGATGTGCTTTATACAGATTCTGATGGCTACACTGATTCTGACAAGACAACAAAGCATCATATTGTTGCTTTGTTCTTGCACGCTTTTCCTGTTTGAAAATCGAGGAATTTGCAAAGCCTATGATGATGCAAAATTTCTGAAATAATAATATGATGGGGATCATTGGAAATTTGAATATTAGTCTCCCTAAATTTTTAGGATTTTTATGTATTATAATTTAAAATTTCTTTTTGCAAATCTATTTTGTATTCTAATTTTCTATTTTAATAAAATCTTCTAAGCAATTTGAAAAAAAAATTCGTATATTCCGGATTTGATCACGTGCATTTATGTGATGACAAGCGAGGGAGATAAACAGGTAATAAAAAACACAAAATTGTTAAAGCCGCTCAATTTATTGGCCGGCTCATGCATGGTACCGTGTCCATCATAAGTCCAAATTTCCTACATTTGTTTAAAACTGACTTTAATTGTTGGGAAAATGCCATTTAAATTTCTCCGAATATATAAAAGGACAATTAAGGAACCTAAATTTCTAAAAGGACCATGAAGGAACTCGGACCTAGTTGACATTTTAAATTTATGTGAAAAGACAAAATTACCCCATCCTTAAACACAAATTACTTCCCATGGTGGGTGGCAATGGTGGGTGTTAGGATGAGAAGTAATTTGTGTTTAAGGATGAGAGTAATTTTGTCTTTTCACACAAATTTAAAATGTTAACTGGGTCCGAATTCCTTCATGATCCTTTTGGAAGATTAGGTTCCTAAATTGTCCTTTTGCATATTCGGAGGGATTAAAATGACATTTTCCCTAATTATTTAGTAAAGAGTGAAGAGACAAAAAAAAGGGAAAATTGTCAAATGTACTACTCCTATCATTGTATATTCCTCATTAATTATTGGGTACAGTGTTTATTTTCCTGACATATAGTAGCGGTAAAGAGAACAGGTGTACAAATAAGGGGATCCAGAGTCAAGAACACAGATATTCTATATGCTGGGCTTTGAGCCTGTTATTTGTTGGGCTTCAGTATTTAGGTGTTTTATATAGAAATTAAAGGCAAAAATAACGTGCTTGTGCTCCAATGTGTGCTTCAACCGAAGAATAAAATATTTTTTTTTCAAAACTAGTGGTATCTCCCGTGCGTTGCACGGGTTTCCCGCGCTCCGCGAGGTTTTGTTTAAAAATTAGTATTAACCAAAAAAATTACTATCTAACCTTAACCTTAGAAGAAAGAAAATTTCAATGACAACTTCTAGTTTACATTATCAAATGACCATTTTTCTGTAAGTTGTAATGAAAATCGAAATTAAATCTAACTGAACACATATTCCCTATGTGAAGAAACAACTCTTCCTTTTGTGTTCTATATCTACATGGAACAACTTCTAGTTTGCACGGGAAAGATAGACAAATAAAAGGACACAATAAAACATTTGCAGATATATATTAGGCCAAAAAGATCATCATAATGGTGACACTAAAGATATAAATCTTTAAGGCAAATTCACACAAAAAAAATATGTGACCCAAATAAAAT
Organism: Mimosa pudica; assembly: GCA_029929735.1. NCBI lineage: Eukaryota > Viridiplantae > Streptophyta > Magnoliopsida > Fabales > Fabaceae > Mimosa > Mimosa pudica. The sequence goes on from JAKELP010000001.1 coordinate 3,750,190, forward strand.
AGCCCAAGAAAGTAAAGAATACGTGGGCCAACTAATTAAATAATAAATATAATAAATAATATAAATAATAAAGAATAAATAATAAATATAATAATAAATATAAATATTAAATAATTAATTATAAATAAAAATAATAAATAATAAATATAATAATATAATAAATATATTAAATAATAAATAGTTAAATAATTAAAAAATTGTCAAATAATAAATATAAATAATAAATATAATAATAAATATAAATATTAAATAATTTACTCATGAACAAATTTTTTATTTTTTTTTTTAACTTTTTATTTTAACAAATTTGCACTAAAAAATATATGACAAATTTTCTTTTAACTTATTTTTACCTTTTTTTAACAAATTTGCACTAAAAAAATATATGACAATTTTTTAGCTAAAATATCGGGTGAAAAAATCATATAATTACTAAATTTTTTTTTTTAAAAAAAAAAGTTAAAAAAATAAAAAATATATTATAGACCCAAATAAATTAGCCCAAGAAAGTAAAAATACGTAATAGAGAATGTCGATCACTGCACTAAAAATTTACTCATGAACTAATTTTTTAATTTTTTAACTTTATTTTAACAAATTTGAACAAAAAAAATATATGACAATTTTTTTAGCTAAAATATCCGGTGAAAAAAATCATATAATAACGTAAATTTTTTTAAAAAAAAAGGAAAAAAAAATAATATATTATATTCTACCAAATCACTATTCATGAACAGTGCTAAAAAAATATGTGACTCAAATAAATTAGCCTAAGAGAGTAAAGAAAAAAAAAGTTAAAAAAAAATTTGCTCATGAATAAATTTGTTAATTTTTTTTTAACAAATTTGCACTAAAAAATATATGACAAATTTTTTTAGTGCAAAATATCGGGTGTAAAAATCATATAATAATTATTTTTTTAAAAAAATAATAATATATTATAGACCCAAATAAATTAGCCCAAGAAAGTAAAGAACACATAGCCCAAATAAATTCGCACAAGAAAGCAATCACATACAATAGTAATAGAGAATGTCAATCACTGCACTAAAAATTTGCCCATGAACAATTTTTTTAACAAAAAAATAAATAATATATTATATTCTACCAAATCACTATTCATGAACAGTGCTTAAAAAATATGTGACTCAAATAAATTAGCTAAGAAAGTAAAGAAAAAAAAGTTAAAAAAAAATTTGCTAATGAACAAATTTTTTAATTTTTTTAATTTTTTTAAAAAAAAATTTAAAAAAAATATTATATTCCACCAAAAATACTGTTCATGCTCTCACAAAAACACTGTTCATGAACAGTGCTATGAACAGTGTTTTTGGTGGAAGACTCTTTTAAGATATATTGATATTGATATTGATGATTGATGATGATGATTGTGGTATGCAAAGAATTAAACGTAGATAATTGAAAAATATGATACTGATATTTTTTCAAATTTTTTATCCTTGTTCCAAAGAATTACCATCTTATAAATTGTGTAATACTCCCTCCGATCCTAAATATAAGACCTAATTGACTTTTTTGAAAATCCTAAAAAAGCAAAAAATAAGTTAATTATAAATATATTTACCTAACTTTTTTCCTTAGACTAATTTATTTTACCTATAAACTAATGGATTATCTAAAAATATATTAAATATGTCATAATTTAATAACATATTTCACAACCTTAATCTCTCCAAAAAAAAGTTATCTAGGTCCTATATTTAGGACCAGAGGTAGTATAGTGTTTCACATGGATATTTTAAAAAGCGTGAGGTCGTAATTGTTACAACTTTCTCTCTCTTCAATTTATCCAAATCATCAACTGAGTGGATTATAAATTAAAAAAGGTAATGGAGCAGGATTTAGGTAAATTTTCATAAAAAGACGCTAAAATATGAGAAGAACACCTAAAATGATCTTCTGAAAAAACATTTACATGATGATATTAACTCTAACCGCTGTTGGCAAGGTGGTGGATTTGGACACAACCCTTTTGCTTTGTAAGCCACCGAAACTCTCAATACATATGGTGTGGAAAAGTATAAATAATACATACAATACAATTAATTTAGGGAATATGTAAATGGTATGTGAAGTAATAAATGATATTTGGCAAAAAGGAGACAATTATAAATACACTCTTTTAATTTGTCCCAATTTTTCCTTTGCAATAATCTCAAATATATAGTTGGCCCAATAATCAAACGTGATAGACGCTAGTTTTCTCCAATGAATTGAATCGATCCACTGCTGATCGTATAGGCATTTTTCAAAAAGGGCCATGATCATCACATTTTCAGAGAGGGAAAGCATGCAAGAATAGAGTGGTGATATGATGTCTTGTTGGATTTGTAAAAACAAATCACGGATGATTCAAATTTCATGGTCATCATAATCATTCGGCTTTGTTTTATTATTACTCATGTGGCATTACTCATGAATGTAAAAGCAACATATTAATCATGTAATGGTTGCCCTAAATTCAATTTAGGGGTAATGTGATTTTTGGTTCCTATATTTTAATCTTACTTTAGTTTAAAATTAAAACATTTTAAGCTGCTTGTGGGAATGAACATATCCTTATACTTTGTATAACAACATAGTATTTTTTAAAAAAAGGTTAAAATGCAAAAAATGTCCACGTAATTGTTACGAAGGGGAAAAAAATGTCCACGTAAAATTTGTTGGAGCAAATCTGGCCATCAAATTTTAAAATTGGGATAAGAATGTCCATTACAGTTATTTTTTTACTTTTTAACGCATAATTTTTTGTCGATTCATCTCTCACATAAACATGTGACAAGTTTATGTATTTATTTGTCTATTTTTGATGATGACGGGACAAAATATGATGAGTGAAAAAACAAAAATTAATTGTGATGAACATTTTTGCCCCAATTTTGAAATTTGATAGACAATTTTGCTAAAAAAGGGTTACACATGATGAACACATGAATTGAAAAATAGCAGCAATTTAATCGTGACAATAAAAATAAAAGTTTGTGAACACTAGTTTTAATGAATTTAGTCAAGATTCATGAATGATGAACACATGAATTTTTCACTATAAGTTATACAATATTGAAACATTGAACATAATGATTTGATCAGAATCAATAAACGTATTAACATGTAAAAGTATAAATTAGTATTATTTTTACTCATTGGTAAAATGTACTTAAATTGTAAGTAATTAAGTAATCAAAATGACATTTTTTAGCAAAAAAGGTATCATCCATATAATTGTTGGTTTTGGTAAAACAAAATCCATATAATTGTTGGATAGTATTTTGGTAAAAAAATAGTAGATTTTTAAAATAAAGGGAGTGAACTTAAAACTTAATTACTACAAGTGGTTAGTAGCTGGAGCCTAGTTCAGGTTAAATCAAATTACTTATTCCCCCCCTCCCACCCCCCAAAATAATTATGAGCCCACCAATTTAACAGGGGATTAGCGAAAAATAAAAATAAAAAAATTGTAGCTTGAAAATAAAGCAACCTAATGGCGTAAACATTACGCGCGTAGTGGCATTTAAAAAGGGTGTCGTTACTCTCTACACCTAAACCTCGTCTTCCCGGTTTCTTTCCCGCGCACTCTCCCCTTTCCTCTTGATGCCAAGCCCTAAACTTCCCTTCATTCCTTCCTTCCTTTCTATTTCCTCTACCTCTTTAATTTCCCCCACACATTCGTCCATATTATACTATTGTTGATGCACAATATAGGGGAACTATTGAATATGAATGAATAATCGAAACACTTTATTAATAATATGACTGAGTACAATGAACGGGGTCACCGGCAACGGTGGTTACAAATTGGGCGTAAATGCCTTGATCACAAAGTCTTAACTCAGAGTACAATGATAATCAGAGAGAAGAATACAGAGAAGAGAGAGAGAGAGATTGCAGAGAATTGATTGTGTGCTTCTGAATGAGTTCGTGACCTTCTTATAGTTGAAGCTCAGTCCTGGTGGTTGCGAAATCATAGGCGGCCGTTATGGGTAAGAGACTTTGCACGTGCTCCGAAAAAGGTGGGGCGACTGTTCCGAAAAAGGTGGGCGACCAAGTCAATCCGCTTTACTGCCGTTAGTGACATTGTCCTTGACGCCCATAGGGCGTCTACCTCGTTATTGGTCCTTAGCTGTCGCTGGTGATGTTATCCTCGACGCCCTGAGGGCGTCTATCTCTTTATTGGGCCTCTGTTAAGGCCCAAGCCCATTAAGGAGTAACGGTGTATAACATTAGTCCCCCACTTCTCAATGCTGATGTCATCAAGTATTGGGAAGTAGCGGTTATCCCACGTCCAACGGCTCAGATCTTCGCTTATTTTTTCCCTCTTAAACCAACGATCTGGATGGTTTTACCAAATTAACACCGTAACTTAACGACGTCGAACGGTTTGCATATACTCGATTTCGACTGTTCATTTTCCTATTTCACTTCGCAGACGACGTTCTTCTTCCCCATTCTTCCAACACTTTGAGAAATCGATACTTTGTTCATTTGCTTACATCAACGAGTCATCCTATTTCCTACAAAGGTATCTTCTTATTAAAAATCTTATCTTTTCACTACTTCAATGAGTAAATTCGTAGTTATGTCATCATCTGATTCTGAGAAAACTGCCTCTAATCCATTACATATTAGTGAAAATGCCCAATCTAGTTCCTCTTCTTCCCCTAGTAATTCCAACATCATAGTTGATTTAGAAACTACTGGAACTTCTAGGGAAAATCCTGTAGATATAGTAGACATATCGAAAAAAGGAAAACAAATTATGAGAATTAGGAAACCCAAAACTTCTGGGAAGTACTTGAAAATTTATGATAGTCGTTATCAAGAGTGGGTTGATGCTGGCTCATCCCCCTCAACCAGTTCTGGGAGAAAATCCAACCCCCAAATCGTACATGCCCCATACGCTTGCGAAACTGGGGGTTTACCGACATTTAGAGCCGACATCCTTAATGATGTCAAAGAACCACATCTTAGGGTCTTAGAAATCTCAAAAATGTCATCACTCTATTATTTCGACCCTAGAATACCTTTTAGGTTGCCTGAAGATGGGGAAGCTCTCGACTCTTGGTCTAGTGATACAATCGCCCTGAGTTTCGAGAGCTTTCGTTATGTCAATCCCTTTCCTTTGCCTAACATAGCCTTAGAATTATGTGTTTTCTATGAAATTTCTCCCTCTCAACTTTCCCCTCACGCCTGGCGTCTCATCGCCATGGCTGAGTTAATGTATCATGAGATAGGAGTCGACTTAGATATGTTTGATCTATTCGGCTCCTATAAACTCCAAGAAATTAGGATGGGCGTCTACTCTTTCATCCAAGCCAAGGAAGGGCTCCCAACTTGGACGCATGGGTCATTGCCCAATGATCGTCAATGGGATGCAAGATTTGTAATGGTGCCCTTCCAATCTGTCGCCCAGGAAGATTATGTGTCTCCAATGTGGCGTCGTTTAAGTAAGTCGTCGTCTCAATAATGTTTTTCCCATTGCACTTGTTATCTGATTTATAATGTTTTACATTTTTTGTAGGTGCGTACGAGTTGAGGATCTCTCCGCGTTTCAAAGACGACACCAAAAAGAAAATAAAGAAAATCCTTCAAATTCCAGCTGACCAACGTAATTTCAAAGTCATGATGGAAAGTAAGTTTCTCGTCGCTCATATTCTGCTTTTAATTCAAGTGATTTCGTCTCCATTATCTTACTCCATTTTCTTTATGTCAACCAGGAAAGAAAATCATTCCCAAAGCATCGGAGCAAAAAATAAACAAGGAGGCTCTTCTTAGAGCCAGGGCTGAGCGTCTGGAGAAGCTCAAAGCGAAGAGGGGGGAGTATGAAGTCGAGGCAAGAAAAGAAGGACACGACCCTCGTGGCGCCCCTCCCCCAAATCCTGAATCCACTACAGCTCCTTCTCCTCAACCTCGTCAGCCGAAAAATAATAAGCCTGTCTCTCCTGCGCCCAAAGAAACTGTCTCACTGGGTAAGAGACCTGCAGAGGTGCCCACCAAAGAGCCTGTCGCCAAAAAGTCTAGGACTTCTAAGTCCTCAAAATCTGCCAAGGTCAAGGGCGGCAAAGAAGACTCTGGCGAAGTCACTCTATCTTTTCCTCCCAACTCATCTGTCAGGAATAAAGAGGGATGGGACGACGTCTACTCTGAATTGAATAAGCTGGAATTCGAGTACGACAAGGCTGCCATAGAATCTCTTGGGAGGAAAGAGGCTTTCAAGAAGGCCGTTCGCCACCAAATGAAGGTATTATCAATTAATCATTCATTAACTTTGTTCTGTCTTTTTAACATTGAATGTCTCTAATTATTTTCATTCTTTTTATTCTCAGTCCCTACAAGTTCTTCTCCATCATGCTGAGGAGAATGACGATGAAAAGGCGACGCTCGTCGCCCAGAGGGACGCCGCTCTATCCGACAGAGAGCAATTGATAGCCGATTTAAAGTCGGCCCTGGCCTTTAAGAAACAAGCTCATGAAGATAGAAGGAGGGCTGAAGAAATAATGAAACGCTCTGACGCCAAACAAGAAGAGCTGAAAGCCACCATTGAAAAGTTAAAGGCTGAGCACTTCAAGGATGTTGAAAAACTTAAGGATGTCAACATGGCCAGAGCTGAATCGTCGGCTAAAGATAAGGAAATCGAGGCTCTCAAGTCGGCCAATAACAAGTGGGAAGTCGCCTATCACCAGTTGGAGGAGGATATGAGTCAGATGTCTGAAAATTATGAGACTCATATCTTAGAAGTCGATGCTCGCGCTCGAATGGAGCTCATGAAAGAATACAAGAGTGGCGAGCACGTCAACTGGAAGCCCGACGACGTCATAGACGATTATTACCAGCTCTTTCCTGAAGATGAACCTGACTCCAATCCATCCCAAGAGGATGATCAGACGATCAATGAGATGAGGGCTCAGGACGTCAACCAGGGCAAGGGCAATCTAAATGACGGCGGCCAGGCTGGCAAAGAGCATGGTGGCGGCGACGACAATCAAACCAGCCAGGGGCAAGGCGGCGGCGACACCTAAATCTTTTACTTGTAGAAATTTTCATTTTCATTATGTATACATTGTACTCAATACATTGTACTCATTGTACTGTTTTTTTAATGCAAACCTTGTCTTCTATCTTCATACTCAATACTCTTCGCATCACTTCATTTATTTTCTTCGTTAAACACCCACACTTCCAACGGGTGTGGGTGACATCCTAACAAGATAAAAAGAATTCATCCATTAATAAAGGAATCTCTGAAATTATATTTATCAAATATCAATTCACAACATAGTCACTCGTACCTTAATCAAACGTTGGTGACCCTGCCAGGGAATTATCAATCATTAGTCTAAACGTCGACTATCAATTAATCGAATAAAAATCACTCAATATAACTCGGGTAATATATACCTTTTTCAAATCAACTTATTATCAGCCTCTCAGGGCGTCATGTCGTCATGCCATCTCGGCATCATCTTATCATCAAATTCTTTTGTGTCAATTCATCACATTATCTGGGAAATGACATCTCACAACAAAACATCTCAAAAGATAGGGTTAAATTGCATCAGATTATCACGTCCACAGCTGAACTAATCGTCAGACACTAGGTCTTCTAGCTGGGCTCGTCGCCTACAGGCGTTTCTCATCATTTGCATTCTTTCTCAAATAATCGTGTCAGTATCATCGTTCTTTAAATCAAATAATCAAATAACTTAGAAATAATACCTCTTTAGATGGATGACGTTCCAACTCCTTGGGACGTCTTTACCATGGACGTCAACCAACTTATAAGCTCCAGGACCAGTGATTTCTACCACTTTATAGGGGCCTTCATATGAAGCATTTAACTTTCCATCTTTATGCTCAGGTGTATTAGGAAAGATTTTTCGAAGAACCCAATCTCCTACTTGGAAATGACGCTCCTTAACACCTTTGTTCCAAAATTTTGTCGCCCTTTGCTGATAGGCGGCGACTCTAATAAGAGCTTGTTCCCTACGTTCATCTAACAAATCTAAATCTTGGGCTAAGTGTTCATTATTAGATTCTTCTCTAGTCCACTGTCTTCTTAAAGATGGCATTCCTACCTCTACTGGTATCATAGCTTCAGATCCATAAACTAGAGAGAAAGGCGTTTCACCAGTCGACGTCCTAGACGTCATTCGGTAAGCCCATAAAACGGGGGGCAACTCTTCAGCCCACCTACCTTTAGCTTTATCTAGCCTCTTTTTCAAAGACGTCAATATGGTTTTATTACTAGCTTCAGCCTGCCCATTCGATTGTGGATTTCTAGGGGTGGAAAACTTAAGTTTAATATGCCACCTATCACAATATTTTCTAAATTTTCTTCCTATAAATTGAGATCCATTATCACATACAATTTCCTGGGGCAGACCAAATCTACATACTATATTTTTCCAAACAAAATCAATTACCTGAGGTTCTTGTACCTGGCTCAAGGCGACGGCCTCTACCCATTTGGTGAAGTAATCTGTGGCGACCAACAGGAAGACTAGTCGTCCAGGTGCTGGGGTAAACTTGCCTACAATATCCATTCCCCATTTAAGGAAAGGCCATGAAGGCACTATTACATGCAACTGTTCAGGGGGTTGTCTCGCCACGGTGCAAAATTTTTGGCAACGTTCACATTTAGTCACCAAGCTTATTGCATCTTTCTGCAAAGTCGGCCAAAAATAACCTGCTCTAGTCACCTTTCTTATCAATGATCGACTTCCACTATGGTCTCCGCATTCACCTTCATGAATTTCTCTTAACACATAATTTGCCTCAGACGGAGAGACACATTTCAGCAAAGGTCCACCAGTGAAAGTTCGTCTATAAAGATCATCGCCTATAGTAGTGAATCTGGCAGCTCTGACAACTATTCGCCGTGCTTCATTCTTATCTGAAGGCAATTTATCCTGCAACAGATATGAAAGCAAAGGGGATCGCCAATCCCATGTCAAACTGTTATTCAACACAATTCGATTATTTACCTCAATTGCCGGTGTTTTCAGATAAAATAGTGGGATTTGTTTTGTCTCCACAACTTCTATAGACGACCCAATATTGGCAAGGGCGTCTGCCTTCCGGTTGTCTTCCCTACCTATTTGGGTAATCTTCATCGCGTCAAACCGAGTGGTCAAATCAGACACTACATCCAGATATTTCTTCATTCTTTGGTCTTTTGCCTGATAAGAACCATTGATTTGTTTCGAGACTAGTTGGGAATCACTCTTCACTTCCAAAACTTTTGCACCCAATTCTGATGCTAACTTAAGTCCAGCTATAAGGGCTTCATATTCAGCTTCATTGTTCGTCGCCTTAAAACCACATCTTATTGCCTGGACAATTTGTTCACCATCGGGGGTTTCAAGCGCGATACCCAGTCCACTTCCTTTTACATTGGAAGACCCGTCTACATGGAGGATCCAGGGCGACAAGTTCACATGTTTCTTAATAGAAAAAGACTCATTGTTAGCTGTTACCTGAAGATTGAGACTAAATTCCGCCAAAAAATCAGCTAGAATTTGTGATTTGATAGCTGTTCTTGGGGCATAAGAGATATCAAATTCACTCAGCTCAATCGCCCATTTCACCAATCTCCCAGATAAATCAGGCTTATGGAGGACGTTCCGCAAAGGATAGGTTGAGACGACCACAATTGGGTGGCACTGAAAATACGACCTCAACTTCTTAGAAGACGTTACTAAGGCCAAAGCAAGTTTTTCCATCATTGAATATCGCGTCTCCGTATCTAACAAGGCTCTGCTAACATAATATACTGGGTTCTATCGCCTATCTTCTTCCCTAACAAGAACTGAACTCACAGCATTAGAGGCGACAGACAAGTATAGATATAAGGTTTCACCTGGACTTGGCTTAGAAAGCAAAGGGGGGCTCGTGAGATATTCTTTCAAATCCTGAAGCGCCTTTTCAGCGGCGTCGTTCCATACAAACTCCTTATTCTTCTTCAATATATCAAAGAATGGTTAGCATTTTTCAGAAGATTTAGATATAAATCTGGTTAAAGCAGCTATCTTACCCGTCAAACGCTGGACGTCCTTCACACATTTGGGTGATGGGATGTCCAACACGGCTTTGATTTGTGATGGGTTTGCTTCTATCCCTCTCTTTGACACCAAATATCCTAAAAACTTACCAGACTGCACCCCAAAAGTGCATTTTTCAGGGTTGAGTTTCATGTTATACTTCCTCAGAAGATCGAACGTCTGCTGCAAATGGTTAATATGGTCTTCCGCTTTCAAAGATTTGACTAGCATGTCGTCTATGTAAACTTCCATCGTCTTCCCAAGTTGGGCGGCGAACATGCGATTGACTAACCTTTGGTATGTTGCACCAGCGTTTTTCAAACCAAAAGGCATTACCTTGTAACAATAAGTTCCACGATCTGTGATAAAAGAAGTCTTCTCCTGGTCGTTTGGATGCATCAATATCTGATTGTACCCAGAAAAGTCGTCCATAAAACTTAATAGTTCATGTCCTGATGTTGCGTCTACTAGGCTGTCAATATGTGGCAAAGGAAAGGAATCCTTTGGACATGCTTTGTTCAAGTCTGTGAAATCGATACACACTCTATGCTTACCATCTTTCTTTGGGACGACTACAACATTAGCTAACCAATCAGGGTAATTCACTTCTCGAATAGACCCAATTTTCAATAATTTCTGAACTTCCTCATTAACAATTTTATTCCTCTCTGGTGCAAATTTCCGCCTTTTCTGTCTGACCGGCTTGAATGTAGGGTCGACGTTCAACTGATGTTCAATGACGTCTGGGCTTATACCTGTCATATCATCATAGGACCAAGCAAAACAATCTAAGTTACTTGTTAGAAAAGAAATTAGTTCCCTTCTTACCTCAGGAACTAGGTCCATTCCTATGGACAAAAACTTTTCAGGGTTTTCAGGATCTAAAATTATTTTTTTCTAAGTTATCGTCTTCCTCCTTTGTCGCCCTGTCCATAGGAATGAACACCTGTAGTTGCTATGCCGATGGAGGAGATTGTTCCAAGCCTTTCAATGCTGCTTGGTAACATTCTCTTGCCATCCTCTGGTCGTCTTTGATCTCTCTCACACCCCAAGGTGTAGATCTAGAGAACTTAATTGATTGGTGTAACGTCGAGGGGACTGCCTTCATCTGATGAATCCAAGGACGTCCTAACAAAGCATTGTAAGTGGACGGGCAGTCCATTACCTGAAACTTGATTAAAGTATTAATTCCAGCAGCAAAAGTCATCAAAGATATTTCTCCAATCGTCCTATCTGGCGTTCCATTTCCAAATACCAAGACGGTTGGAGCCTTAATTATTTGGGATTCTAATTGTAATTCTTTAACAGTTTGCAAATAAATAATATTCACGGAACTACCTGCATCTTCCAATATTCTTTTAGTCAAACAATTAGCTATTAGTAAAGATATTACCAGGGCGTCGTCGTGCATCTGGACGTTCTGAATATCAGCGTCATTGAAGGTTATTGGACCTTCAACCACCTGATCATTACTCACATTACCATTAACCCATTCCAATTCTTTTGGCAAAGACCTCGCATGTCGCTTTGCAGCAGAGTAAGACATCCCACTTATTGCCGACCCCCCAATGATTGTGTTAATCGTTCTGACGGCCTGCGGGGGTTGAGCTGGGGCGTTCTGCCTTTGATCTCTACCTGCATTGTTAGTAGTATTATTCTTAAGAAGATGTTGTAGTTACCGTGCTTAAGTTGGAAGGCTACTTCTTTTCTAAACCTCCAACAATCCTCTGTTCGATGGCCGACGTCTTTATGGTAGTCACAGTATCTAGTGGTGTCTCTCTCATTGACAGGCGTCGTCATAGGTTTAGACCATTTCACCCTATCCATCTTTTCAAATGCACTTACCATTTCAGCTGGTCCAATGGACATGTTGAACTCTTCATATTTAGGAGGGGGTGGCTCCCTCTTCTGTTTGTCGCCCTGCTCATTATTGTTAGTATAAGGGTGAAAGCGAAAATTTCTACCTCGTTGCCATTTAGAACGGCGGTCTGTGGATCCCAAGTTATTTTGTTGTTGATTAGCCGGCTTATCTGCGTTTGTGGCAATCACTGAATTAGCGGGGAGACTGGTTGTCGCCAGTCCCTGATTCATTTTAGGGGCATGATTTTTACTGGCGTCGTCCTCTTGAAGATTAATATGGGACCACACGTATGATTGGACTTCTGGCCAAGTTGTCACCCGTTTCAAAACCAATTCTTGATAGAGGCCGCAAGTGGGTGGCAATGCTCTCTTAAACGCCTGCACAGCAATGTTAGGATCACAATTTGGGATACTTACCATCTCTGCCGTAAACCTTTTCAGAAGATCTCTGTACGACTCGTCCGGCCTCATGACAATTCGATACAAGTCGTCTGACGTCTTAACCATGACTCTGCTGCTTGCAAATTGTTCAACAAAAATGTTAGTTAAATGACTAAATGAAGTTATCTTACCTTGAGGGAGATTGGTCCACCACATTAGGGCTGGGCCAATCAAACTTATACCAAATCCACGACACATAGCAGTATGTCGTTTGTCAGCTGGGAGGACTGCTGCTAGCATAATCTGCCTGTATTGGGCCAAGTGTTGGTCTGGATCCGACTTGCCATCATACTTTGGCATAGTAGGAAAAGCAAATCTTTCAGGTAAATCAGCAAACGCGATGTCGTCTATGAAGGGTGATTCTGAATAACTTCCTAAACAGGCTGCATCAAGTGGCTTTTGAACACCTGGTATCGAGTACATCTTTTTCTTTATCTCAGCGACCTCCTTCTCCATTCGAAGGGCAAAAGTGAGAATTTCGTCTTCCCTCTTTTGTCCTCCTTGTGGATGATTTTGAGGGATCCTTGCCTGTGACTTCTGAGCGGACTGCTCACCTTGTTCTCGACTATCGTAAGACTGAGAATCGTCATATCCCTCTTCGTCGTCTCTACCTGTTTCATCATTAGGAATATCATTATTGTGAGTATTCTTACCTTTATTACCTTTATCACCGTTAGGATTGCGTTCATGATCATTTGGGTTTGGCACTTGGCGAATCTCCCTTTCAGGTCCGCTCTGCCTTCTTTTGTTTTTCCTGGACTCTAAGCCTACTAAGTGCAATTTCAATTCATTGTTTTCTTCCTCCAAACGTTTCATCCTCTCAGATTGAATTCCTACAGATTGTTCGAGACGCTTCATTTGTTCAGATTGAGAGGTCAAGACTTCTAGAACCTTTTGGAAGTCAGTGGAAGAGCTAGTTGGCTTGGAAACAGGCTTTGGTTGCTGTTCCATCTTAAAGTTCAATCGGCTCACTCAGAGAACGTGAAGCTTTTAGAAATAATGTTGCCGGAGTCCCCACGGTCGGCGCCAAAATGTTGATGCACAATATAGGGGAACTATTGAATATGAATGAATAATCGAAACACTTTATTAATAATATGACTGAGTACAATGAACGGGGTCACCGGCAACGGTGGTTACAAATTTGGGCGTAAATGTCTTGATCACAAAGTCTTAACTCAGAGTACAATGATAATCAGAGAGAAGAATACAGAGAAAGAGAGAGAGAGATTGCAGAGAATTGATTGTGTGCTTCTGAATGAGTTCGTGACCTTCTTATAGTTGAAGCTCAGTCCTGGTGGTTGCGAAATCATAGGCGGCCGTTATGAGTAAGAGACGTTGCACGTGCTCCGAAAAAGGTGGGCGACTGTTCCGAAAAAGGTGGGCGACCAAGTCAATCCGCTTTACTGCCGTTGGTGACATTGTCCTTGACGCCCATAGGGCGTCTACCTCGTTATTGGTCCTTAGCTGTCGCTGGTGATGTTATCCTCGACGCCCTGAGGGCGTCTATCTCTTTATTGGGCCTCTGTTAAGGCCCAAGCCCATTAAGGAGTAACTAGGGGTGCACAAAAGCCCGGCGGCCCGATTGGCCCGTCATGACCCGATCCGGTCCTATGCCAAAAATGGTCTGTCACGAAGTGGCCCGAGACCAGCCCGATTAGGACATGACCGACCCGGCTATCGGGTAGGACAGGACCAGGGCATATGCTCCATGACCAACAGGACGGCCCGGCCCGATAATTTTATTATTTTTAGTAAAAATATTTTGATTAATTAACACAATTATCAAACTATTTCATAATTAATTAATTACTTATTTAATTTAAAAATAGTTGATTACAATTCTTTATTTTTACTACATAATACATCAATTTATTTAATGATTGAAAAGTGGAAGTTTTTTATTTAATTGTACAAAAAAAAAATTGGGACCAACATGGTCCGTCATGTGGCCCGGTGGTCATGTCCGGCCCGATCTCGGTGTCGGGCCAAACAGGACATGACCGGGTCTCGGACCAAAAATTCAGGCCCGACAATTATTTAGGACATGACTAGGGCATATAGGTGGCCCGGTCATGTCCGTCATTTGTGCACCCCTAGGAGTAACGGTGTATAACAACTATCAGTAAGTCGTATCCTTTCTTCTTCATTCTCTCGCTATATCACTATCACTATTCTACTTCTACTTCTCTTCAAGACATTCAACGCACTAGGACATGCCGATGCTTCGTTTTCTTCTTCTACAAACCCTAACCCTAACCCTAACCCTAACCCTAACGCCATCTCATCAGGTTTCACCCAAACCCTAACCCTCCGCGTCTCTCTTGTGCTTTTTTTATAAAATCTAATATTTGTTTCATGTTATTTCTCATTCTCTTGCTTTCCTCCCTAGCTTCAAAATTCGCTTTCTTCTCTATTTCATTCTTTTCCCTCTTTTCTGCCCTAACCCTAA